>OU612060.1:157115666-158366686 GCA_914767635.1 Melanostoma mellinum
TTCGCTGGGTAATGGCATATGTGCCATTGCTTTAAAGCGAATATATGCATATGCGTTACATATTATATAGTGGGATAGTAAAAATAATGACCACATATTTAATTTGATTCCCAGATTTGGTCAGGTGTTCCTCAAACATCAGTGGCTTCTTAAGAGGGTACAAAACAGAGCGTTAAGACTGATAGATGATAGCTCAATAATTGTAGGACCGATTAATTCTTTTGTATGTTACCGTCAAAACTTTACTTGTCTGTTGTGCCACTCTTTATTGTTTTTTCATAAACGGTTATATATTAAAATAACCAGTTGGACTCTCCCCCTAAAAAATGTAGCTGCAAAACTCGACTATCACGGAATGCTCATTAGTTTTACCTTTAGCCGAACTTCGGACGTACAGCGTAGAGTCTAGTAGATATAGAGATTCATGTTTTACTCGTACTACTCGTATGTGCAATGCCGAATGTCAGACTCCAGACTCTGTTTATCCCTTGAATTCCGATTCAAAAGAGCAATAACGTGCATCGGTGTCTTAAATTGAATCTTCTCCAGTTCCTGAATTCTCACACTGTCTTCTATCCTTATCCTTACAAAGTCGCTTTACGCTGTCTGCTGTCTGTTAAGATCTTTAAAACTACGCAATGGATTTTGATAAGGTTTTTTTTAATAGATAGAGTGATCCAAGAGAAAGTTTTATATATATATATTTCATCCCCTTATTCCCATGGGAACAGGAACGGGAACGATGCTAAACCGATTTCAAAATTGTTTCACCGTTAGAATGCTATCATTTCCTTATTACCACGTGAACGGGAACGAGAACGTAAACGAGAACTTAGTGTTTGTAGCGAAAGGCTTCATAACTATTAAGCCAATTTGAATGAATTTAAAAAAAAAATTGTCTAAAACCTGAGAAATGACAAAGGCTATATTTCCTTTCTATATTTTCTCGGGAACGGAAATGAGACCGGGAACATAAGCGGGAACTTGGAAACTACTGAACCGATTCCAAAAATTTTTCCGTTAGATTGCTTCATTGCCCCTGAGTATCACAGACTTTATTCCATCCCATTGCCTCTTTTTCTTTATTCCAAGCGCTTCATAATGGCCTTGACTTATAGAATAGATTTCACTTAAAAAAAAGAAGAGAGATCATCAATCATCAATCAAATATGATTGCCAGTAAAATAAAAAACTTAAAACTTATAAAAAATAAAAATTGAAAATAACGATTAAAGTAAGCTTAAAAGTAATTTTGCAATTTGTAGGAATCAGTCATCTCATATCAATTAAGGGTATTGATCAGACCAGAAAATAAAATTGTTCGGCATGTAAAATCTCCATCAATTCAACCGATATATAAAATGCTGCTTACATATTAACGCAGGTTACGCGAGCAGAAAAACTATATTATACCTTAATACTTTCCTAAAATAGCACTCTCTTATCAAAACAAATTGACACTTGTCAAAATAGAAAATATCGTACAATATGAAGTAATCTGCATTAGTAACGTCTCGATATCAGAAAAAGTGACATTGTGATTTACAACTAAATATTTTCGCTTAGTGTTATGAAGTCGGTCGTCTTTTAATCCTAGCTCGAAGTTTGATGAGTCAAAACAAATGAATCCGTCTCTCACGAAACAAGCATTGTCTCGTTGTTTGTTTTAAAGCTTAGTTAAAAATAAACGTGTGAAAAAATCACATGTGATAAGGTTTGAACTAATTGCATTCTTATAAAAAAAGTCGTATGATTGATTTATTGTTTGTTAAAGAGAAAGAAGTTTGTGAACGCTTGTATATGTATGTATGTATGTTGTATGTAGTATGTGCATTGTACATATGTATGTACATATGTTTCTTTGTTTGTATGGATTTAAACAATAATAAAAAAAAATAGTCAAGTCATTTGTGTCGTGGAAAGTTCTAATATACATTTATATGTTTTCTAGGTTCTCATAGAAAACTAATTTTTCTCTTATTTGACACAAATAGCGGTCTAAGGAAGATGAAGCTTACAGATTTTTCTTATGGTATGGTTTTCGTTTTGGGTCAACTCTTACCTGACGAATAAACCTCTCCACACACAGAGCTACTCAACTGGAACTCAAACGGTTTGACACTTAAGTAACTAACCCGTTTAAAACGTATTTCAACGCCTTGCAACTGAAAGGAAACTAAAATCAGTTGTTTATTTTGTCGGTAACAGATGGGAGACATCGGTTCACGAATCAAGATTCTCATCTCGAATATTATGGGAAAGTGATAGCCTGCCCAATGGAGAGAAAGCTATCCCCTACCAATTTACACAGTGAAGTTACGATAACTATCGTTCGATCAAGCTTATGTCTTGCACTTCAAAGAGAGGCTAATTGATAGCCTGCTGCGAATAAAGAAAAACAAGGTTTCTGATAACCAGTTCGGGTTAGTCACGGCACGGGTAAATCAACAACCGATGTAATCTAAAGTATAAAATTGCTAATGAAAAGACAGTTTGACTCCATAAGGATTTGCATGTCAATAATGGTGACAACATCAATCATCGAGTAAACGAATAGTGAATGAAGCGGAGAGAAACCTCCGTCATCTTTTTTCACTCCAAGTCGGTTGAGGTCTTCATCCACTTGATTGCGCCACCTAAGACGAGGTCTTCCCCTTCCGTGATTTCTCTGCAATGTGCTTTCGAATACCTGACGAGCCGGAGCGTTTGGGTCCATCCGCTCTACATGACCCAACCATCGTAGCCTCGCGATGCGTACTCTTCTGGCTATGCCCATGTCGCGGTACAGCTCATACAGCTCGTTGTTGTATCTTCTTCTCCACATATTGTCTTTGCATATAGGACCAAATATCATTCGGAGAAATTTTCTTTCGAAACGACCAAGGATTTCCTCATCCGCTTTCGATAAGGTCCATGCTTCCTCGACGTAAAGCAGGACTGGGATGATCAAAGTCTTATACAAGGTTACCTTGGTTTTTCTGGAGAGGGTTTTGCTTCTCAATCGCCTTCTTAACCCAAAGAAGCAACGGTTGGCAATAGTTATTCTCCGTTTGATCTCCGCACTGATGTTGTTTTCCTTGTCTATAGCGGGTCCTAGGTAGCCGAAGACTACCTCGAAGTTATGTCTGTCTATTGTGACGTTTTGTCCAATTCGTAGATGTTCTGTGTCCTTGTTTGATGACAACATATACTTCGTTTTGCCCTCATTAACCATCAAACCCATTTTTGCCGCTTCTGTTTTAATACTCGCAAAATTACCTATGACATCACGCTTATTTCTTCCCATTACGTCAATATCTGCATAGGCGAGTAATTGTACAGACTTTTGAAAGATTGTTCCTCTGGTGTTGTCTTTTTAGTTTCTTACAATCTGTTCAAGTATGATGTTGAAGAAATCGCATGACAGTTTGTCGCCTTGCCTAAAGCCTTTTTCAACATCAAAGGTCTCGGTGAGTTCTTTACCGACCTTGACGGAGCAGCGAGAATTCTCCAAAGTCATCCTGCATAGTCGTACGAGTTTTGCAGGGGTGCCAAAACTAGACATGGCTCTGTACAGCTCGTCTCTGTAAATATTGTCATACGCGGCTTTGAAATCGATAAAGAGATCGCGAATGTCGATATTATGCTCTCGGTATCAAGATACGTGGAAGCTTTTACGTCAGAAAGCCCATCTTGCAGAAACTGAAAGAAATGCAGACCAGTACTCCTAGTAAATCCAAATTGAACAACATCAGCATTTGGTTGGCCTCTTACATGGAACATTTAAAAACTGAGAGGATTTCTGAAGTCAATGCGGCATACCTGCCGTGTTATTATCTTTTATCTTGTACAAGTTTTTCGGTTGGATTTAGATTTAGCTTACTGTTACACATTTTAATGATAGATTCTTTTGCTTCTGCAACGTATACTACAATCAAATGAGTTCCTCATCGTTTGTTGGTATGTATCGAAGGCTTCTAATCTAAGCACTCGACGAAAGCTTTACACGAGTTTCTTCAGCAAGTTCGACCCAGTTGTTAAACGAATTTGACATTTTGTTATAACCTACAAGTGGACCTTTTTCTACAAAATGCCAACTAACTCATAATTTTTTATGCTACTTTTAATAGCTGCAACAGGAATCTTGAAAGCACAAATAACTTATACGAAATATGCATCAAGTTTCCATTAGCCCATTGAGTAAGCTTTTCATTAATTTATTGTTTACAAGTTCACATCTATTAACAGATGATTTATAGTTTGTTTTTCATGTCCACTTGAGTTTCCAACACATGCAATTCATACTTTCTTGTTTTTTCACATCTCTTGTGGATTGGCTCGTTCTCGTATCTTCCACATCTGTTTTCCGTATTTTAGTGGTCGCAAACTCAAGCAAGATATGAACACTTCTGTTGCCAGCAACAAATAGATTTTAATTGCTCTGCCGAGAAAATGCGCATAATTTGTTTGTTTACAGAAGGAACCTTACCCACTGAACTAAAGAAAGCCCGGAATTCGAAATTGGATAAAGATCGGTTTAAGATAAATTAACTCTCGAAATAATTGCATTTCGATGACAGTTTCCCATAAATCAATAAATTGAATATCACAGTGAGTTTTTATTGCAGGGTTTGCAGTGAGTTTTAAATTAGACAATTGAATTCAGTTAAAAGAAGCTTGACACCTTGCAATATATTGAAAGAGTTTATCTAATCAAATCTTTGAAATATGAACATTGAACGCTTGTCATATCATAATTTTTTTTATTGAATCAGGTTTGAGCGAAAAATTTGTTTGTTTCTTTTTAGATCCCACAGCAAATATCAGAATTAATTTTTCTTTTATATTCAAAAAACACGAATTAAAGTAAAAATGGATAGAAGAAATTTTGTGAATCCTTTTGGACAACGTCCTTGGATGGCGAATACGGGAGCTGCGGCACCTGCTGGACAGACAAAAGGAATGAAGGGGATCGTAGCTGGTGGTATTACGGGAGGAATAGAGATTTGTATAACGTTTCCAACCGAATATGTCAAAACACAACTGCAATTGGATGAGAAAGGTGAGGTACTTTTAGAACAGAGGTTTAGTTTAGTACTTAATTTTAACTACAGCTCAATAATTCCGTTAAATATTGCAACTTTTCCTACTTGCTTAAGTTTTTTTAAAATTCAATTTCGCATATGCTAGGACCCAAGTTGCGGTAGGTTTCTTAAAGAGAAAGTCATTTAACCTCTTTATGTTATGTTACTCAACTGGTAAAACACATACGATGGTTAGTCTTGATTAAAATGATATTTTGAAGAACCACGCTCTTGGTTCACACTCTACAGTTTGAAGTATTTTTTTTTCAACTTTGGTCTGAACGACCAATGTCCAACAATGTGAAACCCCAAACAACTGCTTTTCCGACTTGTTGGATTGATTTAAGAAAAAAGCTTTCCTGAGTTTGATTGCAGTGAATGTTTCATGTATTCCACATGTGAATTAAAGTTCTTTAATTAAACATAGATTTTGGGCTACAGAATTTCAATTCGATTTTTCAAAAACTGCTTTTTTGTAGTGAGATCAGATAGGGGCAAAAGACCTTCGTTTCAAAAAACATGAATTAGGACTTTTAAGATACAGTCGCACCTTGGATGTACGGCAAGTATTTCAGAAGGAGGAAGAAAATGTTAACTTTAAGCAGCAATTAATGCAGTTTTTGGCATTTTCAGGTCATTTAAGTTCCTTTTGTCATCAAAAATAAACGTAAAATAGCCAATTATAAGACTGTGTAATTTTGTGGCAATGAAGTTGGAATGAAGAAGCAGTCAAATTCTTTGGACTTAAATTTAGACATGCGGTTCCGAAAATACGTTATGCGTAATACTTATAAGATGTTGGCAGAGAGGGACAGACGAGTTTGTCAGTAGTTTCGATAGCATTTCGCACGAGCCAGCCGTTCGAAAAAAGCAATTTGAGATAAAAAAGTGCTCATACGCCACAGTATCAATACGTCAATTCACAAAGGGGGTAACATGTAGACAGCACAGTTGACTTTATTAAAATACCTAAAACATCAAACTTTCTCGTTTATGCCTTCCTTCCAGAATTTATTTTCTAAGTTCCCTGTTATGTTCCCGTTCCCGTTTCCGTTCGCGAGGAAATATGGAAAGGAAATACAGACTAGGACAATTCTCTGGTTCTACACCAACTCTGTTCCAAATTACATTCAAATCGGTAAAAAAGTTTTGGAGCTTATTTAATACAAATAAACAAACAAACAAACAAACAGAAGGTCGTTCCTCTTCATAATAACGTAAAGATAAACAGTAAAAATTTCGAAGAATGAAGGTTTTTTAATTACGATCTTACGGTACATCTCCTCCAACGATAAAATCAATTTTCACATCATTTTGGAAATCGTAAGAATATTGTACTTGATAATTCAATGGCTTTCAAAAGAATGTGGCATCAAGCTCTTTTATCGAAAAAAATGCAATTTGTTGTGAATCTCCTTTTCCATGGAATAATAACTACCTTTAAGAATGTTAAGTTCAAACGGTGCACACCATTGTCAGTTTTGACATAAAAATTGGTTGATTTATTGAAGAGAAACTTTACGTTTGCTAAGCTGAATACTAGCATATCGGTTGGCAGAAATCAGTTCTAATTGGATTAGCTAAGATATGGAAATGTATAGTAACTGCGGTGTCTAATTGAATCCCATTGGTCCAACCAGTGGTAACAAAATTTAACTTCTTTTGTTGCTTAGCATTTTATGGCTGTTGTTTCTTGATTTGATGTCGCTGATTAAAAAAATAAAACCGTTATACATACTATCTTTTTTCAGTTGTCAAAATTTTCTATTTATTATTTTACGTTAAAATTTCCAACTAGACAGATTTTTTTCTATTTCTGCACCAACTGTGGTGAACACATTTAATACATTTAAAATGATGAACTTTGAAATGTGTCCGAGTTCGCTTTACTTGGATAAGTCTGGATGCCTCATTCGGTATGTAAAACCATGCATTAAACACCAACGATATGGAAAGAACTTTAAATAAAAGTGAGACAAGTGATTTTCTCAGTCAAGAATATCCAAAACTTCGACCTTTTTAAAAAGAAGTTTGGGAGATTCCGCAGCTAAAAATTTCGCATTGCAAAGATGTTGTTGCATTTAAAGCTGCTTGGTTCTTATATGAGCATCGAATAACACTTTCTCCACAACAATTCGCACCGTTTTAATGAATTTTTTTGTGATCTGAGAGAAAAACGAAGGGCACATTTCCATCAGGACATTTGAACTATATTGGAGCCGGTATCTGCTCTGGCTCTGGTCACTGGATATGTTGAAGATATTGTATCTTAAGGAGTATTTACTACAATAAATCTTATAAAAGAAAATTGTTTGATATAAGTAGTAATTAAAATTCTTATCTTTTTTTAAATAAAAAGTGTTTTTTTAGCTGGTTCTAAAAAATCTGATTTTAGATTTAAAATAATAACCCCGTAAAATTTAATCATAATACTTCGTGCAACAAAAACGATGTCCTTTGACAGTGGATGAGTTTGAGTTTATCTAGGTGGTGGTTTCATGGTCAAATACATTTCCCTATTATGTACAGGATGTTTCTTTGCTCGTGGTAAAGTCTGTATATATGTATAGGATTTGCTCCCAACCTAATTTGGTTTAGGTTCAAAGCACAGCGGTCGGTTAATAGTCCAGGACTAGTATTAACGGGTTTTCCTGTTAAGGCATCAGAGGAATTTTTGAGTGTTCTATGGCATAAAAAGTTTTAAATTTTTGGCTTCCTGTTTAAAGTGCTTTCTACTTACACCACACTTTAAAGCCAAACATTGGTTTAGCAGCATCGTAGAGTATCTTCATTTTAGTTACCATCATAACACTTGTCAGCTCGAATCCAATGTAGGATAGCAGAGGTTTTCCTTTGCAAGCTCAGAGGGAATAACATGATTGTCCCCTGTACAAGTTTTGACCGATATTCCGTTATACAGTTGAAGTCAGTGCTTTTACGCTATTTATTTTATTTTTTGTGTTTAATCATTATCGTACATTGATTGATGGATTAAAGACGAGTGAATAGGTTTTTCTGAAAAGGTCGTTTAAAGTTGACGTGCGCGCCCACGTTTACTTTTGTTGAACCTCAGGCCTTTACTCTTGTCGGTATAATGCCATGATCGAAAGTTTGTGTGAAAATATCCAGAGAGAGACAATTGATTGTGATGCAATATTTACTCAGTTGGTTCATTAGGCTTTACTCATTTTTCGATTTTGGTTTCCTCGACAACCATAGGTTCTTCAATGTTGAGCTCTTGAAATTCTGTTGTTTTCAGTGTACTTCAATAAAATTCTTTCATGACATCTCTACCAAGACAAACTTACCTCCTTGAATAGTAAGAACAACGCGACTTTTCCTTAAAATCTTCAGTATGCTCGATAACTTGAATACATCTATTGAGAGGGTATCTATGATTTCTTCTACGAAAGCTCTGCATGTAATGTTGCTTCTTTTTATCTGAAAGTGTCCAGTCTTACAAACTTTGCTGGTTGTCTACTTTTTGTACGTCTTTTTCTAGGCTTTTGTTTTCTGAGGGAGACTATAGTCTAGCAGGCAATATATCCGTTTAAAAATAAGCATAATTCAACAATTTATTTTTAGGTGGAAACAAACGTTACAATGGCATTGCCGATTGTGTAAAAAAGACTATCAAGGAGCGAGGTTTCTTTGGCCTGTATCGTGGGCTGAGTGTTCTTTTATATGGCAGTATACCCAAATCTGCCGTTAGGTAAGTCAACCTTACGTCTAATGAAGACAAGGTCTTATAGACAATAATCTGTTTTTTGTTTTATCAAGGTTTGGAGCTTTTGAGTATATGCGCAATTACATGGTGGATGAGAAAGGCCAATTGAGTAATTCTGGAAAATTGCTATGTGGTCTAGGAGCAGGTGTCTCCGAAGCTATATTGGCTGTGACTCCAATGGAGACTGTTAAAGTTAAATTTATCAACGATCAACGAAGTGCCAACCCACAATATAAAGGATTTGCCCATGGTGTAAGGACAATCGTCAGACAGGAAGGTAAGGGTTTTCATTTAACAACCATAGATGTTATTATAACTTCACGTTACTTTTAGGAATATCTGGGGTGTACAAAGGCTTAACACCAACCATTCTCAAACAGGGTTCCAATCAAGCTATCCGCTTCTTTGTAGTGGAGAGTCTTAAGGATCTTTACATGGGCGACGATCGTAGCAAGTCAGTTCCTAAGCCAATTGTTGGTGTTTTTGGTGCCATTGCTGGTGCCGCGTCAGTATTTGGTAATACACCACTCGATGTAGTCAAAACTCGTATGCAGGGTCTCGAAGCATCGAAATATAAGAACACAGTCGATTGCGCTGTCAAAATATGGAAGAATGAAGGACCATTCGCTTTCTACAAGGGCACCGTTCCCAGACTGGGACGTGTGTGTCTTGATGTTGCTATAACATTCATGATCTACGATTCGTTTATGGACCTCTTCAACACCGTGTGGAAGTAGGCTTTCTAATATGCCCTTGTCCAAAGATACTAACATAAGTTTAATGTCCTAGTCGTTGAACAACAACACCAAAAAACAAACACACAATTAACGACGAAAACTTAGCCATGTTTCAGCATTTTCTTTATAAACTTTACAAAAAGAAAATACGAATAATGTTATAAAATGATAAAAATAGTTTTGCACCGAAAGTTAAAGTAAAAAACAAAAACATTTATAATATTTGTGGAGTAGTTGTAATTTATACAAATGCGGCACCATCAAACTGAATCTAGATTGTAGTAATTTAAAATATGTGTTTTTATTTTATTTTGAAATGAAGATGCGGAGAATCAACGATTAATTTTGTAAAAGTTTATACAAAAAACAAATAAGAAGATCTACAAAATAAATGTGAAAGCAAACATGCTGTAAATAGAAAACTTTTCTTTATTTTATTCCATTTGAATATTATTAATGCCTGAATGTCCGTTTATGTTACAATGTAAAGCCCGATTCTCCTCAAGTTACAAATTTTCGCTTCATATTCAAATTGATAAGGACACGGCAACGCACTGAACGGCAATATTAGAACAAAATTGAAAGCTGAGCACAGCAGCATCAATCTACCGTCACTTTGACATTCAGTGCGTGGCTGGGCTGCGGGCTCTTAGTCCAATTAATGAAAGGAAATAAATTCAACAGTTTTGCAGTCTTATGTCGCTTTTCATTGGACAAAAAGATTCCATGGAAGATTGCTTCTCAACTCAAAAAGCATTATTATCTACTAGTAATAGTAACTCAAATGTCGAGAAAAAAATTGTCTCTAAAAAATTATGTTTTTATAAGCCAGGTGTTTCACACAAAGACAAGAAAAAAATCGCATGGAGTGGTAGACTCCCTGCGTTTAAGCGGAAGGTACAATTTTATATAAAAATTGATTTAATTAAAAAAATGTCAAAAATCAAGTAAACCACTTACTCCCTATAGAGTTTTTGATCTTTGATCAGCATTTTAGTTCAAGTTGATTTAATGAATGGTTTCCGAGTAATCAAGCTTCAAAAACAAAATTTTGAAACAAATCATTTTTTTTTTTCAATATAATTTTTATTTTTATTTTGCCGTTAAGGGTCGCTTGTTTTTATAAAAATCAATGCTAATATTAGTTTTGAGCCAAACAAAGAAAACAGACCAAAAAAATCTTTCGTAGCTTTAGATAAATTAAAAAAACGAAGGCCACTTTCCATAGAAAACCCTTTTTTGCTAAGAGAATAAAATCCAATCAGCGGAAAACCCATAAAACTCGGTTTATTCGGTATTTTAATTTCTCAAAAACTAGGAAAGATTTTTTGTCTGGGTTTTACTGAAAACTAATAAGAGCATTGATATTACACTGGTATGCAAAATCTCACTTTTTTTAATGCCGCCAAAAGAAAAACACAATTTTTAAAGGTTTTTGGCTCGCTAAACTCGAATCTGGTCTTAGTCACATCGTGTTTTCGAGATATTTAACATTCAAGAACGAAAAAATCCAATTTTTAGCCAACTAGACTCAAAGTCTTTTATCGATTTCAAGGCCGCGATTGACAGTATCTACAGAAACGACCTGTACAGATCTATGTCTAGTTTTGGCATCCCTGCAAAACTCGTACGACTATGCAGGATGACTTTGGAGAATTCACGCTGCTCCGTCAAGGTCGGTAAAGAACTCACCGAGACCTTTGATGTCGAAAAAGGTTTCAGGCAAGGCGATAAACTATCATGCGATTTCTTCAACATCATACAACAACAGATTGTAAGAAACTCAAACGTCAACACCAGAGGAACAATCTTTCAAAAGTCTGTACAATTACTCACCTATGCAGACGATATTGACGTAATGGAAAGAAAAAAGCGTGATGTCATAGGTGCTTTAGCGAGTATTGAAACAGAAGCGGCAAAAATGGGTTTGATGGTTAATGAGGGCAAAACGAAGTATATGTTGTAATCAAATAAAGACACAGAACATCGACGAATTGGACAATACGTTACAATAGACAGGCATAACTTCGAGGTAGTATAGGACTTCGTCTACCTAGGATCCGCTGTAGACACGGACATCAACATCAGTGCGGAGATCAAACGGAGAATAACTCTTGCCAACCGTTGCTTCTTTGCGGATGAGGAAACCCTTGGTCGTTTCGAAAGAAAAATTCTCCGAATGATCTTTGGTCCCGTATGCGAAGAAAATGTGTGGAGAAGAAGGTACAACAACGAGCTGTATGAGCTGTACCGCGACATGGGCATAGCCAGAAGAGTACGCATCGCGAGGCTACGATGGTTGGGTCATGTAGAGCGGATGGACCCAAACGCTCCGGCTAGATGGGTTTTCGAAAGCACATTGCAGGGAAATCGCGGAAGGGGAAGACCTCGTCTTAGGTGGCGCCATCAAGTGGGTGAAGACCTCAACCAACTTGGAGTGCGAAACTGGAGAGAGCTCGCCCGAAATCGAAGTCGTTATAGAAGGGTGTTGGTTGAGGCCCAGGTTCACCCCGAACTGTAATGCCCACCTAAGTAAGTAAGTCTAATATTTAACATGAAAAAAATGTTAGCCCTAAAACAAACCATTGCTTTTCCGATGATTTGCTATCCGCTGAATCCAAACCTGGTCTCAAAATGGCTGTATTATAACAAATTATAATGACATATTTAGCTTTAAAAGTCGTAACGGTCATGCTTTGTTTTGAAGATTAAGTAGGTATAGTCTCAAAAGGAAATTTGAGCCAGAAAACACGTTTTTGAAGGTTTTGGAGATGTTGAATTCAAATTCAGTCACAGGATTAGTCTACCACCTCAGGTTCTTTAGATCAAAGCCAGAGTAAGGTTGAGACATCAACGTATTATTTTTTTAAAACCTGCCGTTGCAGTTGTAGCGCAATTCTCTGACTGGATTTTAATTCAGCACCATAAGAACTTTAAAGAATGTGTTTTCTAACTCAAAATTCCTTTCGAGACTATAAGTAATCTTCAAAATAATTACGACTGTTGAAGCTAAATATGTCAGTAATTTGATATAATACAGCCATTTTGAGAGAGATTCTGCATTTTCTCTCCGCTCACTTCTACTTTCTTCAACTGCAAATTCATTGGAATATTGAAAATGGTGAAATTTTTTAGTAGGTTTCGAATAGGTTTCATTGAAACCCAACTACTAAATCAGAACGTTTTATTTTGTATGATAATCGCAGTAGTTTCAATGTAGGTTTGAGGTAGTTTAGGGTTAAACTGGTTTAAGTAAGTAAGTAAGACCAATATGAGGCTTAAAAAAAAAGAAAAAGTTCGTACGTTAATCGAAGCTCTCATTTGATTGTAGAATGAAGATATAACGAAAGCAAACGGAAATGATGAAGATTTCGAGAACTTGGGAAAAGTTCTAGGCAGTTTATTACATGCAAGCGTTTCTTAGTTTCAGGTTCTATTAAACCAGCTAATATCACGACGAATCGTTTAATTAGTTTCGAATGGGGGCTAGGAATAAAAATATCATCTAAAGCCTGAACTACATCGAAACACAAAGTGAAAAAAGTAGAAAACTAAAAAAAAGTAAAAGCTTTTGAAATTCACACATATTACTGCGTGACACCTGTTGGCAACATTAGAAAAACTCCGAAAAGCTTTTAGACGTTTAAATATTTCAAAACAAAACAATAAACAACTTGTCAAAAAAGAAAAATTTCTGTTTTTGGGAGCTGGCTATGGTTAATTTTCAATAATTTTAATTGAAAACGCCTCAATTTACTTTAAAATTTGAAAACAAAGTTGACATTTACTTCAATTTTATAATTTTCAAAATAGGTTTGAAACTATGAAAGAGCTTTTGTTATGAAAACTACAGGATTCTAGTGATGAAAGCGCTACCTTTCAAGAAAAATAAACAAAATTATTTGATTGTGTTTGTTTTCAAAAAATTGCCTAAAGTGAAAGCTTCGATATGTGCGAGCTTTCACTTTCTTAAACTGAGAGGAAGAAATACAAATTTGTTTTTGATAGAGAAGTTCGGATATATTTTTGACTTTTTTAGGAAACTTTTTACTTTGTGTTTCGATGTAGTTCAGGCTAAAAAGTCTATTCCATCAGACCAGAAAATCTGTAATTTATTAATTAATTTATGTGTTGCAAGGTATTTTTCCGGAAGCTCTTCAAACAGCAGATGAGTAGCCAACTCAGAAAAAACGCGATCCCACAACCGTCTTTTTTAAAAAATGTGCGAAAAAATATTGAAATCCTGTGTAGCATTTCCCATTTTACAGTGACTGCCAATTCGGTTTTAGAAAGAAAGACCAAACTAACTAGTTAATTTTACAGTGCAGTGAATATTTCTTAAATCTGATTTATTGGTTGATATTGGTTGAAAAAAAAGGCAATATCATACAACGTTTAGACACGCAGAGCGAAAAACTTCTGGTACAAACAAATGCACCAATATTTGTATTTGTATGGATTGTTAGACGCAGACAATCCAAAGCCGGTAGGTCTTCAGGTCTTCAGGTTACTCGGAACTTCATTCCTACAAAAACAAAATTGGTGTTTGCAAAAACTCTCTTACTTCCTGTTATGCTATATGCATGTTAAGTTTTTTGCAAGTTGGACTATGCTTCTAATCGAAAACTAAATGTTGCATATAATAACATTACCCGCTACGTTTATAATCTGCGGCGGTATGACCATATATCTAATTTTGTACTACGTATCTCTGGCTGAAGCCTCCACAGCTTACTAGACTTCCGTTTGGTGAGCTATCTGCATGAAATCATTAAAACTCAACAAACCGATTGCTTACATGATAAGTTAAACTTCCTTTGTTCAAGAAGGTTTTTAATACTTATACAACCTCGATTTAAATACCTTATAACTGAGCGTCAGTTTTTTGTCCACGTTACACGCCTCTGGAACTCCCTACCTATTGCGATGAGAAGTATAAGAAGCACGAAAACGTTTAAATCATTAGTTTTCAATTATTTGGCAAATCGTTGATAATATTAACTAGGACAGTCACTATTTTTAGTTATGTTTTTTTTCTCTTCTTTTTCATTATATTTAAGACTTATGTACATTTTGGAAATACCCTCATGTTTGTTTTAGCTTTATTTTTCTTAATTCTCTTTTTTTAATTTTCTTAATAATTTAAACTCTTAAATTAATTTAAAGGCTTGCAGAATTTTATAAGACTTATTTCCTACTTTGTAAGCGTTTTTGAAATAAATAAATAAATAAATACATTCTGAGGCCAACGCTAAAGCAGATAATCTGTGACACATCCGAGATCACGATGCTCGAACGACGGCCGCCGGGCCGCCGCCGGAAAAGCAAGAAACCGATAAGCTTTATTATGCAGACTTTAGTGGATCAATCTTGAGCTTAAGCTTAGCTTTAAGAAACACACTTCCAATCTCAAGAAGCATTTTCATAGAGTGGTTAAACAGCCTTATCATCTAAGCCTATACTCTGCCTTACTAGTTTTTTCTTTTTTTCTAATAATTTTTTTATATTCTTTTAAGCTTTTCCCATACATTTTATAGTTATAGCTTATAGGCTATTGATTATGTCTTAAAAAAGAACATATAAAGGAACTCGAAAAAGGATGAGTCTTTATTGCGGGAATTCGTCAATGGTCATATAAAGAAACTCGAAAAAGGATGGGTCTTTATTGCGGGAATTGGTCAATGGGATAGTTATGGAGAAAAAAGCGGGGAGAGCTATTAAACTAGAAAATGTCCTCTCGTGCAATCTAGGCTACTTACATAATCGCAATTTAATCCCACACATTCTTTACAAAGTATTGAGGAAGAAAATTGTTTCTACAAAAAACGTTTTTGAAAAATCATCAAAATTCTTCTTCGTTTGGAAGATATATGGTTGAGAAGCTATATCTCCGATTTGCATACTCCAGCCCATTGACCAATTTCGCAATAAAAATCCCTGTTTTGAGTTCCTTGTAATTAAAGACTATTAATTTATCTAATCTAATAGACTTACTCGCCAGTTGATATACAACAGTTGATTATTATGAATTACAACAATTGAGTGAATATTTCAAATTTTTGCTATTAACCAATTTTTTTGTACTGAATTTTTCTTTGAATTAAGGATCTAAAATAAAAAAGGGGTCTGGCGGGGTAATTCGAACTTTATTTTCTGGAGCAAATGTTGCTGTCAGTGGATTTCGCTATTTTACGATGATAATGAATGATATTGTATGGCTGAAATCGGAAGGTATGAATGTAGACTGCGTCAGTTTCAAGAAGACGACGTTACGTGCCACAAAGCAACGATACTATTGATCAATGATTATTATTTTTGTGAAAACTTTCCTGGCAGTGTGATTTTTTGAAAAGGCAATCACAATTGTCAACTTAAATTTTGTCTGTCAACACTTTTAAACTCTTGTTTTTAGGCCTATGCTAATGCTTAAAAAAAACATGCTATGGTTTCGCTTAAGAATTCTGTTTTTTAAATACCTTAATGAAACCCTTTAGTGGAAGACCCTGTACTAAATACTAAGCTACACTCGAAATTTACTATGTATTGTCAAAGCATTTTTTCTAAATTAATGGAATTAAAATAAGTTTTCCAAGTGTCTTAAGTAGAAGAAGATTAATATCCTTTTAAAACTAACTCTAGTCGAGCTAAAATATCAAATAGTTTGAATCCACGATATAGCAATGGGCTGCTATACATCTCTCACCTTAAAAAGCAGAGCAGTGAAACAATAGCAGTTCTGGCTTTGGTTTCATCTTACATATTCACACAATACACATACTAGCTTCCTTTAAATAAGATAATAGACATTGCTCACCTTTTTCTACTCCAATAGTATAGCTTTAAAAATTCACCCAAAAATCAAAAGGTCAACACCAAAAATTTTATTTTTGATTGTATAATTCATTTATTGAACTCAACCAACGTTTTCAACGAACACCTACGCAAAATGTGTGTGGGTATAATCGATTTTGCGTAAAGAAGATTAATCCTATTTAAATACAATTTTCAAATAAAACGTTTGAATATACTTTGTAAGTTCACACACCTTTTGAACCACAATAACAATTATTAAAAAGTAGAAGCAGGTTCGTCAATTTAAACAGAAATGTAGACTTGTATTCAAAATCAATACAGAATATTCGACAAAAATAAGCAAATTTCATTTAAATCGCATAGGTATGTTAAACACAAAAATAAATAAAACAGATTTGCATTAAAAGCGTCAATATTTACAAATAACTGAATTTGAGACAGTAAATTTAAGAGAGATTCAAAAAATACTTAAAAACAATTTGAGCATATCTGCGTTTATCTAATAACATTGAGTGGCAATGTGGAATGATTGCTGCCGACCATTCGTCCAATCTTGTCTTCCAATTCTTTACTCATCTCATGCCAAACCGCCTTTCCGATAACCGAAACATCTTCAACAGGAGGACGAAAGACTACCAATAGTGTCAAACAGATGCCATCTGTGGTGTGGGGAAAAGGTGCAGGAGAATGCTCTACAGTCAATAGCCCATGTGGACGATGTTGAGGAAGCTCAGCTCCGAAAAGTTCAATCATGAATTTTCTTAATGTCGAGTGGAGACTCCTGGCTGGATGGATCTCAACCGTCGGCAAGTGGTGAACATTCCTCTCGCTTACCAGCACATTGAGTGTGTTTGTTGCTCGCTTTCGGATCACTGCCACAATGCGCAAATAGTTTTTGTGATGAGAGTATTTGATTGGCATTATTTCCGAGTGCCACAGCGCTGGAGACTGCGCCCGGGCTCTGTACGCTCTGGTCATTTTGATGAGATTCAAAATATCATTGGCTCGCAAAGTTAGTTCACTGATGTCGGCAAACCATTTCGCTTGCAAAGATTCATTGTCAGCTTGGTCAGGTGTTTTAAGGGTGCCACTTAACACACGTCCTGTGAGAAGAAAACGAACCCATGATCCTCCAGCAGTTTCAACCCCAACCAATGTTGTCATTTCGCAGTTAAGTCCAGTTTCCTCCAAGACTTCTCGGACTGCAGCTTCTTTTATGGTCTCTCCGGTTTCCATTCGTCCAGCTGGCAAATACCACTTTCCAGCGCACGATTGTTTGGCCTCTTGAATCATCAGAACTTCGTCTTGATCATTGATTATCACCACTGTCGCAATGTAGGTCACAGATTTGCCAAGAACCGGAACAAAGTCAGAAGCAGCTGATGGCTGAATACCTTGAGCTTCGCTGACAGCATTTTGTTCTTCTAAAGAGAAGTCACACAGCTCCGGTGTAATATCGCCAAGATCTTGACAATCGATCAGCTTGTTTAACTGATCGTTAATCGATGACACGGTTTGAGGCATTTTTGTTGTTGGTAGTTGAATACCTTAGATTTGCAACCGCATTCAGGCACATAAACACACGCTTCCGGTTGTCTGCACAATGCTCTCACTTCACACGGGCGGCAATCTATGCTGACCTGGAATTCATATTTGGTTAATGAAGAATGAAAACAACAAATTATTATATTGAGTGTTTGTTTGTGTGTGTGTAACTCGGTTAATTGTTTAAGCGAGAAGCGGTGAAACTACAGAACAGAACAACAACCAGACAGACGATCGTAGTTATTGCAATTTTTATGTGCAGTTACGTAGAAATAAAAAAAAAACAATAAGAAAAAAGCGGTTGGCTTGTTGTCAGCGGGAAAGACGATTATTGTCGCCGTAAAGTTATGTTCAGTAAACACTGTCCAAGCAGTTGAAAGACGAAAAGTAAACTGAAAGAAAGACTCGGTCATTCGGACAGCAGCGGCGGCGGTGGGTATCATTAGAAAATGTGGTTAGCGAGGCTAAGACTACAACGTCGATGTGATGATCGTTGCTTGATGAATATCTATTCCGGCTAAAAGAGAAAACAAATTACAGTCGTCAGAATGGCGGATGGTCTAGCAGAAAGAGAAACGAAACAAAAGCAAAAGAGACTAGATCGTCTTTTGTTGTAAAAATAAATGGATTGGAGCTGAATACCATGGGTGGATGAATATGCGGCGGCGCCCAAGTAAATGGCGAGAAAACATATAAAAAGGCAAACGTGATCAGATCACCAAGCTCGAGGAGTGGGCTTACATTTTCTACCGATTCTTTACGGTAAAGAGTGAAAAAGCTTTGCATGGCAGTGTACCTACTCTCGGAAAACTTGCCAATTCTCACGAGAGTCATACATTGAAGGAAAACAATTACGTGTTTCTCAAATTCAGAGATGATAACCATTACGCCATGGCAGATGAGGAAAGTTGGAAGTGTGTCTGATTAAAGTTTTGAACTGGAAGAGTGACAAGAAAGCGAACAGATGATATCTTGTGTTCTTAAAAGACGAAACTGCCGAATATAAAAAATGGGACAGTTTTTTAAATGTTAGGACAAAAGGCTACAAGATGTTGTACTATGCAACGGATTAAGGTAAAAACGGAACTGGTATCATAGTTGCGGAAGAGCTACTTGGCAACGTCAACCATTTCGAGTCTAGTGGTGTCTCTTTAGTTGGCGATCGATGGAAGGGTATGGAATATTGTCAATGGACATGCATGCAATGGACATGGATTTCTATGAAGCTCTGCACAGATAACGACAGTACTCTGTTAACCTATTGAACGAACTGTTTTTCGAGAGCACTTTCCAAGAACGGAAATATTCACAGTGGCAAAAGTAGTGAGGTAGTTAAAAACTCAAAAACGACATCGGGTTTAGATGGCTGACAATTCTCATCTTCATGCTTTTGGGAGTTGAGTTGTAATCTGCCTAAGCAATGGAGGATAAACTTTTTTCTACCAATTTCTACCAATGTACAAAGGAAAGGGAGGAACATGAAATTGTGATAACTACCGTTCGATCAAGCCGATTGCGAAAAATGATAAAGCTATCCGATGACCAATGTGGGCTTGTCGCAGGATGTCAGAAACATGTGCAATCTAAAGTACAAGGGTCCTAACGGAAAAACATCGGTTTTCCATACCAGATTTGCAAGTTGTGCTGTTTGACTTTAAAAAAGAAGTTGGTCGACTGCGATATCGAATATGGGTGGCGCGGCGCTTAGTAAACGAGGATGTCAAAAAGGTTATGGATGAGTGAGTAATATGTTCAGTTGAAGAATTTGAAGTAGTTGTACACCAAGGGTGCGTTTTGAGTCATCTGCTCTTTAGTACAGTCCTTGACCACCTGGTAAAAGATAAAGTTCAGAACACAAAAGTACATCGCAAGTAATTTTTGCTGGAGATGGAGCAATCAAAACCAAGGATTCTACATACCTGCAAGAAGCACTTAATGTACATGCAGAAGTTTTAGAAGGTAGTATGCACAGTATTATTAAAAATAGACATAGTATTTCTGTTTTTCTACCCGTTTTCTGATCCGGACATGCTTCTTGCAGACATTTATTTGAAATGAAATTAAAAATACTGGGATCTATGATCGATAGTGAAGCAACTTTTGTTGACACCAATCACCGAGTAAGTGTAGGATGGATGAAGTGGCGGGAAAACACCTCCATTTTCCGTGACAGAAAAGTATTATTTTTATATTTAAGGAATTAATATTGTTAAAAGATTATTTGATAGAACTAAATATTAGAAAACATTTGATTAGAAATATAGAGTATAATATAAATAAAGAAATAAATGTAAAATTTTCTTATGTTTTATTTTATTAAATAAACTTATCACAACTATTATTATTTTATTCGACGCGTTTCGAAATTAGAATTTCATCTTCAGGTGACAGGTGTTTTGCCTTTCAACTTAAAAGAGAAAAGTTGAAAGGCAAAACACCTGTCACCTGAAGATGAAATTCTAATTTCGAAACGCGTCGAATAAAATAATAATAGTTGTGATAAGTTTATTTAATAAAATAAAATAAAAGAAAATTTTACATTTATTTCTTTATTTATATTATACTCTATATTTCCATATAAACACAACTGGAGACCAAAACCAACATGAATTTGATTAGAATAAAAGAAAAACAAAAAATATTAAGCTGAGCATAAAAACACAAAAACTTGATCAAAATTAAGACTGATTCAATAAAATGTAAAGTAAATTAACATAAAATGATGATACTTTCAACAAAAAATACCCCCTAAGCTAAAGGGTAGAATCAATATGGCAGTTGAGCGTCTAGCTACCACATTTGGTTCATAGGATGACTTTGGAGAATTCACGCTGCTCCGTCAAGGTCTGTAAAGAACTCACCGAGACCTTTGATGTCGAAAAAGGCTTTAGGCAAGGCGACTAACTGTCATACGATTTCTTCAACATCATAATTGAAAGGATTGTAAGAAACTTTAACGTCAACACCAGAGGAACAATCTTTCAAAAGTCTGTACAATTACTTGCCTATGCAGACGTTATTGACGTAATGGGAAGAAAAAAGTGTGATGTCATATGTGCTTTTGCGAGTATTGAAACAGAAGCGGCAAAAATGGGTTTGATGGTTAATGAGGGCAAAACGAAGTTTATGTTGTCATCAAATAAGGACACAGAACATCGACGAATTGAAAAAAGAAACGTCACAATAGACAGACATAACTTCGAGGTAGTACAGGACTTCATCTACCTAGGATCCGCTGTAGACACTGACAACAACATCAGTGCGGAGATCAAACGGAGACTAACTCTTGCCAACCGTTGCTTCTTTGGGTTAAGAAGGCAATTGAGAAACAAAACCCTCTCCAGAAAAACCAAGGTAGCCTAGTCCTGCTTTACGGCGCGGAAGCATGGAAAATATCAATCATCATGGTCGTTTCGAAAAAAAAATTCTCCGAATGATCTTTGCGAAGACAATGTGTGGAGAAGAAGATACAACAACGAGCTGTATGAGCTGTACCGCGACACGGGCACAGCCAGAAAAGAACGTATCGCGAGGCTACGATGGTAGGGACATGAAGAGCGGATGGACCCAAACGATCCGGCTCAACAGGTTTTCGAAAGCACATTGCAGGGAAATCGCGGAAGGCGGAGACCTCGTTTAAGGTGGCGCAACCTAGTATAAGAAGAATTCAACCGACCTAGAGTGCAAAACTGGAGAGAGCTCACCCGAAATTGAAGTCGTTATAGAAGGATGTTGGTTGGGGCCCAGGTTCACTCCGAACTGTAATGCCCACCTAAGTAAGTAAGTTAGCAAGAAATAGCTAGGTCCGCCTTAGTTATGCTATGTTCAAAGACAAAATCCAGAGAACAACGTCAAAAAAGCAATGTCATACAACATTCAGCAGTCCTGGTACAGAAATATGATACGTTGGAATCAGAACATCAGAATCAGACATGAAACAATCAAAAACCTACTTTTTCTGAGGAGGTAAACGGGGTGTAACACACAGGCGTACCACAACAGATTCGGATCACTATGAGGGAGGCCTAGGTTAAAATTTTTGTGATGAAAACGAAAAATGTTTCTTTTCGGTTGGACATAAAGGTCTGCCTTTACTTTTTTTTAAAGTTTACAAAACTATTAAATCTCCTTGTATTTAGTTAGTCTTTCTTCTAAGTGAAATCCAAAATTAACGTCTTGGTGTATCGTCAGGTGCAGGTCACGTCTTTTCGCTATCATTGGTAGAAAATTCTTATCGCAATGCTTTTTCATTTTTGGTTCGAGATATTTAACAAAATTTGCTATGAAGGATTCTCCCTAAAAGTGAAGGGATCAATGTCATATGAGGAAATACATGCCATTTGACAGCTCTGTTCGATACCTGAACTCGCCACAGCAAAAAGCCAGTTTTTGGAACTGACCTTTTATAGGTTTAACAAGGGAGAGACAGAGAACTCTTAACTGCCAGATTTACACCAAAAATATGTGGGTCAAATATTTCTATAAAAAACGACGACAAACAAAAAATTTTGCAACGTAAGAAAACAGCTAAACATTCATCCACCTCGCCTTAGAAGTCACCAGGAATTCCGGTATAACACCATCAATAACCCCGCTGAAACCAAGCAACACTCCACCCTGGATTATTCAAACAAATGCCATTAACACATTCATATCGGCAAAACATTTCAAAATTTGTAAGAATACGGGGATTCTTTTTGGAACTTTTTGTGAACGGAAATGGTAGAGAACTCGCAATCACATTCGAGTCGGTAACCACACTCTAGTCGTACACGTGATGTAATAGTTATGGGGAGATGGAGGTTCTGACAGCTACTGGCATAAAAAGAAACTCTGTAGTGTGCACCAACTACTTCCCACACAAGAGACTTCTTTAATATTAACAATTCATCCTGGAAGCGAACGGTGAACAACTTATCTTCCCGTCTCACTAATCAAAAAGAATGATAAACTACTAAACACGCTGACGACCGGGCCATACTCAACTAAGAAATTCGTATCTTTTCAAAAAAACTCAACGTTGCAGTCTTTGCCAATCAAACCAAATAATTTCACTTAAACACATAACCACTGAATGCAGTAAGGTATCAGCCGCATGTAAAACTTCGTAAGCATTATGTCAAAAAACAAAAACTATAAAATTTTGAATGTAATGTCAGAGGCTGTCGTTACACTATACTACTTGAAATTGCGTAACCATCAACAGTCCCTTATAATAAACTGAACTGCGAATTGAGAAACGCACTTCAGGTCCTCCGAGAGTGAAGGACTTGCAACACCTCTCACGAAAAGAATTGGGTGTTTCTGCGATTCGATTCGAACCTCAAACTCCCACTTAACAGGTACAGTCACAGTAACAAATATGATGTGCAGAATGCGACCAAGCATCGTAAGAATTGCATGACTCAATCGGAACTTAAACAAAAAATCTAATCACCTGCGATTGAGATTTTTGAGATTCGTACTTACTTATGTGGGTATTATAGTTCGGGGTGAACCTGGGCCTCAACCAATATCTTTCGACAACAATTTCGGTTAAGCTTTTTCCAGTTTGCACTCTAAGTCGGTTGAGGTCTTCTTCCACTTGATTGTCATACCTAAAACGAGGTCTTATGCTTACTCGATTTCCCTGCAATGTGCTTTTGAAAACCCGTAGAGCCAGAGTATTGATGTCCATCCGCTCTACATGCCCCAGCCATCATAGAATCGCGATGGGCACTCTTCTAAATATGCCCATGTTGCGTTTCATCTATACAGCACATTTACATTCCCTTACCTCATTTCGATAAATTCAACTTAATCGTTATTGAATATATATAATCGTCCCCCCGCTGTTCTCACAGACACGAACCATAAAAACCCCATTAAAGGTGAACTGCCTCTAACACACTTTCGCATTATAGGTATGCAAATTTAGACACAAAAGTTAATTAAATAAAAAAAAAACAAATGATTCAAAAATGAATTTGAATTTTAAGTTTTATGAAAACAATTTCACATCTTCCCAAAAGAGTGATGTAAGAACTTTTGTTTAGCGGTGGCAAAAATTAAAGTGAGTCACTTTCTGGGAGCGCTTGTGTCTTTTAATCATAGATGTATAATGCCCTATAAGAAAAATGACTCATTGTCACTTGAATTCCTTCTCAACGTGACTCTCTCAAGAGTTAGTTCTAAGTTCCAAGTACCTACGACATCTCATTTGCCATAAAATATCGCAAACATGTTTTCTAATTGTGTACTTGTTCTTTTTGGAAAAAGATTAGAAGAAACCGACATTGATTGAGGTGATGGACGATGAAAGCTGATGTCGGCAGTTTAGTAATCAAACATTCTTTGGGGAAACATTTACTTTGCAATGACCAGGCATCATTAACTACCATAATCTAAACAAGCGGCGGAGTTTAAGTATCCATACAACTCCTAAAGTGAACAATCATCGACCAACACAAGATTTGTATCTTTAACTTTGTATATACTTTCACACACAATAAAAGCAAAACAACATGTTTTACAATAACCACACTCTTCATCATTGAAAACACGATTCCCACTTCACATATGAGAAGAACCTGTTTCTCTGTTTATTAACCAACATTCTATCCCAACTGCCACACAAGATTAGCGGCAGTTAAAAATGAAAGCAAAAGATATTCTTTCATTTTCATACCTACAACAATAATTATGAATGTCTCACTTTCTGTTTCTTGATGAATTTCCATTCCAGTTAAGAGGCTGGTGATGTTTTCTTCATCACAAAACCCATTTTCCGGTAGACCCGGGCTAGTTTTTCATCAACGCATCGCTGACCCTAACCACGAACCTGAACAGTGCGAGATCAAGAAAAGGCACAAATTAGCACAATCGTTTAACCAGCCGTTAGACCTTCATTTTTGAAATGAGGCACAAAATCATGCTCCCCCTACACATATTTGTACTGCTCCGCTGAGCTGAAACAGAAACTTTACTATAGTAGTTCTCGAATACCACTCCCATGTGGTGGCACAAAAGTATTCGTGATGTGATTAGTACTCAGGTGAGGTAAACACGATTAAAAGAAAGAAAAACATTAAGTCAAATTGAAAGAAAAAAAAAAAATCCACAAGAACAAGATTCAACTACGACGAACTGCGAATTAAATTTAAATAAAAAAATAAGCGAAAAATTGAAACTTTACTATAAACACAAACAACTGTATTCTGTATGGCTAAAGAGATTGGTGAGCCGTTAAAATTCACGACCAATTTCAATGGAGAATATACACTCACGTTTGCTACAGTGACTCAAAGAAAAATGTGGTGTGGGAATGGCAGTGTTGGCTGTGCAATGCTATCGATGAGTAGAAAAGAACTTTCGCTGTTCAATAAAAAAAAAAAATAATGGCAAAACAAAGCTTGCAGAGCTTTGGCGCCTCACGCATTTCAGCGACCTAGAATCTTGAGTGAGAAAGTGTTGTTCATGGCGGCGTTTTTTTATCATTCGCGAAAGGCGATCCTTCTTCTTTTTCATTTTTTTGCGTTACGAATATTGTGATCTCTCTCCTACGTGGGGTATCCTGAGTTGACTTCAGACTTCGTCGGCAAGAGTCCAAGTCTTAAATTGTTCCATGTCTGAGTCTGAGGCCAACCAAATTCAGATGTCGTTGCATTTGTCTGTACTATTCTGGTACTGATAGATGATAGAAGATGGCGGAGTTTTCTCGAAACTTCATTCACACTACGTTTACTTGGTGATTGATGTCGTCATCACAAGTTGCTTCCCTATTGATCACAGATCCCAGAATTTTGAATTTTTCACACTTGGGAACACATTTCCATTCAAATAAATAGCTGGAATAGGCTTGTCTAAATCAGAAAAGGGGCAAAGTACTCAACTATTTTTTTATATCAATAATAGCCTAAGAGCCCACGACGGCTACGTATAGACCTTCGTTATTTTACAAAAGCTGAAAGTTTCACTGTGCAAGTCCCCAAAACTGGTAAGAACGATTTGTGAGCATTGAGTTAGGATTGTGGTGATATTTGGCGATCCAAACCACATATGACAATTACACCGTGCTAAAGTGGAAAACCAATATATATACAGGAAAGAATCAGGAAATCCACCGTTGCCTTATTTTCCTGTAAAAAAGCCATTGGTAATAAATGTGGTTTCTCCTCCCAAATCACCCACTGGCTCTACACCGCAGTCATCAGAGAAATACTCACATAGGGAGTAGTGGTATGGTGGACCGCTCTTGATAAAAGGACCTACTGCGATAATCTAAGCAAGGTCCAACGAACAGCCTGTTAGTGTATAAGCGGAGCACTGAGATCAACACCCTCAGCTGCTCTAAACATACTCCTTAACCTCACACCACTAGATATCTTCAGCAAACAAGTAGCCGCCAGTACAGCCATTCGTATTAGAGCTATCTCCCAATGGACCGTTAACAACATCGGTCACGCTACAATCCTGAATTTATTCAGATCAATCCCTTGCCACTCCGACCACACCATCCCCCAATCGGTTTTTGATAATAAGTTCCAAATCTCAATCCCACCGAGAACTACATAGGAAGATGAAGAATTCTTGAGAGATGGTTCAATTCATTTCTGTACATATGGTTCAAAACCGATGAAGGGGCCGGCTGCGGGGTGTACTCAAACCGACTTAACATAGGTCTCTCATTCCGCCTTCCTAACCATTGTAGCGTGTTCCAAGCGGAAATTCTGGCGATCAAAGAGGTCCTATCATAGCTAAAAGAAAACGTGATATCCTCAGCGAATATCCGAATTTTCTCAGACAAGCAGCCCTCAAATGTCAAATCACTCGGCGCTGTTTCTACGAACTGAGAAACCGCTCTTAACTGTCACCTATCTCTTAAGGAGATGGCTGAATAGTTCAATATTCACCTTATTTGGGTGCTGGGGCACAGAGATATCGTGGGTAACTGCAAAGATGATGAACTCGCCAGAAAAGGAACCTTTCTACTTTCTACCAATCTCAACCAGAAGGTTGAATATTGGTATACCAACCACTACATATAAACTTATGCAAAAGCAAGAGGCAATGGATAGAACAAATAATAGGTGGAACAATATCACTATGTGTGTGGCAACAAAACATAATATGGCCAAAACTAGATCCAAAACGCACAAGACATTTGTTATCCATAACCAGATTGCACGTCAGCTCCGTAATCAATGTCATCACCGGACATTGTCTGATATGAAGACACGCCATAAGACTCGGCGTTTCCTCTAATGACTTCTGCAGAAGTTGTTTAGATGAGGAGGAAGAGGAGACAATCCCACACCTTCTCTGCTCATGTCCTGCAGTCTCCTTTAAAAGAAAACGGCATCTAGGAAAATATTTCAGTGATGATCTAAGCGATCTGGCGAACACAGTTACCCTGCATCTCGCTTCGCTTTATCAAAAGCTCCAAATGGTTCTGTTACGTGAGGCACTCCCTCGCATAATTTTTATGGTATCGCAATGTACCCAATATTGGTCTAAAAGTGTCTGTTGTTTTCCTGACAGCCATTTTAACCTAACCTAACCTAGTGCAGCCCGTTTTGCCAGACAAACCAAACTAATAAATTATAATTAAACTTTTGTCATAGTATAAAAGCTGAATTTCATACAGGATGTTTTGCATAAGATGCGACAAAAGTTAAGGACGGATAGGTTAGGTCAAGACATGATATTAATCGCATGAGAAATAGAAGGACAGTTTTATAAGAAAATTTATTATACATATATGGTGTTCCGTAATTCGTTTTACATACTTTGGGATGTGATTCTTGGTAATATTCTTTTTCTTAGAATATGACTTAAACATTGCGCAGTATGGTTTTTTTTCTTCAATTTTGTTTTACTGCTGCTATGATTCTCACAGTTTTTTTTTATAGTTTGACCTCTTTTTGAAACAAGGCTTTTGTCTGCTGTAAGCAAAGCTTCGTACTTAAGTTCGTTTTAAATTTATAAAGAGTACGGAAACATCTTCCTCGGTTTTAGAGAAATTAAAAAAAAAAAATTATTAGAAGAAAAAAAAAATGGTTATATATTTTTTTTAAATTTTGACTTTGAGACTTGTTTCCTCAAAAACTATTCACTTGATTAATTTGATCTAAAATAATAATTAAATAACAAAGTATTAGCTTTCAAAAACATCATACATAGTATGCTTTAGTAAGTGGCTTAGTTGATTTTTAATAATTAAAACCAAAAAGTCATGCTCTTCCCGCTTAAACGGAGGTAGATAGACCTCCTTCACTTCCACATATTTTTCTTGTCTTGACCCAACCAATCCTGAGCTTTTGTCGCATCTTGTGTAAAACATCCTTTATAAAACTTAGCTTTTATACGCAGACGATATCGTTATGCTAGCGGAGTCCCCGCAAACGATGCAAATGATGATTAACAAGTTGCGTGACTTCTTCTTCTTCTTAGTGTCCGGAAGCTGTTGACAGCAACACTTTAACTCCTACTGGAGCATAGGGCGGCAACCAGATCCTTCCATCTCTCTCTATATTTTTATTTTTTTATTTTTATTGACCAAATATTCGTTCTAACAATTATTTACATTTATGAAATATCTTATAGCCTAAATATTTTGGCATTATGCCGTCTACCAGATTGACGTTCATTCATTAAGCTTCAAGTTAAGTTTAAACAAAATACGAGTAAAATTTTTTTTTTTTTTTAAATTGCCTTCAATTATACGGGTTCTGTAGCGCAATGAGCTTACGATGAAATTGTAAAGCAGATCCCATCCACGGTCACCATTCAAAATATTCAACGCCACTTCCATCTCCAGAGTATTTGCTCCAAAGTATATCCTTCTTAGCTCACAAAAAATTGGGCATTTCGCAATGAAATGGAACACATCTTCTCTTTCTTTAAGATTGCAAAGGCTACATTCAATAGGCAGGTCAGTTCGATGTGGTATGAAATTCAGGTTAGTGAGCTCTCCTCGTATTTTAAATAGCACATTTATTTTATCAATGGAATTTGCATTCACAAAATAAGTTTTTTCCTCCAGATAGTACTTGAGTTTGCTGTAGTACATGCGATATTGTGATGACTGAGCTTCGGTAACAAATGAGTCGTAGAGTAGACTACCTGTTTTTTCGATAATTTTACAGAACTTATTTTTACGAACTGTTACTTGCTCGAAGTTTTCGAAATTTGTAACCAACCCACAATTTCTTGCAATGGATTCCCATTCCTTAACGCAATTACTTTTCCTTGTAAGTATGTAGGAGAGTACGATTTTCGGTAGTCTTCTCTCATCCATTCCCATAACTTTATTTACATAGTCGAAATGCAATTTGAGCGTCTCCAAAAAGATTGGTGGCTTTCCTGTCTCCAAGTGAATCATGTAATTTGGTGTGCTGTTTGGAAGTTTGAAGACTCTTTTGATGCAATATCTATTAAAGATCTCATCAGTAGAAAATGAGCGATATCCCCATACTTGAGCTCCATACATCATGATAGATGTTGCAGTTGCACGGATTATTTTTTGTTTCGAAGAGTGGTTTAAATATTTATTACCAATACATTTATTCCATATTGAGCCAATCGCACGTTTTGCTTCAGATAATTTGGTTTCAAAATGCTTTTTCATATTAAGGTTTGCTGTGATCAAAATACCCAGATACTTATATTCTCTTACAACGTCTATTGGTTCTCCTTCATAATTCCATTGTTCGTTTCTTGAGTGTCTCCCGCCACCATTTCTGAATATCATCATTTTCGTTTTTGTTAGATTAACAAACAAGTTCCATTTTCGACAGTAAAGTGCCAGTCTGTTTAACTTAAGCTGCATGTTGTTGACGGGGTGCGGGTGCATAACTTCACAGGTCATAACTTCACATGGGTCATAATTTCACCTCTAGTGGGTTATAATTTCACTTTTTTCGGGTGAAGTTATGTCCCACCTTAGGTGGGAATTAGCTTCACTTTTTTGTGGGCCAGAATTTCACTTCTGTGTGAAGTTATTTCCCACACAAGGTGGGACATAATTTCACTTTTTATTACAGTTACAAGAAATTATTGTGGACTTAATAAACTCAAATATTCCTTCTGGTGAGCAGAGAAGGTTGTTGGTTGATGGAACATTCAACATTGTTCCAACATCCACTGGCTACAAACAATTATTAATTGTGCACTTTGCATACGCAGAACATGTGAGTATTTAAGGCTGTTTACTTTTCAAAGTGATTGTAAGTTTTTGAAATCATCTTCAAAAATTATTAGTTAATCATAAAAACTGCGCAATTTTTTCTTCGGTCGCTATACTGCTTAGCGCCAACAACGCTTGTTTATTCACACTATTTCTATATAATATAATTTACTAAAACGAGAGATCCGTTTTTGAAAATATATGATGTCGAAGTTCGTAATTTCAATAATTGATTTATGAAAGCTACACTATATTTGAACATATTTCTATGTTTTAATTTATATTGTGCAGTATAACGGAATATGTATAAGATTTTGTTATAAAAACTTATGCATTGCCAGTTTTTATGATTAACTAATAATTTTTGAAGATGATTTCAAAAACTTACAATCACTTTGAAAAGTAAACAGCCTTAAATACTCACATGTTCTGCGTATGCAAAGTGCACAATTAATAATTGTTTGTAGCCAGTGGATGTTGGAACAATGTTGAATGTTCCATCAACCAACAACCTTCTCTGCTCATGATATAAAGTACCTTTCATAAGAATAATTTTTTTTTTTATAAATAACAGTTTTTGATATTTTTTGTTAATAAAAATGTTTCAATAAATTGATTACAATTTATAATTTTTGTTGGCTTTTGACTGATTGGATTTCTAAAGATTTTTTACAATGTAGGTGGGAAATAATTTCACACAAATTTCAGGTGAAATTGTTGCTCACCTAAGGTGGGACATAACTTCACCCGAAAAAAGTGAAATTATAACCCACTATAGGTGAAATTATGACCCATGTGAAGTTATGACCTGTGAAGTTATGCACCCGCACCGTTGACGGTCTCAGAAAGAATGGCAATGTCATCGGCAAACATTAATGCAGGTATATTTGCTGTACCTATTTTGATACCTTCTCCAATACTATCGGTTAAGTCATTGATGAACAGGACAAACAACAAAGAACTCAGAATGCATCCTTGTTTTACGCCCATCGTGGTGGAGAATTCATCTGAGACTCTTTTTCCATCCCATACCATAGCTGAGTTATCTTCATATAAGCCTTTTAATATGTTTAACATTTTGCTTGAGATTCCGATCGAGTATAGTTTATAGATAAGTGCTTCTCGTGGTATGGAATCAAAAGCTGCACGAAAGTCTACAAACAGAATGTACAACTTTTTATTCCTTTTCATGTATAACTCAGCAATATTCACAAGCGTAAAAATTTGATCGAAAGTGGAGTAACCTTCTCTAAACCCAGCTTGAAATTCATGCAGTACCCTCCTCTCATTTACCCAGCGGGTGAGCCGTTTATGAAGTATGGCACTAAATAATTTAGCGTTTGTATTGAGAAAGGATATTCCTCTGTAGTTCTGAGGATCATTATAGTCGCCTTTTTTGTGTAGAGGAAATAATATAGCTTTTTTGAAACTCATGGGTATATTCCCCGTTTCGAATATTTTGTTGAAGGCATTTGTGAGAGCTATCGCAAATTCTGAGGTACAGTTTTTGTAAAACTCGTACTGGACACGGTCTTCTCCTGGGGCTTTGTTATCTTTTGAACATTTAATAGCCTTTTTGACTTCTTCTAATGTGAATGGGGCGTCTAAGACATCATCATGAATTAGAGGAGCAGCGTATTGGTGAGCTAATGATACTTGTTCGGTATTTAGCAGGTTTCTGAAATGGAGTTTCAATTGTTGGGCGTCTAAACTCGGAGCAATGACATGTTTCCTCCCATTCAATTGTTTTACAGCCTTCCAAAAGTCAGATGAAGAACTAGCGCAGCTTATCGCAATTATTTTTTGTTGCTCGAATTCAGTCTTTTTTGTGAGGCAAAGCCTTTTGTATTCTTTGTTTGATTTCGCATACATAATTTTAAATAATTCAGAGTTGTGTAACCTGAGTAGTTTGAGAAGTGCAAACGATTTCTGTCTCGCCCTTTTGCAGTCCTTGTCGAACCAGTCTTGCTTGTTCCTTCCGGTCGTGCTTGCTGTGTTTGGTTTTGCAGGTGCAGCTTTTTTTATAATTTCTGTCAAAACTTCAGTGTCTACGGGTGAATTTGTTCTAGTTAAGATTTCCAGTTGTGAATTTAAATTAATTCGATATAAGTGACTGTTTCTTTCACTCCAAAACATTTTGGGTAATAAGCTCAGAATATTTTCATCAGTTCGTAAGTTATTATCTGTGTTAGGTACTTTAACCATGACTTCTAAGGGCATGTGATCGGAGAATGTTTGTGATCCTATTTTGAAGTCTAGTATCACTGAATTCCAGGTCCCAGCAATAAAGCAATAGTCAATCACAGAACACGCCGTTCCACGCAGAAAGGTAAATTCACCATTAGGGTCTCCATCGCAGCTTCCATTTAAGGTTCTGCAATCAAAAGCATCCATTAGTTCAATAATCTTTCCTCCTTTCCTATCACATATTTCGTCTTTTGAATTACGTTCTGCATGAAGTGTTGCCTGAGAAAATCCGGTCGCAAAGTTGTTCTGCGAAAGACCAATCCTTCCATTGAAATCTCCTCCACTACCTCTCCCAAAAATACTTGTTTTTATTGCACAGGACCATTTTACTTCGTAGTTTGCAAACACGCTTTTAAATATTTTTTCTTCATTTTTAAGTACATGGGTTTCAAATAAAAATATAATATCAAATTCAAAAATATAATCAAAAAATTCATCAAACTCTAACTTATTTTTCAGTCCAGAGACATTATAACTTAAAATTCTAAGATTAAAATATAATAATTCATTTATTTCGGTTTCGTTCTGATAGACGTGCAAATCTCAATTTGCTTCTTCGTGTAAACGATCTCTAAAGTTTGAGGGTACAGCGGCTGTTTTTTGAGTCTGCCCTGATGTTGAAGTACCTGAACGCCGAGTTGATGACATTTGAAGTTGACTTTCTTGTGACATTTGATACGCATTGTTTTGGTGGAGTAATTCATTCATAAGTTTTTGGAAACCAATTGGCAAAGTATTTAGTATTCTGCTTAGAACATTTAATCCATTATCTTTTCCGCAAATAAGTCCTTCAGAAGTATCCCATGTGAAGATCGTGTTTTCAACAAGAAGTTTGTCGTCTCGCAATACAATTTTCTTTCTTGGGTTTGCTTCGCACAGTGCTTTTTTAATCGGCAACAGCTTTGCCCTCCTTCTGCGCATGTTGTAAGGCAGATCCTTCGTAATACGAATTTTTGTCAATTTGAGCTTCGAAGTGTTACGGAGAACTGCCCAAACTGATTCACGACATCTCATTTTGACAATGACTGTTTTAGAACGTCTCTCTATTCCTAGCACGATACCTCAGCTGTGAAAACAACTGCAAATTCTGGGACCGAGCTTCCTTCATGACAGTTGACCTCCATGTTTCCTTTGGTCTTCCAATCCGTCTCGCCCCTTGAGGATTCCATTCAAAGCACTGCTTTGCTATGTTGTCATCAGGCTTCCTCAGTGTGTGGCCAATCCAGCGCCATTTTCTTTGCTTGATGTCTTCATCCACTTTTGTTTGTCCAGTCCTAAGCCACAGATCATTGTTGGATATTGTTTGTGGCCATCGGATCTTTAGGATGTAACGCAGACAACGGTTGACAAAGCCTTGCAACCTACTCGAGATGTTAGTAGAGCATTTCCACGTTTCACAGGCATAAAGCAGCACGGATTTAACATTGGATTCAAAGAGTCTCAACTTAGTACGAAGTGATAATTTTGAAGAGCTCCACACTGGAGAAAGCATTCCGAATGCACTACGAGCTTTATTTATTCTATTGCTGACGTCCAAGTCTGTTCCACCGTCGGGTGATAGATAACTACCCAGATAGTTAAACTGAGTGACCTCTTCTATTGTCTCCTGCCTCACAATAACCTGCTGTTGTTGGTTCCGGCTGGTGTGCATTATTTTTGTCTTCTTGGCGTTAATCTTTAAGCCAGTTGCCTCACCATTTTGTTGAAGAGAGTGACACATTTGGTTAAGGGCTCCAGCTCCGTTTGCCATTAAGCAGATGTCGTCAGCATAGTCCAAATGGCTTAACTTGTGAAAGAGGCCCCACTGGATACCAAGTCTTTCACCTTCACCCACCGTGGCAGTCATAACATCATCGATTGCCAGTAAGAATAAAATCGGTGACAAAACATCACCCTGTCTCACTCCTTGTCGAACTTCAAATGCATCGGAAAGCTGTCCACTGTGCAGAACGACACACCTTGCGTTGTTGTACGATTCTTTTATAAGAGCAACAATTTTATCCGGGATACCTCTAGCACCAAGCGATCTCCAGATAGCATCGCGACTAACGCGATCGAAGGCCTTTTCGAAATCGACGAACATGAGGTAAAGCGGCGATTGATACTCCGATGATTGTTCAAGAATAATTCGCAAGGTGTTAATGTGATCGACACATGATCGACCACTGCGAAATCCCGCTTGATGCCTCTTGAGAGTAGACTCGATCTTAGATTTTATCCTCTCGAGAATAATAGTTGCCATCAACTTCGGAAATACGGACAAAATGGTGATACCACGCCAGTTATTACAATTCTTTAGATCACCTTTCTTCGGTAGCTTGACGATAACTCCGTCTTTCCATTCCCTGGGAAAGGTTTCGTTTACCCAAATAGCCTCAACAAGTGGCAACAATATATCGGCTGCCAAGTCGGGATCTGCTTTGAGGAATTCAGCAGGTATGCCATCCAGTCCAGCTGCTTTGTTGTTTTTTAAAAGTAATATCGCGGTTCTTAACTCTTCACTTGTCGGGGGGTCAGTATTAATGCCTCTGGAAGATCTACGTATGTCCGGCAGTAGAAAATCGGCATTTGCATTCTGCTCATCATTTAACAGTGCACAGAAATGCTCCTTCCACCTTCGCAACTGGTCTTCTATTGACACTAGAATACGACCGTTCGTGTCAAGAACAGGGTGGTTGTTGTTGCTACTTTGTTGACCTACAAGATCCTTAGTAATCGTATACAACACCCTTGCATTACCTCTTCTTGCAGCATTTTCCGCACTCTCCGCCAATTTGTCCAATCTGGCCCTCCTATCTCGTCTCACACACCTCTGCACTACCTTGTGAGCTGCTATGTACTCGATTCGCATAACTGATTTCCGATGAGCATCAGTTTCCTTGTTTATATTTATTTTGAGTGCTCTGCGGTGTGTAATTTTGTCCCAGGTGTCTTGGGATATCCAAATGTCCCTATCTCTAGATTGCCTCGGTACCGTTTCAGATCCAGCTTCCAGAAAAACCCTTTTAACTTTGTCCCACATCGTCTCAATGGGAACATTAACGTTCAAGTCCACATTTGACGCCTTGTCGTTGAGGGTGTTGGCAAAATCACGACAAATATTTGGGTCACTTAGAGCTGTTGTATTGAATTTTGGCCTGCTTGCTGTATTTTCTGAACGTCTCCGGATAGTTGCCTGACTATTGTCGCTTAATTAAAAAAATCCAAAATAATGGTTTTCCGTAATCGAACAGGCAGATACGCAACAAAAGAAAAATGAATCTGGGAAAATGAACAACTTGAAATATTAAAGGAATACAAATATCTCAGTACTCATAACATCACAACTTTCTTTTAAAAAGCATCCACAACGTAAACTCATCGACTCGAAAAAGGCTATCAACTGCAACTGAAAGGGATAAGGGAGTCCTAGGAAAAATAAATTTTGTCCCGTGCGCTAAGTACAAACTTTTTGAAGCGGTTATGCGAGCAATTATGTGTTATGCTTGCCAGGTGACAGTATGATGAAGTAGAGAAATTGTTATTATTTGTTATTGTTGTATTAATTGTTGTGGTGTGATGGATAACATGTCCGCCTGTTAATCCAGAGGTTTGTGGTTCGGATCCCAACAGAGGCAAAAATGTTTTTTTCCACGAATATCGCCTTTCGCGAGGAATTGACAAGTCCTCAGTTAGTATTCATTGCCATGAAAAGCGCTTTCTCGATTAGCCGTTCGGAACCGGCAGAAAATTGTAGGTCCCTTCCATTCGCTCACAAGGCACGGTTGTGAGAAATGAGCTAGGCCCAAGGGCTCCTCGCTCTGTTGCGCCACCCTATTTATTTATTTTTTTTATTTATTTATTAGAGAAATTGTTAAGGTACTTTCTAAAAAAAAAAAAGATTCCGATTGCCGGAAAATACACCTACATATATGCTACATCTGGAGACTGGAGTATCACCGATTTACATTTTCTCACTCCGAATGCATTTTAATTACGTAAGAAAAATACTAGCCTTCTCAAATCTTCGACCACCGAAAATAATTGCAAGAAACCTGCTGCAGCGAAAGTCCCAGTTTTTTCGGAATGGTCAAGGCTGGAACTTCAGTACAACGTCGAATTGATGGAGATAGGGTTGGCGGAATGGAGTAAGACCTTTGAGGTGTTGCTGGCAAAGATCGAGGAAACAAGTTTTGAACAATATGCAAAGATGGCGCAACAGAGTGAGTCTAGAATGATGTACAAAATCTTGCAGCATAACCTTGGTGTCAATAATTATTTCAATTACCGATATTCGATTCACACAATCACTGCCATTTTCAAAACCAGAGGAGAGCTACTTCGTCTAAATTTCCAACCATATGCCCCAGTGAGAAATATAGTGTTCCCTGTGCAACCACAGATAACACATATCACTTCTTAGCTATCTGCCCTGTTTTGAAAGAAATAAGACTTGCCTATTGGGGAAAATATACCTTAACTTAGATTGAAGCTGTTGAAGCTCTAAAGTCTAAACGGCCAAGAGTGGACTGCGTTACACGGTTATGTGAAAGCTGCCTTAAGATATCGCAACCAAAATTTAAATGAAGCATTTAAAAAAAAACTTGAGATAATTTTAACTATCAATATTAGTTTACTTAAATATTTATGAAACAAATTAAATCGCAATCATTTGAAAATAATATTCTTTTTGGTCGGGCTGACGGCAAAAGCCAATGCTATATATTGTGAATTTGTAAACATAATTTTTAATAATTTTGTTAAATAAAATCACACTACTACTACTACTACTACTACTACAACTACTACTACTATGACAAAACTTAATTAATTTAATTATTAAATATTTACTATGTAGCGTTGATATATATCAAGGGGATTCTTTTTACTCTGGGGTTTGTATTCTTCGGGGGGTTCTCACTTAAAGAAAAGGAATTCAAGATTTAATTAGCTATAGATCACTTTGTTTAAGTCTCTATGGCGCTGTCCGAAGTCCGCAGTACCACGTCGATAGGCACTACCTCAAAGAAATGTTCAAAGCGGGAAAAAAATAATAACTCTGCTGTTTTCATAAAACATTATAATTCTGCTGTTTATTTACTATAAGAAGGAAAAATTTAACATATGACATTGATTCGATAAAAGTTGGCAGAGTGCCTCATATAGTCAATATAATGTAGCTGAAGGCCTGTTTATTTAAGAATCTTTCGATTCTGCAAAAAATGTACATTAAGTACAGTGCATAGGTATATGCACCCACCGACTGCTGATAGGCGCTCGTGTTAAACGTCGTACCAAACAGCCGGCAAGTCCATATATCTTGCATGACTCCAGTTTAATACCTTGGGTGGGCGCTGTTGAAAAAACACGTCGAACTTGGAGTACAAAACTAAAGTGATTTTACACTGATGTTGTGGCTTCTTTTATACTCGTGGCACTAGAGCTTTTACATACATTGAGTAATCTTTTAATATATTTGAGTGAGCTTTACATATGATTGAGTGAGCTTTAATGTAGTTGAGTGAACTTTAGTGTGAGTGATATTTTACGTTAAAACAAGTGTTGCCACTTTATGTTTTTTATTTTGACAAAAGTTAATAAAATTTAATATGTAATTGATTTTGAATGAAAAAATAGTAGTAATAATATTAAGTACTTAAAATAAATATCTGGTTGTTACATTCTCCCCCTCGGTCGGAGAGATCGTCCCGATGATGCGACCGGACTGTTGTTCTTCTTGGGTCGGCCACGTCTTCTTAGTTGCTGTATTGGTTGTTCATCGGGTGTGGTACCTTTGTATCTAGTTATGGCGGATACATGGTATGTTCCCAACGGTCGGCGTAGTGCTGTCATCTTTCGATGCGACCTGGTAGGTAGATGTTCCAAGTCGCTTAATGATGATGTAGGGACCGTCTCTTTTTGGCTTAAATTTGGATGTGACGTTTTTAGAGACTTTGCTGAGAAAGTGGGAGGTTATTAATACCTGATCACCTACCTTGAAGATCGGCTGTGGTCGACGCTTTCTGTCACCATATTGCTTGTTATGGTCTTGGATCTTCTCGGTTTCTTCTCGTGCGTTTTTCATCGTTTCAGCAAGTTTCAAAAGTCGCGGAGTAATTTGCGGTAAAAAGTTTGCGTCTTCAATGATAGGGCGTAGATCGTTTGTGACGTCATCTATGGTTCGGAGTTCCCTTCCAAACATCAAATACGAAGGAGTATAACCGGTACTTTGGCATCTGGCTGTGTTCATGGCGAATCGTATGTTTGGTAGTTGTTCGGCCCATGTAGTATGGTTTGTTCCAACAAGTATAGCAATTTGTGTCTTCATATCGCGATTCTTTCGTTCCACAGGATTTGCTTCTGGGTGATAAACTGGTGTGAGACTTTGTTGTATTCCCAGAAAGTCGGTCAGCTGCTGCATCAGGGCGGAAATGAATTGTGGTCCATTGTCTGTTATCAGGCGTCTGGGGATACCATATCGGAGGAATACTTCATTAAGAAGTGTTAGCCCACAGTTTACGGCTGTTGCTTCTTTAAGAGGGAAAACTTCTATCCACCTGGTTGCTATGTCTTCGGCAATGAGAACCCATTGAAATCCTTCTGTTGACATTGGTAGTGGGCCGAATAGATCAACTGCTAGTACCTCGAATCGCTGATGACTAGACACCGTTTGAAGAAGTCCTGAGGATTTCAGGTTGCTGGGCTTATATCGTTGGCACGCGGTGCACTGAGATACGTGCTTGGTAATATCCTTCCGCATGCCTGGCCAAAAGTATCTCGAAACTATTCTTGCAATGGTGCGATCAATTCCGTAATGACCAGCTGTAGGTTCATCGTGGTAGTGTTTGAGAATAGCATCTTGTTCTTGAAGTGGTATTACCAACTGAGCGTCTTCAGAATCAGTTTCAGGTGAAAATCTATAAAGGATACCATCGTTGAGCAGATATCCTCGATTTGTCCATCTTGCTAGGTTCTCATCATTCTTTTCGAACGAATCGATGATGGTTTGAAGTTGATCATCTTGCAACTGCGCTTCGCGAGTTTCTGCCGGTCTTCTGGATGGTACATCAACTTGAAAACTGCAGATCTTGCAATCTGATTCAGTGTGCTCTGGATTATTACAAGGAGGCCGTGAAAGCATGTCGGCTATGATGTTGGTTCTGCCTGGCGTGTACTCGATCCTGAAGTCATACGGTTGTAACTGCAAGGCCCATCGGGCAAGTCTTCCCGTCGGCGATTTTAAGCCTAGGAGCCATTTAAGAGGTTGATGGTCAGTAATGAGTATCACTTCTCCCCCTTCTATATAGCCACGAAATTTGTTTACAGCCCATACTATGGCTAAGGCTGCTCGCTCGGTAGTTGAATAATTGCATTCGGCAGGTGTGAGAAGGCGCGAGGCGTATTCAATTGGATGCTCGTCTGCTTTCTCCCCCTGGACCAGAACTGCTCCAATAGCATAATTGCTGGCGTCTGCTTTAAGGCGATATGGTTCACCTTCGTTCGGCTGGTGTAGTATGGGTGCTGTGGTGAGTAAAGTCTTGAGAGTTTTAAATGAGTTTCTCGCATCTTCATTCCAGTCCCATACGGCATTCTTCTTCGTTAACTTACTCATAGGTTTGGCGATATCCGAAAAGTTAGCTATGAATCGTCGATACCATGAGCAGCTTTGTAAAAATGATATGACTTGCTTTGAATTCTTTGGCTCTGGTCGGTTGCTTATTGCTGCCACCTTTTCAGGGTCAACTTCTATACCTCGATGAGTTATGAGAATTCCTAAATACTTTACGACTGCACAGCAAAAGTTGGATTTTACCCTGTTAACTTTAAGGTTAAACTTGTGGAATCGTTTAAAAATGCGTTTCAGGTCCTGGCAATGTTCCTCAAAGCTTGCGGAGCAAACTATTACATCGTCTAGGTAAACCATCATTAATATGTCTGGCAGTCCACTACGAAATGTATCCATTAGCCTTTGAAATGTTGCAGGGGCGTTGCGTAATCCAAAAGGCATTCGCTTGAATTCGAACATTCCAAAAGGGGTGACAAAGGCAGTCTTTTCCATGTCTTTCTCATCTATCTTTATTTGGTAGTATCCGGATTGTAGATCCAGCATACTTTTAAATAGCGTTTTCTTTGTGGCATGTAACATGTCGTCGATCCTTGGTAGTGGATATCTATTCGGGATGGTGATGTTGTTCAACTTACGATAATCGATGCAAACACGAATGCTATTGCCTTTCTTAGGGACCAATACGACTGGTGTGGCCCATGGAGATTCGCTTTGTTCAATTATCTTTTGCTTAATCATTTTCTGTAATTCCACTTTTAATTGCTGCTTTCGTGGTGCAGAGAGTCTATACGGTGGAACGGCTATGGGTTCACTTTTACCTGTATTTATTTTGTGGATGGCGTATGGGGTTGGTTCTTGGATTTCTCCGAATACCTCAGTTTCTTGTGATAGCAAGAAGTTTAGCTGTTGTCGTTGCATCTCGTTTAATTCTTGTGCTTCGTTGTCTCTAAGCGCAACATCCATAGTCAAAATTTCCGTAAACCAGGGTTCCAGATATACTTCTTCCTCTTGTCTGACCAGTGCTGGAAATAGGTTTTCATTTCTTCCCTCCGGGGCTACATCAGTACTTCTTAATGTGTTTCCGAAAACATTTTGTATGAAACCCGGTGAATACTCATTGTTTCCAGACGTAGTACTCATATTCTTTCTTTTTTGTGGTGATGGGCTGCTGAGATCATTAACTTTTGCCGGTGTAGCAGAGAGTGGCGAAATAGGCTTACGCTCATCAAACCATGTCAAGAAAGCGTTCATGTCTTGAAGAGTTCTTGGTGACCTAGTTAATGTGTTTCCGAAAACATTTTGTATGAAACCCGGTGAATACTCATTGTTTCCAGACGTAGTACTCATATTCTTTCTTTTTTGTGGTGATGGGCTGCTGAGATCATTGACTTTTGCCGGTGTAGCAGAGAGTGGCGAAATAGGCTTACGCTCATCAAACCATGTCAAGAAAGCGTTCATGTCTTGAAGAGTTCTTGGTGACCTAGCTACAAGTGGCGTGCATTCCGCCGCGCTTGCTTCCAGCTGAGGTCTTGGGTGTGTATATTCTTGCCTTAGTACCTGTACATTGGTGACAAGTCTTGGTTTTAGCACTCTCGTGTTTGTGGTATCGTAAAAGTCAAACTTTTTCTGAGGTTGGTCAGCAAAGTACCAGTACCTTTGACCAAGGTCTAGAACAACACCATTTTCCTCTAGGAAATCTATTCCTATCAGAGTACGGTTGTCTTCAGCTCTCGGAAGGGCGATAAACGTAATCGGTCGCAACCGGTTGCCAAATTGAATGCTGGTATTCGCTATAAAGACGTCTTGTGGACGGGCTTCTCCATCGGCCAATGTGACGTCAACCTCTATTTCCCGGAACTTTGTTCCGCATCGTAAAAGATGTAGAAATAGTTTCCTCCCTGCAACGCTTATTCTTGCAGCCGTATCAATATAGGCAATGCCTTGTTCGCCGTGCGACTGAATACTGATTGTAGGAAGATCATTACCCAGTGTGGTCTTTAGACAGTTGAATGATACTGTTGATGGACCTTTAGGAAGTTCTTTGCATTTCGGACAGTTCGACCTTACGAAACCAGGGGCTTTGCATTTGTAGCAATGTATTCCGGGTTCATCGGTTGCCTTACCAGACTTTTTAGCCTCGCTTTTTAGTTTCTTTCGACAGTCCGCTGCTGTGTGCCCTGTAAACTTGCAGAAGTTACATCTCTTTTTGTCCATTTGCAATAACTCTTTTGGCGGTTGCTTTTCGCGGAGTTGTGATTCAACTTCCCTGGCCTTACTGAGCAATTCCTGGAAGGTTTTGAAAGCGTCTCTCGGCACTCCTTCTCGTATGCGGATGTTCAATAAACCATAAATCATGTCCAACATCATCGGTTCCTTTGGAGCTGGTGCAGGGATCATAGCAAGTAAAGCTCGTTTTGTTGTAATGAAATCGTCTGTTGTCTCCGAAGGTTTTTGTTTGTTGTCGAATATCTCCATGTACAACCTGTACGCTGGTTTAGCGGGTGCGTAGGCAATACGTAACAATGAGATGACGTGTTCCCAGCTCTCAGCTTCTGCTTTCACTCCTTGCCACCATGTGACAGCGCTATCTTCCAAAAGGAGGGGAAATGCAAGGATAGCGTCACTGTCGCTGATTCCTACTATGTCTTTATACATCTGGATATTGGTGATAAATGATTCTACCGCCTGGGAGTCTTTCTCTCCCTTAAACCTCGCAGTGCAATTACTGAAACTGCCTTTGATCGTATCCTTCATAGCGTTTATAAATTTCTTTAATTGGGCATCAGTAAATTGTGCCATTTTGTTTTTAATTTATCTCGTTTTCAAAATTGATATTCCTTTCTAAGTGTCCCACTCGTTGGGCGTCAATGTAGCGTTGAGATATATCAAGGGGATTCTTTTTACTCTGGGGTTTGTATTCTTCGGGGGGTTCTCACTTAAAAGAAAAAGAATTCAAGATTTAATTAGCTATAGATCACTTTGTTTTTGTCTCTATGGCGCTGTATGCGGTCCGAAGTCCGCAGTACCACGTCGATAGGCACTACCTCAAAGAAATGTTCAAAGCGGGAAAAAAATAATAACTCTGCTGTTTTCATAAAACATTATAATTTATAATTCTGCTGTTTATTTACTATAAGAAGGAAAAATTTAACATAAGACATTGATTCGATAAAAGTTGGCAGAGTGCCTCATATAGTCAATATAATGTGGCTGAAGGCCTGTTTATTTAAGAATCTTTCGATTCTGCAAAAAATGTACATTAAGTACAGTGCATAGGTATATGCACCCACCGACTGCTGATAGGCGCTCGTGTTAAACGTCGTACTAAACAGCCGGCAAGTCCATATATCTTGCATGACTCCAGTTTAATACCTTGGGTGGGCGCTGTTGAAAAAACACGTCGAACTTGGAGTACAAAACTAAAGTGATTTTACACTGATGTTGTGGCTTCTTTTATACTCGTGGCACTAGAGCTTTTACATACATTGAGTAATCTTTTAATATAATTGAGTGAGCTTTACATATGATTGAGTGAGCTTTAATGTAGTTGAGTGAACTTTAGTGTGAGTGACATTTTACGTTAAAACAAGTGTTGCCACTTTATGTTTTTTATTTTGACAAAAGTTAATAAAATTTAATATGTAATTGATTTTGAATGAAAAAATAGTAGTAATAATATTAAGTACTTAAAATAAATATCTGGTTGTTACAACTAGACGTTAGGGGTGCCTATCAGAAGAGTTGAGGCTGCACTGAGTGTCCGGCAATTGGGGGAAGAAAATAAAATACCACCTAATACCTAGTGGCCTAGTAACCACAATCCAAACTCCATATTCACAAGTCGTTCTTATCAGTTTTCAGGACATGCACAGAGAAACTTTAAGCTTTTATAAAATAAAAGCTAAAATGATAAAAAAAATCTTCCCCTATAATTTCAACACGATTTGGATTCTAAATTAACTACTCAATTTTTTTTTATGGGAAAAGAATATGATCTGCAATCCACCCACGCGCCCACTGCACAGTTAATGGCTTCTTTCTGGAACGTAGGATCCTCACTTATAATGGCTTCATCGTCAGCAAAGAATAGTTGATGTACTTTACCTTCCAGCAGGTTGTCAAGAAATGTAATAACGAGCAGACGAGTCGAGCCGTCCATTAGTAGGACCCTGGAACTCTTCGTTGTCTGAGGGTTACTCATATTAGATCTCATGGTGTTCGATCCAATGCTTTTTCGAATTCAAATTCTCCAATGATTTGCGATGTTTCACACCTTTAGAATGAAAGTGACCTAAATCAAAATTCCTATAATTTATGATTTCGCAATAATGTGGCTTAACAATACATACTTAATTGAAAACTGCTCATTTCTCACAGATGCAATTTTTATTTAGGGCTTTTTCATTCTACGTACAAGACCACGTACTGAACGGCAAGGTGGCCAGCAAAACTAGAACAAAATTGAAAGCTCAGCGACAGAGAAATTTTGAGTTCACTTTCATTCTAAGGGTGCGGTTTTATCACAAGGATCCTTAAACTTTGGATTGTATCTGTTTTTGAATTGCCCGCGACAAACCCACATTGGTTTTCAGATAGGTTTATTATTTTCTGCAGTTGGCTACCAAGTGCCAACTCAATGATCTTCAAAGTGTCGACTTGATCGAGCCGTAGTTATCGCATTTTCTTATATCTTTTGACTTTGGATATTGGTAAAGGGTAGCTTTCCATCCATTGCTTAGGCAAATTATTACCTTTTATAGACTTGGAGACGAAAATTGTGAGTCATCTAAGCCCTTTGTTTTTTTTTGGAGTTATTAACTGCTTCATTAAATTCTTTTTTAGAATGTGCTCTCAAAGAAACTATTTGTTCAAGGGGCCATTACAATACCATCGCCATATGTGCAGAATTTTGTCCTCAAACACAAGAAACTGTTCTTGAACATAGATATTGGCTTCGGATTTTTGGTGCCATATTTTATGCCTCCACGGCAGCCTTCACAGTCATCGTATGTCTTCTAAGCTTTTCTTTTTAGATATCCTTAAGTAGATTATGAAAATCCAGTAAAAATGCATCCTTTTCCTTACGCGCATCCAATTTTGAGGCTGTGTTGATGCAGACACTACTCCATACTTATTTTCCTAGCATCAATAATTTAAGAGATATCAAACGGTCACTAGATTTCGAAGTGGTCAAAACGGTGAACAGTAGCTCTTCCGTAAGCATGATGGTACTGATTCCATTTTCAATTTTACCTTACCCTGTTGCATAGTAGAGCATCATTTAGGCTTTTATCAACCCAACTACCCACTCCCACCCTGGACGATCTGTTGCATGGATTTACCAGCAGCCGGAATACATGTCAGATCAGTTCCATGCGTAGCCGAAGGAGTAGTAAAATAGAAATTTTACGAAATTTCGTGAAGCTTATTTTCATTCATCGACAAGTACATGTTCCATGTTTTAAGTTTGATCTCTCTTTTACTAAACCGGTGATCTCCAATTATGTAAACCTGAACTCCGCATTCTTGTGGGAAGTGTAACGCTTGTCGCTAAACTCACTTTGTCTAGATATGATTACTCTTTAGTTGCACCTTACGAATCGTCACTGCACAGATCTTAATTGATAAGTTCTGAATATGACATTGTTTATACTTAGCATAGGACCTCGTGGTACCCGTGGCGTAATGATTAGCATGTCCACCTGCTAACCCAGAGGTTCGAGGTTCGAATCCCAGCAGAGGCAAAATGCAAAAATGTTTTTCCACGGGTATCGCCTTTCGCGAGGAATTGGCAAGTCCTCCGTAAGTAAATTCATTGCCATGAAAAGCGCATTCTCAATTAGCCGTTCGGAACCGGCGAAAAATTGTAGGTCCCTTCCATTCCCTCACAAGGCATGGTTGTGAGAAATGCGCTAGGCCCAGGGGCTCCTCGCTCTGTTGCGCCACCCTATTTATTTTTTTTTTATTTATAGGACCTCGTACTGAGCCGCAAAATTAGAACAAAATTGAAAACTGAGTCGCCGAGCGATGTCTCTATTCTCCAACAGGTGACCTCAACAACTTTCTGAATGAAGCAAAAACTTTGTTTAATTTATCGTTTCAAGATCTGCAACAATTACAAACTAAAGAAGAGAAAATGTTCGCATATCTCGACTTCGTTGGGTCTATCGTAGTATGATGGCTTCGACCAAAATGAACATTATTTCAACCAATTTTAACTCCATTGTCTCCCATGAGAGAAGGCTTACACTCCATAATCTGCTTAAACTTAAAAAGGCGCAAATCTGCTTCGAATCAGAAACGCGGCTACAAAATAGACATAAACCTGTTTTCAATGGTTATAACTTAATTAGGAATGATTCTGGAAGAGGTACTGCTATTATTTTAGAAAAAAAATATAAGTATACAATTGTACCTTTCCGTAGTGAAATTATATCAGTACAGTAGCTTTAGCTACTTTAACTTCAAATAACTCTTCAGGTCTAATTAGTAAAACTCTTATTGGAAGTATTTATATTCCCTCTAAGGCAGGTGAGCCCTTTCTAAGAGAACTTGAAAGACTATATGCTCTTATCGAAACCTTCGATATGATCATTATCGGTGGTGAGTTTAAAGCTCGGCATGTGGAATGGGGGGATAGCTAAAATAGCCCAAATGGAAAAATACTTCATAGGTGGTTTTACAACGGGCCTTTCTTAAAGTTAGATCTGGTTTCACCCTTTAGTCCTACTTTCCCAAGATCCTCGTCTGTATTGGATTACTTCCTTATCTCGACCAATTTAGCTTCTGCGCACCCTGCCATTTGCTCTACATTCCCGACAATTGCTGATCACATTGGAGTTTCGCTCGAATTCAATTTTACGAATTTTGTACCGCTTTTGCAGCCTCCCGACACATACATTAGCTTCAAAAACACCAGTTGGCAGACTTTTAGATTGGATTTACATTATGGTCTCTCTCAAATTAATATTCCTAACGACAGAAATGCACCCAATTTTGAAATAGACTCACTTATGAGTCAGATAAATTCAAAAATAACATCATGTATAGAAAAGAACTCAGAAGTCTGTATAACAAAAAGTTTTAGGTATCATAATATATCTGATCTAACGAAAAAAATTATTAAAATTGTGAAATATTTGGTTACAAAAATTTAAGAGATTGTTTCACCGTCATCTCAACCGGGTGAACCTAGAATACCAACAATTACACTCTAAAATACAGTGTTTAAATAAAATAATCAAAGACCGAGTTAGAACAGAGCTTAATGAAAGTTTTAGAGAAAAATTTAAGGATATTAAACCATCTCCCCAAGCATTTAAGAAAATTGATAAGATGACCGGCCGAAAACTTTTTGGTACAGACATCCGCAGAGATGTGCTAATTTATAACGGCATTGACGAAGAGAATATGGAAAGCAAACTGGAAGTATTTAGAAGTTTTTACTCAGAGTTGTTCTCTCTAAAAACACCTTCATTTGATCAGAGGCTAACAAACGCAGTCACAGCAAAAGTAATCGATTTTTACCAAAGACAATCTAATCAGCCTCTAAAAATGTTATCGCCAACAAATAACGCTTTAAGTTTAGATGAGACCCCCTTCACATCTACTTGCAAGGTAAACATCTGGTTTTGACAACGTATCTAACTTTGTTTTGAAGAAATGCCCTTTGTCCCTTGACGTTGCTCTTACATACACATTCAATAAATGTATCAACAATGGTTATTTTTTTAAAATTATGGAAAGTAGCGAAACTCATCCCCATAGCCAAAAGTAAAAACGCAAAGGATATAAAGGACTTTCGACCGATTTCCTTACTTTCAAATATTGGTAAGACTTATGAGAGAGTTTTAGCAGGGCATCTCAACCAACTATGCGAAGACCTAAATATAATTCCTAGTAACCAGTTTGGATTCAGAAAAAACCACTCCACAGAACATGCGTTGTTGGTTCTGCACAATAAAATAATTCAAAATCTTCGAAAGAAAGAACCAACTTTATGTTTGGATATAGATTTAGAAAAGGAGTTTGATAACATTTGGCATTACGGATTACTGTTCAAGCTCATTTCTTTAGGTTTTCCCATTTGGCTAGTGCGAATTATCCAAAGTTTTTTGGAAGACAGATTTACCTCTGTAAATATAGGAACAGAATTCTCTGAGCGAATAGCAATGCTTTCGGGTGTTGCTCAGGGATCAATACTTGGTCCAACACTCTTCAACATCTTTTTGAATGACTTCCCATTCAAAGATTTTAAGATTCAGGAGCCTTGCGGTTTATTGTACGCAGACAATACTACAATATTGGTAAGTGACAAGAAGCCAAGTCTTGCACTTAGCAAGCTGAAAGAAAAAGTTCCCATCTTGGAAAGTTATTTCAAAAGTTGGGGCCTAAAAATCAACGCAGGGAAATGTAGCCTCACCTGCTTTAGAAACTCAAGTGGTAAGGGTCATTATCTGGCTGTTAAAGAGAGTAAAGCTTTAAATCTACAGATTAACGGAAGCGATGTCCCATTGATAGACGAACCCAAAATACAAGGTATTAATCTCCACAATAGATGTGTTTTTAATAAACATGCTAGAAAAGCACTAATGAAAGCAAAAATGGTAACAGCAAAGTTGAAATCTTTAATGCAATCAAAACATATGCCGGGCAAAACCAAAGTTCTTATGTATAAAACATTAATAAGACCCATTCTAACTTATGGATTTAGCGTCCGGTTCACAATTTCCCCTACTGTAGCGAAAGAGTTGGAGAACTTTGAACGGAAAGTCCTCCGTTTTTGCAGTGGGAAGTTTCGGAAACCGAATAAAAAATGGTTCTCTAACAAAACGTTGTATGAAGATACAAAAATGATACCTCTTATGGAATATCAGACTAATGGCGCTTTCCATTGGTTTCACTCGGAGAAGCACTCATTTTGAAAACCAATGGAACACCCAAAATTGTTTCTATTCAGATTAACGTAATTTCCTTTGTGTGAGTGAAACACCTATGGCTCTTAAAAAATATTACTTGAGGAAAATTTTCATTTTGACATTTGAGTAACATGTGTTAGTGCTTCTGAGTCGATTCTCACTTCAAATCGAGAAGCGGCTGTCACTCCTCAGAATCATGAGAAGCGATCTTTTTGCACCAATGGAACGGTTTGAGAATGCTTCTGGACGCTCCTGGACGGTTCTTTTCGTCCAATGGAAAGTGACATAAGCTTCTCTTAGCAAGATTAGAAAGCCTTAGCTCACATCCTAAACCTTTAGTAAGAGCCGTGTTCGATTCAAATAGCAACGCAACTACTACCTCTCACCAATTAATCTTCTGCATGGTGCATCTATGTCGCAATTGAGACCAGATGCAAATAGGGATCTGATAGTGCCTTTTTATGATAAGGCACTCGTTGTTAATCTTAGGCCGGCCACTGACTACACAATATAACTGCGCAAATTGGAGTTTGCGCAGTTCATTTGTATTGTGAATGGGGTTGTTTGTGCAATTAACTGTGTAAAAATCAAAACGATTTGATTTTTGCTCAAGTCAGTTTGCGCAGTTATATTGTGTAGTCAGTGGCCGTCCTTAGAGGATGAACTTATTTCTGACCCAAAGTACATACATAGACCGACGCGACGTTGAATACTTTTACTCTTTTTTTTTTTTTTTTTATATGGTACCATAAATTCATTAAGAAGACAAGACAACGTTATGTGCTATATTTGATTGGAATAAATTCCAATACAACTCATTAATAAAAATAAATAGAAAGATATTTTTAATAATTGTTTAAGTATTGGAAGCTCACAAAAGTGTGAAATTTTTCGTTATAGTTATTTAGTTTTATAGGTTAAGGTACAAAAATTACTATTAAATAGGTCTGTTCGTTGAAGCCCTAGGGTCGCCATGGGGTCGCCACAAAGCGTTTTTTGAGAAACCCAAAGTCGCCCGGAATGTTAAATTGAGTGTTTTTTGAGCCTTGACCTAGGTTTTCCATCAACTCGCCCTAGCTTTTTGCTGTGGCGAGTTGAGGGCTGTCAAATGGCATGTATTTTTTTTAATGACAGGGATGTGTGGTGACTTGTGGTTTAGCGTTTTTTTGAGGACTGGAAAACCCAGGTTTTTTTTTGACAACTCGTAGGGTTGCCAAGAAAACCTGGGTCAACCCTGGGGAAAGTTCAACGAACAGACCTAGTGCTCTCAATAGAATCAAAATTGATTATGTATGCCGGGAGCAAGCGTACAGTGTTAAGATACTTCTACTAAAATTTGCAAATTCTCTGTACAAAATATAATTATAAATAATTATTAAATAATATTCGTGTTTAGCCAGACATACCTGTTAACAAGTCGGCCACTTTATAAAAACCTTAGTAAACAAAACAAATGTACTGATATTTAATGACTCAATAAAAATTGAATTGAATTGAGCGATGTCTCTGTTTTGATTTTGCCGCTCAGTACTTGGCTTTAACCTAAGTTGACTTCCTTGTGGAAAAAAACTATCTCCGAATTTCAACTCGTTTTATGATCATCTGACATCATCGACCAATGTTTGCAAAAAAATAAGTAAAATCCTTGCTGTAAGTTATGCGAATGATAACCTATGATGTGTGATTTCTGAGTACGATTAGTTTATCGATTTAAATCGGATACTATTGCCAGGAACCTTCACAAAATTTCAAACTGAATAACTGGAAATATGCATGGAGCTTGAAGCTACTTGAAGATCTACAAATATCTGTTTTTTGTGAACAGAAGAGGGCAGTTTTTCCTAAAAAGGCAACTAGCTGAATGGAATTCTTTTGCCTTCCTTATAAAACTGAATTTGTTTAAAATTGAAGAAAACAACAAAAAACAAAATACTTTAAAGTTATTCACACAAAACAAGTTTAGTTGGAACACCAAAAGAATCAATGAACAGTAAATCAATAAACAACAACACGATTACCTTCGTTCCACTACACGAGATACTGTACAAGACCCACACCACCGCAACACACCTCCTCTACCGCCGATGTTGCCCGCCGGCCAATGAAATTATTCACACAACTTGAAAGGAATGCACTAGTAAGAAATGTTGTCGAATTCCACTTAAGGCCTTAACTCACTCACGTTAGCGTTTATTATTCCAGTTGGCCAAGTCTTAACAAAAACCAAAAATTAGTTTTCAATTGCCGTACGCTTCGAAATTCGTGCTCACGACAGTCGACCGTCAAAGAAAGAGTTCACCACCCGAATGAGCACTTCCAAGCTGAATTTATTCTGCACATAAAGTGATATTTAATTGAAACCGAATCGAGACCACTTACAGGTGGAATGGGAACTGAAGGAGTGAATACGCCGCGTCACAAGACACGCTCTCTAATCAAAGTGACTGTGATCGTAGACTAGGTATGGTACTATCACCGTCGTCGTGTCTTTGTCTTCTAGTTTTTTAGTAAAAAGAATAATAAACAAAACCAGTTTTCGGAGAATTTGCGTCTCTGCAGGTTTTCTAGTCATGCTGTCGAGTTCTGGTTATTCTTCATATTTTCATTATTAGGTCACTGAAAGGCATTCATCCATTTGACGCCCTCAGCCAACAATGCAGCATACAAACAAAGTTTACAACAAGAATGCACTCCCAGAACTTGAGTTGGGATGGTTTTTGAGTTTGGAACAATGGATGTGTAGTTAAGTTACTATTCATTTTCACTTACCTCAAGCGTTATGTTCTTCTTTGCAGATTGGGAAGTTTATTCTTGATGGTCGAGATGGTATATCGGTGTCTAACTTGACATTTCTGCAAAATAATTAGTAAGAAATTTCGAATTTACGGCACTAAAAGTTACAACAACCTGCTGTGATGATAACAATTTATAAACAAAAACAAAACATACTTTTTCAGGTGCATTCGGTCTGTGGAATGTGTTTACTTGAAAAGTGTCAAAATGTGGATTGTAACAATGACAGCTTGGTAACTCTTGCAGCACCACCTGCACGTGATTTGTAAAAGCAGGTTTTTATTTTATTATATTCGTTACGCTTATTTTATTTGAATTTTTAATTCAAACGGAAATGATTGAACAGTTTGTGAAAAAAAAAGAATTTTGAAACGAAACGAAGTTTTTGTAGTAGTCAATGAAAAGGTTTAGACAAAAGTGATTTTTTGTCACTGTATTACTTTTGTCCTTCAAATTCCTGTCCGTGTTTTGGATGTGACGATGGCAACTTACAATTTGCCACGCAATTGGCTTTCAATTTATTCATTATTTAATTTCAGAACAACACAAAAAAAAACTTTGAAACAATTTTTTTAACAAATTGTTTACTTTTAGAGCAGTATTTGTATTCTTTCTTCAGTTCATCTTCATTTCTTACAGTGTTTTGATGAAGCTGTCGAATTGCTTGTCAGCTTCTGGCTTTTTTTGTGTATTTAAAGAAGAAGTGTGTATGTAAAAAAGTTTAATTTTATTGTAAATGGCGGGCATTATTTTGTGCATATAGCCCCGGGGCTTAGAGGAATAAAGAACAAGAGGGAAAACCACACACACACCACGGCATCTGTCCTCAAGGCGGTAGGGGCAATTTTACAAAAATTGACTTCAAATCTAAAAAAAAATATTGTAGAACAACGGGAAAATTTACAGATACAAGTTATACTTTCTATGAAAGGCAAAAAACTGCACTTTATAATAAATTTTAAATGAAGTGGTTTCAATTTATAGTTTTCGAAATATAACTGGCTCCAAATCCAAAATTTACGAAAAAAAATTAAAAATTAGTTTGAGTGTTATGTAGTGTAACGTGGACCCAACATTTTATACCAATTTCCTAATCGAAAAACGTTCAACCGAAAACACAACTGGCAACACTATAATGGAATGGTATAAATGACAGGCGTTGCTTGTAAGCCAGTGAGTGTGAGTATAGAGATGCTTGACAGCAAATGTGGAGACAATGTAGAAGTTACTGGAGAGTTCTAGATGGCATGTCATTCGATATAAATAGCCCGCCCGAGGCAACCAGAGGGCAGTCTTGTTTATAGAGTGATAAAGTGAAGAGTAAATACAAGTGATAGTCCAAAAGTCGAGTTGAGTTCAAATAAAGTGTATATCGAAAGTAGATACTGAATAAAGTGGTAGAATTAAATTGAAAGGTAGAGTTTTATTTTTGCGAACTAAGCGCACGTTACATTGGTGTCAGAAGTGTAAATAAAACTTATTTGAAAAGAAAAAACGAGTTGACTAGTAAAGTGTAAAAAAAAAAAAAAAGTAAAAAGAGAAATAATAATTATATACAGTGAAAATGGGTAAGTTGTTAGAAGAGCTCAACTGCATTGAGCTTAAAAGTGAGTTAGGTAAGCGAAATCTTTCTAGAGCGGGATCGAAAAATGAGCTCGTCCTGCGCTTGCGCAACCACTTGGAACAGCAAGGGGAAGACGTAAACACTTTTGTTTTTGAAACAGAAGTGGAAGAAGAGGAAGTAGATTTTTCTAGTATGATGAAACTTTTGTTAGAACAACGAAATGAGCAAAAGAAGGAACAGCAGAATGTTCTCGAACAACTTGAAGCACAACGAAACGAGCAAAAGAAACTGATTGAAGAGCAACGAAATGAGCAAAAGAAAGAACAGCAGAATGTTCTCGAACAACTTGAAGCACAACGAAACGAGCAAAAGAAGCTGATTGAAGAACAACGAAACGAACAAAAGAAGGAACAGCAGAATGTTCTCGAAAGACTCGAAGTACAACAAAAGAATCTGGTAGAGCAACGAAACGAACAAAAGAAAGAACAACAGAATATTCTCGAAAGACTTGAGGCGCAACAGAATGTTTTGGAAGGTCAGAAAAACATTCTAGAAAGCAAATTGGGTAACATTGAGAAAAATGTTTGTGGCCTAGAAAAACGCATTGAATGTGTTGAGAAACGATTTTCCAAGCTTGAGAGTCAATGCGAAAGTCAGCTTGCCACTTTGGAGAAACGAATCGAAAACATGGCTAAGGAACTAGACCAGATGCGGAAAATGGAGCTACGGAAAACTTGTGGAGATTGTCTAAAGCAAAGAGAAGTACAACCACCAACATTCGACGGACAGTCGTCTTGGTCAGTTTACAAGAGACAATTCGAGGCAGCTGCGACAGCAAATGGCTGGGTTGACGAAGACAAATACATAGCACTGACTCTTGCTCTTAGAGGACCAGCAGCTGAATTACTTCAAACTGTTCCAGCTGGTAAGATCTACGATTTCAGTTCTCTCGTGGCAGCTATAGATAAACGCTTTGGTGATAGCCACTTGAAAGAAGTCTTCCGAGTCCAACTAAATAGCAGAGTCCAGAAAAGGGGTGAAAGTCTACAGCAGCTCCAAGCAGACGTCGAAAGACTGGCTCACCTGGCATACCCGGATGCTGGAGAAGAAATCATCAACCATCTGGCTGTAGAGTCCTTCGTTCGTGCCATTTCTGACAAGCATCTTCAGAGATCTGTGCGAACTGCTAGAACACGAACTCTTTCCGAAACTCTAGAGTTTGCATTAATGATGGAAGCATCTGAGCAAGCTTCTCAAATGGTACATTGTCAAAGAGAAGCCATATTCGAGGCGGGATCATGCCCAGGAATTAAGCTACAAAGGAACCAGCGGAACGGACTTGCCAGATGTTGGAATTGTAATAAGACGGGGCACTTACAGCGACAATGCCGGTTGCCACCAATTAAAACTGAAACTGCTTGTCGACGTTGTAAAGTCCAAGAAAATCAATCCGCGAGCTGTAGATTAAGACCACAGACTTATCAATACCGAATTGGACATCAGGTAGAAAACCCCCAATGGAATTGCTGGCGGAAAGTAGAGACCAAGACTCAGCGGATGAGAGTGGAACCCATATTCGGATGGAACAAGGAAGAACTGAGGTCTGCTCAAAAGAAGGATCCAGACATCGGACCGATTCTCAAATGGAAAGAGAACAACACGAAACCTGACTGGAACGACATTTCTGACCAAAGCTCTGTTGTCAAAGCCTATTGGGCACAGTGGGACTCGCTTCGCGTGCAAGAAGGCGTACTCCAGCGCAAATGGGAATCTCCTGACGGTAAATCTTTTGTAATGCAGCTTATTGTTCCTCAATCGAAAATCAAAGAGGTTTTACAAAAGATGCATAGAAGTCCTACAGGAAGCCACCTGGGAGTCAACAAGACGCTGGAGAACGTGCGAAAACGCTTTTACTGGCTGCAGGTTAGAGGTGACGTGGAGAAGTGGTTCCGAAATTGTTATGTCTGTGATTCAAACATAGCGGTGAGTAGGCTAGATAAATTTGATAGAACAGGGCCATGGGCCACAGTGTATGGCGACCGAATGAAGACACGGTACGACACAAAAGCGACAACGTCAGGATTCCAAGCAGGAGATCGTGTGTGGCTTTATAATCCTCATCGTCAAAAGGGATTGTCACCGAAACTTCAGCAAAACTGGGAAGGTCCTTATACTGTAGTCACGAGGATTAACGACGTGGTTTACCGCATCCAAAGAGGACTAAGAGGCAAGTTAAAAGTAGTTCATTGTGACAGGCTGCATCGATATAGTGGCGAGGCTGCAGATGGAATTATTCGGGACGAACAATCCTAAGGAGGGGGCAGTGTAACGTGGACCCAACATTTTATACCAATTTCCTAATCGAAAAACGTTCAACCGAAAACACAACTGGCAACACTATAATGGAATGGTATAAATGACAGGCGTTGCTTGTAAGCCAGTGAGTGTGAGTATAGAGATGCTTGACAGCAAATGTGGAGACAATGTAGAAGTTACTGGAGAGTTCTAGATGGCATGTCATTCGATATAAATAGCCCGCCCGAGGCAACCAGAGGGCAGTCTTGTTTATAGAGTGATAAAGTGAAGAGTAAATACAAGTGATAGTCCAAAAGTCGAGTTGAGTTCAAATAAAGTGTATATCGAAAGTAGATACTGAATAAAGTGGTAGAATTAAATTGAAAGGTAGAGTTTTATTTTTGCGAACTAAGCGCACGTTACAGTAGTTTCAAATGCCAATAAAAAAATAAAAGATGTAGTTAGTTGCTTCAATAAATTTTTTATCAAACACTGTATACTATTTTTTTCAATGGATCCCTTAGGAACACCTGTATTAATCGGTAAACAATTAGACAAACTGTCGTCAACTTGAACAACTTGTCAAATAGGAATATATAAGCTTCGTAGCACAAGGTGAAAAATTGAAATTCTGGCGAAGCTTATTACATAGATTCACATGATTAACTGTGTCGAAGGCTTTTGAGAAATCAAGCAGTACCAAAAACGTTACCTCATCCTTATCCAACGCTTGCCTTATGTCTTCAGTGACGTTCAAAAGTGCAGTGATACAGCTGAGTTTCTTACGAAAGCCAGATTGTTTAGGTGAAAGCATTGAGTTCGGTGTAAGGTAAACATTGATTTGTTTTTGCAAAATTTTCTCGAAGACTTTCGATAAAAAGGGAAGCACAGAAATAGACCTTTAGCGTTTTTAGGGAGTAGAATGATCTTGGTTACCTTCCACAAGTCAGGATACACTCCTGACATCAAAATTGTATTGAATGCGTACGTAAGAAAAGGCAACACGATGAATATGCATATGCAAAAACTTAGGATGAGTAGAGTCTAGTCCAACGGCGTTAGACTTAACAGAAAGCAAACATTCAACAACATCAGCACTATCACTACATGGATCCAGTTTGCGGGAGGTGTCATAACCCTGTTGAGCAGGTGAGCGTTGAAAGGCACAGCGCTTCAACCATGCTGCTCTCATACCTGAGGTTGTGTTTAAATTATATTTTTGCTTAATAAAGGACGGCTTGTCCCCACAAACACCCTGTCCTAATCCTATATCTCGGTTTCCTCGGCTCTTCCCACCTTCACTGTTTTAATTTAGTAATTTTTAACACTACTGAAACTAGTTGCTGCTTTAGTTCTAGAAATATTATAATTTAAGTTTAGGAAAAGAAACGTGTGGTAAGCCACAGTTTTACAGTTTCACAGTTGTAATAAACAGTTAATGTTTTCTATATATAAGACGGTTGTGCCTCCCTAAACACACTCGACCACGGTTCCAACATCTCTAAGCCCCGAGGAAAGCAGTAAGCACCATTTGACAGCGATTTGTTTGGCGGCCAGATTACTATAATTTGGAAAAGATAAGTGCTGTGTTCGCTTCAAGATCACGACGCGACGCTCCTTCCGAGAAGCAAAAATTAGACATTTTCAGCAGCTCTTTCACAAAACAATAATCTTTCCAACAAATTCAATACTTGTTACACTATCTTTCAAATTTACTTACGGTTAGGCTGGCCAATGACGACACAATATAATTGCGCAAACTGACTTGAGCAAAAATCAAAATCGTTTTGATTTTTACACAGTTAACTGCACAAACATCACAAACAAGTGAAACAACCCCATTCACAGCACAACTGAACTGCGCAAACTCCAATTTGCGCAGTTATAAGGTCCGTTCGTTGAACTTTCCCCAGGTTTGACCCAGGTTTTCTTGACAACCCTATGATTTGTCAAAAAACCTGGGTTTTCCACTCCTCAAAAAACTATGTAACTCAAATGAGTTGCTCTCTTAAAAATGACCCAAAAAGCTTTTGGTCCTTTGTTAACTCCAAAAAGAAATCAGACTTCTATCCAGCAAATTTTATTTATATAATAGCAATCTTTTGAAGGATACTCCTGACATATGCAATGCCTTTGCAAATCATTTTGGTGGCTCTATTTGTAGTACACCTCTCAAAATTGATGAAAACTATTTTGAGTATTTAACTCACTGTTCTCAAGTAAGTTTTAATAGTATCCCCATTTTCAGTGATAGAATTATTCATTACCTTTCATCTCTAAATGATGACGTTTCATCTGGTCCGGATATGATACCACCTATAGTTTTAAAAAAGTGTTCTTTACGCTTAGCCTTCCCTCTCGAATACCTTTTCAAGCTTTCCTTAAAGTCCGGAAAATTTCCTAGTTTGTGGAAAAAGTCTTTTATTACCCCTGTTTTCAAGAAAGGTGAAAAAATAGATATAAAAAACTACAGGCCAATTGCAAAGCTTTCATGCATTCCTAAGCTGTTTGAACAAGTTGTCTGCGAAAGTTTATCATTCTTTGCAAGGAATATAATCTGTAATCAACAACACGGATTTATGCAAAGAAGATCAACGGCTTCTAATCTTCTCTCGTTTTACCATAAATGCTCTAATACACTCGAAAAAGGGTATGAGTTAGACTGCATTTATACTGATTTCTCTAAGGCCTTCGACCAACTTTCTCATAATATTATATTATATAAACTAAAAGCATTTGGATTTCCACCAGTATTTATTGTTTGGATAAGTTCATACTTAAAAAATAGATCTTATCAAGTCAAATTTCGTAACGTCTTGTCAAATTCTTTCAATGGTCTGTCTGGTGTGCCACAAGGGAGTCACCTTGGTACTTTGCTTTTCATTATTGCAATAAATGACGTCATTTCTTGTATATCATACAGCGACATTCTAATTTTTGCTGACGACATGAAGATTTTCAAATCTATAGAATATTCGTCAGATCGCAATTTATTACAAAAAGATATCGACAATTTTGTTACGTGGTGTTCTAAAAACGGTCTTAGTTTGAACCCTTCCAAGTGTCAAAGTATGACGTTCTCACGCAAAAAGATTCCCTCTATTGCAAATTATTCAATACTTCAGCAATCATTATCTCAAGTCTCGAACTTCCGTGATCTTGGTGTCATTTTTAGTACTAACCTTGAATTCAATGAACACATCAACCTCATAACAAGCAAAGCAAATTCAATGCTTGGGTTTATAAAGAGATGGGCAAAAGAATTTAACGACCCCTATGTTACACTTTCCTTATACAACTGTCATGTTCGTCCCTATCTCGAGTATGCTTCTCAGGTTTGGTCACCTCTATATGAAGTTCATAAATCTCGTATTGAGGCAGTGCAACACAGATTCATACGTTTTGCCCTGAAAGTTCTTCCCTGGGAAGATCCTTTTAATCTCCCCCCTTATGAAGACCGTATTCGTCTTTTAAATCTTCATCCACTCTAAAGACGGATCAACAATGATTTAGTTTTTTACCATCAACTTATAACAGGTTCAATTGATGCTCCTGACTTGCTTTCTCGCATAGGATTCAACTATCGCGGAGGATCTCACCAGCTACGAAATCTGGAGTTTTTGCATTGCTACCACCACAGAACTAACTATGGCATGCATGAGCCATTATCTCGCATGAGTAGGTTATACAACTCTAACCCTCTTACTTCAGATTTCAATCTTAGTAAAAGAAGTTTAAAATTAAAACTAAAAACCAGTGCTCCACAAGCATGATTTTTGTTTTGTATTTAATTTGTATTTAATTTATTAGTTAATTGTAGCTTATTTTACTTGTATTTTTTTGTATACTTTCAATAATGTTTTTATAGTTTGATTTTGTTTTATCGATGTAGTAGAAGTTAATTATGTTAAATGTTATGTCCTTGTTCGAATACGTTCTTTTGTGCTTGTGTTGGCGTTTTTACTAACAACTAACACTTGCATTAATGATGAAGAGCGTAGATAAGTGCGTACATATGAGCTTGCTCTAAGCTCAGTACCGCTTAAGACTAAAAAAAAAACGCTAAACCACAAATCACCACACATCCCTGTCATAAAAAAAAAACAAAAATACAAGCCATTTGACAGCCCTCAAATCGCCACAGCAAAAAGCTAGGGTGAGTTGGGGGAAAACCTATGGCAAACCTATGGCTCAAAAAACACTCAATTTGACATTCAGGGCGAATTTAGGTTTTTCAAAAAACTCAAAAAACGCTTTGTGGCGACCCTATGGCAACCCCAGGGCTTCAAAGAACAAATCTATATTGTGTCGCCCGGTCTTTTTTTTCTATAGCAAATCCATCCCTGTTTTCACAAAAAACGACAGTAAAATACTTATGTTGCCCATATCTGATTCCGATTTGCAAAGAATTAAATGCATTATCGACGATTGTCTCGATACCAAACTTCAAAATGCAATCGCAAACTTGGCATCAAAGGAAGACTTTAATACTCTAAATTCAGAGATAACCTCTTTGAGAAATCAAAATGAAGACTTAGCACGAAAATTACATCAATTCGAAGCTAGATGCATTTTATTAGAAGATGAACTTGAAGCGCAAAACCGGGAACTAAAAGGCAAAAATATTATTTTCTCTATTCCATCAAAGAACTCTGATAGAGAGGAAAAGGTGCGATGCATAACTCGAATGCTGTTGGATAATGCAGATATACAAGGGATGTCTAAACCAATTAAAATAACCAAAAACAACAACATAATCAAAATGAAACTAAACACTGGCTGCAACGAAACCGCATTGAAAATGCTTCAAAACTCTGCCAGACTGAAGAACACAGGTGTTTACATCCAAAGGGATCTAACTAAACAAATGCAACTAAAACGAACAATCTTGCTAAAATATCGAAAAATAATAAAACTAAATAAACCAAACGTTCTGATTCTAATAAAAAATAACACTCTTCTTATCGAAGATAAAATATTTTATTTGAATAATAATAATTTATTAAAAATTAATGAAAATGATGGTGAACAAGTGCTGCAACAAATGTTTGGACAATTGAACTTTGGATTTTGGAAGTGTCACAAACACGAAAGTGTCAAATAGACGTTTTAATGAAAGTACTAGATCAGCACAAGCTTCTAGCCAACCAGGGATGCAACTTCATCAAGATCATTAAAGTAGTAATAGTAGTGTATTCAATTGAAAATTAAATACCGTCAGCTCATTAAATAATAATTTTTGTAAGATATTAGCCTATAATGTATCCGGGCTTAGTAATAAGTTATTATATGTAGATTTTTTCAATTTTATCAAAACTTATGATCTTTTTTTTTTCTTACTGAAACATATATAACCATAGAAAATTCAAGTAAATTTATAAACTATTTTAATGGATACAAACTTCACTGGATTCCTGCTACCAAAACAAGTATTAAGGGACGTGCAAGCGGAGGTTGTCTGTATGGAATCAAAAAATCACATCTTAAGTTATACGATTTTGAAACTATACAAGAAACAACTGTAATTAAACTTTTAAAACGAATCGATATGTATATCGATATATATATTGCCTCTTCATTCGAACTGTAATAATTGGACTGACAATTTTGAGCAACTCAACAATAATTTATGTGTTCTCGCAAGCAAGAGTGTACTAATAATTGGAGATTTCAATGCCAGAACTAGTAACAATCAAGTCACCACAGTAAGAAACATCAACAATATTTGTGTAAACGCCAACTCTAGAACATCCAGACACAGTATGCAATAGTAATGGTACTGCTCTACTGGAAACGCTTCAACTGTATGATTTTATTGTTTTGAATGGCTGTACCGAAGGAGACATGGATGATCAGTATACCTTTATTGGAGGACAAGGCAAGTCAGTGATTGATTACTGCGTGGTCAATAATGATTGGCTTGAACTCATTAATAAGTTTGAGGTTTTATGCAAAAATTTATCCGATCATATTTATGTAGAATGGAAAACCGAACCCGACCTTTCACAAACAAACCTACAGTTGTTACCTCGGCCTCGACTCAAATGGAGAGACGAAGAAACCGAAACCTTCATCACAAACTAGACATTTGGCTCGCAAGAATCCCTTCAAATATTGAGTCTACAGATATTCTTTCAAATGAACTAATATCATGTATAAGAAATTCAGCAAATCAATCGAACTCTAATGGGAAAATGTTTAAACAGAAATGGTTTGATAAAGAGTGTTTGAGAGCAAGAAAAAAATCATTTGCGCTTTTGAAAAGATTAAGGAACTCCAACAATGAGGAATTAAGAAAATGGTACATTGAATCAAATTCTCATTATAAAAATATTTGTTTTGCAAAAAAACTTAGCTTTGAAAACAATCAAGCCCAATCACTTGGTGAAACTAAAAACACAAAGGAATTTTGGAAACTGGCGAAAGATATCAATGGTTCTCATCACATAATAGGCACAGGTGTATCCGCTGACGATCTTCTCATTCATTTCTCGAATCTTCTTAAAACAAATTTCCACCTTAATTTTGTTTATGCTGAACCTTTCACCACCGATGATATATTGGACACCGAGATATCTATGTTTGAAATAGAAGGTTTGTTCGTTGAACTTTCCCCAGGGTTGACCCAGGTTTTCTTGACAACCCTATGAGTTGTCAAAAAAACCTGGGTTTTCCAGTCCTCAAAAAACACTGCACCACAAATCACCACACATCCCTGTCATTAAAAAAAAAAATACATGCCATTTGACAGCCCTCAAATCGCCACAGCAAAAAGCTAGGGCGAGTTTGGGGAAAACCTATGGCAAACCTATCGCTCAAAAAACACTTAATTTGACATTCAGGGCGAATATAGGTTTCTCAAAAAACGCTTTGTGGCGACCCTAGGGCAACCCCAGGGCTTCAACGAACAAACCTAGAAGCAGTTCTACAAAAAGCTAAAAACAAAAAGGCTCCTGGTGAAGATGGTGTACCTTATGAATTTTTTAAAAATGCATCTCAAAGTTTTGTTATCCAACTGGTGACGCTTTTTAACAGAATTCTCACGAATGCGGAAGCGCCATCTTCGTTCAAAAAAGCTGTTATCTTCCCGATACATAAAAAAGTTGCTCTGAATGACGTTGCCAATTACAGAGGTATATCTTTTATGAATATTGTAGCTAAGATATTTTGTGGAGTTCTTGTTCGACTATTGGAAAAGTGGGTAGAAGACAAAAATGTACTTTCCGATCTCCAGGCTGGATTTAGGAAGAACTATTCCACAGTTGACCAAATCTTCACTCTATCATCAATCGTCAAAGCATTTAATGCTAGGAATAAAAAGGTGTATGCGTTGTTTGTAGACTTCAAAGCAGCGTTTGATTTGGTAAATCGTAATGCTCTTATATACAAACTTTCTCAGATTGGTATCTCAACTAGATTTCTACATGGCATCAAAAATATGTATACAGATACAGAAGCTAAAGTTTGGGATGGTTCAAATTTTTCAGAAACTTTTAGAACTGATACAGGAGTCAAACAGGGATGTCCGCTTAGTGCACTTTTATTTGCACTGTTTATAAATGACATTGTTTCCCATCTTCCCGGAGGAATAAGAATGGCTGGAACTTTAATCAATGTATTGCTTTATGCTGACGACTTGGTAATTTTATCAGAATCGAAAGAAAATTTACAGTTGATGATAAACCGGCTGTCCACATACTGTGAAAAATGGGGACTTGAAATCAATATCGATAAGTCAAAAATAATGATTTTTTCTCATTCAAATCGGGCTATAGTTGGGAGCAATTGGAGGTACAATGGAAGAAGCTTAGAAGTGACAAAAGAATACAAATATCTTGGAGTAAACCTTAACCCAACGCTGAATTTTAGTAAGCACCTCGTCGAAAAAGCAAAAGCCTCTCAAAGCCTCATAAATCTAACGTGGAGAAAGATTTTTTCCAATAAGTATATAAATTTGTCGACCAAATACCAAATCTTCAACTCAGTTGCTAAGTCAACCCTGTGTTATGCAGCTCAAGTATGGGGAATGGATGAGTACGAGGAAACTGAGAAACTTCAAAGGAGCTTCATCAAAAAAATTTTCAATCTCCCAACCAACACACCGAATTATGCGATTTACTTAGAAACCGGCTTACCAAAGATATTTACCCACACTCTGAAACTACAAGCTGATTATCTAATTAAAGTCTTAGGTTTTCGAGATGTAAGATTGAGCAAAATCATGCTGCTGTACGAAGTAAGGAACAAGGACTGGTGGTATGCTAAATGGCAAAGGATCGCCGCTTCAGGTGGTGAAGATATCCAAGTTGATCCTATCAACATTCCATTTGTAAAGGAAAAACTTTATAGAATTATTCAACTAAATGAAGACTCGATTCGAAATTTACTTATAAAAACAGCTACTGAATCAGAAAGCCGAATATTATACAGTCAGTTGACATTTAGTTTAGTTTAGTTTAGTTTATTGTTATAATTACTCAGTAAGATACAATATCTTTTATATTAGAGCAAATATCAGTACGTAGTACTTTTATATTAAATAACGTATAAAGTTGCAGGAATTGATATTTCATTTAATTTTAAGTATGTTAATAAAATAATTCAAAAATTTTAAATAAGAAAATAGAATATTAAGAAAAAATCTAAGAAAAAATTTCTAAAAAAAATTAATGAAGAAAAAAAAAAGAATAAATATCAGAATAATTTATAAAAAAAGGATGAAAATTAAGAGAAAAAAAAGAAAATTATGATACGCATCACCATCACCATCATCATCATCACCATCAGCCTCACAAACATACACCCAGCTTTTGGGTAAAGCATCAAATTGCTTTATAGTATTCCTTCAACATTTTATTGAATTGCGTTGTACAGTTTATCATTTTTAAATGAGTGGGGAGTGAGTTCCATAGTCGAACAGCATTGACATAAAACTGGCGCTCAGATACAAGATATGAGAAACGAAGAGGAATAAGGTTGCCAGACCTATTTGATCGAGGGAAATTAATTCTGTTAAAAAGATATTCGGGTTGGCGAAGTTGTATGATATTAAACAGAAGGGTTAGTGTTTTGCATTTGAGAAGATCGTCAAGCGTCATACCATACATAGAATTTGAGTAATTAGATATGTGATCACACCTTCTTTTTCCGAAGACATACCGTGCTATACTATTAAAAGCTACATTAAGTTTGTTCTTGTGTACATAGTCACAATTACAGAAGATTTCACAGCCAAACAGTAAAATAGGAACAAGCAACGTCTTGGCTAATATCATTCGTGTTCTGAGCGGGGTCATATGTTGGGAGGCCCAGAGTAATCGTAAGCCTCCATAAACCTTTCCTAAAGTAACTCTGATATGATCATTCCAGGTCAGAGTACGATTGAAAGTAAGTCCTAGGTTTTTTGCTGAGTCAACAAATTCAATCGGGGTGTTGTTCATGTGAACCATAGGAAAATATGATGTATCTAAAAGTGTTCTCGCTATCACAATGCACTTTGATTTTTTGGCATTCAGGCAAAGATCATTTTGCTGAGACCATAGTACAATCTTTTGCAGATCGTTGTTTATTTCATGAACACCATTCTCAAGCATCCCAATAGGAAAGCTGTTATATAATTGTACATCGTCTGCATACATGTGTAAAGAGGACTTAAGGGAACAAAAAGAGAGGTCATTAATATACATAGAGAACAGCAAAGGACCCAGTATGGAACCCTGTGGAACACCTCTATGCAGTGGAAGAGCAGAAGACAAAGTATTGTTAACAAAAACAGCCTGCGATCGTCTAGATAGGTAGGAGTAAATTAGTTTAGCTGATGACGATGAAAAATTAAATTTGCTTAAGAGCTTTTTACATAGTATATTTTTATTGACCGTATCAAACGCTTTTGAAAAATCTAGAAGTGTAAGGATTGTTACTTTGTCATCATCAACTGCACTTCTTATTCCTTCTGTAACGTCAATTAGAGCAGTTGTACAGCTATGTCTAGCCCTAAAGCCGGACTGATAACAGCAAATTAGATTATGTTCAGATAAAAAACAGCGAATTTGTTTGTTCATGATTCTTTCCAGGACTTTAGAGAGAAAAGGCAAAATAGCAATCGGCCGAAATTCATCACAAGTGCGGTTTTTCGGAATTGGAATGACCTTAGCTTGTTTCCAAGCATGTGGAAATGTGCTCGTCATGAAAATGTTATTAAACAAATGAGTGATATATTTAAGTATATAAGGAAGAATTGCTTTAAGAAAGGTTGGTGGCATGGCATCAATCCCTGTAGAGTTGGATTTTATTGCTAAGAAACTTTCAAGTACATCTGTTTCCTCAACCGTCGAGAAATTGAATTTTAACATTTGATTGTCTACAGAGACGAAATTAATTTCACCCTCATCTGGTAGACAACTACGATCTAAGCTATTTAGTTGCGTGAAATTTTTGTTCAAAGCTTCACAGTCAACGTTAGATAAGTTACTATTATTCTTACTACCTACACCTATATCTTTCAGATTTTTCCAAAGTTTATCTTTTGCTAGACTAGGATCAAGTTTAAGAGAATAAAACTGCTTTTTTGATTCCCGTATAGCACATACCACTCTATTTCTTAACCTTTTATAAGCACTATGTAGTTCATCAAGCTTAAACATTTTCCATCGTCTATAGGCCATGTCACGCTCTCTGATGAGTTTAACTATGTTGTTATTCAACCGATACCCAGACTTATTTTGTTGCAAAACTTTCTTAAGCGGAACATGCTGATTGAAGAGATAGTTAATGTTCATTAGCAAAAAAGATAACTGGTCATCTACCGATGACAGATAGTAAATCTGATACCAATCAATAGAAGCCAAATCGATTTCCAATTGATGTTTATTAATATTTTTGAAATCTCTGAAAGTGAAATAAGAAGGAGAAATATCTGCCGAACATTCGAAAGTTAAGTAGATGAGGTCGTGATTGGAAAAAGCTGAAGCAGTAAGTTGGCTGTAGAGGAGAACTTTACTTAAATGGCTAACGAAAAACATATCTAAGAGGGTACTATTGTTTTTAGTAAAATGTGTCGGTGTTGAAACATTTACTGGAAAAAGGCTCAGTGATCTCATATTGTTAGTAAGCTCTGTGCTTTGAAGTACATTATTATTGAAATCTCCAGCAACTATAAGAAATGGTGAAACAAATGATAAGTCATCAAGAACAGAAAAAAGTGGAGTTAGGTTGATATTTCGATGAGGCCTATAAACTGATCCTATCAATAATTTAGTATTATTGTGAGTATTGATTTCGATGAAAAGATAGTCAATCTCACAACCAGGTGGGGCTTTACGGATAACCTTGCAGGATAAACCTCTCCGTGTAAAAATTGCTGCACCACCTCCAGCTCGACCTACTCTGTCACATCGAAAAACATCAAATCCCTCAACCCGACACACAGAAGTTTGAGAAAACCAAGTTTCACTAACACATACCACGTCGATCCCAGAATTAACAAATAAGTGCTGAAACTCGTCTAGTTTGGGACTCAAGCTCTGTGCATTTATGTGGCACACCTTCAATCCCCTATGTTGCCCACACAAAACCCGAATCATAGAGCGTGTGTTATGAGCATATTCGATAATGGACACTCCATCTTGACCATTTATGTCAATCATGCAACTTTTTTATTTTAAATTGAAAAGGACACAAAAAGGCCCTAATAAACAGATCATTAAATAAAAAACTGCACAAGCTCTCAAAGTTGAGATGCATTAAACAAAACAAAATAGTATAAGAATACAAGGTAGATAAGAAAAGTGAAAATCCTGATAAAGACGATGACGACAATGATGACGATGATGTTAATATTACACAATTCATAAAAACAAGAAATAGAGAAGAGAAAAGAGAATCAAAACAAAAAAGGTTTAATGTATATGTAAATAATAATAGTAATAAAGATGTATCAATTGTTTTCATCTTATTGTTGACGTCATCAATTGTTTTTTTTAAGTTTAAAACATCATTGTTAAGTTTTGCTGTAATTCTCTCTTCAAACTTATCCAATTTAGAAGAGAGTATTGCAACAATATTTGCACTTTCATTTTGAAGAGTTTCTTCGGCTTGTGTCATTTCCGAGTGTTCCGAAACCGATAAGTGATTTAAAGGTGTATTTTCGTATATGATGGTTTTTTTTTGCTTTGGTTCGGGGAGCGGTTGCTGTTGCTCAGGAGAGGATGCGGAGATTTTTCGATTGCGCTTGGATGACATGAAGACGTTCTAGTAAGATGATTGCGGTAAGTTTCAGGGGAGGCAATGGAATTGAGTGGAATGAATATACGATCTTAAGTTTTTAGGTTTTAAGAGAAAAGATTAACATCGATATCGCACACAGTATTAGAGTTAGTTCTTGTATTAGTGTTATAATCACTCTATTAATCACTTTTGTTGGATATTTATTTTGAGGTTAGGTAATAGTCCAAACTGAATGACAAATTATTTAAAATAAAACTTAAATTATCCAATCAGAATGTTATTGACACTTGTTATTTTATTTAACTATTGAAGAGATTTGGTTTTTGCTCAATTTGAGTATAAGAACAGCGACCTTGGTACGTTTTTAACGTTTGAAAATAAAATAAAAAATTGCTACTTTGCAAGACACGTCTATTCAGCAACACATACTTTAATCTGAAGAATAACTATTTCCATGATTCTCTATCCCCCAATGAAATTTCTCTAATTTTCAATGCAAGATGTGAAGTATTGTGTCTCAACGGTCGACCATACAATGGGAGTTTCAACCAGTTCTGCTCTCTATGCAACACTAGAGCCAAAGAAGATTGCTTCCACTTTATAAGCACATGCCCAATTTTTAGACATAAGAGATTCGCCTATTTTGGAAAATTCTTTCTCTCAATGCAGGAGACAATACAAATATTGGATGGTCCATACTGGTCAAAACTTGGCAACTATATGAAAGAAATTACCAGATTTAGAAAACTTCTTATAACGGAATATGAATAACCTTCGTAAAAAAAAAAAAAAATTTTAAATCAAAAATATCAAATGAAAACTGAAAATTAAAATAATCATGTATGTAAATATTGTAACGTGCGCTTAGTTCTCAAAAATAAAACTCTACCTTTCAATTTAATTCTACCACTTTATTCAGTATCTACTTTCGATATACACTTTATTCGAACTCAACTCGACTTTTGGACTATCACTTGTATTTACTCTTAACTTTATCACTCTATAAACAAAACTGCCCTCTGGTTGCCTCGGGCGGGCTATTTATATCGAATGACATGCCATCTAGAACTCTCCAGTAACTTCTACATGTTCTCCACATTTGCTGTCAAGCATCTCTACACTCACACACACTGGCTTACAAGCAACGCCTGTCATTTATACCATTCCATTATAGTGTTGCCAGTTGTGTTTTCGGTTGAACATTTTTCGATTAGGAAATTGGTATAAAATGTTGGGTTCACGTTACACTGCCCCCTCCTTAGGATTGTTCGTCCCGAATAATTCCATCTGCAGCCTCGCCACTATATCGATGCAGCCTGTCACAATGAACTACTTTTAACTTGCCTCTTAGTCCTCTTTGGATGCGGTAAACCACGTCGTTAATCCTCGTGACAACAGTATAAGGACCTTCCCAGTTTTGCTGAAGTTTCGGTGACAATCCCTTTTGACGATGAGGATTATAGAGCCACACACGATCTCCTGCTTGGAATCCTGACGTTGTCGCTTTTGTGTCATACCGTGTCCTCATTCGGTCGCTATACACTGTGGCCCATGTCCCTGTTCTATTAAATCTATCTGTAAGCCTACTCACCGCTATGTTTGAATCACAGACATAACAATTTCGGAACCACTTCTCCACGTCACCTCTAACATGCAGCCAGTAAAAGCGTTTTCGCACGTTCTCCAGCGTCTTGCTGACTCCCAGGTGGCTTCCTGTAGGGCTTCTATGCATCTTTTGTAAAACCTCTTTGATTTTCGATTGAGGAACAATAAGCTGCATTACAAAAGATTTACCGTCAGGAGATTCCCATTTGCGCTGGAGTACGCCTTCTTGCACGCGAAGCGAGTCCCACTGCGCCCAATAGGCTTTGACAACAGAGCTTTGGTCAGAAATGTCGTTCCAGTCAGGTTTCGTGTTGTTCTCTTTCCATTTGAGAATCGGTCCGATGTCTGGATCCTTCTTTTGAGCAGACCTCAATTCTTCCTTGTTCCATTCGAACATGGGTTCCATTCTTATCCGCTGAGTCTTGGTCTCTACTTTCCGCCAGCAATTCCATTGGGGGTTTTCTACCTGATGTCCAATTCGGTATTGATAAGTCTGCGGTCTTACTCTACAGCTCGCAGATTGGTTTTCTTGGACTTCACAACGTCGACAAGCAGTTTCCGTTTTAATTGGAGGCAACCGGCATTGTCGCTGTAAGTGCCCCGTCTTATTACAATTCCAACATCTGGCAAGTCCGTTCCGCTGGATCCTTTGTAGCTTAATTCCTGGGCATGATCCAGCCTCGAATACGGCTTCTCTTTGACAATGTACCATTTGAGAAGCCTGCTCAGATGCTTCCATCATTAATGCAAACTCTAGAGTTTCAGAAAGAGTTCGTGTTCTAGCAGTTCGCACAGATCTCTGAAGATGTTTGTCAGAAATAGCACGAACGAAGGACTCAACAGCCAGATGGTTGATGATTTCTTCTCCAGCATCTGGGTATGCCAGGTGAACCAGTCTTTCGACGTCTGCTTGGAGCTGCTGTAGACTTTCACCCCTTTTCTGGACTCTGTTATTGAGTTGGACTCGGAAGACTTCTTTCAAGTGGCTATCACCAAAGCGTTTATCTATAGCTGCCACGAGAGAACTGAAATCGTTGCTCTTACCAGCTGGAACTGTTTGAAGTAATTCAGCTGCTGGTCCTCTAAGAGCAAGAGTCAGTGCTATGTATTTGTCTTCGTCATCCCAGCCATTTGCTGTCGCAGCTGCCTCGAATTGTCTCCTGTAAACTGACCAAGACGACTGCCCGTCGAATGTTGGTGGTTGTACTTCTCTTTGCCTTACACAATCTCCACAAGTTTTCCGTAGCTCCATTTTCCGCATCTGGTCTAGTTCCTTAGCCATGTTTTCGATTCGTTTCTCCAAAGTGGCAAGCTGACTTTCGCATTGACTCTCAAGCTTGGAAAATCGTTTCTCAACACATTCAATACGTTTTTCTAGGCCACAAACATTTTTCTCAATGTTACCCAATTTGCTTTCTAGAATGTTTTTCTGACCTTCCAAAACATTCTGTTGCGCCTCAAGTCTTTCGAGAATATTCTGTTGTTCTTTCTTTTGTTCGTTTCGTTGCTCTTCCAGATTCTTTTGTTGTACTTCGAGTCTTTCGAGAACATTCTGCTGTTCCTTCTTTTGTTCGTTTCGTTGCTCTTCCAGACGTCCGAGAATATTTTGCTGTTGCTCTTCAATCATTTTCTTTTGTTCGTTTCTTTGTTCTAATAAAAGCTTCATTATACTAGAAAAATCTACACTTTCACTTACTTCCTCTTCTTCCACTTCTGTTTCAAAAACAAAAGTGTTTACGTCTTCCCCCTGCTGTTCCAAATAGTTACGCAAGCACAGGACGAGCTCATTTTTCGATCCCGCTCTAGAAAGATTTCGCTTACCTAACTCACTTTTAAGCTCAATGCAGTTGAGCTCTTCTAACAACTTACCCATTTTCACTGTATAATTATTATTTTTTTTTTTTTTTTTTTACACTTTACTAGTCAAATAAGTTTTATTTGCACTTCTGACACCAATGTAACGTGCGCTTAGTTCTCAAAAATAAAACTCTACCTTTCAATTTAATTCTACCACTTTATTCAGTATCCAGGGACGGCAGAAGATATGGGGTGGGTGGGGTATAGACCCCACCTAAATTTTCGGAGCATGGGGTGCACCCCACCTTCTGGCTTTGGAAATATACCAATTTTTTTTAGTTAAATGAGGCAAAAAAAAAAAAATGTTATGAAACTATGAATATTGTTATTCTAATTTTTGGTTGATTGAGACTGACCAAGTGATTTGAATCATTTATTTATCGGTCATAGACTCAACGTTATGCATTATTTTTTCTCCTTTTTTTCTCCTTGATTTTAGTCATCCTTTTTTAAAAATATGTATAATAAAACGTACGTTTCACGGAATATTCATATGTGTTTATATTGTATATACAGTTGCGGTCAAAATAATAGTAGTGCGAGTAAAAGCATTGCACAGATTGGTATTTTTCGACTTTGTATTGCGTTGATAGTGAAAAACCGTTACACTTCAATTGAAGGGCTTATTGCAATAGTATGATAAGCCACATTTTCAAATTATCGAGAAAATTGCATTTTTAGTTAAGAAAAAAATAGACAAATTTGGGGAGCGTGATTTTTATCAAATTTTTTTTTTTAAATATATGTTGCATAGTATTCTTTAATACTATCCCCAAATAGTGTGGGGAAAAAATATGGAAAGTGCGAAAAAATAAATAAAAGAAGAAAGATTTGGTGGCTTATCATAATAATAATTATATCATTACACACTAAGTAACATGATAAGCCACAAGAAACAGAGACAATTTGTTGACTTTTGCTTACAATAAGATGATAAGCCACAAAAATATATATTTCGCACATACCTTAGCTATTTCAAATAATATTCCATCGTCTGATGGTATAAAATATCGAGCAAGTATATTTTCATCAATATATTCCGAAAGATCAGAGTTTTCCATGCTATTAAACAACTTTTACGATTTTATAAGAAAAAACTTTTTTAAATTGATGTCTTTCATCAAGTGGCTTGTCATGTTATTACAGTAAAATTCAATGCAAAGTCTTAATGGAAAAAGTCTCTTTAATGCAGACTAGCGACACTAGTTGGAAAATAGATATATGCTTTAAAGTGTTTGTAGATATTCCATTAGCCAATAGACTGAGCCAATAAAAACCATTTTTGAAAAAGTGTGGCTTATCATACTATTGCAATAAGCCCTTCAATTGTTTTATATGGTGGAAAAGGATTTCGTCAATATGTAAGAAGACCTCCTAACACCAAATATAATCCACGCTTTACAATCATAATGGAATGAGCATTATTTTTCTTCTACGGAGTGGGACCCATAAACCGGATTGAAGGCATTATGGATCAGCATCTCTATGTTAGGATAATGCAGGAAGAAATGCTACCGTATACTGAAATTGAAATGCCACTGAAATGGGTCTTTCAGCAAGAAGCAATGGTTCCAGGAAAGTAGAGTAGATGTGATAGAGTGGCGCGCATAGCCTCCGGACCTTAATCCCATCGAAAACCTGTGGTGCGATGTAAAAAATATGTTTCTAGATTCAAACCAAGCAACAACACCAACACAGGCCTTTTTGAAGCTTTACAGCAATCATGGAGTTCGATAAGCAAGGAAGATGTGGAAAACTGATAAACTCTATTCAACGTCGTTGTACTGCTGTTATAGCTAACAAGGGACATGTAACTAAATACTAATTAAAAGTACGAACAATAAGCCACATATTGTAATAAAAACTTTGACCTAATTTTTCGATTTCGTAACATTTCAAGGTAGATTTTCCTAATACTACTATTTTTTGACCGCTGAATTTCAACATCTGTTCAATAAACTTGCAACTATCGGATAATAATATTAAACTGATGTTTTTTTTTTTTGTAAATAAAAGCTTAAAACACCACTTTGAAAACCACGTTATTGGTTTTTTAAATTAGAATTTACTGATCAGTTTTTTTCAATTTTGTTGTTTCATAAGCTCTATACTACTATTTTTTTGACCGCAGCTGTATATTTTTATATATGCATATATATGTATATTTATGCATATATAAAACTACCATATCTTTTTTTATTCTATCATGCTCCCCACCTAAAAAAATAGTGTTCTGCCGCCCCTGTAGTATCTACTTTCGATATACACTTTATTCGAACTCAACTCGACTTTTGGACTATCACTTGTATTTACTCTTAACTTTATCACTCTATAAACAAAACTGCCCTCTGGTTGCCTCGGGCGGGCTATTTATATCGAATGACATGCCATCTAGAACTTTCCAGTAACTTCTACATGTTCTCCACATTTGCTGTCAAGCATCTCTACACTCACACACACTGGCTTACAAGCAACGCCTGTCATTTATACCATTCCATTATAGTGTTGCCAGTTGTGTTTTCGGTTGAACATTTTTCGATTAGGAAATTGGTATAAAATGTTGGGTTCACGTTACAATATATTTAAAAATAATTAAAAAATTAAAGTTGCTGGTCGAGCTGACGGTAAAGCCAAAGCTTATAACACAGCACAGCAAAGCACAGAAGCAGTGAAAAACGTCAGGCAAGTTAGAACAAGCAAACTTGTGGAAAAAAAGCAACAACAAAGACGAAAAAAAACAACCAATAATTTTTCTTTTTCTGTTATCAATTTAATTTAGCGTATTTATTTTCAGCACAAGGTTAGGTGTTATTTTCCTGATTTTTCAAAATTTTTTTGAACTTTTCACAACAAATTAAAATTGCAATGCGGTTAAAAAACTACGAGCAAAAAGTCAACAGCTGCTTTTGACAGTTTTCACCAAACTTGCACTTGCTCAAGAGGAGGTGCAGAAAATGCTGTGCTAAACTGTTCTAGAACAGCTCATTGAACACAAAAAAGATCAAAAAAGATCAGAAAAGAACACACAATTTCTCATTGAACACCAAAAGCCTGATCTTTTCTTTTTGAAACTGTTCAAGAACAGGTCATTGAACACTCCTAAAATAAATAAAAACATTAAATCCTAATTGGTAATGTGGTATTTTAAGCCATTGATTGATAAATTGAAAATCCTCACTCATCTCTTATTTTAGTAGGTCCAGGTCCCCAGAGTTGATACAGGTTTTCTTGACAACCCTATGAATTGTCAAAATCCTGGATTTTCCAGTCCTCAAAAAACACTTAGCCCACAAAATCACCACACATCCCTGTCATTTGAATACAAACACCTGCCATTTGACAGCCCTCAAATCGGCAAATCAAAAACCTAGGGCGAGTTGAGGGCAAACCCAGGCCAACCCTAGGGCTAAGAAAACACTCAGTTTGACATTCAGGGCGATTTTAGGTTTCTCAAAAACACTTTGTGGCGACTACAGGGCGACCCTAAGACTTCAACGAACAAACCTGTTATAAACCTGATCGACAAACTCAGCAAATCAACAGAAGAACGAAAATGAAAATCTCACATAACATGAAGAGCTTCACAGATTCCATCAAATAAAACCGCCAAGCGAAAGAAAACCATCAACAGTGGAATATTCTTGAAGATGTGATGCTTCTTGCCAACTCCAGTCACAGTCAAAACCTTTCTATTTCATTCTTTCTTTGTCCGAGGTTTGTTTTTAAATTTTAAGTCGACTACTCAGACCTAAATACCGGTCCATTATACTACCAGATAGTCAACTTCTTCTGCTGTTATGTTTCAAATAAAACAACCGACTGGACTTTTTACTAACTCAAATTATTTTATTTCTAGGGTAAGTATTCCAAAGTTAAATTAGTTGCTATGGGTGAGAAATGAATGTGAATCTCATATTCACAGAGCTATGTTATAAAATTATTTTGCACATAATAGGTTTGTTCGTTGAAGCCCTGGGGTTGCCCTAGGGTCGCCACAAAGCGTTTTTTGAGAAACCTAAATTCGCCCTGAATGTCAAATTGAGTGTTTTTTGAGCCATAGGTTTGCCATAGGTTTTCCCCAAACTCGCCCTAGCTTTTTGCTGTGGCGATTTTAATGCTGTCAAATGGCATGTATTTTTTTTTAATGACAGGGATGTGTGGTGATTTGTGATGTAGTGTTTTTTGAGGATTAAAAACCCAGGTTTTTTTGACAATTCATAGGGTTGTCAAGAAAACCTGGGTCAACCCTGGGGAAAGTTCAACGAACAGACCTAATGTATAACTAAATCAAGTTCAAGTTCAAGCAATACTTCAATCAATTATTTCTTTATGTAAAAGGGTTACAATATGTTTCTTATGTCGATTTCCTTTCACCAATTTGCAGTCGACTGCAGTCGCTACTAAATTCAATTCTTTTTTGGGTATTTAGGAAATTAAAAAAGTAGCGATTCTTTTTTTTATGAATGTGTGTGTGCCCAACTGACTAATGAAGAAAAACAAGCACCACGGAACAAAAGAATTACATTCATATTGTTAAGCACACAATTTTTATATTTATTTTCACCAAATGTTTTCCAAATTCACAACTAAATACAAAACAATTTTGCTTCCTTTAATTTTTTTCATATGCCGATGTTTTTGTTTGCCGTTTTCGATCTGTCAAAATTGTTGTGTGTGTGAAAGTCAGTGTGCAAATCCGTCTCAAAAATGAGATCGACTGCAGTCGATTTTTTTTCCTCCTAAATGAATTCCATTGAAAAAAAAATTGACTGCAGTCGACTGCAGTCGATTTTTTTGTTGAAAGGAATTCGACATTATTTATCCAGGTGGTGGCGCTATTGGTAGATTGTTCACCATTATTTATTTACTTTTTTTTTCGAACGAAAATCAAGTTACAAAAGAGTAAAAAAAATAGTATATAACAAATTGAAAAAAAAAAAAAAAATAACAAAAAATATAAAAACTAAAAATTGAAACTCCAGTTTATTCTGCGATAGGTCCTTACGGGTCGAAAGTCACCGATTTGGTTAGGCCGGTACTGCGGTGGATGAGCAGCGCATGTCCTCTCTTCAACACCCTGCAATCGACAGTCCCACATATACCGGTGAATTGAAACTTTTGCCTCCGATACTTCGGATTATAATAAGGGTGCCCTTGCACCTTGATATTCCTGAACGGGTCGATGTCGATGTCCACCTGCGAATTCGTCAACCATGAGACTTCTTCACCGTGCAATGTCATTCGAAAATTTGCTTTTCTTAAGAGGTCTACACCTAGCAGCATCTCTTCCACGAGAACCTTCATATAAGTGAATTTACAGTGGATCACCTGTCCAGCGATGTGCATGGTCAGCCGATAGTGTTCTCGACTTGTGACGGTAGCTCCGTTAGCCAGATTCGCGAGATTTTGTCGGTACTCTACTGGTGTTTTCAGTCGACGCAGCAACTGGCGCGTGGTCTTATTGATAAAAGAACTGGTGGATCCAGTATCAAGTAGAGCTTTAATTGAATGACCACAGATTTTAACTGTCAGGAAGCACCTGTTGTCCTCCAATGTTTCTGATAGATTGTTTGGTGACGGTGGGTTGGAAGGAAGGTTATCTTCTTCGAACTGGTTCATGGTGGATAAGAGGAGCAATCCTCTGTCTTCTCCGAAACTTAAACAGAAACAGAAGGAGACGGCGTAAATGATTCTTGGTACGATCACGGTGCTAACAGTTCCAGCTTTTTGTGTGTTGATCTCTGTTGACTAAGTAGCACTCATCATCTTCAAATGTAGATCGACAGGTGTTGTTTAGGACCTCTGATTTTAAATATGGTTATTTTCAAGACCTCTGTTGGCTCTTTGATCGAGAGGTATTGGTCTTGGTCTCTAGTGGCACTACGGAGGTCAATTCGTCAATGTGGACTCCTTTCAAAAAGTTGTTCGTCTTTCACAACTCCAGATTTGCAGTCAAAACATTAAGTAGTTCTGTGGATCGACAGGTATTAGTCTTTACACCTGGTGGCACGATATATTAGGTCTGTTCGTTGAACTTTCCCCAGGGTTGACCCAGGTTTTCTTGACAACCCTGTGAATTATCAAAAAAACCTGGGGTTTCCAGTCCTCAAAAAACGCCATACCACAAATCACCACACATCCCTGTCATTAAAAAAAAAATACATGCCATTTGACAGCTCTCAACTCGCCACAGCAAAAAGCTAGGGCGAGTTGGGAGAAAACCTATGGCAAACCTATGGCTCAAAAAACACTCAATTTGACATTCAGGGTGAATTTAGGTTTCTCAAAAACGCTTTGTGGTGACCCTAGGGCAACCCCAGGTCTTCAACGAACAGACTAATCATTTAATGAAAAAGATACTTACCCAAAACGTTGCTGCCAGCTGCTGAGGAGTTGTGTACTGATCGATCGGCGCTCACTGACTGTGGGAGCAGTGGGACTGGGACTGTGTTCTTACTTTAATATCAGCCACTATTTTATTCTTATTCGGCTGTGGGCTGTGGGGTAATTGCTGGCAATTCGCCTGCTGGCCCTGCTGGTACGCAAACAGCTGTTCATATGGTTGATGTCGATGAATATGGATGATAGAAGTTGGGTTGTGGACGTTAAGGGTTGGGTATTGGATGTAAATTTGGTTATTCCACAACATCTGCTTGTCGCTTTTGAACTAAAGAAGGAAGACGTAGCGGAATTGGGACTGGGAACATGACATGGCACAGTACCTGCCTGTCGATTTGGAACTAAAAGCTGGGGCACAAAGCGAAATGTTGTTTTGACAGCCCATACAATTTTTAACGGAAAAATAAGTACTGATGTAGGATTAAATAATTTAAATAAAATATAAAATCAAACAAAAGTAATTGAATTATATGCGCATTAGCATCTTAAAATGTTAAAGCCTGGATAAAAAAGTGCACACGAGTGATTAATACCTAGCAAATTTATTCAATTTCCATTTGAAATATTTAATTTAATAATTTTATTTGTATGGGAAAAAATATAAACAAAACTCTACGTAGGTTCTGTTTAGGGGATAATAAACTTTGTTTAACTTACATTTTCATCGAATTATGAGTGGTCTTAGCTATTTTATTGCTTAAAACTAACGTATATTCTAGATTAAAGGCTGAATTTGTGCTTTTGTGGAAACTTTAATTTATATTTTTCAACTTAAAATTTTGTTCCTAATCACAGCCACTTTTTGGTTGTAGTTTAATTTTATGTTTTACTTTAGACTTTTAACAATCGATTTCAATAAGAATTTCAAATATTCGACCGGCAAAACATTCTAATTTTAATCTTTGATGGAAGAGTGGCACTTTCGCGTTTTTTATTTGACCGATTTGAACAAACATTTTGTTTTTCATTTGGATTTTGGACGCTTCGCCCAACTTTTTGAAGTGATTTAGGTTTTCCAGAACTCAGGACTGTCCAAGGTCAGATAATAAAAAAACAACACTTAATAAAAGGTCAGAAGCTCTTTATTTAATGTTACACAGGGGCCGGATTCTGTAACGTTTTTTGACGATTATCGTTTTGGAGACTGATGGGGAGTAAAAAAACGTGTTTAAGAGACTGAAAAAGTTGCCAAAATTTGTAAGACGATAGTAAAATAACTTTCCACCAACCTCTGAAAGCAAGGTTGTATAAAACAGTAGATATTTTGACGACGCAATCTTCGATAGCCGATTAAACGATAATAAATCGTCTGAAAAATTACGGAATCAGAGCCCAGTTGTGATGATATGTCATTTATTATTTCTTTACTGAATGCAGCTGATACGGGAGCAGGTTCAATGGTTGGCGGCTCACTGATGTTGGTACTATGTTTTTTTTTCTGTTGGAGTATATTAAAATACCAGCTGGAGCGCTCAGACCTAAATACCGGTCCATTTACCAGTTAGCGACTTTCTATTTGTTAGAGCTTTCCAGATGTTCGGAGAAAAGCCAAAAGACGCTGCCATGATAAGGAGCCTAAGTTACCAGCTCTCACCAATCTCACCATGTCTGCGCCGGGTATCTGTAAACTCATGCGAGAAAAACAGGACATTCACAGAGGAAGTGCTCCACGGCGTCCTCATCTGCTCCACAAGATTCACAGAGTGTGGTATCACTTAAGCCCAACACGTATAAGTGTTTGGCAAAAGAGAAGTGCCCCGATGCGACGTCAATGAGCTTTCTACATTCTTTTCTGCTACGGAATAGCAAAAATGTTGCAGTATTTTTATCAACGTTGCTGTTGGGAGCATATGTTTGGTCTGTCTACATCCTGTCAAGAGCGGTTGTACTCTTAACAGATCCAATCGTTAATTGCTGAAGACCTCACTTAGGACGCCGGCAGACCTATCGACGGTTGAGGTCCTGCGAAAACTGTCCGAGATCCTTGTTTATCGGCGATCTCATTTCCATTTATGCCGTGATAGCTTGGAACCCAAATCAGACTCAAAGAAGTTAATCTTCCGACCGCATTTAGAGAGCTTTTGCATTCCTGGATCACTTTCGAATTAGTAAGAGGGTTGAGAAGGGCCTTAAACACAGCTTGACTGTCGCTGCAAACACAAATACTTCTCCCTCCAGCCATTGTTCGCAACGCGGTGAAATTGTGAGGCTTCTTTGTTCCCAGCTGGGGCAGAACTCAGCGGGTCCAGGGCTTTTTCCCAAGAAAGCTTGAAAATTTGGGCAGTGGCAGTCCAACTTCTAAATAACGAGGCGAGTCACGGCAAATATGAATTACAATATTATTTATTATTTATCAAAATAGACAAGAGATAAATAAGTCTTTACAATAATTTAACTGATTGTTCTTGGATTCAATAAAGTATAAGCGAATAGATCACGGTGCAGGCTAGGCGGCCTGGTACAGTCGGGGCGTTGAGGGCGGACGGCGCTTTTCCTTCGGCTAAACAAAAGAAGACTATAGATATCTCGTTCTCGGACGGCACTGGGATTTGGCATAGTCGGTGGATAGTATGGCCGGCGCCGGCTTAGTGCTAGATGCGCTCCTGTAACGAAGTAAACAATTATAGTTAGGAACGTTGCCCATGGTACCCGTAGCGTGATGGTTAGCACGTTCACCTGCTATTCCAGAGGTTCGAGGTTCGAATCCCAGCAGAGGCAAAAATGTTTTTCCACGGGTATCGCCTTTTACGAGGAATTGGCAAGTCCTCCGTTAGTAAATTCATTGCATTGAAAAGCGCTTTCTCAAATTAGCCGTTCGGAACCGGCAGAAAATTGTAGGTCCCCTCCATTCCCTCACAGGGCATGGTTGTGAGAAATGCGCTAGGCCCAGGGGCTCCTCGCTCTGTTACGCCCCCCTATTTATTTATTTATTTTTGACGTTGCCCAGGATATGGAGTGACGTTTGTATGAACAACAGGGGGAGGAGTGGCTATAACAGGGCCACAGCGGAGGAATTGACCGACGGCCTATGTTCTGACTAGGCGACCAAAGTCTAATTAGTAAGGAACGGAGGCACCTTTACGATTAATTCAAAAATATTGGCAATTGCAAAAAAATGGCCTGGGCTGAAGTAGTAGTCACAACCACAATGCTTCCGAGGTTTTCGCAGAGCGGGGATTTGACCGGCGGCCTCTATTAGGAAGCACCTTTCCGACTAATCCAAAGGGTTTGCTGTTTGCAAAAGCAGCTATAACCAACACAACGCTTAGAATTTCTTTGCAAGTGCGGGGAATTGACTGGCGGCCTCTGGTAGGAAGCACCTTTCCGGTAAATTCCAAACGGTTTGAGAATTGACTGGCAGCCTCTGTTAGGAAGCACCTTTTTGGTTAATTCACAAGGGATTTCGGGGAAGCGGAGAAGAGGAATATCAAAGATTGTAGTAGTATTGCCACAGACAATCATTAGCTGACGTTTCTTCTCTCCTTTTTTCCAAAATTTTCACTTCTACTTATGAATTTTCTGGTAGGAAGCAAATGGGAGGTATACCGGGTGAGTGAAATATTTATTCTTCACCAACCAACAACCATGCACCCGCTCGCCTCTCGTGTTTACCTACCATATATCTGTGGTCACAAGCAATAGCCGCTTATGTCAGAAAACCCCTTTTTCGGTAAAAGCAGTTTGAAACTTCATTTGAAGTTCTGAAAAAACTAAAGCCTTTAATAAACAAAAGCTCTTCGGTTTCTGATAGTGAACTACAGCTGTACAATTTTAAACAAATTATTTTTGTTTTAATTTGTTTATTAACAATTTAATTGCGAAAAACGTAAATAAAGTTGTTTTTCCAAAATGCATTTACGCTCTCTATGCTTTCTTACATGACTTAAGATTCTATTGCAAAATGAAAGTTTCCGGTAACATCTTCTTAAATAAAATAAGCTGTTTTTGAGTATTACTTTTATTAGCTCATATTAATATAAGTGATATTTTATTCAAACATAAAAATGAAGCAATTCTTTTGGTAACAATTCATTTAACAATAAAGCAACAAAAACTATTGAATAAATTTATATTAAATTAATGTCAAAAGATTAGATGGTAGGAAAAAACTTTTAAAATCAATAAAAAAATAATAAATTAATTTAAATCATCACTTTCATCTTCATCAACTAAATCTGGATGAATATCAGGAGCAGATTCTGTATCTAAATTATTATAGAATTCATGAAACGCTGGATCAATAAATGGAAACAGACTTTTGAGGTCATCTTTTTATTTCGAACTAATAAAATTTTTAGGTGGTCAGGAATATCACTTAATGTCACTAAGTTTACACCGCGTTTGGCAACATTTAATGTTAAAAAAGGCAGATTTTTGTCGAGGCTCGTTTTGTATTCAATCTTGCCAAACATGCTTTTGCTGTACCTCAACCATCTTACTTTATTCCAGACAAACTTGTTACCATCTTCATCTCGGCTCCTCCAGAGAAATTTGGTCTTTGAAACGGAACCAAAATCGAAAAAATTGTTGCCCTCCATTTCAACCACTTTGAATGGCTTTTTAACACCCACAGTTCGCACAAAATTATACTAATCATGCGGATGTTGAATCCGTACTTCGGTTCGTTTCTTTTTTTTTTCTATGAGCACATGGTCTGCGTCACACTCCATATGAGTGTGACCTGGCTCTAGAAACTTGTGGTCTATCACTTCAATACTTGTGTTCGTTTGTAAAAATGTCAAAAACATTGTGCTGACGCATGAGTTTTTATTTTGGCCGCTACATGAATCACTATAAAAAATCAAGTGACTTACTTGGTTGTTCTCGTTGACATTTTCCATATGCTTTAGCAAACATGAAGCGATTTCGTTCCCACCTCGCTTGGCCATTGCCTCGTGCCACATAAAACAATATGGGATGTTTGTGAAGAAATCATGTATGGTGAGATTGTAGGTCCACAATTGCCGGTTGTAAAAACTCACAGAATTTTGGAGGTATGGTGTCGGAAGGCACTGTTGTAGATCAAATGCAAATACCTTGATTCCGGAATTTTCTCTGGCCACAATTTTGTCATCCCTTTTGGATTCATATGCCAATTCCGTCATAGCATGATGTTGGCTCAATTCACTTTCAAGGCCTGCAAGCTGCTCAACTCCATCTCGTTTTGCATCTTCAATTTTAATCTTTAAAGTGTCACATCTATTGCAGGTGTCGATGCTGGGTTTCTTAAATTTTATATTCATTCCTGTGAAAATATTTGTGAAAATTTGGTTACCTAAACTCAGGAAAACGGTCGGATGTTTTGTACAAAACATGTTGTACATTATTGCCAATGTCAATTCTGTGTGAAAATATTTACAAGTTGAATCACGTCTTGTGTAGTGACTTTCATACGCAGGATAACTGTTTATATGCGCCTTAACCAATTCAACTACTTCCTCTGACATTTTATTCCTTCCTCCAGCACAACCACGGTTATCTTTGAAAGGCATGTTCGGTTGTTCCAATTTTTTTTTCACCACTGTTTTAAGAAAACCTTCGGTTTCATCAAAGCATTGCTCGAAGCATTTTTGGCAGACACGAATCTTATCTTTCTCATGGCTTACAAAATACTTCAAATGATGCTGTCGGTTTCGGGGTAGGTTCTGGTTTTTTTTAATATCTGTGATTTTTTGTCTTCAATCTCTATTAAACCCCCGATATAAAGGATCTTTTGGTTGAATGTTCCCAAAGCCCAAGATGATTCGAAGATTTCCATCTGTTTTTGAAATGTGATTTTCTCTTTGCAATTTCGGCGACAACTATTGAGAGGATTGCATTTTCTGGCCGCTACTTCTCCAGTTTTTCGAGTATATGCTTGTCCACTGTTTCTCTTTTTAGCAATAGTCTTACTCGAATCATATCCCAATTTGTTAGTATTTGATTTAGGAGAATCAACAAGATTTGCTTCAAGTTGCTTTCCCATTTGCGATAGTTCTTCGTCAACAGAATCCGAAGATAAATCCAAGTCCGATAACTCGAAGTTTGGATCATGTAGAGAGTCATCTGGACTGAAATCACTTTCCAAATTTGTGTTATTGCCACTATATCTTTCAAAAAGAATGTCTAGATTGTCAACTCCATCTATAGATGATTTAGTTTGGTTGATGACGGGTTCATGAAACACTTCGCCTTCCGATGCTAATTAGACAAAAAGGATAAACAATTGGGTATTGTACATTCAATAAAAGGCGGTAATATAAAAATTTACCTAAATAGCTTTTATTACTAGTTGATGCATTGTCTGTTTTTTGTCGTTGTTCTATTTTATTCTCGACGGGTTTACTAAATAGTCCTTTCCTTGCCATGTTTAAAATTTGTAAGGCTCTCGAACTCATTTTGTTACACTTATCTTAAAACTTTTAAATCACTTTGAAATCAATTTTCACAACACGTAAACCTTACCTCAATCCTTTCAGTACTTTACATCACAAGAACTTAAGTCAACTGAAGTTAAAACATTTCATTGTAAAAAGAACCTTGAATCGAGTTAGTTTGGAATTTCTTGGAATTTTGGTTTTGTAAAAACAGCCTACCCTGCATAGTCTCCTTTGGTGATCCCAACGAAAATTCGCAAAAAGAACTTATGTCTAGTTAAATATTACAAAAGATTTCTTTTTAGATGCAATAAGCGCATAAATCAAGTAAGCGATTTTTGTTTGAGTATGTATGATGGATTGGTCAATAAATTTGGAATTCGCAATAAACGCCTAAGTCAATATAGGCCGTTGTCAATAGGATATTGTGTACTTGAACAATGACATATTATTTGAAAACTGTTTAAATTCGACTTAAGTCGTTATTGCATGCCATTATTTTGTAACTCTTAAATTCTTTTGTGAGTTAAGTGGTTATTGCAAATGCTTTCAGATATGAGAACGAGATAAGTGATATTTTCTTTTGGGCATATTTAGACGAATATTAAAGTTAAAATTCTAGGATTTTTTTCTAGAACAGAACAGAACTTGCAGATTATGATAGAGCTAGTAACTCACTTTTGTCTTAATTCGACCTAAGCAAGTTTTGCTTGTGGCCACAGATATGAGAAAAATAAATTCAACGGTCGATGGCAGCTTACCTGCCGCTGCTTAGTTGAATTTATTTTTGTATGGAGTCATAATGTGTACCAACCAAATAGTGTACCTGTGCATACGATTGGCTTTCGGTGTTCGCTGCGTCGATGTCTACCACTTCAACTGACTACGTACATTAGTTCTTGGTGCCCATATTATTGCTTACTAGAGGATGCGAATCGTAGGGTGAGTCGTAGGTGATTCGGTGGCGGTCAAAAAAGTGTTACGTATCGTCACAAAATAGCAAACCGAACTGAGCATAAGTCAAGTGACATCTATCAAAAAACCAACTCTTAAAAAATGATCGGCAAATTGAAAACCACATGTCTTATCGGGTTGGTCTTTGACAGCATGGTCGATCGTGGGAGGCTTTTAAAAGACCCAAACAATTTGAACCTAAGATCCAGACCTTAAATTATAAAAACTTTCGCTTAATTGATTTCATATCACTTTCTTTATTTGTCCATCCTACTGTCCAACTTATTAAGAAAAATCTCCCCCACAAAACACAAAGTTGCTATGGCAAAGGCAACACACAATGTCAGCCATGTCCACTTCAGATCTTCTACTTTCATTGACACAAACTCCGGTCTTGCAGTCAAGTCCTTCAACTGCAATGTTCCACCTCTAACAAGCTCATAGAAGCATCTTTTTTGCCACATCAGCAACAGTCCCGCTTCATGTACCTGATCTATAAGTCTGTTAATAATATCCCTGTAAATTGAATTCTCATTGATAGAAAACGACATTAGCTGCGATTTGAAAAAGCACAGTCTTCCATCATAAGTGATTCGAAACAAGGGCTTGGCAAACAGTCGTTGCTGGTTATCATAAACATTCCATCTGGCTGTGTTGGTCGTGTAGGCATATTGAATATTATTACTTTCTTTGACTTCTATGTACTTCGTTAAATTATGTTCAATCTCAAACATGTTGTAGTATTCGGTAGAAAAAACAGGCATAATGCGTGACAAATCTAAGTATTCGATTTCTAAGATGTAAACTTTAGTTCCAGATTGCAAAAGGTCATGAAAATTTTCAATTTTTTTTGAGAAAATAGGTTCAGTCAAGAAAGTTTGTAGGAATGCACTGTACAAGGTTACAATAATGATTCCCATCAGACAGACCATTAAATAGATAAACTTGATATTGAATGTAGCGTTTGATTGTTGACAAAAAGTTTGTCCAAGAACTCCTCGCAAGCATGCATCGTTCAAGTGAAAATACCTTCCTCCAGAGAGATACTCAGCTATACCCAAAAGAGCTGATAAGATCCCAGTCAGTGTAAGAGTAATAAGCAAGGCTTTCCATTCGAAAATAGTTGCAAAAACCTGAGAGATAGGAATTCGTGGTTCAATGGGAATCATAGCACAAATATCTGTGATCTCGAATGGATATGTATACCAATCCAAAGTTTTGTTAGGATACCTTAACGTTGTTATGATTTCGAAATCTATATTCTCCAAAACCGGAGGTAAATCTTCAGCTGCATAGATTAGGCTTAAATCGGATACATTGAGCTTGGCATTGTGTTTCTTTGCTAAAGCCTTGAAGAAATGTGTAACATAGCCGCCCATTACTTTATCCCCGTGTTTGTTTCGAGTAATTACCATTTTCGGCTGAGCTCCTCCAAATAAAATAGGCAACGTATGTCCTTTGAGATCCTGCATGTTATTTGAAAAGTAATCACGGTGATGAAGAGAACTACTATTCCAGTAGACGGTTTCCAGGGTGAATGTAGGCATATTGCTGAAGGTGAAATAAGTTGATGAATTCGCAAAGTCACTAGGAATGGCAATAGAATTGATCAGGCTGCTTTGCCAGCAGATCCGAAGTACGTCTTTAGCCCAAGCACCTACATCTGGTGATGCAGAATCAAGAAGGAGAACAGTTTTACAAGATCTTATTGTACGAAGACTTTCCAGAAGTTGCTTGAGCACGGCTCTGCTAGAAAATGAGCTCATGTAGGCAATGACCAGAAGATTCGCACTAAAAGTTCCTTTTGGAGAAATTAAATTTGTTTCTGTAGAAAGCACAACCGGTCGGTTTAGTGAAATGCCGACGTCCTTAACAAATTCTTCACCATAATCACTGCCTAGAGATTCATTTAGCATTTTTAACACGAAAATACTTTCAAATTGGTTGAATTTTTGTATATCTATAAGAAGCTCCAGAAGCTTGGAATTCGTTTCTTTTACTTCTGAATAAAGTACAGCTGCCATAGTTGTAGAGAGGAAACTCAAAAATAAAGTGTGCATTGTTGCGATGAAATGAGTTTTTGATTTCAGCACGAGAAGCGTGTAAGTGTTGCGAACTGCAAGGAAAAATCACTTACTATAGGAACGACAACGTTGAATAAAATCAATAAAAGTCTAGAATTCAAATACTGTTTCAAGTTGCAAGCACAGAACCTACTTCCTAAAGCTAATTCAATCAAAATCTAAGTATCAGTCCGTTTTGTACGATTTATATTCAAATACAAAAGTAGCGAGTTACGAAATATTGCCTCCATTTGGGTTGTTCATTTTTCATAACTCATACTATACGAAAGTTTAATGAAAGCCATTTGCACTTATGAACATAAATGTTTTACTAAACGTTTATTGATTTAACAGAATGCTATATTTTTACGGTATCTTGTCACGAGAGTTTGTTTGAGTCTCTGAGATTTACAAAAGTGGCTAATTGCTATTCAGGTAATGAATTAAGAAGCTGATAGAAACAAGAACTGCGCGGTGAAACACTTGGTGATGGGTTCGACAATAAACCCCCCTAATTTGTGAAAAGGCTTTGTCAATAAATCGGTAAATTAGTGAACCGTTATACTTTTTTTAACCATTTAAGCTTTGTCTGGCCTTAAGTAATCCTTGGACTCAAGCTCAGGGTGGAATGGTACGACTTCTTTGTTGGGTGTTTCAACGATTGAGAGTTTCCACTGAGTTTAGGCATCTAGTTTGTGATTTTTTGCTCTTGACTCGGGTTTCTATCTATTGGAACTTGTTAAAACTCATTCAAATGAGATTTGAAAATTTATTTATTTATACATTTCTCACAACTATGCCTTGTGAGGGAATGGGGACCTACAATTTTCTGCCCGTACCGAACGACTAATAGAGAAGGTGTTTTTCATGACAGTGAATTCACTTACGGAGCACTTGCTAATTGCTCGCGAAAGGTGATGACCATGGAAAAACAGTTTTTGGTTTCTGTTGGCATAAGAGGAAAAATAAAAGAACTTCCTGGAGAAACTTCTGTGGAAAAATAGAAATTGCTGTTTTATATAAGATTTCACAATAAAAGACTCAGAGAACAATTCACTTATAATTTATTTTGCGTAAGCTAACAACTTAACTTGATGCTGGTCGGAATCACAGAGACCGAAAAAAAAGGAAAATCTCTTAGTCAGTCGTTTACTTCAATCTCATGAAGTTAGTAACAAGATAAGTTAAACTAGTACAACCAACTTTGAGAAATAAAATCAAATGAATACATTCAGTGCTCAAATCAAAATTATATATGAAAATTAATATAACATTTTTCATATACAACAGATGCTTCAGAAGCTTCTAGATTCAAAAGAATCCTTTCAAAAAGTCCGACCATGTCTATCAGTCTGAAAACAGCTGACGGCTGGACTGAATCCTGCGAAGAAACGCTCAATCTGCTTCTGGACACTCACTTTCCAGTAACTATGATTCCATAGAATCAGGTAGCATAGTAACTAACAACCCCGATCTGATTACAAGGGAAAAACTAGTTTGGGGCATTAACAGCTTTGACCCATACAAATCCCCTGGACCTGATGGTATAATTCCAGCCGAACTTCAAAAGGCCGCGGATATTATCATCCCTGTCCTTAAAGTAATTCTCGTCGGCTGTACCACCTTGAACTATATCCCCATTCAGTGGAGAGAGGTCAAGGTTGTATTTATACCAAAGGCTGGGAAATCATCCCACATAAACCCAAAAGATCTCCGACCAATAAGTCTATCATCTTTCCTTCGTAAAACTTTAGAACGAGATTGATATCCACTTGCGTATAGCTATAGATCCAAAATTGTTATCTACAGTACAACACGCCTACTGTAAGGGAAAATCTGTAGAAACGGCCCTATACACCTTAGTTCGTACTATAGAACATTCCCTCCATCATAAAGAATTCACTCTGGCCGCTTTCCTCGACATAGAGGGAGCCATCAATAACGTCAGCAACTCTGCAATTACAAAGGCACTGACGAAGCTCAAAGTAGATGGTTCCATAGTGGAGTTGATAAATCTATTGCTAAAAAGCAAGAGAATCAACTCTACTCTAGGAAACCTCTCGGCAAAGAGATCTGTCAGCAGAGGAACACCGCAAGGCGGAGTCCTATCCCCTCTTCTATGGAATCTAGTCGTCAATGAACTTCTAGTTGACTTAGAAGCTGAGGGATTCAAAGTGATTGCATATGCAGATGAAGTCTCCATTGCGGTATCTGGCAAACATGCTCACGTCCTCACGGATCTGATGCAGACCGCTCTAAATATACTAGTAAAATGGGCGGGAAAATGTGATCTAGGGGCCAACCCTAAGAAAACTGAACTCGTTTTCTTCACCAGGAAATACAAAATTCCTCAACTAATAACTCCATCAGTTAATGGAATCCCACTTGAACTTTCAAACGAAGCCAAATATCTAGATATAATCCTAGACAAAAAGCTAAATTGGAAAGCCCATATACAGGAAAGAATAAAGAAATCCACCGTAGCCTTATTTTCCTGTAAAAAAGCCATTGGTAATAAATGGGGTTTCTCCCCCCAAATCAATCACCCGGTGGCTCTACACAGCGGTCATCAGACCAATACTCACATACGGAGTAGTGGTATGGTGGACCGCTCTTGATGAAAGGACCTATTGCAATAATCTAAGCAAGGTCCAACGAACAGCCTGTCTGTGTATAAGCGGAGCACTGAGATCAACACCCTCAGCTGCCCTAAATACACTAACTCCTTAACCTCACATCACTAGATATCTTCAGCAAACAAATGGTCTCCAGTGCAGCCATTCTTATGAGAGCTATCTCCCAATGGACCGTAAATAACCTCGGTCACGCTACAATCCTGAATTTATTCGGATCAATCCCTTGCCACTCCGACTACACCATCCCCCAATTGGTTTTTGATAATAAGTTCTAAGTCTCATTCCTACCGAGAACGACCTGGGAAGACGAAGAATTTTTGAGAGATGATTAAATTCATTTCTATACAGATGGTTCAAAAACCGAAGAAGGGGTAGGCTGCGGGGTGTACTCAAACCGACTTAACGTAAGTGTCTCATTCCGCCTTCCAACAGGTACTATCACGGCTAAAAGAAAACGTGATATCCTCAACGAATATTCGGATTTTCTCAGATAGTCAAGCAGCTTTCAAATAACTCGTCACTGTTTCTACGAACTCAGTAACCGCCCTTAACTGTGCTTATCTCTTAAGGAAATGGCTCAATATTCACCTTATTTGAAACAGAGATATCGTGGGTAATTGCAAAGCTGATGAACTCGCCAGAGAAGGAACCCTTCTACCGACCACAACCAGCAGGTTGATTATTGGTATACCAATCGCTACATGTAAACTTATGATAAAACAAAAGGCAATTAATAGAACAAATAATAGGTGGAACATTATCACTGCGTGTGTGGCAACAAAACATATATGGCCAGAACTAGATCCAAAACGCACAAAACATTTGCTATCCATAACCAGATTGCACGTTAGCTCCGTAATCAATTCCATCACCGGGTCTGATGGAATTGGGGTGTCTTCCTATTGTCTGATAGGAAGACACCCCATAAGACTCGGCGTTGCCTCAAATGACTTCTGCAGAAGTTGCTTAAATGAGGAGGAGGAGACAATCCCACAACTCCTCTGCTCATGTCCTGCACTCTCCTTTAAAAGAAAACGGCATCTAGGAAAATATTTCCTTGATGATCTAAGCGATCGATCTGGCGAACACAGATACCCTGTCTCTCTTTCGCTTAATCAAAAGCTCTAAATGGTTTTGTTAAGTGAGGCACTCCCTCGCATAATTTTATGGTATCACAATGGACCTAATATTGGTCTAAATGTGTCAGTTTCTTTTCCTGGCTGTCATTTTAATCTAACCTAACCTAACCCTAGTTTTATTTGCTTCCTTCAGAAAAACCCCGAGCACCAGCGAGCTTACCTCAGATTTAGAATAAACATTCAGCACCATTTAACAATGTCCAGAGAGTTTCTGAGTCACTCTATGGAACCAATACACTGTCTTTTCCCATAATTAAAAAAATTGCCTTTATTTGTTAACAAAAATCTCTTTGTTTTATTGAAAATTACAAGGAATTAATATTTAAAAACAAAAAGCAATACAAAATCATGAAAGAAAAAAGCTTTAAGCAAAAAAAAAAAAAGAATTAATAAAATCAGTTAAACACGTTTGTTAGAAAGATAAACTTATATTTATGAAATATTATTAACTTAAATCACAGATATCTATTTTACAATATTGTTTTTACTTCTTTATTATTTTTCAAACTTTACCCAAAGAAATTGCTTCATTTTGAGTTCTTTTAAATTAAAATGTCAATTGTGTAAATCTAGTATGGCTTTATGTTCCCCATTCTACAATACTAATTGATAATAAAATAATAATAAACTGTTTCATTAAATGATTTTTGTAATGTTAGTGTTATTTAATAACAAATTATTAAATAGTTTCTCTTAAAATGTGTTTGTCAAGGAATAAAAAAAATAAAAAGCAAACGTTGTGCGCACACTGTTTTGAGAATAGTCAAAGAAATAGTAAAAAATTGTTATGTGAAAGTAAAATGCATTATGACACTTGACTAAATTACTAAACCTTATCTATTTTGTTGTAAAATTAAGTACGTACAATAAACAATTTTTGATATCAAGTCTGACGTACAATGTTGAGTGTTGCTGATTCCATCTGACGGTAAGCAAATCGGGTTGTATGTTTATTTTTGAATTTGTCTTGAATTTGCTTGTCTCTGACAAAATGCTGTTCTTTATTTAGACTTCGATCAACCGTCAAAATAACGGTCTACACACTGATCTACCGAATTTAATCATTTAGTCATCGACGGGCAGGTCAACAATTGAATGTTTCCAAAACGTCATTACAATATTAATATTTCTAAAATTGACATTTCCTTTTCAATCTGATCGCCAAGTATGACGTCTGTCAAACTATTAACAGTAACTTAACTCAACTTATAGTGATATGTCTACAAACAGTTTCTTGTTCAGATAAGATAAATGAAGGGATTTTTAGAAACAACAATTTTTTTGATCAAAACAAACAAAATAAAAAAAGGAAAAAGTTCCACAAACAAACCTGTCTTACCCTATGAAAACTTAAAATAAAACTCGTCTTATACTACGCAAAAAATTAATATTCCAAATAAATAGGACAATTCTCAGACATGAACCTCCGGACAATCCTCGTCCTTGATCGATGTGTAATGCACTTTTTTCGAAACTGTATCAAACACCGGTGTGATCATGTATTTAATTCTGTCTCTGCTGACATAAACCAACGCCGCTACCAATCCAATTAAAATCATACTCAAAACGATCAGTAGGAAAATAAGTGTCATTGTGTGCCCAGTCATGGCGGATTTCACTTTCGCACTGGCGCATTTGCCATATTGTATTTTCATAATCGGTTCCGGTTTCGTGTGATTGCGGAAGCACATTAGATTTTCCGAATTCCGAACAGTCACTGCTGTCGATTGAATCCAATCGTGAAGTACACTGATTTTGCAGTCACACACAAATGGATTGAGATTGAAGTCAACGATCAGGTTGGCAGTGCGATCGGGTCTTTCTTCTAGTTCGTCCATTAAAATCAAATCCTTTGCCTTAACGTATTCAAATTTATTTCGTTCCAAGTCGAGGAACCGTAAGTTTTTCAGGCATTTGACGTCAAAATTGATTTCTTTGAGATCATTGTCACCGAGATGGAGGTCTCGCAAGCTGGGAAGATCACAGAATACTTTGCGATCTTTGAAGTGTGATATTTCGTTCTGCTCCAAGTGAAGCTTTTGGAGTTTAGCGAGGTTACTATTGACGAACACGTCATGAAGGTCTTCACTCAGACGTGGTGATGTATTGTCATCGAAGGCATCAGTGAGATGTAATGCTTCAAGATTTATAAAATTTGAAAAAACTCTTGGGTGATGATGATTGACCTCATCGTCATCCCTTGATATACTGAGATTGTTGTGATTCAGAATTAGACGCTTGACATTTTGAACGTGATGATAGGTCTTCCCTCGAATTTCTCTGATATGATTGTTACTCATGTCGACAATTGTCAAAGCAGTATATTCGTTGATAGTGCCGAAGACATTCCATGGAAGCTCTGGGATGGTGTTGCCAGTAAAGATTAGAATTTCAACTTCGGGGGGCATGAATTCCAGAACACTGGTGTTGGTAAGACCAGCATTTGTGCAATTGACGACATATCGAATGCTGCTCTCGTAGCTTTCTTTGCCACATATGCATACTTTTGGAAATTTAGGGCCGCAAGTTTCGGCAAATACTGTTGTGCTGATAAAGATTGTGACGAGAACTAGAGTGCTTGTTGTCAGTGGATACATTTTGTGGCCTGAAAAGAAAAAGAAGATGATAATTAGTTGATTAAATTAAGATCTTTTGTATTTTAAGAATTAGATTAAACAGGGCCTAAACAGATAATGGCAAATGAACAAAATCGAAGAGAATCCATTGGCATTTCCAGCATAGAGGATAGAAAACCGAGTTTTATATAAGTATGTTAGGGCAAAACCGCAAAACACATTTTAGTTAGGGATAATAATGAATGGAAGATAGTTGTAGGTAAAAGTGATAGGAAAAAGATTCTTGAGGATTGCCATGACAATCCACTCGCACTCGCAGGACATATGGGGGTTAGGAGAACATTTGCTGGTATAGGATAGGTTAGGATAGGTTTTATCGGCCTAAGATGAGGTACGTCAGAAACTGCAAAGTGCTTAAAAGTGTGCAGCCAGTGCATGATAAACCGGCTGGTCTTATAACGGAGAGAAATGGAGTTACCAATCCGTTTGAAATGATTTGTATTGACCTTGTCGGTCCTCTTCCAAAATCGAGTAGGGATCTTATGCATATTCTTACTGTCGTTTTTTATTTTACCAAGTTTCCTTTATTGTTCCCTTTACGGTCTGCAACAGCGAAGGCTGTGTGTAAAGAACTGAAAGACAATGTCTTCTTATTGTTCGGGGTTCCAAAAGTTGTTATTTGTGATAATGGTCCGCAATTCAATAGTAGGGAGTTGAAGTCCTTATGTGAAGGGTATAGGTCATCGCTAAAATTCAATGCACACTACCAGCCACAGGCGAGTCCCACAGAGCGGATAAATTAAATACTGAAAACGAAACTTGGAGCTTATGTATCGGGCAACCACAGGGGATTCTCAGTTGGCGAAAGTGAACTGTATTATAAGCACTTCCCAGCATGAGGTACTAGGGGTATAACCATTTTATCCTATATTCGGGAGGACGATGGTTACCTCCGGGCCAGGGCTCGCGAGCGCCACACCTCCCGACAAGTCTTTAATTAATACAACCAGGGGACAAATGAACATGGGCGAAATAGAAACCAGGTTTAAGAAGCTTAGGGAAGATATGGGAAAAAAGTTAGAAGTAGCAGCCAAGAAGTCGACGAAAATTTACAAACGAGTTGGTTCGGAGAAGAAATTTCACTCTTTTTGATGCCGCTAATTACTATGCCTCTAAGCTGGCTCCAAAGTTTGTTAGGCCATTTAAAGAGTTTAGCCATGGACTTATGTCCTAATGGACGAAAATGGCGCTGAAAAAGGTGCTTGCCACGTAAGAGATCTTAAGCCATACCACGATGATCCCGAAGAAGAGTCGTGTAACCGGAAGAGGTTGCACAAAACGATACTGAGAGCCGCAACGCTCTGTGATGTACAGTTACTCTCGCCAAGAGCGATTGAGACTTGGTTGGTTTTTCCCATTACTTAGGATTTTCTTTTGAAAAGCCCATTTTTCTCCGTTGTTTGCTTTTAGCAATGTTAAGGTAACATTGCTTTGAGCAAATAACAAGAACAGGTAGCCCAAATCAGCAGATGAGCTGAAATATTGATGTCGGTATGTCGAGCTAGAAGGACTCTAAAGAGTCACATACAAAACCAATAACACAAAATCGTTAAAATAAAATACACAATACAAAACACCACACAAAAATTCACTTCACATAACATCGCACAGAATACACATCCATATTGATCCAAATTATTGATCTAATGAGCTCGAAATTACGAAGGAGACATCATTTTTTGAAACAATTTGCCCACCGGTATCAGGTTAGGGTTCGCGATATAAAAGATTTCCTCCTCCTAAAGGTTTCCTCAAAAGAATTTATTATTCAGGAAAATAGTAATTTGATCTTTAGTCTTCCTAGATCCACTTTTCACGCGTAGTAGAGTAACTGAGAAAATGCTCAGATTCAACTTGTTTTCAATTAATTGAATTTTGATGTTTTCTCAAAAAGGTTTTGATATAGGGTTTAAGGTGGTCTGGACTCATCCATCAAGATCGGCAAGTGTTGGATGACACCAACCACTTGTCGAACTCTCTATGTGTACAATTCCGTCGGTATTCGACAGCGATGGCACAGCACGCAAACCAACGGTGGCTGATGTCGAGATACTGAATCCAAAAAAGTGATTGGATGAGCGTATGAATTTATGTGTGCATGAGAGCGGGGTTGAGGCCAGGCAAGAAGCTAGGCTTGAAGTGGGAGACACTTCTTCGCTAGCTGACAAGCAGTTCAGAGGTTTTGATTATTGGGAGAGAAAGATCAGAAAGTGGAATAAAACGAAAAAAAGTTTTATTCCTTTCGTTTTTTTGAGCAAGTTTTTAATAAGTTCTTTTTGGAATTTTTGGAAAGTGAGTTTAGGAAGAAGAAAGGAGCAAGGTTAGCGGAATCGTCAGGACGGGCCGATAATTTGGAAGAAATAAACAATACGAGGGAAAAGACAGGAGGAGGACATTTTAAAAAGCTAGGTAGAGTGACTTATATAAATACATAATTCTTTAGTGTGCAGTTTAGAGATTGTTTTTTGAAACAATTTTCTGTTTGGACTTTTTTCGAATTTACCAGAAGACTGTTTGACCCCTGTTTGACCCCTTTTAATTTCAACCCCGGTCCAACCTTTTGTATACCTCTGTTCTTTCGTGCCTTGAAAGACATTTGAAGGTCATCTAAGCTTTTACGTACATACATATATACTATCTCTTTTAATTTCTATTTACTTCTTTTCCTAATTCTGTAAAACCAACATTATTTCCTTTAAAAGATTTGTGTTTTTAATCCTGGTTCACCAAGGTTTTCCCAACAATAAAATTATTAAAATCATCTTTCTAAAATCTAGTACAGTTAGTTGGTGTTGGTTGTTCACAACTTTCAGCCTGGAGGACTAGGTCCTTTGGGATTCGTTGGCTCGCCTGGAGCTCATTTACGCCACCATTTATATTTCAATGCACTGTCCTAGTTTTAAAAGATCTTAAAAGACCTTTAAACCAAGTGTGTGGGAGCAGCTCATTCAGGGGATCCTACTTGACTTCTGAAGTCCTCCGTTGATTTTGTTAGCCGAATTCATTCGATGTGACATTACCAATAAGATGCTCGGAGTCAGTCTCAGAGCATTAGGTATAGTGTTGTGTGATTACTATATGCACGTGTAATACTAAGTGAACGTGTTCATACACGAATAATTAAATTATTTTTAATCCGTCGAAAAACAATTGAATGTTTCTATAGGATTCGAGCTCCAGGATCCAATGTAAAAAGCCTACCTATCTCTATTGCCTATTAGGTTCCTAGCCCACGTGCAACAATGCATCTGTGATTCTTTTTCGGGTCTAGGTTACTGTCCACCAAAATTTGTCTTCCCCCGTGTTGTCATTCAATTTAATTTAGATTTTTTCCTTTTTGAGTAGGTACCTATGTGTTTAAGCATTTATCAAAACAAACTTGTAAGTTTAACGCTCCCCCGTTCATCCGTGGAACATTCCTATTGAATAAGAACCCTTAAAAACATTCGTGGGTGGGTAGGTTCCCCTACCTATTTGCAGTGAATAAATCTTCTGTAACTTAAACATATACAAAACTCAGAAGAATTCCTTTGTCAACAATCTCCATCTGAAGAACCTTGCTGCTTTCATGTAAAGCTCCTATTGTGAGTTTCCTCTTGTGTTAGGGTTCTTCCATGTGCTGGCTTCACAGATGATGAATGGCAGGGCAAGGAACCTAGGGCTGTTTTTTTTTTCAATTGAACAAAGCTAAACCCGGAATGAATTTTGCTTTCAAGTTCACAAATCCGTTATAAGAAAAGTGTTCAAGCCACAGGATACGTAATTACAAAAACCACAAACTATGACTGTCTCAATAAAAAAAAAAACACCCACCCATTCACAGTCTCGTCCATTCACATCAACTAATTGGAATTGCTTATCTCAATCTAATTCTTTTGAATGCCTCCCACCCCTCATAAGAACTTAGAAGAACTTGTGCTACTGCCACAATTTCAAATGAAATCTTATATGTCAATTCGGAATATACCTACCTATAATTTCTTCTTCTCCTTTATGATGATTGAGTCACATTAAACACAGTTTATATACCTATTCAAAGACACAGAGGACAGGACTTAATTCGGCATCATCAATTTTTTTCTGTCTTTTTTTCCTTTCTATTCATGTTTAGGAATCAGTTGTTTGAAGTTGAAATTCCAAACTGATTTTCTACTCCAATTAATTAAAAATCACTTAACCTATCCCAAAAAGCTTTTGGCTTTTGTGCAATTTCTTGTCTGTGATTTTTTTTTGTATTATTTCTTAATGTTCTTTGTATCTTCTTCTGAGAAGGAGCAGCAATCCAATCTTAAACAATTTTCAAACAATCTTGAACAAGCCCCTATTACAAAGTTATGATCGCATTCCGTTCTACGAAAAGATACATTCAACTCGACGATGATGGCTCTCTTGTTCTTTTTTTCTTTCTTTTTTTTTTTAATCCATCGAAACTTCTTTTAGTTCAACTTTTCGTTTCATTGGAAAGTGTATACAAAAAAAAAACAAAGTGGAGAAAAGAAAAATACGTACTTTGTGATTTTCTTTTTTGAGAAGAATAAGCAATCTTAAGGATACGCCTTCACAAGCACATACGTGCCTTTAGCTTTGTTTATGTGGTCGTAAGGATCTCTTCGTTTCGGCTTCAATGCCAAGTTGACTCATTGTTAGTCCTACAATGGTGCGGTTTTTCTTCTTCTTCCTTTCTTTTTTTCCTCTCTAATTTGGTTATCTTTTGGATGATGTTGATAATTTTGTTCACTCTATAACTTACTAAAGGTACAAAAAAAAAAGTAAAGCACATATACCTTTACAAGATACAACTCAACTCAAAATGTATCGGTATCTTTTTTGTGTTTATTTTATTAAGATAGGTACGAGGTACCTTTGAGTACGGTGGTAGGCAAACAATACTCCGTACACATGACTGACTATAAGAAAACCTCTTCTTTAGTGCATTGTGTAGTGAGAAATAAATTAACAAAGATAAGCGAAAAAGTCCAATTGAAGGGAAAATACAAATAAAAATAATAAATGTGTACCTCGACTCCACACTCCACTCTCTGACGATGGCTTGTGAGATGTGAGTTTTTCAAGAAACGGCAAGGATAAACGATGACAGATACGAGAACGAGAAGGTAAATATTCGTACATATATGTAACTTGGGATACATCATGCAGCACTTGTTAGATACTCTACTCTACTTATTTAATTATTTATGTGAACTACGTGTTTTCTTCATCGCCTAACAGCGCCTTACAAATATTGTTGTTGTAGTTCTTTTCACGTCTTTGTGCCTTTCAGATAGCCTCAAACACATCACAGCAAGCCTCTTGTTTTGTTTTTTTTTTTTTTTTTTTTTTATTTGTTCGTTTTTGTTGAATGAGCAAATACAAAATCGTAAGTGACTGCCATTGTTGATACATGCTTAAAAGAATGCTACAGTGAGGTGGAAAAGTATGTGAACGTCAAAACATCGAGTGTAGCTTCGGCTGTGTGGCACGTAGCGCCGTCCTGTTGAAACCAAATGTGGTAAGGCTAAGAAAGCCCTAATGATATGCAAAAGTATAGCAGAGAGATCATGGGGTTGTAAACCGAGCATTATTCTGTGGATGTACCTAATGATGGCAAGACCGATCCTTACCTATGGAGCGGTAGTCTGGAACAAGAGAACTGACCAGGTGACCACTAGAAAAGCATTAGAAAAAGTACAAAGACCTGCGTGCATATGCATATCAGGAGCAATGAGAAGCTGTGCAACTGCGGCTTTGGAAGTATTGCTAAGCCTGACACCTATGCACTCGTTAATAAAAAGCATCTCAAATACAACGATAGCTAGATTTGCCAAAGAGACTGAGTGTGTAATGAAATCTAGCGAAAACAGAATAATATCGAACGAGTTACCACTCATTGACTTCCGTCGGGATAGCAAGACCAAGCAATTCAAGTTCGATAAGCTCTTCAACATTGAGCAAAGTAACAAAAAGGCATGACAAAGTGAAAAAGAAGACCTACTCAATTAAGACCCATGCAATAAAATGGTATACAGATGGCTCAAACACAAAGGAGGCAACTGGAGCAGGAATTTTTGGGCCAAGAACAAAAATTTCAGTACCTATGGGAAGAATGTCAAGCATGTTCCAAGCAGAAGTCTATGCAATACGCAAATGCGCGGAAGTAAACATTGACAGGAAATATAAAAACAAACATATTGCAATAATGACGGACAGACAAGCTGCAATTAAGGCCTTAAGATCCTACACCACTGAATAACTATATATAGAAGCTGACACCCGAATGAAACAACTTTCTCAAACTCGGCATAATAAGATTGTTACCTAGCAATAGTCAGACTATTTATTATTGTTTATGTTTTTGTCTCTGCTTTGCTTATTTCATACACAAACTATTTTGAAATAAGGGTAATTTGGCAGTTTAGGTTTTAAAATATGTCCCTTAAGGGATTTATTTCTGGAAATGGTATTGAGAAGCGACAACAATCTCTAATTTTGAAAATCAAATCTTTGAATAATTAATTTGTTGAAAAATGGTGTTTTGTAATTTTAAATATTGTAAAAATAGTTATGGATCGGGAGTTACTCGTTTTAAGTTACCAAAAGACCCAAAACGCCGCAATATTTGGCTTTTAAATTCGGGAAATTGTAACTTAAAAGAAATGAAAGAGAACCTACCCTTGCCACTGTTTAATATTTGCGCCGATCATTTTGAAAAAAAAAAGATTTGGCCTCAGGCGGTATGCGGTTACGATTGCTTCACGGTGCAGTTCCTAAATGTTATTTTAAAGAGAACAACATAAGAAATCAAAACTCGATTCCAAGGAAGGATGTTGTATACTGAAAGAAGTGTAAGTATCTAATAATGTGCTTGAGTCAGACGCAGGAGCTTAAATCGGAGTACTTATTTGTTATCAATAACTTTTTTTTAAATCAAATAGTTCAGCTAATGAAAGAAGAGAATTTATGGAGCAGACATCCATTGAAATAAAGAGGAGAAAACTGGAATCAGTAGAAGATGAAAATATCTTTGTTTCGCCATTTAGCAATTATGTACATACATCATACATACATAGTTTCACATAACCCTAATGAAAACGAAATAAAGAATCAAAAAACTGACTATTCCAAGGAAAGCTTTATGTAGAAAGAATTGTAAGTATCAAATGATGCGTAAGTGTGAGTCATAGTAGTGGAGTGGGTTCTTTTTTTTTAATGCCGGAGAGTAATTGTTTAACTTATCCGTACCCAATTACAACGTTTTTTTTATATTAATATACAAATTAGAACCTCATCGGTAACCAACGAAACAATAATAAACAATAATAAAAAATATCCTTTGGGACTAAATTTGCAAAAAGGTTGGTGAATTAACTAGCTCCGACTCCGACGACACTAGCGACATAAGAACTCCTTGTGGCGATTTTCTCCGGTGTCACTTCTATATATAGTTATTCAATGTCCTACACAATCACTTTAAATCTTGTCAGTGAATGCATTGACAAACTGAACAAACTGGGCAGTAATAACAAGGTTAGTTACAATCTACTGGGTACCAGGACATGTAGGAATCGTAGGCAATGAACAGGCAGACGAGCTGGCAAAGACAGGGGCCGCATCACCACTCATTGGACCGGAACCTTTTTGTGGAATAACAGAAAGCCACATTAAGAAAGAAATCAAAAACGCAGAGGAAGACAACAAAGCTAAAAACTGGAATGACCTCCTCAAGATGCGCCATGTCAAACTTCTACTCGGCACTTTTAACAACAAACGTTACAAAGTCGTAATAAAACTTAATAGAAACAATGTAAGAATGCTAGCCGGGTTCTTAACCGGACACTACAGACTAACAAAACACCTAAGAGTACTAGGCATAGAGAGCGACGACCAATGTAGATATTGCAACGAACAGGAAGAGACTTCTGATCACCTCTTAAGTGACTGCGAAGCTCTAATACACCAAAGGAAGAAGTACCTAGGATCCTACTACGTAGAGAAGAGGGGGCTAAAACTCCTAAGCGTAACCCAAATACTAAGTTTCATCAGAGGAACTAATCTGGATGAAGTACTTTAAATTAAGGAATACCACTTAAGAAGGAGGGGGTACAGTAGATCTAAACAGACGAGGTAGAATACAAAACCCCAATTATTCATTCATTCATTCAATGTGGCCAATATCCTCCTCTTCAATTTTTGTGAACAAAAATTCGTTCAACATGGCCCGATAACGATCGCCATTGACTGTAACGGCCACTCTTTGCTCATTTTCGAAAAATGGCCCAATAATGCCTCTGGACCTAAATCCGCACCAAACAGTAACTCGTTTTGGGTGTATCGGCTTTCCAATGTTTGAGTACGGGTTTTTGTGCCCAAAATGCGACAATTTTGCTTGTTTACATACCCGCCAAGATCAAAATGAGCTTCATCTGAAAAGATGATTTTTTTTTGTCGAAATCGGCATCTTCTATAAGTCGATCGCAGGCCTACTTAGCGAAGCGAAAACGCAACATATTCGTTTAGCGGAAGAATAAAACTAATTATTTGTCAAATCAGACATGGCTATGTGTTACCATTCATGAAATAAACACTAGTTGAAAAAAACCTTAGATAGCGGACCTTTTATATGGATAGCTGGCATATTAACGGTTGTTTTTCAAGAAAAAATAAGACTTATATAATTTAATCTAATGGCCAAGAATTTGTAATAACGACAAGAGTTTGTCATTGTGTTTTAAAAATGATTTCGGGCAGGCCGCCGCAACTTCCTCTAATGAATTATATCCGAAAAGCCCAATTTTCGACCACTTATTGCAACATCTTGGACTTATCTGCAGAAAAGCGACTTCACATATAGCCCCAAAAGAAATAGTTCAGCGGTGTTAAATCATCCGGTCTTGGAGGTAACTGTCAGGTATTCACCCGAAATCAGGTGAAAATCGGTGTCAACAGCGATACGTACGTACGCTATACCTACCCGGTAGTTGTGCGACTTCAATTCTTTCACGCTGAAATGACAAATCCAAGTCAGCATCAATCAAGCGACAGTTAACAAAAAGACCAACTTCGAAAAAGTATTGCCAGATTGAAAATGCACTATGTTTAAAAAAAAACAGTGAACTGCATGTGAATGATTTATCTTAGTATGCCGGGTTTATAACTCTCAACTTACATAGATCGGATTGCCATTTGTTGATTTTTTTTTCATCTTCTTCCTTTTCGGCGTTACGAGCATCGTGATCCTGCAGCGATCACAGCTTTCTAACTTTTCTGTTTCACACTAGTGATCAGCTCACGGGCGTTGACCTCAGCAAGTGTAACGTTGCGTCGCCAAACCTCCCAGTTTTAAATTATTGTATTTCTTAAGGAAACCAAATGCAGATGTCGTTGCAGAATAGGTGTGTCCGTCTCTCTTTTTGTTTCTTTGTGATTTCGTCAGGACGTTGTATAATATTGCCTTTTTGAATAGACGGCTTGGGCTTATGTAGCTCCAAGCACTGCCGTGTTTATTTGAACCCTATTGTACCATGTACCATGCGTACTTTTAGAGTAGTTTTTTCGCTCGTAAACTGGACCAGAAGTTGATGATTCTCTTGGGGTGTAAGAGTTTGAGTTTATCCAAGGAGAAGAATTCGTAGTCAAGCATCCGCTTTCTAAGGCGAAAAAGTCCTAGACATTCTGTAATGAGATGCAGAGCTATTTCTTCACTTTCGAGGTGTAGCCTGCAGGTGGGGTTTGCAATCAACCACATTCGGTGTAAATGTTTCTTAGATGCGTGTGACCGGTAAGAAGTCCGATCCAAGTTTTACGAATTTTCGTCTTGAGGTTCAATACACCTACAGTGACCTGGAAAGCATTGGACGTATCTCCCTTTGCCTTGTACATTGGTAGAATATAACTTTCTTTTCATTTCATAGGCAGACTTTCATTTTGACATTTAAGGTGAGAGTTGTGAGCCATCTAAGCACGATGTCTCACATCTTTTTCGAAAGCTCATATGGTATCTTGTCTGGTCCAGAATTTTCGTCTCTTTTTGATTTTTTGACAGCTTCACAATAACTTCCTTTGCTGTGATGACGGGTGATACCGTTAAGTATGTTCAGCTTTTAGAAATTACTCTTGGGGAATTCGTTAATTCCAAAATCCATCACAATAGTTTTGCCACCTGTGCAGAACATTGTATTCATTCACAAGAAGTTGTCCTTGACCATCGTAATGAACTTCAACTAACAAATATACTGAGTTTTTCTTCATTTGGTTGTTATTTTGAAGAGCGCTTTATTCAAGTCGTTGTGTAGTTTTGTAACTTGGTTTGTATTAGCAGCCTGCGCGGAAATTCCAGTTCCTAATAACTACGTTCTTTCCGTGCTTTTTACTTAGATTTGGCCGCACTTCTTCGTTTCTTTCTTGAAGCTTCTGTATTCCTTTGTGAAGCGAATACGTCTTCGTTATTTGAGGGGCACTTTGACCATGCTTTGAAATCCTTGAACACCACTGCTTGAACTTCATCATATCACTCACCAGCAGACTTCTTTGGCTTGTTTTTAGTGTACCTTTGAAACTCCCAACAAAAATGAATTGGCTCTATTTAAGCAAATTTTTTGCAGCGAACCAATAAACTTTGTGCTGTGCACTGTGCTCCCTGTACCTTGGCGACTGTGTTGATGCTGTTATGCAGCTATATCTAGATTATAAAAATGAATTGCTCCCCCTTTTCTTTGACCAAATGATACCACTTGGTTTTTTTTATTAGCTTTTGTTTGTTTGATATTTGATTTCCGTCGCTACTTCCATACAAAATTCTGTCAGCAGTCTGCATAAGGCTGTGTTGCTGGGTGACACCCTTAGCCAGTATCACTTTGCAGTCTTTCATCCGAGACTTCTTAAGCTGGGCTACCAAATAATAGTCATTGAAGGTATCATTATCATTATCACAAACTGTAAATGACAATGGGTCGAACTTGTTTAATCAACCTTGTAAAAATTTAACACGGACCATGTGACTTACACATTCTTGGTTAATCTTCATCAGAGGGGTTTCTTGTACCGTATTCCATATTTCCATGACTGTCCTCATAAAATGTTCGCTAAAATTTCCGCCCACAAACAAATACTTTTCTTGCTAAATTATTGACTCTAGAATATAATTACTGAAAAGCAAACTAAAAAAGAACATAGTTTACAATGCGAATAAGAGCAAGAAGCATAAGTAAATCATTGTTTTCCATTTATTTCTATTTAAAAAATATCCGTCTCTCCTACGAGCTGTAAGAAGCATAAGTAAATCATTGTTTTCCATTTATTTCTATTTAAAAAATATCCGTCTCTCCTACGAGCTGTAAGAACCAGAGGGTCAACTTCGGCAAAGGTAGATCCACTTTCGCAACAAGCTTTGTCGCCATTTTTGGCAGTTGGTTGGAATTTAAATAAAAAAAGTGAACGTTTTTTCGACATACATATTTAGGTTTGTTAAAGGGGAGAATGTTGAAAACTGACTTAATGAGCATTACTGCCATCTAAGAGAGGACTGCATTAGAAAAAAGTAGAAATAACAAAACTCAATTGCAGCTGGAGCACTCAAACCTAAAACCGGTCCATTGTACTACCAGTTAGCAGATGTTCGGAGAAAAGCCAAAAGACGCTGCCATGATGAGTATCTGTAACCTCATGCGAGAAAAAGCAGAACATTCACAGAGATAGTGCTCTGCGGTGTCATTATCTTCTCCACAAGATTCACAGAGTATGGTACGTTTAAGTGATTCGCAAAAGAGAAGTGCCCGCTTTCTACATTCTACGAGGTAGCAAAAATGTTGCAGTCTGAGGATGCTGGCAGACCTAGCGAAGGTTCAGATCCTGAGAAAGCTGTCTGAGATCCTTGTCTAGCAAGTTCATCGGTGATCTCATTTCCAGTTATGCCATGATGGCGCGGAACCCAAATGAGACTCAAGGATTTTAATCGTCCGATAGTATTCAGAGAGCTCTTGCATTCCTGGATCACTTTAGAAGTAGTTAGAGGGTTGAGAAGGGTCTCAAGCACAGCTTGGCTGTCGCTGTAGACACAGATACTTCTCCCCGTCCAGCCATTGTTCGTAACGGTAACGTGGCTTAAGGCCATTAGGATAGCATACGCCTCCGCTTGGAAAACCGATGCGTATGATCCTAAAGAGGTGTGCAGTTGTATGTCGTCGTTCTCCACAAAGGCACCAGCGAACCCTCGGTATGGAAGCCATATCTGTGAAGGCTCGATAACAGCTCTTTCCAGGCTCAGATTCTGGAGCAAACCAGTCCTGAACCGAAGGAAAGTTAAGTGAGTATTCTTGACGCAGTTTGAGCATTGAGATCATCTTGTCAGACGGCGTATCCATTAGACGTGAGTCAAAAGATATGCTGCTTGCGAGTTCCTCAAAGCTCCAGTGCGACTTGTGCCAGAGCCCACATCTCTTTAAACGAGAAATGGTCTTGAGCGTGGAATGGGGTGTATACCCCATGATGTAGGTATCAAGGGGAGCAGCAGTGGGTCACAGTGTGCTGGGGAAGGCCTCAGTAACACCAAGACAAACTGTTCTTTGAAGTTTGGAAAACGAGGCAATAACGTTTTTACGCGAGTGCTTATTCCACCAAACATCTGACGCATTGGAGATGATTGGTCTTATCATAACCGTAGAAATCCAAAGGACCCTTTTCGGTGAAAGACCCATGTCTTGCCAATGGCCCCTTTACATTGCCAGAAGACTGACAGTGCTTTAGTAGTTTTATGCTCGACATGTTAAGACCAAAAAGCTTGTTATCTAGAATCTCCGAGGTGTTTGACTTCGTTTGAAAAGGGGATGTTGACGCCTTAAAGTGTAAGTTGGATCAGACCTCGGTTTAAAGAGGATTGACGGAGTGACCGTTTCTATCACACCAAGTGTCAATCATATAAAGCGCAGGCTGTGCTCTGGAACAGACAGCTTGATATACTTGTTAGTTCAAATGAGACGCTTTTTTTGATTTCACCACAGAAAAAATTGAGGGTGTTTCAGGCAAAAAGAGTACGAGTAGAACCAGTAAATAGTCATTCTCCTGGAAAGGTCCTATTCTTGATTCAAAAATTTTACCATTGCAAACCATTCAAATGAATTGCATTTTTCTTAATTTTTTTAGAGACAAAAAGTCGTTGGAAGAATTTTCCACCCCACTGTAACGAAAGCCTTTTTTACATGACTTACCTTTTCGCAAGATAGGTATGTGGACTTAAGATGAGAAAGGCATGTTGTTCTCGAGTATGTATGTGACTGGAATAGAAGCCGAAGTAGAGTAGCCAACAAGGAATTTGCCTTCCATTTCTCCTTCCAACCTACCACCCACCAGTCAGTAAAAGCTGCAATTTTATTTATGGACCATCAACATCTGCAGGTGACAAAATATGATGTCCGCACAGAGACAAGACAACACGAGACCAAATAAAAAAATATTCCTTGAATACATAATAAATTTCATAGTCACAGATTGAATTTTCCTCAGTTATTTTCTTTTTTCTTCATTTTGTTATGGACTTTTTTTTCTGCTTTCTGAAAATACCGGTGGCCCCGTTTAAAAAACTATCAACGAATGTACCAATGGGTGGTGGGGGGAGTGTGTGTGGCAAAAAACATTTCTGTAAGAACAAAAGAAAAACAATAAACTACAATACAACTTCTGACACAAATGTCATACACGGGGGACTTTTCCACTCCTCCACGGGAGGGTTGTTGTATGTTTCGTTAAAGTTCTGCACGGTTTTCTATTTTTTTCTTCTCGATTTTTCGTATTATGTTCGTAGATGTTCCTGTTTTTTATGTTTGAATTTTAACCTGATATCGTCGTTTGACTGCTGTTGTCTACGGTTTTAGGGTCAACTTGCGCTTATCGATATCCGCAGTGGGGGTAAAAAAATAAATATGTCACCAATCGATCTACTTCAAGAGATAAAACAAATTGGAATGTGTGTTTTCTGTCTGTTTTTTTTTGAAGTGAAACTTCTTATGCCGCTTGCAAACATGAAAGCGTTATATGAAAGCGTTACATTTCCGTGTTACACTCTTGTGTTACACTCCCGTGTTACATTCCCGTGTTACACTCCCGTGTTAAACGCTGTCTCTTATGCGACTTGCAAACATGAAAGCGTTACATGAAAGCGTTACATGAAAGCGTTACACTTCCGTGTTACACTCTTGTGTTACACTCCCGTGTTACATTCCCGTGTTACACTCCCGTGTTAAACGCTGTCTCTTATGCGACTTGCAAACATGAAAGCGTTACACTTCCGTGTTACACTCTTGTGTTACACTCCCGTGTTACATTCCCGTGTTACACTCCCGTGTTAAACGCTGTCTCTTATGCGACTTGCAAAAATGAAAGCGTTACATGAAAGCGTTACACTCCCGTGTTACACTCCCGTGTTACACTCCCGTGTTACACTCCCGTGTTAAACGCTGTCATCAATTCCGCGCCATTCATCCCAACGATTTCACTGTAGTAAAATGTGTTTTTCGGTGGAAATATTTGAAGTGAAACTTCTTATGCGACTTGCAAACATGCAGCGTTACACTTCCGTGTTACATGCAGCGTTACACTTCCGTGTTAAAAATTATTGCTGTAGCAAATGGTATGTATTCGTTACTCAGTAACAAGTATTCTCTTTTGTACCGAATAACGAAACGTTACTCACAAAAAAATTTCGTTACTTTTACGATGCCGTTACTGTCGTTACTTTCGTTACTGTCGTTATTTTCGTTACTTTCGTTACCTTCGTTACTTTCGTTACTTTCGTTACTGTCGTTACTGTCGTTACTTTCGTTACTTTCGTTACTTTCGTTACTTTCGTTACTGTCGTTACTTTCGTTACTTTCGTTACTTTCGTTACTTTCGTTACTTTCGTTACTTTCGTTACTTTCGTTACTTTCATTACTTACGTTACTTTCGTTACTTTCGTTACTCGGTATTGGTATCGGCATTTCGTATGTTTAGTTACTTTGGGTAGTTAGGTATCGGATTGGCATTTGGTATGTTTAGTTACTTTGGGTAGTTTGGTACTCGGATAGTTAGTGGAGGCATAATCATGTATATATAAGCAATTTCCATTTACGCCCGGCTCAAAAATGTTCGATCATGTCTAAACATGTTTGATCATGTCTAAACATGTTTGATCATGTCTAAACATGTTTGATCATGTCTCAACATGTTTGATCATGTCTAAACATGTTTGATCATGTGTAAACATGTTTGTTCATGTCTGAACATGTTTGATCATTTCTAAAAATGTTTGATCATGTCTAAACATGTTTGATCATGTCTAAACATATTTGATCATGTCTTAACATGTTTGATCATGTCTAAACATGTATGTAAATGTTCTCCGTCTTGGGCTTAGGTGTTAAGACTGCGGTCTTCATTGGTCAGTCAGTCAGCTACCACTGACACTGGCCAATCAACGGTTTCAGAAAGGTTCCTGGTATTCTATTCCATACATAAGTACTATGTATGTACTTTAAAATCCTAGATTTCGTCCTCTTATCTCCACCAAAAAATAAAAAAATTGTTCTATGAAATGGTGTTGTAGCTATCCCGTGAAAATTTACTCCGATCCATCTCTTTCATGTAACGCATCTCTTTCTTTTTCTTTTAAAGAAACAATACGAGTTCACTCAAAATAAATTTCTACCCCTTCCTATTTTCATTTTCATATTAGGAAGTTTCACTTCTTCCGCGCGGGGGGACTGCACGCACTATTTTTTTCATGTCTCCTTAGAGGTTTTGTTGTTGTTTTGTGGCTTCAATTCAAAGTTTCCGTTTGAAAATTGTTCTTCTCATAGAAATGGAACAAACTCGTTTTTTATGTCACCTAGTGTGGTTAGAGGTTTTTTTGTTCTCTTCATTCTTTTGGTTCGTTAGAGTTTGGTTACATCGTGTTGCAGCTATCGAATGTTGGGTAAAAGCTTTGTAATACTTAATCATTCATCCAATGGATATGGGCTTAGGTTTTTAGAGCGTCTAGTCAGTTGATGGAAACGTTAAAATTGAAAGGCTGCAGTGAACGAAGAGGTTTTGTAAAACGAATGCATGAGTATCGATAACGAAGGGAACAGATTTTCTTTTTTTTTTGTAAAGACTAAAGGGGCTTTGTTGAAGTGAAAGCATTGTGGAATGAAGTTTTCAGTGATTGGTTCTGGATTGCAGGAATTCTAATGAACTCTTTGGAAACATGGAGGGGAAAGGCCCCACTACATTTTAGTTATGACTGAAGGAAAAACAAAAAATTTCTTTTAAAATGTAGGTACCTATCTACGTCCAAACCGATTCGGGGTTTTCAATAAAAGCGCTACAAAAGTTTTTTTTTTTAAATAAATCAAAAACGGTTTTGGATACCAACGCAATTCTTTATTCTTGTGAAAGTACGTTTGATGCCATTATGTATGGAATTCGATTCCTTTTGCATGACCACCACGAGCACCCTTGCAGAAGTTCAGACGTGAACCCATTTTTCGACGGTTTTCAAGCATAAATCGACCGATGCTGCTGCAATTTCACGATCGATACTCGTAAGAAGTTCATCAATCGTCGCTGGCTTGTTGGCATAGACCATAGACTTGAAGTAGCCCCACAGGAAATAGTCAAGCGACTGGACCATTTCGTGAGATAACACATTTTCCAAACTTGGTTTCCAATAAATTGATTGTGACATTCGCTGTGTGGCTTGTGCCGGCGTCCTGTTGTTCGTATTATCCAATTAGGGCCAAAAATATTCAGTCATCATTGAACGGTAGCGATCCCCATTCACAGTAACGCGCCGGTCTTGACCATCACGGAAGATTTACGGCCCAATGACACCGCCGAGCCGGCCCATACACCACACCAAACCGTATAGTTTTTTCAGGATGCAATGAATGACTCATGGAGTACGTGTGGATTGCTGCCTGACCAATACCGCATATTTGGTTTATTGACGAAGCCATTCAGTCAGAAATGAGCCTCATCGCTGAAGATGACTTTTCGATGAAAATCCGAATCATTTTCAAGTTGTTGCTCAGCCCAATTCACGAACATACGACACTTCTGGTGGTCAAACGGCTTCAGTTCTTGTGTCAATTTGATCTTGTAAGGATGTAGGCCAAGATCTTTTTGCAAAATTTGCCACAACGACGTCACAGAGATGCCCAACGCTTAAGAAGGACATGTGAGAGACACATTTAGACTTTCAGCAACTGAAGCCTCAGCGGCAGCAATATTCTCGACACTATGGGCACTTTTTTGTCTTACTGGCACGGGAACATTTTGTACTGTGCCTGGTGCATTCAAATTTTTTCACTAGACGCTCAATTGTTGATCTGCTAGGACGATTATGACGACCATAAATTCGACATAGCGCTCTTATCGTTGAGGCCACTGACTCCGAATTTCGGTAGTAAATTTGAATGATTTCGACTCGTTGTTGGCTCGTATAAGTTAACGTCAACAAAATTATTTGACTCCACGCGCAGCAACTTCCACTGCATTAACTGCATTTATTGCAATTCTCCGAAAAAACCACAGACGACCTCAACGACGGTCATCACCCCAACACCGACGACAGGTCGTCAGCACTTTTGCACCGGAAGCAGAGATTTCATGTAGAATAAGAAGTAGCTTTAAGTAAGTTAGTTCAATTTTGTATTTTCAAGTGTGAATAAAAAAATGAAAAAAGAAAATAAAAATCTTTTAAATGAAATTTATTTAATGTAAAATAGCTTATATCTTAGAAATGTGAAAGGAGCGGGAAGAAATATGACATCGTTTGCTGTCCCTGTCGCTCTGTTTTGTAGTGTCCCTGTTGAAAAACCCTTTATATTTAAACATCATCTATATACTTGTGGATTTTACAACAACTGAGGTTTGAGTGAAGATCATTAATAAAAAAAACGGGCACGACTGGGTCGCACGAACTTGCGATTGTTTGCAAAGTAAAATACCAAAATCTTAAGACTGAGTATAAGGTTTTTGTATTCGTTCTTAATTTATTTGGTGGTACAGGGTTGCCAACTGCACATTAATTATGAAAATTTAATTAAATCACGCAAAGCATTGAAAAAAATTAAATTAAAAATTCCAAAAATTTCAAACGAAAATCTAAAAATGCCATTTTTTGCAATTGCTTGTACATATAAATCCTTAAAATTTAATCAAAATCGTTGGAGCCATTTCTTAAAAAACCGGTTTTTTATTTTTTATTTTTTTAAAAAATTAGATTTTAAAAATTCAATATAATATTCGAAATAACCAAATTTTTCAAATGTAGATATGCAATCTTTCTTTAACAGCTTACGACTTTTTAAATCCGAAATTTCGTCAAGATCGTGTCAGTAGTTAACGAGAAAGTTGGTTTTTAAAAAAAACGTTACGGGCGGTACTGTTTTTGAGCTTTTTCCAAAAAGTTTTTTACATCATAAGACAAAAAATCCAAAATTAATCCTTCACACAAAATTTTATCGAAATCGTTGAAGCCGTTCGAGAAAAATAAGTATTATCATATCGGTTGTATGGCAGGTACCGTTATTTCAAGACCTAGGGACTCAATTCCAAAAACTCCTCTGTAGGCTGCTCTACAGACCCTTACTGCAAATCAATCTTATCAGCAAAGCACTCACAGATCCAACACATCCTCTCTTCAAGGCGTCCGAAGAGGCAATTAGGACAAGAACGAATAAGAAAAACTCATCTCAGCCCTTGCAAAAATGATATCTCTAGTTCCCAATCTCAGCTCTCTCTCATCCAATAGTACGCAGTTGCTAGATAAAACCCCACCATCTTGGAAAAGAAATTTACTTCCCATCAATATAAAACTTGCAGATTATGAAAAAGTAAACACCTCTGACGAAATATTCAAAATGCTTCACGAAGAAATGATTTCTGCCTCTAACGCTGATAAAATCTTCTACACCGACGGCTCATATAAGGAAGAAAATTGGTGTTCATACGCAGTAGTCCAGTTGCAGCCGAATGTACAAACATCTATTATTCACCAAGCACTACTACCAGAATCAGCAGGCAGCTACATTGCAGAACTAACAGCAATTCACAATGCCATTTCCGTTGCCCAAAAATACCATAGCCGATCGCTGATTTTAACAGATAGTCTAGGTATACTAAAAGGTCTAAAAAATGAAACAAATAATTGTCCGTCTCTGGAGGTTATAAGAAGATGTTTAAACCCCAATAAAAACATTATTACATTATGGTCACTCTGGAATAAGGGGAAATGAAGCAGCAGATCTTGCTGCCAGGGCTGCTGTTAAGTATCCACTTATTGTAGAATACCCCAGTTTTCACCAGCTCTTACGCAGAACATTCAGCGTGGACCATAAAAAAGGAACTTATTGAAAGTTGGCGAAACACAGAAACATTCTTACGAAAACATCAACCTACTTACACGCGTATCCCCTAAAACCGGTCCATTAACAGAGAAGACGGCATAAAACTTTTCCGAATCAGAGTTGGGAAAGCTCTTTTCAACACCCAACATTATTATAATGCCGGAGATCCAATGCTCGAATTGTCGGACCACACTCTTCATTTGGCACATCCATGTTGAATGTCCTTTACATCGCCAGATTACCGTATCATCACCACAATACCAAAAAACTTGCTGAAATTTTGAACCCTTCTGAAGTAGGGTCCATCCAACACACTAAAGATGCCACATCCGCCCACCAGAAATTCGCTGAGATATGATTTTTTTACTTTTTTGTTTTATACTTTTTTGCATTCTTTTTCTTTTCTCTTTTTTTTTTTTAATTTCTAAAAGTAAACATAATTTGTAAGACAATATAAAATTTAAAGACGGCATCATATGGTCTGGCTACTCCGATGCCTTTCACAAAATAACTTGTAAATTAGTTTTGTGAATTATTTCAATAATAAAATAAATATACAAACAGACGGACAGACAGACAGACAGAATTATAGGACCCACTTTTTTCGTATTCTCTGTCATTGTAATGTCATGTTTAATTGTTATCTCAAAAATTTTTCTCTGCACGATTGCAAGAAAAAAAAGAGAATTGGCATATATGTATAATGTATATGTACCTATTCTTTGAGTTTTGAGTTTGACTTTTAAAGAGGGGGAATAGCTATGGAGGAATTCAAAAGAATTTTCGAAGATCTTCAATGATAAGGGCAATAGGAGGTAAAGAGTGAGGAAAACAGTAGAAGCATTCTAATAAGATTAGGATTAATTTCATCTAAGCTGGATTTAATCTTTTTTTGGCAGAATACACCCAAAAATATTTGGCGCTCTAGAAACTTTAAAACTCTTCGATCTTATTGTGCAATCATCCTAGTTTCCCTTTCTGTATTAAAATTTTTTTTAATAGGAATAATAAATAAAGTTTTTATTAACTAAACTTGGAAAAATAATTTAAAAAAAATAATAAAAAATAATATATCAAAAAAAAAAAGAAAAGAAAAATGTATTTATTCAAACAATTTGGAAAACAGAAAAGTATTTATAGCTCAAAGAAATGTTTTACTGGCAACTCTGCTAGATTCTTAGAATTTGGAAATTGGAATGTCATCATTATTGTTTGGGCTCTCTTTTTGGTGTTCATCTTCGTTTTCAGTTCATTGATTCACTCAAATTGAGAGAGAATTTGCAGAGAGAGTAATAGGCTTAGCTCTCTCTACTTGTTACATGCCAAATCATTAGTGAGTAAAGCAGAGGAAAGAAATAATGGCGTCCAAAAGCGCACTACGGTTCAAACACTGCGATAATTGAAAAGGCCTAGAGTTACGAATTAGACCGATATAGACAAAAATTTTAATCTGTAAACAGCAAATCAAGACCTTCTTCAGACGCCAGACATTTAAAAAAAAATCTATCTCTCCTCCTGGGTAGACTTCGGCTTTCTCTGTTGATTGGCATTCTCACAGGTCACAACTCATTGGGTACCCACACGTTTATTGGCATTCTCACAGATCACAACTCACGTAGAGAATTAGCACAACCAGGTCATGCAGAGGATGTCACGGCAAAGAGACAGAGGGACGAATCATTCCACTTCCTCTATAAGTTCACGAGCTTGGCCAGCAGTAGGATAAAAGCCCTCGGAGAATACTTCTTCGACTTACTTACCGGCAACTCTAACCTTCCACTGAACAGGATCAGTCAGGCCTCAAAATATTTAAGCGAGGTTCTTCAATTCCAATAACCTAGTTACCAGGACAATCTCCAGCACAACCTTCTTTCCTAACATTTCTCTTAATGGCGCCCAATCTGAGACCTGGTTAAATGAAAAGCTGATAGTTTTAAAATTGCATCTGTCGTTGGACAAAATGTTATACAAAAAAAATTTTTTAAACAAAAGTCGAGTAATGTCAATACCAACCCCTTGCAAAAGTCCATTACGTGATTGTTAATCAAAATATTCATGTTGGTACAGAAAAAAAATCTCGAAAGAATAACCAAAAAACTCTTCATTGCACTTAAAAACTTTTTTGCCAGATCTTGATTTATGTACACAGATAGAGCTGTCATCCCGAGAACCCCATTTAAGCCGCCCAATCGATTGTTTGAACTGATACGAGGATAATCTACATTGTCAGAGAGACACTAATAGGACCTGAACACAAAAAAAGCAACGAAACATCCCCCTCGAGTTTTCGCTATTTTTTTTTTATTTTCACGAATTTCAAACGCCTGCACGCCATTGGCAATTTCCTGAGTCTATGTCAGCCATCGAAACAGGATACAAAACTCGACTCGAAATAAAATTGCATACGTTTGCAATTTTTTTCCCCGACAGCTGTGTGTCGGTTTTTGTCCAACACCTCGCTTTCATCTGCCTTCGGATAAAAGCAAAGCGCTTTTGCTATTGTTTCGTCCTTCGCACGCTGCTGCAAGGCGTTTTTTTATGTTCAAAGAGGGTGCTGCGAACATACACCCGAACGAAAGTACAAAAAAATTGTAATTTTCATTCTTGCATAAGCAAGGATATTGTGTTCTGTCTATTCCCTGACACGAATTGAAACGAAATGAAAAAAAAAAAAACTGAAATAGAAGTTCCCTTCCTGGTGTCTTGCTTGGCAAGCCGCGATGTGCATGTTCCGTTGATGATTAAAATTCATTCTACCAAATCCAGAGACAGTTGCACCAGTAAAGGGAAACTTCAATGACGGTTAGTACGTAGAGTCGCGTCGCCACTAACCAACGACCGACGTGTTTGCCACCACCATTATGATATCTTCACATGACAGTTGCAATTCCCAAAGTTTTTGCAGTAAAAATACTGGTGTTGGCGGTGCTTTAGTGAGATTCCTGCAAATCCTATACCAGTTAGTTGCCAATTAAAAATCGATTATATATCGTGCACTCAATGAATTTTCGCCAACTGTCGGGAATGATGATAAATGGTTTTGGTGGGTCAGCTCGGTGAGGTGGAATTCGCTGGCACTGGTTGTGCCCAAATGCAATTGACGAAGGGTATGACACTGGAACTGAATAGTAAAACTCTGGCAATAGCGGGTAACATAATTTCTGAGTCTTAATTGAGTTTTGTGGGCGGATGAGTCTTTTATTTGGTCTTTTATTGCTGTTGGGATAAAATTCAGCGAACAGCATTGCGAATTTAATATTTTCACACTCTTGTACTCTCGTAGTGGTGGGCGGTGTTAGGTACAAGGAATGGGGTTGACAATTAGTGACACTGAATAGTTTAAGGATTTAAGCTCCGACAGACGATGGAAGTGAATATGAAAATTTTGGTGGACATTGGGATATTGAATTAGGGATAGGTATATATTTTTAGTTCCGTGCGGTTGGGAGTGCCGAGTGCTGAATAGATTCACTGTGATTAAGGTCAGTCGATGTTTTGATGACAGAGTGCTGATTTAATTAGATGTTGCCTTGTTACACGAACTGGAAATTGATTGATTAAGGTGTTAAAATATTGGATGCGGAGAGATATAATAAGTAGGTTGGAACTTTATTGGATTTGATTAAAGGAAGGTCGAATGGGGAGGGGTTACCTACACTCTGTTGACATGCTGATTCAAAGTAGGTGATCGTTCTTTCGGATTGAATGATGGCAAAAAGCCAAACATGCTTTTATGGGCTGTTCAAATTAAATTCAATGTTTCACAATCCATGTCAGATAAACTAATATGTAGGTAGGCAAACTTATTCTACGACAACATTTCCCAAAAAGACCAGAAATGTGTGTACCTACGAAGAGATTTGATTGATTTCGAAATCCCCTATGAAAATTTCAAGGGAACGGGGTTTCCAAATCAAAAATTATTCCTTATCTGGCTTAATTTCCGTTTGAATTTTGTTAAAGCTATCGCCGCACTGCTTTCCGGCTTATTATTGAAATGAATTTTTCATTTTTTTTTTGCAATCAGCGGCAATATCCGACAGTCTGAATGATTTCTCTTGAAGATTGAGCAACGTTTTCAATTAGTATTGAAAACCGATAGCGAGACAGCCAACTAAGCTTTTTAAAATGAATTTAATGTACAAAATTCAAATATTTCAATGTCGTGTTTGCCAAGTCTTTGTTTCTTTGATGAAGCAAAGCATTTCACTATTTGGGTTACATTTAGGCCTAGTTAGCGGATTTCTCTCAACCAAACCTTGGTGAAGAATGAAGAAACCTATAGTTTTTTTGCCGATTCTGAACGGCTGAGTGAGGAAGCGCTTTTCATGGCAGTCCATACTTTCAATTCCGCGTGAAAGGTGATACCCGGGAAAAAGAATTGAATGTGACCTTTGAACTCACACGTAGTAGACAGATATTTCAACTACTAAAGAGTGTTTTTTCCTTAGACGTGTGTGTGGTTTTCCAATTTTGCTTATAAGCGTGCCTATTATTCACCGGAAAGGGCTTCATCGTCCAACAATTTTTTTTTTTTTTTGAAAATCTGGATCGGTAGACATCTCGTTTTGGGCCCATTCACCGGACGTGCGACGCACTTGATGTTCGTTCGACTTCAATTCATTCATGAGTTGGATTTTGTAAGGTAACAAACCAAGATCCTTTCGCAAAATCTTTCATAAAGCGGATGTTGCCTGAGATGACGTATGGGCACATTCAGGTCTTATTCGATACTAATTTTTTTTATTACAAGTAACACGCAATTGGTATTAAGGTTATAAAACACAGTGTGAGCATTTAGAAAAAAAGGGAAAGGATTTTTTTTATATAATTAACGCGTACATCAAGGGGTTATGGTTACCCTTATAATGTTATAGAACACAGTGCCAGCATTTAGGAAAATATGAGAGGATTTGAAAGGAGACACCGATGCACGTTGCTTTTGAATCTTTGTGAATCGTAATGTGGGGGAAAAACAGGGCCAGGTAGAGCATTTCACATTCGAGTTGTGCGACTCAAATACGAACCTCTATGTTTGACAGTACGTCCGAAGTTGGGCTCAAGGTAAAACTGATGAGCATTCCTAGCGAGGCATGTGTTGCGGTTACATTGTTTCGAAGGAGGAATGCAGTTGGGTATTTCACTAGAGCACTGTTTGTGAAAAATGCAATAAAAGAGAGAAAGAGAGAAAGACAGATAACGTCTCAACGATGTTCAAGAGAATCAATCGATTCTACGACTACTAACACCTATCAATTTTAACGCTCCATTTTGTATACCCTAATCACGTAGGCGGGAAATGTTTAAGAAGCACCTGACCAGATATGGGAGTTGTACTCCAGTTTTGGGCCGATAAAGGCCTTAAAAATTAAAGCCAAATCAGAAAGGATGAAGAACTTCCTGCATCGTCTCAAGAAGCCTAACCATTTAGCAGTGTTTTTGGCAACTTCAAATATGTGGCCATTGCCAACGAAGATCATCGTTTACACACATGCCAAGTACTGACAGCTTTTGGGTTTCTTGGATGCAGGTAACATTCATGGATAATGGCAATGTTAAGTTCAACGACAAGAGACAGCATTGAGTTTTTGAAGCATTGAATTCTACTCGGTTCTTATGACCCCCTGTAGCAGTGCTGTCAAGGTCAGAATTTAATTAGCTTATTATTGTCATACGCAACCGTTCCAGTTCCACATCCGAAGAGCAGGGACGTGAATTTGGAAACTAATATGAATAGCTAAGGGTTGAGTAATCAATAAACAAGAATTTTCAGACAAGAGAACGTTAATGAAAATAAGGGAGAGAGTCGGAGACAAAACGGAGCCCTGGGGCACACCATCATTATCATCGGACTTAAAATCATCCAATTGTTTTAAATGATCCCATAAAGAAGAGACTCATCGGTACTAAAAGCACACATTTTCGATAAGAGCGCTTGATGCCAATCTCTATCAAATGCTTTAAAAACATCGACCGCAAAATCCTACTTTCTCCATTGTTAAGAATGGTTCCACTTTTCGGTGAGATATGCCATAAAGTCACAAGTAGACCCTTTGCTACGAATACGAAAACCGTACTGTCGCCTGTCAGTCATTAAGAAGGTTTTGTTCTTGAAGATTTTTCATGAGCTGATTTGTCAATGTTTTCAAGATCTTGGGGGCGTAAGTCCGATTGAACGGTAATTGGAAGGGGAGGAAGATTCGCTCAGGTGAATCAATATGCCAGCAGCAAATCAAGCTGCCAGCATAGATATTGTTTTTATCGATGCTACACAGCAGCAATACTCCTTCGGTGCGCATCTTCTGAGGCGCCGTACAATGGCGCCTTTGAAGATGCACGTTATCCGCTAAAGTAAACGTGGTGCGAAACAGATCTATGGTTGCTCGAGTAACCAATTCTGTTGAACAATTATGCATGCGAATATTTGACGCAGCACGTGATGCGTAAGCGTAGCTCAAATTGAACCATTATTTTCGAAATAAATTTGCACGATTTGCAAACGTTTTTGCGGAAATGGCAAATAACACTTAGCATTGATCTTTGATCAAGTTACAGCTGTGAAAAAGACCGACTACTCCAAGAAAAGCATTACTTGTTTGAATAGTTTAAAAAAAAAAACGCCACCGGGGCCACATTACGTTTCGGTTGACTTTGCTCTTTCTAGCAACTTGTGATATTCGAAATTTTACGTTTTAAGGTTCTCCCAACCCAAAGCGCTTTTGGCAATTGCGGCATCTGCATTATTTTCACCGTCCGCGCACTCGCGACAAAACAAGTGTATGATAATGCGTGTTTTTGTCGTGTCGGTGTGGGTATCATCATATGTCGCTGTTTAACTTAATTTTGACAGCTGCAATCGCCGCTGCCGCGACTGCAAAAACTCTTTGTTTTGGAAGGTCTTTATTATCAGGGGCGAGGACAAATAAATCGAATTGTTCGCAGGCAAGTTTGCATTTTGCGTACAATTGACCGACCATACGAAATTCATGCGTTGGGTTGATCATCATTGCGAATGCAAGACAAATTTGGAAATCAAACTCATCGCATCGGTTGGAATCATCGGAATTCTTTGAATAAGAAGCTCCTAAGTCCTAACCTCCTCATCACGACTGCATGGTTTTGGTTGGTTTAAATTTCGAACCATAATTATTACCGATCCAACCTTTGCAGACCACATATGAAAAGTTTGTTTCAGTTAATTGGTCTAATTCATATCGATATATATATAATAGTCACTTTCACGCTTTAACTCTCGACAGAACCCCATGCAATCTGGCATTGGTATTCCTTATCTGATTTGGAAACTGTTGCACGCGTAAGCTGCTATAGTAGGCCATTTTGTGAGTTTTTTGTTTCTTTACATCCCAAAAGCCGGCCATGTTTCCAAAAGACCGCCATTTCTATTATTGAACACACAAGTTGTCTTCTTCTTTCCAGTTTGAAGTTTTCAACCAATCAAAGTTCCAAAGTTCCAAATCGTAGCTCTTAAGCACTATTTTGCTAGGCTACGCAATTCGTGTAGTTCTAACCAGAGCATTTTCGACTCGGTCTGCGTAGAGTGCCTGGCAGTCATGTGTAATTTATGTTGGCAAATACATATTTTCATAATGTTCGCAATTTAACGAAATTTAGCGAAACGTATTTGGTTTTTTCGTGTCTGTGAGCACCTAAGGACAGCTTACACATGTCGCTTGCGGGGTTAAAAAGAAAGATGTAGTTCGTCTTTGATCGTTTAACACGACCTTTTTGAGCAATTTGAGGTGAAAAAACTCATCGTGTTACTGTTGTCTGTTCGTTTAAAACAAAACCATCACGCAATTATTTCTGATAAATAATAAAAAGAGTGGAGCAACAGAGCCAGGAGCCCCACGGCCTAGCGAATTTTTCACAACCATGTCTTGTGAGGGAATGGAGGGGACCTACAATTTTCTGCCGGTTCCGAACGGCTTATCAAAAAAACGCTTTTCATGGCAGTGAATTTACTAACGGAGAACTTGCCAATTCCTCGTGAAAGGCGATACCCGTGCAAAAACATTTTTGCCTCTGCTGGGATTCGAACCACAAATCTCTGGATAAACAGGCAGAAATGCTGACCATCACCTCACGGGCACCAAATTAATTATGATTAAAAAGGTAATTGCGTCTCTTAGAGGTCTAAAACGAGCTTATTGTTGCCGTTTCAGTTGAAAACTTCATTGTGTGACTCGTGTTGGTTCATTTGAAACGAAAACAGTCATTGGTGATGAAAAAGGATTCATATTGGTCAATTTTAAATGGGCTATTTGCTGTCCTTTGAATGAGGAATCTCCTGATGTTGTCCGAATTTGCGGGAATGACTGACACGAACTGTTTTTTCCTTTCAAAGGACTCAACTGAGAATTGGGTTACACAATCTTACATGGCCCCGTGGGTGCATAAAGACACGTCCTTCTAAGACAAGAGCATGCTTGATTGTTTGATTTTTCTTTTACAACCTGGAATCTGAGAGCATATGTAAATATGTGCATGTTCTCAAATGCTACGAGTTCCGCTGAACTCTCTTTGATGTCAATCGTTTAGATGTTATTTTTCTTTTAGTCATTTCTTCAAACAGGAGGCACTGTTTATTACACCGGAAGAAGAGTGATACGATGTCTACATTGTTTGATATTTTATTTTCTCTTAATGACTAAATTAAAATGTCCTTAGATTGAATGAAATGACTTACCTTTTTATATTGTCTTTCAAGCTTGTCCAAGAGTTTTTGCAGAGCCTGAAAGGAGGAAAGAAGGTTTTGATTTAGCGAAAAGTTTCTTGACTGAAAGGAGCATCAATTGAATATGTGTATGTTAATCGATAAAATTTTTGCAGATTGCTTATTGTAAAGCAGTCAATTTCTGAAGACTGAAACTGATTTCGAGACTCATTTCATTTGAAAGGATGTAATTCAGTTCGATTAAAGGATGTAAAAGAACATGTATCACTTAAACCGCTCTGGGGTCACACTCAAGAGCGACAGGTTAACGAAACAACGCATATGTGTATTGAAAGATATGTTAGAATAAACCTTTAAAACGAAACCCCGACCTCCTAAATTTGAAAACTTCAGAACCTCCTTCCAACGAAGGGATCATTTTGAAAAGTAAGCTCTTCGTCACTTTATCCTTTCTTCCGTTCGTAAAATCTCAAAATCTTAAAATCTCATTTCTTCTATTACATTATCAAGTCCAAGGGAGGAAGAAACTCAATTTGATTACATCCGTAGACACAGAAATGGCACATCAGTTGTAATGTACCCATTGCCAAGGTTCCTTACCCGCCACAACATTAACCTCCTTAAGCGAAACACTTTCTACCGGAAATTCAAAATTGTTTGCCTTCTTGTGCACACACACAGCCACAAACACATCCCTTTGAGTTGAGACCCACCCCCTCACACAGAATCCCTATGAAAACACATACATGCCATTTATTTATCCTCGAAACAACTTTGTAATAAGAAAAACAACCAAAGAACCTTTGATGGTGCACCGCATAGAGCTTAACAATTTTACCAGAATTTATTTCAAAAACATTCCTTTGGCCAGAGATCTACCGTCCGTCTTTCTATACATTGCAAACACAACCTTAGACCAACAAAAAAAAAAAGAAGAAGAAAAAATGAAGAAAAGTCATCATAATTATGGCAAACATTCGTCCGAAGAACTAAAACGCTATTCCCAGCACCATCACATCATAGCCCCTAGGTATGTTTAGACACAGCCTAACGTACACACATGCTGCTCTCCTACTCTATACACCACCCTATGATGACATTCCCTTGACGTGACTTGGGGAAGTGTTAAATGACAGAGTGCGCGCCAGTGACATAGCTGAAAGATGACAGTAAAACAGTTGCTCTGTCAAGTCAAAAAGGTTGAACATGTCAAAGGCAGTTTAGCTTAATCATCATCCCATTTGGCTTTAGCCTTCGCCAGAGTAGAGATACACATCTTTTTATAAGTGTGAGTTGAGTATAGAGAGAAGATGGCTTCCTATAGCTGTCCGTGTCCCCGTTCCCGTTAGTGCTGGTGCTCTAAAGAGTAGTTGTAGTACATTTTGTGTAATTCACAGGCAGAAATTGAGTCGTTTAATTATAAACGGCTCACTGGTTGAGGCAGCGGTATACAAGAGGTAACTTGTCCGGTGTGCCACGAATAAATCAAACTGAAACACACGGCGAGCGCGGTGGCCGGTGGGGCTTTAATGAAGCTTAGCTAGTTCGGTACATGGAAGAAGAAGAAGAAGAATACAAGTTACGGCGAGAAGGCCACAGGAAGCTGGAAGCTCCCTTGGCTAAATGCTACACAAATGAGCGCGAGGGCAGAAGGTGCCTTGGAAAACATTGTTCCTGGCAAGCCATTGCAACAACGACCAACGGCAACGTAGCAGATGCATGGCATGCACTTAGATGCCTTTGTCGCATTAAGGGCACCGAATTCGTGTACTTTGTCTTTTCGGTTTGTGACTTGTGTGGATACTTTTTTTTTTATTATTTCTGTGGCTCATTAGTTCAGAGCCAGTCGTGTATCTCTGATGCACCTTGGTCGTGCCTCTCCTCTTTTTGGCACAGAACCGACCGACGTACATCGAGTACCTTAACCTACCTTCTATTCGACTCGAGATTATGGAACCTTTTGACTTTGGCAGAAGAGTTTTATTTTTAGGTTAGGTTAGTTATCTTCTTTAATTGGAATGCATAGATGTGGAGCGCCATTGCGGTCGAAGTGGGGAGGCCAAAGGAACGTCTGCGTTTTGTATTCACACATGCTGTATGTTGCCATGCAATTAGGCACACTTTGAGTGTGTGTATGTGTACTAATTTGTGTTCCGATTTAATGATGATGGTAATGTTTAAGAGGGAAATATGAAGTGCTTCGGTGGTTAGGAAACAACAGTGACATTTACAATGCTCTTAACTGTAGGTATGCCTTTGAATATTGCGTTTGTAGTGGCACTTTGTTAGTATTTCAAGGAAAAGCGAGAGAACTCTTGAGATTGTCCAAGCGTGTGGGGTAACATTGTATTATACGTGAAATTATTACAGTTAAGTCCCTTTTATGGGTGCTGCGCTGCATCGAACGTAAATTGGTATACAATTCAGGTTCAAACTGGGCAAGATAGCAGGATTAAAGAACCATTAATTATAATTATTTGAATACTTAACAGGTGCTACCTCAACTTGTTGGCATCCCTTATTTCGCTGGAAAGAAACAGGAATATAGTTTTCTGTCGTACTTCCGCTTGCACACGAAACTAGTAATGATAGCGAGGAATGTTGAATCTGAAAACGGCATGCAATAAGGATTAGGTGTTCGGAATAAATTTGGTCTTATGCTGCTTAGTACACTGTAACGTACACCTTAAAGGGCTTTAAGTAATGTTCACCTTAATGAGAGCAGTGACGATCTTAGCTTGGTGGTCGGGCGTGTACTATTCGCGAAAGCTCTGATTGGTGTCAAGTTGGCGGTATTCAGATGTTGCAACTTTTAGTGCACGTGTCATGCTTACTAAGCCTCCACGCCTAATCCAACCGCAGGTGATTTGTGAAAGTAGTAAGTGCTAGTGCTGGGACGGAGAAAAAAGAACTTTGCTTGTTAATTGTCCTCGTGCAATACCACGTGTAAACAACTAAATGCAATTGCACCTTTATCTTTCTTTTGTATAAAAACGTGAGCGACAACGCACGTAGAGGAAACAACATAGAACATGCGATTTTAGAAACTAAAGTAGGAATGTACTTCTTTGTTTCATATTTGTATCCTTTTTAATGAATTTTATGATCTGCGACTAATGACAGTCTGTCCGAATCTTAGTGTAGTGGTCTGACAGAGCCAGAGCTTCTGGGCAATGTTACAGCGGATGAATTCGACTTACAGAACCAACAGCAGTTAAAAACAAGACATTCTTGAATGAGTATTTCAGGATATAGAAACAGAGATGTTCGGGGAGGAGCTCCTGACAAGACAACAGAAGCTGGGAAGTCCCTGCAGCAGCTTACTGACACCGGATTGTCCGAGCCTTTATGTCCAAGAGGATCAGAAAAAGGCATGACATTCTAGGCTGTCTGTTGTGTAACTACCCAGCTATGTACAACTTCCACGGTTCCGAGCCAATAGCCTCGGATAATAAAATATTCATCGTTGATGACTCTAGCAAACGATAAAAGGACAAAGACCCCCGGATATGCACGTGGAACGGAAGATCATTTTACAGACTACGTGCAGCCGGAGAGTTAGTGGAAGCCTCAGACTGCCGCAAAGCACACGTAACCGCCATCCAAGAAGTGCGATGGAATGGGGCGGGCGATGAAAGACTTCGACATCTACTATGGCGACTGCTACAGACAACAGAAACAACTCTAATTCAAGTTTCTCGTAAAAGGAAGACTCAGGTATAAGGCTATTAGCCAAAACGCGCTTCGTTAATGTATTGTAACGTGAGCTCAACATTTTATACCAATTTCCTAATCGAAAAACGTTCAACCGAAAACACAACTGGCAACACTATAATGGAATGGTATAAATGACGGGCGTTGCTTGTAAGCCAGTGTGTGTGAGTGTAGAAAATGTTTGACAGCCAAAAGAGTGTAGAGTGGAGACAATGTAGAAGTTACTGGAGAGTTCTAGATGGCATGTCATTCGATATAAATAGCCCGCCCGAGGCAACCAGTGAGCAGTCTTGTTTATAGAGTGATAAAGTTAAGAGTAAATACAAGTGATAGTCCAAAAGTCGAGTTGTGGTCGAATAAAGTGTATATCGAAAGTAGATACTGAATAAAGTGGTAGAATTAAATTGAAAGGTAGAGTTTTATTTTTGCGAACTAAGCGCACGTTACATTGGTGTCAGAAGTGTAAATAAAACTTATTTGACTAGTAAAGTGTAAAAAAAAGAAAAAAAAAAAAAAAGTAAAAAAGAAAAATAATAATTATATACAGTGAAAATGGGTAAGTTGTTAGAAGAGCTCAACTGCATTGAGCTTAAAAGTGAGTTAGGTAAGCGAAATCTTTCTAGAGCGGGATCGAAAAATGAGCTCGTCCTGCGCTTGCGCAACCACTTGGAACAGCAAGGGGAAGACGTAAACACTTTTGTTTTTGAAACAGAAGTGGAGGAAGAGGAAGCAAGTGAAAGTGTAGATTTTTCTAGTATAATGAAGCTTTTATTAGAACAAAAGACAGAACAGCAGAAGGTTCTCGGACGTCTGGAAGAACAACGAAACGATCAAAAGAAGGAACAGCAGAATGTTCTCGAACGACTCGAAGTACAACAAAAGAAGCTGGAAGAGCAACGAAATGAGCAAAAGAAGGAACAGCAGAATGTTCTGGAACAACTGGAAGCACAACGAAACGAACAAAAGAAGCTGATTGAAGAACAACGAAACGAACAAAAGAAAGAACAACAGAATATTCTCGAAAGACTTGAGGCGCAACAGAATGTTTTGGAAGGTCAGAAAAACATTCTAGAAAGCAAATTGGGTAACATTGAGAAAAATGTTTGTGGCCTAGAAAAACGCATTGAATGTGTTGAGAAACGATTTTCCAAGCTTGAGAGTCATGCGAAAGTCAGCTTGCCACTTTGGAGAAACGAATCGAAAACATGGCTAAGGAACTAGACCAGATGCGGAAAATGGAGCTACGGAAAACTTGTGGAGATTGTCTAAAGCAAAGAGAAGTACAACCACCAACATTCGACGGACAGTCGTCTTGGTCAGTTTACAAGAGACAATTCGAGGCAGCTGCAACAGCAAATGGCTGGGTTGACGAAGACAAATACATAGCACTGACTCTTGCTCTTAGAGGACCAGCTGCTGAATTACTTCAAACTGTTCCAGCTGGTAAGAGCTACGATTTCAGTTCTCTCGTGGCAGCTATAGATAAACGCTTTGGTGATAGCCACTTGAAAGAAGTCTTCCGAGTCCAACTCAATAGCAGAGTCCAGAAAAGGTGTGAAAGTCTACAGCAGCTCCAAGCAGACGTCGAAAGACTGGCTCACCTGGCATACCCGGATGCTGGAGAAGAAATCATCAACCATCTGGCTGTTGAGTCCTTCGTTTGTGCCATTTCTGACAAGCATCTTCAGAGATCTGTGCGAACTGCTAGAACACGAACTCTTTCCGAAACTCTAGAGTTTGCATTAATGATGGAAGCATCTGAGCAAGCTTCTCAAATGGTACATTGTCAAAGAGAAGCCATATTCGAGGCGGGATCATGCCCAGGAATTAAGCTACAAAGGAACCAGCGGAACGGACTTGCCAGATGTTGGAATTGTAATAAGACGGGGCACTTACAGCGACAATGCCGGTTGCCACCAATTAAAACTGAAACTGCTTGTCGACGTTGTGAAGTCCAAGAAAATCAATCCGCGAGCTGTAGATTAAGACCGCAGACTTATCAATACCGAATTGGACATCAGGTAGAAAACCCCCAATGGAATTGCTGGCGGAAAGTAGAGACCAAGACTCAGCGGATGAGAGTGGAACCCATATTCGGATGGAACAAGGAAGAACTGAGGTCTGCTCAAAAGAAGGATCCAGACATCGGACCGATTCTCAAATGGAAAGAGAACAACACGAAACCTGACTGGAACGACATTTCTGACCAAAGTTCTGTTGTCAAAGCCTATTGGGCACAGTGGGACTCGCTTCGCGTGCAAGAAGGCGTACTCCAGCGCAAATGGGAATCTCCTGACGGTAAATCTTTTGTAATGCAGCTTATTGTTCCTCAATCGAAAATCAAAGAGGTTTTACAAAAGATGCATAGAAGCCCTACAGGAAGCCACCTGGGAGTCAACAAGACGCTGGAGAACGTGCGAAAACGCTTTTACTGGCTGCATGTTAGAGGTGACGTGGAGAAGTGGTTCCGAAATTGTTATGTCTGTGATTCAAACATAGCGGTGAGTAGGCTATAGATAGATTTAATAGAACAGGGCCATGGGCCACAGTGTATGGCGACCGAATGAAGACACGGTACGACACAAAAGCGACAACGTCAGGATTCCAAGCAGGAGATCGTGTGTGGCTTTATAATCCTCATCGTCAAAAGGGATTGTCACCGAAACTTCAGCAAAACTGGGAAGGTCCTTATACTGTAGTCACTAGGATTAACGACGTGGTTTACCGCATCCAAAGAGGACTAAGAGGCAAGTTAAAAGTAGTTCATTGTGACAGGCTGCATCGATATAGTGGCGAGGCTGCAGATGGAATTATTCGGGACGAACAATCCTAAGGAGGGGGCAGTGTAACGTGAGCCCAACATTTTATACCAATTTCCTAATCGAAAAACGTTCAACCTAAAACACAACTGGCAACACTATAATGGAATGGTATAAATGACGGGCGTTGCTTGTAAGCCAGTGTGTGTGAGTGTAGAAAATGTTTGACAGCCAAAAGAGTGTAGAGTGGAGACAATGTAGAAGTTACTGGAGAGTTCTAGATGGCATGTCATTCGATATAAATAGCCCGCCCGAGGCAACCAGTGAGCAGTCTTGTTTATAGAGTGATAAAGTTAAGAGTAAATACAAGTGATAGTCCAAAAGTCGAGTTGAGTTCGAATAAAGTGTATATCGAAAGTAGATACTGAATAAAGTGGTAGAATTAAATTGAAAGGTAGAGTTTTATTTTTGCGAACTAAGCGCACGTTACAGTATTAAGAGAATTCGCATAAGGGCAAAAATTCGCCCAACACTTGCAAACTAGAAAGCAGATAATTTCAGATAATTTCAGGAACCCATAAACAATGTCCAATATACATTGAAAATAATCCTTGGTGATGTTTATACAAAACTGTGGAAACAGGACGTTTTCGAAAACACAATGTGTAAGGCCAGCCTGCATTATACGACCTTCAAAAACACACGAAGGCTTATAGCTGTTGCTGCGCGGCTAGATCTTGTTGTTAGTAGCACATACTTCCTTCAAAGTTACATGGTGATCCCTAGGTCAATCGACCTCCAACCAAATTGAAATTTGTGCGGTTCACGCAAGACACTCTTCTTGTGTTATAGATGTCCGAACTTTACAAAAAGCCAACTTCGATTCGGACCACCACCTTGTTGGCCCTGATTTTTTGCAGTTACGTTGGCACAAACTCCGCTGTGATGATTAGAAAACGCAGCCCTCCTAAACTAGAAAAAGTTAAGCTTGCCATATGTAAACTTAAATCGAATAAGACTGCAGGTGAGATCATTTGGAATGGAGCCTACACCAGCTGATCTTATATGATCGGAATGGTCGGAGAAAGCGATGAATGTAACATCAGTATCGTATGTTCGATCCTACGTCAACAATTTAATCAGTGCGGCAGTGGTCTAAACAAAAGCCCACACTGAACTAAAAAAGAAGCGGCAAAAATGGGTTTGATGGTTAATGAGGGCAAAACGAAGTAATCGACGAATTGGACAAAACGTCACAATAGACAGACATAACTTCGAGGTAGTACAGGACTTCGTCTACCTAGGATCCGCTGTAGACAGGGACAACAATAGCAGAGCGGAGATCAAACGGAGAATAAATCTTGCCAACCGTTGCTTCTTTGGGTTAAGAAGGCAATTAAGATAACCAAGGTAACCATGTATAAGACCTTGATCATCCCAGTCCTGCTTTACGGCGCGGAAGCATGGACCTCATCGAAAGCGGATGAGGAAACCCTTGGTCGGTCGATTCGAAAGAAAAATTCTCCGAATGATCTTTGGTCCCGTATGCGAAGACAATGTGTGGAGAAGAAAATACAACAACGAGCTGTATGAGCTGTACGGCGACATGGGCATAGCCAGAAGAATACGCATCGCGAGGCTACGATGGTTGGGCCATGTAGAGCGGATGGACCCAAACGCTCCAGCTCATCGGGTGTTCGAAAGCACATTGCAGGAAAATCGCGGAAGGGGAAGACCTCGTCTCAGGTGGTGCAATCAAGTGGATGAAGACCTCAACCGACTTGGAGTGCGGAACTGGAGAGAGCTCGCCCGAAATAGAAGTCGTTATCGAAGGATGTTGGTTGAGGCCCAGGTTCACCCCGAACTGTAATGCCCACCTAAGTAAGTAAGTAAGTAAGTAAGAACCAAAATTGTAAAGTAGACCTTGGCAAAAACCCGGGAATAAAATAGGTATCGATGTCCACCATCTTTTACCGATTTCAAGGCTGCGTTGCGACAGTATATAGTTTGGCCATCTCTGCATAACTCGTACGACTATGCAAAACCAAGGTAACCCTTTATAAGACCTTAATCATACCAGTTCTGTTTTACAGAGCGTAAGCGTGAACTTTATCGAAAGCTGATGAGGAAACCCTTGGTCATAAAAAAAAAAAAATTTCCCAGTAATATTTGGTCCTGTATGCGAAAACGATGTGTGGAGAAGATGATATAACAACGAGTTGTATGAGCTGTACTTCGACATGGGCATAACTAGAAGAGTACGCGTCGTGCGCCTACAATGGCTGGTCATGTATATAGAGCGGATGAATAGATATCAACGCTCCGGCTTGACGGGTTTTCGAAAGCTCGTTGCAGAGAAATCGCGGAAGAAGAAAAGCTCGTCTTAGGTGGCGCCTCTACCGACTAAGAGTGCAAAACTAGAGAGGTAATTCGAAATCAAAATTGTTGACGAAAAATGAAGATTGATTACTTGAGGCACAGCTTTATCCCAAACTATAATGTTACACGAACAAAGTGTCATTATTTTGCTTTCTAGATGACGGCAAATGCCGATGCTTTAGTTATTGACATCTCAGATGCGCTTTCATCAATAGAAGTTTGGATTTTGAAGATCAAATCAAGTTTGAAAGTTGATGGCGCAGCTGGGGCAAAGAGTTCCAGCCGAAAGTCTCGATTTTTGACCACTTTTGCAGTATTTGCGCTCGTATGTATGCAATCACGCGCCGAATATTCTCTTCCAAAGCGTTGATTGTTTCGGGTTATCTATACTTACATTCAAAAGCAAGGGACTACACATACTTTCACAAAAAAAAGTCTAACGTTGTCAAGTCGCCCGACCGATCTTGGAGGTTTCAAGACAATTTACTGAAGTATGCAGTGCCCAGTGGTCGTGCGACTTCAATTTTTCCAACTAGCGCTATAAAATGGCACACCAAACTGATCAAAAATCTTTAGGTTCTTAAAGCACTAAACGGTGGTAGGTACCGCACAAACAGTGAGAACTCAAAATAATGCAATCAAAATATTTGAAAGCCTTACATCTTTTGTTTGGCTTTCACTTTCAACTTAACCTTTTGACTTTTGTCCAGCTTTTCCTGCATTCATTTGCTTACTTTATGTCGAAACGATTGAATGAACATATTTCGTAATTGGCGCCCTTATCTGGAATTCAATTCAAGCAAATTCCTTAATCGCAATTCCAACAAACTACTGCACTACCACTTGAGTAAACGAAATTGTTGGAATTTTTTTCTATGGTATACGTACATTTAATTTCGAAGTCAAAAAGTCTTAACAAATAAACCAAAGCCATACTCCAATAATCACCTGTAGTTGTCAGCACGTTATGACAACTTTTTCGAGTATGTGCGATGTATAGGGCGGATTGTGGATGAATCATAACTACCAGTCATATCATCATGACGCAAACAGCTAGAATCAGCCGAAAGACAATCAAAATGCGCTTGAGTTGAATCATGACCTGTGGCAGCAGTATTTGAATTGTAGATTCTCTTCTCACTCAGATATTTGTAATATTTTAGCATAACGGCGATGCCACAATGCCCTCAACGATTACACATGGGCACAACCAACCAAAACGTTCACTCACATATTTCGTAAAAAAAATGTATGCCGCACTTCCACAAAATCTGGCTCACTGCGCCTTGCTCACATATACCAACTTTTCCATGAACGAAAAAATGCATTCGCAGGAATATGATAAATCTGCAGTATGTGCATACGTAATGCTGCACTGGAGCAAGAATTGTAAAATAAATACCATTCAGGAGCAGGAAAAAAAACAAAAAAAAAAAGAAGGAAAGAAATAGTAGAAAAGTATCCTAGAAGTCTTAACCCGAAACCTACATCTTGGATATCCTTTTCAACTCCGGGGAAAACAATTCGCGAAAACATTTTCCACTTTTATGGTTAAAGAATAAAATAAAAAGGAAAATGAACAAGAAGAAGTAGGAGGAAAAACCGCTCAAGGAGAATTTTTATTTAAGAGTGCTTTTTGTTTACTTCATTCAGTTGGTTAAAAATGTGTAAGAGTGCGGCAATGGTTTTTCTTATGCCACTTTTATTTCAGCCACAGCTATAGAGTTTCGTTTCACACGCATTGCAACACCACAGACACAAGGACTATTTTTTTTAAATTATTTTATAAAACACGCCTTTGGAAACTAAGAGATACAACAAATTACGAGAGAAAAAAAGAAGAAAGTGAAAAGATTTATTTTACAAGTAAACTTTACAGTGTGGGCTGGAAGTTATGGGATTTATGACTGGAAACAGAAGAAGGAAAAGGAATTTGCATCTTCTAGTCAGGGAAGTTTCAATCTAAAAACACCATGGTGTTCTTAATGGAATTTAAATGTTATCCAGTTCTTCGTTACAAACAAACGCTGTTCTATGTGAGGGTTTTATGGTATGGACGTTTGTTTTAATTTATTGCAACACTATTCATTTGAGAGAGCTATGAATACTAACCTACATTTTCTTGATTATCATTAAGATGGTCAGGACCTTACTCACAGTCCTTTTTGAAATATCCAACTGGTAATGCGATGTCTGAAGTTGTTTGTTGGAAATTCTTTTAGCAGTGAATGTTTGTCCTTGCAAATTCTGAGTGGACCTATTTTGATCAACGTTTTCTTTGACTAGAGACTGCGGTGAATACAGATATTGGACGGGAAAAAGTAAATCATTCACTGAAAATCTAAAGAAAGAAGAATCTACGTGTTTTAGCTTGTGAAGCGAATTCATATTAGGAATTTCTAAGAAAAGAAAGTGGAAGTTAACACTTTCAAATTAAGCGTCCACCATATTCTTTCAAAAAGTTTAAACAAATCGTTCGTTCATAAATCCCTTACCTCTGGTAAGGGGAAATCTAGAAACCAAGAGTAAAAAATATAAAACAGACTTGGACGTGCTTTGGTGTCTCTATTTTAACTCACAAATTTTTATCAAACAAAATTTGTATCATCACTCAGTGATGAATGTGTTTATTGAACAATTCAGTGTCGTAGAAAACCCACGATATGTTAATAGCTTCAAAAACACTTTTGATTGAGAAAAGAGGGCTATACCCTATACATAATATTGGGAGCTATTTTGGGCACGGAGAACATGCTGTGATGTACACCCCACATTCAATACTTATTTCCTGAATCGAAATCGTTCAACGGAAAACACAAGCGGCAGCACTATAATAGTGTGTGTGTGTAGAAATATACCAGGAGGAAAAATGCTTGACAGCAAAATACTAGAAGACTCTCGATGTTGGGAAATTACTGGAAAGCTCTTCTAGATGTAATGTTTTTCTATATAAATAGGCCGCTGATGCAACCAGAGGTCAGTTTCGTTTACAAAGGCTAGTGCAAAGATTGAGTTGAAATCGAATAAAGTACATTTGTATATTGAATAAAAGTAGTAGAATTGAACTAAAAGGAAAAGTTTTATTATTTCGATCTAAGCGCACGTTACATTGGTGTCAGAAGTTTAAATAAAACTTATTTGATAAAAAGAAGAAGAAAAGAAGAAAAAGAAGTTTGACTAGTAAAGTGTAAGAAAAAGTAAAATAAAAAGCGAAATCTTTCCAGACTTACTTACTTAGGTGGGCATTACAGTTCGGGGTGAACCTGGGCCTCAACCAACATCCCTCTATAACGACTTCGATTTCGGGCGAGCTCTCTCCAGTTTCGCACTCCAAGTCGGTTGAGGTCTTCATCCACTTGATTGCGCCACCTAAGACGAGGTCTTCCCCTTGCGCGATTTCGAACACCCGACGAGCCGGAGCGTTTGGGTCCATCTGCTCAATATGGCCCAACCATCGTAGCCTCGCGATGCGTACTCTTCTGGCTATGCCCATGTCGCCGTACAGCTCATACAGCTCGTTGTTGTATCTTCTTCTCCACACATTGCCTTCGCATACGTGACCAAAGATCATTCGGAGAATTTTTCTTTCGAAACGACCAAGGGTTTCCTCATCCGCTTTCGATAAGGTCCATGCTTCCGCGCCGTAAAGCAGGACTGGGATGATTAAGGTCTTATATAAGGTTACCTTGGTTTTTCTGGAGAGGGTTTTGTTTCTCAATTGCCTTCTTAACCCAAAGAAGCAACGGTTGGCAAGAGTTATTCTCCGTTTGATCTCCGCACTGATGTTGTTGTCCGTGCCTACAGCGGATCCTAGGTAGACGAAGTCCTGTACTACCTCGAAGTTATGTCTGTCTATTGTGACGTTTTGTCCAATTCGTCGGTGTTCTGTGTCCTTGTTTGATGACAGCATATACTTTGTTTTGCCCTCATTAACCATCAAACCCATTTTTGCCGCTTCTGTTTCAATACTCGCAAAAGCACCTATGACATCACGCTTATTTCTTCCCCTTACGTCAATATCGTCTGCGTAGGCGAGTAATTGTACAGACTTTTGAAAGATTGTTCCTCTGGTATTGACGTTTGAGTTTCTTACAATCTGTTCAAGTATTTTGTTGAAGAAATCGCATGACAGTTTGTCGCCTTGTCTAAAACCTTTTTCGACATCAAAGGTCTCGGTGACTTCTTTACCGACCTTGACGGAGCAGCGTAAATTCTACAAAGTTATCCTGCATAGTCGTACTAGTTTTGCAGGGATGCCGAAACTAGACATGGCTCTGTACAGCTCGTCTCTGTAGATACTGTCATACGCGGCCTTGAAATCGATAAAGAGATGGTGAATATCGATATTATGTTCTCGGGTTTTTTCCAAGATCTGCCGTAATGTGAAAATTTGGTCTATTGTGGACTTCTCTGGTCTAAAACCACATTGATAAGGACCTATCAAGTTGTTGACGTGGGGTTTCAGACGTTCAAATATTACAGCAGACAAGATCTTATAAGCGACGTTAAGGAGGCTTATCCCTTTATAATTGGCGCAATTGTGAGGTCTCCTTTCTTTAGGATCGGGCATACGATACTGAGGTTCCATTCATCGGGCATGTTTTCTTCCGACCATATCATGCAGATCAGCTGGTGCATGCTCCTTTCCAATTGATCTCTAACTGCCTTGAAAAGTTCGGCATTAAGGCCATCTGCACCTGCCACCCTGGCAGGATCTTTTTACCTTTTGGTAAAACTTCCGAATCTCATTCCTGTCATGGCACCTCTCTATTTCCTCAAACGAGCACTTCTCATGCTGCTTCTTTTTCTTTTTGAGAAGTCGGTGTTCTTCCCTTCTTCTCTCCTTGTACATCTCGTTATACTGATCGTAAGCAGCCCCCGTTCGTGTTTGCATAAGCATTTGTCGTGCTCCTTGCTTGGCTGCATTTGCCTGCCTGCATTCTTCATCGAACCATGGGTTTCGTTCTGGGGGCCGATTGAAACCCAGAACCTCAGAGGCAGCGGTTCTGATGGCTTCTTTGCATTGCTGCCACTGGTCTTCAATGCTTAATGCTGACAGCATGGGATTCAAGGATAATTGAAGGGACACTCGATTGGAAAAGGCATTGGCAATCTCTTGCGATTGTAGCTTTCCGACGTCATATCTCTTCACAGCGTTAGTTCGTGCTGGTCGTGAACAAAATATCCTCATTCGTACCTTGGCTACAACAAGGTAGTGGTCCGAGTCAAAGTTGGTCCCTCGGAAAGTTCGGACATCTAACACACTGGAAGAGTGCCTTGCGTCGATCGCAACATGGTCAATTTGGTTGACGGTTAATTGATCTGGGGATCGCCATGTACCTTTATGAATTTTGAGATGCGGGAAGCGTGTACTACTTACAACAAGATTTAGCCCCGCAGCAAAATCGATTAGCCTCAATCCGTTTTCGGAGGTTTTGTCGTGGAGGCTATGCTTACCGATTGTGTTTCCAAAGATGTCCTCCTTCCCTAGCTTTGCGTTGAAATCGCCAATAACGATTTTCACGTCGTGTCTAGGGCACTGCTCATAAGTTTCTTCTTTCCAGAGCGGGGTCGAAAAATGAGCTCGTCTTGCGCTTGCACAGTTATTGGAAACAGCAAAGGGAAGACGTTAAAACTTTTGTTTTTGAAACAGAAGTGTAGGAAGAGAAAGTTAGTGGAAGTGTAGATTTTTCTAGTATGATGAAGCTTTTGTTAGAACAACGAAACGGGCAAAAGAAGGAACAACACAATATTCTCGAAAGACTTGAGGCACAACAGAATGTTTTGGAAGGTCAGAAAAACATTCTTGAAGGCAAATTCGGTAACATTGAGAAAAATGTATGTGCCCTAGACCAAGGCGATGAAGTGTGGAAAAACAGCTTTCTGTTGTAGAGAATCGTTTGGAAAGCCGATGTGATAAACAGTTCTCTGTTCTGACCAAGGAATTAAACCAAATCCGGAAAGTCAAAATTTGAGAATCTGCTGGAGTCTGCAAAGAAAAAGGAGATGAAACCACCATTATTTGATGGACAGTCGTCTTGGCCAGTCTACAAGAGATAATTTGAGGCAGCCGCTACAACAATAACAAATGGCTGGGACGACCGACGAAGACAAGTACATTGCACTGACTCTTGTTCTTAGAGGACCAGCAGCTGAATTACTTCAAACAGTTCCAGCTGGTAAGAGCGACGATTTCAGTTTTTTCGTGTCAGCTATAGATAAACGGTTTGGCGATAGCCACTTGAAAGAAGTCTTCCGAGTCCAACTTAATAACAGAGTCCAGAAAAGGTGTGAAAGTCTACAGCAGCTCCAAGCAGACGTCGAAAGACTGGTTCACCTGACATACCCGGATGCTGGAGAAGAAATCATCAACCAGCTTGTTGTTGAGTCCTTCGTTCGTGCAATTTTCGATATACATCTTCAGAGGTCTGTGCGAACTGATAGAACACATACTGTTTCTGAAACTTTAGCATTCGCATTGACAATTGAAGCAGCAGAACAGACTTCTCATGGAGTACATTGACTTGGAGAAGCCATAGTCGAAGAATGCTCGTGCCAAAGATCAGAAATACAAAAGAACCAGCGGAGCGGACTTGAAAGATGTTGGAACTGCAACAAGATCGGGCACTTACAGCGTCAATGCCGACTACCACCAAATAAAACCGCTTGTCATCATTGTGGAAGCAAAAGATCCAATCCAGTGCAAGGTAGCAACAATACCAGCGTTGCTTATCTATCAGTTTCTCATCAGGGAAACGAGGAAACCAACTTCGAGGGGCAGAGGCTATGGTTTCTTGTATCGATGGCCTCAGAACCACCATCCTTTCGCGAGGAATTGGGAAGTCTTCAGATAGTAAATTTGTTGCCATGAAAAACGCTTTCTCGATTAGCCCCTCGGAATCAGCAGAAATTGTAGGACCCCTCCATTTTCTCACAAGGCATGGTTGTGAGAAATAAAATGTATTCAAGCGGTTTTTCTCTGAAAATGTAAGAGTAGACCAATAAACTCATAGCGATGTAGATCTATTCACTAATTTCACTGAATGCAATAAACTAGACACTGTACAAGATGGTGCTTCAGCCCATGACTTCAGAGCGAATTTGCACTGGCCCCAGAAGGCACTGTATTAAATTTAGAGCGAGATAGCATGGGCCTGAATCCGCGAGTGAATTGCACTGTTCAAAAGCAACTAACTTACGTCTTATGATTGACCGAGCATCAGCCATAATCGGGCACATACTGAATTCTTTGACTGCCAATGTTCCCTGACATTTCTATTGGAAAGAACGAGTTGGTAAGACATTGTGTCAATTTTAATTGAAAATCTCACTGGGTGGTTGCATCCATTTCTGTCAATTTAAAAACCAATTAAATCAATAAGTAACCAAAACAGAAAGATGCTCATACAAATGTTGAGCCACCCGTTCTTTGTCTGGCTTGGGTTGCATTATTTGAGCTCTTTTCTCTATTTATTGTTGAACAAGCTGCACTCTTGTGACATCTAAATGAACTGCTCCCAAATCAAAAGCCTTATAAATTGACCTGAATAATTGACTCGACTACACCAAAACCATGGATAGAAATTGCATACAAAAACATCTGGAACTCCCACAGCTTATCTAAGAGCCATTCATGGTTGGATTCAGAAATAATTCTTAATCCTTTAAATGAACTTAAACTGACACAATCCCATTGCCACGCACAGTTAAAGTTAGATACATAGACTTAAATCCTAAAACTGCCACTTGTTCGTATATTTAACATCTAGGTACAAGCCCCAATCTTAAAACACAAATAACCCTCAGCTCATGTTCTCATCAACAGATAAAACCAAAAAGTACATTAAACTCCGACAGCAAAACTTCACCCTCAGAAGCTCTCTAAAGTCTAAACATATGAAATTCTCCCTCAAAACTAAACTAATTGCCTGGAGAGCCAGACGATGTGCAACTGACAAGTCATGAAACTTTAATTAAAATCTTCTTTCTCTGTGTGAAATTTTTAAAATCAAATTTCTATTTCCAAAAACCCACTTCGTGATGAAACCTTTTAGGGTTGTTATAATTAAAAACTATTACAACTGTAGGTCTTGGGCTAGGAGTTATGAGCTGCTGCATCGTTAATTAATAAAGTTTCTTTCGGAGTCTATACCTACGAGTGTCTGTTGATGTGGTGACACCACATGCATCACATCACTGGATGACATTGACAGACATCAGAATGCGATTGGCATCGATTGTATAACTAACTTTTCATAAAACACGACTCTTCCTAACCGGAAAACTTTATCTATTACTCTCCAGTTGAATCATCGCAACCCAAAAAAAGAAAAAGAAAAACACTAAGTGCATTGAATAACCTAATAATATAGCTTGTCGCTCTGCCTTATGTGTGCGGCTTAAGTGGGTGCTGGTACAATGCCAAAGCAAAAAGTTGGAACTTCACTTTTCGAAATGAGTTTTCTTTTCCGCTCGCCCCACTCGAGTGTTCTTCTCCCTCCTTCTTTTTTTTTAGCTTGTCATTTCATTATTCTGTCATTATTACTGAGAGTGCATTTCCTTTCAATTTATGCAGAACACCTAACCTTACATGGCCCATACTCTCAAGAACCAGTTGAAGTGCGAAATTAAATTTTTATCCTTCTATACCCGAGCTAACTTGTCGTTCGTCTTCCTGTGCGCGGCAAGCCAGTTCGAGCCATTAAATGAAAAGAAGAAAAAACATTGCAAAATTATACAGCCTCTGGGATGGGGATGTAGATTGTAGATTGTAGAGTAAAAAGTAATTTACATGCTCCATAAGTTAATTACCCATCAGCCATCACCTAGGCAAGGAGGCCTGACGGAGAACCTAGTGCATTGTGCACAACTTAGAGAGGTGTGCATAAGGGAAACAAATCATAGCAAAAAAAAGGGGCGAACAAAAATACAAGCAAAAATGAAAAATAATTATAATCCGTTTTGAAATGGCAGGTGGTGTTTGTAGAACAGTGCAGAAGGAACTAGAAGAAAGCTAGTTGCATTACGAGTTTTTCTGTTCTCTGGTGTAGGTAATAAAAGTCTTTAGCCGGTTCTCGTCGTCGCCTTTAGATGTTTTCACTTTGAGTCATTGTATATTGAAAAGTGTTATTCGGAGTACGGTTGTGGGCTATGGAAGTGAACTTTATGCTAATTTATCATCGACAGGAGAACACTGGATAGAACTTGACAAAGGAAAAATTTGAAATCCGTTTTTCCTTTAAGAACCTGATGAGCACATTTGAGTGCAATTAAAGGACGATTGAGTGTTACGAAACTTAATTACCTTGTGAGTATTGAAATTCAATTAAAAGAAGTTTGCAAATGAGTACCAAAGTGACAGGATATTTAATGTGATTTCGTCCTCAGAGTTTGATGAAAAAAAAGAAAGGCAGACCAAAACACTTCTGGTACAGACAAATGCAACGGCATCTGCATTTGGCTGGGCTCAGAAATTTAACATTCTAAGCCTGGAAGCCTTGCCGAACCTCTTTGAGGTTGAGGCAGAGTACCTCACGGGCGGATGACTAATGTGAAACTGATCAGTCTGAGACCTGTGATCCCTTCGAGGTCACAAAAAGAAGAGAGGGGTAAATTAACCAAAGTCTATTGTTTAAAGACAACGGCAGGTCTTTCTGGGAAGTTTTCAATGCAAAGACCGTTCACACCTTCCAAAACCAAGAATTCAGGGCGTTTTTGTGTTCAACACGGAAAGCCTGCTACATAGCAGTCTTAGAATATTAAAAATTGATGAGAGTGAATATCATTTTTAAATACTTGTTCATCCACCCATCATTTTCACCGGTTAGGTTAGGTTAGGTTAGGTGGAAGTGGCTGTCAGCCAATGAGTAATGTCTACGTACATTGCCTAAATGTGTCAGACTTAGGCCGCAAGGGCCCATTGTGATACCACAGAGATCAGCAATTTAATCACTTACTGATCTCAGAAACCCGATGTAAGGTTAAGAAGTTGATCACCCATTACGGGGCTAGCCGGTTAATCACCCGCTAGTCGAACCATGCGGAACTTTTAATGTATTTTGAAAGGCTTTTAGGGTATATGTAAGCTAAGTCGCTAGTATCGTCGAAGAAGAATTCACCGAGATGAGTTTTTCTTCTATGAAGTAGTGCAGTGCATGAGCAAAGAAGGTTTTGAACGGTTTCTTCTTCGTCCATGCAGCTTCTGTAGAAATCATTGGAAAGCACACCAAGTCTTTTGGCGTTTCTTCCTATTAGACTGTGTCCAGTAAGAACACCTATGGTAGAACCTAGATACAGGTTTAGAGTCTACACACGGCCAGACTTTTTTGGTTGCGAGGCAGTTGTTATTTTCAGTCCATCTAGTGATTGTTATCCTTGATGCGTCTTGTCTAAGTAGGAGTTTACATGCAGCGATAGGTACACCTATGTTGTTGTATTCTGAGCGTAGGGAAGTGGTCGTGCCCTTTTTGGCTAGTTCGTCCGCCATGCAATGGCCTAGTATGTCTCTGTGTCCCGGCACACATGATATGTTGAACTGATTTGACATCTCCCCCAGAGACATTTTACAATTTTGAACCGTGATGGATTTTGTAGAGACAGAGACAAGAGATTTAAGGGCAGCTTGGCTGTCCGAGAAGATTCGAATATCCGCGGAGGATATGATGTGACGTTTGAGCCAAGACAGCACCTCCTTAATCGCCAGAATTTCCGCTTGGAACACACTACAATGATCGGGTAGGAGGAAGAAAAGACTGAGATTCAGTTTTTCAGATTAGAATCCACTTCCTATACCTTCGCTGGTTTTTAATCCATCGGTGTAAAAGTGTATTGCTTCATTTTCCAAAAGAGTGCCTTTTTCCTTAGCTTCTCTTGAAGGTATGATTACTTGAAAATTATTCTCAAACACCAACTTGGAGGTGGTGTAGTCGGATCGATTCGGTAGGAATCTTAAGTTATCTAGAATGGTAGTGTGGCCGATTTGATTACTGGTCCACTCTGATGTAGCTCTGAGTCGAGTAGTCGAGCTAGCTGCGACTTGTTTGCTGAAGATATCTAGGGGTGTGAGATCTAGTAGTACATTGAGGGCGTCCGATGGGGTTGTCCTCAGTGCGCCACTAATACACAGACTAGCCGTTCTCTGAACATTGGCCAGATTGCTGTAGTTGATCATCTTGTCTAGTGCGGTCCACCAGACAGTCACTCCGTATGTGAGTATCGGTCTAATTACCGAGGTGAACAGCCAATGGATGATTTGAGGGGAGAAACCCCATTTCCCGCCAATACGATAATAGCTTCTTTGCAAGAGAAGAGTGCATAAAGTAAACAAAGTTGGCTTTATTTACTCTTTCCTTAATATTAGTTTTCCTGGTCAGTTTTTTTTACAAAAATGAGACCTAGATATTTAGCTTGATTTGGTAGTGTGAGAGCTACCCCCTTAATAGTTGGGGGTTCGAAGTCCGGAATTTTGTATTTCCTCGTAAGAGAACTAATTCCGTTTTGTGAGGATTGATATTCAGTCCACAATCTACAGCGCTACAGCCCAATTGTTAAGCTTGTTCAGTGCTGTTTGTAGCGGCTCAGCTAGGGTTTGTGGGAACTTGCCTGAAACCGAAATTGCTACATCATCGGCATAGGCTATGGTTTTGAAACCTTCGTCTTGGTCAATGAATAATTTGTTGACGACCAGGTTCCACAGTAGAGGAGATAAAACTCCTTCCAGTGGGGTTCCTCTATTGACCATTCTTCTTGTTTTATAGTTCCCCATTTCGGAACTAATGATTCTGCTTCTGAGCATTGTTGTTATCAAGTTCTTAATGTGTTCTTCTACATATGTGCAGCCCATCAAGAGCATTTGTGATTGCTGTATTGCTAACATTGTTAAATGCACGAGAGAGTATTCTTTGTAGTGCAGGGATTTTTCAATGGTGCAAACCAGAGAGTGGAGTTTTACCGGTAAAAAACGAATTGGAAACTAATTTTTTCAAGATGAAAATGCAGACGGGAGTCGTGCCTTGATATAATTATTATCGCCACATAGCACATAAGCTTGATCCACTCCCACACTAAAACGAGACGCTGGACCACATCTACCGTATTCCTGATTGTCACCGAGATAAAACATATGGCTCGCATTAATACGGGAACCCTGAAAATGTCAAAAGAGGAATATTGGAAACGGAAATTTTAGGCAAAGAAGCACGCAACCAATAACAGTGATCTGCTAATTGAATAACTCGACCAAAAAGGTTCTGTCCCCTAAACAACATCTACCAATTAAATGTGTGTGCTCTCAGCCATAGCTTGCTCCCACACGTGCTTCAGTTTCACTCACCAGTTTTTCCAATTACGAATTTTGACAGAGGCGCCGGAAACCTTCTTCCATTTTACCCGTAAGATGCGGCATAGTTATAATTAGTTATAGTTACTGGAAGACCTATCCGTTTTCACCGCCATCAAAAAAGGCTTTCAGTTGGATTCAGTGCTTGGAAAACTGTGCTTCAAGGGTTTCTGCCACTGGAGTTGAATCGGCTTTATAGCTGCGGTAGCATCACTCTGATCAACAGCTGAACCAGGGTGAGAATTTAGCATCGAAGATGAAACCTATATGAGCTGCATTCTTCATCTCTCCAAATCAAACCACGAAGTTCTTCTTGATGAGAGCTGCGGGACGCGGGAGTAATGGGTTACGGTACCTTCGACTCTGGTAAATGCATCGAAAAGGCGTATGTTGAACCGAGTCTCAGATGTAACATGTTTATCAACGCAGAAATCCTTGCAACCTCACATTTCAAAGTCTTGTTTAGAGGATTGAATGTACCTTTGGCAATTTTATGGCATGTGCAACGTTGCCAGAGAATATGGCGTGAACAAATCTTTAGTCTTGTGGATTAAAGCAATACAAGTGTATAAAACAGTGAAAGCTGAGTGTGGAAAATGTATTACAAAGGAAGTAAATAAGGTTGGTCAGCGAGGCGAAGTTCTATCGCCTCTTCTGTGAATCATGCTGATTAGACCGAAATTAAAATTTCCACAAGACGGAGAAAGTTTATTCATCCGGCACAACCTACACCTAAAGGCGACAAAAAATCCCTTCTCAAACAAAGTCTCTTAGTCCCTTATAAGTCCGAACACGTATAGTCGAAAACCACTAAGACACCGTCTGGCAGCTTAAGCGAGCTTTTCGCAAGACATTAGTCCTGTCACCAAGTAGAGTCCCCTGCTTTGGATGCGTCACACCATTACTCGTTGAAAAAGAATTGGTCACGATTGAATTTACACTGAAGTTTTGGGAACCTCGTAAGCAACATATCATTTAACTAATGTCTAGTTAATATAGCTAACGTCCGATACGCAACCGTCTCAAAAACAAAAATTTACGAAGTCTGCAGAAGTATTTTTGTCTGCAGCGATAACCAAATTGTTCTTAACCCTCCAAATACTTCGAAACAGATCTAGAAATACAAGAGACCACTGAATGCGGTCCTAAGAATAAATTAATTAGAGAGCCTTTTGGGTTCCAGGTCATCACTGCATGAGAGGCAAAGATCTCAGACACCTTCATAGAATCTGAGCCGGCGCTGTCTGCCGGGGTGCTTATTGAGGGCTTCAATCAACGATTAGATATTTCAAGAACACAAGACTAGACTTATATCGTTTTTCATTGACGAAAAGAGTTACTCCTTTTGTGAAAAGATCTACTCTTTTCCATTTTTAATGTTTCATTGGAAAAAAGAGTAGTTCTGGAGTTACTCTAAACGCCAAAGATCTACTCCCAATTCGTTGGGAGATCTACTCTGAAAATTACACACACATGCAAAAACATCTGTTGTACCAAACGTCAAATGGAAAAAAATTGTTATGAAATTTGTTTGATGATTTTTAAAATTGAAAAGAAAAAAGAAAGTAATTGAATATGAGTGCAAAAATATGTAAATAATTTAGAATTTGTTAGTTTGCTGCATTTTTTTTGTCATCTTCTTCGTCGTCATCCCTTTCCATCCATCACCTACATGGAGTGTAAAAAAAAAATTGAAAGATGCAAGTGGGCGCATTCACTGCTTAAGTAACAACGTAATCAAGTTATTAGAAACAACTGCGAAGTGAGTTGAGAATTTTTCAATCCACGTAATGTAAAAATTTCAGATATAACGTTAATTTAGAATCATTTCGACGTTTCACAATCGGCTGTTCGAAAAAAAAAAAAAAAAATACGAAAGATTACAAACAAAAAAGGATTATTTATTGCGTTCGTAGTTTAATTTTACATTCACAAAACTAAATGAATTTTGACTATATAGTGACTACAGAAGTGAATGCACCCAAAACCCAATGCTATTCGTATTCATGACAATTGTCACCAATACTACGACAAAACTGTTTAAAAATGTTTCATTGAAAAGAGTAGTTCTGCATTTGAGAGTAGTTCTTTCGGATTTCAATGAAAAACGCTATTATACTCTCGAACGTTTAACAATTTTGCTATCCCGTAGCAGCAAAGACTATATTTGCTGGGCACTTCTCCTTCGCCAATCATTTAAACGTGCCAGGGTTAAATGATACCACGCTTTGTGAATCCTGTGGAGAAGACGACCGTGCGCACCACAGAGCACATTCTTTATGAATGTCCAGCATTTTCTAGAGTCAGGTTACAGTTGCTCGGTGCAGACATAGTAAGAGCTGCTCACTTAGTCTCCTTGTCATTACAGCGTCTTTTGGCTTTTCTCCGAACATCTGGAAAGCTATAATAAATAGAAGGTTGCTAACTGGTACAGTTTTTATGTTTTAATGCTCCAGTAACTATTTTTAGAATCAGGGTACAGACACTCGCTACAGATATGATGCAAGCTGGTAACCAAGGCCTTTTATCATTACAGCGCATTCTGGCTTTCCAATAAAGATCTAAAAAGCTATAACAAACGAAGATTATTATGTGGTAGTTCAATGTACCGGTATTTATTTTTGAATGCTCCAGTAAGTCTCTTAAAAGCCTCCGACAATGAAGCTCGTAAACCACATAAAAGCAAAGCATCACGGCAACAGTTCGCCTTAATTGGGGCCCAATGTGGGTTCTTTGATCTCAATTGAAATGTTTATTGGAATGACAAGATAGATAACGTTTGTTGTATGTTTTATTGATTGATTGAGTCACAGTTGAATAGAATGACTTCGACTCCTCTCTTTCAGTTTGATGGTTGATAAATAATCAGGTAAGTCGACTACAATGCCGACACATCCTTACAAAGAAAGATAAAAACCGAATCAAAAACTACGCCATACTCTTTACCCCCATACCACAGACCATTACACTTAAATAAACACCATTCATTGCTAATTGACTTCAGAGGTTTTTGTTTACCTCGCCCACATTTACACAACACAAAATCCATGGATCAAAAAGACACCAGATATTTAAATCGTCCCGATGTCCCAAGCCCCTATATTAACTTCCATTGCTCTAAAGGGAATCCAAAAATAGAAATAATTTAAATTTATATATTATTTGAGTCAATATTCCAATACCTAAGAACAAAACAAACAATATAACCAAACCATAAGCTCCCCACAAATTCACCTGGTGACATTTTATATTTATCCAATCTCTTTCATTGTTTGTTTGTGTGTTGTCTTTTGTGTTTCAAATTTCAACTATACCTACTATCTTCTCTCTAGAGAGGAACTTCAATTTCAAAAATAAACAATATCCCCCATATTTGTCGATAAATAAACAAATCCACGTGCTGTACATTTCGTCGTTTGAATGTTTGAATTCGAACTTCTCATCTGAACCCATTTCCAATCAACACACAAGCACACACCTCTGTTTAATGTCGCCCATGCAGAAAGACGGATATACAATCGAAATACATACAAAGTTGATTGACTTATCGTTGATTTCTGTTTGGGATCTTCATTTCAATACACAGGCACGCACGCTTTTTTCAAAGGCCAGACTGACTCAAAAAAAAAAAATTCAGAACGATACGTTTGGCATAATAATTCGAAGAAAAATCAAATCAAATAAGAAAAAGAAATAATAAAGAGTGAGCGGAAGAAGTACCCGTTGCTTCAGTCATATTTCCTCCTTTGACATGCCAATCCATTATTATAGGAAGGCATTTTTCTTCAAGTCCAACAGATAATTCATATTTTCAATTTTCGGCTGTCACTCACTCATCCTCCCTTTCCTTTTTCCATCGAGCAAGTAGCGGTACTATTTTTTATGGCAAATGTTACAAAACGGATATGATATTGTGATTTCAGCAAAAATATGAAATGAAATTGATTTCTCAATTCGTTTCCCCAATGCCAGCTCCCCACGGTCATCGCCCCAACTGTAGTGGTGTCAGTGTAAAAGCAAATGTGTCAACCATGTGTCAAAGTTGACACAACATTATATCCATTGACAGCTCAGCTAAGGCAACAGTTTGTGGCTTCCTTTTCAATTTTTAAATTGAAAAATGTTAATGAACGCACAAGTTTTTCGTGTGACTAGAATAAGTGCTTGAAAAGAAGTCGTAGCAACCGTAACCACCACACGAGAATAATACTTTCAGAATGACAAATGAAAAATGATGTGCTGCTTGTGCACGTACTAAAGAGTCTAGACGCCAAAAGGTGAACACACATGAAGCCAACCAACCTGCAGAGTTTGCCCCTCAGGGTTGCGTACTTAGAGCCAACTATTTAAAAAATAATGAGATTCCATTTGGGGTGAATGGAGAAAGGAGTGGAGTGTGTGTTCATAATATGGCACTGTCACCCGTAGCGCGGCGGCTGGCAGCAAATTGAGACATTTGAATTCAAATTAGATTTAACTGTAATTGCATACAGAGAAGCTAAAGAGCAGAGTTAGACGCTGGCGCCCTCTAGCAATGACAGGATAATAAATTCCATGCTTCGCAAATTTATGAATCCAATTTATGCGAAGCTTTTTTTTAAATTTTTTCCTGTTGTTGTTTCATGTGTGTGTAGAAAAAAAGAGGGGGGAGACAGAAAATTTAATTCAACATTGATAAGCCATTTGAAAGGCGTGCGAGGACGACGGCAAAACGGAGAGAACGTTGCCACCTCTTCACCAACCAATTTTGAAGCTGCAGCATTAATTCAGCATTTTGTTGCTGGCAGTTTCCATCTTCTTCTGGGGTATGTGTTTTTTTTTGTGGTCCGTCTGCTGTTCGCCTTTTTGCCATGATGAAGGATGAGCTGAGCTCCTCTTTGGGCGAGAGGGAAATGAAATGAGTTTTTGAAAACGTACGTTGGTGTATACAGCCCCGTTCTTGGTTTTTTTTTTGCGAAAGAGGTAATGAAGAGATTTAATGGTGACATGAATTTAATAAATCATTCGGTTGGGGGGCTTCAAAGTTGTTCTAAAGGTATCTGTTAGAAAACGATCAGCCTAAACTTGAAGTTGAATGCTGGGCGGAAAGGAGCGAAAATGGATGAAAACAGCCTTGGGGCTATATGATTTATAGTGTTTTTGTTGCGGTATTTCTTGTGTGTCATAAAATAGAATCCCATTATGCATAGATTATTTGAGATTGTTATGGAATATCTAATGGGTGGGTGGTGCTTGGTGCGGTGTTGGTGCTTAATGACCTTCTTTAATGTCATTTTACAGAAGGAATGCGATAAATTACGAGTATAAGTGTGCGGTGGTGGGTCTGATGGGTACATGCGAGTGTTACCAATGATGGACTTGACATGAATGGATGGGTGTCTGATTTGCAATTCATGCAAAGAAAAAATAACTTTTGAAATGGATCTGTTGGGTTGTGCCATCAAAGATCCCTTAAGATTGAAGGGATGTGGATGTGGATGCAAGGAACCATAACTTGCAGATGAAATAGGCAAGGCTAGGGAACCATGAAACTTTCTTTATCCCAAGAGACAAAGTACCTACCGCAGCGCAAGAGGGTAAACTTTCAGCTGCGAGAACAAAAGGTTGTGTTTAGAATGTTTCCCATAACCAGAGCATTTTTTGGGGTGGTCTTCAGTATTTAAGAGATTTAATTCTTAGTTGCGTTGTTGTTGCTGTGCAAGAGGCGTTAATTCTTCTTTGGGACTTTGCGGTAGAAATAGGCCTAACCTCTAAATTAAGTTCTCAAGTAAACTTGTGATTTACATTTCACAGACTGCCGAAAGATAAAGAGACTTTTACGGTCGAAATAAAGGGAGTAGATGGTGGAAGGGAGAATTGTCGGGGAGGAAAGTTTTACCCTTCAAATTACATGTTAATTACAGAAAATATTTGAGTTTATTTGCCAAAACATTGACTTCTATAAGAGCGATCAAAATCCGATTGTCGACCCTTCACGAAGTTCGCTGAGTACATCAGTAGTATGGCAATTACAAAGACAATGACAATGACAATAATAATGACAATGACAATGACAATGACAGTGGAAATGACAATGACAATGACAATGACAATGACAATGACAATGACAATGACAATGACAATGACAATGACAATGACAATGGCAATGACAATGACAATGACAATGACAATGACAATGACAATGACAATGACAATGACAATGACAATGACAATGACAATGACAATGACAATGACAATGACAATGACAATGACAATGACAATGACAATGACAATGACAATGACAATGACAATGACAATGACAATGACAATGACAATGACAATGACAATGACAATGACAATGACAATGACAATGACAATGACAATGACAATGACAATGACAATGACAATGACAATGACAATGACAATGACAATGACAATGACAATGACAATGACAATGACAATGACAATGACAATGACAATGACAATGACAATGACAATGACAATGACAATGACAATGACAATGACAATGACAATGACAATGACAATGACAATGACAATGACAATGACAATGACAATGACAATGACAATGACAATGACAATGACAATGACAATGACAATGACAATGACAATGACAATGACAATGACAATGACAATGACAATGACAATGACAATGACAATGACAATGACAATGACAATGACAATGACAATGACAATGACAATGACAATGACAATGACAATGACAATGACAATGACAATGACAATGACAATGACAATGACAATGACAATGACAATGACAATGACAATGACAATGACAATGACAATGACAATGTAACACACACGACGTGAAGGTCTTCCCCAGCTTCAAAAACTTTGGAACATCTCTGCATGTCATGACGAAAGAATTGTCAATTCAAAAATCGGCACTGAAGAACTCAAAGAAGACAGCTCAGGTGTGGGAAATCAAAGCACAACACTGGGAAGCTGATTAATCTCATCTCAAAAACCCTTAGAGCCGAATTACCACACACGTGATCGAGTAATACGTGGCTGAATGTGCCGTTAGCACTAGGTTTTGCGTTTTCGAGCACTTTAGTACCACAATTAGGCATTCTTTCATCAGTATTTGAATGAATTGAAGTCGACGAATGAACAACCTTGGGCGTTTTTTCTACTCAAAGAAACATCAGCAGAGGCCACGTAAACTAGAATTTCTACTTTTAATAATTTAGAATAGTAGGAATAATTCCGAAGGGCTAAGAAAAAGGGCTTTTCGAGAGAGGAAACATTTTCCTAGCGAAAGGCTATGCCCGTAAAAGGGCTTCTACGTATAAACTTTGATCCATGCCTTGCGCGGTCATTTTTTGTGACACCGCTATAGCCTGGAACCCCATCGTGGAGGTAAGTGAATTCAATCTTCCAAAAACAGCCAATAAAAGTGGATTACTGGAAATTTTTTTAGAGAATTTCGTAGAGCTCGTTAACAGCCCAGCTATTACTGCAGGCCCATATCAACTTCTTTTTTTTCTGTTATTATTCGCAGCATACTAGTAGTTTGCAGCCTTTTGCATGTATGTACATATGTATATAGATATAAGCTTAAGTAATCATCCTCTAAGCATCAAGGACATCATTGATCGCAATGGTGAAGATTCGATTGCAGTCTTTTTTGTTTCAGATTCTGTTGTAACACAGTCTACCTGAGTGAAATACGACAATACAATGCTGCAGAAAATGAAACCTAACCTTGAAATATTTACAATCGAAGCACACCCTTTGAACTTAATTTAAAAGATAGGCTGGTGTAAGACCATCGTAGATCAGGGTTGAATCAAAACCATCTCATTTTAAATCGAATATGGCTCTAAGAGCAAAGATGGCCATGTAAGTATCTAGGTCCGTTTGCTGATTCGAATCATAAACTGTAAACAACTAGGTTCCGCATAGCTTTTAGTAAGTACATATGTAAATTTATTTATGATGCAGCTGAAAATTTATGTGGAACCTAACAAGGTAGGAAATTAAAAATACAACTAAGTTCACTTTGAACTATGCAACATGTCAAAAATTTAAACTCTCACATTGAAATTTAAATTTAAAATTGTGAAATTTTGTTTCGTTGTGTATTTTTATTTATAAATAAATAATGGCAGAAAAAATAAATAAACGAAACCGAAACTTTTCAACGAATGAAATATCCTTGATTCTTCATCATTGCGTTCGTGTTTGGCGTCGCGTCGTGTCGAACATAATTTTAACAGCAAATCTGGATCTTCCTGCTGTAGAAGTAGCGAATCCCTCAAAAGATTTTACGTAACCTACAAAGCAGAAACACGGAAAGATGCTGCCCAAGAAAAATATTCTAGTGTTCAAACTGTAGGCTTTCCGCCTTTCAAGCTGACAGATCCGAATTTTGAACTAGCTATCGCTATCATGCACCCAAAAACTGTCCATTGGTTGGAGAACGAGTTTGGTGAAACTATTAATCGAGACGAAAATGTATGTAACTTATATGTATGTAACTTATAATAAAAATACGCAACTTAACAGTGTTTATTACGTACCTACTAAATTTTATTTTAGATTGACAATATCTTTTGTATGTAGGAAATGGAATGGAAACAACTGGAGCAAATATAATCCATCTATGCTTAAACACTACAGGATCTTCTTCTTCTTTTCATTTCCGGCGTTACGAGTAGTGATCTTGAAGCGATCACAACTCTCCCACTTTTCTGCTTCACACTAGTGATCCGCCTGTGGGGTACGCCGGTAAAACAGGATGTGCATCCCAAATTGAAAACCCCAGTGATACAAATGAAAATAGTACCTCCTAAATAAATAAAAACCACCAAATAAATTTTTGTCAAAAGGTTGCAGAAAACAGTTTGAAACATTTGATAAAGATTTGAATACCCCTTGGATTTCTAGAAGAAGACCCGTCACTCCAAGTCTCAAAGCTTTCTCGGGCTAAACTGGAGCTCGCCAAGTTGCAGTACGATACGCTAAAGGAAGAATCTGCTAAAAAAAAGTATCAGAGGAGTATTCCACATGAGCTGAAGAAAAAGTCCATGGAACTCAACTGAAATTTTGAAAAAAAATTAAAAAAAGAAAGCTGCTTGGCCAAAGAGGCTCAAAGTATTGTGAATGACATTGAAGTTTATTTTAATGAGATGAACAGTGATTAACAGTAGATATTAATTCTACTTTATGTACCATTTTACATACAAAACAAAAATAGATAAATAATTTATAAAACCTATAAAAACCTTATGACACTTTAGGGACAATTTAAAAGTTACAAACGTGCGAAATAATTATGTATTTAGCGAGATCATAAGTTTTTGTGTATTAAAATTTAAACAATTTGTTCTTGAATTATTTTGATCAGAAGAATGAGCAATATCTATTTGTCCAACATTGATAACACGTTCAAGACTTTCATTATTAAAGTCTGAACTTTTTGGGAGCTCATCAAGTATGTTGTTTTCTCTTAAAATATGGTGCAAAATGCAGGTTGCAATAATAAAAGCTAAGATAGTACTCAACTTTAAACGAGACCCAAAGGCCTTTTCGATTACACCTCGGGAAGGAATTTGTGACTCATTGTACAGCTGCTCTGCTTGGACACGGGGATTAAGAAGTGGTGTCATCAAAAATTTCTACAAAAATGAAATTTTTAGAACGTAAACAAAATGAAACAATCTAAGTATAGACTAGACTGTGTTTCGAAAACATTTCTTATTTTGCAGCTATTAAAAATCGTTGCATCATGACTTGATTCAGGCCATCTCGCTACCACATTGGTGAATATCATTTTAGCATTGCAAATCGCTTGAATATTTATCGAGAATCAGCCTTTTCTGTTTCGAAAACTTCTACTTCAGATCCACCTTAATGTAGCAAACCATAATTGATATAAATTTACGAGTCAATCTTAAATAATAGCCTACCGGGAGATTGAATTCTGATGTGAGTGCCATCAATTTTTGAAATGTCAAGCAGTTTCAGGAAATTTTATATAATCGTTTCTAAGTTTAGTTATTACTCTTGAAACTCTCAAAACTCACCAAAATCGGCTATACTTAGGTGATGGTTACCCGTTGCAAAAACACGCAGGGCAACCAAAAGTTGGTAAATAGGAGCGATAGAATTAAATAAAATAGGGTGGCGCAACAGAGCGAGGAGCCCCTGGGCCTAGCGCATTTCTCACAACCATGCCTTGTGAGAGAATGGAAGGGACCTACAATTTTCTGCCGGTTCCGAACGGCTAATTTAGAAAGCGCTTTTCTAACGGAGGACTTGCCAATTCCTCGCGAAAGGCGATGCCCGTGGAAAAAACAATTTTGCCTCTGTTAGGATTCGAACTCGAACCTCTGGGTTAACAGGCGCACATGCTATCTATCGCATTACGGGTACCACGGAGCGATAGAATTATTCCTATAAAAAAAAATTGTAGTTTATTATTAATTATCTTCAGTATACATATGTATTCAATTTAGACATAATTGTTTCTACCTGTTAGACGGGAATTCTTCAAAACTTTCTATTTTGCTTAAAATAACCTTTGTTAACCGAAATCTTTTGTAAAAGGATTGCTCATCGAAGAAGTAGGAATATTCATTTCTTTCATAAACTTGACGGCGAACTCCTACTTCTAAAAGTTCAAGAACTTCCAAATCACCTTTGATCAAGTTCAACATCTCGAAATGCGTCTGTATTCAATTTTTTTTACGAAGCAGTATCTTCACATTTCTTGGCAAATAATTTTAATGTTTGATATATATTAAGTTAAGTTTGAAATATATTAAGTGCCACTTCTTCTAAGTTGTGTTCAACACAAGAATATTTATGTTTGAGTTTGCGATTGGTGCAAAGCATTGATTGTCACCTAAGGGTTTATGTTGAGTATCAGCAAACGGGCCTAATAAGACAAGGAGGTTCAATTGTACATCAGTGTGCTGAAGAATGCACAGGCATTTGTTAAACGAAATAAGCAGTAAAGTAAGAGATAATTCACCAAATGACTACGATCTTGCATGGCCAAAATCAATAGCTCTCTTTGGTGACAGGCTTATAGCATCTTTCATCAAAAGCTATACCCTACGAATTACCCGAAGTGTCCAATCATATCACATAAGAAAAACCTTTGGTTGGATAAAGTTTAGGGAGAAGCCGTTTCTAACACATCAATTGTAACTCACATTCAGGGACACCAGTGCTCTGGAGCAAACAACTGAGAGGATGAACCAGACACAGAAAGTAAGTAAGTACCGCCGTGGTGGCGTCATCTGCATATTACATCGACCATAAAGTTCGTATACCTACTTTTTATAAACAACCTCGGGTTCTTGGAACTTTGTGCATCAAAGCTATGACTTTTAAGGGGCCTTCCAATATCTTCTTTGCTGCAATAGAGGCACTGCCATTATTAAAACAAATTCAGAGTTCAAGCACAACAAAATTCCTCCACAGTAAAATATGACAAGAATGTCTGATGCATGTTCCAATCTAAGAGACCAGTGAGTAAACTCTAAACTAACTCTATAATTCCTCAATGCAATCTACTTTACCTACATGCAACTTTCACATGAGTTGCTTGTCAAAACTTTCCTAAAACTAAAAGAGTGCTTTATCCTTTGGTTCTATGTACAAGTACAGTCCGGGAGGAGGAGCTGAACATGATTCATGTTTTTGTTTCCTTGATTTCATCCAAAACTTTAGACAACAGAGCTGCTCTCAAAATCACGATTGCAGCACAAAAACAAATACAAACTCTGCTCTTAAAAATCTCATTTCAATGATGTATATTGCAAACACGTTCCACACAAAATAGACTCTCTGAAAGATAAACGTACCTCATCTAACAACATGCTTCACAGAGATAAATACTATTTTCTTTTCACCCCCAACCCACCCTCTCTTCACCCCATTTTCACGTTAACAAAACTTTTTCGCCGAACAAACGAAAATAATGAACGCCCTTCCGTGTTAAAGCTACTTGACTGTGTAAACTGTAAAGACTATGGTTTTGCTAACAACTTTGCACCACACTGTCGCCGCCGCACCGTGCTATCATCAATCCAATTTCAATCTCCTAATTGCAATCCCTATCCATACACCTATAGAACCAGAAATGAGATTTTTGTTGACAAGCAAACTTCCCCACTGTTTTGCTGAGCTGAATGTCATAGGTACATCCCCCGCTAGCCCCCTCAAGTAGCTATCTAGTTTTCGACTCTATATTTATAGACAAACAAAAGTATTCACTTTGCGCTTCTATTTTCAGTCAGGGTCTTAAGTCGGGCTTTTCATTATAAATACCTCCTCCGTTTCGTTATTGCACGGAATGGAAAAGTTTAAAGCAAACTGGTATGGCGGTTGTCTGACAACTGACAGAGTTCTTCCCCGCGTTGGCCCACATGATTAACAATGTCAACTTGTCATCTAAACCACTGTGTCACTCCCAAAAGAGCTAACCAACTGTGAAATGACTAAATAAGACAAGAAGTGGGAAGAAGTTCCTCTTCCACGAATACAACCTCCTTTCATCACTGAGACTATAAACTGACAGCCATACGGAATAAGATCAATGTTGAGTAAAGAACAACACTTTTCTCGTAAATAACTCCAGCGAGTCTTGAAAGTTTACCATTTCTTTTAGTTGTTTCTTGTTTCTTCTTCACTTCAGTTTGCCCCAAAATCCAAGAGGAAACACAAAAGTCATACAAAAATATTCAAACAATGGCTAACTGTGTCGGGCGTTGTGGTGTTTAACAGTTAAGTCGTGCAGAAAAACGAGGAATAAGATAACGTTGGGGCGGGGGTACCCATGAGAGTTACATTTCCAAGGTAAAACTACGAGGTAGCCACAAACAATACTTAACGTTTTCCATGTCGTCTTGAATGCGTAAATATGTCACATGGAAGTAGCAAAACTTGTGCATTGTGTGTAACCATAGCCTCTTTCCATATTCTAGGATTTCCCACTGGGCTAAGACAGAAAAAAAACAAACTATGAGACAAAAAATCAACTCAACAACTTTGAAGAAAAACATTGCAAAAAAAAAAAAAAAGAAGACTAAATAAAAACGTTTTCAAGTAAGCTATCATATTATGCGGCATATACACTGTTCAAATGCTTGAACAGCATGTGAGAGTGTATTAGTAAATTCTATTTTACTTTGGATATAAGGTCTGTTCGATGTGCGCACTGGGGCGCCCTAGTGCGCACTGAAATCGCACTGATGCGTTCGATGTGACATTTTTTCTGCCCCAGTGCATTTGCACTGTGTTCGATGTTCGTCCGGTGCAAGCACTCAGTGCCCACTGCCATGCCCCAGGTTTTTTCTGGGGTTGAGGTTTTCAGTGCTGTCAATTGGAAATCAGCTGTTTACGCCAAAAAGATTAATTGCAAAGCAAAGTATATTTTGTTGGCAATTGGGTTGTAACTCAATATTTGGGTTTCATTTTGATATTTCATATCTTTTCATACATCTATGAAAGAAATAAAACCATATTTATTGCCAAATGGAGGAAACTAATTATTTATGAAAGTCGAGTGCTACGTGAGTTTTAGCTCTTATGTGTTCGATGTGAAATCAAATCCGGAGCAGGTATTCAGTGCATTGACAGATAATTTCAGTGCGTTGACATTCCCCAGTGCGCACTGGAGCACTGCACATCGAACAGACCTATACACACTTCAAGCTTGAGTCTTCAATCATTGTTGGTGTTGTTGTTGTTTTCCCCATTAAACTTCGCGCTCTGTGACGACAATAGGCCTGTTTTTTTGGGAGGCTGTCCGGTACCTTGTATGGTAAATGCATGTAAAGCAACAACAACAAAAGATACCAGGGATAAAAGGATGAGTAAAACTTACAAGGGATAGATTATTCGAGTTCGAATGAGTTTTTCGATGTTTCATTTTTAAATGTTGGTGCGACTAGAGGCTCGAACAACAGAAAAAGGACGTGTTCACAAGTGAATGGAAATGAATTTTGTACAAGAATAGAATAGAATAGAAAAGAATTTTGGTAACGATTTTTGAATTGTAGAAATTTATTGATTTTGATTATTTAATTTGCAGGTTCATAGGTATATAATAATATATCGTAAAAGAAACGAAAAAACTGTTAAACTATTTTTTTTGTTCTTTTTTGCATAGTTCCTTAACACATTTTTCGGTGAATGTTGACATATTTTCCAATAGTATTTACTACGTCTTATCTTAAAATTGATTTATTTATTGATTACTAGCAGACGCGGCCACGCGTTGCTGTAGGTCGCCATCTGTGAGGTGCAAGGGACAATGTTTTACAGTTCTCTGTAAAGAAATTCGCTTAAGGCGCCATCTGTTCCAGATTTATGCAATCTATGATTAATAACAACAAAAGCGCCATCTGTTCCAGACTTATTTAATCTACAATTAATAACCATTAAGGAATAGTAAACTCGATTTCGTTATTCGTTACATATAAACCATTAAACGGAAGTTGACTCTTATACAGATAAGTATCCGCTTGTGTCTTATTTCTCAAGACACTTTTTAAATATAAGTATTGAAGTTTTAAGCTTCTAAGTAATGTACTTTAGCGGATTACCGACATTTAAAAGTTTTTCGCACTTGTTCTCATTCACTCTCAAGTGAACTGAACCCAAGCGTGTAAACAGAGAAAAAAAACCACAAGAAAATACTTGCATACTTTTGTGAACACGGCTATTTTTGACATTTCCCAGTTGATTGAAAAAAAGTATATTTGTAAACAAACATGGCTCAAGAAAGAAAGAGGTAAGAAAAGATATTTTTATATTAATTATGTTCTAATGCATTACTTATTTGCAGAAAGCAGCGAATAAGTTGGACAAAGGAGCAGACGGATGGATTATTAGATTGTTATGACAATTGACAACTCGTCACGGATACCAACCATCGAACATAAAAACGCGAACCGTTTTTTTGGACTTACCATACAAGGTACCGGACAGCCTCCCAAAAAAACAGCCCTAATGTTCGCTTTGCGGTGTCTTTACGAAATGTATGCTGGATCAAGCATTCAATCTCGCATATACACACTTCAATGATTGAAGCCTGATTGAACGAAAATCAAAACGATTTGATTTTGCTTCCAGCATACACACAATGCATACATGAGTTTTTTTCACTAATACACTCTTACATGCTGGTCAAGCATTTGAACAGTGTATATGCCGCATTACAGCTAAACAGCGGTGTGGTTGAAAAAGAGAATTTCACCAGGGTGGATGTGTTGTGTGTTGTGAAAGAAAATATAGAAAAGAATGGCAACAGTTTTCTTTTACGAGAGTTTTTAACCCACATAAAGAGCTTCAAACAGTAAGATTGCCAGAAAAAAACTAAATTAGGTCGACTTAACTTTTTAGTTAGGTAAGGACTCTGCGTTCCTTGGACTACATCATTTTGTCCGAAAATGAGCACGAGAAAATAGCACGTAAAAAGCAGTTTTGCAACAAAACAAGATTCCACCACAGTTTTGTTAGAGTTTTTCGCAAATTACGGTATAGTAATGTAGACTTTCTAGGTGACGCAATTGTTTTTCATTTGAAAAATGATTGTCTTAGGGGCCAGTTATAGATATCATTTGTTTTAATCATTGAAACAAGTTAGTGGAAGTTTCTGACAAGTTGGTTATAGCTAGCATTGAAAATTATCTGTCATTGGAAACATCTGTCATTACATGAAAACGCGAATTTAATTAATTTTAGTGGGGACAAGCTTCCCATTTATTCGGCTTAATACAAGCTAATTCTTAATCTAACTTAAAAACTAAGAAACTAATAGCTAATGCTATGTCCGCACAAGTTTAACTTAAAACAATCCCAAACCAACATGATAACCAATTGGTTTGCCGTACAAAATGAAACCTTTTTAGTCACTGGATTTCGTGATAACCTACTCGAAACAAAGTGCGCTGAATGCACTATTTCCAATATTCCATTGAATTTGACATTTAATGCTATGTCCGCACCTGAGAGTTAACCTGGGTTATCTCAAAACAATCCCAAACCAACATGATAACCAAGTGGTTTGCCATACAAAACGAAACCTTTTTAGTCTTTGGGTTTCGAGATAACCTACTCGAAACCAAGCGCGCTGAATGCACTATTTCCAACATTCCATTGAATTTGACATTTAAGAGAGTGGAAGTGAGTGGAGAGAGAATGAATTCTCTCATACGTCGTTGACGTTCTGCTCACACTTTATGTCTGTCTCTTTTTAACTTAAGACGAAAAGATAAACTTAAAACTTTTTGGCATATGCGGACACTACTTGGTTAACTCAAACCAAACTGGAACGAAACCCAGGTTAACTTCAGGTGCGGACATAGCATAAGAGAGTGGAAGTGAGTGGAGAGAGAATTAATTCTCTGCTCTCATACGTCGTTGACGTTCACTTAATGCTATGTCCGCACCTGAAGTTAACCTGGGTTTCGTTCCAGTTTGGTTTGAGTTAACCAAGTAGTGTCCGCATATGCCAAAAAGTTTTAAGTTTATCTTTTTGGGGTAAGTTGAAAAGAGACAGACATAAAGTGTGGTGTGAGCAGAACGTCAACGACGTATGAGAGAATTCATTCTCTCTCCACTCACTTCCACTCTCTTAAATGTCAAATTCAATGGAATGTTGGAAATAGTGCATTCAGCGCGCTTGGTTTCGTGTAGGTTATCTCGAAACCCAGTGACTAATGCTATGTCCGCACCTGAAGTTAACCTGGCTTTGGTTCCAATATTGTTTGAGTTAACCAAGTTGTGTCCGCATATGTAAAAAAGTTTTGAATTTATCTTTTTGTCTGAAGTTAAAAAGAGACAGATAGATATAAAGTGTGAGCAGAACGTCAACGATGTGTGAGAGAACTCATTCTCTCCACTCACTTCCACTCTCTTAAATGTCAAATTCAATGGAATATTGGAAATAGTGCGTTCAGCGCGCTTGGTTTCGAGTAGGTTATCTCGAAACCCAGTGACTAAAAAGGTTTCATTTTGTATGGCAAACCACTTGGTTATCATGTTGGTTTGGGATTGTTTTGAGATAACCAAGTTTAACTCTCAGGTGCGGACATAGCATAAAGTTTCGTTTTGTATGGCAAACCACTTGGTTATCATGTTGGTTTGGGATTGTTTTGAGATAGCCCAGGTTAACTCTCAGGTGCGGACATAGCATAAGACAAAAAGATAAACTCAAAACTTTTACTCATACGCGAATACCACTTGGTTAACTCAAACCATCCTGGAACCAAACCCAGGTTAAATTCAGGTGCGGACATAGCATAACGATAAAAAATAAAAAATAAATAAATAGATGATGATAGATGATAAGATGATAGGTCTGTTTCTTTACTTTATGCAAAGAAATTCACAATCTGTCAAATTTTAAGGAGTGGGGGTAAAATTCTCTCAAAAATGCTCAGAAACTCTCTGAAAGAGCGTAATTGTCTCAAAAGTAAAGAAACGGTCTTTAACAAACATACGCAGCAACGCTTGGAAAAACGTCTGTTTGACAGTTGTTGTATTTGTTTTGGCTGTGCACGATTTCTGCCCACAGAAATTTAGGTGGCAGAAATTCGCAGGGTGGGGAAATTTTTTACTCTCTCGTGAGCACTCTCTTTTGTGCACTGCTACGAAAAATCGCTGTGCTGGAACGACATTTGACTGACTTTCACCGACTTTCGGTGGATTTCGTGTGAATTTTCAGTAAAGAAACACACCTGATAATTTAAAAGATGGAGTTCTTGGCAAAGGGTGCTGACTGCTGAGGGTGAAATCGAAAACAGTTTAAACTCGAATTAACATTCTTCAGAATTCGGGAGATATGTAGGTTCATTTGAGCCATATTACGTTCGATGAGGGGTAGGTAAAACGTACCAAGGAGGGGATGTAGGGGAAGTCTTAAGCGTAGATAGAGGAACATAAGGATATATAGGCTTAAAAAGTTCTTTATAAAATAAGGTAGTGGCATCTTTTACAGTAAGATTTTCGTAATTGAAGGAATGATTGTTCAGATATTCATTGATATGGGTGAAGTTTAGCTTTATGGAAGTCATACGAAAATACAACTGTTGAAGGAGCAGACATTATTGGGGACTCGTGAAAAAGTGAGAGAAGGAGAGGAGGATGGAGGTTATCAATGGTTGATAGTAAAAGAGGACAAAGAGACAATGAAGAGTTTATGGGATTTGTTGTAAAGATAAGGTCTAGTTGTCTATTCATATAATTTGAAATATAGGATTTGAAGCAGTGTAAAACGATTAGCTATCAGACAAATTCCATTTTAAGTAAGGCAGGTTAAAGTCACCAACAATAAGGATTTCGTCCAGGGGATCACACAAATCTGTGATATGGCCAATCGTTTTTGTTACAAGTTCATAGGATTCCAGTGGTTGGGATGGTAATATATATAAAAGTAAACAACATAAAGACATTTACGGGGTAGTGGTAACCTAATGGAAACACAATCAAGACTTGGAGACGAGGATACTGAAAGAAAAGCTGAGTTGATGACAGCAATTTAGACACCACGACAAGGGGAATCATCACTTTTTCCTTTTTTGATCGTCATCCCGGTAAACATTTAAAGTGTATGGAAACAAATTCCTGGCTGTTGATGCTGGAAATCAAGTTAGTTTCGGTAAGGGCGTAAATTTCAAAAGGAGAGGCATGAGACTGTTACAAGACCGCTTGAGTCTTGGAATGCAGACCTCTTACATTTTGATAATAAAAGGTTAGGGGGAGGTTTGAAGATGTTGACTTAGTAACGAAAAAACTTGTCATGGTCAGCTCAATAGCGTTGAAGGTGGGATATTCGCTTTTAGTGAATATATTGACCAAAAGCATATTGTCTCTAAGTCTAGACAGGACTTACCGTGAATCTTACTTACGAGTTGAATCAATAGTTTGTTGGGTAAGTTTGACTGTGGGAGGCAAAAGGGAGTCAAAGCTGGCAGTTAAACTGGAAGGGCCCTCATCTCATATTACGCAATGTTGTTCTTCACACTTTGGCTGTTCACAAGTAAAATAAAATTGAAACTGAACAACGGACTGTCGTCTAAATACACTGTCCTAAATACACTGTCCTTTTCAACAGAGAACTGAACAGTAAAGGCTCTCTTAGACGAGAACTTAAGCTTTAAAAGATAAACTGATGTCTAAATGTAAAAACTGGACCTTAAAACTTAAACTTAAAATGAACTGAAAACTGATGGGACTCCCATAAGTTGTCAGTTCAGTTATTAGTTAAACTGGCTTAAGGCTGCTCAAGTTAAATTAAAGCTCAACTGAACACCGGGCTGAAGACTAAACACACCGTTTTTTTAGCTGAAGTGACAATTGAACTCATAACTGAACTTATAGCAGAACTAGTAACTGAACTGATAATAGAACTGACAACTGATCGTCTAAAAGGACTTTTAGATCATAATTCTCATTGAATTCCTTTTTCTCTTTTTCATTTGTGACAAAAGTGCTGATGTTAGAGCAGCAGAAATTTTGGGTGCTATAAGAATAATGCAACGGATGGGACCATGTCCAAGAAACGAAATGATGGAATACTGGAAACAGAACCTGCTATTTGAATGTCTCTTAGACTGGTGATGTGAGGAGAGGCGTGGAATATTGTCAGTGCACAAGGACCTCAAATTTTATGTGAGCCAGAAGAAAACGATGCATTTTTTTGGTAGGCGGAGATTCGAACAGGCATGTCGGCAAGTAAGGACTACGACGACTGCCATGGTGTATGACGTATGAGAAATGGCACCAGGAACCATTGTGAAGATATTCTAAGTGTGTGCCAGTCACGCGGTCTTGTTGTGTGAAATCTAATGTTAATCAAATAAGGCCCACATCTCATCACTTACAGCAGTAGTGGTGGAAAGAAAAACCAAATTGTGTACCATTCGTTGGCTTAATTTATAAAATCTCGGGAGAAATTCTTTGAAAGCGGTGATAAGTGAAGCTGTCGCCTTTCGTCTTCTGCTAACAGAATTTTAATGGAGGCGTTAAAGGAAAAGAAGTTTCACGAAATTGCGATAACTACTGGTTGTTCCAGTTAATTTGCGATCAACGCAACGCAGGTATTGTGTAGCTGATAACAATGAATTGAGTGAACAACAGATGCAATCCCAAGTATAAGAGTCCTAACAGCGGAGTTCACACTGTACAACACGTTTTCCAAATTCCAAGTTTTCAAAAATATTTGAAAACTATTCACCATTTTGACAAGCTTGGGGGTTCACATTATCCAACATTGGTCGTTGAGACCAAAGTCTGTCCAACTAATAATTCCAGTACGAACTGCTCTAATGGAAAAACGTTTGTATGTAGCTAATAGCTATTCCTTCGAGGATTTGCATGTAGTACTGGTTGACTGAAAAAGCATTTGAACGAAAACTACGAGATCATAGGTGGGTGATGTGGGGGATTGAGGAAATGCATGGAGGAACGGTGACGATGGTAACATGTAAGGCTGGAGCCACCAAATCATTCTAAATCACAGAAGAATCTTCGGATCTTTATTACAGTCCTGGAATATCTCTTGGAAGATAAAGCACAGAGCACCAAAGTACGTCAACTATTCTTTGATGATGAGGAAGACTTCATAAACCACGATACTTCATCCCCAAGAAGTATTTTACGTATGGGTAAATGTTTTAAAATAAAGTGGGTAACGTTTCTGTCGACTGTCGAGAAAGAGACTGTTTTAAAAATGATATCCGATGGATGACGGCCTTCGATTTCGAAAACTTCAGGCAGTTTTTTGGCACATCGTATCGCATTTACTTTTTCAATAGCTCGGGTCTACAAACTTTAATTGGAATGGGAACGGTTACCAAAAACTTTTTCGTTTATGTGTCCGCACACATGAATAAGTCGCATATGTTGAAATCGCGTGAACACGCGGGCCACCACACATCAAACCAGAGATTGACAAGACGGCTGGGGAGCATTCGTCTCAATTTTGGAGCACAAATGGTTCTGCATGGGTGGAAATATAATTATGCAACATTTTGATATAGAACGATCAGACAAAGCTTAAGCAATTGCGTGTGTCCGAACAGAGATCCTCGGCAACTGTTGAAAGAGTGTCCCCACAATCTTGAGTGCTGTGTAGTTGTAGGCCTTTCAATTATAGGAGTCATTGATGTGGCTCCAGTGTCTTAAAAACTACAGACTAAAGGCCCAATTGTCTTATCATTAGGCACCAAAACGTTGCCCACAATGTTGAAACCGCATTACATGGTTCTCTAGGTAGGGATGACAGATAGGCCGTTTTGCAAATAAGTGACGGCTGGAAAGCTACTATTTTCTCCACAATGCATACTGGAGTAGAGTATAACAGTAGCAATGAGATCCTGCCCACCAATCAACTTCTCCCCACAATATCTGAATAGTCGTGAAGAACTTCATCTGTTTCTCACAGAGAACCGATTTCCTATGAAAATCGATGCGTTTTACTGGGAATCGAACCCCAACCTTCTACGTTAGAGTCCGAAATTCTAACAATTGCTTTACGGGATTCATCTATTTTTTTGCTCAACTCAAATTGATACACGGTTTTCTATAAATCAAATCAAAATCAACTTCTCTCAACACGGAATAAATAGCCAACTACCTAAGTCACTAATTCATCAGTGAGCCGCATAAGATAAACACATCGAATAATGACTCCTTCGAGAGCATTTAAGAGCTCCCCAAAAAAAACCTTTCATCAGCTTGAGTTCACCTGACTGAATTATACCATTTCTAACAAAAAAAAGTTCTACCTACTGAAATTCACCAGGGGCAACAATCTACATCAGTAAATCAGATAAATTAAATGAGATTGGCAGTGTCATTGCACGCACAGTAAACTTCATGGTCGGCAGTTTTGCGACCACATCCGGAGAGACCTTAAGGCAACAGTAAACAGGGAATTGTAAACAGATGCCATTCGTGTTACCTGGTTCAGAGCCCATTGGTGAAACGGTGCCATGTCAAGAATACCTACTCATCGGTACTTGGCTGTAATATGATTTGTGTTACATTATTCTCACCCCCTCCCGACACCCGTCGTCTTCAAACAACTTCCATCCCCCATAGACGAGTGCCGGGGTTAAGTTTACCTATAATTTTAATTTTCATCAGAAACTTCAAATAGGGGTTTGGTTTTCGTTTTGTTATTGCTGTTTTATATTCATACGTTCAGGAATGCCATTTACGTGCGTGGGCAGAGAAGCATTTATCGACATTTTAAACTAATGTGATTGCTACGTTCGTATTTTGAATACAAAATGCCTTTATTCAATTATTCATAATATGCCAGGCGCGGGGGCAGAGAAAGAGTGCGACAGTCGACTGAGAGAATAAATACGCGACGGATAGGCTTAACACACATCACACGCACACTCGTCCTCAAAAGGTCTTTTGCGTAAGGTGTCCTTGCTAAATGGAATTGGAAAATGTATGTGCCACTGTATGAAAGGAGTTTTTCAAAATGAAGCAAAGCACCAGCTTATGAGAGAAGTAATTTCGTGGGAAGGATGTATTCAGCGGGTAATAACATCACCTTCATACTGATGACATTCATGAAAGTTTCACCTGATGTCTTTAACGTGTTTTTTGGAAGGAATGACTACAGTGCACGTATATTTAAATATGAAATAAGAAAAAAAGAGGTACAACCTGTGCTCAAAGTTTTATATTTTTGGTCGAATGATTTTGTTGTCAAGCCTCCATGTGTTCATTTTTTTTGTCTTTTTCATTGCTCCGTAACAGATAAAATTGAATTGACGCGCTGCTGTTGACGGGCTTTGAAACCGACAAAATATTCAAAATCGGGTCATTGTTTTTATGGGTGTAGCGCGGCGGGCTCGTGCCGGGGATCAAATTGCACACGAGAGAACATTTGACTGTAAAGCAAGTTTGAATACCGAATTGTCAATCTTGAATTTGCATTAAAACCAAAGTGGGAGTGAAGTTTTTATGCTGACATTAGTGCATTTGGGATTTGGAGATAGAGGTTGCTATTGAAAGGTGTTTTGAATACATTGTGAAGACTTTGATGGAAAAGTGTCCTTTTAATACACCGTAATTGCTGTTGGGGAGAGTAAGGAAATGTTTTTTTCGTTCCTTAGCATGAGGGCATTTTCAGGTAAGAAAATCAATCCCATACCGCCACTTACTTTTGCAATGTTACGCGGTCTTTTATGTGTTTTTTGAGTAAGTTATGTTGAAAAAAAGCCTCACTCCGTGTTTTCCCATGATGATCCTATCATTTATCTGATCCCATGCTTCTCCAGCCAGCTCGGTTCCTAGCTAGCTGCCTCCAGTTTTGCAAGCAAAGTTGTTTGAGGTCCTCGCCTACTTGCGTGCACCACCTGAGTTGCGGTTTTCCTCTACTGAGCCGTCCCTCTGGATTGGATTCGAAGACTTTCCGCGCCGGAGCGTTGGTGTCGATTCGCTCTACATGACCCAGCCATCTAAGCCCCTGAATCTTGACTCGTTTGACCAGGTAAGTGTCGCTGTACAGACCGAACAGTTCGTGGTTAAATCTTCTTCTCCACTCTCCATCTATGCAGACGGGGCCAAAAATCACCCGAAAATTTTTCTTTCGAAGCATCCTAAGGCGTTCTCATCTACCTTTGACAAGGTCCATGCCTCTGCACAATATAAGAACCGGGATGATAAGTGTCTTATACAGGGACGCTTTAGTTGCTCGAGAGAGGACTTTACTACTCAATTGCCTTCTTAGTCCGAAGAAGCAGTGATTGGCTAGAGTTATTCTTCGTCTGATTTCAGCGCTGGTGTCATTATCTGAATTAATAGCCTAGGTAGACAAAGTCCTTAACTACCTCAAAGTTATAGCTGTCTATCGTGACGTTCTGACCAAGACGTCGGTGTTGGGTGTCTTTTTGAAGACAGCATATACTTGGTCTAGCCCTCATTGACTACTAACTACTTCGCTTCCGTCTCAATGCTCATAAACGCGCCATTGACATCACGCTGCGTTCTTCCAATTATGTCAATATCGTCGGCATATCCGAGCAATTCAACGGATCTTTGAATGATTTATGCCTCTTGCGTTGACGTGGGAGTGTTGCACTATTCTTTCCAGAACGATGTTGAAGAAGTCACATGACAGTGCAACGCCTTGCTTAAAACCTTTTTGACATCGAATGTATCGGTGAGATCTTTTCCAACCCTGATGGAGCAGCGTGCGTTCTCCATCGTCATCCTACACATTCGGACAAGTTAGGGATGTCAAAACTAGACATGGCTCTATATAACTCCTCTCTATAGATGCTATCATACGTGACCTTAAAATCGATAAAAAGGTGGTAGGTATCGATTTGAAGTTCCTAGGTTTTTTCCAACATCTGCCGTAGTGTGAAGATTTGGTCTATGGTGGACTTTCCTGGTCTTAAGCCGCACTGATAAGGACCTATCAGGCTGTTGACGAATGGCTTCAGACGCTCACACAATACGGCAGAGAGGATCTTGTATGCGATGTTAAGAAGACTGATACCTCTGTAGTTGGCACAGTTCAGAGGGTCTCCTTTCTTGAGGACCGGGGAAACAATGCAGAGGTTCAATTCATCGGGCAGGCTTTCTTCCGATCATATTGTAACGTGAACCCAACATTTTATACCAATTTCCTAATCGAAAAACGTTCAACCGAAAACACAACTGGCAACACTTTAATGGAATGGTATAAATGACAGGCGCTGCTTGTAAGCCAGTGTGTGTGAGTGTAGAGAGACAGACAGACAGAGAGTAGACAGCAAATGTGGTGACAATGTAGAAGTTACTGGAGATTTCTAGATGGCGTGTCATTCGATATAAATAGCCCGCCCGAGGCAACCAGGAGTCAGTTTTGTTTATAGAGTGATAAAGTTAAGAGTAAATACAAGTGATAGTCCAAAAGTTGAGTTGAGTTCAATAGAGTGTATATCGAAAGTAAATAAAGTGGTAGAATTAAATTGAAAAGTAGAGTTTTATTTTTGCGAACTAAGCGCACGTTACATTGGTGTCAGAAGTGTAAATAAAACTTATTTGAAGTAAAGTGTAAAAAAAAAAGGTAAAAAGAAAAATAAAAATTATACAGTGAAAATGGGTAAGTTGTTAGAAGAGCTCAACTGCATTGAGCTTAAAAGTGAGTTAGGTAAGCGAAATCTTTCTAGAGCGGGATCGAAAAATGAGCTCGTCCTGCGCTTGCGTAACTATTTGGAACAGCAAGGGAAAGACGTAAACACTTTTGTTTTTGAAACAGAAGTGGAAGAAGAGGAAGCAAGTGAAAGTGTAGATTTTTCTAGTATAATGAAGCTTTTATTAGAACAAAAGACAGAACAACAGAAGGTTCTAGGACGTCTGGAAGAACAACGAAACGATCAAAAGAAGGAACAACAGAATGTTCTCGAACAACTGGAAGCACAACGAAACGAGCAAAAGAAGCTGATTGAAGAGCAACGAAGCGAGCAAAAGAAAGAACAGCAGAATGTTCTCGAACAACTTGAAGCACAACGAAACGAGCAAAAGAAGCTGATTGAAGAGCAACGAAGCGAGCAAAAGAAAGAACAGCAGAATGTTCTCGAACAACTGGAAGCACAACGAAGCGAACAAAAGAAGGAACAACAGAATATTCTCGAAAGACTTGAGGCGCAACAGAATGTTTTGGAAGGTCAGAAAAACATTCTAGAAGGTAAATTGGGTAACATTGAGAAAAATGTATGTGCCCTAGATGAACGCGTTGAAGGTGTGGAGAAGCAGCTTTCTGTTGTAGAGAATCGTTTCGAAATCGTAGAAACCCGATGTGATAAACAGTTCTCTGTTCTGACCAAGGAATTGGACCAGATCCGGAAAATAAAAATTCGAGAGTCTGCTGGGGAGTATGCAAAGAAAAAGGAGATGAAACCCCCAACATTTGATGGACAGTCTTCTTGGCCAGTCTACAAGAGACAATTTGAGGCAGCCGCGACAACAAATGGCTGGGATGACGAAGACAAGTACATTGCACTGACTCTTGCTCTTAGAGGACCAGCAGCTGAATTACTTCAAACAGTTCCAGCTGGTAAGAGCGGCGATTTCAGTTCTCTCGTGGCAGCTATAGATAAACGCTTTGGAGATAGCCACTTGAAAGAAGTCTTCCGAGTCCAACTCAATAACAGAGTCCAGAAAAGGGGTGAAAGTCTACAGCAGCTCCAAGCAGACGTCGAAAGACTGGTTCACCTGGCATATCCGGATGCTGGAGAAGAAATCATCAACCAGCTTGCTGTTGAGTCCTTTGTTCGTGCCATTGCTGATATACATCTTCAGAGGTCTGTGCGAACTGCTAGAACACGTACTCTTTCTGAAACTTTAGCATTCGCATTGACAATAGAAGCAGCAGAACAGGCTTCTCAGGGAGTACATCGACTTAGAGAGGCCATAGTCGAAGAATGCTCGTGCCAAAGAGCTGAAATACAAAAGAACCGGAGCGGACTAGCAAGATGTTGGAACTGCAACAAGACCGGGCACTTACAGCGTCAATGCCGACTACCACCAAACAAAGCAGGTTGTCAACATTGTGGAAGCAAGAGATCCAACCCAGAGCAAGGTAACAACAACACCAGCGTTGCCTATCAGCCCGTTTCCCATCAGGGAAACGAGTAAGAACCAACTTCGAGGGGCAGAGGCTGGTTTCTTGTATCGATGGCCCCAGAACCACCATCCAGGTCTCTCAGACCAAACGAGACAACAAAAGTCTGACTGTGGAGACTACTATTAACGGGAACAAACATGTGGCTACCATCGACACCGGTGCCACAGCCTCCATAGTACGTCGAGACCTGGTAAAGACGACGTGGCTTCATAACACCAATAGCTACCGTCTAAGAACCGCAACGGGAGAAGCAGCAAGAGTATATGGAGAAGTGTGTCTCAAGATCCGACTGGCCGATCTAGTGTTTACTCATCAATTCCTGGTGGCAGATATATGTGACGAGTGCATCATTGGAATCGACTTTATGAAACAGCACGGAGTTATTTTGGACATCGGTAATCAGGTTTTGAAGTACCAAAATAAGGAACTTCCAATGACTTATTCGAACGAAAGTACGTCGACACTGAGAACTGTCATCAGGGAAGATCTTATTCTGCCTCCTTCTTCTGAAGTGTTCGTTTGGACAAAACTGGAAGGTGAGTTTGGAAGCCTTCGATACCTCATGGTGGAACCAGACCCAGAGTGTTCCTCCCAAAGCGTCATCATTGGGAAAACACTGGTAGCACCTAAGAACAAAATGGTCCCCGTACGATTACTAAACACCAGACCGTACGATGTAAGGTTGAAGAAAGGAGAAGTCGTTGGACGTTGCGAATCGGTTGCAGCAATTACGAAGATCACAGACGAAGCTCCGAGAAAACCTATAACTCCGGAGGAGCTCGAAACCATCAGAGCTAAAATACTGAATTCATCCAACCTTGATCACCAACAAACAAGGATGGCTGAAAGTCTCCTACAAGAATACACTGATATCTTCGCATCGCAAAAGGGGCAATATGGTAGGACACAGTTGGTGCAGCATCGCATCAACACAGGAGATGCAAGACCGATTCGTCAACCTACAAGACGTCTTCCACTGGCCAAACAAGGTGAGGTTGAGGAAATGATAACAGCAATGAAAAAGGACGGTCTTATCGAAAATTCCAAAAGTCCTTGGGCGTCACCAGTGGTGCTAGTGAAAAAGAAAGACGGAAGCACTCGTTTTTGTGTGGACTACCGAAGGCTGAATGATGTAACTAAGAAGGACAGCTATCCCCTGCCCAGAATCAGTGATACCCTGGATGCCATGGAGGGAGCGCAGTGGTTCTCGACGCTGGACTTGAAGAGTGGATATTGGCAAGTTGACATCCACCCTGATGATCGGGAAAAGACGGCATTTTCTACAGGTAATGGGCTCTGGCAGTTTAAGGTTATGCCGTTTGGGCTGTGCAACGCTCCGGCAACATTCGAGCGTTTGATGGAGTGTGTTCTTCAAGGACTGACGTGGAAAGCTTGCCTAGTCTACTTGGACGATGTCATTGTTTACGGGAAAACATTTGACCAACATTGTAAGAACCTTAAAGCCGTGTTTCAGAGACTTCGAGAGGCTAACCTTAAACTGAATCCAGAAAAATGTGCACTTTTCAAAACCGAAGTCAAGTATTTGGGACACATCATCTCATCCCAAGGAGTAAAGACTGATCCTGAAAAAGTTGACTCCGTCAAAAATTGGCCAACACCACAGGACAAACATCAACTCCGAAGCTTTCTGGGACTTGCCACATATTACCGACGTTTCGTTAAGAACTTCGCTGGAGTTGCAAAGAGTTTGCATCAGCTCACCGAAAAGGGGAAGCAGTTTAAATGGTCAGGTGAGTGTGAGAAATCTTTCCAGGAACTCAAATACCGCCTCTGTAACGCTCCAGTGCTGGCTCATCCAACACCTGGCAAAACATTCATCGTCGACGCAGATGCAAGCAACGTTGGAATCGGGGCGGTACTATCCCAAGTGCATGATGGCGAAGAGAAAGTGGTGGCATACTACAGCAAGGTCCTATCGAAACCCGAAAGGAACTACTGCGTGACCAGAAGGGAGCTGCTAGCTCTTATCTTGGCAACAAAGCACTTCCATAAGTACATCTATGGACAGAAATTCCTTCTGCGGACAGACCACGGTGCTCTGAGCTGGCTGTTGAACTTCAAAAATCCAGAAGGTCAAGTCGCAAGGTGGATAGAAAGATTGCAGACCTATGACTACCAGATCCAACACCGCAGAGGAAAGCTGCACTCAAACGCCGATGCACTATCACGAAGACCTTGCAAAGTGGATTGCAAGCATTGCAAGCGGCAAGAAGACAAAGAAATCATTACCGCTCAGCGACTAAGAGCTGACCCCATAAGCGGATGGAGCAATGAGGAAGTGAGGACTGCTCAACAGGAAGATCCAGATATCGAACCCATTCTCGCATGGAAAGAAAATGAAGAGAAACCGGAATGGGGAGACATTTCTGACAGGAGTCCAGTTCTCAAAGCCTATTGGGCACAGTGGGACTCACTATATGTGCAAGAAGGTGTCCTCAGGCGAAGATGGGAATCCGCTGACGGTAAGTCATATGTGATGCAGCTGATCGTACCGCAATCGAAAGTCAGTGAAGTTCTTCAGGAGATGCACGACGGACCTTCTGGAGGCCACCTGGGGGTAAACAAAACACTGGAGAAGGTGCGACATCGGTTCTACTGGTTACATGCTAGAGATGACGTGGAGAAGTGGTGCCGAACATGTGACAAGTGTGCTGCAACCAAAGGACCTGGTAGGAAGATTCAAGGTAAGATGCATCAGTACAACGTTGGATCGCCTTTTGAGAGGATTGCAGTAGATGTGGCTGGGCCTTTTCCAGAGACCAACGCTGGAAACAAATACATTCTGGTTGTAATGGACTATTTTAGCAAGTGGCCTGAGGCGTATGCCATCCCAAATCAAGAAGCCAAAACGGTGGTCGACCAGATTGTGTTTAACTGGGTTAGTAGGTTTGGCGTGCCTATGGAACTCCATTCCGACCAAGGGAGGAACTTTGAGTCAAACATCTTCCAAGGAGTGTGCGGACTACTTGGCATTAAGAAGACGAGAACCACACCACTTCATCCACAATCTGATGGGATGGTTGAAAGATTCAACCGGACCTTGAAAGAACACCTCACCAAGGTCGTAGGCGACTACCAAAGAGACTGGGATAGGCACGTACCGCTATTCCTGATGGCCTATAGAAGTGCAGTACATAGCTCGACAGGACAAACACCATCTGACATCCTGTTCGGGAAAACCATGCGGCTGCCCAGCGAACTTAAATTTGGATGCCCCACAGAGGAGCCACAGGACACAAACGAGTATGTGGACGACCTCAAGGAGAGACTCGCTGACATCCATAAAAGAACAAGGGAACGGATGAAAGCCTACAGCGACCGGATGAAGACACGGTACGACACAAAAGCGACAACGTCAGGATTCCAAGCAGGAGATCGTGTGTGGCTTTATAATCCTCATCGTCAAAAGGGATTGTCACCGAAACTTCAGCAAAACTGGGAAGGTCCTTATACTGTAGTCACGAGGATTAACGACGTGGTTTACCGCATCCAAAGAGGACTAAGAGGCAAGTTAAAAGTAGTTCATTGTGACAGGCTGCATCGATATAGTGGCGAGGCTGCAGATGGAATTATTCGGGACGAACAATCCTAAGGAGGGGGCAGTGTAACGTGAACCCAACATTTTATACCAATTTCCTAATCGAAAAACGTTCAACCGAAAACACAACTGGCAACACTTTAATGGAATGGTATAAATGACAGGCGCTGCTTGTAAGCCAGTGTGTGTGAGTGTAGAGAGACAGACAGACAGAGAGTAGACAGCAAATGTGGTGACAATGTAGAAGTTACTGGAGATTTCTAGATGGCGTGTCATTCGATATAAATAGCCCGCCCGAGGCAACCAGGAGTCAGTTTTGTTTATAGAGTGATAAAGTTAAGAGTAAATACAAGTGATAGTCCAAAAGTTGAGTTGAGTTCAATAGAGTGTATATCGAAAGTAAATAAAGTGGTAGAATTAAATTGAAAAGTAGAGTTTTATTTTTGCGAACTAAGCGCACGTTACAATATTTTGCAAATGAGCTGATGCATACTCCTGACCAGGTCATCGCGCAGCTTTAAACAGTTCGGCAGTGAGTCCATTAGCTCCAGTAGCCCATTTTTGTTATCTCACCCAAAATAGTCACATGCAGTCTCATTCCGAAAAAGGCAAATATTAGTTTATCACTATTTTTTTGTGTTTTCATCATCAAGAACAATTTTATGTTTTTAGAATCCTTGAAAACGTTCTTTCATTATCATCCCAATTTATGTCATATCATTCAATCTCATACCAATGAAACGAAATAAAAAAAGTGTTCTTGGATCCTTAAATCCATTCTACGCTCAAAGACAATGCTACGTTATTCTTTGTTGTTGATTATTGTTTTCTGAATAAGGCATTGAAGAAACTAAACTATTATTACCCTAAATTTTTTTCATCCCAACTTATCTCATTCCATCCAATCTCATCCCATTATCATCCCAATTAAAGCAAACGAAACGAAAATATTCTTTTGGTGCCGCAAAATATTTTTTCATCCCATCTTATCCCTATCGTTGCTGCTTGATCTTCTCTGAATATCGAATTGAAGAAAATGATCAGCTTTTATAACAACCAGGAAAAATATGGCAGCTGCCAGGCTTTTGTTCGGGGCCAACAATTTTGAGGATGACACAATGTTTACAGTGCTAAAACACTGTCAATTTTATGGCAGTGAAAGGGAGGCTTTGGGGAAGACATAGTTTTTCATCAGCTGTAACTTCAGGGAACATGCGAATAACAAAATGAAATTTTTTTCAGGACTTAAAGTCAAAGAATAGACCTTTAAATTCTGCCCACTCCCGTTTTGATATCTGGTAGTCAATATTCCCAAAAATGTGCCCAAAGATTGGCTTTTTTCAAAAAATCAAAGTTTGATAGGAATGTAAAGCACATAAAAAAATTTGTTTTCTTATCAACTTTAGATTTTTTATTTTGTACTTATTGTAAGGTTTTATTAGGGAAACTTTTAGGTACTTACTATTGATGTTTTAGGCACAGGACTACTTCAAAAATGGCAAAAATGTATATAAAATGTGTTGATTTCAAAAGGATGAGGTATCTAAAGCAACTCAAATATCTTAAACCTTTTACAGTAATCCCCGGATAAATACCCCCGCTTAGTTGCGTTACCCGTTTAATTGACCTGAATCCTAGGCAAAAAAAAGATCACATAAGAAATATACATAAAATTTCCCGTTTAAATGCATTCCGCTTAATTGCGTTTCCCGGTTAAATGGTCCAAAAATCAAAACTCTTTTTCAATTTGAAGCAAAATTGCCCGGTTAATTGAACGAAAAAAACCAAATCATTGAAGTCACTTTTTGCTTACACCTTAAATGATTGATGATGAATTGGTCGCATTGTTGCGCGCCTACAAGTTAATAGTCAAATTGACATGACTTAAATCGTTGTGAGATTTTCTACTCTCTCGTGAGCACTCTCTTTTGTGCACTGCTACGAAAAATCGCTGTGCTGGAACAGGATAAAACTGACTTTCACCGAATTTCGGTGCATTTCGTGCGAATTTTCAGTAAAGAAACACACCTATTTATTATTAGGTTTGTTCGTTAAGGCCCTGGGGTCGCCACAAAGCGTTTTTTTGAGAAACCTAAGGTCGCCCTGAATGTCAAATTGAGTGTTTCTTAGCCCTGGGGTTGACCTGGGTTTTCCCTCAACTCACCCTAGGTTTTTGCTGTGGCGAGTTGAGGGCTGTCAAATGGCATGTATTTTTATTCAAATGACAGGGATGTGTGGTGATTTTGTGGCTTTGCGTTTTTTGAGAATTGGAAAACCCAGGTTTTTTTGACAACTCATAAGATTGTCAAGAAAACTTGGGTCAACCCTGGGTAAAGTTCAACGAACGAGCCTATTGTTTGCTGAAACATCAGAGTTTAGCGACTGCAAATTAAAATCTTGAAAATGTGTAAGGAAACAATGCAGGTGAAAATTACAGATTCTTACCATGATATAATGTTCTAGCCAAATAAAAAGCAAATCTGACTAATTCCCTCTTGTACGCTTGCTAAAGATATACGCACAGATTATGTACCAATTCATAATTTATGTGTTGTGTACATTATGAAAAATTGTAATCATCCCTAGGCTGAAATTGTTTTGTTCTTTTTTTATGTCTTACCATTATATGTTAATTTTCCGTTCAATAAAATTTTGATTTTCATTAAAAAGGTTCTTCTTGACTTTCTTGCCAAAGTCGTAAAAAAAATCGCTTTATTGCGTTTTCATTTCAATTAAGCGGGGTTTTTCTAAATGGGACAGCAGATCAATTAAGCGGGATTCTTTTAATTGCGTTCCCCTGTTAAAAGCGTCTAAAGTTGTGCATTTAAGGTGATGCAATTAACCGGGGAGCACTGTAGTTGATTTGAAAAGAATGCTTTATCAGCTTCAAAATTACACCTTAATCGTCAAAATCGCTTGCATACAGACAATTTTAGAGTGCAAAATCTGAAACCCATAAAATCACTATGTTCGGTTCTTTGAGTAAGGCTGGAGGGGAGAGGAAAATTACAAAAAGAAAATCCTTTGACTATTTCGTATTTCAATAGCAAAGGAACATTTCTACAAAGATTGAGCAAAATCGGAGGTATAGCAACATTTCGGATGGACCGTTTTCATATGGAATGGCTCAATAGTGTTGTGTTTTCTTTTCTCCTCAAATTAAATAATAGAAAATATGTTATCCCTAGTTTTGAGAAGTTTCACTTCTTCCGCGCGGAGAGGCACTATTTTTTTCAAACCAGTAGCTAGCTTTCAATCCGGCAATACTTCTTACTTCTGTCGGAGTTGTTCTTTTTGGCAGCTACCACTTGGTTTATGCTCAGTTTGCCATCAAGCATGTCGAAATTGTCGGCAAATGAACCTAAAACAAGATGACCACTGGGCACTGATCCCAAAATTAAAAAAAAATTTATTCAGCGATTAAGTTTACTTTAAGATAAATGGTTGGAACATTAATAAACCATGATAATCACAAGCAATTTTTGTATGGTGTCCGATCGAAGCTTCGGCTTCGGCCACAATCGGCTTAAAAAAATACTATTGGCTTCGGCCAAAATAGGCCGAAGTTTTGGCCGAAGCAGAAAGTTTAGTTATTAGTTGACGTGCGTTATGGTAAGCCCTAAAAAATACCAATTTCGTTTTTCTTAGAGCCGTGTTGACTCATTTTTTGTTCTTTTTCTTAATTTCAAGAAAATATTAATTTTGTTACTAGTTTAATTTGTTTTTATTTTTGAAAAGTCAATTTAATCTATCCCGTTAATTTGGGTATAGATGGATAGATTTGGTTCGTTCGTTGAACTTTACCCTGAGTTGATACAGGTTTCCTTGACAACTCTATGAGTTGTCAAAGAACCTGGCTTTTCCAGTCTTTAACCCTAAATTTCAAAATTACCACACATCCCTGTCATTTGAATGAAAATACATGCCATTTGATAGCCCTCAACTCGCCCGAGGAAAAACCCAGAGTCAGTTGAGGCAAACCCAGGTCGACCCCTGGGCTCAGGAACACTCAGTTTGACATTCAGGGCGAAATTGAGCTTTTCAAAAAACGCTTTGTGGCAACTCCAGGGCTTTAACGAACGAGCCTGTTCAAACTGTTTTTTTTTTTTTTTTTTTCAATTTTAGTCAATCTGAAAGGAAAATTTTTTAAGTTATTGAAGCTTCGGCTTCGGTTTCGGCCGAAGGTTGATGTTCAGACGAATATTCGGCTTCGGCTAGAAATCGACCTTCGGTCGGACTCTTAAGTTTTGAGATACGCGCTGTTACATTCACTGTTTGGTGTGGTCTATGGGCAGAGGGAATCACTTGTCCACATTTCTTAAATAAAGAAGCCTACCATAGTTTTACAGTATATTGAGAATGCTATAGAGCTATAATAAATTACTTTTCCGTGCCTGAATCGTTGATGTGGACGACTATTGGGTCCAAAAAGTTGGGGCTACATATATACTATACAGCTAACGAAACAATCAATTTATCGATTGAAGCTTTTGGTTAGCGCATTATCTTCCGCCATGGGCCTGTGGCGTAGCCTCGAAGATCATCCGCTTTATACCTACCACTGGATTTTTTTTTGTGGGTTTATGTGAATTCGCTTGTCTACGCAGATAAGCTCACTCATCCCACCTTATTTTATCCCATCCTAAGTCATATCAATCACAGCCAATGTTTCAAAAAATAAAAGTTGTAGCTCGTTGTGACTCAAGTAACACAAAGATTATTACAATTCAATTCATTATTTATTCAGTAGCAGTATACGTATTTTTCTTTTTGACTATTTACATTCTTTTTAGAGATTTAGGATATTCAATTATTCCTTTACAGCTATAATATAAAATATGTATAACAATAATTTTATAAAAAGATAATTTACATCTTAAGGGAAAGCTAAAAAAAAACCCTTATACAACACTTAAAACTACTATTGCAACAATCCCTAACCAACAATTTTTTTGCATTTTTATTATTTTGTTTAACGTGGTAAAACATTTAAATTGGAAAGCTTTTTAACAAGTTGATTTTCAGATAAGAAACTATTTACATCAAATTTTTGTTTAGAAATATCAATGAGATTATCCAAAAAGTCGATATTGGCTAGTTCATGAAGTCTCCGGGTTGAGTAATAACGTGGTAAATTAAGCATAATTTTGAGTATTTTATTCTGGCACCTTTGTAATTTCAATCTATGCGACTTAGCGCAATCATACCAAACAGGGGCACCGTACAAGAGGATAGCTTGAAATATGGTTTTGAACATTATAATTTTATTATCTTTGCTGAGTTTAGAGTTTCTGCAGATAAAAGGGTAAAGGATTCTAATACAGTATTTTACGGATATAAGAAAGTCTCATATAAGAAAAACTCGCTTGTAAGATAGGCAATCGAAAGCACCGTGTCTTTTCCTTTAGTATCTCTTCAAATTCAAACGTATAAAAGAAACTCGTATATAAGAAAAACTCGGTTAAAAGAAACTCATTTTAATGCACTCCTTTAAAATTTTAGAATAAAAGAGCACTCATATATGAAACTTCATGAAATTTTTTCCTTCCGCAACAGTGTCTGTCAGTACAAAAAGGATGAAAATCGACGATAAATGTCTATGTTCAAGTGACAATATTTCGGTGAAATTCAAACATAGAAAGTTCTCTGTTAAAGCATTTCTAAGAAAATTTTATTTAAATTCTTTTTTATGGAGCATTGCCTATACTTATATGCAACCAGAAAGAAATGCCATTAAAAAAACTGACAAAACTCAAGAACTGGCAAAAATTGACTTTTTTTCTGTCGGGAATTTTATTATTTTAGATAAAAAGTTGTTCTTTATAATTTTGAAAAAGATGCATTTCGATGGGAAAATCTGCTCTCTAAAAAAAGGTCCTTGGAATTGCATCAAAATTTTGCTTCGTTCTCGAGATATATTGAAAAAACGAATGAAGATGGTTTAGACCCCATGTCTCCGAATGGCACCATCTAATTTAATAGCACTTTCGGTTTTTTCTCTAAAATTAACCCATTAATCGATTCAAGCAATAAATCTCCATTCAATGTTGTGATCCGAAAGACATAATCAAGGCTGGCTGAATAGATGGAAAAAAGCCAGAATATTCGTTTCAAAAAACTACACGAAGAATCCCTTTCTTCAGATGAGAATGCAGCTTAAAATTTCAAGGATGTTGTCATACCCAATTTACTAGAAAAATATTCACTTGAAGACACTCATATATGAAAAAAATGTCTGTGTAGGGACTTTGAGCACTTGTTATAGTTGTGTTTGTATGAAATACATAAAAAAAACTACTAAAAGCGCCCATATTATTATTTTATTCAAACAAACCTCAAATTGAAGAAACCTTTTTTTTTAATTTTACCCATTTTGATTTTTTTTTAATATCATAAAATGTAAGGGTTTTTGAGTGCACTTATAACTGAGTTTTTTTTTATTGTTTTGTTCATCTGTAAAAAATTAAGAAACTCTATGTTTATCAGGCATTTTCTGCAGAAAAGTGACCTCAAAGTCAAAACTTTGTTTCGAGAAGAAAATTTGAACACCACTTAAAATTGAAAACCTGGCAACCCTAAAAATATGAAAGTTAAACTTAAATACAATCTTAAAAGTTGTTATTTCTACAAAAAATTAAGTCTAAGATTAAGTCTTTATCATCATTCATCAGTATTGACAGAGATATCGAATTTTACATAGGTTAGGGTACACCAAACCTAGCCTTTTTTTAAATTGTCAAAAATTGGTGTCAAAGTTGAGAAACGAGCCTTACTGTAAAACAATTTTTTTCTTAGAATATGACCAAGAATCACACCCCAAATGCGTGCTCTTTTATACACGAAGTACGGGACACCCTTTATAAGAAAGTTTTTTTCTTATATCCGAGGTTTTCGTATAAGAAAAACTCGGATATAAGCAAAAAAAATTTGGCATTCTCGGAGTTTCTTATATCCGTGTTACACTGTATACATATTGATTTTATCGACTGTGGTGGAAATATGTTTATGAAAGTTCCACTTTTTGTCTAACATTATGCCGAGATATCGACAATGCTCAGACCACTCGATGTTGACAGAGCCCATTTGAAGTTGAACATTTCCCGGTAAGGAACATGCTTTTCTTCGTCGTGTAAACCAGATTGCCTGAGTTTTCTCTGGATTAATTTTGATTTTCCACTTGTAAAAATAATCTTCTAGTTTAGTGAGGGATACTTGCAGTTTTTGGTAGACATCCAAAAAGAAAATCCCAGAAGTATAAACAGCAGTATCGTCGGCAAACATAGCTATATTAACGTCGTCTCCAAGAGAAGGTAAGTCAGACACAAAAATATTAAAGAGGATGGGTCCAAGTACTGAACCTTGAGGTACACCATGCTCAATTAATTGGAGAGCAGATTTCGCATTTTCAACTTTCACTACAAATTTTCTGTTTCTTAAAAAGCTTTGGATCATTTTGATAACTGGGATTGAAAATTGGAACTTATACATCTTGTGAACCAAAGCATCGTGCCACACAGTGTCAAATGCTTTGGCAATGTCTAGCATTATTAAACATGTAGATTTCTTAGCGTTAAATTTAGAGGTTACATGTTGTTTGATTCTAGCAACTTGTTGGTTAGTGTTGTGGTTGCTTCGGAAACCAAATTGATAGTCAGGTAGAATGTTATAATCTTTTAAGTGATTGTCAAGTTTTTCTTTAATTATTTTTTCTAACAATTTGCTAAGAGAACTGAGTAAACTAATAGGCCTGTAGCTTTTAACATCATCTTTAAGCTTGCCTGGTTTTGCGATTGGTATAACCATTGCTGTTTTCCAGCATTCGTTTTGAGACATCCATTGAATAAAGCAGTCAGGTATCGTATTCCGGTGGATGGAAGAGCTTTAAGCACTCTGTTATTAATGCCATCCAAGCCAGGAGATTTTTTAGTTTTTAGCGATTTTATGAGGTAAACGATTTTACTAGAACAAACCAAATATAGTTCCGGTAAAGTAGTGCTTGACTCAGATATAGTCCTAATAGAGTAAGAGACTTCTGCTATAGTATAGTCATCACTGAGGCTAGTTGCAATATTGTGGTTTTGAGTAAAAGCTGTTGCCAAGAGGTTAGCCTTTTCTTTTGGAGCAATAACAAGTTGATTTTGTGTTTTAAGTGGTGGAATATTTGAACCATTTTTCTTGATTACTTTGGTAACTTTCCAAAATGGTTTACTAGACTTTTCGAAGGAAGATAGTAAACCATTCCATCGCTTGTTTCTAAAATCTAAAATTTCTTTTGCAATCATTTTGTTTAAATGTTTGACGTTATAAAGAAAGAATTCATAACGTGTACGAAGCCATTGTCGCCTTTCAGAGTTTCTCAAACGAATTAGAACTAAGATGTTCTCTGGTAGTTTCACTCTATGATTACAAACTGCAGGAAACTTGGGGACTGCGAAATCAACTGCTCTGTTTATTATTGAGACAAAATTTTCACACATAGTATCAACTTTATTTGTATCTGTAATAGATGTTGAATCATTTATACTGCAATTTCTGTTAATAAAAGATTTAAACAGATTCCAGTTTGCAGCGCTATAATTATAGTTAAATCTGACTTGCTTGATTGGTGCTATATTATTCGGCGCAGAGACATAAGTCCCCGGGACATAAGTCCCAAATTTAAAGTTAGGGACTTATGTCCCATCTAAGTGAGACATAAGTCCCAACTTCGATTTGGGAGTTATGTCTCACTTAGAAGGGACATAAGTCCCAAAAATAAGAGTTGGGACTTTTGTCCCACCGAATATACTTTTTACAAGCTATAACATTTTTTTAAGAAGCTCTTCTGAAAAATTGTCTGTGTTTTTGTCAAATTCTTAAAGCTTCTTTTTTCAAAAAGCAAACTTACTACTCCTCCGACTTTTTACGCATTCAAAATTAGAGATAGAGTTAGAGATTATCTCCTAATTCCGGAAAACCATATCTCTAATTTTGAATGCGTAAAAAGTCGGAGGAACTATATGTGCAAATACCTCAGCTATAATTGAAGTAAACATTTTCCTTCGCCCGCTGGATGGAATATAATATTTCGAACAGAGCCTTCGAATCAGTATTGAAAGAGTAGATAACGATTCTGGGACTATTTATAGGTTATTGGTTCCATAACTTAAAATCATTTGAGAGAAAGATATCAAGGACCAACAACTTTATGGCAAGCAAAAATTGTTTGGTTGCCTAGTAGAAATGTACGACGATTTACTAAGCTCTATTCCTGAAAAGTTGGGACTTATGTCCCATCTTCAACGGAAAAAAGTTGGCACTTATGTCCCGATGCCGTGGGACATAACTAACAAATCGAAATTGGGACTTATGTCTCACTTAGATGGGACATAAGTCCCAAAAATAAAAGTTGGGATTTATGTCCCGGGGACTTATGTCCCTGCGCCTATTATTCACGGTAATAATAACTGGAAGATGGTCGGATCCTAAATTGTTATGCGTGGATGGTTCATTGCAATGAGTTGGTATGTTTGTTATGAAAAAATCAAGAGAGGAGGGACTTTTCGATGCAGATGTGGGAACGTAAGTATGATTTGGAGGGTATAATAGCGAAAAACTGGGAGAAACCTCGTTAGTTTCGTCGTTAGATATTACCCCAGCAGTTAGCCCGAAGACAATTCCAAAATTGGTGGCGACAGTTTAAGTCACCGCCAATAATAGTTTTGTTACGAAATCTAAATAGCGTTCTTAAATCAGATTGAAAGATTATTACAAGTATTATACTGAAGACAAGTTACGGCATCAGTGATCGAGCTAAGCGCTAAGGAGTGGCGTTTTTCTCCTAAATTTTGCTCTAAATTACACAGTTTCAGTAGGTTTTTCATCTATCGAATCAAATTCCGTTCGATTACAAATAAGAGAATATAAATACATGTTACAAGATTAAGCTCGAGTTATAGTGACATACATAGGTACTTCAGTCAGATTTCACTTGATAACGTGTGTCGTAATCTGGCCACTGATATCACTTTATTGACTCTCACAATAACTCATCCCTCTGCAACTGCTTCATCCATTTTTATATAAATCCACAATAATTTGTTAATTAATTCACATTTTTCTATTTTCAAGTGAAGCAGTAGAAAAAGCATTATAATTTATTAACAATCAATTCTTCCTCAGTTCAAAGCGGTATTTTCGCTTTCTCATCCCATCTTACACAAACATATAAACCAAAATTCCTTCAATCGAGTTGAAATTATGATCTCAATTTGAGGAATTTATTTTATTTTTTTTATTTTTTATTTTTGTCACCTTCGCAATAAAATAATAAAATAATTATACGTGCCTTCTATTTTCCTCCCTATATTTTAGAAAAATTGCTTTCCGCTTGAATTCGTTAGTGATTCTATTTAGAAAGCTTATGAAGTCATTTGAGATGTGCCATGTACCACCATATATATCTGCTTAATGGAAGACCAATAAAATACGTCACTTCGAAATAATGTTTTGTTCCCTTCGGCATAACCTTCATCCAGCTAACTGCACTAATAGCCCATTTTCCATTAATAACTTTCTGACATAGTGCGTGTTCGTGTATGTGTCATAGCAGAAGTAATTATTTCATGCTCGACTGCACAGGCACACCAGCCATCCCATATACCTAGTTTCTCTTTTTCTCAAAATACTTCCCAACCTCAGCGTGTCATTCAAAAAGGAAATAGACCACGACCAACGACCCGCCATCGAAACACTCAAAAAGCCATGTTACCATTAATTGATCTCAAAGCCCATACCACAAGAAACCCGTGATCATGAAAAGGCGGTCGTTAATAACGGTGTTAGTGTCTCTAAAAACCAAATCTCGAAATTATTTTTATTGTCTTCGAAAGCTTCATGTCTTGCTGTTCATTAAATCGTTTAATCGCCCACCATTATCGGTATATACGTAGGTATGGATATTTGTATAAGACGAATATTTATATATACATTCCAATTCCAGGTCATCATTTTGTTGTCAAGAAACACGTTTTATGGTCTACAAACTAAGCCACCATTCGATGCTTGAGTGCACGCAATTATAGAGGTGTATTTTCATGGCGCATCAGCTATGTCTTTAGATTTGTGTATTTGAATGACTATGATGGTGCTGTGCGTGGGCATCACTGCTGCTCTGTGAAGATGAAGAAATAGTCGTTCATCGATTGAAGTTTTCTCTTCTTACATCGAAACTAGACAGATGGATTCTAATTGGATATCGGATTGCTTTTCGTGGATCTGGTGTATCTGGTGTCAAAAAAAAAAACAATGACTCGAACTTTCACTGGGTATTAAATTTTGACTGCTTCCAAGTTTTTCTTTGATGATCCCTAAAGAGATAAATTTTCCATTGACATTGTTTCCCTTTTTTAATTTCCCTTTTAAATGCCATGGCACCTAAAGGAAGTCTGATTTCAATATCTTTTGCGGAATTGAAAAACAAAAAAAGTTATTTTCCTCCAAGGCGAAGCCAAAGCACCATTACGAAACGAAAGGAGGTCCAGCAATTTAACTGTGCTAGGACATAGTTAAATGTCACTTTTAAATGAAGAAGTCCGTGTTTGTTTGGAGCCAGCAGTCAGGCGAAGATTTGGTGCTTTTCAGCTTTGAAGATAAGTTATGACGTGTTCTGGTTTCTTAAGACTGAAACGTCATGAACGTTGAAAATATTGAGCCCTAAAATCATCACAATACGCTTCCCTGGTGTACACCAACGGTGACTTTGGTGACTTCAAACGGACATCCTAACCATCGTATCGTGAACTCAGTTTTTCTTCGCTTCTTTCTTGCAGTTTTTGTAATCTGAAACCCTATCACAACCTTGCCCTAAATCTAAGCAAGTTCGCTGGAGAAAATCCCAAGTACTTTGCTGTTTATTTTGAAAAAGGTGCGTAGATGGTGTCACACAGATAGCTTTGCATATTCCAAACTAATTGCTCGCCGTTCCATTTGCCCAACTATAATGCCTGATTTCTCTTGAAACTTTTGTTTGTTTGACTTCCTTCATCGCCTCCATAAACAAATTCTGTCAGCTGAAGACTGTATTCCCGGGCAACAGGTTCACCCTTTATCACTTTGTAGTGTTTCACCCGAGATAGATTCATAGATTTGGCTACCAAATGGACCTATTTTGGGTTTAATTTCCAGTACTGCTGCAAATAACGAGGTTTCGACACTGTTTGATGACCAAAGCAATTGATGCTATAAAAACATGCCTCCCCGCCTCTCCTTGTATTATCATTACTTTTATAGAATTGCCTTCCCTTAATGGAATAGCAAGTTGCATTCCCCTTCTCAAACAATTCAATCGTAATACTCGCACATTCCCAGAAATGCCAATCAGTTTACCTTTGAGTCTAATTTCAGACGTTCCATCAAGTATAGAGATTTTTTTATAAGTCAAACAACGTGAATGAGGAATACCTTACCGAACTCATTTTTCTAGGGCATTACGATATTAAATAAATTAATAGGGTGGCGCAACAGAGCGAGGAGCTCCTGGGCCTAGCGCATTTCCCACAGTCATGCCTTGTGAGTGAATGGAGGGGACATACCTTGTGAGTGAATGGAGGGGCTAATTGAGAAATCGCTTTTCATGGCAATGAATTTACTAACGGAGGACTTGTCAATTCCTCTCGAAAGGCGATACCCGTGGAAAAACATTTTTGCCTCTGCTGGGAATCGACCCTCGAACCTCTGGGTTAGCAGGTGGGCATGCTAACCATCACGCCACGGGTACCATTTTACGATATTGAGGCATTTATAACCAAGGTACATCGGCATCTCCTTTCATTTCTCTGTGTCAAAACATTTTAAGGATAATCAAAACTTTCTTAGTGTGCACACGCGTATATAAAAAAAGTCATCAAACAATCAATAGACTTCGACGTGATCAACACGCTGTCAAGCACCTCTTCCGCAAGGATAAAACCGGCTCTGTTTTTATCCCAATGCGTTTTGTAGTAAAAATTCTTGCTGGTTATTTCCTTTGCATTCAAAAGACGGGCCCTGTTTACGGGCCATTTCATTTCTTGGACACATAAAATATCTATTCTCCACCTTCTCATCAAAACTTCCATTTCGAAACTTCGACCAGTCTAACACTCAAAGTTCCAACTCCCGACTCTGCAGCTCCATCCAATCCGTCGGATTGTTTTCCTAGCCCCCGTAATACGTGTAGCTCTGGCTCAAAGATTTCTGAACGGTCCAGGGTCAGTACCATGTGTAGCAGAAATAGTGCCTGCTATAGAGCAGTGAAATAGCTAAATACAGCTTTCTCGATAATCCTTAAAATTTTACAAAAGTTTCGTAAAATACGAAAAGTATTTTAATTTTTGGACAAGAGAAGAGGTGGCTTTACGAAAGCGGAGTAAGGGATCGAAGAAAGGTTAACAACACAATCAACTGGAATAAGGCACAATTTAAAACAACACTACCAAAGCTTAATCGCTCTCAATATTCCTTTGTAAAACATATCCTTCCTATTGGACTTCCTTACGCCCTCTGAGGGTCGTCGAAATAGGGTCTAAGGTCCTTGACATTCCACGGTTTTCGAGAGATACCATTTACATTTTTGAGAAAGAAAAATGGACCCACAAATTTTAGACCTTTCTTGCAGCGTAATTATTCGTCGAATCAGATAAATTTGGGGAAAACTACATGAAAAATTTAGCAGATTTGGCATCATTAAGCAACCTCACAAGTGAGATGAAAAGATTGAAGAAAACAAATGAGCTTACTTTGGTTACATGAGCACAAGCATCACAATGCCTCGTTTCGCAAAAGTTCAGAACGGACAGAGCAAGATTTCGCACACTTTCACATTTCCCTCTGCTAAGCTTCGAATTCCATTTAGCTGTTTGCTCCTACCTTTGAGGAAACACAAAAATTCGGTCGTCAAAATGTCTGATCCTGTTTGAAACACAAAGATAATCATTAACCATCATTATAACTCCAAAGACTATCAGGAGAAACAAACGTGCAGTTGAAGATTTCGCACATTTTCGCATTTTTTTCTGCGAAGCCACGAATTAAAATAAATCAATATTTCAAAATGTTGAACTTCTTTCTGCGAAGTTCGAAATTTGTAGGTCTCCTCCATTCCCTCACAAGGCATGGTTTTGAGAAATGCGCTAGGCCCAAGGGCTCCTCGCTCTGTTGCGACATATTTATTTATTTATTATTTATTAACAAATGTGTATTTCTTGTCATCGGTTCTGGCTGAAGGCTTCTCCGTCTACCAAAAGCCTTATCATGTTCTATCTAACACATTCTAGTGTCTTCCTTCTATGACAAAATGAAAGAAAAGCACTCCGTCTTCAGTACTGATCTTTAAGGAAAGAGCCATAAACTTGAATCTACACACTTTTCATCACAAACAAAAAATAAACCTTGCAACTCTAACTGACAGAGGTTACATACTTCTTCCTTAAACAAGTAAAACCCCTTTGACACTTTTGTAAGCACTAAAACGAATTACCCACAAACTGTTACAAGAAAATGCTCCTCTCAACTCAACTCAAGAACAACTGAAAATCCAGATCCATTTCCGCAACTTAGCCACACAAAGTCCTTTTAAAATTCACAAACATATTTCCATTCAGCAGTTCATACTCTTTTGTAAATCTAAATGAGTCCAGAAGAGGAAAAAAAAAATAAACTGCATTCAGCTGCATACAGACCATTCATTGTGCTAACAATAGTCCCTACAAACACCACCACGATGACGCCGACCGACGACGGACGACAAAACAAGCAGCATCATTCCCCTTTTGCAAAAATATCCAATTTGCAGTTTGTCACAAATTTATCGAAAGTCCATTCAATGTGGTCCTGGCCTAGGCTTCCATACTCCATAGTGGCATGGCATGGCATGGCATGGCACGAGGACTTGGGTACAACAACGGCCGGCACTTCCTTCACATGGCACAGCATGTGTGCAAGTTCAAATTTCAATCTGGAATAAAGTAGCTTCTCTGTGCAATATGTTGGCATTGCTATTGACCTAAATAGCCGGATGTTGAAAGAATCTTGAAGTAGTATATGTATTGCAAAAGGCCGCGCTGATGTTTAGAGCATTTGGACAGCCATTGGACTTGAAGTGGGGGAGGATTTTGTGTAAAAGTCTCACGCCTACCTATTTAGAGATTAATGTGTTGGATAAGCATTGATGTTTGATGGGGTGTGGCCGGAGCAAGAGGTTATGCTTCGTTTTTATAATATAAAACCTCCTTGTTGTGTCCATAAAGAGCAAAGTAATCATGGAAATGAAAATTACGAACATCAGGTTACATAGAGCTTCGATTATGAGTGTTGATAGCTTTAATGAAGTCAGGCCGAATAAGAGTGTGAGTTGGATACACAGAAATGGGATGAGTTTGAAATAAAATTAAATATGAAAAACTCAAGTGGGATGAGTTTGAATGGGAAGAGTATGAAATTAAATTAAATGCGAAAAACCAACGCTTCGCAAATAGGACGCCATTTCCCATCACCAAAGAATTTATTCGTCCTTAAAACAGAAAACTAATTCCACAAAACTTTCCAGCTAAAACTACTTTCTGTTGAGTTTGGTTTATATTCACTTGCACAGCTCCTCGTAAATCTTACTTTCTGCAAAACCTTAATCCATCAGCCGAATAGCACTAAACATCCAACTTCGATCCAACCCGAAGTCTGTTTGCCTGTGGCCACATACATTATACAACTCGTTCTCGTACTTCATTGGTACTTTTGCCAGCTTTTCTGAAGATTTATATGCCATCAATTGGGTTGAAAAATTTGTTCTTGTCGAAAATACTATCTCCCAAAGGACCAACGGCAACAGGTTCAAAAAACGAAATGTTCCTCTTTCTAGAAACAGTAGTAGAGTGTAGAGTACCTCCCTCAAATCCTTAAATCACTTTGACTTCAACTCGTCTCCAAAAGACTGTAAAGCATCATCGTCCTTCTCTAAAAAGTTGAATTCCCTGCTGTGAAAATTAAAGGAGAATATAAATAAAACGTGAAAGGCAAACAAAATCTAACTGCAAGTTTGCCTGTGAATTTTTTTTTTAAATCACTGTTGATTTTATAGGAAGTGGGGAAGAGGAGAGAGGTTATCGTTCAACAAGAGTACCTATGAACTGGTATCAAGAGTAAATGAGCAAGTTGTTTGTCTTGAGGTAAGCTTTTCATCGAGTGGAGAGTCAAATTTTTCAAATCGGATAAAAAGTAAGTGGTTTGCTATTAGGTGGATGTCGACTCTGTTTAGATTTGTTTTGCAACACAAAACGAAAGTGAGGAATTGGAGTTTATACGAAAACGAAGGATGTGCGTGCTTTTGGGACGATGAAAAATTTAAGTGGACTTTGGTAATTTATTTTGACTTAAATTATTTATAAATACAAAGTAATTGGAAACAGTTGAGAAAGATAACTGGCACTTTGAAAGCACCATTGCTTTTTTATTGACTAAACACGACCACAATGGAATTAACAAAAAAGGCCCTATATTGCTGCCTTGTGGAATCAATGAAGATATTTTTTACAAAATGGATTGTGTGTCCAATTCGCAGGTGGTAGAAGTGAAAATTAGACGAATGTAATGTTGCGGGAAGAGGATACTCGTAGGTTTCGATAAAATGTTTTAGGGAAAACAACGTAGCCAGCATAAGATTGCCTGAAATCAAGTTTCCATGGGAATATGTTGATCAAAATTTTAAAGAAACCATCCCTGGACTAAACTATATCTACAACCCATTGGAGGAGGTTATTATGAACTTATTATGTGCCTGACTCTTTCTACTGTCGCTTTTTCGTTTCACAAAATTTGAACGATGCTAAAGAGGTTTTCACTTCAAAAGTTTCAATGGTTGAAACTAGTATAAAAATCAAAGTCTATTCTACGAGCCACATTTCTTACGGGGAGAGTTTTACACAAATCGAAAGGAAAGGGTGTCGCAAAAAGGCTTGGAGAGCCTTTAGTCTATGGCACACTTAGGTTAGGTTAGATTAAATGGAGGGACACAAGTGGCAGCACCTCACTCGGATCTCAAGGATCCATTATGCTTCCCGGCAAAACAGAGGATGATGAGGTGGGAGGATTGAAGAGGTACACGGTTGAAAATACTGGTTTTTTTTTTAAAACGGCCCTCGTAATACAGCCGTATGAAATGCAGGAATAATTTGTTTTTAATATTCCAACTTTACTAAACATTTTTTTTAATAATTTGGTATTAAAATTCCATATATCTCCCACTAAAATGCCCCTTTTAATACTTATCCACTGAAATTTAACCTTCAAATATTAAAATCCAATATTTTGTTATTTGATTTTAGTAGAAGATTTGGGTTAAAGTGACCATAATATAATGTTCAAAACTAATGTATTGAAATTTACTACTTGATGTGTAAAACACCTTTATTTCTTATTCGGTATTACGATTGACTTTGATATGATTGTATATATTTGCTTCTTTCGCTCTCCATTTAAGAGAACAAATGTCGTTTCTTACATGTCCATCAAGTTAGCACTACCACTTCAAAATTTTCATAGTTTGTTTATGGGACTGCCATAACATATGTCGTAAATTTGTCGTAAATTTGTCGTGAAAACAAAAAATTTGTCGCTCTTCGTTGTTTTTAAAAAATAGTGTGTAGTGCTAACTTGACGCGTCAAGTTAGCACTACCACCTAAAATGGTCAAATCAAATCAAAATCACAACCTGAGTACGTCATTAATTGTCGTTCATTTGTCGTTCACAAGATATTCAAAAAGATATTTTGTCGCGAACCCCCTTTCCAAGTGCCCCCCTTATGAATGATTTTCAAGCTATTAACGAAAAACACCAAAGTTCAATACTTCAAACAATTGTTTTGTACGATATTAATTGTCGCTTTTTATGCTCTTATGAGATATGCAAACAGATATTGTGTTGACCACCAGTTCAGTGCTAACTTTGTGTCAAGTTAGCACTACACACTACTCTTTTTAAAATACTTGCCAAAATATTTGTTTGCATATAATCTTATAACTATAAGAGCATAAAAAGCGACAGTTAACTGCGTACTCAGTTAACTCAATTAACTGCGTACTTGAGTTGATTTGGCCATTTTAAGCGGGTGGTAGTGCTAACTTTGAGCGTCACTACACAGTATTTTTTTTTTTTTTTTTAATGAAGAGCTAATAGTTTTTGGTTTTCACGATTAATCTACGACGAATTTACGACAGTTAATTGCATACTTAGGTTTTTGTTTAAGATCGATTTGACGGATTTAGGGGGTGGTAAACACGGCTTTTTTAAAAACGAAGAGTGACAAATTTACGACAATTAATCCAATTAACAAACTATGAAAATTTTGAAGTGGTAGTGCTAACTTGATAGACATGTTTCTTACGCTCCGGGCGGTCTAAAGCCCCCGACCCATAGAATCCGTTGCGTTCGTTCGTTGCCGGATTCAACTGACAGCAGTGAGTTTTACCGGACACAACAGATTGGGGTGACCCATAGAATCCGTTGCGGTGTTTTGACAGGTATAAATTTGTCAAAATGAATAAGAGAACCTAGAGATGAGTCGATGAGTCAACTGACATGAGTGAGCTCTTCAAGGAATTTTTCACAGTTCTCGTTTTTTTTAGGTGGTGTATGTAGAACTTTGTAAGGTTTTCATAAAAGTAACTTCCGAAGAACAGCGAATTAAGGAATTTTGAGTATGAATTATGAGTAGAAAGTATAAGATAAGGACTTTCATTATAAAGAGTATATTTAGGAGATACTCTCCTTTAGATCATATCGAGTTTTTGAGAAAAATCGCTTTTATTAGTAAAAACAAAATAAAATAAAAGCAAATATAAATGTGAATTTATACATATGTAAATTTATATTTGTATTTATATTTACAGCTCAATTCTGTCCAAAGTAACTGATGACTCACGAATCACAACTTTCCAGAAAAGTCACAGTTTTCCACTCAACACACTGATGTGGTTCTCAGCAGGTCACAACGTTGTGACTTGTGACTTTTTGCCAGAATCAGGGTGTTAGATTAGTATCAGTTATATGTGAATTTTTCTTCGTCTTTTACTAATACAATAAGTTGGACATAAAACCGTTTAGATAATTTGTCAAAAACTTATGCCTCATTCTAAATTTTGGAATGTAACATTGGGCTAGTTCCTAAACGGAAGCTTTGCTAAGTAAGTCTAATGCTGAGCAAAAAAAGTCCAAATAACATCTACAATGCAATTAAAAGTATGCAAGTGTTTATTGATAGTTGCACAAATTCACTTACAATTGCGGAAAAAGCAATCTTCTACGTTTTGGGACATCCTGCTTTGAAGGTATTTTTTTGTCGGCATTTAAGAACTTCTTTTTTTGCATTTTTTTGTACAAGGCTTGCGTTTGGGAATTCGCCCATTCTTGTGGACATTATACTGAGCTCAGAAAGCCTTCATTTTCATTTCCACACAGCTTCCTGAAGAGAAACGAAATAGATTTGCGTTCGATTGGTTGAATAATGTAATCGTTGTCGATTTGTTGTTTTTAACAAATCGAGCAACGTGAACTTTGTCATTAGTGGTGAAATTATTTCTCAAATCTCGAACTCGAAAAATAAAATTGGATATTGAATGTATTTTTCGGCTATTCAAACTATTTTTATACTAAAATCCGATCGAAAATGCTACCTCAATTGTTGTTTCAGTAACAAAAAATGTGCCACATCTCTAAGGCATCGGTTTTACTTATTTCATCCCTAGCAGAAGAGAAAACTTCAAATTGGTTTTGATAGCTAATGTCATCAGTTCTGCCGGACGCAAAAAGTTAAAAGTTGGGCTACTTTTTCCGTTGCGTCCGTTGCATCCGATGATTATGGGTCACCTCTCATAAAGCGCCTTACAGACGATCAATGTTACTTGACAATATTACTTGGAGGAGCTTCTGTTCAAGTAAATCTGATCGTCTGTAGGCTCTTCAATGGTACTGTCAAATAAAATTGAAACATTGAGGAAAATCAAATCAGATTTGGTTTTCATCAAGTTTCACTGTCACTTGTGTCGTTATCTAGAGTGTAGTGCGATTAGGAAACTAAATAAATTTGTCAACTTTCATTGAACGTGTGGTGGCGATTGTTCATTAATTTTACTTGACAAGAGAAAACCTCAATAATAGTTGTCAAGTAACATTGTTCGTTCGCGCTTAAGATCGTGTGTATTTAATCGAGCTGTCAGTTGAATCCGGCAGCAAACGGACGCAACGGATTCTATGGGTCGGAGCCTTAACGAAAACGACTTTTCAAACGCTACTGCTTTGGTTCTGCCTTCTGCTTATGACATTTGACAAACACACTTTAGAATTTACCGAGAAAATTTAGATGAGTAGGCTGACACTTGACACATCTCTAAGTGACACATTGTCAGCCTATTCATCCCTCAAAATTTCAATAAAAGTTCGGCTGACAGTCAGACAGTTATTAATTAGTTCCTATTTTTGTTTGATCTTTTCGTTTATCTTCGCCACAAACTGACTGAAACAAGAATTCTCTAAAAATACCTTAACTACTTTTCATTGAGTGTAAACCATGGTTTCGGATTTAATCTCTCAAGACTATTTTTAAATAAAAAAAGATTTTACATTGGTACCATCTACCATTTATCTCCTGTAGGTATGTTTGTCTTGCGTAATATTTTATGGGCTGATGGCACATCCTTTCCTTCTTTTTCATTTATTTCTTGTGCACACACAGATACACTGGAACGTATAGGATAAACCGCAAAATCCCAAGGTTTATGTTATCCGCACCGCTTAGCAACTGCATATGAAAAGTTATTGGCCAATTATACAAGCAGGCAGTAAAAAGGATATTCCAGTTTGTTTTCCTTTCGTTTTTATTATTATTAATATTATTTAAATCCCTTTACACTCTTTTCGAGAAGGAACTTCTGATTCTGACCATATTTTCTTGCAATTTACGAAAATCAAATGCAACCACATTACTTTTCCGTACATAAATTCGAATTTATGTGTGTGTGTGTAAAAGCCAAGAGGCAAGTGTGGTTGAACGTCTTTTTTTTTCTTTCAGTCTTTCTTTTTTTCCTTGGATGGAAAGTGATATATCGAGTTGAAGTTACACAAACTTTGTTTGCTCTCAAGGATCTTAACGAAATTAATATTCCATCGATGTTTCCAATTTCCTTTACTCGAAAGAAGCTTCTGTGTGCGAGACGTGAACTTTTGTTTTACAAGGGATGCATTTTCTTAACTCAACTCAGCGTTTCATGAGTGCCAAGGAAAAAAAAAAACTCTCACGTATCTCACAACGAAGTGATTTCATGTGCACCTGGAACTGGTCAACACCACAACTTTCCAATGACAAGGTGTTACTTTTCCCACCTAGTCGTTCAAAAAACTGTTACTAACAGCCTCATTGTGAGAAGGGAAAACTTCTCATACTAATTATCACTTCATAAGGTGCTTTTATCAATGAAGCCCTTAAAAGGTATAAATGTGTAGTAATCTGCACAACATGGCTTTTCTATATATCGTCGCGTTAATAGGAAGTCTCTATTGAATATAGTGTTGAAGGTTTTGTTCCCACACATCCTACACTTTATCTATTTTTCCTCTTTGTTGTTTTTTGTTGTTGGCTTCTTATAATGTCTGACACTGGCGCTGAGAAAGGTCAAGTGTCAGTGGCAAGCAGTCATCAGTGAGTGTCTGCCAGAAACGACAAATTGGTATTTACTGTATTTTATGTTTGGGGTGTGAGGGGTTTTATTAATCAATTTTCCTAGAAGTCATTTGATAAGTTAGGTATTTATTGGATGTAATATAACAACTGGCAGAACACCAGGCGATGATGTACATGTATGTACACGTTCGACAGTATGGACGCAAAAAGTGTCCATTTTGGACGGATTGATGAACCGATTGTTATGGAGAGCCTTGCAGTGTTGAATGAATAAAGAGATTTACTCGGAATATCAGCGTGTTCATTTCGAAGTGGAAACTTTTTTCATATGCGTCGCGGTGCATTGAGAACGGACGTTTGAGGTGAGTGGTTTTCGGATCATTAAATTTTTCTCATACCGCAAAGCTCGAAGTTAAGCCGGAAAGAGGAATTCGTTGTAAAGGTTGTTAACGAATGGCTTATTCGTTGACAGTCAAATTTGAAATATTGAAATCAGAGTCATTGGTGGTGGTTTACTTTTTTGCTTGATCGATTGGCAAATGGAGATTGGTGGTGTTACAGAAAAAACATGTCAGCCCACACGTTTCCTCTCTGCCAAGGTAAAGAGGTGAAGTTGTTAATATGTGGTTCATAAACTTGTTTGTTGCATCAAGGAGCGTTCTATAATATAAATCAGATTTCGTGATTTTTGACATGATTCAAGAAGAAATAAGTCAAACTTAAAGTAAAGAGCTTCCAAGGCGAACAGTGATTCCATATTTGACCAAAATGCAGTTGGTGACGCTTGGCAAAAGTTTTGAAACATTATTGATAGGCGGTTAAATCTTCGGTCGAGCCAAACTCCAGTCAACAAAGCTTGTATCTTTATGATTTTAGTGGACGGCACTTGAAAACGGGAATAGGGTCCACCGCAAGACTTCAAACTTATTCAAATACTAACACTCATGGGCTTTTCATTGCTCGATGAAATCACAGAAGAGAAAAACAAAAATAGAAATGCTGGAATGCGCTATTTTTCTCTTCACTGAACGTTAACGGTCCCTGCATGGGCGCCAATTAATACATTTTTTCTAATATCTCAGCAGTGGCTGAAGTCACGGCCTGGCCAGTGAAAAAGTCGAAAGCTTCAAGGCTAAAAACTTTTTATTTAGAACTTACAAAAACGATGCTATTGATTTATTATTAACATGACGTCGGTGATGACAGACGGGTTTGGCTTTAAGTAAAATTGGTCGACAACTAACGAATTCTGCTGAAAAAATTCTCAGGCGGTGTAACAAAGTGTCTTTAGATTGACGACATAATAAGCATTTAATCAAATTAAGCGCTCCTACCTGTAGGAAAAATTAGAGCACACAAGACTAAGCAAACGTTACTTATGTCAAGCTTCATGGATTATCAGCAGTTATTTTGCAAAATTTTGGAAAAGGTACTATGAAGCTGCCTCAAACAGTCTTACGTTCCCAATGCTTGGAAGAAATATAAGGTAGTTTTCATACCGGGTCCTGCTTTATGGCGCGGAAGCATGGACCTTATCGAAAGCGAATGAGGGGACTCTTTGTCGTTTCGAAAAAAAAAATCTCCGAATCATCTTTGGTCCCGTATGCGAAGACAATGTGTGGAGAAGAAAATACAACTGTGCCGCGACATGGGCATAGCCAGAAGGGTACGCATCGCGAGGGTACGATGGTTGGGTCATGTAGAGCAGATGAACCCAAACGATCCGGCTCGACAAGTTTTCGAAAACACATGTCAGGGAAATAGGAGAAGAGGAAAACCTCGTCTTAGGTGGCGCAATCAAGTGGATGAAGACCGTAACCGACTTAGAGTGCAAAACTGGAGAGAGTTCGCCCGAAATCGAAGTCGTCACAGAAGGATGTTGGTTGAGGCCCAGGTTCACCCCTAGCTGTAATGCTCACCTAAGTTAAGTAAGTAAGCATCGAGTATAGTGCATTTTCATATACAAATCCATTAAGCTGTTTTTTTACGGGATGTTTTTGCTGTTTTCCACTGGACATATCGAAATCTTGACAGAAAGCCAGTATCATACTTCATACCTCGGCTGAACGAAGGCAGTCGCTTTATGGTGAATAACGTTGAGAAATATTCAAAACTTTTTTCCAAAATGAATTGTGTTTAGCTCAGTGCTTATTTAAAAGAAGTTTTGGCCGAAACGAAGAACTCAGACCAGCTGCTCTACGCAAGCATTTGCAAAAATTTTGTGAGACTGGAATGCTGGGCAACATTTATGGCTCTCGTCTGTGCACAGATGAGAATGTGGCTGCTGTGTCCTGTGTATCAACTCGCCATCTCCTTGTCCGGAGAAAAAATCGACACAAAGATCTCAGATTATTTCGCTTTCAAGGTCAAACTGACTCAACATTTGAAGGCCTCATATCAACTTAAATTGCTCAACGATTTTGGGCATTTTTATATCTACGGCTACTTTAACAAGCAAAACAGCCGCATCAGGTGCTCGGGAAAACTCTCTCACTGTTAATAATGAATACCTATGTACCTACACAGTCAGTTACAGATTACAGTATCTGTGGTGCAGATTCTGGAGTCACATGAGAACAACGCTTCGATCAACGGTGTGTTACAGAGCTATGTTGACCGATTATTATTTATCAAAATGAAACACATTGCACTGAGCGGGGACTTGGTCCTTTAACTTTTGTTTTGGGGGGAACTGTGAAGATCCAATGTTGTGACAACAACCTGAAAAAGGTACAGCCACTTAAAACCAATATTATTCAAGCAATTCTTGAGCTTCAGACCAAAATCATCAACAAGATCTTGGAAAATTGTCGAGAAACAATACGCTACTGTTTAGGCAGACGAGGCAGTTACTTTAACGTTGTTTTCTAATTAAAGGGAGTGTTTCCTTTTATTAATATAGACACAATTGTTAAATTTTTAACTCACTTTAATTTAATTTTTTATTATATCCGCTTAAAGTTAATAAAATAACAAGTAGGATAAGGTACTAATCACATAAGGGTGGTTACCAACTGCTTTTTACCAATGGCTGGCAGCAATAAACAGCATTAAACAACGGCCAATCGGGTCACTAAAATGGCTCCTATTCGCCAGTCCCTAACAATGCACAGCGGTAGGGAATCTTACAAAATCATACATTTAAACTTTACTTGTAATAACTAAAGCAATTTGATTTTCATACTCGTAAACCTGTGCAAAGTGTTTAAAAAAAATTAGAAAAAAGAAGAATAAGCAAAATAGCACATTAATAGTATTTTGTAGCATCAGCTTGAACCCCAAAGGTAAACAGTTTAAAACTCTATTGGCTGTTAAGTACTCCCCGGCTGACAGCAACTGTGGCGAGTTTTGAGTTCACAGCTGACACCTGACAGTAGCGCCAACTCCATTTGCGACTAGCAACCATTGCACGCTTATGAAACCCATACTTTAAAGAAAAGATAGTATCTACGCCTTCATGTTTATTGTTTCTGATGTAATTCGAACATTGAACCTCGTACGTAACTGGCTACGGGCACAACTACCATTTAAAGAAATAGAACAACAAAAACCATTGGAAGTTCATTTGGGCGCCATTTAAGCATATTCATTCTTTTCACCCTTCCTTTCACCTTTTTTAACTGAAATACTTAACTTTCAATGTTAATTGAACTATTAGTTATCTTAAGTGCCTAACGATTCAACACCAAAACAACAATTGAATATTTAATCTACCAATCCAACAAAAAAGAAATGCCCTCTGTCTTTCATTAAATACGACATTGAACATGTATAATTTTGTTCTCTGCAGAGCAGTCATCTTTTCGATTCCTAAAACCTAAAATCGAATCAGACTCCCCTCTGGTTTCCTGTAGTACTTCCATCCAACCTGTGGTGACCACGACCCGAACGGCCTGCCACAACCACCAGTCAGTTTTTATTCCACAACGAAAAAGATACAAGCTTCACAACCTGTTAGTGGTTTTTCAATGAATGCAAATTTAACCAAATAAAAAAAAAGAAATCAAACCGCAAGAATGCCGCCAACAAAAACCTCTCTCTCTCTCTCTCTCTTTCTTTGTGTCTGTTCTGTCAAAAATAACTGAAAGCCAGTTTTCGCCCAAATCACAGAGAATATACAAAAAAATAAATACCAAACCGTCAACTTAAAAAAAAAACGGATGGCAGTAAAAAAGAACAATTTTGCGCAACCAGATTCCTTCCACAGACCATCAATAATCTTCACAGAGCCCAACACAACACTATACACGAAAAAGACGAAACTTAAAATGCAAACAACACATAAATACCACGATGATGATGGTTTAAATTCTGCGTACGCTTCATTGTGGAGGCCTTATGAGTGAGCCTTCCCAACTCCGAAACTCTCTCACATCCAAGAGGAAAAATATGAACACCAAACAACAAACAACATCACAGTTGATAAAAAAACCAAAAGTATCCCCACTTGTTTAAAACCCGCGCCTCCACTCGTATTATTCCAAAACAAAACAAAAAAAAAAAACACCGAACCGGACTGCCTACCTTTATCTACCTACACCAAAAGCCCACCTCTCCGTTGATGGTCTTTGGTTGTTACTTTCATCCTTTAAAAGAATTTGCCTGCTAATTTGATTCCGCTTAATTCAGTTGAGAAAAAACGGATGCACGAAAAACGTTCCACAAGATAAAACACAAATAGTAAACCGACAAGCACCAGAGGAAAAGATACTAATACCAAATTAAAAAAAAAAAAAGATTTATCATTTCTCGATTCTCGCACGTAAAAAATTTCAAACTCACCTCCTTATTCTTCGTCTATGCGATGGCAGCAGCAGCAACAACAGCAGGAGCAACGATGAGGAAATTATTTGAAATTCCCAAATTAATCCTTTTCTAAATCCCTGTCAGAGCTACTTTGTATATTTGTTAATCCGACTCTCCCGTCGTAGAAAAGTTACTAAATGAAGTAATCTTTTTTTGTTTTGTAAATTTTCTGTCAGATTAATTACGCATTCTACACGTAATCCACATAAATGCGAATAAAATTCGAAATGAAATGACAAACGAATTGTAAAAACAGAGAATAAAAACGCACACAGACACAAGAAACAACGGTAACTAGGTATGAGTTATAACTTTTGACAGACGGTGTCGTTCAGTGGTCAGTAAGTGTCACTTGCGATAATTACTTTCCTCAGGTGGTGTTGCACCGGAAAAAAACACTTAAATTTCGAACAGTAATCAGCATCGAATGGTCATCGAATGCATTTCTTTTTTTAATTCAAAAAAATCGAAAATATCTTTGCACTGCACACATTTCAACACAAACACGCAGTCCGCGCACACACGAGCAGATAAAAAGCACTACCCACGAGCCACGAGACGTCAGTGCACTCAAATCACAGTATCAATATTCAAAAGTTTTCTCGTAACCGAAACCAAATTGCGAGACGAGAACCCTAAAAACGATATACGAAACGACTTCGACGACGGGAAAATCTACAGTGAATCGAAATCGACTCGCCGACGACGACGACGGCAATGGCAACAACGTGAAAAGTGGAGCCGTTTGTGTGTTTGCTTGGAGGAACCCCACCCGTATACCGGTTATAAACAGACTGACAGCCACTAGGACTAGCACTGGTGTACGATGCCAATGCGACGACTGGAACAAAGTCAAAGTGAGGTAAGTTTTTCAAGCCGACTATGGGCGACTACGATGACGATGCGATGTCGATGATGATGATGATGATGGTGATGATGATGGTGGTGATTATTATTATGATGATGGTGACGACGACGATGCCCTCTGCCTCTACCTTTTACGGTAACTTTACACACTCACACAAACACACTGCCATTCTGAATTGGGTGTTCAAGTGGCGAGTTGTTGTTGTGTATTGTGTTTCTCTATTATTTTTGCACACATATCAAGAGGCGCAGTATATTGTGCGTATTCACATCGGTGGAGACAACGACCACAATGATTGTGTATTTATGGGCCACAAACAGGGCAGAGAAAGAGAGTTTGGATGTATGTGTTTTAGGTGTGTGTGTGTGTGTCTGTTGTGTTTGCTTGTGTACGGTGTGTATAGAAAATCCATTTATAAAACCGGCACCGGGTACATCTGATGGAGATGATGAATACTCAGGGGTGTAGTTGGGGATACACTGTGTGCTATGTAGGGTCAGGCCGAGCCGAACCGAGTGAAGGTTCCGTCTTCTTAGAAAGGGATTCCACATTGGCTCGAGAGTAAACAAAAAACGGATAAAAAGGTAACACGGAAAAAGGTATTTTGGGGTAATATAAATTTTTTGGAGAAAGGCAAATCGTTTGGAAATAAGAGTGAGTCGGTAAGTTTATTCTTCTTGAACGATGTGCATACGCCAGCACAAAGTTCTTTTGTAAATTTTAAAGATAAAAGGATAACAAGCCAATTATGAAAGATTCTTGTATTTTTGGGGTTTTTTTTCTTCTTCATTTTTTTTTTCGTTCAATTTTCATTTTGTTTTGGTTTCGTTTTGTTGGCACTGTGGATTACATGTGTGTAAACAAACCGAACCGAACCGAAGGCGAAGGAGCGAAGGCAAAAAAACACAAATAAATAAAACATTGTAGAGCATGAAATAACATGATAAGAAGTCAAGGATAATACCTAAGGGATAATGAGTGTTTGGGTTAAGTATATTAGGATGTATTTATGGAAAATTGAAAGTCATTTTCCAAGAAGGCATCACATCACATCAAATTGGAAATTCAAGGCTTAAGAAAATGCCAGCATAATCAGTTACAAGAAAATTGAGTATGTAGGTGGTACATTTGGGTAGGTATTGGGATCTGAAGAGTTGACAAATCAGATTCATTCAATGTTGTCTTTAGTTCCATTTCCTCTATTGTTTTCATATCATGTGTCATCTGTTTTTGAGAGCGAGTAGGTGTGATCTATTTGGGTATAGAGTTTTTTGATTCTTGCTTCCGTATTTAGATGAGTGCGTCAACGATTTATTAATGATCAATGCCACTAAGTGGAGAATAATGCGGCAAAGGATGCGAGGAAGCTTCCTGCACGCGCACAAACTCTTAAAATAACTTTTTCAAAAAGTAGGTATGTGCGAGAAAGAAGAAGGTATTTGAATGGAAATGAGTCTGATGGATGAACGAAGGATTGAAGGAAACTTGTAATAAGCCATTTTAGACTCTCACGATGTAGGTACCTACCTACCACCAAAGCAAATAAAATATTGATTGGCTGATCTGAGAACTCCGCAGAAAAACAACAAAACGAGCAAACTGTACCAATAGTTATAAGAAATTTTTCCATTTCAGTCCATTAAGAAATTATTGACTGCCCCTAAATGCAAAAAAAAAAAATGGTCATGAACCTCCTTGATGCATCCTCCATTCACACCGAACCGAACGTCGAATACCTTGGTATCCAATTTTTACTTACTTAGGTGGGCATTATAATTCGGGGTCAACCTGAACCTCAACCAACATCCTTCTGTAACGACTTCGATTTCGAGCGAGTTCTCTCCAGTTTTACACTCTTAGTCGGTTGAGGTTTTCATCCACTTGATTTCGCCACCTAAGACTAGGTAAGGTATTCCTCTTCTGCGATTTCCCTGCAATGTGCTTTCGAAAACCCGTCGACCCGGAGCGTTTGGGTCCATCCGCTCTACATGGCCCAATCATCGCAGCCTCGCGATGCGTACTCTTCTGGCTATCCCCATGTCGTGGTACAGCTCATACATATACACCGTCAGACAAAATAAAGTGCAATCTTGACTCATTTTAAAAATGCAGAGAATAAACAATGAGAAAGATTTATCACTCAATTTCACGATTCACGTTCGTACGTTATATTTTTTTTATTTTTCATCAAACCTTTAAAAATACTTCGTTATTTTTGTTATCTTTTAAACATGAACTGCACTAATTTTCAAGCATATGACATTGAGCTTGGACAAAATAAAATGCAATTTCTTAATACCTGTGCAAAGTATAGCTAATAATAATTCAAAATAAAAATATAAGCCCGAATGATCAACAGGTAAGGTTATCTTATGCTCGTTTGCAAAAATTTTGCTTCAAGTTGAATTTTATTGTCATAACTTTTAACATATGGAACAACTCTCACCTGAATTGAAAGAATTTTTAGTTTCGGACCGTTGACGTGGGTTGACCTTTCGTAAGCTAGGAGAAAAATGTGGTCTGTCAATTTCTGGAACCAAAAAAAAAAAACAAATTTCAACTCAAGGAAAAGAGTTTGGTGCAAGCCCAAAGAAAGACTCAACCAAAGATGCATTAAGAAAATCAATCCCCATCATCAATCCCCCAGATCTCAATCCTATAGAGCACCTTTGGTCCATATTAGATGACAGAATTACGTTAGATGGTCGGCAAAATATACCATCTTCTTGGGAAGCCTCCAATTTGAGTGTGAGAGGATTCCATCTGAAATTTTGAGAAATCTGGTTCGCAGCATACGAAAGCGACTTGCAGCTGTTATTCAAAAAAGAAGGAGTCACCAGTTACTGATTTCCTATTTTTGTTATTTTAATTTTGGTTATATTTTGTTTATGAATACTGATATGTCTGTAAAAAAAACTTAAATAAATTAAAGAAAATGACTTTTTGAAGTTAAGTTCATGAAAACAATACAAAATAAAATGAGGTAGTATCTTAACTCCGGTTTGCACTTTATTTTGTCTGACAGTGTAGTGCGTTGTTGTATCTTCTTCTCCCTACATTGGGCGCGTTCGAGAACCTATCGGATAGCCTACCTCGGATAGCCGTATCTTGGATATCTTTTCGAACGATTCAGATATCTTTTTCCAGATAGCTGCAGACAACAGCTGTGAAATACTAAAATTAGACTTTTGAAAACAGAAAAACATTAAAAATATCTTTGCTAGACGATTATAATTTGAAATAAATGCACACCAAAACAAAAAATCAACATGAAAAAAAAAATAAAAATAAATTTTCTATCAGCTGATCACCTTGAATAGAAAGGTATACCAAAAATAATCGGAACCTTTAGATAGCTTTTTAGTTGAAATGGGTGAGTGACTCTGCTAAAAGTTTAACACCCAATCATCAACAACAAGCTATCCGGATACGATTCTCGATCGCACCCCCCCATTGTCTTCCAATTCAATGAACTGATGAAATTTAATCTGCACTGCGGGAATGATCTCATAAAAGCGAGCCAGTTGAACCCTCAAACGGATGCACTTTGCTGGAAAGAAGATGTAACCACTAAGTCAGCGGACAAAGTTACTGGGGTATGAGCAACTTCTGTGGCCTGCTATACTCCTTCCAAGTCCGGTTCTCCATTTCAAATACAGCCATGGGAGAGCTCCAAGCTCCAACTCATTGAAAGAAAAGTAGGTACTTCGGATACGCACCGGCCTATTCTTTGAACGACAAACGGCGACGTAATCACGACAGGAATGAGCAAGTGTACATATGGGACAATATAACACCTCCCCATAGAAAAGTGTGTATAAAAAGCTTTCAGTTCTAAAATGCAGATGTCACTACCACTTACTTTTGATTGTAGTTTCTTACAAGTTGAGATAATTTTTTTTGAAAGGATTTATATTTATTTCAAATGTGATGTTTAGAAAGAAAATTTGTCTCTTGATTGAAAATTAAAGCAAAAAAAGTTATATTCATAGGTATTGCTTTTATATTTTGTTTTTCATTTGCTTATTGCTTGTATACGTACAAATAACACCGGATTTTGCACTATTTCTATTTTGCTGACGTTAATTTTTTAACTAAAAAAATGTCACCCAATGCAAGCATAAAACAAATTACAGGAATCCCCGGATAAGTACCTCTCGCTTAAGTGCCTATCCCGCATAAGTACCTCTATTTTCTCAGAACCAAAATTTTTAAAGAATTTTTCATATAAAACTCATCTTTTAAGTGCCTTTCGCTTAAGTACGTTTCCCGCTTAATTGCCTCTTTTAATTTTAACTTTTATTGATATTTACCTGAAAATAATTCTCTTAAGTACCTAATCGAATTTGTAACTTATATAATGGTGAACGCTGTTAGCAGTTCCTTGTGTTTCATGCTTAAGAATTAAACATATAAAAAGTAACAATACGCTTTTCAATGTGATTTTTTTGATTTTTTTTTTTTTTGTTTCAAATGAATAAATATTTATGTTTTTAATTAATCGTGTTTTCTTCATAACACAATAAAAATAAGTGTTTCTGAGCACTTAAGCGGGGTTTTTATAAGTGCCTAACCCGCTTAAGTACCTCGCAGGTTTGGACATTTAAGGACAGGCACTTATCCGGGGATTCCTGTAAATATTTATGTTCCTCTCTACTTCTGGTTTCACAGCAGACGTGCTAACTATCACGCCACCATCAACATAACCAATACGAAAAAGGCTTTGAATCGAAGGAAAAAGGCAACAAATTGGGTCCTAAACCATTTTTATCAAAAAATGGTCTCCGGACTGAAGTTTAAGAAACTTTAATTTTTTGATAGAATCGATAGTTCACTTACATAAGATATACCGGGATTTGAACTCGAGTCCTTCCACACGCTAGTTAACCACGCAACCACTAGACCAGACGTAAGTACGTTTACAACATTAGTAATCAAAAATTTGTTCTAATTTTTCTCAAATGTTACTTGATGCAGTTTGAGCATGTTTGGTATGGGCACTTGGGCACCTATGAACACTTTTCGTAGACAAAGACGTGTCAGTTGAATCCGGCAGCGAACGGACGCAACGGATTCTATGGGTCGGACTCTATAGCCGACATTCGAGTCCGGGGAACTATGTCTTGAAATCTAGAACTATCATCAACCCAGCTGTGAAATTAAGAATAACTACCATTACAGTCAGCCGTCGGAGTCGAACCATTCCACAAACACTTCGCCAGAGTCTGACAGGCCAACTTTGTGCACCAGAATCCAGATCTATTAACTGAGTTATTTAATAACATGAATTTGTAAAGTTTATTTTTACGAAGATCGGGATAAATTGAGTCTATATATTCTTTCTGTGATATTGAGGTGTCAGTTCAGTTCAGGCATCTCTAACAAGAGATCCAAATCAGTCAAATACACGGCGCGGCGCGGCGGCGGGCGTGGCGTCCAATTGGGTTCAACGAATCGACCGTTGCAAACGTGCCAGCGGTGGCCATATGAACGAAATAGATTTCAAATCCTAAATGTTTTGATTGTACAACAAGACGATATTTAAGTTTTTGAAATATCTCATATGGTTTGCGTTTGAAAAAAGTGTAATCCTGCGAAATACACTTTCCTTGAAAAAGGCTTGTCTTACTTGTCGTTGAATAAAGGCGACCACATCTAAATAATTAGCATTAAAACCAGTATAGAGCCTAGGTTTACACGGATTGATATCACTAGTGCAGTGTTATGTTAAGTCATAATTTAGTTTCTCTATTTTTACTTACTAAGCTCTTCAGTTGATTTTTCTCCCAGCACTGTGACTGTGAGGTGCACGCGACACGTACTTTCTTACCTCGTCAGCCAAATAAAAAAACAAAAGCATTTCGAGAGTTGAAATTAATTTACTGTCAAAATTGGATATGTTTATATTACCAGACTCAACAATCGTATTTTTATTTCTATATTTTACTGACCATCTGTTTATGACTTTCTTGAACTAAAATGACCTCACAGTCATCACATTCTCGTTTGGATAGAATGAACCTTCAGTCGAATCCACGAAAATGAAATATGATTCTTTAGCCACTGGCTAGGTGTACGTTCAGTATAGTTGAAAAAAAAAAAAAAAAAAATTCATATACAATTATTAGATTTGTGAATCACCATGTGCATAGGAGTCTACGACGATTTATTGATGTAACATGATCGGTCAAAAAACACGAGTGATGACTGATCATCGACAAGTTGATAGCACGATCAAAATGCACAAGTAGATTCGGAACATCGGATGTATCCGTATATGTATATACCGGGTGTCCGGTACATAATTCGTGTTAGATACTTTGGGATGTTATTCTTGGTTATACTCTAAGAAAAAAAATTTATTCTTTTCTCAACTTTTGACAATTTAAGAAAAGGTTAACTTTGGTGTACCCTGACCTGTTTCAAATTCGATATGCATCTCTGTCAATACTGATGATAAATAAACTTATTTTTTTTTTGTAGAAATAACAACTTTTAAGACTGTATTTAAGTTGAGCTTCCATAGGTTTAGGGTTGCCAGATTTGCATTGCAGAACTAGTATTTGTCACTTTTCCATCTATCTCTTTTACTGCTGATACTATGGCGGCAATATGGTTTGAACCGTTGAAATACCTTTAAGTGTGTGCTTTCTCATTTATAAATGAGCGCAAGATAATTGGTCTACACAAGCAGCTATGCAATGGAGTTAAATAATAATAACTACACATCATCTTTAAATAATCCGTATAATAAATTAAGATAGGCCAACTATTTAGCATTTGGGCTCGTAGATCAGACATTTGTCAAAGGATTAATTATATTTTATATTTTAATGAAAAATATGTATTTTTGTTAAAAATAAAATCCTGGTGCCAATCTTTCCAAGGATTACTGTCTAAGAAATTTGCATCTCTTGCAACAAAGTCAAAATCGTAATTCTTAATTTGGATTCAGTGAAACAAATAAGTACACTGCGATCAAGATCGTATCAGGACGAATACCGATCCTTCGAAAAAAATTTGTTGAATATTGTAGCTCTCCAAAAATAGTATAGCCACTAGACGTAGCTAAATGTAGCTAAGACTGTAGCTCTAGGGAAAGAACATTATGTTGGATATTTCATATTTACATGGTAATGCCTTTTCATGCTTACCTTTCTGGCAACTCTCATATTCATTCTTATTCCTTGTCATCTGTCAGTTCTCTTGTTCTGTTAACTCTGTGACTCAGTTGAATTCTGACGTGTACTATTTTTCTTTCCTTTGCGCTACATTAAAATATAATCTAAAAATATCTTAACAATCTGCGTTTAATTTCAACAGGTTATGGGCCCAGTTTGTTTTAAATATAAAGTAGTATAAAAGTAAAAGTAAATTTTTTGCATTCAAGTAAATTCAAAAAGCCCTAACCTTTAAACATGAACCCGAATGTTCTACATCGTGTGCCGCCATTCAATGGTGAAAATTTTGTTTCATGGAAACCGCAAATGGAAGCGATTCTGCATAAAGCACGTTTGACTGGATACGTCAAAGGAACGCTGCAAAGACCTGCGGAGGCAGGAGCTGAACAGCAAGCGTGGGATGACAATGATATGGATGCGAAAGCGGAGCTCATTTTGGCACTGGAGCCAAACATAATTTCCTTGGTAAAACATAAAGTACATTCACATGATATTTGGAATTTTTTAGGTGAAATGTACGAAAGAAAAGGCCCTAGGCAAAAAGCTGAGGAATTCAGACGTCTGATCAACACGAAAATGGAAGCTGCCCAAAGTATGGATGAATTCATTAGAGAATTCAAAGCAACAGTAAGCAGACTGCTTGAACTAGAAGCCACGCTCGACAAGGACTTGTTGGTGATAATACTTCTCGATGGACTGTCAGAAGAATACAAGGATGTACAGGCCGCTTTTGATGCGCAAAGCAGCTACCCGGAGCTCGACACTGTCTGCACACGACTATTGGAGGTTAGTGACCGTAAAAAGGAGTCAACCACATCGACTAGCACAGCACTTTATTCCAAAGGAAAGTACAAACCGAAAAAGTTTTCAAACTACAACAAGGAATTTACTAACTCGTTTCCATACGACAGCCCCGGATCTTCAATTTTTTAAAGGCGGGGCAAATAGTGAAAAATGCCGCCCCCACCAATTTATATTTGCTTTTACCTTTATAATCCTTATTATTTCAGCTATCAGATCTTCACTAATTGACTGACAACTGGACACAAGCCTTTCAGAAAAAACGTTTAAACCGCTGTTTTTTCTGTTTTAATCCTATTTATTTACAGATATGTAGAATATATATTTTATACACAGTACAGGATAGGACTTAAAATAAAAAGGTTTATAATAAAGACAAAATCAAATTTACTATTATGTTTCATTTGCAATTACAATTTTACTCTTCGAGCTTTTTGTTCAGCAAATAAATCTATGACCTTATTATAATTTATTTCTCGTGCGATTCGATTTTCTATCGCTAAGATTGCTAGACTGGATAAGCGTTCCTGGCTCATAGATGATCGCAAATAATTTTTAATTAGTTTTAGTTTGCTAAAACTTCGCTCACAGCTTGCGGATGTAGTGGGAAGCGTAGAGCTAATTTGCATGGCAACACAAATATTTGGAAAAGCATCCTGTAAATCATGCGCATAGATCTGTTGCAAGAGATAGAAACCGCTAGCTTTTTCAATGTCACCCAGCTTGCAAAACGCAAATGCACAGAGCTTGCTCTTTAAAAACGTAAAGTTCCTGACAGAATTCAACGGTGCTCACATCTCGCTCATATTTTTTAGCCAGATCCGCTCCATATTTTTGCAGTTCTACAATTGACATTTTCAAAATATTATAGCCATTTAGAAAAGCGAAGTTCATATTCAGTATGGTAGCACAATCGAACCTCTTTTTAATTTCTGATATGATTCGATCAAATACCATCATTATTTCTTTAGAAAGGAGTTGAACAGGTTTGAGTGTTTGTATAATTCATCTTCACATATCCCATCGAAATGTTTTTTATGTTTCGGAATTCGTTTGTTTTGCAAGATAGGGTCAACACCACTTTTTTCAGCCTCATTTATCCAATACTCCATTGGATTTTGTCTCATTTTTTGTAAAGTTTTGAGCAGACCATCCACTTGAGCGAAATTAGTGCAAGTGCAAGGATTATATCTTCTTTCTGAATCTCAATATTCACTCGATTGATTTCGCGGAGAATATTCGCCAAAATAGTTAAATTGAAAATAAATTAAAAATTCTTTATAGCTGTTAAGATATTACCTGCCTCGTACTTAGTTTCTGGAGCATGAGAAATTTGCTTAACTTTTTCTAAGGCTTCCGCTATTTCTGGCAAATTATTCAATAGAGCATTCACAAAAAACATGATTCGCCGACCATCTCGTCTGACTACTCCCTTTTAAATTTGCCTTAACATTTTTTTTCCCAATGTCCCACCTAGTAGTGGAGCCAACAAAAAAGAAATATACTTTTTGAACCAGTCCAAATAGGTTAATAGCTTCCTGGCATAATGAGGCAGAATGAGCACCTACAAGATTTAAGGAGTGAGCCAAGCACGGTGCAATCCTGGCTTGTAGATACTCCTTTATGGATGCCTGCCATATTGGACCCATTGTCATAAGATTGGCCATGACATTGTCCAATATCTAAATCATTAACAGCCAATTTGTCTAGAATCTGTTGACAAATGTCCTATTCTGTCTTTCCAGCAACTTCTATGAAATCAATGAAACTTTCTTTTTTTTACCTAGCTCATTTGTTCTGTATGGGATACATCTGGAGTGCAGTCGAACATTATCGTGTAGTATTTAGCTTCTTTAATTTCATTTGAAATGCTATTTCTAACTGCCATTATGTCAATTATTTCATTTTGAATTGTCTTTCATAAATATGATACTTGTCCCTTTTTTAAGTGTTTTAATTGAAACTTAAGAGTTGAACTATGTTTGGCGAGCAGAGAGATCAAGTTCAAGAAGTTACCTTGATTAGGCTGAGGACATTGTGTGATGAGATGAGCACAATTAGATGATCGACAAGAAAGTACAAAAACTTATAATGATAGTAAAATGCGATCTGTCCACTTTGACTTTTGACTGTGCTTCCCTTCGCTCGCAACCACAGTGGCTGTTTTGAAACCGAAAAGAAGAAAAGTTGTCCAATTCTCGGTCGCAGCAACCGATGCTGCTTTGAAACCGAAAGGTAGACAAATTGTCCACTTCTCGGAATTACGAACTTGTTTTTGCCGCCCCCTAAACTTGCCGCCCGGGGCAAGTGCCCCGGTCTGCCCCCCCCCTAGATCCGGGGCTGCCATACGAATGTCGTAAGTGTGGAAAGAAAGGCCACAAAGCCAAAGATTGTTTTCGTAGTAATGAGCGAGTTAAGAAAGTGCAATCAGTTGAAAAAGATAATTTCAAATACGGGTTTACAGTGCAGGAGCAATCGGTGTTAAAAATTGCAACTGAAGAAGTGGTTTGGTGTCTCGATTCAGGAGCAACATCACACATGTGCTCAACCCGTTCCTTGTTTGATAACATAAATGCCACGACACAAAACTATGCGACCTTGGCTAATGGTAATAAGGTTAGCATCATGGGTGTAGGAACAGCCACAATTCCACCAAACTTGTGTCATGTAACGGAAGGCATTAAACTATTTAACACGCTGTATATCCCAGATCTGAAAGAAAACCTTATTTCAGTGAGCAAGGCAACAGAATCTGGCTGCGAAGTTACATTCAAAAATCGTCAAGCAAAATTGTACGATAAGAGTGGAAAGCTTTTGATGACAGCAGAAAAGAATCATGGTTTGTTCCTTGTTCATGAAAAACCTAAAGCGCTAGTAACAGCAACCCATACAACTGCCCTTGACGTTTGGCACAAGAGGATGGGCCACCTGAACCTTGCGTCGCTTAAGCAAATGAAGACGAAGGATATGGTTATTGGTCTGCCGAATAATTTGGAAAATGAAAGTGCCACCTGTGAAACGTGTATCTGTGCAAAACAATCCATCAAGCCGTTCAGTGTAAGTGAAACCAAGCGAAGCATCAGAAAACTGCAATTGATTCATTCGGACGTATGCGGGCCAATGCGTACCGAATCCTTGAGCAAGTCAGTATACTTTATAACATTTATTGACGACTTCACCCGTCATATTTCAGTGTATTTCATGCGAAGGAAAAGTGAAGCGCTTGAAAAGTTCAAAGCTTATAAAGCATTGGTAGAAAAGCAGTCAGGTGAGTTCATAAAGTCGTTAAGAAGCGACAATGGAACTGAATACACTAACGACAGCTTCGAAAAGTTTCTTGAACAAAACGGCATTGACCACGAATTTTCCGCGCCCTATACTCCTCAACAAAACGGGATAGCCGAAAGAGCCAACCGAACGCTATTGGATATGGCTAGGTGCTTAAAAATTGAGGCGGATTTACCCGACATTCTATGGGCAGAATTAATATGCACGGCTGCCTTCATACGAAACAGGTGTCCAACAAAAATGAATGGAAATGTCACACCAGAGGAACTGTGGACTGGTAAAAAGCCTGATGTATCAAAGTTCAAATGCATTGGAACGAATGCTTACGTTCTGGACAAACGAAACAACATTTCTAAGTTTGATCCGAGGAGTACACAACACAAGATTGTGGGATACGAAAACGAACATGGAACTTATAGACTTTGGAAACCGGAAACACGTCAGATCATTAGGAGCAGAGATGTGAAGTTTGTGGAAAATTCACAAGAAGACAAGAAGAAAAGTAACAAAATCGAACCAAACCTTTACACTTTCACTACTGAAACATCGGCACTGAATAACGAATACCAAAAACCTGAATCAGAACCCGAATCAGAAACTCTAGATGAAGCACCACCACCGAATCATTTTCCAAGCAGCTCTAAAACATCAACAGCCGATAGTGAAGAAACCTACAACGTAAAAACCGATCCTACGACCTTGAAACAGCTGGAAAAAATGGATAATCGCGACGAGTGGTACAGCGCAATGCAGGATGAATACGACTCACTAATGCGCAACCAAACCTGGGAATTGGTGGAGAGACCTACTGACAGACGAGTAATTCAAAGCAAATGGGTATTTAAAACGAAGTACAACACGGACGGTTCTGTACAACGGCGAAAAGCGCGATTGGTAGCAAAAGGCTATGAACAAATTCCAGGACTGGACTACACAGACACTTACGCTCCCGTCGCCAGCATCCATTCTATACGTTTAACACTGGCAATAGCTGCAGAGCACAAGCTCAAATTACACCAATTGGACGTATCCTCCGCTTATCTCAACGGAGAACTAGATGTTGAAATATACATGGAACAACCGGATGGTTTTGAGAAAAGCGATACCAACAAAGTATGCAGTTTAAAAAAGGCTCTCTATGGATTAAAACAGTCAGGTCGGCAATGGAATTTAAGGCTGGATAAAACCTTAAAAGAACTCAATTATAACCAATCAGCATATGACAGATGCATTTACTTCAAAAATAATAAGCAAAGTTTCACAATCCTGACGATCTACGTTGATGATCTTCTTTTGGCAACCAACGACCCTGAGGAATATTTGCTCGTACACCGCAAACTATCAGAGGACTTTGATATACGCGACTTGGGGGAACCTAAACTTTGTGTGGGATTGGAAATCTCACATCACAACAAAGGCATAAGCATAACTCAACAGGGATACATTAATAATCTTCAACAACTTTATCAACTGGAAGAAGCGAAACCATCACGCTTGCCCGCTCAAGTAAAGCTGAAACTGGAAAAGGAACCTACAATAAAAGGCGAAAGTGAAAAGGTCAACAAAACTTCCTATAGACAACTAATCGGACGATTGTTGTATATCTCATCGTTCAGCAGACCAGACATTTCTTTCATAGTGAGTGCACTCTCTCAGTACGTCGAGGACCCTAGACGTCAACACTGGACTGCAGGACTAAATGTTATAAGGTACTTACTTGGCACTAAATCTACTATGATTGTTTACAGAAAAACGAAACAACCGATGCTAGCTTACTCGGACTCTAGTTGGGCTGGAGATGTAAACGACAGAAAATCTCAATCCGGCTTTGTTTTCATCTATGCCGGCGGAGCAGTACACTGGGGTTCCAAAAAGCAGCAAATAGTAGCCACATCCAGCACCGAGGCTGAGTACATCACGCTGTCCTCAGTGGCAAAAGAGTCAGCATACCTTCGTCACATATTAGAAGAGCTAAAATTACACGATGGACCTCTCAACATATTTTGCGACAGCCAAAGCGCTAAACATATCGCAAATGACCAGGCCAACCACGGAAGGACGAAGCACATCGATGTACGTTACCATTTCGTAAGAGAAGCCATAGCAGACAACATCATCAGTATCAGTTACCTCAAATCCGAAGACATGATAGCGGACGCACTGACGAAAGCTTTACCGCAACCGTCACACTTCAAACACTTCGAAAATATGGGCATGAAACTCTAAATGCTCCATACACTCAAGTACAATATTTCATTTTTTCAATTACATAACTTATATTTGGTATTTAAAAACTTAAAATTTCTTCCTTGTTTGTAAATACAAATAATTTTTTCTAATTGTCAAATTTCTAAAAATTCAAAGAGTAACTGATCTCATATAACAACTTATGTATATTCAAAAAATATTGTAAAGTAACAGTTAAAAAGTTTATATCTTTTAAAATTGATCTTTTAAAATTAGAATGAAGTTGAGAGGGGATGTTGGATATTTCATATTTACATGGTAATGCCTTTTCATGCTTACCTTTCTGGCAACTCTCATATTCATTCTTATTCCTTGTCATCTGTCAGTTCTCTTGTTCTGTTAAAGGCTATGGCCCAATCACTCCGTCACGCGTTCGACTTCAGCGGCCACAACTGACAACTCGATTAAAACACATGTATTCTTATGGGGAATGGCCCATAAGCAACGTACGTGACGTCCGTGGCGGCGTTGAGATTAAAACATTTTTAATATCAACGCACTTAACGACTTTGACATTTGCTATTGGTATTTTTTGTTGGTTGGTAGACACACATGCTCACACACATGGTGCTCTGTGTAACAAAAGCGCATTAACGCGACGGATTCATTGGGCCATCCAAAATTTTTACATATTTTAAAGTTGAAGTTGAAGTTGAAGTTGAAGTCTGACGGAGCCATTGGGCCATAGCCTTAACTCTGTGACTCAGTTGAATTCTGACGTGTACTATTTTTCTTTCCTTTGCGCTACATTAAAATATAATCTAAAAATATCTTAACAATCTGCGTTTAATTTCAACACATTATCACAAGAACACTGGAACAAATGTTCGAGTGCACTCAGTCCTAACTCAACTAAATCACGAAATTTTTTTTTGTATTTCTTTTTTGAAAGTTCAATAGCATATCTTTATTTAAAAAATTTAGTTTTCACAGGCAGAGACTAAAATGATACTCTTCATCAAAAAGAAGTTAATGCAAAAAATTACGTATGTACATTTCAAAATCAAAGGATAGGGGAACTTTAGAGTGTTCTCTCGCATATTAGTTGATATAAAAATCATAAATTTTGGGGAAACACTACGGTTATATTTCTATGAAAATATAAATGAAACAACTCCAAATTTAATTTTTAGACCTGAAAGACCTTAAGACATTTACACAAGTGTGCACGCAAATCCCAGGGCAAACATGACCGGGTATCACCGGTGTATTTAAACAGAGATCAAACTGAAACTCTGTAGCATTCAAATGTCGAAAAATTTAGAACATTGTGAAAATACTTTCAAATGCCGATGGCACTAGACCGCCAGGTTAGAAGTAGTATACTTCATATGGTGTAGATCCTGCACCGGGTCAGAGCAACACGAATTCCGGTGACTAGCAAAACAGTGCTGTGGATTAAACGAGGTGCGAGTTAGAACGTTGGAAGTTTGAATAGTTAAAGTTTCGAAAGAGAGAACAAAATGAACAGGAGGCGAGGAGATATCTTGTATGTCCTAATGAGAAACAGGGCCCGATTTTTTAATGTAAAGACAAAACCCTAGAAGAAGTGAACGTTTGATGTCTGTTAAATTGGTGAATGAAAAGAAAGGTGTGAGATATTGTCAGTCCTTTTTGCTTTTGAAATTGGATGTGAGTAGTTGGAAAGAAAGTAAGAATAAAGCAGTTTTCAAAGTATTACCCTAGTGCCTCTCAAATTAAAAAGATGAAAAGGTTCGGCTGTAAAGGAAGTACAGAAGCTGCAGGAAGGAATCGAAAATGAAATGCGCTCAACATCAAGTAAAGAGCACGAAGGGCATGTATCGAGAGTTGGAAGAAATCTCTGTCCCAGCTGCTGATGTAAACCAATAATTCTAGAAATACTACAAAAAACAATGGAGCAACCATTTTTGAAATAGCAACTGGATGAAGTAGAAATGCTCGGGAGATTCATTCGCCGAAGTTTATTAACGATGCTCAATGACAGCTCTTGTGAATGATGACAAAATTCTTCACTGGTGGCGGCATTATTGATTGGGTCTCATCAAATTTGATCAACCTTGTGTCGCACACTTTGAAGATGAGTATTGAGTAGCTTACTTAAAAAATGCACAACAGATACAAACCGAAGAATAGTTGGAACAAAATAGAGAAACGTCTTGTTTCCTGAGAGTATTTGCATGTTATTCTCTTCGACTTCGAAATATCTTTCGATCGAAAACGGCTTGGGATTATACAGCTGCTGGCTCTGAGATAACAAGGAGTTCCAAAGATATATTGCCGATGGTTGAGGATATGACGTACGCCCAGCTGGTGTCAATGAAGCATACCAAGTAACAGTGGGTGAACACCAAGGAAGCGTCTTGAGTCCTCTACCATTTATTACAGTCCGTGACTAGACTACCTGCTGCTGTAAAGAACACCAAAGTGCATCAATCATCAACTTTTTCTAGCTGACTATGCAATGTCGCTATTAAAAAAAAAAAATTTATTTTATACTTTTCTTAATTATTTTTATTAATTTTATAATTATTATTAATATTAAAAATTAAATGTATAAAAAATATGATCATCAGTGAGGATCTTAAATCCCTGAAAGACACACTTCATGGGTTAAAGTTTTAGATATTTAGATAGTAGTGGGTACATACATTTTGGAGACAATCCGTTAACTTAAATACCCCTGATACAAGCAAGCAATAGCAAAATATGAAAGTTTTTTGAACCAACAACTATCGGTTGAAAGCCACCCGGCTTACTTGCGTTGAAATGTTCATTGGCTCAAATTGAGGAAAAATTGAAACCCGCATACCTAGATGCTTTAAGTGGGGACCCTATTCAACTTAAAACTGTACTTGCTTCCTGGTCAATCTTTCAGCGCCTTTAATACCAGGAGCTATTAATTAACTAAATCCGTTCCCACATTAATACTGTCATACTTTTCTCGCAGTTCTCGCAACTCTCGCTTGCTAAAAAATTTAAAAAAAATACCAATGACACTTTACTCCATTGTGTGTACTGTGTCGCACGCTTTCGCGTTGATGCCAACGCCAAGGAAAATAAAACATTTAACAAACTAACCAACCATACAAGTACCTCTCTCTCTCTCACACCCTCTTGTCCACACCGATTCAAAAGCAAAACCAACCACACTTATATATGAAAAGATGGACTATATCTGTTTGTTTTTATTTTTTGTTTTTTAATAACAATCCACCGTGTGTGTGTTTTGTTGTCGGCAAAGAGCTGTACAAACTCGTTGAGTGTTGTAGAACTGTAGAGTCTAAAAAGTATATCGTTTGTTTTTTTTTTCATTGTTTTGGTTTTCATTTTTCGGTTTCTACTCAATGCTGGTTTTTCATTCAAATGGGTGCCGTTGAAAAAACTAGGGGACAAAAATTAAAAAAATAGGAAAAATAGCTTGAGTTTTTCTTTTTTTTTAGCAAAAATAAAATTAATAGAGAAGCTGCAGTGCGTGAAACGAAATCAGGCACATGCGGTAGAAGTAGATGAGATTAGTGCATAAATTCACCCTGTGGTAGGAAAATGTGTGGAAAGAGTTGCCACAGTGTACGCATTGTCTTTTGAAATAGAAAAACATGCCAATCAACGCACCTTGATGATAAATTATATTCATCACGCGGAAATTTAGAATTTTTTTTTAGTAACATCAGCATAATGTGGATTGGATTGTAACGTAGAAATTGTAAGAAAAGCTTGAAAGTTTCTAAGGTTCCAACACAACAAATCTGTAAACTATCGTCAGGGCTTTTTATGACAGTCAATACTTAAAAAGTTAACATAAAGTTGGAAAAAAAAACTCATAATAGTCGGACCCCATCTAGCATATGAACAAATTTTCGACAGTAGTAGGTTTTCATCTTTGAATAACCGCGAGATTCTGACTAATTCAGATATTCTCAAGATATTAAGCTCAAAACTCCGAAAATATCCACTATGATTACCTGCCCAGTTCCTGTATGTTGTAAAAATTTTTCGTAAGTTTAAAATCTAACCTAGAAATCGTTATCAAAAATCCGCAAAATAGCAAAGGAAATCGCAAAACTGCAGAACTGTTCATTAAGATCGGCAATAACGAGTTATGTAAATAAGAAATAAAGTTGTGTTATAATACTTTTGACTGCTTTCAGTTGCCCAAAGTTAAAATCAGAATCAATCCCATAAGATTGGCCAGAGTGCCGCAAACTTACGAAAAAAAATTCATAATATTTTGCAAAGTGTCACAAAGCCTTACAAAGTCTGCAAAGTTTCAAATATTTGCGTGAGGTTCTGAAAAGTTCCTCTGAGCTTCGCATAATCCCCAAAGCTGCTCTAAGTAACGCCAAATTGATAAAAGGCAGCAGTTAACAAAATAACACAAAACTTATTAATTTATCTTTTATAAAGCAGGCAAATGTCCGCAAGAGTCCTCAAAACCTTGAAAAATTTTACAAAGTTAAACAATGTCGCAAAAATATACGTCAAAACGACATGGAAGCCTCGGAAGATATTCGGTCATGTGTGAAAGTGGCATTATTGGTAAAAAAAAGTTGAGCAAAATTGTGTGAAATTTCGCAAATATTTCCAAATGCTCACCAAAAGGCTCAGCGAAAAATACCACAAGGCACAAGTTAAGAAAAACTGCGTGATTTAAGCAAAACTAAGCAAAGTTCCGCAAAGATCTCCCAAGATGCAGGAAGTACCTATCGCGGAATTGCCCGAATTTCCGCAAAGCTCTGAAAATTTACCAAAATTTTCTCAGAGCATCGCGATTAGTTCTGTAAATATCTGCAAAGTCTTGAAAAAATGAGCAAAGTTCCGTAAAACTCCGCCAAACCCCACAAGGCTTAGCAAAGCTTCCCAAAAATTTCTGTATAACTCAAAGTTTTGCAAAGTAACGATTCTTAGCTGCTATAACAGAGCTGGCTAGTACTGAGTCTTAGCCATTCCTCGGTACTTGGAGGTATTCTACGGGTGGATCAGAGATAGATCTACTCTTTCTAATTGATGCTGTCGTCTAATTGATACAGCCGTTTCAGTTTATTTCAAACCCAGCTCTTTGCCAGACAGAGTCAGTTAGATACTTGAGGCGGGTGACTTTCAAACCCAAGAGAACTTTAACTTGGAGATGAATTAATCCCTTTTGTGCATACAAAACGTATTTTTGTTAATAAGGCCTTTTAGTTTCTTCTAACTTAGCGAAGCTAAGTTCTGAATTCGAAAACAATATTTGTTCGTATTAACAAACAGAACAATATTTTCCTTAGTGTATGTTCTCAACAGTTTCTTTCTTCCTGCTCTGGGTTATACTGAGATGTGCCACTAGTTTAATGATCGTGATCTTCTTACATGATCTGGAAAAGCTGTTGGGAAAATGGAGCCAATTAATCTGTTTTGCCGAAACGACCCCATCATTGTTGTCTCTGGACATCTAGATAAGTGGTGTTGACTTAGATGTTGATATGACTCTTTGAACCAATTTGCCGTTGAGGAGTAGATCAACATATTCATCTTTCAACCATCAAACTATGTAAGATGCCATGGATGAAATGAGCAGATAGTGGAAAAACATCACCACGTATCTAGCTGTCAACCAAGTCTTATCAAAACTGTTCTTACAACTTACTAACAAGTAGACACTACGTCACGTGAGTTCTTATTCGAATGTTCGAATGAGAACTCACTTGGTGATTGTTTGTCCTTAACCGCAATCGGTTTAGAAAAATAGATAGATTTCATGTTCTATGGAATCCGAAGAAGAAATAATCTCACACATCCTCTGTTTTTGTCTTGGTTTCTCCCATGAACTCCATCTTAGAGTATTTTTTTCGAGGATCCAAACAAACTCACCACTTTTACCTTAAAGTGGAACAGTTAGTGAGCCACTCCCTCGCATTTTTCTATGTGTTGTCACAATAGTCAATGTTTTTTTTTGACGGTTTTCGTCTTTCACGAAGAAATAGTGATTTCTCGACTAAACGTTCACAGTCGGCAAAAAATTGAAGGTCCCCCTCATTCCTTGACGAGGAATGGTTATGATAAATGCGCTACGCCAGGGGTTTCCCGCTCTTTTGCGCTACACGACGTATACATGTATGTACAATTGTACATATGTAAGTATGTCTGTATGTAAACATGTCTGTCTGACTGTCACTTAAATCAAGCACTAACCATTCCCTTAGCAAAAAATTCCAGTATGCCAACCTTCTAAATGATCCCGTTATGACCTTCAGTATATTAAACTCCAAAGGACGACCGAGAACGAAAACTTATTTCTGACACTAGGAATAGATCCAGATGAAGCCAACTTGGATGATGATCACTTTACAGTGGAATATGCTCAAGAGAAGGTAGACTGTGGGTGCTGTTTTCGAGCAAGTATAAGGTGAATGAATGCATTCGCCCGAATTACGACCTTTAGAACAGAGCCTTCGTCGAACACTTCTATCTTAGAGACAAGATCTCGCATTGGCGATCTGAGAATCCTGGTTTTACTAGGTTCAATGACGACCGACTTGCAAATGCAGTCATCGCCCAGCGAAACGGGGATAACACCCTGTTCGTTTCTAAGATGGACCTTGTAGACATCTTTCACAAAATAAAGAAAAAGAAGTCAGCAGGAGTCGACGGCATACCCAATGTTGTGCTGCGAAACCTCCCTTCGGAAGCGGTGGACATATACACCACGTTGTTCAACAATGCGCTGAATAATGCATATTATCCAGTGCGTTGGAAGACGGCAGTGGTCCATCCTCTCCTTAAAATAGGAAAGGATGGTTCCAATCCAGCAAATCTCCGGTCAATTAGTCTTCTTCCGAGTATCAGCAAGGTATTCGAGAAAATTCTGAATAGAGCTCTGTCCACATGGGCTGAGGACAAACATATTATTCCAGAAAATCAGTTCGGTTTTAAGTCGGGTCATGATACCATACATGCCGCGTCTAAGCTAGTTTCTGATGTTCAATTAAACAAAGCTTAGAAACAGTTAACGGGTGCATATCTGGTTGACTTGGAGAAGGCACTGGATACCGTTTCATTAAAAGGTCTTTTCTATAAGTTAATCAGGTATGTCATGAGCAAAACACTGCTATATGTTCTGAATGACATGCTTCGTAGTAGAACGTTTGTTGTGAAAAGTTGCAATACAACTTCTACCAGAACTGTCTACAACAGGGGGCGGTGATTGCGCCTATTTTATTTAACTTTTTCACCGGCGCGGCGATCTAATTCGTTCCCTTCACCATGCTATAACGTACCTAATTGCGTACAGAACAGGTCCAAGGATCGAAGTCATCAGAATACTTTTGCAACGTGACTTCGATAAATTCCAGCAATATTTCGATAAATAATGGAAGTTGAAAATCAACTTCCAGAAATCGGAAACAATTGTGTTTAGGACCCCGTTGGCTCGGGCCTCATGGGCTACGAGAAAGAACTGGCGCAAGCTGGTGATCGTTGATCTACATGGCCCGATGATTGTCAATGGGTGCCCTGTGTGGTTCAATGTTACAGCGCAGCGTCTCAAATGGAAAAGATTCGGGTGTTTGAGAGATAGTGCCTGCGTACCTGTCTTGAATTGCACAGAACACCAGAGTCGGAATACAGAAAATAATATCCTAATGGGGTCCTTTAGAGCGAGGCTCAAATAAACAGAAACGACAACTTCATGATAAAACTCACTCGTGGTCACACTGCTAGAGCGATGTCTTCGAACAACGGCCTGATATTTGGGACTTACTACCCCAAAATAGAGTAGGTACAAAAAAAAAATCGAAGAATATAAAAATCCAAAAAAAATTATAAAAGCAAAGCTGCATCGAAAAAAAAAAAAAATACAAAATACAAAATCAGAAACAAAAAAAAAAAAAAAAACATAAAAGCTACTGTGGTTACTCTAGTTCTAAGTAGTTTTAAGAAAAAAAGAAAAAAAATTTGTTCCATGCACCATGAGGTAGCTTTATACAAAAATTCAGTGGTATTCCAAGTTTTCCGAAGCTGAATGGGTTTAGTCCCTGGACGAATAGACCATTTACCTCTATTCTCGATAAAAGCTTCACTTGTGAATAAATTTTGATATCGGGGGGTGGGGAGGTACCTAACCTACACCCAATTGCACAGTTTGCTACTAGTTTCGTTCACAACCACATGGCAACTCTAGTTACCTCAACGGTTTTGTTTTTTGATGGATTATGCCATTGGCTCGATGTTGGTTAGCGACAATTGGTATTTAGTCACATTTGCTTACCAAATCTGCGTCACACAACCAAAAAAAGAGGAAAAAGGAAGGAAAAAGTAAACCAAAAATTCCCTCATGGATCATTCTAAACCAAAAACCACATCAAATAGCATCACTCTTTTCCCAACAAAAGCGAAAGTTTGCTCTGTCCCACATCACATCGTTGGCGGTTGGCGGCGGAGTCGTATAGAGAAGTATGTCCTCCATCGAATTTCATCTCATGCATACAACGCTCTGTTCCAAACGATGGATGCTTCATTCCTGGGTGATATCATGAAAGCAGCTGCAGTATAGCAGCATAGTTTCACAATATTATTGATGACAATAGTGAATAGGTAGTGTGATGGCGTGTGTAGTGGTGTGGCCACAAAGATAAAAGACTTCAGGCTTCAGAGTGTTATATGGAAAGTGGAAGTTCCCTTCAGTCAACCGATTATCGTACCCAATTCATCTTCCTCTCTGTCTTTGAATTCTTAATTATACGTAGTGCCAAACCAAATCAAACCACAGTGACAGTGGTAGGTAGTGCTACTCCTAGTTCTTCTTTCCACATTTTAAATAACCGTTGTCTAGTTGACATGTACTGCATTTGTGATGTGCAGTCATTGGCACTGCTCGGCCAAATGTACCGAACCGAACACAAAGCCAAAAGTATTCACCCCAGAGCAAAAAGATCATAAAAAACCGGAATTCAACGCTCCATGTTCAGGGTATACTGTAGAAGTTTAATGCATGCTCCAGGCTTGAAGTTCCATGCTTACAAGGTAACTGTGCACCAGTGACAAATATGGATGACTCATACTTATGTATGAGTGTATTTATATCTTCATTTCCCTCTTCTCTCTGTCTCCCTGTGGATACACCTAGAATAGAATAGATACTTCTTGCCGCCCGCCGCGTGCTACAATGAATATCTTATCGGGTAGCTTTTTGATAGTTTTTTGTTCGTTTTCATTTTCTTTTCCTGAATCATCAACAGAATTTATTAGCATGTTTAATTTCTATGCAAACATTATTGTCAAGTGGATATCCAAGCGGGAGGTTGTTGGTAGCTATTGCTATACCCATACTTACAATGGGGAGCAGTAGCTACAGCTAAGTTTTTGTATCTTTTTTGTCGAGATGATACACAATACTGTTGTTGGGAAGAGTCATTTTTATTTATTTTTTTTTTTGTGTTCGAGCAGCGGGAGATTTATAATCTTTTTGCGGCATGCAAAAAAGAGAGCTCGCAACGGTCATGTAACAACGTGACTGACTGACTATGTGCGTCAACCAAATACGCTGTTTAATAAAAAAATCATGACATCGCTTCGATATGGTAGGTACCCTGGTTTTCGTTGCCATTTTTAAGATACTCAAGAATTTTAAGTATCTTTTTGGTTTGAGTGGATGGATGGATTTAGTAGGTAAATTAGGGACCATTTTTTACGAAAAAATTCAGAGGCTATTTTAGGATCTAAGATGGAGAGAAGATGTCTTTGCTGGCGTCACAGAAATAGCTTCGAGTGTATAACGCGAAGATGTCGTACGCCTGGATCATCGAATTAGTGGAGATATGTATGTAGATTGGTACTTCTGTGTTATGGATGGGTTTCTATAAATAAATGAAAAACGAATAATATTTTACTCTGTTCTGTTAATGGGGACCACCAAAAATACAAATTTTCTATATGCGTTTACCTATCGTTGATGTTTGTCGTCACGGCACCGGCGGGCGTTTAAAGATAAAAAGAAAAACTCACTGAAATGGGACAAAATCAAGATGTCAAAGTTGATGCTTACTAATATTATAAATGTGAAAGTAACTCTGTCTGTCCGTCTTTCTATGTTACCGTCTCTCGCCTAAGCTATACTGAACCGATTTCGATGTAATTGCATACAGAGATGATCTAGAGACTGTAGAAGGACATAGGCTATATTTCATTCGAATATTTCCTATTTTTTCGCGAACAGGTCCTTACTAATTTCATAAAAGCGAAAGTAACTGTCTTTTTTTTGTTTTTTTCTTTTTTCATCATTTTTTATTTCATTTTCTTAAATCTACTTACGAGCTAGCAAAAATGTATAAAACTAGCTTATATAATAACTTAACTAGCTTACTGACCCTAAGCGGGTACTCTAAATTACTCAATATCTAAATACTAATGCCTTTCGGCCTAAAGATAGCTTATGGATTTACAATCTAGAACTATGGTTAAGAACTAAGAAAAATTACAAAAAACTTAGTTTGCTGGATCATATTTTTTTTTTTGATTTTATTTAAACTACTTAAAAATACTTAAAACTATTTAACTCTATTTTAAACTACTTACCTAGAGCAGCTACAGTAGCTTTTTTTTTAGTGTTCAGTTTTTTTTTTGTTTTTTGTGGTTTTAAATTTTTTTGTTTTTTGTTTTTTTTTTGTATACCCTAAGATTTACACGCTAAACCTGTGTAAGCCAGCCATTAGCGACTCGATATCAGTATCATTTTGAGTTTCGTGCTCGGACAACCACCAGAACATATTTGACATTTTAACAACGTCACGTCGATCGCGATCTGAGTCCGCCCTACTGAACCGAAGGAGCTCTTCAACGTCTCCGCCTACTGCGGTGACGTCTCGATTATAGAGGAGCCGTCATTCCACGAACTTACGGCAGACGTGGTAGATTAGCGGAACCGCCAACCTATCCTGAATCAGCCCTCTCATATCAAAGTAGAGGAAAGCCTCCGGTGGGACAAATCCACTAAAGCCATATACTCTCTATTGGGGTAATAAGCCCCAAAAATCAGGCCATTGGTCGAGGTCATCGCTCTTGCCGTGTGACCACGAGTCAGTTTTATCATGAAGTTGTCGATTCTGTTTATTTGAGTCCCGTTGTAAAGGACCCCATTAGGATAATATCTTCTGTACTTCTGTTTTGTTATTACAAAGCGATCATCGAAAAAAGTGATTTTTCGGTACGCCCTACTGTATTAGTATCGATAGAATAGCTATAAACCTACAAATACAAGATATAACTTGCCAATTGAAAAGTTTTCATTATTGATAATTGGCGGTCAATAATCAGTGCTGCAGCCGAGAGTTATTCACTTGTGAATTTCGACGACAACCAAAGTGACAAACAAAGGTAAGGATCAATGACTGCTTTTGACATACTCTTAAAAAAAAGACAACCAAGATGGATGAATGTTCCCGCACTTGAGACCTATCTTAGCGAGTATTATAAGTGTGGCTGGAAACTGTTAATATGCATAACATTGATTTAATACATAATACTAATAAAGTAATGCTTACTGACACAGTAGGAAAAGGTGAGGAAACCAAATGTAAGTATAACACGAGCCTTAGCTAAGTCATAACGAAAATCCTTTGTAGTGGTTGAAACACACTGAGCGAGGAGGTATTCCTTCGTAGCTGACCTTGTCCGGAAATTGCTTAGTATTACAGCTACGTCGGCAGCTGCAGAGCGTGTTTTTATTGCATTAATTGTTATTGTTTACCTGTTTGTCAAGTGCGGTCCACCATGTTAGTATAGATCTTGTGACTGACACATAATTATAGCCATTTGACAATATTGGGGGATAAACCGCATTTGCCGTCGATAGCCTACTTACATGAGAAAAGTGCTACGCTGCTTTATTCACTTTTGTCTGTATATGAGCTTTCCTGGATAGTTTTTTTTTTATCAAAAATTACACCTAGATGTTTAGCCTAATTCACTAGGGTGAGCGTTACACCTTAAATGGCAGGAGGTCTGATATCCGAGATCTTGTTTCTTTTTCGTGAAGAGAAAAAGTTTCGTTTTAAGAGGGTTGATATTCAATCCTCGAACTGCAGCCCAGTTTTGAGTTTGAGTTTATTTAAAGCCATTTGTAGGAGCTCAGCAGGAGTTTGTGGGTGTTTGCCTGAAGTAACAATTGCCACATCATCCGTGTAGGCTGACGAATATTCAAGCATTCTAATGTTTCAATTTTTCAATTCCCGTGGAGATATGAGGATGAAACACTTTCCATGCTACTCGGGAATAATACAACACTTTAACGGTGAAAGAATTTTTGAAAACGTTTCAGTATTTTCTCTGGCGAACAAGTACTATAGATGATTTTGTGTGGTTTAGAATAAAATGGCTTTCACCTCACAAAAAAAAACTCAAAATTTCAGAACTCGACGATTCTTAGAAGCATATAAATCCATATCAATCAAATTGGCGCCCAACGTGAGATTTTATTATTGAAATTGGCTGATATAACAGCTTGTTGTTAAAACGGATCAATTCATAGAAATGAATGTCCTTGTAGGCAACTTAAGTTGCCATTAGGCACATCTGACACAAGTCTACAGTCTTGCAGAATCAAGCTTCATAATTATGGTTTCTCCGAACCTAACATAAAGGTCACACAACCTTCTTTTTTGAAAGTACAACAACATTTTCGGATAGTTGATAGAGACAAAAAACAATCGAATTTCCGAAGCGAACAATTGATATCGCCAAGATGGCGGACGAGCATCACAATTTGATTCAACAAACGCAAGCGTGAATTGAAATTAGTTTAAAATATTTCCAAATGTTCTTCAAGTTTAAAACGACTCATTTCGTTGTGCAGAAATACGACTTACCTTCTGTTAATATTTCGAGGCCGAAATAACTATCAGTTTCGAAACAACCTATAAATTGAAAGTAAGCCACTAGATTAACAAGCCTTTTTTAAGTGAATGTTTTGCTACAGATATTTGGAACATGCTAATAATTTCATTATCAACAGTGACAAATTTAGTAGCAAAACATCCACAGTAAAAACAACAACAAAATCATAACTTAAACTCAAAGCGGTCACACGTAAAGGAGTTGAAACCGAAGCGTGACTGTGTTAGTGATTCAGTACAAATCATTCCAAACTCAGAAGACTTGGTCTTGCTTGGCCGCCAAAGTTCTGAAAATCTACAATTCGGGTTTTCCAAGTTTAAATTCAAGCACCAAAGCCCCTGTTACAAATAACGATACTCGCAAAAAACCCGTTGCGACTACGTTTCACAATACTCGCTGTCATTTACAACTACTTTTAGCATTCGTTTTGCTGCCGTTCGAACATTTTTATTGGTCCATTGATGTTTTGGGTTTGGTTTTGTTTTTGCCTTGCGTTTTGTTACTCACAGAGAAGTGAGTAAGAAAACGAGTGTTTATAGGTCGAAAAATGTTAATTGGCGCCCAACGTCACGATTGATTTTAAATTCAATTAGAAGTTGGCGAGTCTAATATTCAGATGATGGAAAAAGTAATCACTTTTGTGGATACACAAAGAAAATAAAATATGTTTAATTTTCCCTGTGCATCTCTCTTCTAACTTGATCAAAGCCGTCGCTTCTTTTTTACGTAATGAATAGAATAATGATAAGCAAAACTCATATCTGAAATAAAAATGGTGAAACTTGGCATCATTTTCAATTCCTTCACGTTACTGTTTCTTAACCGTGGGAATATGGGCATTAAATATAGCCTTTGTTATTCTATACCGTCTCTGTTCCAAATACTATTCAATATGTTGCAGCAGTTTTGGAGCCTATTCAATACATACTAAAAGGAATCGTTTTTGCTCCCGTTTCCGTTCCTGAAGGAAAATTGAAGTTAAATATGACAAATGTTACTGACTCTAGATCTAGACTATCTCTGTTCCAAACAAACACACAAAAAAGTCTTTCCTCTTTAAAAATGTATACGCATTCAGCAAAAACTACTGGCACACAACAATCAATCTCAACACTTTTATTTTCCGGCAAAGTAAATAAAATTCAAAATAGGCACACAGCAACACCTGAAAAGCTCCCTATAGCCTCTATGTTCGCACTTCTGTTTACCCGTTTGATTTGAAAAGCTCTTCGGACGATAGATTGAAGTAGTTGCATATTCTTAGGATAAAAGTGGCTAAAAGTAGACTTTCATTTCTTAGAAAAGCCTTGGCAGTTGTTTTGTTTAAACCATTTGCACTGCATATGCACACTCGTTTTCGTCATCACGCAATAAAAATAAAGTCGGATAAGTCATAAAAACTTGGAAATATCTAACATCGCATTCAATTTTGTAAACATGTTTACTTCCCCGCAAAGTTTTTCTCTCTTTTTATTTGGTGATGTTTTGAATGACTGAACACGTGTGATAAACAATTCTTATCGTCGAACGAATATGAAGCACTTTAAAAATCACTACCGAAGACGCCACCCAAAAGAGATTCGTCAATCGTCACACAAAAAAAACTAAACCATTTCCATAATGCCAGCCCACGTTTTATCATCTCGTGACTTTGGTACAGCAATCTGGATTGGTTTACTTATTGTTTCTCCCCCTCATACAAAGCTGCCGGGCACAATTACTGTGAGTTGACTTGACTGCAGACAATGATTCTCCATTAATTGTCCATCCCCTGAGGGATCTTCTTCCATCGCCTCGGTTCATTTATTCTGATCCAATTCTTGAATCCTCTTTATCTTTTATCGCGTATCTAAGTGGCGGGTTTTCGTTTTCAATGTACTTTAAGATAACGAATTGTTTTGTAATTTTGTTTTGTTTGTGTCTTTGTTTGTTTTTTGTAACGAACAATTTCCATTCGCTCTTTCCTCACAAGAAAAAAGCTCAAGAAAGCTGCAATACACTAAAACAAAATTGTATCTTCACATGAAAGTGTATCTGCTGGTTTGAGTGTGTTGGAAGAACGACTATGCCATGGCTGAGCATGGTGCACGATCAGTTTACGTTCGTGTATCATTGAGATAGGTGCTGTTTTGAAATTAAAAGTGTTCTTATTTTATTGAATAAAAAAAAGAAGAAATAGATAAACACAAAAACTAGAATTTGTTTGAGTAAAATAAAAAAAAAAAACCAAACTTGCAGTACAGTATCCAGATATAAAGAAAAACTAAATAAATACAAACTAAAGTTGAGACGCAACAAATTGAAAATGTCTTTGTTCGCAAGTTTTCTATGTGCCACCTTTGTGCTAATGGCCGGTATTCAGTGCATCGCTGGGGCACGTCTACTGGCCATATTCACAGTGCCCCTACGTGACCATCAAATCGTTTTTCGACCCCTGATTGAATCTTTAGTTAAACGTGGTCACAACTTGACGATCGTGACAACCGATCCGGAAAATTTCGTGCATCTAACGACCTCCAACGATGGGTCAGTGTCCGCTGATCAAATCGAATTGGTTGATCTCAGTTTCGCACATCAATTGGACGTACTAGATATGCTCAAGAATCATGAGAACATGATGAGCGGTTCGGATATGTTGTTGACAGTGTTTCATGTAATGCGGACTGTTGCCGAAGCGGAATTGCAGTCGGCGCAAATGCAAAGGCTTTTAGGCAATTCCGGAAGTGAACAAGAGTATGATGCTGTGTTAGTCGATTGGTCGGGACCAGCCCTTATGAATGCCTTTGCTCACAAGTTCAAAGCGCCATTGATTGGTATTACTCCCGGTGGTGCGTACCTCTCCTCACACGAAGTGATCGGTAATCCTAATCATCCTGTCGCGTTTCCCAGTGTCTTTATGCCATTCAGTGAAAATCTGTCGTTATTCCAACGAGTTGCCAGCACAATATTCACATTCAAGTCCAGGTAAGTTAGTGATTCTGATTCTTTAATTAAATATTCGATTTCACCATTTGTATATTTCATCTTTGCTTTGTTGCAGTTTTTTTTTCTGGCTTGACCTTAATACCTTAGCATTTTAGTGCTGAGGTGAATTTAGGTTTTTTTTGTTGGCTCTGGTCTGAAGTTTCACTTTTTGTCTTGAGTGTTTTGTATTGCGGAAGTAAAACTCTTCTTTTGCATTCGAGAATGTTTTTTTCTTATTCGAGAATAGCTTGCCTTATTAATTTTTTATGGAATTATTGATAGCATTTGACGTCGTTTTGGTGGAAAATAACCAGAAAATTTGCGGTTTTTTCTGTCTGTCTGATAAGGCAATGTATTTTGACCCTTGCTGGTTGAGTCTGATGAATCATAAGTGGGTATTCGCTTTGCAAGATAAGATAAGATTTTTAAATTAAAAAAAGCATTTTTACCTACCTGCTGGTTTTTTCCGAATTCTTGGAATCGGAAAGAGTTAACAATTTCCGGAAATATATCTAATCTATCCAAACGAAATATGGGATCTCCAATCGCTAAAAAACAAAATAAACATCAACTGATCTTGATGACAATTCTTTCCCCGAAGAATTATTGTCAATGATATCAAAGATAATTTGAGATGAGTCTCAAGCTTCTTCAAAATCGCTCGAACTCTGGCCACGCCAGGAGATTTTCAACTGAAACAACTGAAACTGGTTCTTTTTGAAAGATTTCACATGCGGTGTAACAATATGAAAAATATACAGCAAACATTTTATCATTGATATAAAGGGTGTTTCTTACGTGTGGCTTTCAAAAGGAAATAAGGCTTTGATATTATGTTTTAAAAATGATTTTGGGCAAGTTTCCGCTAAGCCATGGCTGGCTTCAGTAAATATCAGCCGAGAGACCCAATTTCTTACCACTTTTTGCAGAATTTGAGGACGTAATAACAAATCGTCTCGAGTAAAACTCACATGTTTAGAACTCGAAAGTATGTAAATATAGCGTTAGCAGTGATTTCGATTTCGATGGAGGGTACTTACAATTTGCTTCCGATTCTAAACGGCATCGAAAAATCGAGAAATTGCTTTTCATAGTAATGAATTTACTGTCGGCGGTCTTGTCAATCCTCTCAAGAGGCGATACCCATGAAAAAACATTTTTTGTTTTATGTTTTGATTCGAACCACGAACCTTCCGTCTAACAGGCAGACTTGCCCACCATTACGCCACGTTCACAACCGCGAAGAAAAGCTCTTCCAAATGTAATTGTTCTTTCGGAACGGACAAGGCATGAGTAGCGAAGATGAAAGTATGGGTTAGTCTCTTCTTCCTTCTCAGCCTTTTAGCTTCTGCATAAATCATTTGATAACCCGCAGTATTACAGCATGTTTTTCATTGAGGCAGTAGCCGGTCATAATATCAATTACCGAGCAAGGAGGCAATCAGCTTGGACACACACTTAGCGATTGGTATTTGAAAGTTCATCCTGCTAGGGGAGATGGGAATTATAGATTGTTCCATATTTGACGAGTTAACCGGTTTTGGAGTTTTTTGGGATGTCTCTGAACTTCAGCACCTAGAAAAAGTGAATGTAAAACTGCCCTTCATGAGAAATATAGATTTTTACTTACGAGCTGTTATACTGAATTCGTGGAAATAGAGCCGAGTGATGTAAGGTGCTGCTTCTCTGTCTGAGAAAATACCCACACCTTAACAATTACAATGGAAATTCCGACTGTGCTTAACAATTAAGCGTTCGCTTAATTTACTTAAGTGGGCATTATAGTTCGGGATGAACCTGGGCCTCTACCAAAAATTTTGATCTCGTGATTCTCTGTTCCGATTTGAATTTTACTTGACTAAAACACCTCAGTCGAAAGTCGCTCCGGAACGTTGATGTCTATCCACTCTACGCTTCCTAGCCATCCTAGACGTGCGGTGCGGGTACTCTTGTTATTCGTCGTTTTCTCGGAGAAAAGATCAGTCGAAATATTTTAAATCTCAATATAGCCAAGATTTTCTTCGTCGGCTCTAGATAAGGTTCAAGTATTCACCTGTCGCTCAAAAAGGACCTACTACACCCAACAACTGTGAATCGACTTATTCGCCTTGCTCTGAGCTAGCAAATTGTTTCAAGCAAAACAGACGATTTACATATAGCAACACAAGCAACAAGGAACAAGGACAGAATTAGGGACAGGGACAGGGCCAGGGACAGGGACAGGGAAAGGAACAGGAACAGGAACTTGAACATGAACAGGAACAGGAACAGGAACAGGGACAGGGACAGGGACAGGGACAGGGACAGGGACAGGGACAGGGACAGGGACAGGGACAGGGACAGGGACAGGGACAGGGACAGGGACAGGGACAGGGACAGGGACAGGGACAGGGACAGGGACAGGGACAGGGACAGGGACAGGGACAGGGACAGGGACAGGGACAGGGACAGGGACAGGGACAGGGACAGGGACAGGGACAGGGACAGGGACAGGGACAGGGACAGGGACAGGGACAGGGACAGGGACAGGGACAGGGACAGGGACAGGGACAGGGACAGGGACAGGGACAGGGACAGGGACAGGGACAGGGACAGGGACAGGGACAGGGACAGGGACAGGGACAGGGACAGGGACAGGGACAGGGACAGGGACAGGGACAGGGACAGGGACAGGGACAGGGACAGGGACAGAGAAAGGGACAGATGCCGTTTCATTTCCCCGTATCAGGAATATTTTTTTTTGCTTACTATTTACTTCTTTGTTGGATCATATTGTCTTTTTGACATGGTTCTTTTGATTTCTTGTCTGAACATGACGGTATTTTTAACTTGAAGTCTTCCACGGATCCTTATTCTTCTAATCCGGTCAAGATTTGTTAATCCTGCTGCCATACGCAGCATCTTTATCTCTTACTTACTTACTTAGGTGGGCACTACAGTTCGGGGTGAATCTTGGCCTCAACCAACATCCTTCTATAATGACTTCGATTTCAGGCGAGCTCTGTCCAGTTTTGCGCTCTAAGTCAGTTAAGGTCTTCTTCCACTTGTTTGCGCCACCTAAGACGAGGTCTTCCCCTTCTGCGATTACACTGCAATAAGCTTTCGAAAACCCGTCCAGCCAGAGCGTTTGATCCCATCCGCTCTACTTGGCCCAACCGCCCAACCATCGTAGCCTCGCGATGCGTACATACAGCTCGTTTTTGTATCTTCTTCTCCACACATTGCCTTTGCATACGGAACCAAAGATCATTCGGATAATTTTTCTTTCGAAACGACCAATGGTTTCCTCATCCGCTTTCGACAAGGTCCATGCTTCCGCGCCGTACAGCAGGACTGGGATGATTAAGGTCTTATACAAGGTTACCTTGGTTTTTCTGGAGAGGGTATTGTTTCTCAATTGCCTTCTTAACCCAAAGAAGCAACGGTTGGCAAGAGTTAGTCTCCGTTTGATCACTGATGTTGTTTTCCGTGTCTATAGCGGATCCTAGGTAGATGAAGTCCTGTACTACCTCGAAGTTATGTCTGTCTATTATGAAGTTTTATCCAATTCGTCGATGTTCTGTGTCCTTTTATGATGACAGCATATACTTCGTTTTGCGCTCATTAACCATCAAACCCATTGTAGCCGCTTCTGTTTCAATACTAGCAAAAGCACCTATGACATCACGCTTTTTTCTTCCCATTACTTCAATATCGTCTGCATAGGCGAGTAATTGTACAGACTTTTGAAAGATTGTTCCTCTGGTGTTGGCGTTTAAATTTCTGACAATTTTTTCAAAAATGGTGTTGGAGAAATCGCATGACAGTTGGTCGACTTGCCTAAAGCCTTTATCTCAGTTACCGTTAATTAACTCTCACACTTTATGAAAATTATTGTCCAACATGGTGAGCCTCATACATGTGCTGGACGCAAAACAGCGGTGAAGTCTGTCCTTAAGGGGCATTTTTCTTTCAGAGGAGATAGTGGAATTTTTCGCCACTTGGTCCACCAAACAACAAATTGGAACAACAGAGCTCAGGCAGCCCCCGGACTAAGCACATTTCTCGCAACCTCACCTTTGTAAGGAATTAAGGGGCCTACACTTCTTTTCCGACGCCAAACTATTAGTGTAAGAAAGTTTTTTTTCATGGCAGTGTAACTACTCTCGGAGAACATGCCAACTAAGTAGGTATTCACGATACTTGTAAGAAACATATTTTTTCAAGAATTTGAACCAAGTAAAAGGCAGACATACTCACCGTATTATCCCACATGTGCGACTTATCTATCGAGTATACCTCCTATTGATAACTCACGCCTTAAAAGTCGCTGCCCGGTATTATATCTCGGTATGTGACAGTTGACCTAGTGTCATGTCAGGGCACAAAGTCTGAAACAAAATGTTTTTCTTTACTATCAGTATTCCAGCAAAAGTCAACGTTTGAAGGTCTTCTCTTCGACTGATAACGAACAAAATCATATTGTTTTCGACCTTGCCTCTGATCCAGAGACTAGGTTAAGGGTCACATAGCATTTCCTTAGATTTAGCAACACGCTTCCAGCAGGAATGATTGGGAAAACTTGCACTTAGCTCGAGAATCTATATGTTCTTTATTATATTTAAACCCAAATACCCGGAGCACCTTGATGACCCACAGCACCTTCATGAACACTCATAATCAAAGCTTCTCACTATCTGCCTAATGTTGAATTGCGTCATTTTAATGAGTTCCCTCATCGTTTTCTTTTCTTTCTTTAAACTAAGTTACTCAATCCAGCAACAGTTTGCTATGCAAATAACCCAGGCCCTGCGTAAGCAATAATTACAAACTAAATAAAAAAGTATTATTCCGAGTACCTTACCTACCTTCTTACTTCATTCCATTCCGCTGATAGACGCTCGTAAAAATAAGCTTACACCCCAAGAATAATGGAGTTTTTATTTGCCTTAAACGATTCGCTAACTTGAACTCGTTAAACGGTAATTTTTTTTTTTTTGTTGAACAATTTTAAGCGCTTTTTTTCCCGTAGGCGACTCTCGCCAACAACGTCACAGCGCGCAACTCACAACCATTAAACATTTCTTTTTTGTTTTTCCCTTCTTTTTTTCCTCAAATTTTTATGACTACCTTACTTCAGTTATAATTAATCCATTGGGTTGTCAGTTAAATGCAATTAAGGGCTATGATTTCCATTCACGCAATTCCGACACTTGAGGCAAATATTTGTACATCATTATGCTACAAATTGGCCAGGACTGGGCGCTGTCAGAATGGTGATTAAATCCATGAGAGTTCAGGGGGTTAAATTTACATTCAACAGCGATTAATCTGTAATTTAATTACTTACTCATTTGTTTTGTAGTGCAAACGAGAAAAAAATAATCCATAAAAAAATAAACCAACTGATTGTGTGAGGTAATTTAAAGAAGCGCGTGCCGTAATGAGTTCCATAGAAACGGAATAATCATATTCCCAGAAGTTTCTGTGTGTGTGTGTGAGAACTTGAGGACAGATGGAATTAACTGCGTGGGCTACACTATTACGTACTTGTAGATATTTTTTCCCATACCGGGTGCGGGTACCCACCTGTCTACCTCTATTAAAGGAAAAGATACTTTTCTCATGAAAGATACTCGGCTGCTGGACGGGTTTTCATGGAAAATTTCATAACCAACACAGCGGTAGTGCAAGTGAGTCTTGAGAGGACAACATTATGCAACCATCCACTCGCTAATCGCGGATACCAAATCTCACACAAGAATTGGTAAACAACTTTTATGCCACAACAACACACTGCACGCGCAGCTCGTAGGCTGTAAACAAGAGTAGTAGTTAGGTACATTCCTAGTGTGTTTTTGTTTGGATGAAAAACGAAACTAGTAAACACTTCGAAATTTATTTAAACGCATGACAGAGATATTACCCACCAAACGCCAACGTCAACGCGATTGTGTGTTCAGATGTTGAGTTCGTCATCTGAATCACGAGGGGGCTCGGCAGCTTTCCGTTGTTTATGTTTTTGTTTTCGACATTTTTTTTTGCGTGGCCACGTACCTAGATATCTGTTGGCTCAGATACAATTCTTTTTTTATTTGTGGTTATGTATTGTTTTGTTAGCCGATAGCCTTCACAATCTGTTGACGGATACGATACCACCGCAATCCACAAGCGACCTCAGAGCACAGACAGTGTTTTCTGTATTTGAAGTTTAAACGATTTTCTGGTGATAAAAAGTAAAAACCCATGACCTTGTTTTTGAAATGCCATTCAGGGCGACAAAAAAAGAAAACAAAAACAAACCCAAACAAAGCAAACAGAGATCCCGAGAAGCCATCTTATCAAATATTCGATTTTGATGAAATTTACGTATTAAAGTCCTTCGCAGTAAATTGTGGCAGCTTTCTTCTTTTTATGGCTAAAGTGTTTCGTTGTTTGGATGGTGTGGATAAGACCAAGGATGCTATGGCTTTTGTCAGAGTGCGGCAGGCGGCTTAACATTGAATTAATTATTGCCTAATCAAATGAAGCAAATTTATTGTCTTCTCCTGCTGCCGGTGCCGGTGCCGGCGCATAGTCTCCCCTCAATATAGGCAACCAGAAAGTAAACTTCAGGAATGCCTGGCAGATGTGAATTACGTCTGTGTTTTCTGTAAGGGATGAAAGTCAGCAGACTGTATGGAAATGGGTAAAGTTAATTTGGAAAGTTGTGTGGAGCTTCAATTGAAATTCTCTTGGTTGTCTTAAATGCCCAAACTTGTGTTCCTTAAGGGAGTTGGGAAGAAGCTGTCAGCTTTAAGATTGCGGCATTTGTTGGCTGTTAGGGTTGTGTCATTGGTTTTTTTTTTTGTGTTTTCTTTTGTTTTGTTTCAACTTTCTTAGCAGAATGTCACTCATTTCGATTTCAACCACAGGGCAGTCTACTTTTAGAACAACAATCAGAGGTAAGTAGGCATTATTCTTATCTGATTGTGGTGTGAATGTTCTTTCGGTTTATTGTCTTTGTTTGGACAAAAATGCGATACTTGATTCGACTGGTTTTTTTGTTTGTTGTAAAACGTAGAAGTTCATTCAAACTAATTATCTTGTCGTATTTTTAATACTACGATAGGAACCTGCTGGGGTCGTAAAAAGTCAGCAAATATTATCTTAGAATGCTCAAAGGCAGCGATAGCAAGTTGAAGTTGGCTTGAGTTAATAAATTCGTCATAAGTAAATGTGAGGCAAGAGTCCATTTTGAAAATATTCGCTGTAAACTTTGTGTAAAATTGTTAAAGTACCCATGTATAGTTCTTTTTCAAGTCTACAAATTTACTAAAAGGAGAAATCAAATTCAAATACTAAGTGAAGGGCTTAGTAGGTAAACTGATTAACATGTCTAAGTATGGATCAATACATGGATTCATCTACTTTTTTGCTGAATGATTAGTTGTACTTTCTCAGTTAGTCCTCCTGAATTGGCCTGTAGGTCGGACTGTTCGCTAATAACCTACCAGTGGTGGGGCCCCAGAAAATCTTCTTTTGTTTATGATTTGCTTTCTATTTATAAACTTTTTTCTTTCTTATTGAAACACTGACAGGCCTAATGAACAACATTATGGAGGATGGTATAATAAGTGAGCAATTTAAAGAAGCCTTAGTGTTCCCAATTTACAAGAAAGGTTGTGCAAATAATCCTGCGAACTATAGCGAAATTTCCTTTCTAAATGCGTCTTATAAAATTTTAACCTCATTATTGCAGAATCGGCTAAAAATGTGGATTTCATCAAAAAATATTTTGAGTGAATTTCAAGCGGGGTTACTCTGCTATTGACCATATTTTTGTTTTCAAAAGTATAGCAGATTCATAGATTCATACCTTGCAAGAGGCAAAAGCTTTGTGTCCTCTTTGTGGATTTCACGGCAGCGTTCGATACGGTCGACAGGGATTTCCTTATGTATAAGCTGTAAAATTTGGTCGAGTCATCCAAAATATCTATGAAGATACGAAATCGTTAGTTTGGAATGGTGCTGAAAAATCTGATTGGTTCGCAAACAAAAAAGGGGTAGGCTGCCCACTTAGCCCCGATTTGTTTGCACTCTTTATTGACGACTTGGTCTATTGCCTACCTGGGACTGCAAATTAAAGCCCTTCTTTTTGCAGATGATGTAGTGATGTTGGCACACTCACCTTAAACTCTACAGTTTATGCTAAATAGGCTACAAGAGTTCTGTTAGCTGTGGAGTGTTGTGGTTAATCCGGACAGATCCATAGTTATGGTTATAAATGGAAGGAGGCAGAATGACAGTAAAGCAAAAGTGGTTTTTCGAAAGGAAAACCGTTGAAGTTGTAAAAGAGTTCAAATATCTTGGTACTATTAACTCAAAATATAAAAATGGATAAATATTTGAAAGATAAATTATCCAAGGGGAAAATCGCATTAAACGCTACTTGGAAAAATTGCTGCGACAGTAAATTCATAAGGCACAGTAGTAAATATCGTGTCTATGAAACTGTAGCGCAATCAATCCTCTCTTATGGTGCTCAGGTATGGGGAGGATCAGAATATGAGTCGATGGAAAAACTTCTAGGTTTCATCTCCCTAATAACTCACCGAACTAGACAAAAAGCTAAACTGGAAAGCCAATATAGAGGAAAGAATCAGGAAATCAACCGTAGCCCTGTTTTCCTGCAAAAAAGCCATTGACACTAAATGGGGCTTCTCCCCCCAAATCACCCACTGGCTCTACACCGCAGTCATCAGACCAATACTCACATACGGAGTAGTGGTATGGTGGACCGCTCTTGATAAAAGGACCTACTGCGACAATTTAAGCAAGGTCCAACGAACAGCCTGTCTGTGTATAAGCGGAGCACTGAGATCAACACCCTCAGCTGCACTAAATACACTCCTTAACCTCACACCACTAGATATCTTCAGCAAACAAATGGCCGCCAGTGCAGCCACTCGTATGAGAGCTATCTCCCAATGGACCGAAAACAACATCGGTCACGTTACAATCCTGAATTTATTCGGATCAATCCCCTGTCACTCCGACTACACCATCCCCCAATTGGTTTTTGATAATAAGTTCCAAGTCTCAATCCCACCGAGAACGACCTGGGACGACGAAGAATTTTTGAGAGATGATTCAATTCATTTCTATACAGATGGTTCAAAAACCGAAGAAGGGGTAGGCTGCGGGGTGTACTCAAACCGACTTAACGTAAGTCTCTCGTTCCGCCTTCCAAACCATTGTAGCGTGTTCCAAGCGGAAATTCTGGCGATCAAAGAGGTCCTATCATGGCTAAGAGAAAACGTGATATCCTCAACGAATATCCGGATTTTCTCAGATAGTCAAGCAGCCCTCAAATCACTCGGCGCTGCTTCTACAAACTCAGTAACGGCCCTTAACTGTCGCCTATCGCTTAGGGAGATGGCTGAACAGTTCAATATTCACCTTATTTGGGTGCCGGGGCACAGAGATATCGTGGGTAACTGCAAAGCCGATGAACTCGCCAGAGAAGGAACCGTTCTACCGATCTCAACCAGCAGGTTGAATATTGGTATACCAATCGCTACATGTAAACTTATGCTAAAGCTAGAGGCTATGGATAGAACAAATCATAGGTGGTACAATATCACCACGTGCGCGGCAACAAAACGGATATGGCCAGGTCTAGATCCAAAACGCACAAGACATTTGTTATCAATTGCCAGATTGCAAATTAGCTCCGTAATCAATGTCATCACCGGACATTGTCTGATAGGAAGACACGCCATAAGACTTGGCGTTCCCTCAAATGACTTCTGCAGAAGTTGCTTAGATGAGGAGGAGGAGGAGACAATCCCACACCTCCTCTGCTCATGTCCGGCACTCTCTTTTAAAAAAAAAGCGGCATCTAGGAAAATATTTTCTTGATGATCCAAGCGATCTGGCACACACAGATCCCCTGCATATCCTTCGCTTTATTAAAAGCTCCAAATGGTTTTGTTAAGTGAGGTACTCAATCGCATAATAACTATGGTATCACAATGGACCTAATATTGGTCTAAGTGTGTCAGTTTGTTTTCCTGACAGCCATTTTTAACCTAACCTAACCTAACTCACCGAACTTATGCTGATGATTGAGACTGGATTGCTTCCATTGCTATATTCTCCATGTCATACAAATGCCTTAACAGCGGCTTCCTAAGACTGTGGCCATAAAAATGGTGCGAAGCAAGAGAGGCTTTTCAAAAGAATGGGAACGTTTAGCTGAAGAGTGTGTAATGGTTCTTAATATCATTCTGGACGAACCAAGTACTGTAAATCTCTTATTGTATGATCTTATAAAAAAGTAGATTTTAGACATAAAGAAGAAAATTAAGAAGAAGCAGCAAGAACTCTTTATCCAACAATAGACAATCGCCTCGATGTTATTTTAACTTCACACTTTCAGAGTAAATTTAAATTCAGACACACCTCATTTTAAATATAAGCTTTTAAAGCTTGCCGTAACCCATTTGATGTTTCTTAATCTAAGTTCTGAGTCAAATACTTCTAGACAAAACTAAACTTTCATCTCAAATTTGAATTTTCCCAAACTGTCGATTTTTCAACCAAAGTGTTTTGAAGCTGGCGTCACAGGTTAATGTGATATTTATAAATCCTTTTAATGACCCCATTTTAAAGGTAGAGTGGTTTTACCTAGAACCGGCACTTTCCCTTGAAAACTCACTGACTTTAGATTCGCGCTATTTTGAATTCATTTTGTGACCAAAAGGCATTTTCATGCTTTACCTATGTGGATATTTTTAAGAAAAAAGTTTGATCATTCTCTCGAAACTAATATTATAAGTTCTCTCAGACTAAATTAAAAAAATAGCTTTTTTTCAAAACTGCATCTCTTATAAAAATGCTACCTGTGCCAATAATAACATTTTAATACATAACTCAAAAATTATCTAGAAAATCACTTTAATTCTTTTTTTCAAAGAGTGAGTAGACAAACTTTCAACGATCTCTGAGCAAAAGCTACTACTAATTAGGTTTTAAATAAGCCCTGCAGAGTGTCTGTATGAGAAACGCTTATAAAGAATTATTTAAGATATCCTTAAGAGCTTTTGGCTACACCTAAAACAAAAACCACTAACTAAGAGATAAATTAGGAGTTATTAAGTGGAATAGTATTCTATAGATCAAATTAAGTGCTTTTTAAATGCTGATAAAATTTTTTTTTGATAACTCTTAAAGAGCTTGTGTGTTGCTTGGGTACTTTTTCAACAAACTGGGTGACTTCTCTAATCCTCCGCTGGACAGCATCATCAAATTCTCTCAGGATTTCTCAACCAGCCTAGTAAAGAACAAAATCATCCCCCTTCCTCCCACCTTATAACCCCTCCCATCCTTCCTATTCCGGCTTATTTAAAATGAGTATGTCAAGAGCAATCTTCATCAATTCAAACTCAAAATTGGGAATTTCAAACTGACTGAAATGAAAATCAGAAAACGTTAGGCCCTGTAATAAAGAATATGATCTTCTACACCGCAGTCATCAGACCAATACTCACATACGGAGTAGTGGTATGGTGGACCGCTCTTGATAAAAGGACCTACTGCGACAATTTAAGCAAGGTCCAACGAACAGCCTGTCTGTGTATAAGCGGAGCACTGAGATCAACACCCTCAGCTGCACTAAATACACTCCTTAACCTCACACCACTAGATATCTTCAGCAAACAAATGGCCGCCAGTGCAGCCACTCGTATGAGAGCTATCTCCCAATGGACCGAAAACAACATCGGTCACGTTACAATCCTGAATTTATTCGGATCAATCCCCTGTCACTCCGACTACACCATCCCCCAATTGGTTTTTGATAATAAGTTCCAAGTCTCAATCCCACCGAGAACGACCTGGGACGACGAAGAATTTTTGAGAGATGATTCAATTCATTTCTATACAGATGGTTCAAAAACCGAAGAAGGGGTAGGCTGCGGGGTGTACTCAAACCGACTTAACGTAAGTCTCTCGTTCCGCCTTCCAAACCATTGTAGCGTGTTCCAAGCGGAAATTCTGGCGATCAAAGAGGTCCTATCATGGCTAAGAGAAAACGTGATATCCTCAACGAATATCCGGATTTTCTCAGATAGTCAAGCAGCCCTCAAATCACTCGGCGCTGCTTCTACAAACTCAGTAACGGCCCTTAACTGTCGCCTATCGCTTAGGGAGATGGCTGAACAGTTCAATATTCACCTTATTTGGGTGCCGGGGCACAGAGATATCGTGGGTAACTGCAAAGCCGATGAACTCGCCAGAGAAGGAACCGTTCTACCGATCTCAACCAGCAGGTTGAATATTGGTATACCAATCGCTACATGTAAACTTATGCTAAAGCTAGAGGCTATGGATAGAAGAAATCATAGGTGGTACAATATCACCACGTGCGCGGCAACAAAACGGATATGGCCAGGTCTAGATCCAAAACGCACAAGACATTTGTTATCAATTGCCAGATTGCAAATTAGCTCCGTAATCAATGTCATCACCGGACATTGTCTGATAGGAAGACACGCCATAAGACTTGGCGTTCCCTCAAATGACTTCTGCAGAAGTTGCTTAGATGAGGAGGAGGAGGAGACAATCCCACACCTCCTCTGCTCATGTCCGGCACTCTCTTTTAAAAAAAAGCGGCATCTAGGAAAATATTTTCTTGATGATCCAAGCGATCTGGCACACACAGATCCCCTGCATATCCTTCGCTTTATTAAAAGCTCCAAATGGTTTTGTTAAGTGAGGTACTCAATCGCATAATAACTATGGTATCACAATGGACCTAATATTGGTCTAAGTGTGTCAGTTTGTTTTCCTGACAGCCATTTTTAACCTAACCTAACCTAACTCACCGAACTTATGCTGATGATTGAGACTGGATTGCTTCCATTGCTATATTCTCCATGTCATACAAATGCCTTAACAGCGGCTTCCTAAGACTGTGGCCATAAAAATGGTGCGAAGCAAGAGAGGCTTTTCAAAAGAATGGGAACGTTTAGCTGAAGAGTGTGTAATGGTTCTTAATATCATTCTGGACGAACCAAGTACTGTAAATCTCTTATTGTATGATCTTATAAAAAAGTAGATTTTAGACATAAAGAAGAAAATTAAGAAGAAGCAGCAAGAACTCTTTATCCAACAATAGACAATCGCCTCGATGTTATTTTAACTTCACACTTTCAGAGTAAATTTAAATTCAGACACACCTCATTTTAAATATAAGCTTTTAAAGCTTGCCGTAACCCATTTGATGTTTCTTAATCTAAGTTCTGAGTCAAATACTTCTAGACAAAACTAAACTTTCATCTCAAATTTGAATTTTCCCAAACTGTCGATTTTTCAACCAAAGTGTTTTGAAGCTGGCGTCACAAGTTAATGTGATATTTATAAATCCTTTTAATGACCCCATTTTAAAGGTAGAGTGGTTTTACCTAGAACCGGCACTTTCCCTTGAAAACTCACTGACTTTAGATTCGCGCTATTTTGAATTCATTTTGTGACCAAAAGGCATTTTCATGCTTTACCTATGTGGATATTTTTAAGAAAAAAGTTTGATCATTCTCTCGAAACTAATATTATAAGTTCTCTCAGACTAAATTAAAAAAATAGCTTTTTTTCAAAACTGCATCTCTTATAAAAATGCTACCTGTGCCAATAATAACATTTTAATACATAACTCAAAAATTATCTAGAAAATCACTTTAATTCTTTTTTTCAAAGAGTGAGTAGACAAACTTTCAACGATCTCTGAGCAAAAGCTACTACTAATTAGGTTTTAAATAAGCCCTGCAGAGTGTCTGTATGAGAAACGCTTATAAAGAATTATTTAAGATATCCTTAAGAGCTTTTGGCTACACCTAAAACAAAAACCACTAACTAAGAGATAAATTAGGAGTTATTAAGTGGAATAGTATTCTATAGATCAAATTAAGTGCTTTTTAAATGCTGATAAAATTTTTTTTTGATAACTCTTAAAGAGCTTGTGTGTTGCTTGGGTACTTTTTCAACAAACTGGGTGACTTCTCTAATCCTCCGCTGGACAGCATCATCAAATTCTCTCAGGATTTCTCAACCAGCCTAGTAAAGAACAAAATCATCCCCCTTCCTCCCACCTTATAACCCCTCCCATCCTTCCTATTCCGGCTTATTTAAAATGAGTATGTCAAGAGCAATCTTCATCAATTCAAACTCAAAATTGGGAATTTCAAACTGACTGAAATGAAAATCAGAAAACGTTAGGCCCTGTAATAAAGAATATGATCTTCGGATTTGAGTCCGCAGATCTTGCGGATCTAGGCTCGGAAAACTGGGGTTGAGTTTTCTTAAGAAAACCACTACCGTTTCCTTTTTCAAATGCGGTTTGTGTATTTATTCGGACTTTGAGTCTGTTAAGAGATCGTTCAGTTTAGGGTAAACTCATCGCAGCAAATCGAAACTTAAAAAAACATCTAACATCGAAATGGGTTCGAAGTCTGGCACAGCAGGCAGCATCCGTGGATGTGGATGCCTTCTCAGACATGCACTCGAGAAGCCTTTTTTCTACTCAAACACAGTCTTTCTTAGTTTAGATTAGCTTAGCTCAGCCATTTTGCTATATTAGATTTTATCCTTTGTTGGAATTGGTAAGTCAGCACGCCACATAGTCCCTATGTTTGTTGTCATTTTTAAGCTAGGTTGTGGAATAACTGTTTTGTATTTAGCTGTGAATACACCACTGGATTTTAAATGAGTGTACCTATGAAAATGAAGCTATGTTATAATCCTTGGACCACATTTTCCATATTAAGACGACCACCTTGTACCAAATCTCAGATATCAAATGTCAAATAGCGTGTGGCATTACAAAGCTCAGAGAACTAACGCACTTCAGGGCCTACAATTTTTTTCCGATTCCGAATGGCTCAGTAAAAATGCCCTTTCATGGCTGGTAAATTTTAATCCCCTCAGAGATTGCGAAACTCTCCCGTCGAACCTCCACACGTCGAAAGACAACTGGACTCGAACCTTGAACTTCCAAGAGATATACTAACAATTACGCCACTGGCACCACTCGATTATCACTACTTGGTTTGAAATTATCAGCTTCCTTTGCATTTACAACGCTCACCCACTCTGTAGAAAAAAACCTAGCTAAGTGCCCGCTGTATTACAAGGCCGTCTTTACCCTTTTGGGGGCCCTGGGCACTTTTTGAAAATGGGGCCCCTGTATGATTCTTTAAAAATGTTATGTTGTGTAGTAAAGGTATACAGTAAAAACACATAACTTTGAATCGATAGGTATTTCACAATCATTATAAATCATTGTAAAAGTTAATAATTATTGAAGCATATTTTTTGTTTATGTTTTAACATAAACGTTAACATAAACATAAATAATGTAAAAATTAAAACAAAATAATAGATTTTTCATATAAGAATTCAAAAATAAACAAAATTTAAATAACAGAAAATTAAATTTAGATATATTTTAAGGAACGTACCATCACCATCATACTTAAGAAAATTCTAAGTACAATTTCTTGCACTTGGAAATTCATCTTCAACTGTACCTGTTTTTGAGAAATTATAAAGTTCTACAATATTGCCAGTTTTTTCATTTTCGTGTCAAATAGTTTTTCAGTATTCTCTTCAATTCAGGCATTCAGCATTTAGTTCATCTCCGTTTACATCTTCAGTGTAAAATTTAGCAAAAGATTTGCAGTTTTCTTTTAAGTCTTCTGAATTCAGGTTTTTTAATCGAAAAAAAAGTCAAAACTTTGGCCAATATTCGTATATGAACCTAGTCGCTGTTTCTAATCAACGCTTAGAGTGTCAACAATGGGAAGAAAGGTTTCAATTTCGAACCTTTCTTTCACAGTCAAAACTACTGGGGTTCAGAATCGTCAAAAAAAGTTTGTTCTATACCTTGTCCTTTCAGAAAGGTTCTTATATTCGGAATTCACTTTTTTTTTGTCTGGATGATGAATCAAAGTTATTAAAATTATCCTTGAGCCCAATTATAAATTCATCGATTGCACTCAACAAATTTAACATTGTTTTTGCAAAGACTAAGAGCTTCCTGTCTGGCATTTCGTGCCTGTCTTAAATCGTTAGCGATATGCATCAAAGCCTCTTCAATTTCTTGATGATCATTATATAAGGCGCTTGTTACATCAACTCGCGCTGACCATCTTGTTTGAGAAAAAATTTTTGCAACTTTTTTTGAACCTAAATGAGCAGTCAACACACTCCATCTTTGAAATTTTAAAAAATTGGGTGCCGTTCATCCCAGAGTATATCTAACAATGAGTAGGGACACTCTTCACGCAAATGCAACGCCTACATTAACAATAGACAGCAAAAAATAAAAACTCTCAATTAGTGAAAACTAAGCAAAAATTATTAAAAGTGACCCTTTCGGACCATCGCATCGCAAATGTCAGAAGAATACAAAAGAAGTTTTCCCATCTTCACAACACCATTTAACTTCGATCGTAAGATACACGTATGGATATTTTTACTGATTGGATTTTTAAAAGTGCTCTGAAACGAACACAAGGGAGTGTATGGTTTCGTTGTCCTGATCATTATTTGCGTGGCCTCTTTTTTTGTTGAATTCGAATATAATTTTGTTAATAGACCAAGAAAGTTTCAGTGTTGTTTCAGTAATTTGGGGCCCCTGGTGACTGCGGGGCCCTGGGCCTGGGCCCAGTGGGCCCAGTGGTAAAGAGGGGTCTGGCTGTATACAATGACACTCTGAAAATTAAACGACTGCTTTCTAACATATCTTCTGCTTATGATGTTCATTTGAAAAATCCCTTGAGCTGATTCATTTAAGTCACGAGCTCAATGCAAACAAGTAAATTATAAACTTCTAGTTAAATCATCCCTTCCTGCGGCAAATTTCTTCTCAAGTGTGCTCACACACATTGAGTGGGTTTTTCTTTCGGTGATGCAGTGCTTCTGAATGAATAAACCAATTTTTTTTATTTTTAGAAATCGGCAAATCCCATCAATCAAACTCCATTCTGTTTACACATTCACCTTCAACAAATCGATTTGTAATAAATTTATCACTTTTTTTTTTTTTGGTTTTTTCTTTTTCTTCCGTCTTCTTCAAACAGATATCTCTACTTCCACGAAGAGCTACCCAAACAGGATGAGATTGTGAAAAATTTCTTCGGTGCTGGCACTCCGTCCATTTGGGAAATTGAATCGAATGCAGATCTACTTTTGGTAAATTGCTATCAAGCATTGGGCAATGCTCGTCCAGTTGGACCGACTACCATCTACATGGGTGGGATGCATGCCATAGAGGACAAATCACTGCCATGGCATTTGCAACATTTCCTTGAGAGTGAAACAAATACAAATGTTGTTTCCGGCGGCGGTGGTGGAGGCGGTGCTGGTGGGGTTGGTGGTAGTTCTGCTGGCGGAAATAACGTGGCATACATTAATCTTGGAGCAATGCTAACACGTGCGTTTGTGGACAGCCATCGCATGGAGAAGCTTATAAAGGTTCTAGAGAAAACCAGCTTTGATGTTGTACTTAATACAAATGGAATTGATGATGGCTACGCATTTAATACGACGACAAAATTATATCTGGGCTCTGATTTCGAACAGGAGAGTTTGCTAGGTGAGTACATCACAGAAGTTGATTTTTTTTTTTTTTTGGGATATTGTGTGAATTTCATTTTGGGAGGTAATCAATCAAGGAGAAGATTTATTAAGGTTGGAATTGGTTTCAAAGATTGCGGGATAAAAACACATGACAAATAAGCGACCTATGTTAGGTCGCGGGTAAGGAACAAGGAGGCCAGCTGTGTAATGGACGTCTGACATGAAACAAGGTTCATACACAGCGTCTCCACAATTACAAATGAATATTGAATTGGTCGCCTTCAAAGGAATTCTGTTTTCGTGTGTTCGAATTAGAGCTCGCCTTCGTGGAACTTCAAAGGCTTTTGTGTCTAATTTGATATTTCACTTTTATTTTAAAGCGAAATTGGATGTAGGCAGCAAAATCTTTTCGAATAAATTAAATAGCAGAAGCACGTGCTGACAAAAAATATCAAACTCGATTTCATGAGAATCAACAAGAACGAAAAATAAAACGAAAAGACGTCCGCGGCGTCGCTTACTGAGTGGTGTGAGCAAATGATTTTTTTATGTTACAAGATTAAAATGTCAAATTGAAGACAAAATCAGCCTTCAATTATGAAGCAACGCTGAACTCAAGAGTGAGCGCTCTATGAACCTGTGTATGCTCAGTGTAATGATGATCCCCATTCCGGATGCTTTATGGTGGATTCTTAAGTGTGTCTTATACGGTTATGCCTGATGCGTTGTTATGCATTTTTTTTTCCTTTTTTTCTTTTTTTTTTATTAACTACAATTTAAAAAACTAACAGTCATGGTTAAACCTAAACTAACTAAATGAAATTTAATTTGAAATAATTTAACAAATGTAATTTTGACAGATCACTAGTTGAAACATCACAGATAGAATAGTAAAAGTTCTGCAGTGTTTTGTCTAAGGCTCGTTGGCTAAATAATTACATCTTTAGAAGTTGACTTATAAAGGTGTATAGTTTAAAGTCCGACGGGCAGGTTCGTTAAATTTGATTAGGGAAAGCAAATATGGTGATGATATTTCCCCATTGATGATATTTAACGTTGTAAAATAATTGAAAACATTCCTGCTGTCCACTTGTGTGTTCATTTGTAATAACAACAAACTATGACGATATGGTGGAAGCAAAAGCGATCATTCCAGTTTAAATCGCGAAGTGCAAATAGCAGACACTGTTTCTGGACTGATTCTATCCTTTGAATATGGGTAGCATATGTTGGTGAACAAATTTGACAAGCGAACTCTAAGCAGCTTCGTACGAGTCCAAAATAAAGAGACTTTGTAACATATGGGTCGTTAAGCTCTTTCGACAAACGCTTAATCATTCCCAGTCTTGATTTTGCTTTGTTGTATACGTAGTCAATATGGTCATTGAAAGTAAGCTTTCGATCAAAGAACACTCCGAGATCATTGAACTTTTCGCATCGTTCTAGTAACTGCCCGTTAAATACAAAATACACTTGGTGATCCAAAGACCTACGAGAGTAAGTCAGAGTCTTGCACTTTGAATTGTTGAGTGATAATTGATTAATCGCATCCATTTCAGAAGAGCAACAAATTCGTTTTGTAAATACGAAGAATCCGTAGGATTTGAATACGATAAAAATATTTTGGCAACGTCGGCGTAGAGGAGAATCTTTGAGTGATGATTGATGAAGCACATGAGGCAAGTTATTTATGTATGATAAAAAAAGGAGAGGTCCTAAATGACTTCCTTGTGGGACACCAGATGTAGCATCTATCGCTGTTGAAAAACAAGTTTTAAATTTCACGTATTGGGTTCGACCATTCAAGTATCAAAGAAACCATTTCTGGAGAGTACCATCACAGCCATGTCGATCCAACTTTTTTATCAGTATACGATGGTTCAGTTGGTCAAATGCCTTTGAGAAATCAAAGTAACAAATATCAGTTTGTGGCCATTCACGAATCCTGTAGAGGTGTTTGATGTTAGCTCCATTAAATTTGAAACAATGGATCTTCTACCGAAAAACCCACGTTTATGTAGTGAAATATGTGGTTTTAGATTAAAAAAACATAAAGTTTATCCAGATTTGTAAAGGGGTAAAAGGAATGATTCCTTCCAAATATCGGGATAAATTGAATCATGCATGGGCTTGTTGAAAAGAGAGCACAAGACTCCACACAAAGATTTGTAGCATCTTCGTAGTATGCATCCAGGAATTTCATCATAGCCAGGTAAAAAAGAGTCTTTGACTTTCCGACAAGTAGCTTCAATATCATTTTCAATAAAAGACGGACCTTGTAAAATATTTGTGTTGATTGTTGTCAGGAAAATATCATCTTCATTATCCTCACTGGATTTGCAAACTGTTTTAAAGTGTTCTGCAAACGTGTTGCGGGAAAAAGGATCTGATATCTGTCTCCGTTTCCTTTTAATGAAATTTCAGAACAATGAGGGATTCATTTTTAAATTAGATTTAACCGTGAAGATATACCTTTCATAAGCAATCGATGTTTTTGTGGCCAACTCTTTCCTGGCTCCTGTGAAACTATTGTAAGTATTTATACAGAATCTCCTTTTCAATTTTTTGTGTAGACAGGTTTTATAGTTTTTTAGTTTCCGCAATTCAGCTCCACCACGGGCTAAAAGAGTATCTTTTCGGTCTAATCCGCTTTTGTGGAATGTGTAAAGCAAAACCATGTTTGAGATAGTTGAATAAAAAGTATCTACCACGGATTTTAAGTCCATATTTTGGAACTTAACGTTCCAGTCTATGTCAGAAAGTGTATTGTCTAACCCAGTGTAGCCAGCTGATTTAAAATCAAATTTAAATCATGCTTAGGAACTGATATTTCGAATTGAAACTCAAGGGCTGGATGGTATTTGACTTCAATAAGAATTGGATCAGCTTGGTGGACAAAAAGTCCATTTGGATCATCACATAAAATAAGATCCAGATTTCTCTGAAGTTCGTTTTGAATTCCACTAAACTGAAACAAAGGGAGGGTTGCTACTTTGTCCACAAAGTTGACCTTAATTGAAATCAACGAAGTTGGTGAAAAGTAATTTATATTTTCGTCTCCATTTTTCGTCCACGATATCTCTGGCATGTTGAAATCACCACAAATGATAAATTTATCACATAGCTTCGCATGATCCATCACATTTGCAATATTGTTGAAACAGGATTCGTACAATAAAGGATCGGATCTCGGTGGAATATAAACGTTGAATAAATAAGCATTGATGGATTTGAGATCAACTTCCACACAAACCATCTCATCATTTAAGTCATGTACATTACTTTTAAGAAAACCCCATTAATTTTTAATTACAATAATTGAAATTCTTTTTCCATAAGGAATTCCAGTGATACTAAAACTTAAGCATAGTCACGAACTTTTGCAACAAAACAAAATGAATTAAAGTTGAGGTATGTCTCCTTAACAAGCTCTATGAACGCACGGTAGTAATTAAACTAGCAAACGTATTATTACTAAATCTTCCTTGCTCACAAAGAGCTTATAATTAGTCAGTAATACGACCCCTGATGGCAGGACTTCCTATCTCATTATCAAGCACAGCTAATCGACCTACATTGGCATTTCTATGAAGATGAAGCTGATTATTCTGTGCATTGTCATTCCACCTCCTTAATACATTTCGACGTGAACATACCTGTGCATGCGCCCACTATCCACAACGTCCAAAATCAACCACTCAAACGCTTGAGCTTCAATTTCAAAAGGGAACATTAAGACGATGACGACGACCGACGATGAAGACGGAAGTTGGACACAAAATACAGTGAATAGTAAAATGAGTTCGTACATATGAAGGTAATCATTACACACTCCGAGCAGCCTAATTCCGCAGATAATTGTGACAGTTAAGCACGCACGTTTCGCCACACACAAAAGCTAAACAAAAATACTAAAACATAGGTCGGTAGCTGCCTACACGCCTACATTTCTACACACGTTCCATGGCATAGAAACAGTTATTTCTTTTTTCTTATTATTCCTATGTATAGAAAAAAAACAACAGCAAATTCTTTGACAAAATATGAAATGCGAATGAATGTGCCTCTTGATTGCAAACAAAGCCCGTCAAGTAGTTTCTTTCAGAAGAAAGCTTATTCATGTTTAATTGAAACAAATTCATATCATCGGACAATAGTCGGAGTGCGTCAATGCAGACTTATTCGTGTATTGTGGTACAACACTCCACACGAACACACCCCCTGGTAACAATCCACTTCTCAAATCAGTGAGCTTGCTTTGAATTTTAAATTTTTTGTTCCATTTTTGTTTTAATCAAAGTAAACGAACTGCAAAACTATAAATAGATTAAAGGGGTTGTATATTTGTATCTCTCAGTGGTTTTTATTTTGTGTCACAAAAGACATTTGTTTTGGATGCAATTGTGGCACTCTGATTGTTGTTTATCATTGCTTTTGTGTCTTTCTCGCCACCTCTTGACAGTTGAAATTTCTTTAACTAAAAAAGAACCCCAAGCTACAATTTACCGTGGCATGGTGTAGTTGTGCAAATAAATACAAATGGACTGAAAACAGAGTAGACAAGTTCAAGTGTATACAATGCAATGCAGTAGCTCATGGCAAATGCAGCATTACGTTGGTACCGACAGTGTAAATAGCAGGTAATTTCATTGAATAACTACACTTGCAGAGATACCTGCAGGTGTAAGAACATTAAATTTAAGGACTTTCATTTAAAGCAAGTGCTTGAGTAGAATTTCATTTCCGACTGACTGGAAGAGGGCAAGGATTTTGTTTTGTATTCAACTAACTTTTGGCAAAAAAAAATGGAGGAACTAATGTCTGCTGGTAAGCGATTTTACCACATAGAAGACAAGAGGAGGACTTTTTTCATGGGTGATGCAAACTTGAACAGCGTTGACATAATATAGTACCCTTGAAAAGACTTTCAGGCTCTCGAAATTCGTTGTTCTAGCTCACAGCTCGCACACTCGTGGTACCCGTGGTGTGATGGATAGCATGTCCGCCTGTTAATCCAGAGGTTCGAGTTCGAATCCCAACAGAAGCAAACATGTTTTTTCCACGGGGGAGTTGGCAAGTCCTCCGTTAGTATTCATTGCCATGTCGATTAGCCGTTCGATACCGGCAGAAAATTGTAGGCCCCTTCCATTCCCTAACAAGGCATGGTTGTGGGAAATGCGCTAGGCCCAGGGGCTCCTCGCTCTGTTGCGCCACCCTGTTTATTTTTTTTTTTTTTTATTTAGCTCGCACACTCAGTTTGGCTTCTTTGCGAAGCTTCCATCGGTTGAAACCTTAGAGCGTCTAAGGCTTTTAAAGGTTTTATATATCGAAAAGAAAATGCCCTGGAAGTCTACCTCTGCTTGCTATCCATACTTATTCGATTAATACGTTCATTTAAAAACTCGAACACTTAGAGACCGCAACCAACCCTGGATGTCAAGTTCCATTATGAATATCATGAAACAAAAAACTCTGTCTTTCGTCGATTTAAAAGGTTTCTCTGTGCAGACATGTTATTCAATTTTAAGAGCTCAGAAACCAAGCAAGCCAGCTGATTAAAATAAATAAATAGGGTGGCGCAACAGAGCGAGGAGCAACTGGGCCTAGCGCATTTCTCACAACCATGCCTAGTGAGGGAATGGAGGGGACCTACAATTGTATGCCGGATCCAAGCGAGTAATTGAGAAAGCGCTTTTCATGGCATGAATTTACTAACGGAGGACTTGCCAATTCCTCGCGAAAGGTGATACCAAACATTTTTGCCTCTGCTGGGATTCGAACCTCGAAACTCTGGTTTAGCAGGTGGAGATGCTAACCATCACACCACGGGTACCACTAAGCCAGTGAATTAGTCGTTCAAAATACCATTATTTTAATAATCAGTTTAGTTGAGACAACTCGTCTAAGTTTTTGTGGAACAAGCTACGTGAGATTATACTGAGTAAAAGTTTGATTACGCTCAATGATAACTTCGAAGATCTAAATACAAATTTTATAAACGAAAGGACTATTATAACTAACCTATCTCCAGCTGGTGTTTCTTCGAATAATTTTGAAGATAGTTTTGCATTATCTATTGAATACAAAAAACTTATATGTCCTCTTCAATCTGGCTTCCGATAAGGACACAGCTGTACATATAACGACTCTGTTGAAGGTATCGGATTATATTCGAATTTCTATTAAGAACAATCACTTCACCATCCTTACGTTATTTGATTTTTCTAAAGCCTTTGATTCTGTTATCCCTTCTATTTTATGTAGTAAACTTGTAAATCTGTTCAATTTTTCTAACTCTTACTCTTCTACTAAACTTGTTCTGTCCTACCTTACCAGTCGTAAGCAAGCCGTTTTCAATAATATAATCAGTTATCGTCACTCCGTCCTGTAACTACTGGCGTCCCTCAGGGATCAATACTTGGCTCTCTTCTATTTTCCACGTTTATGATCTACCGTCTGTTTTGTCCCATCTATTTTCAATATTTCCAAGATTACCTAGATCGTGTATGTATTACGTTTTTGAGAGAGGACATGGCCTTGTATCCTTTAACACAAAACTACAGCTACTTTTAATACAAGTCAATTATGACAATTGTAAGAAATTTCTGTAACACAAGACTAAAAGTTTGCTTGATTTTCTACAAGTGTCAAGGGCATAATCCTACAAGTGTTTTTTGACTTGTAGCTCTGTGTTAAAGGCCCCAGGACATGTGTGCAAAGAAGATGTGAAACGGTTTCCTCTTTTTCCTCAGCCATGCAGCTTCGATAGAAGTCGTTTGAGTGTACATTGAGTTTTGCGGTATGTCAGTGCAGTGCTGGGATATGACGGAATAGAATATCATCGCAGTAAATGTGCCGTTAGAGGCGACAAAATTGTATTATAACATTAAAGTGAGTCTAGCGACACCTCTAACACCTAAATACTTCCCCACAAGTGTGCATGCAATGTAGGGCTGACTCGACTAGAGATCAACAGTGTAGCAAAAGAAAGATCAAACTCAAAGTTAAAGCACGTTAAGTAAATAAATAAATAAATAGGGTGGCGCAACAGAGCGTGGAGCCCCTGGGCCTAGCGCATTTCTCACAACCATGCCTTGTGAGGGAATGGAGGGGACCTACAATTTTTCGCCGGTTCCGAACGGCTAATTGAGAATGCGCTTTTCATGGCAATGAGTTTACTAACGGAGGACTTGCCAATTCCTCGCGAAAGGCGATACCCGTGGAAAAACAATTTTTTCATTTTGCCTCTGCTGGGATTCGAACCTCGAACCTCTGGGTTAGCAGGTGGACATGCTAACCATCAGGCCACGGGTACCACAAAGCACGTTAAGTATGTATCGAAATATAGGGATCAGGTTTTCGAAATTTAGAGCACTATGGAAATATTTGCAAATCTTGACGGCAACTACCCCGCCAGGTACTTGGGCTTATCTGAAATGTTAGGGTCAGAGCTACACGGATTCTGTTGGCTAGCAAAAAAATCCAACGAATTAGACGAAATATAAGAGTCGAAAGTTAGAACGTAGGAAGTATGAACTGTCGTAGTTTCGAACTGGGAAAGATGATGAGAAGAAGGCGAGTTGACATCTTGTTTGTCCAAGAAACGAGGTGGCGGAATACAGGAAACAAGGCTCGTTTTTGGATGTAAAAACGCCTAAAAGATTGTCACTGTATATGCTTCCCAAATTGACGCATTGCACAAAGAAAACGGAGATATACCAAATTGCTACTTCGATCAAGCGGATGTCCGGGAATTGAGGAGCCGACTACGAAATATAGCAAAGCTATGTGATGACAAATGTGGGTTTATCTCGGGCAAGTTAACAACAGATGCAATCCATATTGTAAAGATCCTAATGGAGAAACATCGCGAGATCTTGGAAAATATGGATATTATGCTGGTTGACTTCGAAAAAAGCTTTTGGTCGACATCAACTTCATTCAATACGGGCGGTCCTCAGAAAACCAGGAGTTCCAGAGACTTGGGTGTGGATCATCTAGGACATACAGAAAGGAGTAGTGGCGAAGGAAAGATGTCCAGCTTTAGTCTCCGCAGCAATCTAGATCAAAGCGGGTGATCTCTAAAGAACAGTTTGGATTTTTTTTTCTTCATTACAGCCCTTGACTAACTTAATAAATAAATAAGGGGACTCAACAATGGTATGGACTGCCTGCCCGAATATAAAGTACAGAACACCAAAGTGTATCAACTTATGTTGACGATGGAGCCATCATAACTCATAATCCTTCTTCCTTGCAGGAAGCACTCACCGCATGGGTAAAGTGTTAGAAGGTATCGTATTAGCCAACAAAGACTGAGTACTTGCTCTGAACCTTTTATGATCAAGACATGCTGATTCCAGATCTTTATTTAATTGGAAATATGCGTCGCAAATTCTTGGATCGTGAAGCAACTTGTGATGAAGATCAATCCTCGAGTGCAAGTAGAGTGGATGAAGTTGCGAGAAAACTCCGCCATCTTACGTGATAAAAAATGTTCCCCTAAGCTGGACGTAACACCGCGATAGTATGTCCAGCACTCACATACGGGTTCACAATGTAGGGCAATGTACAAAAAGTATGGGAGTAAGTTAACGGCAGCTGAGATGAAGAAAATTCATATGACAGCAGGAGTAATAAAGCTTCATCATCGTCGTATTAAGAAGAACCAAAATCAGTGGGAACCTTAACTTCAAAAATCACGTCTCCATCTCTTGAAAATTTTTTAAGTAAGACAGACTTCTTGTGTATTGGCATGTTCAAAAGGTAAAAAGAACCCTGCTGAAAGGCAATATCATACAACTTGCAGACTGGATCGTAAAGAAATGAAAAGAAAGGCTGACCAAAATAAATACTCCTGGTACAGAAATCTACATTTGTTTGGCCTCATGGACATGGAACAATCCAAAACCTTGGCTTGGTGAAGCATTATGAGGTGATCCAACGAACGGATCACTATATTGTGAAACAGATAAGGGAGAGAGCTGTGATCTCTTCGAGATCAAGATTATCGTATCGTCGAAAAAGGAAGAAGAAGATGAAGAAGAGAGAGTGTCACATGAATTCTTTTCGTCACAATCTGACCGACTGACAAAACTCAATAAAAATTACTCAGTTTCCCCTCATAGATACAGTAAAACCTACCTAGATACCAGACTTTATTGTTAATTATCTGAGCAAATAAAATGAACTTGCTGATACTTTACAATTCATCACTTGAAAGCTTCTGTAACTAAAATAAATATGAAATATTTTATTTTATCAGTTTGCACACAAAAGACACTCCACTCTGACGTTAAGCCGTCAAAATGAAATTAATCTGCTATCAGTCTGTTCCTAGTTGATATTGAAAACATATTTCCTCCGCTTGAACTTGAATGAATTATTAATAAATTTAATCAGCATGCGGTTCATTTCGCAAAGCCTTGAAACTATTATCAGCTTGCAAATGAGTGCCAAACAGTTTCAAGCGATAAATCCTGCTGAGAGAGGCTTTGTGTGACGTAGGAAATGGTCTAATCATTATGCATATAGTTTTGAAAAAGTGATGAGTGGAGATAGTAGTTTTGAATTACTTGCACCATTTCTGTTACAAGACAAACACTGACAGCCGGCATTCCAGTTTACACAGCAAATCTGAAGGCGCATGTCTAATTAAATTTAAATATAAGACGTAAGCTAACAGAACATAGGGACTGATAGCTAACTTGAAATAGGGAATGATAGCTTCTTTAAGTATGGTGCACAATAAGGTCACACGTATTTGCTCTTGCGTTCCAAGTACGATGTAAAGTAATAAGTAATGTAAAGTTTTGAGTGGGTTTGACCAGACGAATTACGTCAAACTTTATTGGATTCTCCTTTCATCCTACAGGATGATTGGAAGATTGGCTGTATTCAAAGTGGCTTTTGTATATCTACACAACCGAATAGTTCTGGGCCGACGAACGCTTAAGAGTGACCATTTTTTGCTAAGGTTATAGGTAGTATTCTCGCTACCAGTTTAGCCCTTGTGTAGGTATCGGATTTTGCAAGTTTTACTTTAGTTTTTTTTCAAAAAGGTGGATTGGTGGTAGTCCTGAAATGGCGCTTAGAGCAAATGAAGGTGCCTAAGTGTGGTACGAATGGAGCCAGTAATGTAAGCAAGTTCCTAGTCCTTGAAGCCTTTCTAGCTCTTGGATTGCTTCATAATTTATTGTGAGTCCAACTACCACTGTTTGAGATCGTAACTTCATTCATTAATCAGTCCCCAATTTTTTTTTTCCGGATATGCTGCGACAGTTACATAGAGACTTGGTACTTCTGTTGGGGATGAGTTCTCATTGCGGGTTCCATGAAAGTTTACTGTCGTAGATGATCCCAAAGTTCTTTAGAGAGTGGTACCGTTTTACCATATAGAAAAATGGGTACTAGAAGAACCCGTTCAATCCCTGTGGTCTATGTAAGCTTACCATTTGGTAAAAGATGCCTTCTTGTTTTACGTACTAAACTGTACGCTTTAGTGTCTAAGAGCACAGTCTGTAGACTCATAGAATGTGTTGGTGGAGGATATCTACTTGTCCCCAAAAGGTGTTTCAATGACTATAACTTTGGGTCTTGATCATCAGAAGAAATACTGCCCAATAACGCCGCCTCACCAAACCATAATTTTTCCGTGATGACTCATAAATGATTTTTCGATGAAAATTCGAGACATTTTCAAGTTATTGGTCAGCCCAATTCACGAAAATACGACGCTTGGTCAAGCGGCTTCAGTTCTTGCGTCAATTTAATCATGTAAGGATGTAAGCCAAGATCTTTTCGCAAAATTCGCCACAACGACGTCACAGAGATGCCCAACGCTTGAGAACGGCGCGTGAGAAACACTTTTGGACTTTTTTTTTATATAATTAACGCGCAAATAAAGGGGTTATGACTACGGCTACCCTTAGGAAAACAAGAGAGGATTTGAAAGGAGACATCGATGCACGTTGCTTTTGAACTTTTGGGAATCGTAATGCAGGGGAAAAACAGGGTCAGGTAGAGCATTCCACCTTCGGGGGGTGCAACTGAAGCCTCAGCGGCAGCAATATTCTCGACACTACGGGCATTTCTTTGTCTCACTGGCACGGGAACATTTTGTACTGTGCCTGTGGATTCAAATTTTTCCACTAGACACTCTATTGTTGATCTGCTAAGACGATTATGACGACCAAAAATTGGACGTAGTGCTCTTAACGTTGAGGCCACTGACTCGGTAGTAAATTTTAATAATTTTGACTCGTTGTTGGCTGTATGTATATGTTTCCATCATGAAATGGGAAACCTTAATGAAGAGAAATGTCAAAAGAGCGGCAAGAAATATGGCATCGTTTGCTGTCCCTGTCGCTCTACTTTCGTAGCGTCCCTGTTGAAAAACCCTTTATATTTCGAAACTTTGGTCATTTTAAACAAGTTGCTTGCTAAATAGCTGATGATTCTCAAAAAATCGCTTTTGATTTTACATATAACTAAAATTTTGTTCATTCCTTTGTCAATTAAAAATTTGTATCTATAACCAAAAACCGTTAACGTTTCTAATATAAAGAAACTGAACTAAATATAAATGGTGGCGCAGACATGGAAACCTCGGGGTCTAACGTATTTCAAGGACCTACAATTTTATGCCGACACGATTGAGTTAGAAAGCTTGTTTTTGTGGCAGTGAAATGACTTTTGGCGAACTGCCAGTATCTCGCAAAAGGTAATACCTACGAAAAACTTTTTTTTTATGTTTCTGGGATTAAAACCCAGAACGTCCTACGTAACAGTCAGGCATGCTAACCATTACGCAAAACCAACTCTCAAAAATCCACATAAACCGATTTTAAAGGTTCTTATAGCTTTTTTAAAAATCTCGTTCAAATATACAAGTTTCAAGTAATAAATAGCTAAAAGCTAAGATTAAAAATCATTCATAAAACCAACTGACAGACGTAAATGATATCAGTTGAATACGTTGGTCTCAAACTGTTGACCTGCAGTGTACAGTACACTATAGGTAGGTTTACGTACGTACGTAGATGGAAATAAGAACATGTTCCTAACAAATCACTTACAAATTTGTTATCAAACATTATGCAAGCCTTAATATAATTAGAATACAACAAAGAGCCAGCCAGCCAGTCGGCCAGCCAGCCTCACATCTTGGATTATTTTACACAATCCAGTTGATTTAATTTAATTTGATCTGCACTGTCCCTGTCGCCGTCACTGAATCAACTTTGCATCAAATTCTCTTCGCATAGCATTTGCATAATCAGTTGTTGTTTTTGTTCATATAGTATTGTCAGTCATGACGTGCCTTCCTGTTTTTGTTTATGCGAGTATTTATAATTTTTTTATGTTGTTGTTGATGCTATTTATTTATCTACCCATCTAAGTGCATTGTTAATAAAAACTATCCATACAACTTGCTCATGTCCTTGGACTCAGCCGATGCGTTTATAATGTAAATAGCTATTTACGAGTAAAGACATAAAAAAAAAATTGCATTTGCCATGCAATGCAGCGAGAAGGAATTTTGTTTTTGTTTATCTCAGCGCGCCGCGCCATTTCTGTTTACGCTCTTGTAATACGAGATAACACTTTGAGTATGATGTAAGTGTAAATGGTTTTTTTTTTTGTTATGAAATCAAAATTCGTTTTTGTTTTGTTAAGCCAGAAGTAGAGAAATAAAAATTAAATTAAATACTGAATAGTGGCGGCTATCAAAGCTGATTACAATGCGTTTTCATTTAATGATTCGGTTTGAATAAACTGCGGAATGGGGGAATGTTTACTGAAAGAACTAGTTAGGTGAAGGTGTTTATATTCGAATCCCAATAAATAGCTATACATTAATATGTCTGCTTTGTGGTTGATTTTAATTGAAATTATATAAAACACAAAGTTTACAAAGCACTTGAAACCCCTTTCAACCGCTTTCAATCTTTTATTTTGCAATGAAATTTTATTTGTTCAACTGTCGAATATTTAATCGAAAATTTATTGGAAATGAGTTTGACATGCACTGGATCAGGTTAGGGTGGCTGTCAGCTCTGCTGACACAATTTAAATCATTGGAACTTATTGGGATAGTATCACAAATGAATTGGATGTGTTAAAAAAGATAATTTAAACTCTAGCTGCGCTCCAATTTTGCATAGGCTTCTGCAGTGGAATCGTGAAAAATTATAAGTCATAATTGATTTTGGAATGAGTTCATCCATTCGTTTAAGTGCTTGTCATTGTCACATTCGGTATAAAACTAAATAGAAGGTGACTGTCACTTACATATATCACTTACCTTACGTGATTTCACAGATGAAGAAGATGCATTCCAGTGAGATTAGTCTGAAAACAAATGAAATATTTAGTTTTTGATTGCATTTTTTTTACCGAGGATAAATCTACTAACAAGAAGGTTGACAAGGACAATATTGCTGATACTGCTCAAGAGACAATCTTCGACGTCAGAAACTAAAAAGTGTTGTCGTTAGAGGTTTTAAATAAAACACATAGCTATATTTAAATGTTTTGGCCTAGAATTAAGATTTATTATTAAGTTTTTAATAAGGGGTTGTTAAGTACTATAAAAGACTGTCTTACTTGCACTTGCAAAATAAATTTAAATAAATTGAATTGAAAGGGCTTGCCATTATTATTTTGGGCAAGGGGACTCCGCGGCTGGTTTGAATAAATAAGTTCCAGTCGAGAGGCCTAATTTTCGACCACTTTTTGCAGCGTTTGAGACCGTATGTCAGAAATAACGCACAGAATATCCAAAGCGTCAATCATCTTGGGCTTTTCTTCCTACACAAGTTGTGTACTTGTGAGGCTTCTTTGTTCTCGCGGGTCCAGGGTCTTTCCCAAGGAAGTTCGAAAACTTGGGCAGTGGCGGTCCAACCTCCAAAAATAACGAGTCCGGGCAAAATAGATTCAAGTATTCCTTATTCTTAACTAATGGGACGAGAGACAAGTCTTTACAATTATAAGAATTGAGTTGCTTTAATTTGGCGGTCTGACGTGGCTATTGAGCTAGCACGGGTCTGGTGCTTCTGCTCTCGATGCACTCCTGTAAATAACTAGGTTACAATGGCTGTCAGGAATACACCCGACACACTTAGACCAATACTAGGTCCATTGTGATACCATAGAATTATGCGAGGGAGTACCTCGCTTAACAAAACTATTTGGAGCTTTCAATAAAGCGAAGGAGATGCAGGGGATCTGTGTGCGCCAGATCGCTTGGATCATCGAGAAAATATTTCCCCAGATGCCTCTTTCTTATAGAAGAGAGTGCAGGACATGAGCAGAGGAGGTGTGGGATTGTCTCCTCCTCCTCCTCATCGAAGCAACTTCTGCAGAAGTCATTAGAGGGAACGCCAAGTCTTATGGCGTGTCTTCCTATCAGACAATGTCCGGTAATGACACTGATTACGGAGCTAACTTGCAATCTGGTAATGGATAACAAATGTCTAGTGCGTTTTGGATCTATTCCTGGCCATATACGTTTTGTTGCCACGCACGTGGTGATATTGTTCCACCTGTGATTTGTTCTGTCCATCGCCTCTTGCTTTAGCATGAGTTTACATGTAGCGATTGGTATACCAATATTCAACCTGCTGGTAGAGATCGGTAGAACGGTTCCTTCTCTGGCGAGTTCGTCGGCTTTGCAGTTACCCGCGATATCTCTGTGCCCCGGCACCCAAATAAGGTGAATATTGAACTGTTCAGCCATCTCCCTAAGCGATAGGCGACAGTTAAGGGCCGTTACTGAGTTTGTAGAAGCAGCGCCGAGTGATTTGAGGGCTGCTTGACTATCTGAGAAAATCCGGATATTCGTTGAGGATATCACGTTTTCTCTTAGCCATGATAGGACCTCTTTGATCGCCAGAATTTCCGCTTGGAACACGCTACAATGGTTTGGAAGGCGGAACGAGAGACTTACGTTAAGTCGGTTTGAGTACACCCCGCAGCCTACCCCTTCTTCGGTTTTTGAACCATCTGTATAGAAATGAATTGAATCATCTCTCAAAAATTCTTCGTCGTCCCAGGTCGTTCTCGGTGGGATTGAGACTTGGAACTTATTATCAAAAACCAATTGGGGGATGGTGTAGTCGGAGTGACAGGGGATTGATCCGAATAAATTCAGGATTGTAACGTGACCGATGTTGTTTTCGGTCCATTGGGAGATAGCTCTCATACGAGTGGCTGCACTGGCGGCCATTTGTTTGCTGAAGATATCTAGTGGTGTGAGGTTAAGGAGTGTATTTAGTGCAGCTGAGGGTGTTGATCTCAGTGCTCCGCTTATACACAGACAGGCTGTTCGTTGGACCTTGCTTAAATTGTCGCAGTAGGTCCTTTTATCAAGAGCGGTCCACCATACCACTACTCCGTATGTGAGTATTGGTCTGATGACCGCGGTGTAGAGCCAGTGTGTGATTTGGGGGGAGAAACCCCATTTATTACCAATGGCTTTTTTACAGGAAAATAATGCTACCGTGGATTTCCTGATTCTTTCCTGTATATTAGCTTTCCAATTCAGCTTTCTGTCTAAGATTATACCTAGATATTTAGCTTCGTTTGAAAGTGCAAGTGAGATTCCATTTATTGATGGAGTTATTAGTTGAGGAATTTTATATTTCCTGGTGAAGAGAACGAGTTCAGTTTTCTGAGGGTTGACCCCTAGATCACATTTTCCCGCCCATTTTATAAGTTTATTTAGAGCGGTCTGCATCAGGTCCGTGAGAACGTGAGCATGTTTTCCAGACACCGCAATGGAGACGTCATCTGCATATGCAATCACTTTGAATCCCTCAGCTTCTAAGTCAACTAGAAGTTCATTGACGACTAGATTCCATAGAAGAGGGGATAGGACTCCGCCTTGCGGTGTTCCTCTACTGACAGATCTCTTTGTAGAGAAGTTTCCTAGAGTACAGTTTATTCTTCTGCTTTTTAGCATTAGATTTATCAATTCCACTATAGAACCATCTACTTTGAGTTTCGTCAGTGCCTTTGTAATTGCAGAGTTGCTGACGTTATTGAAGGCGCCCTCTATGTCGAGGAAGGCGGCCAGAGTGAATTCTTTGTGATGGAGGGAATATTCTATAGTGCGTACCACGGTGTGTAGGGCCGTTTCTACAGATTTTCCCTTACAGTAGGCGTGTTGTGCTGTAGATAACAATTTTGGATCTATAGCTGTACGCAGGTGGATGTCTATTAGTCGTTCTAAGGTTTTAAGAAGAAAGGATGATAGACTTATTGGTCGGAGATCTTTTGGCTTTACGTGGGATGATTTCCCAGCCTTAGGTATAAACACAACCTTGACATCTCTCCACTGAGTGGGGATATAGTTCAAGGTGGTACAGCCTATGAGGATAACTTCAAGGACAGGAATAATAATATCCGCGGCCTTTTGAAGTTCGGCTGGAATTATACCATCAGGTCCAGGGGATTTGAATGGGTCAAAGCTGTTAATGGCCCAAACTAATTTTTCCCTTGTAATCAGATCGGGGTTGTTTGTTATTATGCTACCTGGTTCTGTAGAATCATAGTTGCATAAGTTCTTAGAGCTTCCTGGAAAGTGAGTGTCAAGAAGCAAATTGAGCGTTTCTTCGCAGGATTCTGTCCAGCCGTCAGCTGTTTTCAAACTGCTAGGCATGGTCGGACTCTTTGAGAGGATTTTCCTTAGTCTAGAAGCTTCTGAAGTAACCTCTATTTCACCACAGAAGTTTCTCCAGGAAGTTCTTTTACTTTTCCTCAGTTGATATTTATATGTTTTGAGAGATTCCTTGTAGGAGTCCCAGTCTATTGAGATTTTGGATTGTTTAGCTCGGTTGAAAAGTTTTCTGCATTCTTTCCTGAGCGGTTCTAGCCCCGAGTTCCACCACAGTGGCTTCCGTTTTCCTCTTATTTTTATAAGAGGACAGGATTTGTGAAGTGAGTGGTTAAGAGCAGTGGTGAGATCATTGACTTTTTTGTCTAGATCCTGTTTGTTTGTAGGGTTTTGGAAAAATTCAGGTTTAATGAATTTTTCCAGTGTTACCCGATATTTTTGCCAATCAGTTTTCTGATAGTTTCGGAAGACTGGTTGCTTGAGAGGTTCCTCATTTAGATCAAATTGAATGTATCTATGATCAGCAAAGGAGTGTTCAGTAGATACTTTCCAGTTTGTAATCCTATGATGAACCGAGTCGGAGACAAGAGTGATATCTAGGACTTCTTGTCTGCTTTTGGTAATGAATGTAGGTTCATTGCCAATATTACTTACTATAAGGTTAGTACTTAAAATAAAATCAAAAAGTGACTCACCCCTTTCATTTATGTCAGTACTACCCCATACTGTATGATGCGCATTAGCATCGCATCCAATGATGAGGCAGATCTTCTGCCGTTCTGCTGCAGCGACAATCCTTTTAAATAAGTCGCATGGAGGAGGGCCAGGATGGTCATGGCCGAGGTAAGCTGATACCAGCCAGTAGATGTTGTCACTGGTCTGGTATCTTATTGTGGTTACATCACGATTGCTGTAATGAGGGAGTAAAAATACATTAGTGCTACTTCTTACCAATATGCAGGATCTGGGTTCACCTTTGTCCTTCATATACAGTAGAGTATATCCAGGAGTCCTTAGTCCTCGAACGATGGACTTGATGATCCAAGGCTCTTGGATAAGGACAATATCTTCCCCCCTTTTGTTTAGACGGAGAAGAAGGGAGGCCGAAGCCTGCTTAGAGTGTTGGAGGTTAATCTGAGTTAGCTGCACCATCTTGGGAACAACTAAGTAGACTAACCCCCACCACGGTCTGGTTGAGGTCGTCAGCTGTTTCGCTCTCAGAGTTTGACCTAAGAAGGTCATCCTCGCTGAGCGAAACCTCGTTTGCGGAGTCATCAGTCTTCAAGTCGGAGAATTTGACGACGTTTTGGGCATCCAAGTGGGATGCGGAGTCATCAGTCTCCAAGTCGGAGAATTTGACGACATTTTGGGCATCCAAGTGGGATGTGGAGTGTTTATTATCGTACGCTTCAGCAGAGGATGTGCTGAGCTAGTCTATCTCCATGGATGGAGGGTCGACTTGCCCTGCGGATTCTTCCACTGAAGACGCACTTTGTGTTGCCGGAGATGGAGCGATGTTATGCTCCTCATCTTTTTTATATATTTTCAGGGCAATATTTGACCAGCCGAACCGAATCACACCTTTAGTAGCAGCCAGGGGAGCCAGGGAGTCTTTATTGATGACTATTATAGCCGATCTATAGTGACCCTCTGGTTCCTCCAGCTTCGCGACTTTCCAGTCGTGAGTAGGCAGAGTTGGATTGCCAAATTGTATCATTTTCATGATAGTTTCCTTGCAGGAGAGTTCCGCTGGTAGTCTAGCGCGAGCCCTAGGCCTGCAAGGGATATCCTCCCTCGACACGACTTCAAGCTTAGCACCAGGCCAGAGTCCCTCTAACCTGCTTATCGCGAGTTTATACAGATCGCGCGATCTCTCTCCATCAAACGCGAATAATCTGACGCGCCCCTGATACCATCCTGCGTCCTCAAAGATGGCAGGTTCCCCTGGGTTCTCCATCATAAGAGTCCAGTAGGAGGCCTGGAGCTTATTCATGATGATCGCCCATTGATCGAAAGAGATCGCACCATCTGCGTTACTCCTGTCAATGACGGCGAAAATTGGTTTGTCCTTCAGTACGTCACTGTAGGACAAGTCTTTTTTGGAGCTGAGGGTGCTTGATTTTTGCACCTTAGGCCTTTTGGCGTTCGGGGTTGACTCCACGAACGAGCGTTGGCGCTTAGACGTTGAGTCTGAGCCGTTTTTCTTATTTATGGCAATAATTTTCATTGCCCATTCGAGCTTGGCAGATTGCGTTGAATCAAGCTTAGGTTTAGGTACCGCACCTAACACCTATAATACGGGCAGTATTGGTGGAAGTGCTACAAAGAGTCACTGCAACTCTTCCACTGTTTTGGGCATCCTCCTTAGGAGGGGCGTTAGAACCAGAGGGCTCTCCACATTTCTTAGTTGGCTTGTGAGGCCTTCCCCGAACTGCAGTCGGCTCCCCAGTCCTTCCGCCAATCGCTTTTTCTGTCGTTACAGTTAATAAATTTGTCACTGGCGACTTATCCTCTTTCGAGGCCAAGCCATCGCCGGCAGTCGCGACACCTGCCGACTTGTGAACGTATATCCCCGTTCGTTTTTTACTTCTTTTATTAACTTTTTCCATGTTTTTCAGGTTTTGTTTGAGTTATGTTGGTTGGTCAGGTTCTGCAGCTGGATTGCTGGAGAAGATGTCCTTAAGCACCCCCACCACGACAAGGTCAACTCATAGGGTGGGGTTATTTCCCATACAAGATGGGAAATAAGTCCACCTTCTTATAGGAATTAAACACTCACATGAAGAAATACGAAGAGGGACCAAATTTAACTGAATGAAACGTTGTAAACAACCGTTGGTTATTACTTCCTAGACACACATTTTTAAGCTTTCCTAATGAATGCAATCAATTCAAGTCATCATCAGTGAAAAGTTCTTGGAAGCATTTTAATTTTTAAACCATGCCTAAGAGTTCTACGAATTGTTTTTATATTAAAAAAAAAGGTTTTCAAGAGCTTTAATTAAAATTGTGAAAAATAGGAACAACTAAAAAATTGGGGTTTAGTTTTCTAGTAGTTTATAGAGATATAGTGTGAAATCGTTACGGACTTTGGATTTTCTTTGCGTGAGCCATTGTATTTTGTACCGGAGATAAGCAAAAAGCGAAGCGGAAAAAAAATTTGCCCAAGGGATTATGGATTTGTGATGTGAAAATTTAGATTTAGATTTAGATTTTTTATTCATTGAATGCATGCATACACAGTATGAAAGATACCTTATAACATAGTGTTATGCAAAAGAGAATACAATATAAAAACAGTGAGAAGGCTACTTCTTAGAAAAAAATTATACAAACATTTCTTCCAATTTTTATCTAACTACTCGTTAAATATAAGCAAATATGTACATAACCTTAGACATTTCAGTTCTTTATTTTAAGTAGAATTCAATTTTATACATACATCTCATCTAATGTTAAGTGCTTAAGTTTTTAAGAGCCAATGCATTTTGTATTAATTTATTTTAGTCCCTTTGAAAATAGTTTCGAAGTTCAATGCTAAACTTAGCTTGGCCACGTTTCATTTTCAAGTTTCTTGGAAGAAGATTCAACAGACGGATAGCGTTGACGAAGAGTTGTTGTTCTGAGGTTCCACAAAATCACATACCAAACTGAGCATAGACCAAGTGACAGCTGTCAAAAAGACTAACTCTTATGCCAGATTGAAAACCGCACTTCAAAAAACAAAAAAACACCCTTCAGATAAAATTTTTTGTCCACGCTCTAATTTGACCAGAAATCATTAAAACATGTTTGACAGTAGGCCTTCTATCAAATAAAAAATATCATAATGCAAGAGTTTTTAGATCCCAACGAAATACCCACAGCTACTGTAGAGGAATCACTAGGAAATATTTAAGTTTAATTTTAAGTTTATTCCATACATTATTACATCACAAAAATTGATCTTAAGCTACGTAAATATTACATAAAGGAAAGGGATTTAGAGACAATAGGTATTTTCTTACAAGAAGTAAATAGTGATGATGTCACTTCTAAAAATATTCAGACTTTACAAATTAACTGCTTAATGTGGGGTGGCAATAAATAAAAAACATAATTTTAGAAGCAAGAACGAACAATAAGAAATTTTATATTTGAATTATTTTAATTACAAAAAGAAGAAGATACAGAAAATAATAGCGATAGTAATAAGTTAAATGAGAACATTAGAAAAAGTTTGAAGCTTGACTTGAATGGTCAAATTTTAAAAGCCAGACTTTTACGCATCTTTGAAACAGTCCAGAAGACGATACTGCTCTAATTGAAGGTGGAAGTTTATTCAAAAATTGAACAGAAGATATAGAATAAAAATAACGGAACGCAGTTAAGGAGCCAGTTATAGCGATCAGGAAAATGAATGAGGAAAAATTTTCAAATGGAATATCAACTATGTTTTCGTTAGAATTGAAAAACAAATGTTATACAAATCGATAGTAAATAACCCACAGAATCTTTTCTGCCAAGAAAATGTTAAATTGAACTTATAATTTCCGTTAAAATTATATTTTTCGACTTTCCTGATGAAATTGAATCAGCAAAATGGAAAAATACAATTTTAACAGAAAATAATTGTTTTCTGGGCACTAAAAATTCTTTGAGTGATTTGCCATCTATCGGTATAACATTTGTTATTCAATTCTAACGACTTTGAATTTTTTTCACTGTTAGAGCTTAATTTTTCAAACAGATAACAATAACAATTCAAGTAAGGCGCTTTCTTTGATTTCAATACAGAAAAATTGGAGGATGTTTCTAGCAAAGGGGGGAGGGGGGGGGGTTATTGTGTTTTAACTTTAAAGTTAACAACAATTTTCCTTCTATTTTCAGCCCATGAGCATGTAAAACTTTTCATCACACCCGGCGGACAGCGCGACATCGAAGACGCCATTCACCACAAAGTACCAGTTTTTGGGATCACATTCTCAAGCAGTTTGGAGCACTACCTTCTACAAATTGTCAAACACGATGCTGGCTTAGTATCAATATTCGATATGGAATCATCCGCTGAATTGCTAGCTAAGATCGAAGCGTTTGCCATTACGCAAAGGTGAGTTCCATTTCAGAACACACAATTGAATAACTGCGAACTAATTAAAATGACTCAATTTTGTCTACATACACGTATGTTTGTTCTTTCGAACTCTTTATATCTATTTTCTGAGTAACTGCGCTAGTGCTAATGCAATTTCATTCTATTTTTAATTCGAGTGTGGACAACGAAAGTGTAAACACGAAAAACACACACAACAATCAATGGCTCTCTATTGCTGTGGTGATGTTGAATTTAAAATTTCAATTTATTCAACGCAAATCAATCGTTGAAATCAATGACAGTTTGCTTTGACTGTCACTACTGTATAATGAATTCCATCTAATTATAGGCAATGTCGGTGTGTTTAAGGAGCTCACACGGTACTTACATAAAGCTTTCGAGGCAAGGGAGGTAAAAAATTCCCTGCTAGTGCCAAATAGTTTGTTGATTTTAATTACTATGTATGAATAGTCGAGCGATCCAAGTTCAAGATCGGGAAGACTCAGTTAGTCATTACCGATAATTCTCATATCGCTGTTGCTATCTGAAATGTCTAATTCGAGTACCTACACAAATTCAAGTGCTTCCAATTTATTGTCAGAGATTAGCAACTCCAGCAACAGTCAAGTGGCAACGGCGATTTTGAAAGATACTTGAGGTGAATTCAATGAACTTTGGGTTGGCTCGACAACTTTCAAATTCGAACTTCCATTTTTGTAATGAAAACGCTAACCTTTTGCCTGTCAAGAAAAGAAGATCTTTGTAGTTGCAAAGTTGACTTTCATGAACAAACCACCAAAGTAAAAACAATCTACAAAAAGTCTGTTTACACGAAGTCTTCTTGAGTACTTAACGTCAGCCCACGAACCTCGAAGAACTTTTTCTTTGTTGTTCTTGTTTACAGATATGAAAGTAAGAAAAAACACTTCTTTGCTTCAAAAATACTTAAGTTTAATTATAGCAGTAAACTTCCCAAATCTATTTTTGTTTTCAAATCAAACAGAATGACAGTGACAGTTGTTGTTTACACGCAACCTATCGATTGAGCACACAAGCAAACGTTTGCAAATTCCCCAAATAATTATTTTTAAATCTAAACAGGTGGCCTATTTACTGACTCCAGCATTTCAATTACTCAAATAAATGCACAAAATTGAACTACAAACATAAGTAGACAAAACACCACCGATAATTATTGACTGCCGTTGACACACAGAGCACAATCACATCGGAATTAATAAATAATGCCACGAAAATTAACTTGGGCATGGTGGAATAAGTAGGTAGGCACATAAGTGCGCCATTATCAATATGATACGTGAGTCGAGCGCCAGTTATTGCTCTTTTGACATTTTATTCTGACAAAATGCAGTTTCGAGAAGCTCAATTGCTTATCTTTAAGAGAATTTTCAACGGCACTTGCTCTATAATTAATAGCCTTTGTTTATGTAATTAATGTTGAATGAAATTGGTTTTGATTAATTGTAATCAACTGTGGGGATGCTGATGAGCTTATAACTTTGAGATTGTACATAAGTCATGCCCGCCAGGTTGTTGCTACTTAAATTCTTATCGATCTGAAGCAATGGCTTGATCTTGAAGAGGAGAGGTTATCTTCGGTTAAGTTAACAAAAATGTTTTGAAAAAATTCTGACGGATATGAACTTTCCTGATGGCCGATGTCATTTGCCATTGATTTTATTATTCTTTTCAGATTTTTGCGAGAAGATTTCTATAAATATTTCTGGTTTGATTGATTTGTTTTTGAAAAACTTAGTTTTTTTTCCGTCTCCAACAAACAAACACCTTACCAAAAGTTAAGCACTGTTCGATGCCAACTTTTCAAATCAAAAACAAAAGTATTCTTCTGAAGTGTCAAAGTCCACTTACTTTTATGAAAGCTTGGCACTATTTATCAGCAGTAAAGAAAACAAAATATGAAATGTCAAAGTCTACTTATGCGGCAAGGCTTAAATTAGGAATTGTTTATTTCATTTTGTCATTAATTTATCCATCGCCTTCATCTTCTTCTCGAAGTTACAGAGCATTGTTGTCATTGTATGTCATTTTCAATTTCGGATTTTAAATGGACGGAAATCTTTCTGTACATGGTTGGTCCAACGATGGCTAGATGGTCATCCTTCTGGAATTTCGTTTACGCGTTGGAATGTCAATCCTCATACACTCAACTATCTGTGTAACTTAATCGGTGGCGGACGGATGTCAAAAATTTAACCAATGCTTTTGTGGATTTAAATGTATTGTTGCGTCTTTTTAGCCAATCAATATATTCTCCTGAGCACGACTAACCAACGACGAATGAACGAATATGTGCTGATTTTGACATTTCATTCACATGGGATAGTGTTTTTGACAATTTTGAGAAAACTTATTCGTAGAACTGTGGTATGTGGAACGAGTAGGAAGTTTGACAGTTCGTATCTTCTAGATTCTTGTCCGCGAAGAATGAATTTGTCGAACGAGAAGGAAGTTTGACAGTTCGTATATTCTAGATTTTTGTCCGCGACAAATGACTTTCTTTGCTCAATTTCTTCAGTGTTAGATTTATCTTTTGTATCTTAAAATCATTATTAGCCGAGTTCATACTGTACAATTAGTTGGACAGACTCCGTTTGACAGATGTTGGATGGTCGGATGTAGTTTGCGTTCAGACTATCTATCAAGCTTGGCGTCCAACTTCATGACATATGTTTTTTTTTTTTTTTTTTGCTATGCGAGCTTACTAGTTTTGGGGAACATCGCTTCTGTTTACAGGGAAGACATGTCATCTACGATCTACGGTCGGGCTTTTGGTTTGAATGTTAGAAACGTCGAGTTTTACAATCCTTCGAGAGTAGTTGCAGTTCCATAAAAACAATTTATCCCCTATCCCTTCGGAATTGGGAAGAAATGTGTAGATCGCTTGCATTCCTCACTGAGATATGGGTGAGCGACGTACCCAAGGCCCCGGAATTGAGCTCTGTTAAACCACTATTTTTAGTAATTTATTTTCTAAACTGATTTCGGTCCTCGACTTTTTAATAATTGGGTTCGCGCGTGAAAAAGGACCAAGACTGTCCTTATGAAACGGACGGAGGTTTATCAGATTATTGCTTATATTATTGATACAAAATATTCTGGTAAAAGTAAAAAGTAAAAGTAAAAGTAAAAGTATAAGTATAAGTATAAGTATAAGTACAAGTAAAAGTATAAGTATAGGTATAAGTATAAAAATAAGTATAAGAGTATCAAAAGGAGTACCCCCTTCGAGCAATCCCCAAAAAATCGTTTTTTAGTCTATCTCGCTTAGTTCTCGACACATAACCATATAAGGCTTTCTCTTAATTAGCTCTACTGAAGAGTGAAGAAGCATTCGGTTTTGCTAGGGCTCTCAAATGTCAGTTGCTTTTTATAACCTGATATGTATCACAGTGGATCAATAATAATCAAATCGGTCACACTACAATTCTAGACTCCTAACGAACCGGTCCGACTACCCCACCACCAAGTTGGAGTTTGATAATAATTTTCAAGTAACCAATCCTTCAAGAGAAGCTTGGGAAAATGGCACACTCTTGGAAAATGAAGCAATACACTTCTACACCGATGGTTCAAAAACCAGCGAAGGTGTAGGTAGGAACTAGGAAGTGGAATCTACTCAGAAAAACTGAAGCTCAGTCTTTTCTTCCGCCTAGCGATTAAGGAGGTGCTGTCTTGGTTCAAAGAAAACGTCATGTCCTCCACGGATATTCGAATCTTCTCGGACAGCCAAGCTGCCCTTAAATCTCTTGCCTCTGTCTCAACAAAATCCATCACGGTCCAAAATTGTCAGATGTCTCTGAAGGAGATGTCAAATCAGTTCAACATTCGCCTTTCATGGGTGCCAGGGCACAGAGACATACCAGGCAGCTGTATGGCAGACGAACTAACCAAAAAGGGCACGACCCTACGTTTAGAATGGAACAACATAGGTGTACCTATCGCTACTTAGACAAGACGCTTCGAGGATGACAAACACTAGATGGACTGAGAGTAACAACTGCCTTGCAAACAAAAAAGTTTGGCCGTGTGTAGACTCAAAACTTTCGAAGAGTTTGTTAGCCCTGAACCGCCTGTATCTAGGTTCTACCATAGGTATTCTTACGGGACACTGTCTAATAGGAAGACACGTCAAAAGACTTTGTGTGTTTTCCAATGATTTCTGCAGCAGCTGCCTGGACGAAGAAAAATAAGAAACCATTCAACACCTTCCTTGCTCATGCCCTGGACTACTTCGTAGAAGGAAAACTCATCCCATCGAATTCTTCTCCGACGATACCAGCGACTTAGCTTACATAGACCCTAAAAGTCATTCGAAATACATTAAAAGTTCCGCGTGGTTCGACTAGCAGGTGATTAACTGGCTAGTCCCGTAATGGAAGATTAATGGGTGATTCGTTAATCTTACATCGGGATTGTGAGATTATAGTTGGTCATAAACTTGCTGATCTCTGTGGTATCTCAATGGAACCAACCTTGCGGTCTAAGTGTTTCAGGCAATTAACGTAGATATTACTCATTGGCTGACAGCCAATTCCATCTAACCTATACCCTAACAAGTATATGTGGGTTTTGTGGTTGAACTTTCTTTGAGAAGCTAAAAATCTCAGGACCCAGTTGCATAACTTTTTAAAGCGCTTTACCCCAATCGTGTATCGTAGACGGTATCTGGCAACTGCATTTTGTACAATAGCACAATAATAAATAATGATATATTTTTAAAACAAGAGCAACAAAAATACGGTAAAGTTTGCTGCTTGGTCCGATAAATAAAACGACGTTTATTTCAACTCTTATCTGTAAGACAATTCAATTTCTAGTCACACTTTGTCTTAACCAATCTTTTCATCATTACTTTACCATAAAAACTACATAGTAGCATCTGTCTGGTCCAGCGGCCTCTTTAAATACAAAAGCGTACTACTATTATCGAACTTTCTAGATAAAGCGAGAAACTTCGAGCGGATTTCGAACAGTTTGTGTTGTATCTTCTCTCCAATTATTTTATGTGTGTACCTATACAAACAACCTCTATTCGCCGTACAAGGCACAATACACTTCAAGTGTGCTCTGACACTGATACTGGTCGCAAGAGTTTCGGGAGGTGTTTTCAATCAAAACCTTGCTGTTGATTTAATTAAAATAATTCAAAGTACATACTGTCATCTCACAATAATACTTTGCAAATAATAAAGGTTGCTTCCAAAATGTTCACAATTTTAGCAAAATACGAGTCATGTAGATCGACGGGTTTTTTTCATAGAAACTGAATTTTATTTTTTCCTTTTTTTCTTCATTTACGGAGAGAGAAATGATTTTTTTTATCCACTTGTATCTGATGCAATACCTCCTCTAATCCCTGGAATTACACTGCTTGGTTTTCCAGCTACCATCTTAAACGCTGTGCACTTATACTAATCGTTTTCTTATATTTTTATCCAAACTCACTTTTAATATTCAATTACGAATCATCAATAACTACTTTTCTTTTCTTTCAGATACCAGAAGAACATGAATAAACTTCACAGTATTCTCGTCGATGAGCCAATGCGCCCTGTAGACCGTGGTGTCTGGTGGATTGAATACGTTCTACGAAATGGTGGAACGCAACACTTGCGTCACTCATGGGTAAAGCTTTCGTGGATGCAGTATTTGCTATTGGATGTTGCCCTCGCTGTTTCGATAACAACTTTTGTTTTTGTCTGTGCTTTGGTTATCGCATGTATACGCATTCGCCGCTATTCGAAGAGCTTGCCTTTCGAAAAGGTTACGCGCCGTACTAAGGCGAAAATGTTGTAGAAAATTGCCAGGCAGGATGTAGCCGTATGGCCATTGTAAATATAAAAGTTTAAATTTGTTCAAAAAGCAACTGACACAAAAAAAAACTATTGTCGATGTTTGTAGAAAAAAAAGTGTTGGGCTATATAATTGATTTGATTTTTGTAATTTATTTAAGAAAACAGAACTGATGATTGAAAGTTGTGTGCGTCTAGAATTTAGTTAGATTAACTTAAGATCCAGTTGGTTGTTTAAGATTAACTTCGATTATTTTTTGTTACATAGCAAATGATGTGATAAAAAAATGCCATGAGTTTTGTTGTGTAGATTTTGTAGTGATAATAGTGACAAACCAAATACGATAATTGTGTAAGAATAATTCTAATAATTTGAACTTTTTTAAGATTTTAAGGTAGAAATAAGAACTTTAAGTTTAATAATAAAAACAAAACCAAACTTGAAAATTGTGTGTGTTTTTTTGGTAGAAAAGTGTGGGTTCAAATTCGTTGGACAAGAAGAGGTAGAGAGCACCTACTGCGGAATCAAATAGACCCAGAAAAGCCCTTCCTTAAAGGGTTAGCCCACCCTAATAGAGGCTCAAAACAAAAAAAATTCTTTCAGAAATGCTACAACATTAATCGAGATCACAGAAACGTGGTTCTATTTATCAATATCAGTGACTGCTTACATTAATTTTTTTGAAGCGATTTATTACAAAATGGCGACTGTGCAGCGTTTATTTCGGGGTTCACGGTCGGACCAACAGGTCCTGTAGTTTTGTAAATTATAATAAGCAAATGAATTTTTTCGATTATAAGTACGTAAGTAAGTAAGTAATTCATTTTATTTAAAAACTTTTCTATACAGTTTGAATTAACATTACAAATTTTGTAGCTTTGACGTAGCCGTCAGCTCAGTTGGCAAAGTTTATACATTCGTACATTTTTATAATTAAATTTACATAAATTGATTTAAATGAATTCGGTCATTAATAGAAATCGATAATTAATAAATTGAATTTAGAAAACAGTACAATAATTTCCAATTTTCACCATTTAATAAGTCTAATGTTTCATTCATTGTAAAGCTGTTTTTCTTGAAGAAATTTCGTCTTTGAGGTTGAAATACTGGACAGATGCTTATAAAATGAAAGCAATCTTCTTTTGCTTTGATGTTACAGAGGGTACAGAATTGCTGGAAACTTCCGTTGTATGGACTGCCATTTAAGGTTAAGAGTTCACATCTAGATTTGAATATTAGCGATATTTCTTTATCATTGAATTTGTCTTCAAAATAATTATTCTTCAGCAGGTTATGATTGAGTTGTGGGTACATTATTCTGCTCTCAGGCTGCTAAGCTTCTAATTTTTCCCGCACATTGTCATCGTGTTTTTGAATTACGTTGTAAAGCTGCTCTTACAGTTGCACTTAGTTATTCAAATCAAATTGGATAACTTCTCCACAGTTATCGCCAATATTTTGCCACTTTGCAATCCACCAGTCCTTATTCCGTATTTCATAAAGGAGCATTTTCTTGGTCAAACGACCATCAGAATGTGTAGCAACTTTATAGATGTAGTCTGCCTGCAGCTAAAGAGTGTTCATAAAGAGTTTAACAAGTCCTGTTTCCAAATAAATTGCGTTGTTAGGTGTTCCATTTGGTAAATTAAACAGCTTTTTTATAAAATTTATTTGTATCTTTTCTACGACTTCAAACTCATCCGTTCCCCAAACTTGTGCGGCATAGCAAAGAGATATGTTTTTACAACACATTCAAATATTTTGTATTTAGCCGGCAGCGATACATTTTGGTTTGAGAAAATATTCCTCCATGTCATAATCAGCAAGCTTTGTGCAGACTTCGCCTTTTCAGTTAGATGATTTTTGAAATCCATCGTTTTTTTCAACTTGACGCCTAAATAGTTGTAGTCTTTAGCGATTTAAAGACGATGACCATTGAAGAACCAACTTTCTCTAACCAGATTGTGAGAAGAACCCGAATACCATGACTTTGGATTTTTCAGCATTTATTGTTAAACCCCAGGTGTTGCAGGGGCCCTACTCTGTAATTCGTTTCGAAAGCAAAAATTTCCGAAAACGAATATTTTGTACTCTTTATTTCTAAAGCGGATTCGAATCTGCCACTTTCGGAACGGCAAATCCGAAAACGATTTTTTTATTTCATTTATTTATATTTTTAATTGTTTGTAATTTGCTTTGATATTATTTTTTTGCTTGATTTGACAGATATCTTGAGAAATGTTTCAAGACTTCGCAAATCTATTCCGTTAATGAAAAGTACTTTTTTTTCGATTCGAAAACGAAATACAGAGTACGAATTCATAATCGAATCGAAAATCACTTTCGAATAGACTTAGGATTCGAAACGAAATACAGAGTAGGGCCCCAGTATGTTGACAACCGATTTATCATGAGCTGCAAGTTTTCTGGTGACTCTGAAAGGATCACTAGATCGTCCACATATAGAAGAACATTAATTGTAGTGTCCGCCATCCGAATTCCACCAGGAAGATATGTGCCAATATCGTTAATATACAATGCAAATAGCAAAGCACTCAGGGGACATCCTTGTTTAACACCACTGCTAGTATCAAACCATTGTGAGAACGTAGATCCATCCCATACCGCTGCTTCTGTACCAGCATACATATTTATAATATTAATAATATTTTCAAAAGTTTCGTTGACATTCCGAGTAGGGAGAGTTTATATATAAGAGCACTTCTATTCACAAAGTCAAAGGCTGCCTTAAAATCAACAAAGAAAGCGTAAACCTTCTTTTTTTTGGCTTGGAATGCCTTGACAATTGATGTAAAAACAAATATCTGATCCACAGTGCAATAGTTTTACCCAAAAATCCGCTTAGGAGTCCGTTAAAATATGGTTAATTTGAACCCACTTTTCTATTCTGTTCACTATACCAAAAAAAAAAATTCGTGAAATCGCAACGAAATATTTTCGTAAATCGTTTTTTCGTACATTGTACGAAATTTCGTACTATCTACAAATGTTTCGTAGTTAAAACAAGACAAAAATTATTGTATGTTACAAAATATTCGTAAAATAAACGAAATGCCTTTCGTAAATTGTATTCTACGAATATTTAGTAGTTATGGACCTTCTTCAATCGTCTTTTTTATCCAAAAGTGTGTGTTACTTCACCAGCTGTAATTTCAGTCAACTGTTCCTTTATCCAAATTAATTACAGCTGTGACATCGGTAAAAAGTTTGTCCCACTCCTATACTTCATCGGCCTCGTCTAAGTTATCCTGTGTTTGCAAGATCTTGTTAATATAGTCAAGTCAACATCTTCAATAGCAGAAAATGCATTCTGCTATACTAGATCCCAATTGAGTTCTTTCAGAGTAACAACTCTATTGACATTGACTCTAGAAATTTATTTTAGCAAAATAAAAATTGTTACTCTTCACATGGAGGTCTGTAAGTAGGTATTTTTGTTACTTACGATGGTGGCTCAACGATTCGGTTCCTTTAAATTTCTTCTTTGACATCATCCGAGTCAGGAATAATGGGAATATCATCATCTGGTGGTGTACTACCTGAAGACTTTGTCGATTGTCGAAATCTTTCACTAGAATTGTATGTACCTTATGTTAACACCAAAATCTGGCCAATCTCTTGGATTTTCTCCGTATATTCAGAAGCTTTTGCACGATGTTCTTCTCTCGGAGCAGCCGATCTGACTGCAGTTTGTCGTCAGTATAGAGTAAACAGCTGATGTTCAAGGAGAGTTCTTTGAATCAAAGTCTTGACGTCAACTACTTCGAAGCAAAATTGAATCTCCGAAAAAAGATGCGTTGCGGAGAAAACTCTGCTCCGGTTACCTCGATAGGGCCGATTTTCTGCAGAAAAAAAAGAAGAGTGGCTTGAGGAAGATTATGTCAATTACTACATAACCGCCGCGCGCTGCCACCAGCCACCACCACCTCAAATGCCGCCTTCGGCCTTCCTGACGATTAATTTTTTTTACCCTTGGCATGCATAGTTCGTTCTGTATCATTGAATATTTCCTGTCTCAAAAAAGTAATTCGGATCCGTGTAGAATTCAAACGCATCTTTACCGTCCTCCATATTCAATTTGCCAAAAATCGTGGTGGCATGGGAATATCTTTCAAAATATAAGTTGCAATGTGTTAATAAAAAATGTGACAGCATGACAGAATACGTTGTAGCAACAAAAGTTTTTTTCTGTTTTCATTTCGCGTTCGCTGTTGTGTTTATTGGAGTTTTGGTAAGCATTTTTAATTTTTTGTTTTTTTGTGTAATATTAAAATAACCAATAAATTATATCTTTTTAGTTGCACTCTGTTCTGCTTAACTGATAAAGATTTAAACTGCCAATTTTGAAATGGTAAGAACAAAAAATTTCAAAAAACTATTAAATTCTTGGTAAAAGTTTTCTTATTTTAGGAAACAACAAAAATAAAAAGAAGACAACCAAAAAACAAAAAAAAAAAAAAATTTGGGGTCCGGACACAAAAACTTTTCTCTGTGAGGTGTGGAGTGAAAAAATTAAGCAGCTTCGTGGGACCCGTAAAAACAGCCACATTTTTAAGGAAATGGCAGAAATGATGGTGGCTAATGGCATGGATTTCACGCCGTCAGAAATCCATGTCAAAATAAACAATATGACGGCAAGATACAAGTAAGTTTCGGTGTTTAATTTATAGAACTAAATAATTATATAATCTTCGTTTTATGTAGAAAAGAAAAAGCAGTCATTGGTTGCTCAGGAGGATCCCCTTCTGAGTGGCCAATGTATCACAAAGTTCACGCTGTGCTTGGGTCATTTAAAAGCGTGAATGTAGAAGCACTTGTTGAGGAAAGTATACAGTCCGATATGGGTATGTTATAAAAGTCTGTTTTCATTGATTTTTGATGTTATTTAGTTACTTTAAAATTATTTACAGATACTTTTCCAAATTTCGAAGAGCTAGATGGTATGTTCATACTTTTTTCTTTATTTAAACTGGTTTGTTAACAATTTTCCTTTTTTTATTTACAGATTATTTGCAAGTGGAAGTATTAGAGGATGAAGGTATGTTTATTAATTTTCAGTTTCAATCTATATATATGAAATAGGATGTATGTATGTACATACGTCCGGTGTAGACTCCTAAACGACCCAACGGATTTGAATGAAACTTTCAGGGTAGACATAGTTTAGTTCAGAGATAGTTCCTGTCAAGGTTTGATCCCCATATTCCCACAAGAATGGGGCTGGGAACGGGAAATTAGAAACTACTCCACAGATTTTAAAAATTCTTTCAGCACTACGGATGCTACATCAACTCCCTTCATAAGTAAATGCATTGCCGCATTTGTGAAAAATTTCTTACGACGACAAATATTCCGAAGCAAAATTGAATCTCCGAAAAAATGCGCTGCGGAGAAATCTCCGCACCGACGCGACGGTTACCTCGATAGGGCCGTATATTTCATATATTTCATATTTCGTATATTGCGGGTTACCCCACAGGCGGATCACTAGTGTGAAGCAGAAAAGTGGGAGAGTTGTGATCGCTTCAAGATCACTACTCGTAACGCCGGAAATGAAAAGAAGAAGGGCCGTTACTTGACCGATTTAAAAAATTCTTTCAACTCTAATCTCTCTTTCTCTTTCTAACATCCATATGTAACACTATCCCTCAGTGACAGAATTTACATTTCATTCACACATTTCCATTGTTTTGAAACAATTTTTTTTTTAATATACATATACCAGCTCCAGAACACTTTATTTGCATCTGGTTTTTCACTCCAATATCAATATTACTAAACAATCTTTTACCTTGAGGAAGGAATTACCAAAAAGTTGAATTACCCATTGAAAGGTTTTGTATTACCTCCCCTAGTTCAAACTATATTGAATTTTTTTAGAATCAGTTTATTTTTTTGAGTTCCCGTTCCTTAGGGTATTTGGGGATACAAAATGTCTGTTAATATTGTTAATGTAACGGCGAATTTTTGAACTTAATTAATTAAAGAAAACTAATTTATCTTTTATATCAAATTACAGACTTTCCAGTGGAGTTCTTGGTCGACGAGCCTACATTTTCCATGGATGAAGAAAGAGAGAAGCCCTCCCTACCCAACGCTTGAGCTGGTGTCGCCGGAGTTGGTTTCAGGTGTCTCTGGAGACTATTCTGAGCCAGCTTCATCTTCAATATCTGCAAAGAAAAAAGAGATAATGTTCAGGCTCTTATACTTAAAGAACTAAAAACAGCAAATGCAAATTTGGAGAAACAGATGGCTGAAGAAGCCAAAATAAATACAGAACAACGAAAAAATGATGATCGAATTGTTAATTTGTTAACAAAACTTGTTGACGACAACAGTTCGTTTCAAAACGAACTATTAAAAGCAATTAATAAAAATAATAACTAACTTAAATAAAAATGTACTTATTGCCTTTCTAATGTTGACAGCGCTTGAGTCGTTATCAGTAAGGGTTAAGCTTTCGGTAGGTTGAATTCTTATATTATTAGCTTCGTCCTCTCTTAATCGATGTACCCAATGCTGGTTTATTTGGTCATTGTGTTCATTCACAAAGTTGTGAAGAACACAAGCACATTTGATAATATTATTTGAATAGTCAATGTGGTTATCTAAGCCCTTGCCGATTCTCCAAAACCTTGCTTTTAAATGTCCAAATGCGTTCTCCACTACTCTGCGGCATTTCGACAAACAGAAGTTATAGTTTTTTTCAGATGCACTAGCCGATGTGTTATAAGGATATGGTTTCATGACCATATCTGAAAATCGAAAGGCTGAATCTCCGATTATGTGCACAGGAACGAAAACTCCATTAATCTCCTTGGACATATCTTTGTAAATCATTTTTTGGTGTTGCTTTTTAAGCAAAGACTTCTCAAATATTTGTGAATCATTGCAACGACCCGGACTACCGACATTAATATACAAAAATCTGTACCTGTTAAATATTCGTATTAAAATTTTTTGTTATTGAGTTATATACAAAACATTACCTATAATCAACCAAAGCCAGCAAGACGGTGGAATACCAACCTTTGTAGTTGAAGTAATCAACCGCATCTTCCGTTCTTGGGTGAACTTCTATATGGCAACCGTCTTCAAATAAAGTATTTCAAATTATACATTCAAACGCATCATTTTAAATGTATTACCTATTGCTCCTACGCATTGAGGATACCCCAACTGCTCAAACCCATTAACACATTCCTTAATTGTTTCTGCAGTCATTGGATACTTGTTAAGGTACTTTGGTTGGAGTGTTTCCCAAACTTTATTGGTAAAATCTTTCAAAATATGACAAACAGTAGATTTGCCAACACTAAAAAGGTTAGCAACTGTCCTATACTCGGCGGAAGACCCAAGCGAGTAAAGGGATATTGCTACTCTTTTTTTCAAGGGTATCGGCCTTCGGAACCGTGTCTCTTTCTTTTCCATACCTTTGAGCTCAGCGCAAAGCTCTTCAAATGTACTCCTGTCCATTCGAAAATTTTCCTTAAAGAAGTCGTCATCGGAATTAGGCTGTGGATAAAAAGAAAAATTATTGAGGAAGAAAACAAAAAACAACTCACTTTCACATTCATTTATATAAGTTATTAGATGCCATAACGAGACTTTTGTATCGTTTGAGCCCTTTTCAACTTAAGGCCGCTTAGTAGCGAACAAAAATGGGCCAGTTTAGTTACCTTTATCCAAAACTTTTTTGGATTCTTCCACATCGCTACCTGGCTTGCCAGCATTTGTATTTTTAAATTTAACATGGCAATTTTCCTCCGTCTTTGACGCCTTTAACGTATTAAATCTGCCTTTCTTTTTAAGTACAGAAACAAAACTTTCCCATTTATTTTAATTGCATTTTGCTGCATCAAACCAAAAATTAAATTTCTGTCCATATTAAAAAAAAAGCCCACAAGAAATTCAACAACAACTGTTAGTTTTGATTTCTTTTAAACAACTTTTTCAAGGCAATTGAGAAAATAAGAAAATATAATAAAACAGGTTGTTTTAAAAACATTTGACTGCCGCAAATTAAAAACAAAAACCTACTGGCAAGATTAGGTATGTTGTCCTAATGGCGTTTCTAGGATGGACTACCAATGCGTGTACTTATACGTAATGATTATTATTTTGCCAGTCTTACGTTCTATAGTGCGCCCGGATAGGCGGGGAAAACAATCAATTTATTTACCATTACGCACTCTTGAATTGTTGTGGGCTAAGAGAAATTGTTCGACCCAACTCTCAGCATGTTGAGCTATTTTATTTTTTGGCGCTTGAAACCCTAACCAATCAAGTGCAGATGGTGGACAATATTCAGCAGCCTCCCAGACACGTTGTAAGACAAGTTAGGAAAAGCAGGGTAAACCAGATGGCCAACCTTGCGGTTCAGTCAGGAGTGTCAATAGTTTTAAGAATGAACCACACAATTCCGTGTGTTTAGTGACGGAAGCAAAAAGCATAGTAATAATCTGATTTGCTAATCTATCGTCCCATCTACACAGAGCGTGGATAAGATACCTTGTTTGGTGAGGGTTGATGTTGTCCTTAATTTGTTGATATAAAAATGGAAACCCTTGAAATCAAGAAAAACAAAACAAAACAATGAAAAACTTCAATTTAAGGATCAATAAAATTTTACTTTTCCACTAGCTATCGCATTGTAGTCCTTTTGCGACAGGCGAAGTCTTGTCCTCTGGACCGTTCAACCAGGTTAGCAACCAATGCAATCATTTTATCCAAAGAAGCCAGCCGAGACTTGTCTACTGATAGCGCTTCGTCTGATGAATTATCCTCATTGTCCGTATAGTAAAGACTCGAGTGAGATGATCTGCAAAAAATTGAATAATAAAATTTGCAAATAATTTATTTAATTGGCAAGAATCTTACCAGTTAGCAATACTGAAAGAAATGAAATAAAATTTTGAGTTTTAGTTGTCAAAACTGTCAAAACAAAGTTCCTGTCATAGTGCTGCCAGATATCAAACAAAATTACCAACCTCTAATGAGAACACTTCTTATTGAATTTTCAAAATTACGTTATTATGGCCCTAGTGAAAACGTAGTATTAAACTTCTTTGGTATATCATCTTTTTGTTACCAGGCGAATAAGCGATATGTCTACACCTAAATTTTCTTTATTTACCAATTTTTTCGTAGACCTACAAAATATTTTGTAATTATTTCAAAATAACCGCCTACTTTCTTATATTTTACCAGGCGAACAAGTAATATGTCTACAGATGTATTTGATTATATTGACCTATAACTTAACAAAACTATAGAAATTTTTTTTCAATCATAGCAATCGTGGTACTTTCTCAATTTTGAACGCCCTCAAAAAGCAAAAGTTTTCGTCATTCCTGAATAAATCGTGAAAGTGTTTGGATATCTTGTGAATTTTAAAGTGAAAATTTTATAATAACCGTAATTATTGCTCAAATATTTTTGAAGACTTTACTAGTGGGTTGGGTAAGTAAAAACACTATTCTAGATATAATTTGTAGAATTTTCTATTTGCTTGAAAATTTATTGATGTGTTTTGTTGAGGATACATGAAATTAAGGCCAGTTCTGTTGGGTCAGTTTGATGAATATACAGTATATATATATATATGTATGTATATAGGCATGAATAAGTACATATTAATTACAAGAGCTTGGTTTGGATCAGTGCCTAGGAATTGCATAACCCGTTCCTGTAAAGAATAAAGGTATCGTACGTTTTTCTGCGAATTTCGAATGAAAGAACTTTTTATAATGAATGAATATGGATAAATTCATTAATTATTTCGCAAGTAGTGAACTGAAATGGGTAATGGCTAAAATTTTGCATAAGATTGTTTTAAAAATTATCAATTAGGTTATGTTTCTATATATCATTTTAGTTTAAACTTCTGTATTTTAACAGCTTTTACAAGTGTAATAAGCTTGTATTTATCCATTAACTTGTATAAGGAGTACGTCGTAACATATGATATATATAGGCGTTCAAAATAGAAAAAATCCAGTGTTTGCTATCCTTGAGCCTCTGTTTTAACATGAAAAATATGTTAGTCCAAAAACAAACCATTGTTTTTCCGATGATTTGGTATCCGCTGAATCCATATCTGGTCTTGAAATGACTGTATTACATCAAATTTTTGAGCTATTTGTCTTCAAAAATTCGATACATAGTCATGCAATATTTTTTGGACTCTTGCAGTCTCAAAAGGAAATTAAAGTCAGAAAACATATTTTTGATGGTTTTTTTTTAATGATTTTTCTAATTCCAATTTCCGTTCGAGACTGTACTTAGGCCTCAAAATAATGTATGACCTGTATCGCATTTTTTGAAGCCAAATATCTCAAAAATTTGATGTTATACAGCCATTTCAAGACCAGATATGGATTCACCGGATACCAAATCATCGGAAAAGCAATGGTTTGTTTTTGGGCTAACATATTTATTCTACTATTACTATTCAAACTTCAAGTGGAGAAAAAAATGTGCCTTTTGCATTGGGTCTTTTCCTTGGAGACAATTTAGGTTTAAATACAGTTCTTGGGTTCACATCCCCATTTAATCATAACTTTTTCTGTCGCTTCTGTAAATGTTTGAAATCTTCTACACACACGTTATGCTATGATAATCCAAATATTGCTCGTAATTCCGTAAATTATGACGAAGATGTAGTTGCCAATGACGTGAGTTCAACGGGTATTAAGAAAGCCTCAATTTTTAATTCAATTAATTCATTTCATGTATTAACTAAAAACTTCGCTGTCGATATTATGCACGACGTTTTCGAAGGTGTATGTCATTATAATATGTGCCACATGCCACATCATTAACCACTTTATCAGCAACAATTACTTTTCATTGGAAGCAAATTAACATTAGGAAGCAAATGTTCAATTACGGGGAAATTGAAATTGGAAACATTTCTCCCGAGATCACACAGAAAAATCTTTCAAAATCGCGCCTTAAAATATGACAGCACGTGAAATGATGACGTTTATGCACTTTTTTGCGTTGATGGTTGTCGATCTCATTCCGGAGGATGATCATGTGTGTTTGTTTTTGTTAAATTTTCTAGAAATAATTGACATACTTCTTTCGTATGAAATTTCTCACGGCATAGCTGAACATCTTAAATCTTTGATAAAACAACATCTTTTAGATAACGTCCGCTTTTTTAAAGACACACTTAAGCCAAATCACCACTTTATGGTACATTACTTTGAAGTTATATTGCAATCAGGTCCTCCAAGGCACTAATGGGCATACGATATGTGACCACCTGTATCGAAATTTTCGGTACTGTACCGCAATTCAATGCAACTATACCGTGTACCGAAATTCAACAATTTAAATTATCTGTACCGAAATTTCATACAAGAAAAAAGGTATTGAACGATTTTGAAGAAGAAAGAAATTGGTTGAGTTTAAGCAGAAAAAGATGTTACAAAGTTAGACGAAAATTGTTTTCATATCAATATAAGACGATTTTATGAAATAAAAATCATTTAAAACTAACAAAACTTCAATTTTATCGTCTTATTTATAAAGTCTCAGTACATTTTATGTTTTCTAATAATTATTTTGCTTTATTGATAGAGTTGACAGTTTACAGTCCTCACAAATCTATCAAGAATTCTCTTATTTAATAAGTGGATATTGAAAGGTGCCGTGAATTAAGGCCAAATGGAGGGATTTGGCTTTATTTCGCTTGTTAAAAGTGAAATAAAGCCAAATTTTAACGTTTGGCATTATTGCACTTGGCCTTATTTCACGGCACCATATTGAAAACTCATTTTTATTATACAGGATGTCCCATAATTCGTTACTTTGGGATGTGATCTCGGTCTCTGTCAAAATTGTTGTACGGTAAAGTCTGTAAGAAATTCATTTTTCATTTCATTTTATTAGTAGTATAATATTTCTTTACAATTTTTATAATTAGTTTTGGTTTCTTAAGAGTTACAGAAAAATAATTCTTTACAACTTTAATAAATTTATAGATATAATAAAAAGTATATTGCCAAATACAATTTCGAATTCAAGGGAAAAGCTACTAGGAAAAACCCTTATATGACACTTAAATAACTAAAAATTGCACATAAACCCAAATCTCGCGAATAATAGAAAAGCTAGTTTATTAGACTTAGAATTAAGTCATTGTCCGAATACGAACATTTTGTAATAAAGTTTCCTTCAAGTTTGTTTAAAAGGGATTTTATAGGTTGAACATTTGCTTTATCGTGAAGCCTTGCTGTTGAAAAACGCCACGGAAGGTTAAGCATTAACTTCAATATTTTATTTTGTTTTACTTGTAATTTTTTTAGATGGGTCTCAGCACAGTCTTTCCAGACTGGTGCACCATAAGTAAGGATTGGTTGAAAAATTGTTTTAAATATTATTATTTTGTTATGCATACTAAGCCTTGATTTGCGATTAATAAAAGGGTACAGTATTTTGAGTCCAATATCTACTTTATTTATTGTTTTTGAAATATGTTTTTCGAACGTTAGTCTTTTATCAAAAGTGATACCTAAGTATTTACAGTTTTGACACCATTCAATATTTTCAGAGTTTAGTTGAAGCATTGTCTGAGGGAAAAAATTCTGCTTTCTACGGCGAGTGAACCATATTGCCGTTGATTTTGTAGCGTTGGCCTTGATTTTCCATTTTCGAAAAAAGTTTTGAATTATATTTATTGAGTCCTGTATTGAGTTAAGAGCATGTTCTGGGTTAATGCTTGATGCAAAAACGGCTGTGTCATCCGCAAACATTGCAATATGAGCGTTGGGATTTATATTTGGGATATCTGACATGTAAACATTAAATAAAATTGACATGTAAACATTAAATAAAATATGCCCCATTATGTCTGGTGTTCCGCAGATCCCTGCGGAACACCAGACATAATGGGGCATATGCATAAAGCCTAGTAAATGCTTTTACTGGCAAATTTCTATAGTATATACTATTTGACGTATGCATAAAACCATAGTAAATACTGGAAAAAAAAGTATATACTAGGAAACAAAGTATTTACTGGTTTCGGATGAATTAAACCAGTAAATACTTTAATCGGTATGCATAAAAACTATTTTGTTCAAGTTTATACTGGAAGTTTTTCAAGCTTTTAAAAACCAACTTGAACATTTGCTAGTAAATACTTTTTCGTGTTAAATGTCCATTTTAGTCGGCAGTTCTATATCCAAGCATTCGGTTGACTTATTTAATTTGAATGGCCGCTTTTTTACGAGTAATCGCAGAAAAAAATTATAAACAGCGCAGAGATCCCGGCGATAACAATTTCAAAATGCTTTACCGTTTTGAAAAGGGAAACGTTGAGTGGCTAAGCCAGTACTTTATCGGTAAGAAAATTTATTTAAAATTTAATGGAAATAAGAAATAACTAATTTATTCGTAGTTGAAAAATAATAATATTAATAGTAATAATAATAATAATAATAATATAAGCATTTAGGTACTCAAACTGAAAAAAGAGCAGGAGCTACTTCCCCTCATGAAAAGATGAGAATCTTTTTGAGATATGTTGGGGATCCAGGATTTCAAGTTGGGGTTGGAGAAGACACAGGCTTCCATCAGAGTACTGTTTGCAGAACTGTGCATCAAGTGGCAAATATAATTATTAGTAAATGTGGTTCTTGGATAAAGTTTCCATTATTATTTATTCTTTGTTTTAACTGTTTCCCTGTCAATAAAACATCAGTTTCGGCCTTAAAGTCGCAAATAAATAATTGTATAGACTCAACCTTCGCTTTTTTTATGTGAGGCTGTTGGGACTTGCTCATAAGCACCTTATAAGTTTTAAGTAACTTAACAAACTCAAGAGCTGTTGAATTCTCTTTTTTTGACATACATTTCATTTTGCATATATTTGCGACCACAACTAATTGAAAACACAATTTAAAATGAAGAAAATTGAAAATCTAAAACTATGAAAATTAAAAATGAGCAAAAAACCATAGGAACGTAGTGATCGAAAAATAAAAAAAATCAACAAGTAGAAATATGTAAAGTAGAAAAAGCAAATTACAGTTTTATAGACCACGTATATGCATACTACCGATTTCCGATGAATTTGGTAGTATTAACTTGATGAACCCAGTATATACTACTAGTAAAGTCTTACAAGTATAAACTTAATTTTATGCATACCAAATGAAGTAAATACTCCAAGTTTGAGCTTCTACTGGTAGTACTAGTATGTACTATAACCATTATACTACTAGTAAGTACTTCTCTTTTATGCATATGCCCCAATATCATGTGATAATGATCGTGTGTTTCCTATGTAAACACTGTATTTTCTGTTACTCAGGAAGCTAGAGACTAGTTTGATGAGATAAGTAGGAAAATTAAAATAGATAAGCTTATATATAAGCCCATCATGCCAGACGAATGCTTTTTCTATGTCCATTAGCACAAAGCCAGTTGATAGCTTTTCATGAAAACAATTCCTGATGTGGTTTTTAATTCTAAGGATCTGGTGGTTGGTAGAGTAACCCTGTCTGAAACCAAACTGCTCCTTTGGATACACATGTGAGTCTTCAATGTGCAGTAAAAGACGTTGTTTTATAATTTTTTCGAACACTTTACTGAGAGTGCATAGTAAGCTAATAGGCCTATAACTCTGCGGATTGTTTTTGATCTTGCCAGGTTTACAGATAGGTATAATTTTAGCTGCTTTCCAATCTTTGGGAAAGTAGCAAAGTTTTAAACAAGAATTAAAAATAAACGTTAGAAACTTAATGCCTGTATTAGGTAAGGGTTTAAGTAGTCTATTGTTAGTTCCATCAGGACCAGGAGACTTGTTTGGTTTGAGTTGTTTGACAAGTTCTTTAACAGTTGAAGTGCTAATAAGTAAATGGTCATAAAAATCTGAATAGTAATAAAAAAATCAAGAGTCGAAGGACTTGTATTGGGAGAGCTAGGTATAAATGTTGGTTCTAGAGGATGTAGTAGTGAAAGTGATCTGTACACAGCAACAGTATCATGCAGAATGTTTCCCCAGCAGTTAGCTCTCAGGCATCCCCACGACCGATGTCTAGAATTCAAATCTCCACCTATGATAAAATTGTTGCTTGTCCTAAAAATTTTTTGAATATCCTTTTTAAACTTAGTTTTCTTCTCAGCACATCTATTTCCACCCGGAAAATAGACGGAAAAGATACTTAATTTAGAAGAATCCTGTAAGAAAATTTCCACACCAATTGCTTCAATTATTTCCAGCTTAGCAGGAGGTAAAACAGAATGTTTAATTGCCTTATTAATTAATATGTAAGAAATTCAATTTATCTGTGAATAATGATGGTAGAGACCTAATCTTAGACTTATTTTTTGTAGAAATAATAATCTTTAAAACTGTATTTGAATTGGGCTCCTAAAGGCTTAGAGTTGCCAATTGCAAATCACGACACTGAATTGTTTGATTAATTTTATTATGTAAGCAAATTTGTAACCAATCATAAGAAGAAAGCAATATTGCGACTGATCACTGATCAGTGATGGCATGGGTAGAATGTTTCAACCACGTTACAAAATACAGCGTGCCTTTTTCATATGCTGAAAATATATTCATATTCATATTCTTGCTGTGCCAGGTAGGTACATCAGCTCCTGTTGAACGAATATTTTCTATTATCAACGATTTACGGTCAGCCGAAAAAACTCGATTGAGTATTCAAACTTTGAAAGGCATCTTGTACATCAGATATAACATCAAGATGACCGCTTGGAGTTTTTCGAATTTTTTAAGGCTCAAACAGAATTATTGAAAAAATCGGATCAAATGATAAATATGCTTTTAAGAATAGCAAAAATTATGGATAATATGAATTGAATTAGAAAAGGTTTTCAAAACGTATAAAATAAAATTTTTGTTTAAAATTTTCATTAGAGTGCCGTTAGACATAAAAATCGCAAAACCTCGAAATTCAGTGCCAGTCCATGGATATTCATGAAATTTTGGGAAATGTGTTCAGCGTATAGAAAAAAAGTTAAAAAAAATTTCACCGCTTTTAAATTTTTAATTATTTTTATAATTAATTACTAACTATTAGAATTTTCTTTTATTAATGTAGGTTGTTTTCATACGTTTGCCAAAGATTTAAAACGGAAAGGTTGGATCAAGACAAGAAAAAAATGAAATTTACTTAATTTTTAAAAATTTATTAAAAACTAACTAAGCCACCTACTTCCACAATTTTTGAAAGCTAATGCTTTGTTCCTTAACAAAAAAAATTATTTTGAGTTCATTAAAAAAATAGTTTTTGTGGAATCAAGCCTCGAAACAAAGATTTTGAAAAAAGAAAATATTTTCTAAACGTTATTTTATATGCTGTAAGAAACACATTTCAAGTTTCACTTCCGAGAATAAAGTTCAAACAGCAAAAATTTAACAACGTTATGTGTTCTGGAAAAAGTACCTTTCGTTTTTTTGAATTTCTCAAAAACCGAGAAAGATTTTTTGTTTGTATTTTTGCTTTTGAGTAAATATTTATAAAAGCATTGATTATGGAAAAATATGGCCCTTAATAAGGTAAAATTTTGTAAAAAAAAATAAAATTAATTGAGAAAAAGAGTTTTTACTTTTTTCAAAATTTTGATTTTGAGGCTTGATTTCTCAAAAAATATTCATTAAGTGAACTCAAACTAAATTTTTAGCATTAGCTTTCAAAAATTATAGTATGGCTAAGTTAATTTCTAATAAATATTTAAGTAAAGTTTAAGTCAGTTTTTAATAAAACTGCCCCTATTGCCTACTTGTTCTATACGCTATTTGAAACACATTTCCGAAAATTTCATGAAAATCCATGGACTGGCTCTGGACTCCGAGGTTTAATGCTTACGGGACTCCACTATATTGTGTTTTTGGTGTTTTCTCAATGTGTACCGAAATTTCGTACAAAAAAGTGGTCATTTAAGGCATACCATTTTGAGGCAAAGCATAAGGAATTTAAAGCATTTTTTTATCGAAAAAATATCAACTTAAATTCGCAAATTTTTTAAATGAGCCTAATAAACCAATTTTCACTACGTCCTCGTGTCATATTATTTCTTGTCCACAATATGAAGCATTGATTCGAAGATTCTCTGATCAGCACAGAATTAATAATAATTTTCACTGTTACTCTCAGTGTATTCACAGATCCAAAAAATTCAAAAAGGGCTATTTCATAAGCCACTATCTTGACACAACTTGTCTTGAAAATAATATAATTTATCTGATAATAGCAGTAGTTGTAATTGACGGTTGTTCATCTGCGTATGTGATATGTGAGCGAGTAAAGTTAAATAATTACCACAAACTGTATTCCGCTTATTCTATTGATGTGTCCCACAAAGTTTATCCAGATGAATGCGTTATTTTACGCATCGAGGAATTATCTGGCCCACCAGTTAATATTCATAAAACTACTAGAGGATTGAACATGATTCGCCCCAAGCAGTACTGTTGAAATAACATTATAATATCAACGTTATTTGCAATGCATGTTTTCATTTTACTTCATTCTTTTTCCAAACCGACATATTAAATGTGCATGTCTTATAGTAAACCTAATCAATCGAAAACACCATGGATCCACAAGCACCACAAGCAACATTTGTGTCAAATTCATCAATTGATGAAATTTTTGAAAATGCTACCCAACAAGATATTTTTTGGGAAACAACAAACTCGGACCAGCCAACATCGAGCATAATTTATGATCAGCTCTTAGACAAGTACGCTAATTCTGAAAGCTTAAATGAATTGCTTGAAGTTCTTAACAGCTGGAATTTGGGTGAACTTTTTGATTTTTTTAAAAGTATGTATAAAACAATTATGCATGTAGGTATATTCACTATTGCCACTCTTATTTTTTTTACTTTTATCAAAACAAGAAAATATTACAAAATAACTATTTCTATCCATTGCATGACTTACATTTTTTTTCGATTTTCATATCGAATTTCACAAAACAATATTTATTTGTGGGAGTCTTAAAGAACTTGTCAAAAGAAATGGCTCAGAATTTGTTTCAAAATACAGACGTTCCGCTTGGTGTACGAGCAGAATTTTTTTTTCCAATGGTCTCAGTGGATGAAAACAGCAAATCAAGTGTCTCAAACTTATTCAATATAAATTTAAACAATAGAGATGTTGAGCTGAAGGAAAACAGTAGCGATTTATAAGTATCAAACTTCAAACAACAACAATACATCGATCAATTTGCATTCAGTTTTGAGGTCGAATGCACGGGACGAGTTTGTTACAATTTTTAAAAGAAAAAGAAGATGCAAAATCAGAAGTACTGACTCTTAACGACAACTTGCGCAAACTTTTATGCGAAGCAATTTTGCAATATTGTATTGAGGAAAAGCGTGAACCGTGAACTCTCAGTTAGCAACTGTGAGTCTCTAGCAAAAGAAATTTGCAAAATTTTCCCCGGCGAGCTTATGGTACTTCACTTTTCATTATTACTGTCATAAATACCTTTGATCTCTTCAACGGCTTATTCTAATTAAATTTTTAGTAGAAGTCCATACTTTCTTTGAGCTCAAATAGTTTTCAAAATAAGAGTTTAAGCCTGAACATGAGTTTTTACTTTTGGTTAAACTCATTCGGTTACACATTAAAAGACAGGGTTAGAATAATTTTTTTTTAGTATAAATGAGCACTTTAAACCCTTTAATTTTTTCACAGAAGCTCCAACCGAAACTAGAGCTTAAACTTTTCCTGTTTAATTTTGCATAAATATTAAGCTTTATACCCCCGTGCAGAGCGAAATTTTGCAATATTAACACTTTTTTTTTAGTCGCACTATTTCATTCCTCGGAAAAATGCTGCTCCACTTATACAGAAAATGGAAGAGCGAAATCAATCGCAAGTCAACAAGCGAAAAAAAGAAACCGAAATTGAAATCATTTTCTGTTCAAGCGGATGAAGAAAACATATTCGAGCATTAAAAAATGACTGCATGGCAATGTCATATGCGAAAAAACTTTCGCATTGGAGTGCATGTGCTTCCACAAGGATGAATTGTATTGAAGAGATGGAAAGTTATTTCAAACTAATAATAGATGTTTGGCCTCAATATAAAATGACCGACGGTTTTCGATTGGTACAAACTTACTTTATTTTCAAAATTCAAAACTGTAAAGTTTACTTGTATATTTATTTTAAATTGAATCCGATTTCAATTTTAAGTTTGGCGAAAAAAATGACTTAACAGACAGCTTAAACGATTTTTGCAATTTAATAATTGAAAAAGTTTTGCCAAATCATTTGAATAAATTTAGCAGAACTGAAGACGTTGAAATTTACAACAAGTTATGTGAAAATAGAAGTAATTTGTCGGAAGGTACACACATACATACCTTTTATGATTTCAAACGGTTGTTTAAGAAAACATTTAACTTTTTTTTAACTCCACAAATAGATGCAATTTGTGCAACCACATTTCACCTAATTCAAATAATGCTACCACCTTTCCGAATCCATTCCAAAAATCAAACAAACATAAGCAAGAATATACTTTACAAAAAAATTTACTCAGTGAATGAGTCCAGAAAAGCTTTTATGGCAATTTGCACAACTGAGGCAGAATATAAACAAATGTATGAAGCCAAAGTTAGGGCTGAATCCAGTGTGCCATCGTTTATAGCACTCATCGGATCGCTGGAAGAGCCAAGATATTTTCTAGTAGACTTCGATAACATCAGGGGGTCAATTTCCGATCTGTGAAGCTGTGAAGTGAAGTCATTTATCACAGCTTCACTTTAAGTCCGATTCTCGATGACTGAAAATGATAAATCAAATGTAAAATTTTTTTCATATGAAAAATTTTTTATCATTGTCAAATCGGTCGGTGAAAAATGCAAATGATAAATCATGGCGGACAAAGACGTGGAGCTAAAGCATCAGAAATACAAAAAACTTTTTTGATTGATTTTCTGGAGGTAAGGCCAGATTTGGCCACCGACAAGTAAGAGTATCAATTTTACATTTTGTTGATATACATAATTATTTTATTTGTTCTATTAATAACTCTTCTATCAACAGATTCTCATCAGCTGACGGGGCCCACACTCGAGATAAGGAATGGGCTGACTTGGGTGTGAAGCTTAATAGCCTAGGAGGCGCTTTAATGGATGGTGTGAAATGGCGAAAATACTGGAGAGATCTCGAGTGAGTACATATACTAATTTTTCACATCATTAGTAAGTAGTCTCAGTAAATAAACCATTTTTTCTTTAAAGCAACAATGTGCGCTGCAAAGATAGTGCCATTAAGGAACAGCTACTCCGAAGCGGGGTGAACGGGCCGGTTCCCGTTAAAGAATTGTCTGACACCGAGAAAAGAGTAATCGGGATAATTACTCTAGAATCTGTTCAAGGGGTGTCAGATTCGGTGTACGAGATCGGGTTTGGAGAAATCGTTGTGAGTTTCCAGCAAGTTTTCAATTTTATTTGTATTTTAAATACCTACTTTTTTTTTAAAGTCGAGAATTCAGCAAAACTATGAAGACGACCCTCACACCGAACTCGAAATCAACCCAGTAAGCACTTCACAATATGAGGATCCCCCCTTTCCAGTTAGCATTTCACCAGAACCAACAGCGCTGACATTCTCTTTTCCTTCAGCATCGTCACATCCAACCCCCGCCCCTGCAAGGAGAGGGGTTAATATCGCATAAGCGAAAAGCCGTTTCAAGTGCAACGGATGAAGCTCTTGCGGCCTACGTAGAGCTAGAGCATAAGAAAATTGCACTAGATGAGAGGAAAATACAGCTAAAAGAAAAACAGATCGGCCTTATGGAGACTTACACCAAAAATCAAACAAAAATCTGTCATAAATTGGATTTACTTATCGAACATTTAATAAAAAATAATCAAAACAATGTTTGTGCTCCACTTTTTTTTCACTACGATAGGTACATACATATGTATGGTAAGTATTATATAGTTCAAAAACATCCAAAATTTCTGAACGATCGCTCAGACTTGATCATTTTCCACCCCTATTCACAAGCAAATAGCTCGCAAACATATTTACTCACAAAAAAAGGCATAAACTACCCTTTTTGGTATGATCACATTGCTTGCTTATGCACACACTGCTTATTCACAACCACACTGCTTTCTTATGAGCTTACTGCTTGTTTACGATCAAATTGCTTGTGATCACTTTTACTCACAAGCACTTTACTCACAAACTGTTTAACTTAATGTTGTTGAAACTAATGTTGACTTGCAAGCAAGTCTAATCAGAAATCAGCCATTCTGATTATGGCCAAAACACTGAGGCAATTCGTCTTCAATGAAAATGAAAACTACCTACCGTTGCCTGGAGTACCAGGGGCGGCAGAACACTATTTTTTTAGGTGGGGTGCATGGTAGAATAAAATAAGGTATGGTAGTTTTATTTAAGTTTTATTAAAGAATATATGATATTTTTATTTTTCAACAAAAGAGTAACTTTTGAAAAATATTATTTTTATTATTTTTAATATTATCAGTATAATAATGCGATAAATATCATACATGTATCTAATGTTCAACAAACATATAAAAATAATTTTTTAAATTATTTTATCACTGGCTCAGTGCAAATACTGCACCGCGTTTGGAATTATTTCTTATGAATTTATCAATCAATGGCTCCAAGTGGAGTGCTTTGGTTTGGTCATAGTGTATGTGTAAAGTCGCAATGTTATTGAGTCGATCTTGCAACATAGTAGAACGAAGATAATTTTTGAGCCGCCTGAGACTCGAGAAACTTCTTTCATTAGTGCACGTGGAACCAGGTACTGTCAAAATGAGCTGAACGAGTTTGAAAAATTCTGGGATCAGACCTGCACACCAACTATTTTCTCCCATAAACGTTACTACATCTTTGACATGTTTTAAATTTATTTGTTTCCGGCTTATAATGTCGATGAAGGTGTCCCGAATCCCGATCGCGAATTAACTGGTCTTCTGTGAAATCGTTGCCATAAAATTCTATAATTTTACCGACTTCAACATCTTCTCCTGTTCCAAAATTTTCAAGCTCATCGAGGTGACAGAGGGTACTTGAATCAAATCGTTCTCTTAATGACGCCAGCACACAATCATAGACTTCACAATAAATTTTTTTATAGTATTCTTTGGGAGTTTTAAAGACGTGCATTGAATCAGGATTAGAATCTAAACGTTTACTAACCGCCCGGATTCGCCGCAGTGCTGGTTTTCCCAATCCAAGTGCGTTAGATTCCGCTTCAGCTTTTTCCCATATCGTTTCAAATTTTGAGTCTCTCATCGCCTCCAAACTAATTATTACGCCATCTACTTTTTGATGTGATCCAAGAGCGCAAAGATTCACCTGTTGGAGCTCTTTGTTGAGAAGTTCAATCTTTTCAAAAACTTCAATGAACATAATCAATAAAAAATAAAATTCAAAGGATTCTAATTGCTTCAAAAATCCGTTGGCTTTCGCTGACACAGAACTATCAATCTCATGATCCTGGCAAGTTACTTCTAAGAATTGCAAAGCCGCAGAGTAATTTCTTTTTTGTTGGAGTGTTTTCAACGAGAATACTCGCATGCACCACCTGAAATTATACAAACACAAAAATGAGTCATTAATTAATTTATTATTTATCATTTTTGAATGAAAAATTAATAACTTTACCTTGTCGGGCAAAATTGAGCAATGTTTAAAACTTTTTCTTTGTTTTCCTCGTCCTCATTTTCTTTTAATATTTCCTGCTGAAATCCCTTGAATGTGGCCAAACGTTTCGGTGAGTCTCTGATAAAATTTATCAGGTCTTTAATGATTCCAATAAAGTTCCTGGCAGCAGTAACGTCACACATCCCATCTTGTACCGCTAAACTGAGTCTGTGTGCGTTACAATGCACAAATATAGCACGTGGCTCAATTTCTTTTATTCGAGTTTGTAAGCCTGAAATTATTCCCGATACATTTGAGGCACCATCGTAACACTGACCACGTAATTTTTTCATATCCAGTCCAAATTCATTGAAGACAGTTTCAACTACTGTAAATAGTGTTTCCGACTTAGTATTACTTGTATCATAGAAACCCAAGAAGATTTCCTTAATAGATAAATCACTGGAAACAACTCGCATGGAGATAGAAATTTGCTCCAGCCGCGTGATGTCAGATGTTTCATCAAGCATGAGCGCAAAGAAAGGTGCTGCTTTAATTTCTTCCACGTTTTCACTGCGTATCGTCGATGCCATTAAATCAAGAATTTCATTTTGAATTTCATGTGAAAGCCATTTGTGTCCCTTCCGTTCGATCCATGATTTGAGCTCAGGAACGTCTACAGTTCGAGCTTGAAGAAATTGTAAGAAATTTGATCTTTCATCATTCGCTCTGCCTCGCAAAGGCAGACCCTGCTGACCGAAGAGTTTGATCGTGGAGAAGATCTTTTGTAATGCTACTCGATTATCAGACATAGCTTTTTTATTTGCGGACGAGAGGTTTTGAATAATATTTACACTTGAGCTGATTAATTCGTGTGCTGTGCGATGTAAATTACTTTTTTCATGATTGGGAAGTGATTAGTACGCATTTTTCCAACGTTTAAAGCCATCTATTACGAATGATTTTTTAGAACTTGAACTGGTATGATCCGTTGGTAATGCTAGTTTTTTGTTTACAGCCTCAGTACAAATGGAACACAAACCTTCTTGCTTATTCCTCAAGAATAACCAGGGAAAACTTTCTTGCCAGCGTTTGAGGTAAGCCTCAGACGGAATGCCTAAAAATCAAATTTCCCACACTCAGTAAATTAATTTTAATCAGAAAAAAATATTAAAAAGCGTACCTTTCTCCTTTCCGTTATCCAAATCTTGGTGACAATCTAAATTTGTTTCAAGTGTAGCACTGGAAATTGGATTTGCTTTAGCACGATTTTCACTTTCATCCTGTTTGTCAGACAACAACGGACGTTTGACTCCTTTTAACAAATATTTATCCATATTTGAACCGAGTATTTTATCTCACAAATAAAATTTTTACTTTCCAACTATTAACTCGCGTATATTAAAAAAAAAGCGTTGAGAAAATCTATAGCACTGTGTTGTATGCATGGCAGTTAAAACTGTTGTGTATCAGTCAACTTACTCTACTGCCGCTGAGTTATTTCGTTTTTTGGTGTTTTGTTTTTCCTGGAACGTCAGCGGATCGACAATAATTCTGCTTAACTCACGCGTATGTGTACATAAGAATATTCCGTGAAACGTACGTTTTATTATATTTTATATTTTTAAAAAAGAATAATTCAAGGAGGAAAAACGGGGAGCTGCTCTCGACGCACTGCTGAATCTTCCTCCCCTTGATACCTACATCATGGGGTGTACTCTCAAGACCATTTCCCGTTTAAGGAGATGTGGTCTCTGGCACAATTCGCACTGAAGCTTTGAGGAACTCGCAACTCGCAAGTAGCATATCTTTTGATTCACGTCTAATAGATATCCCGTCTGACACGATGATCCCAAGGCTCAAACTGCGTCAAAAATACTCCAGAATCTGAGCCTGGAAAGAACTTTTATCTTCATTGGTGGCTCCAAAACCGACGAGGGTTCTGGTGTCTTTGTTGAGAACGACGAAATACGACTGCACACCTCTTTAGGATCATACGCATCCGTTTTCCCAGCGGAGACGTATGCTATTCTAATGGCTTTAAGCCAAGTTACGAACAATGGCTGGACGGGGAGAAGTGTCTGTGTTTGCAGCGACAGCCAAGCTGTGCGTAAGGCCCTTCTCAACCCTCTAACCACTTCGGAAGTGATCCAAGAATGCAAAAGCTATCTGCATGCGATCAGAAGATTGAATTCCTTGAGTCTCATTTGGGTTCCGGGCCATCACGGCATAGCTGGAAATGAGATCGCTGATGAACTTGCTAGGCAAGAATCTCAGACAGCTTTCTCAGGACCTGAACCGTCGCGTCGCTAGGTCTGCCAGCGTCCTCAGTGAGGGCTTCAATCAACGATTGGATCTGTGAAGAGCACAACCGTAGATGGCATGCCTCCATTGGATGCAGACAAACCAAGCGTATGCTCCTCAACGTTAGTAAGAAGACTGCAACATTTTTGCTAGCTCGTAGCAGAAAAGACTGTAGAAAGCTTATTGGCGTTGCCAGCGGGCACTTCTCTTTTGCCAAGCATTTAAACGTGTTAGGCTTAAGTGATACCACACTCTGTGAATCTTGTGGGGAGGATGAGGACACCGCAGAGCACTTCCTCTGTGGATGTCCTGCTTTCTCTGTCATGAGGTTACATATTTCTTTTTTTTAAGTAGTAAGTAGTAAGATTTTATTAGACAATTCATAAGTAATTTACATTTTTCATTTACAAAATCTTTAGGCTTGGCTATGCCGTCTGCCGATTGGAACAGTTTATGATTGAATAAAAAGTAATTCAAAAAAGTATTTTTTATAAAGATACAGTTAAAATTATTAATAAATTGATTGTTTGGTATTTTGTTCGAAAAGTGTTGTTTAAAAGTTTTCATTTACGATTCGGTCGCGATAGGATAAGGCCGTTTTACAGTACTCCAGTAGATTGATGTTGAGTTCATTTAGCAGGCTTATGACTTGGTCTCTTGAGAGCACATTACTTCCGAGGAAGAACCGTCTTGTTTCCCGTAGCGTTGGACATTTACCCACAAAGTGAAATACATCTTCTCTTTCTTCTTCATTACATATATTGCACAATACTGGAAGGTCATCTCGATGAGGTCTGTAGTTGAGGCTCAACAGTTCAACTCTTAGTCTAAAAATCATTGAGATTGTTTGTACATCATTTTCATCTCGAAAGTAGTTGGTCTGCTGAAGATTATAATTAAGGCTGTTATATATCTGTCTATAGATGGAATCTCGTGCTTCACTCTCGTAGTCGTTTCTAATGTTGTTGTCGGTTGCTTCTATGATGCTGTAGAGTTTTTGTTTCCAGTTTAAGCTCAGTAGATGGACTAGATCTAGTTCTAAATTGCTAGCTCTTGCTAGTTGTAGCCATTCTGCATACCAACCGATCTTGCTTCTCACTGTTTTCATTAAAATCTTTTTGGGCAATCTACACTCTTCCGTATTTGAGACCTTTACAACGTAGTCTGCTTGTAGTTTCAGAGTTTTAATGTATAACGGTGATAAGCCAGTTTCCAGGTTCAAAGCATAGTTGGGTGAGTTAGGTGGAAGTCTGAATATTCGCTTTAAATAAAAACGTAGAAGCTTTTCTACTGATTCAAATTGGTGGCTCCCCCATACTTGTGACGCGTAGAGCATGATTGATATTGCCACCGCCTCGAAGACTTTATATTTTGAGCTATGACTTATATATTGATTGGAGAAGCACATCTTCCATGTGGAGTTAATAGCGGATTTAGCTTTTATTAGTTTTTCAGCTAGGTGGTTATCTAGTTTAAGATTGCTGGAGAGGATTACACCGATGTACTTAAAATCGTTGACAATCTCCAAGTTTTCGTTGTTGAAGTGCCAGTTTTCGTTTGCTCTTACTCTACCTCTCCCTCTATTGAAGATCATGATCTTTGATTTTTCTGTGTTGACGATTAAGTTCCAGATCTCGCAGTATTCTTGTAGTCGGTTGATCATCAATTGTAGCGTTTGGGGTGACTGTGCTAGGATCACTATATCATCCGCAAAGAGCAGTGCTTTAAGCTTTAAACTATCGATTTCGATTCCGCCAGGTAAACCGTCCGTTAAATCGTCGATGAATAATGTAAACAGTATGGGACTCAAAGGACATCCTTTTATATATAAAAAAAGAGGAGGCTAATATGCTAATCTGGAGAACTCAGACCTAGTATCCAGTCCATTGTACTACCAGAGTAGCAGCCTTTCCCTTTTTTTGTGTTGCAGTAGTTGGAAAATAAGTTGTTAGTAATTTCACACATATTATAACCTCAAGGGCGGCATCCATATGAAAATGGGAGGCTGAAAGAAAAGTAGATGCCCAGAGCGGGATTCGAACCCACGCGTCCGGCCTATCTACTAAACACTCTACCACTGCACCACGGCCGCCCTCATGAGGTTACAGATACTCGGCACAGACATGGTGAGAGCTGGTCACTTAGGCTCCTTATCATGGCAGCGTCTTTTGACTTTTCTTCGAACATCTGGAAAGCTATAACAAATAGAAGGTTGCTAACTGGTAGTACAATGCACCGGTATTTAGGTCTGAGTGCTCCAGCTGGTATTTTAAAAACCTCCAACAGAAATAATAATAATATAAGGATAACAAAAGGATAAGAAATAATTCATAACGTTGAGTCTGTAACCGATAAATAAATGATTCAAATCACTTGGTCAGTCTCAGTCAATCAAGCAAAAATTAGTATAACAATATTCATACTCGTAATTTCATAACATTTTTTTTTCATTCAGCTAAAAAAAATTGGTATATTCCAGGCCAGAAGGTGGGGTGTACCCCATGCTCAGAAAAGTTAGGTGGGGTCCAAACCCAACCCACCCCATATCATCTGCCGTCCCTAAGGAGTACTTCCCGACATGACTGTTAATACTGAATCTTACATTAATCTCCAAAACATCTTCCGTCACTGAAACTGAATCTTCATAAGAAAAACTTTCCAATCAATAAAGAAAAAAAAAATTTAATAAATTTATGAGCGTACTATTTATTTCTTTTAACAATTGTATATATTATGGGCAAAATATTTGAGCAGCAATTCTGTTTCGTGTTCGCCTTCCTTCAAGGAGAATTGGATTTGAAGGGTGTCCACTGCTACCGTCTGATGCTGATGCACTGAAATCAATTTCAGTATCGTTGTCCAATTCCAAGTCATCCGAAAAGGGAACTCTCGCTCTAATCAGTGCGTTGTGGAGTACTATACATGCATTGATTATAGTTCCTGCTTTAGCTGGATCATAAAATAGTACCCTCTCTTTAGCGAGGCAGCGAAATCTGCTCTTGAGGATACCAATACATCGCTCAACAAGAGCCCTTGTTTGCTTATGCACAGCGTTGTACCGATTCTCTGCCTCTGTGTTTGCTGGGAGAAATGGAGTCATCAGCCACGGCTACAATGGATACCCGCTATCTCCCAGTAACCAAAAGTTACGTTCGCCTTCGTCGTATAAATTTTGTGAGTTGACTTTACTCTTGACCGCCTCCAAACATAGGCATCGTGTGTTGTCCCTCCATATTGTGCGTTTGCAGCTAAAACAATAAAATCTGCATCGCAAACGATTTGGACATTCATTGAATGCCCAACTTTCCTGCAGTGCTCAATTTCCTTTTTAGGAGCTGACACTTTGATGTGTGTACCATCAACAAGTCCTACTATGCCAGGGAATCCAAATTTTTCGAAGAATTTCACTTTTATTTCTGCAAACTCATCCTTCGTTGGAAACTGCACATATCTGTGTGCTATTCTATTCAGAGCTGTAGAAATCTCTGTAACACACCGACTCACAGATGTTTGTGACAATGATGACAGAGAATCTTGTCCTACATCTCGTTGAAAGCTCCCAGTTGCAAAAAATCGCAAAGCACTTAAGACCTTGACATGACAAGGAAGCGCATTGCTGCGTGTAGTTTGGCTTAAGAATGGCTTTAGCTCATCAACCAAATCCAAGCATAGATGTTTGGGAAACCTATAAAGTTCCACGAAGTGTTCTTCAGTTGTTACTTCAAAGGGATTCTGCCCATCTCGTAAAGAACGTCTCAATATCCTCAGTTTATTTCTGGAAAAGAAAAAAAGTGTAATTACAACACAGACTCCAAATAAACCACTAAATCTTACCTTTGTTCAGATCGTTGTCTTTTATTTATAATTATTTGAACAATGATTCCGGACATTATCGAAAAAAATATATTAAAATTGCAGAAGAATGTATTTTATTTTTCAGAGATACAAAATAAAACTGGAAAATGGCAGACAACTGTCAGAATTTATCATTTAGAACCTTTTAGTACTTTTTTACAACTGCTTTTCATTTTGAGATCGAGAATCGCTTTGGGTACGTTCGTGAAGTGATAAAATGAAAAAACTGTGTGAAAACTGAAATGATATTTTTTTTTTCACTTCACAGCTTCACAGATCGGGAATCGACCCCCTGCTAGGTTGTACGATAAAATTTTGGAACTAAAAGTATTTTGGCTGACGGCTTCTAAATCTCAGTTTCGTACTAAAGTACTAAAACTTGGTTTAGGTGACATCCTTGGTGGTGCAGTGCTCATTAATCTAGTACGATCACTTTGACGTCCAGAAGTAGTTGTTGTTGACAACATAGTATTTTTGACAGCTTCAAAGCTTATTTTGCCAAACATTCGCTGCAGTTCTTCTTCTCCATCGTTTTGATTTATTTTAAGAATATTATCATAGTTTAAATAAAACGATTTATTTCCTATCACAAGACTTGTTTTTTAATTGTACTTTTTCATTTGGTTTATGAGATATGATTGCTCGACGGTAGCCTAGTAAAATTCGGCGTTTTAACTGCATCTGTTTTTTCAGATCCCACTGGACGTAAACACCTGTGGCTTTCAGTTTTGAGCAATTCTTAAACATTTTGTTTGCTTTTTCAATTGAGCCAGTGTTAAATTTCAATTTAATAACATTGTTATTTTAGCTCAGTTTAATTGCATCTGAAATATCGTGTGTACCCAAACCGCCAAGTAGCTGAGCTACACTACGTACTCTTTCCTGTGGATCAGTGTTGTCCCTTGGAAAAGATACTATGAGGTTTTTTTCTTTAGGTTCTCTACTTTGAAATTCTATTTCATCCTCCAAAACATTGCAACGTTCTTCAAACCGCTGGACTTTAATCGAGAGTTCTTCATTTTGTTTACGCTAGGAGCTAATTCTGGCATTTGGCATAGTGACGTCATCCTTTGTGGCTAACCTAGCAGTCGTCTTTGTCAGCTCTGTATCGATTGAGTCGTCTTTTATTGCTTTAATTTTCTGAAAGTCGGCCGCCGATAGAGACATGATGGAATGTGGCCTATAAATTGTATTTGCTCTGTCGGTGTCTAATTCAAAATCCGGAAAATCTTCGGTAGAAATTTGATGGTTCTTTCTTTTGTTCTCGGTCATGTGACTTGATTACAGACGGGTTTGTTTTCGAGTTTATTTTGAATATTGATATATTTTCATATTTTTTTTAATGCAATTAACAATTTTTAAGTTAAATTAATTGTTAACAATGTAAAAGCTAATAAAAGTAAATTAAACTGAATTTATTTAAATAAAATTCAAGAGCAACTCAAAACACTTTTATTCACTTGCAAACCGTGGTTGCCAACCACGATTATATATACTAACTGCTATAGGAGAACGTAGGATTTTTGTGATAAGTGAAAAGTGAAAAACTTGCCTAAAAAATTGCCAGATTAATTGTTAATAACAAATGAACTACGCAATATAAAAAAAATCCTACGTACTTCCATAGACAATGTATATCTTAAGACATTTTTAAAATTTCAAGTGAATCGGTTGAAAATTGCTTGAGTTACGAGTCAACTTGAAAAATACGGTTTTTGAGTTTTGAGTAGTAGAAAATCATGAATAATTTAACAATTCCTTTTATCTACGATGCTTGAAAGAGACGTTCGACAAGTATAACTCGTCTAGACTAGTCAGGAAATAAATATTTTAAATAACAATTGCTCCAATAAAATCTCTAAACGGGAATTGGATCGGAAATCCGAAAGAAAAAGCTAACCTGTTTGCAGAACATCTTGCGAATGTTTTTAAGCCATTCCCAGCAAATACATCTGAAATCAGCTTACAGTTTATTGATAAAGTCGATGAAGTTGACATACCAATTGTCACACTAAAAGAAATAAAAAGTATGTCGAAATCAACTATCGAACAAAAAATCACCTAAGTACGATCTAATAACTGCTCAGGTTATGAAAGAAAAGCCTTCATAAAACTCCAATTCATAATAAATGCATGCCTAAAGACCCAATATGTCCCACATCATTGGAAAATTGCTGAAGTAATTGTTATACCAAAGCAAGGTAAGCCACCAACAGAAGTTACGTCTTACAGACCAATATCGCTTATACCAATAATGGCAAAAGTCTTTGAAAAATTGCTACTGAAAAGACTGAGCAAAGTCATAGAAGAAAGAAATCTAATCCCAAATCATCAGTTTGGATTTAGAAATAAACATTCCACGACAGACCAAGCTCATAGAATAACGGATGCAGTTGAAAAAGCATAAGAAGAAAAACAAGTATGTTCGGCTATATTTTTAGATGTTGCTCAAGCATTCGACAAGGTATGGCATGAGGGGCTAGAGTACAAACTGCAAAGGGACCTACCCAGGCAGTACTACGAAATACTAAAATCTTATATCTCAAACCGGCCCTTCAGAGTACGGTATGATCAAGAATATTCAAAGCTATGTAATATACAAGCCGGTGTTCCACAAGGAAGCGTCCTAGAACCTACCCTGTATTTGCTGTATACAAGGGATATTCCAGTGGATAACAACACCATTATGGCTACTTTTGCAGATGATACCGCAATTTTGGCATCCAGTAAATGCGTCTTCAAGGCTGCTGAGAAATTGCAAAATGCCGTCGACACCGTTAGTGATTGGACCAAAAAATGGCGTATCAAGCTCAATGAAGCTAAATCTGCACATATAAACTTTACAAATAAAAAGTTAAGCTACGTTCAAATATTCATCAACAATCAAGCTGTACCTTACGCCAATACGGCCAAATACCTTGGGATAAATTTGGATGCAAAGCTAAAATGGAAAGAGCATATCAAAAAGAAAAGGGAAGAGCTCAACTTGAAATATAGAAAAATGTACTGGTTACTCGGTAGAAATTCGGACTTATCTGTCGAAAATAAAATAATGCTTTATAAACAAGTACTTAGACCTGTTTGGACCTATGGAATCCAATTATGGGGCTGTACAAAGAAAACAAATACTGAAATCATCCAAAAGTTCCAAAACAAAGTCCTTCGCGGAATAGTAAATGCACCATGGTATATAAGAAATAGCGATTTACATCGTGATCTACAAATAGAAACGGTTACAGAAGTTGTAAGAAAACATGCTTTATCACACAATCAGCGACTGCATAGTCATATCAACTTTGAAATGGAGTCCGTATTAAATACGAAAGGCAATGTTCGGAGATTAAGAAAAACCAAGCCACACGAGCTAATGGCCTAAAAGTCATGGGAAGCATTAAAAGTTTAAGCTTTCCTTAAAGCGATAATATTATTGAGAAAGAAAAATCTGTTGTCGATCGTTTATAGATTGGTTCTGATTACGAGGAGTTTTTAGTGGGTAAGAATCCCACACTACTTGGTAACGAATACTACTAAGTGTCTTTTGAAGATTTACTCCTGACAAAAAAAAAAAAATAACAATTGCCGTATAAATGCTCTACTCCCCTAACGTAGATTTCCCCTTGCGCTCACAAGAAGCTCGATTCGGACCAGACGGCCTTGTACAAAAATTTTAAACCCGAGTACCTAAAGGTTTTTCCCGGCCATAATCTTCTGGGACATCATTTTTGAGGTCCTAAAGGACCATTTGGAATTAAAATAAATTTTTTTGAAAAATCTAGAGTGGCCTGAGGCCTTAAGGAAGTTTGGAACAAAACACATAAGAATTTATAGCTAACACCCACTTTCGTGGAAATACTTCTGGCACTATCCCCCGGAGAAACACTACTCGGAGCTTACAGTACCATTAGAACTGGTTGTCAGCTAAGAGCTCCTTCTAATCGCATTAAGTTTCTGCTTTTGATTTCATTCAAAAAACTTTAATAACGTGTGTTTTTTTAGAGGTAAAGAACTTTAAGTTGGCAACACTTTTTAACAGGCGGCCATTTTTTCAGCTGTCAAGTGATTTATGTTTAGTTTGTTTAGGCATTTCAACATGAATAGACTGACGCCTGAGCAACGCTTCCGAATTGTGCAAATTTATTTTGAAAATCATAGTTCTGTTCTTTTCTGTGTGGAATTGGATATGTGTCCATCAACTTTATGGAAGATTTTGCGAAAAGATCTTGGTGTGCGTGCTTACAAAATCCAACTCGTACAAGAATTGAAACCTCGCGATCGCCTAGCGTGGCGTAGATTCGGTGAATGGGCTCAAAATAAGATTGCCGTCGATCCCGATTTTTATAAGCGAAGTTTGTTTAGCGATGAAAAAAAAAAAAAAGGAAAATTGAATGATGATGATGATGATGATGTTTCTAAGCCAATAGTCTTGAAATAAGGCAGTATCGTCAGTGCAATAAAAAAAAATTAAAAAGCTTTTGCTTCTATATAGATATAGATATGTAAATGGGAGACTGGAACGAAAAAAGAAAATTTTTTTCAAAGCACTTGAAAGAATTAAAATTAGAAGTTCGGTTCTACTTCAATATTAACATTTTATTTTATTTTTGGATTTGAAAATTTAATAAAGTTACATAGTCAGACACCGGATTGAGGATAACCTGATGGACCTAAATCAACAACTTCTGCCAGCAATTTCGATTTCAATCGAGCTCTCTTTAGTTTTGTAATCTAGTTCTGTTGAGGTCTGCTTCAACTTGATGGTTACACTTGAGACAAGGTACCTTTGCGAAAATGTGTAAAATTCAAGATAATAAGTATGAATGAAAAAACCGACATATTATTTATGCAAAAGCTCAATTTTGTTTTCTCAGAGATCCTCAGAAAATCTACTAAATATAAACAACGAATTTAGTGAGAGCAAGATTATAGGTACCGTTTAAAATGGGGCTGAGCGAAAAAAAAGAAAAAAAAACATGCGATATTCTTTCGTCATGCTCACATTCTAGAAGGAAAATATAGTTATTCTAACTGTACTTTTTTTAACATTTTATGGGAGTCCGAAGCAAAGCTTCTTATTACGCTGTAAGTGCTGTAACGGATCTACATTACAAAAAATCATAGAAATAAAATTATAGCAGCTAAATTATAGCAAAAGAAAATCGAAGACAGAAACTAGAAACGTGAAACGCAGTAACATTTGCAGTGAATGCGTCCATTCACTATGCGCAACAAAAGTTTCGTCAAGGTAGGTAGCAGTGGCGTGGCGTGGATATTTTCAAATGGTAAGTCGAGAAAAATGAATCACCTACACAAATTAATATGAAATAAATAGAAGGTACCTACCTTAAATTCCAAACGTGGATTAATGGAAGCCAGTTTTTCTATACCTACTTTAAGTCATTTAGGTTACAATTCACAATGAGCTTAAAGCATAAAAAAGCGGCTTCAAAAGAAGCCTATGTGGAAATAAAATAAAATTTTAAGTAACGTAACTAGTATTAAAAAAATAAGAACTTCATTTCATTGGTTTTCCTCTTCTTAAAGGTAATCGGTTAAACAACACTCAACATTTAGCAAAGCCATTCAAATAATTAAATCAAAACAGTTCTCTTCAACGTTAACTTTTCACAATTTTCAGTTTTTACAAATGCACGTTACTTAAAATATTTAATATAAAATTCATTTTATCGCAAATAATCCAAAACAATGATCAGTAGAACAAAACAAAACAGTAAAGCAAAACCGAATTCGCCGTACACTCGAAGGCGAAAACTGTATCATTTTTTCCAAGCAGACATTGCAGTAAGACGAAAATTATCGTCTTACTTTCTTCAATAAGAGAACGTGTATTGAAAAGGGTGGCACCGCGGTACACCGGGGTGGAAGTATATCGTAGGAAAGACAGGGACAAACATAAAATATGTTCTGCGCGGCGATTTTCAATGCTTTGTCGCTTTGTGTATGCTTTGAGTATTGTGTGTGTATCTCGCAAATTTAAAAGTGCTTGAAGAACATTGTGTGAATAAGCAAAGATAGGATGTTGACTGCTTAGTTGTAGACATATGTTGCTGTTTTTTCTTTGAACAAGGGACAAATTTTAAAAGGTAAGACGATAGGAATCGTGTTATATGGACGCCACGCCACTGGTAGGTAGTTGACGAAGGAAATTTGCACAAAATAATTTTCGCAAATGCCATTTCCGTCATTACTCCTTCTATTTTGGACACTCGAACCGGGCAGACGTGCCGGCATTGAGATAAGCTTGCTGTCTCATTGTTTCCAATTTTTAAATGATAAAGTAAACTTAATTAATATAAAATAGATTAAAGAAAGTAAAAAGTTAACAAAGAAAAACAAAGAACAAAGAAGATAATAGAAAATTATTTTGTACGCTCCATACGCGCAACAGGATAAAACCATCGTGGAAAGAATTTCAACTTTCAACATACAGGTAACCATCAAGAGCAACAGGTTAGAATGCTGAGTGGTATGTCTAATATATTTGTGTGGAGCTATATAAGAAAAAGGTAATTTCTTCTTGCAACAAGTGTTTGTTGATGAGCATTTCTTGCAGAATGTGTTCAAATAGGGAGCTTTGTTGATGTTAGGTTTTCCAACTCAACGGCTTGAATATGCAATTGGCTTTAGAAGCAGAAGATCAGGAAATTTTAGCAAGACTTGCATCAACAACTTGCTCAGAAATAAATTAGCGTTGGCAAAATTGCCACCGAAAACGTGATCGCTTTTTCAAAAAAAAAAAAAAAAAAACAAAGGGTGGCTAGAGAGTTTCCACTGACTTACCCAAAAAATATAAACTTTTTTAACTGCATCGAGAAGCCAATACCTCATTAATAAGTGTGGAAGACCGAAAAAAGACTTGATTGTTGCAACGAAACTAAAAACAAAGAGATGATGGTTTAGTAAGGACAAAATCGGTCGAAGAGTTATGGTATGCAGCAGATCTGGCAGTGTTAAATTCAAGCAGCAATTCAAATTCAAAGTGTGATGTGCTTTTTTCTCTAGAGCTGGGGTATGCTCGTCGGGTCCAGGGTTGACCAAAGAAAACACGTAAAACTTCGGTTATGAAGAAGGTCCAATCCTTTTATTTGACTTAAAGCTAATCTAATATAATATTCATCAATTCTTATCACTAATTCTGGTTGTGGTTCCAACGCTGGTAGATCCTTACTCCTATGCTGGCAACACGGTCCTTGAGTATGGGCTTCTTTAATTGCTGGATACTGGCATCAATAATCAAACGCTGGCATCAACAGGAAAAGTCCTGGCATCAACAGGAATAATCCTGGCATCAACAGTAAAGATACTGGCATCAACAGTAATAATACTGGCATCAACAGGAATAAGGTCCTGGCATCAACAGGAATAATCCTGGCATCAACAGTAATAATACTGGCATCAACAGGAATAAAGTCCTGGCATCAACAGGAATAATCCTGGCATCAACAGTAAAAATACTGGCATCAACAGGAATAAAGTCCTGGCATCAACAGGAAAAATCCTGGCATCAACAGTAAAGATACTGGCATCAACAGTAATAATACTGGCATCAACAGGAATAAAGTCCTGGCATCAACAGGAATAATCCTGGCATCAACAGTAAAAATACTAGCATCAACAGTAATAATACTGGCATCAACAGGAATAAAGTCGTGGCGTCAACAGGAATAATCCTGGCATCAACAGTAAAAATACTGGCATCAACAGGAATAAAGTCCTGGCATCAACAGGAAAAATCCTGGCATCAACAGTAAAAATACTGGCATCAACAGGAATAAAGTCCTGGCATCAACAGGAAAGATCCTGGCATCAACAGTAAAGATACTGGCATCAACAGTAATAATACTGGCATCAACAGGAATAAAGTCCTGGCATCAACAGGAATAATCCTGGCATCAACAGTAAGGATACTGGCATCAACAGTAATAATACTGGCATCAACAGGAATAAAGTCCTGGCATCAACAGGGAAAATCCTGGCATCAACGGCTTATAGCCGGCAAAATAAAACCCAAAAGTCCTTAAGAGGCTAGTGGGGGATTTATGCTAGGAACTCCAAGGAGACCTTGCGTAAAATTGGGAATCTCTGGAGACACTACGTACCCCTGGTTTTCCTCTAGTGGAAGTAGCCTGTACACAAGATTGGTACTTTTCAACACGGGCTGGCTTCTCTCTTCTCGTATTTTTCCAGGGTGCCTTATAAAGTTTTCTGCAATCAGTGAGTGTGAGCTCTATGGCGCGGATGAAAAATATCATATGAAAACCATGGTATGCATATTGGCTGGCGGTAGGGCGTGTATTTGTAACTTCGTTACATTCCCTCCTTCCTTCGGTAGACGAGTAACTTACTCGTCGAACTATATCTATATAGCTTTGTCGATTTGTTTGTGTGTGTTTTTTTTTTTTTTTTCCTCTTTATTTCTCTTCTTCTCATAATGAACAAAATCTTTCTTTCTCCTTTCCTCTTCTCTTTATTAATAACAAACAAAATCTTTTCCAACTTTATGAACTTAAAATTTTTCTTAATTCTCTTTATTAATAATAGCGAAATTTAAAGAACTTAAAAAAAACTTAATGTTGATTTTTTTCTCTTCATTAATAATACAACATAAAAACCTCCTTCTTATAATAACAAAACAAAATTTTATCTTCCTTTTTTAATGGTTTCGGTGGGCGCGACCTGAGACGTCTTGGCCGTTACTTCCTCGTTAGGTACTCCTATTCCTTGGTCTGATTGCCAAATTGAAGTGTTGCTCGTCCTGGTCTGCGGATGATGACCGTCACCTTTCCGAACGGTCGTTGGAGAACAAACCTTTGCCTCCTGAATTTCGGGTTGAAGTGTCGGTTCATAGTCACGTCAATGCCTTCGAAGGGATCTTCAGGCATGGTTCCCATCCTTCTCCCGGTGGTCTGGGTTGGAGCTGCCGCCGTCGTGGTCGCCTCGGTGCGAAATCTCACCTGGCCTGAGGTGCTTGGTTGCTCCCTGGGCCACGGCTGTTGTTGTTGGATCACGTATAAAGGTTGTTGTTGACTTGCGATAATGTGTTGTGGCTGGGTTATTGGTTTCGGCTGTTGTTGTTGGATCACGTATAAAGGTTGTTGTTGACTTGCGATAAGTTGTTGTGGCTGGGTTATCGGTTTCGGCTGTTGTTGTTGGGGCACGTATAAAGGTTGTTGTTGACTTGCGATAAGTTGTTGTGGCTGGGTTATCGGTTTCGGCTGTTGTTGTTGGGGCACCGGTACAGGTTGTTGTTGAGTTGCGATAATGTGTTGTGGCTGGGTTATTGGTTTCGGCTGTTGTTGTTGGGGTACCGGTACAGGTTGTTGATGATTTGTGGTACTAGGTTGTGGCTGGTTTATGGCGATAGGTTGTGGCTGGGGTCTGGGAATTGGTACAAAATGTTGGTCCTCCCTGAACTTCTGGTCTGCGGCTTCCCTTTGCCCGCGGACCGATGCCATCTTTGTCCTAGGGCTTTCGCCAGGTCTAATAGTAATGACCTCCGTAACGTCGATTGGCGGTCGCTTACGGTTGACTGGCTTTGGTTTCGTGGGTCGCCTATGACAGGGATCCTCGCTTGTCTTTATAACGACGGACTTAATTTTGGAAGTTGTTGCCTTCTCCATGGTTGTCGCACTACTGAGCTCTGCATTTTGTTTATTCGCGTTATACCCCTTGAGATCTTTGATGTGCACTCGGAAAGTTCCGTTTTCTTTTCGAGTGTTTTTTGTTGTTTTCCTTCTCAATACAACGATTACGGGTGACTCGAATTTGATCACTTCATAGGGGCCATCATAGCGGGGGGCAAGTTTTTCGGCAAAGTAATTAACTCCAGAAGATAACACTCTGACTCGTTTGTATACCTCTTCTCCGATATGAGGCTTCCAAGCACGGTGTCGTAGATTATAATATTCGCTTTGTTGTTGGGCAGCGTTCTGTAGATTGAGTGATACTAGCTCGTATAGTGCTTTGAGCCTTTCTGTGCGAGCTGATGCGGGTTCGGCGGTGAGAGGGGAGGTGTGAGTCGCGTTCTCGTGGGGTCGGTTGAGTTCGCGTCCGAAGCTGAGGAGAGCGGGGGTGAAGCCGGTGGAGCTGTGTTTGCTCGTGTTTATTGCGAAACATATTTCTGGTAAATATTCATCCCAGTGGCGGTGGTTTTCTTTGGCGAATTGAGCCATCATAGTTTTAATGACACGATTGGTTCTTTCGGTGGGGTTCTCCTGGGGTGTATAGGGGGCGGTAAACCTTTGAGTAACGCCAACCTCACTCAGGAATCGATTCAACAACTGGCTGCAAAATTGTGTTCCATTATCTGAGAGTAGTACTCGAGGAGGCCCAAATTTGTAGATGATGCGTTCCTTTAATGCTTTTATAACTCCGGCGGCTGTGGCTACTCGGAGAGGAACGGCTTCAACCCATTTTGTGAATTTATCCATTATTACTAACATCATTGTGTTGCCTTTCATGGATCTTGGTAATGGTCCGACGAAGTCGAGACATACCACCTCCCATGGTGCTTCGACCGGCATTGTATGCATGAGGCCCCCAGGTTTCTGTTGGGAAGCTTTGTACTGGTTACAGGAGTGGCACTTTCTCACATATTTTGTCACGTCCCGGAGCATACCAGGCCAATAGTAGTTCTGCATCATCCTTGATATGGTTTTGGCGACTCCGAGATGACCCGCAGTTACTGCATCATGGTTCTGGAACAACACCCGTGTTCGTTCATCGGCAGGTACACACCACTTCCATAGGAATCTTTCTGGTGCGAGGGGGTGGTTTTCGAACTTTCGGTATAATTTATCTTGTCTGATCTCGTAGTCCGGAAATCGTTCCGGTTGCTCTGCCACAAGTTGCATCTGTCGCGTAGTCCAATCGTTTGGAGTAGAGGCGTCAGCACAGGCGGCAATAAAATCGGTGGGGGTAATTGGCAGATGATCGCGGGATAAAGTATCTGCAACTACGTTTAATGACCCTTTCCGGTATTGTACGGAAAAGTCGTACTGCTGGAGTTCAATGGCCCATCGGGCCAATCGACCAGAAGGGTTCTGCAGGGTGTGCAGCCACTTCAGGGCTTGATGATCGGTCACCACGGTGAAGTGGTAGCCCTCCAAGTAGGACCTCATCTTCCTTATTCCCCAAAGTATACCAAGACATTCCTTCTCGGTGGTTGCATATTTCCGTTCTAATTCCGTTAGAGTACGGCTAGCGTATGCAATGACTCTCTCGCTACCTTCAATGTCTTGGGTAAGTACCACTCCTAGCCCTTCGTCACTGGCATCTGTTTGTAGCACAAATGGGCTTTCAAAGTCTGGACAAGTCAAAATAGGTGCTTTTGTCAATGCTTCTTTCAATGTTTCGAACGCGTCCTGTTGTGTCTTACCCCATTCCCATTGCTTGGTTTTCTTTAACAGACTAGTAAGAGGTCTGGCAATGACGGAAAAATTCTGGATAAAACGTCGGTACCAGGATGTGATTCCCAAGACACGTCTCAACTCACGAACATTCCCTGGGGCTTTAAGTTCTCGGACCGCTGCGACTTTGTCTGGGTCAGTGTTGATCCCCTGGTTACTCACGACATGTCCTAGGTACTTTAGTTCCGGTTTACAAAACTCGCATTTCTCGGGATTGACTTTTAATCGGGCTTGTTGTAGCCTGGCGAACATTTCCTTCAGATGCCCTAGATGTTCTTTGAATGAACGACTTACGATAATGATATCATCGAGGTACGCAAAAACTGCATCCCCGAGGTCATCTCCAAGTACGATGTCCATTACTCTTTGGAATGTCGCTGGGGTGGCATGCAACCCAAACGGCATAACCTTCCACTGGAATAATCCCCTTCCTGGGACGGTGAAAGCGGTGTACTGGCGAGATTCTTTGGCCAACGGGATCTGCCAGTAGCCCTGTTTTAGGTCAATGGTAGATATATGTTTAGCGGCTCGGAGCTTATCTAAAATGCCTTGAATAAAAGAAAGTGGGTAGGCGTCTTTCTCGGATCGGTCATTAAGTTGTCGATAGTCAGTCTATGCACATTCTCCATGTTCCCGCTTTCTTGCGTACAAGCACAATGGGGGAGCTAAAAGGGCTTTTGGAAGGTTCAATTTTGCCTGTTTTCAGGAGGTCGTCAATTTCTTCATTGATTACCTTTTGCATTGCTGGGTTTCGTGGGTAGTAGCGTTGTTTAAATGGTGAGGGGTCCTTGAGGCGGATTGTGTGCTCTGTGACATTACATACCCCATTTATTGATTCAAATTTAGGGAGCTCTTGGCTGAGGAAGTCTTGCAGTAGGAGTTTTTCCTCCACTTTAAGGTCCTTATTTCCTATGAGGCATACTTTATCAGAGTTGTCGTGTTCGGTTTCGGCTACGGGCGGGAGGTCATCTGGAACTTAATCTTCCGCAGGAAGTCCATACCGAGAATAACCTCTTCTGCCAACTGCGGAAGGTATGTGACCTCCCCTGATACTGGTAGGTTTATGAGTTCGACCTCCACGTGGTAACTTTCTCTTGCGGTTACGGGGCTTCCATTTGCCATTTGGACCGTATGCTCCTGTAATCGGACGGGTGTCTTGAGTCGGCGTAAGTTTTCTCTTATCTGGGAGTTAATGAATGACTTCGTTGCTCCAGTGTCAACGAGTGCCTTAAACGGTTTTCCTCCTATTGAGATAGGCAGGAAGAGTCTCGGATCGTTTTCCGATTCATTTTGTGTTTCTCGGCGGTCATTTTGGGATTCTTCTGGGTAGGTCGGAATGTCGGTGTTGGGGTTACTTTGGGTGTCTACGGTGCATTCTGTTTGCCGAGCGGACCGCGATGGCTCTTTTACCCTTGAGCCTGTCACAGTCTTGGGTTGCTTTATTGCCGAGGTTCTGTCGGGGTGACATGGGCAGTCTTTCGTTAATCTGCCGTCCTCTCCGCAGAAGGAACAAAACAAGCGGAACGGCCTACGGCAGTTAGCTTTGTTATGTCCTCTCTGTTTGCAATTCCAGCAATGTGTTTCTCGGTCGTAAGGAGCTGGTAGGGCTTGGCGAAACGGTTCAGCGGTTCTAGGTTGGGGATGTCTGGGATCTGGTTGTGTCCAGCGAATAGGAGCAGATGATGTCGAAGCAATTGGTGGTCGGGAATTTCGATCATCCTTCTGTATCGCCTCAAACTCCTCTCCTAGATCTAGTAACTCCTCTACAGACTTGAAGTCTCCTCGCCTGATATAGTATTTATATTCAGAGCGCAGGCCTTCGTATATTCGCTCTAAGCTCCCGTCAGTGCTCATGGTGGGGTGTTGGCGAATCAAGTATTGTGTGGACCTTATATAGTCCTTTACCTTCTCCCGAGGACCTTGCTTCTTCCGCAAAATTTCGTCCTCTAGTTTATACATATACCGTGCTGGAAAGAAGTAGTGCAGGAACGTGTTGCGGAATCGTGACCACGACTGGAAACGTTCTCGATAAATCTGTAACCACTCTAACGCTGTTCCTCGGAAGATTTCGGGTAGGGTCTTCGTCATGTGGTTCCGTGGTATACCGTAACAATCAGCGAGCTCTTCTATGCGTTCCATAAATTCTAACGGGTTGCCGGATCCATCGAACCTAAGTCCCCATTTTCGGACTGCGTTCATGACCTCTGCTTTTTAGCTAAGGTTAAGTCTTGGGACACGTGTCGGTGCTGTCAAAAAAGGTTGATGGTTGGAGCTTGTCTCTACGAGGGTTCCCACTTCGGGAACTATGGGACGGTTTTCAGATGGAATACGGTTTCCGCCGGTACTCCTCTCTTCCTCCGGTGCTGGTGTCGGTGTCGGGATGGTGCAGTGCTTCTCATCTCCGGTTTTTGTTTCTTCTTGCTCTTTTTTTTTGTGTTCCAAATTTTCGGTATCCACAGGTTCATTCATCAGTCTTTCCATCTGAAGAATAAGGTCTTGCGTGGACGGTCGTGCTATTCCCTCTTTAGCATCGCGGCTTAATCTCTGTCTTAAGTTTGCTACAGTCCCGGTAGAATCTATTCCTCTTTCCTGGCATTTCTCTATTAGCTCTGCCTTACTCAAAAGGTATATCCACTGTAAGGTTCCGGACGGTTCCGACGTGTTTGTACCGTCCGTTTGGTTCTTAGGAATATCGTCTTCCAGGGAGCTCATTTTTCCCTTGGTTTGGTGGTGCGTTCGGTAATTGGTTAATGGTACTGGTGAATGTTGTTCGGCCTGGTATTTCGGAATTCGGTAACTGGAATGGACTTCTTAATGAAGTCCCTGCTCGGGCGCCAATTTGTGATGTGCTTTTTTCTCTAGAGCTGGGGTATGCTCGTCGGGACCAGGGTTGACCAAAGAAAACACGTAAAACTTCGGTTATGAAGAAGGTCCAATCCTTTTATTTGACTTAAAGCTAATCTAATATAATATTCATCAATTCTTATCACTAATTCTGGTTGTGGTTCCAACGCTGGTAGATCCTTACTCCTATGCTGGCCAAACGGTCCTTGAGTATGGGCTTCTTTAATTGCTGGATACTGGCATCAATAATCAAACGCTGGCATCAACAGGAAAAGTCCTGGCATCAACAGGAATAATCCTGGCATCAACAGTAAGGATACTGGCATCAACAGTAATAATACTGGCATCAGCAGGAATAAAGTCCTGGCATCAACAGGAATAATCCTGGCATCAACAGTAAAAATACTGGCATCAACAGGAATAAAGTCCTGGCATCAACAGGAAAAATCCTGGCATCAACAGTAAAGATACTGGCATCAACAGTAATAATACTGGCATCAACAGGAATAAAGTCCTGGCATCAACAGGAATAATCCTGGCATCAACAGTAAAAATACTAGCATCAACAGTAATAATACTGGCATCAACAGGAATAAAGTCCTGGCGTCAACAGGAATAATCCTGGCATCAACAGTAAAAATACTGGCATCAACAGGAATAAAGTCCTGGCATCAACAGGAAAAATCCTGGCATCAACAGTAAAAATACTGGCATCAACAGGAATAAAGTCCTGGCATCAACAGGAAAGATCCTGGCATCAACAGTAAAGATACTGGCATCAACAGTAATAATACTGGCATCAACAGGAATAAAGTCCTGGCATCAACAGGAATAATCCTGGCATCAACAGTAAGGATACTGGCATCAACAGTAATAATACTGGCATCAACAGGAATAAAGTCCTGGCATCAACAGGGAAAATCCTGGCATCAACGGCTTATAGCCGGCAAAATAAAACCCAAAAGTCCTTAAGAGGCTAGTGGGGGATTTATGCTAGGAACTCCAAGGAGACCTTGCGTAAAATTGGGAATCTCTGGAGACACTACGTACCCCTGGTTTTCCTCTAGTGGAAGTAGCCTGTACACAAGATTGGTACTTTTCAACACGGGCTGGCTTCTCTCTTCTCGTATTTTTCCAGGGTGCCTTATAAAGTTTTCTGCAATCAGTGAGTGTGAGCTCTATGGCGCGGATGAAAAATATCATATGAAAACCATGGTATGCATATTGGCTGGCGGTAGGGCGTGTATTTGTAACTTCGTTACATTCCCTCCTTCCTTCGGTAGACGAGTAACTTACTCGTCGAACTATATCTATATAGCTTTGTCGATTTGTTTGTGTGTGTTTTTTTTTTTTTTTTTCCTCTTTATTTCTCTTCTTCTCATAATGAACAAAATCTTTCTTTCTCCTTTCCTCTTCTCTTTATTAATAACAAACAAAATCTTTTCCAACTTTATGAACTTAAAATTTTTCTTAATTCTCTTTATTAATAATAGCGAAATTTAAAGAACTTAAAAAAAACTTAATGTTGATTTTTTTCTCTTCATTAATAATACAACATAAAAACCTCCTTCTTATAATAACAAAACAAAATTTTATCTTCCTTTTTTAATGGTTTCGGTGGGCGCGACCTGAGACGTCTTGGCCGTTACTTCCTCGTTAGGTACTCCTATTCCTTGGTCTGATTGCCAAATTGAAGTGTTGCTCGTCCTGGTCTGCGGATGATGACCGTCACCTTTCCGAACGGTCGTTGGAGAACAAACCTTTGCCTCCTGAATTTCGGGTTGAAGTGTCGGTTCATAGTCACGTCAATGCCTTCGAAGGGATCTTCAGGCATGGTTCCCATCCTTCTCCCGGTGGTCTGGGTTGGAGCTGCCGCCGTCGTGGTCGCCTCGGTGCGAAATCTCACCTGGCCTGAGGTGCTTGGTTGCTCCCTGGGCCACGGCTGTTGTTGTTGGATCACGTATAGAGGTTGTTGTTGACTTGCGATAATGTGTTGTGGCTGGGTTATTGGTTTCGGCTGTTGTTGTTGGATCACGTATAAAGGTTGTTGTTGACTTGCGATAAGTTGTTGTGGCTGGGTTATCGGTTTCGGCTGTTGTTGTTGGGGCACGTATAAAGGTTGTTGTTGACTTGCGATAAGTTGTTGTGGCTGGGTTATCGGTTTCGGCTGTTGTTGTTGGGGCACCGGTACAGGTTGTTGTTGAGTTGCGATAATGTGTTGTGGCTGGGTTATTGGTTTCGGCTGTTGTTGTTGGGGTACCGGTACAGGTTGTTGATGATTTGTGGTACTAGGTTGTGGCTGGTTTATGGCGATAGGTTGTGGCTGGGGTCTGGGAATTGGTACAAAATGTTGGTCCTCCCTGAACTTCTGGTCTGCGGCTTCCCTTTGCCCGCGGACCGATGCCATCTTTGTCCTAGGGCTTTCGCCAGGTCTAATAGTAATGACCTCCGTAACGTCGATTGGCGGTCGCTTACGGTTGACTGGCTTTGGTTTCGTGGGTCGCCTATGACAGGGATCCTCGCTTGTCTTTATAACGACGGACTTAATTTTGGAAGTTGTTGCCTTCTCCATGGTTGTCGCACTACTGAGCTCTGCATTTTGTTTATTCGCGTTATACCCCTTGAGATCTTTGATGTGCACTCGGAAAGTTCCGTTTTCTTTTCGAGTGTTTTTTGTTGTTTTCCTTCTCAATACAACGATTACGGGTGACTCGAATTTGATCACTTCATAGGGGCCATCATAGCGGGGGGCAAGTTTTTCGGCAAAGTAATTAACTCCAGAAGATAACACTCTGACTCGTTTGTATACCTCTTCTCCGATATGAGGCTTCCAAGCACGGTGTCGTAGATTATAATATTCGCTTTGTTGTTGGGCAGCGTTCTGTAGATTGAGTGATACTAGCTCGTATAGTGCTTTGAGCCTTTCTGTGCGAGCTGATGCGGGTTCGGCGGTGAGAGGGGAGGTGTGAGTCGCGTTCTCGTGGGGTCGGTTGAGTTCGCGTCCGAAGCTGAGGAGAGCGGGGGTGAAGCCGGTGGAGCTGTGTTTGCTCGTGTTTATTGCGAAACATATTTCTGGTAAATATTCATCCCAGTGGCGGTGGTTTTCTTTGGCGAATTGAGCCATCATAGTTTTAATGACACGATTGGTTCTTTCGGTGGGGTTCTCCTGGGGTGTATAGGGGGCGGTAAACCTTTGAGTAACGCCAACCTCACTCAGGAATCGATTCAACAACTGGCTGCAAAATTGTGTTCCATTATCTGAGAGTAGTACTCGAGGAGGCCCAAATTTGTAGATGATGCGTTCCTTTAATGCTTTTATAACTCCGGCGGCTGTGGCTACTCGGAGAGGAACGGCTTCAACCCATTTTGTGAATTTATCCATTATTACTAACATCATTGTGTTGCCTTTCATGGATCTTGGTAATGGTCCGACGAAGTCGAGACATACCACCTCCCATGGTGCTTCGACCGGCATTGTATGCATGAGGCCCCCAGGTTTCTGTTGGGAAGCTTTGTACTGGTTACAGGAGTGGCACTTTCTCACATATTTTGTCACGTCCCGGAGCATACCAGGCCAATAGTAGTTCTGCATCATCCTTGATATGTTTTGGCGACTCCGAGATGACCCGCAGTTACTGCATCATGGTTCTGGAACAACACCCGTGTTCGTTCATCGGCAGGTACACACCACTTCCATAGGAATCTTTCTAGTGCGAGGGGGTGGTTTTCGAACTTTCGGTATAATTTATCTTGTCTGATCTCGTAGTCCGGAAATCGTTCCGGTTGCTCTGCCACAAGTTGCATCTGTCGCGTAGTCCAATCGTTTGGAGTAGAGGCGTCAGCACAGGCGGCAATAAAATCGGTGGGGGTAATTGGCAGATGATCGCGGGATAAAGTATCTGCAACTACGTTTAATGACCCTTTCCGGTATTGTACGGAAAAGTCGTACTGCTGGAGTTCAATGGCCCATCGGGCCAATCGACCAGAAGGGTTCTGCAGGGTGTGCAGCCACTTCAGGGCTTGATGATCGGTCACCACGGTGAAGTGGTAGCCCTCCAAGTAGGACCTCATCTTCCTTATTCCCCAAAGTATACCAAGACATTCCTTCTCGGTGGTTGCATATTTCCGTTCTAATTCCGTTAGAGTACGGCTAGCGTATGCAATGACTCTCTCGCTACCTTCAATGTCTTGGGTAAGTACCACTCCTAGCCCTTCGTCACTGGCATCTGTTTGTAGCACAAATGGGCTTTCAAAGTCTGGACAAGTCAAAATAGGTGCTTTTGTCAATGCTTCTTTCAATGTTTCGAACGCGTCCTGTTGTGTCTTACCCCATTCCCATTGCTTGGTTTTCTTTAACAGACTAGTAAGAGGTCTGGCAATGACGGAAAAATTCTGGATAAAACGTCGGTACCAGGATGTGATTTCCAAGACACGTCTCAACTCACGAACATTCCCTGGGGCTTTAAGTTCTCGGACCGCTGCGACTTTGTCTGGGTCAGTGTTGATCCCCTGGTTACTCACGACATGTCCTAGGTACTTTAGTTCCGGTTTACAAAACTCGCATTTCTCGGGATTGACTTTTAATCGGGCTTGTTGTAGCCTGGCGAACATTTCCTTCAGATGCCCTAGATGTTCTTTGAATGAACGACTTACGATAATGATATCATCGAGGTACGCAAAAACTGCATCCCCGAGGTCATCTCCAAGTACGATGTCCATTACTCTTTGGAATGTCGCTGGGGTGGCATGCAACCCAAACGGCATAACCTTCCACTGGAATAATCCCCTTCCTGGGACGGTGAAAGCGGTGTACTGGCGAGATTCTTTGGCCAACGGGATCTGCCAGTAGCCCTGTTTTAGGTCAATGGTAGATATATGTTTAGCGGCTCGGAGCTTATCTAAAATGCCTTGAATAAAAGAAAGTGGGTAGGCGTCTTTCTCGGATCGGTCATTAAGTTGTCGATAGTCAGTCTATGCACATTCTCCATGTTCCCGCTTTCTTGCGTACAAGCACAATGGGGGAGCTAAAAGGGCTTTTGGAAGGTTCAATTTTGCCTGTTTTCAGGAGGTCGTCAATTTCTTCATTGATTACCTTTTGCATTGCTGGGTTTCGTGGGTAGTAGCGTTGTTTAAATGGTGAGGGGTCCTTGAGGCGGATTGTGTGCTCTGTGACATTACATACCCCATTTATTGATTCAAATTTAGGGAGCTCTTGGCTGAGGAAGTCTTGCAGTAGGAGTTTTTCCTCCACTTTAAGGTCCTTATTTCCTATGAGGCATACTTTATCAGAGTTGTCGTGTTCGGTTTCGGCTACGGGCGGGAGGTCATCTGGAACTTAATCTTCCGCAGGAAGTCCATACCGAGAATAACCTCTTCTGCCAACTGCGGAAGGTATGTGACCTCCCCTGATACTGGTAGGTTTATGAGTTCGACCTCCACGTGGTAACTTTCTCTTGCGGTTACGGGGCTTCCATTTGCCATTTGGACCGTATGCTCCTGTAATCGGACGGGTGTCTTGAGTCGGCGTAAGTTTTCTCTTATCTGGGAGTTAATGAATGACTTCGTTGCTCCAGTGTCAACGAGTGCCTTAAACGGTTTTCCTCCTATTGAGATAGGCAGGAAGAGTCTCGGATCGTTTTCCGATTCATTTTGTGTTTCTCGGCGGTCATTTTGGGATTCTTCTGGGTAGGTCGGAATGTCGGTGTTGGGGTTACTTTGGGTGTCTACGGTGCATTCTGTTTGCCGAGCGGACCGCGATGGCTCTTTTACCCTTGAGCCTGTCACAGTCTTGGGTTGCTTTATTGCCGAGGTTCTGTCGGGGTGACATGGGCAGTCTTTCGTTAATCTGCCGTCCTCTCCGCAGAAGGAACAAAACAAGCGGAACGGCCTACGGCAGTTAGCTTTGTTATGTCCTCTCTGTTTGCAATTCCAGCAATGTGTTTCTCGGTCGTAAGGAGCTGGTAGGGCTTGGCGAAACGGTTCAGCGGTTCTAGGTTGGGGATGTCTGGGATCTGGTTGTGTCCAGCGAATAGGAGCAGATGATGTCGAAGCAATTGGTGGTCGGGAATTTCGATCATCCTTCTGTATCGCCTCAAACTCCTCTCCTAGATCTAGTAACTCCTCTACAGACTTGAAGTCTCCTCGCCTGATATAGTATTTATATTCAGAGCGCAGGCCTTCGTATATTCGCTCTAAGCTCCCGTCAGTGCTCATGGTGGGGTGTTGGCGAATCAAGTATTGTGTGGACCTTATATAGTCCTTTACCTTCTCCCGAGGACCTTGCTTCTTCCGCAAAATTTCGTCCTCTAGTTTATACATATACCGTGCTGGAAAGAAGTAGTGCAGGAACGTGTCGCGGAATCGTGACCACGACTGGAAACGTTCTCGATAAATCTGTAACCACTCTAACGCTGTTCCTCGGAAGATTTCGGGTAGGGTCTTCGTCATGTGGTTCCGTGGTATACCGTAACAATCAGCGAGCTCTTCTATGCGTTCCATAAATTCTAACGGGTTGCCGGATCCATCGAACCTAAGTCCCCATTTTCGGACTGCGTTCATGACCTCTGCTTTTTAGCTAAGGTTAAGTCTTGGGACACGTGTCGGTGCTGTCAAAAAAGGTTGATGGTTGGAGCTTGTCTCTACGAGGGTTCCCACTTCGGGAACTATGGGACGGTTTTCAGATGGAATACGGTTTCCGCCGGTACTCCTCTCTTCCTCCGGTGCTGGTGTCGGTGTCGGGATGGTGCAGTGCTTCTCATCTCCGGTTTTTGTTTCTTCTTGCTCTTTTTTTTTGTGTTCCAAATTTTCGGTATCCACAGGTTCATTCATCAGTCTTTCCATCTGAAGAATAAGGTCTTGCGTGGACGGTCGTGCTATTCCCTCTTTAGCATCGCGGCTTAATCTCTGTCTTAAGTTTGCTACAGTCCCGGTAGAATCTATTCCTCTTTCCTGGCATTTCTCTATTAGCTCTGCCTTACTCAAAAGGTATATCCACTGTAAGGTTCCGGACGGTTCCGACGTGTTTGTACCGTCCGTTTGGTTCTTAGGAATATCGTCTTCCAGGGAGCTCATTTTTCCCTTGGTTTGGTGGTGCGTTCGGTAATTGGTTAATGGTACTGGTGAATGTTGTTCGGCCTGGTATTTCGGAATTCGGTAACTGGAATGGACTTCTTAATGAAGTCCCTGCTCGGGCGCCAATTTGTGATGTGCTTTTTTCTCTAGAGCTGGGGTATGCTCGTCGGGACCAGGGTTGACCAAAGAAAACACGTAAAACTTCGGTTATGAAGAAGGTCCAATCCTTTTATTTGACTTAAAGCTAATCTAATATAATATTCATCAATTCTTATCACTAATTCTGGTTGTGGTTCCAACGCTGGTAGATCCTTACTCCTATGCTGGCCAAACGGTCCTTGAGTATGGGCTTCTTTAATTGCTGGATACTGGCATCAATAATCAAACGCTGGCATCAACAGGAAAAGTCCTGGCATCAACAGGAATAATCCTGGCATCAACAGTAAAGATACTGGCATCAACAGTAATAATACTGGCATCAACAGGAATAAGGTCCTGGCATCAACAGGAATAATCCTGGCATCAACAGTAAGGATACTGGCATCAACAGTAATAATACTGGCATCAGCAGGAATAAAGTCCTGGCATCAACAGGAATAATCCTGGCATCAACAGTAAAAATACTGGCATCAACAGGAATAAAGTCCTGGCATCAACAGGAAAAATCCTGGCATCAACAGTAAAGATACTGGCATCAACAGTAATAATACTGGCATCAACAGGAATAAAGTCCTGGCATCAACAGGAATAATCCTGGCATCAACAGTAAAAATACTGGCATCAACAGTAATAATACTGGCATCAACAGGAATAAAGTCCTGGCATCAACAGGAATAATCCTGGCATCAACAGTAAAAATACTGGCATCAACAGGAATAAAGTCCTGGCATCAACAGGAAAAATCCTGGCATCAACAGTAAAAATACTGGCATCAACAGGAATAAAGTCCTGGCATCAACAGGAAAGATCCTGGCATCAACAGTAAAGATACTGGCATCAACAGTAATAATACTGGCATCAACAGGAATAAAGTCCTGGCATCAACAGGAATAATCCTGGCATCAACAGTAAGGATACTGGCATCAACAGTAATAATACTGGCATCAACAGGAATAAAGTCCTGGCATCAACAGGGAAAATCCTGGCATCAACGGCTTATAGCCGGCAAAATAAAACCCAAAAGTCCTTAAGAGGCTAGTGGGGGATTTATGCTAGGAACTCCAAGGAGACCTTGCGTAAAATTGGGAATCTCTGGAGACACTACGTACCCCTGGTTTTCCTCTAGTGGAAGTAGCCTGTACACAAGATTGGTACTTTTCAACACGGGCTGGCTTCTCTCTTCTCGTATTTTTCCAGGGTGCCTTATAAAGTTTTCTGCAATCAGTGAGTGTGAGCTCTATGGCGCGGATGAAAAATATCATATGAAAACCATGTTATGCATATTGGCTGGCGGTAGGGTGTGCATTTGTTACTTCGTTACAAAAGCAACAAAAACAGTTTTTGACACCAGAAAAAGCAAATATGATATAAATATAGCGAAAAACCGTGAATGCTCTGCACAGTAACTCCATTTATGCACTGCGGCAAACTAAGGCTGGTATTCTTCCAAAATGTGAGGTTACTGAGTCATCAGCGTAAGTTGATTTTCAGGATATTGTGGGAAAAACTGCTCGAAGCATTTGTAAATCGGTCACAGTAAGTAAAGAAACAAAAGCTAAACTTATTCGTAATCGGGTTTTTGATGAAAAGTGCGTATTAGCTCAAATTTGAAGACACAGCAAACGTGGACGAATATTTGTTCCTAATAGCATATGTACCTCTAAGATTTATTGATACCGATTCCGGTGTTTCTCTTTGGGTAATTGATCGTCCTGGATCAATATTACACTGGGTTGTGAAGTTTTTGTTTAAAAGAGTGTGCTGATCTGGTAAGACAAGAGGTGACTGTCATCTATCATGCAAGAAAAAATCATGATCCTTTGTGACCATACCAAAATCAAAGCAGGAAAAAGCTGCAACGTTTCTTAAGAGTTTCATATGACCATGGTTGATGGGATAGTGTGCAATATTTTGTCTGGAACAAATTCGACATCTAAATGCTATATTTGTGGCCCGCTCCTTAGTGAAATGAACACAGCCAAATGTTTTGAGAAAAAACCTAACGAAGAAAACGCATTCAGCCCGAGTTCAAAATCAATCTTTTAATCCTGAAAAAAGTTGCGCAATCACGAAAATCGACCAAACCTTGATCCAAAAATAAATGTAATCTTACGAGTGATGGCGACAGGAGCTGAAGTAAATTTTGACTTTAATGCACTTACCTCTGAAACTCGAAAACTTTATTTGGATTTATACGTTTGGTATCATATTCCCTGTACATTACAGATTGCACAAACTATTTTTCCATAGCGTTGATGTGATGAAAAGCTTTCACATATCAATTGAACAATTTTCTGAGGGAGCTCTTGAAGGCTTACACAAGACTTTTCGTCGAACTAGGCCGAGTTATTCGAGGAAGTCTTCGAGAAACAACAATTGTAAAGACGTCTTAAATCATCTACGATAATTGTCAGACCGTTTTATTTCCTCACAAAGAAGAATTAATAGAAGATTGTGATGCCGACGACGACTATCAATGTTCTTCTTCTGACAACGAAACTTGAAAAACCATTTTTAATTGTTCATTTGTATATAAAGGGTTTTCCAATAGGTATGATATGATTTCGCAATGTGATAAAAATCCACAAAATATTCATGAAAATCCATTACATTCACCTAAATTGACAGTTTGGTGTGGTTTTTGGACTGGTGGAAACATCGGTTCGTATTTCTTTCAAAATGAAGCTGGTAACACCATTAATTCAATTGAGAACGGTATAGATCGATGAAAACCAACATTTTATGGCCGATATTGGAAGAAATTGATCTTGACAACATTTGTTTGTTGAAACAAGAAGGGGCTACGTGCCCCACAGCAAATTCAAAAATTGAGTTATTGCGAGAAAATTTTGGAGATTTGATTATTTCAAGAAATGGTGACATTGAATGACCCTAAAAAAGACGTCTGTAGAGCTAGCATGACAAAGTGAGCAGAATCGCTTCAAGTAAAGTGCTAATTTAGTGCCAAAAACTTAAATTTAGTGCTCTCATAGACTCGTGAAAAGTGAGAAAACTTCTAGCATGTAATTAAGCTAGCAGTGTACTCCTTATACGCCTATATTAACGCGGTAGAAGACTAAAGCAATGTATAGAGAATTTAGTGCTAATTTAGTGCTGGCAGAATGTGATAAGAAATGTGAGAAAGATCAAACTTATGATGCCTGTCCCGCTTGTAAAGATGGTAATTTACCGTCAGGAAATCACAGTTGCATCAAATTCCACAAAGCAGTTCATACTCTAGAACAATGTTCACTTCCTGTAGATGGAGAAGAGGAAGAATTCAGCCAAAAAAGATTGTGCCGTTCATGTAGCTTTGCATCAGAATACCATTTTAAAACGCGTAAAGCAGAAGTCAACAACGAAGAGAATGTAAAATATTGATTATTACGATAATGACAATGATAATGATAATTTTAATTGTAATCATGAGTATCATTATAATAATAATGACAGGGACTGTCACAGTCATGAAGCTGCGGTACAAGTTTGAAGAACCAAAAATCACAATCCATTGATGATAGTAATGGCACCTACTGTGACGATAAAGTCTGTTCTCAGTGCAATAAAATTGATAAGCAGTCGACAAAAGAAATGCTGAGAAAGAGAGCTTCTGAAAATTGGTGAGGACAAGGTGAACCAATACCACAAAAGAAGTCGCGAGCTTTATGACTCCGGGATAAATCCAACAATACGGTGGAAATGTTAAATTACAAAAAAGCTCGGGGCTTACCGATTTTAAAGAAGGGCGATTCAAAAGACTTAACAGCTATCACCATCAATATACGTACAATAAGTTATAACACATGTCCTTTCGACAGTTAATTTCAATTATTGTTAGTCGCAGCGTGTGATTTCGTCGTAATTAATCAATAGTGCACAAATCTTTGAAGGGTTTAACCAGTGAAACTTATCGCAAAAGAACTCAGATGATGGCAAAACATTTTAATGGTTTGAAATCCAACCAAAACATTGATGAGAAATCGTACGAAGCTCAAGTTGCAAGTTTCGCTGGTAAACTTTTTAAAGATACTCTAAGCTTCGAAGAAACTTTGAATTGTTCCGAGAAATGCATGTCACGAGTCATAACTCATAACGTAGTTCCAATAAGAGAAGATGCTTTCGATGACTTCGATGATGTTTTTGAAGATCACGTGTATAGAGAATATCGGTGCAATGATATCGGATGTACTCGATATACGTGAAAAGAAAATGTTAAAATTTTTAGGTACAATAATTTGAAAAAATTGTAAAATCAGGATTTTGAAATTTATTTACACATAATATTTATAGGTGATTTGGTGTTCTTCGAACCTTATGTAGAAAATGGCGTAGACGTCAGAAAACGAGAACAATCCCAATAAGATTTACTCGTCTTACTGATTCAAAGGCGATGAAACTGGTTGGTATAGTCAATTACTATCCTCCGACAACCTCTAAAACTAGGACGGAAACATAAAATTGAATGAAAATAATAATGAAAACATAGCAGAAAAAGTATATTGGAAGCCTGTTGGACATTATGTTGCAATCTGCAGGACAAGAAATGGTTCGTGGGTTATGTATGATGACCAAAAAATAAAGAAAAAGAAATAAGAGATAGCTTCGAAGCGCAAGTAGCATTAATGTTATATGCTGTTGAAAAATAGAAACATATTTTTGAGTGTTATTTGGAATTGTTATTACCCTTCCGATAAGAACACTTTTCAAATGTACGTAAACAACAACAGGGGTGGTATAGCACCATAGCCAGGATTAAATTAAAAAAAAAAAATACTTTCACAGATATCATAAAATGTTTATTCAAACAAAACAACTCATAAACTTTAACAAAAACAGAAAAAAATTATTCAAATGCAATTATTGCAAATTTCTTTTCTATGCTCAGGACATACAGGACACTGACATTTATAGTACGAAAGCTTGATTGAGGGCACACCGTGGTTGCCTCTGAACTTTAAGAGGTGGTTCACCTTCATTGTACTTCATGGAGAGTCCTAGCACCCCCTTTATTTCTTCGGTTAATTCCTTCGGCAAATTTTGATTTAAACGTCGCTCCATATGAGTTTTGGTCAGTTGTAAACCTAATTCCTTTAGGAAAATCCGTCTGTGCTTATTCGGTGGCTGATTAGGGCGCTTACATAATAAAAAGAGTATCATGGAGTTGATTACGGCTTGATCAAGCATACCATAGAAGAATCGTAAGGACCATCTTGGAGTACCTCGGGTGACAGTGTACGCATGCATTAACTTGTCGAAGGTGTCGACACCACCTTTTGTGGAGTTATAATCATGTATAATTTCAGGTTTTTTAGTCTCATTATTTATTTCTGGTTTCAAGTGCATGGTTGACAGCAAAATTACGGATTTATTTCTTTTTGGAGTAAAGGAGACCAATGTCTTCTCACGATCAAATGCGAACTGAGTACTGAGATGAGAGTAATTCTTTATTTTTGTTTGGCAAAAACGATGGTGGAATCTGTCTCTTGTTTTTGTGAACGGTTCCAATTGTTGTAAGCTGGTAGTCTTTCAACATTACTTCTGCTAAGGGCACAGACGTAAACCAATTATCATGCGTTGTGTTTCGCCAGGAACCTCGAATACTCTCTGCAAGAGATTTTACGTAATCAGATGCACTCTTACTCTTACCTCCATCTTTTCCAATGTACGGAATAGCGTCAATCATGTAATATGTAACTGCATCACACATTGTTACTATCTTCAACCCATATTTGTCTGGTTTTGACGCGATATAAACTTTAAAAGGGCATTTTCCCCGGAAGCTTAGCAGTGATTCATCGATAGTGACGAAGAACCGGGGCTCATAAGATTCTCGGCAGTTCGTTATAAAATTTGACCATATTATTTGTACAGGTGCCAACTTGTCATTTCTATTTCTGAGATCCTTGTCATCAAAACGAAGACAAACTAAAAGGAACTGAAACCGATTTCGAGACATAATGCATTTATAAATGCTGGCAGAAAATGAAGACCACATATCCACAGCAGCTTTTCTGTTGTCTTTATTTATACCGGCGATAATAAGCAGTCCAAATAGAGCCTCCAACTCGATAATATCAGTATTTTGAACATAACGTTGATCAGTAAAATTTTATGCACGCCGTTGTATTTCTTTATCAGTACATGCTTCGATTATTTTCATAATATCCTCATCAAATAACAGATGGAACGGATCTACTTCTACTTCTACTTTTGACGCAACAATTTTACCTGGATTCTTGAGCTTCACAATATTTCTTTTTGGGGTTCTACTGCTTGAAGATAAGACTTTACTCCACAAATGACCATTTTTGCCCTTCAGAATTTTCTGCGATGTTTCAGCGAGCGTCTTTTCTTCATCCGATGATTGGCCACTTATAACATCATCCGTTTCAGACTGTACATTCAGATGATCTTTTATATCTGAGCCATCATCGTCTGAACCTGACTCCTTTCCATCATTCTCACATTCCAAAACATTTTTTATATATTTTTCAATAGCTTCTCGACTAGTGGATGCCATTTTATTAACCTACACAAAGAAGAAAAAAAAAAATGTCTTAAAAAATGTTCGCATACGTGAATAACAACATGGGGTTCTATACAACCCCAGTGCATACCGTATCAGCTCTGAATCAAAAACTACAGCCTACCATGGGACTGCTCACCAGTAAATGAGACTTGAGGTATTAAATGACAAATACATAGTATGGCAGAAAGATAGGTGAAGCGAAAACAAAATTACATTTAAAATAAGAACGCCTGGGTTACTATAGCACCCCTGTTGTCATCGGAAGGGACCTTTGTTAATATTGTTACTTTATTTGTTTTTGATTTTTGATTTTTTATTATTTTTTTGATGTCTAGACAAAGTGAATAAAATGAGCTCTAATGTGAAAAAAACTGAGTAAATAAATTTTTATTACTATCAAAAAGTTTGAACCGTAGCGGATCAATTGGCAGTGACATTTAAGACAGTTGTTCGAGTAGATACGTGGGTGATTCTTATGTAGCTGTGATTTTTACAACTCAAAATTTTTGAAAATCAAAAATGCTTTAAAACTTGTGATCTGGGTGTTATTGGTCTTTTATTGTGCTCAAAATTAAGCATGTAAAGTAGCTCTACTACAACTGCAATAGAAAAGAAGCTAGAACAAAAATTAGAAATTTCACTACCACGGTCCTGACATCAAAATGAAATATTCAGAATATTTGGCTAAATCTCTTAAAATAATAAAGCAAATGATAAACTATAAGATTTTGGTAATTAAACAGAGACATTTACGGTATTTTCTTTATTGATTTTAACAATCTTTAAAATTTATTAACAGTAGAATTAAAATAACAATTTTTACAATAGTCTTAGAATAAAACAAAGATTAACATTAGTTAAATATTGTGAATTTCTAGTTTGGAAGTTTTTAACAAATAAAAATTTAAATTAGATCAATTAAACATGATAATAAATTAAAACATCAAGGAAATATTCATTTAAATATTATTTGCTTTGTTTACCACGGTACTGACAAATGTCAGTACCGTGGAAGCCTAACTTAAATTCTAACACGCAATTCCTTTCTACAAGTCAATATTGGGATACAATTGTAGCATAATTTGATGAAATGTACAAAAGGTTTTAGTTATAAAAGCAAAACTTTAGACTATAATACGACTATTTATAGAAATTTATGTATTTAGTTCGAAAAACGAAATGCGGACATGCCACGGTACTAACATTTTGGATATAATTTTGCAAATTATTCTTGATCCATCAATACTTATGCTTCAACATACATTGTCGACAGTAAAATACTATCAAATTCATACCAATTATCATTTTTTAATAAAACAAAACATGCCAAACTATAAATACAGTCCTAGACATAAGAAATCACAGTTATATAAGAATCACCCATGTATGTATATTGTATATGGTGACTTAATATTATAATTTGACCGATTGTAAAAATGTTCAAACTGCGTTATCTCTTGAACGAATCGAACGATCAAAATACGGTTTTAGGACTTCGATGCAGATTTTCAGCTTAAAACGATTAACTAATTTCCAAAATTCTTTTTGCGCATTTTTTAACGATATCTCTCAAACGGAGAGAACTGCATTGATACTCATTGATAGAGAACTGTACTGTCCATTGCTCAGACTGTCATACTGGCAGTTTTGATTGATTAAAAATAAAAAAAATATTTTTTTTTAAGTACTAATTACATAATCGATTACACTAATCGAGCACTACATTATTAACTGTTGACAATCATAGATTTTTAATCCAGATTGACGTATTCAACCCAGTCACTTGCTCAGACTGTCAAACTGGCAGTTTTAATTGATAAAAAAGAAAAAATATTTTTTACCAAATTCTTTACCACATAGGTACTGCCAACACTAATTGAGCACTAAATTCCCTATACATTGCTTGACAGCTCGCGTACACTGAATCCGACTTATCAGCCGATATCGGATCGTAACTGTTCGGACGACAATCTCGGACGTTCGTCTGCATCAGAGATAAGAAATTAATTAGATGGCAAACTTCACACACACATTGAAACTGCCTACAAGCTGATTTCACTACTACTACTTTGAGTACAGCTTTCACGAATGAGTTTACACAAAATCTCACTACTACCACTTTGAGTACAGCTTCCAACACATTCCACTGTTTTAATTTTCTATAAATTCCACCTTAAGGCCACGTCTGGCTTCCGTTTTGTATTTTGAAAGCGTTTTATTATCCTTAAAACATTTAGTAAAAACTTTTGTTTTTATTTTCACACTACAATTTTTATATATTCTTTTCTTTATGTTTGATAAATTAACAAACGTTCTTTGAAAACAAGAGATTTTGTAACAATAGAAGAGCTTCTTCTGTTGCTCACAGTTTTCATCAGTCCTTATTGTTTTTGTTACCTAAGTGAACGAATAAATTAAACTAATAGTTTTCTATTGCAATTGTGCTTAATAGGTAAATGCTTAATCTAAAGTAAGAGTTATTTTATTATTAGTATCAATATTGTTATTATTGGTAGTTGTACAGCACTCATGCATTAATCAATGCAAGTATTTCTTTTTTTTGCAGGCAGTTGTAATTAAATTTAGATTTGTCTCTAGTTTTGATTTTGGACATCAGACTACCTTTTAGTTTTAACAAAATAAAATGTCAAAAACTATTACATATTTTAATATATTATGTCCTTTATAAAGTAATATGGACCTCCAAAACCAAAAGAGAGTGCTGTATACCTAGATTACTCGATTCAGTGGGTAAGTAGATACCTGCATCGAAATCTGAATCATAATCCGATTCGAGTACCCGATCCTACTCAACTTCACGTATTTTTAAAACTAAACTACTAACTAAGTGATGTAAGACTAGTAGCCTTATCCCAACAGGTCTTACAAATTTATTCTAAAATTCGCCTTTAAATACAGGCTTTTAATTAAAACTTCAAAATAATAAATTGATTGAAAAAATAAGAAGAAAAATGTTAACACAGTAATAATTATTAATCAATAGTAAAAATTATCAAAAAATGTAACTCGTAGTTTGCAAAAAGTACGGGAACAGTATTTTTCAGTTTTTCGCAAAAAAGTATAGCCTTGTCCTTAACTTTTGTGACCAATTTTTTCGTGGTGAAAACAAAAACATCTGCCATCTGCCATCTGCCGAAAAAAGGCGGAGAATTAAATTATTTCAAAGCAATTTGCATTTTGCGTTGTGATATGTGATGTGAAGTGAACCTGAAAAATTATTATAATAAAAGTTTAGAATTTGATTCACAACTCTTGTTTCCAGCTTCTAATTATTAAAACGCTGTGTTATCTGGAAAAGATAACTATCTGGAAAAATGGCAAATCCCCAGTTTGTATGTGCTATGGGCTGTAGCACGTATGAACATCTTTATGGTGTTAACCCAAATGTTCGGTAAGCTATTTTTTATTTATATATTTTTCAATTTTAGTGATTTGAATGATTCATACTCCGACTTTAAGTGAATTTTTTTCAACTTCGGTCTTTCTTCTTCTTGTCTACCTTTTTGAGCATCATCATCGAGTTTTTGTTCATAGTATGTTTTTATTCTGGAAGTTTATCATTGAAGATTTATTTATCCAGCAAAATTCAACAGGCAAACAACAATTTGTATACTGAACTGATTAAAAAATGTTAAACGTTTAGAGTGTAGTCGGGGATGTACAATCATACATACATCATTTACATACCTACGTATTTATATTTCTGATTATAATCTTATTTTTAGTTTTCATTTAGAAAAAAAAATTTAGCACCAGTCTAGAGTCTAAAGGTCTGAGATGGAACTGAGAATAATTGAACTTCTTGAGCTAAATTGACAGTCTTATTTCAGGATAAAAGATATATAATAACTTCCTTTTGTTCCTGTGCTTAGCAAGCGTTGCCAATCTTTTCGAATGCCTTTCTAGACTTCTATGCGTCTCGGTGAATTGATTTTGTAGAACGAGACATTATAGATTTTTAATTTGATATTCACAAATTCACAATCTTTGAATTTTTGCTTTTGAAAAGATTTGATGCAGGTTGACTACAATAACCCAATTAATAAGGTTCGTAAAATCTTTGATTCGTTTCACTCCTTATTACTTCTTTTTAGACTTTACGAGCATCGTAATCTTTAATGGGCATCTCTCTCACTTATCTGAACGTGTTTAAACGTTGTAAGATATTGCCTTTCAGACAGGGATTTCTGAATCTTTGTTTTGAACATGAAAATACCAGCAGATTTTGGTTGTTCTAATACGATTATTTTCCATTGATGCCTTGCAGAGCACGCATATTCATTTCAGTTGCCATGAACTTGCTCGTATACTTTTGTTAACCTCATGTGAGTGCTTGAAGCACAACTGCGGTGAGTCTTCTCTTTAGCTATTGGTGATTTTTCTGCTATTTTTCTTAAATCTTCATCCGTAGTTTCTTCTACATATTGTTGTCTAAGAGAAGAAGGTCGCCCCTCCTCACTCGACTTCAAAACCGTACGTGAGACTTTACGCCTCATTAGTCTTTTTGCTTGCTGCTTGAAGTCTTTTGACTGCTTGAATTCTTTTTTAATGTTGGAGTCTTTTAACTGCATGAAGTCATTTTTGATTGCTTGAATTCTTTTTAACTGCTTTTGACTGTTCACAAAAGACTTCAAAATTGGCTGGAACTTTTTTTTCTGGAAGTTTAAGTACTGCCATAAAGAATGTGAATGCATTCCAAATATACCGGTAAATGAATGAGCCTTTTTGCAATGCAAAACCAAATGAATGCATTCTTTTACAGCTCTGTTTTTTTAGAAACCTAGACTCGCCCTGAATGTCAAATTGAGTGTTTTTTGAGCCCTTGGGTTGACCTAGGTTTTCCCTCAACTCGCCCTATGTTTTTGCAGTGGCGAGTTGAGGGCTGTCAAATGGCATGTATTTTTTTTTAATGACAGGAATGTGGTGATTTTTAGTGGTTAAGAGTTTTTGAGGATTGGAAAACCCAGCTTTTTTTTGACAACTCATAGGGTTTTGAAATCCGAAAATAAAGTGGAGTCTGTAAAGTCAGCTTGATGACGGATACCACTTAGACTGGAAAATATATAACAATTATAAAAAATAAATTTATATAATTTATGCATATATATATTCATATATATATATATGTATATATATACATATATACATATATATATATATATATACATACATATACACATGCATAAATATATACTTATTTATTATAAATAAATTGTTTTTGTTAATTATTAGCGAAATATGGAAAGAAAAGCTTGGAGTGCCACTTGATCACAAAAAAAGCAAGGTTTGCGATCGACATTTTTCGAATATTATGTTTTCAAGTGACAGGTGCTTCCGATTACGAAAGGATGCATATCCAGATATAAATTTGATAAACTCTCTTGCAATGGATTTTCCAGAAATTCCAGAAATTCAAGAACTTCAAGAAATGCAAGAAATTCATGAAATTCAAGAAACTCAAGAGATTCAAAAAATTCGAGAACTTCAAGAAATTCAAGAAATTCAAGAAATGCAAGACATTCAAGAAATTCAAGAAACTCAAGAAATGCAAGACATTCAAGAAATTCAAGAAACTCAAGAAATGCAAGACAATCAAGAGATTCAAGAAACTTAAGAAATTCAAGAAATTTATGAACAGTACTCAGAAAATTTGTTGGTAAGTGAGGTTGTTAACTCTAGTACTCAGACCAGTGCGTACTTGAGAAACAATACTCCAAAGAAGTTAACCCTACTCAAAAAATTAAAAGTCACCGAAAAAAATTTTGTTATAATGAGAGATAGATGCAGAGAATTAGAAAAAACTGTAAGAGATAGAGATCTGCAAATTTTGTCACTTGAAAAAAAAATAACTGATATGCAGGAAGAACATAATAGAAAAGTAAATGATAGTTTTGACAGTAGTCCAGATTTAAAAAGAATTATTAATAACTATAGAACAAATTGTTTGCGGACTGGGGAGGGTAGGAGATACAGCGATGATCTAAAGGTTCTCGCTTTATCAATACATTTTAGATCACCCGTTGCTTACAGGCTTCTTCGACCATCTCTTGGTCTGCCGTCGGTTGTCACTTTAAGGACATTTATTTCTTCTTGGCCAAAAATACCAGGGAACATTGAATTCAATGTGAAAAGCTTAGAGCTCAAACTTAGTCAGCAACCCTATTTATTTAGATATTGTTCCATTTCCGCTGACGAAATGTCTTTAAAAACTCATAAGGATCTTTGCACGAAAAGAGGATATATAGTAGGACATGAGGATTTTGGTGGGGAAGAAGGCCGATCGGCCTTTCCGGCGAATAATGTTTTAGTAATAATGGTCCAGGGAATCGCAAGGCGATGGAAACATGCTCTTGCTTATTATTTCGTTAAAACAAGCTGTCCATTCCTCAAGCTTGAAAAAATCATAGTTGAAGCAATACGTGCCTTAAGAAAAAGCGGTTTGATACCAGTCCACTTCGATTGTGACCAGGGTTGTAACTTCAGAAGTTTTCGTAGGTATCTTAAAGTCACTGAATCACAACCGTTCTTTAAAGTTGATGATGAAAAAATTTTCTTTTTCTTTGACACCCCGCACTTAATCAAAAGTGCTAGAAATTGTCTTCGGAATGAAAATACTATATTTTTTGAGAAAAATGAAAGAACCCTGAAAGCCACTTGGAAGGATATCCTCCAGTTTTACAAAGAAGACTCCCAACTCAATATGAGACCTGCTCCAAAGTGGACAGCAGCACATATTGCACCTGGTCGATTCCAAAAAATGAAAGTTAAACTTGCCACTCAAGTGTTTAGTTACACGGGCTTTTCCGGTTTATCAACTTACCTCATTTCAGGCAGAGGGTCCGAAACTACAGAAGGTAGTTTCGCACAGCTCAACTCTTGTTATTTTTTAATAACATTTTCGATGTTCTTAACTCTTCATCATTATCAAGTACATATACTTATAAAAAACCATTTAAGAACGTTGAGGAGCAAGTACTTTTTTTGGATGAAGCTGTTAAAGTGCTGAAATCAATAAAAATAGTAGACCAAGATCACGTTGATGTTACTAGAAAATTTTATTATATCAAAGGTTGGCTTCTAAATATTTATGCCCTTAAAGGTTTGTGGAATAAGCTTAGAGAATGTGGTTTTGAGATGATTCAAACAAGACATCTTAACCAAGACTGTTTGGAACAGTTTTTTGGTGAAATCAGAAGTTCTGGAGGAAACAGCACTCGTCCTACACCAATACTGTTTACTAGTCTTTTCCAAAAAATTTGGGGACTTCAGTATTTGAAAATAGTTAGTAGAGGAAACTGTGAACAAGTGGATGCAGAACAACTGAACGTTATTTGCAATAACCCACTTGTCACTGAAACATCCTGGATACTAGATCAGTTAGGCACCAAGTCGAGGTTAGAGTTTAAATTAGATTTATCTGTGGATGGAACTTCAAACGATTTTCTCAAAGAAAATGGTTTTGTATATGTTTGTGGTTGGCTTTACCGCAAATGTTATGAAAGTCATAAATGTATCTTAAACTTGCCTGTTTTGGCTAATGCCGAACAATCATTGGGCTTAAGTTTCACTCAGCTAAAACAGTTCGAAAATTGTAATCTTCTTGCGCCACCTCCATTTTTCGTCGAATACATACGTGATCTAGAGGATCAATTTTGCGAACTATTCCCACATTGCTCACATTTCCACAACGTCCTAGATCATTTAGAAATAGTTATCAGGCCGAACTTTAGCTTTTCTTGTTGTGAAAACCTACCACCTGACTATATTTTGAAATACTTTGTAAGAATTAGAGTACACTTTTATTTAAAATTCTGGAATAGAAATGCTAGTGAGCCTTGTTTTAGAAACAAAAGTCTTCGTGTTGCACATCTCTAAGCTCCGTAATTAAAATTCCTCCTTTAGAGTAAAATTTCGGTGATTTTTTCTATTAAATTTCTATTAATTTTTTTTAACTAGGTAATTTAAATTTAAGTTAAAATTGCTGTAAATTTTTTCTTAATATTTTATTGGTAAGTTTTCTGTGATATTTTTTTCCTTTTATTTTATAATTTCTGTAATTTAAATTTGCTTTTTTATGCATGTACATTATTTTAGTAGTTTGGGTGTTTATAGGCCTCTTGGGGAACCTTCCACCACAAAAAAAGGTTAACGCGCCACTGTGCTTACCTCATGGTGGTGTGGAAACAGCATACATTTTTTTAAACTATTTATCAGTGCAATTTTTAATACATACTCAAATTTTTTTGATATAGAACATAGCGATGACGACGGAAGAAAAAGAAGACCAAAAAGGGTCAGGCGGAGAAAAGGAAGAAGACACAGGACGTGGACTGATAGAATCCAGTAAATACAGACCAACAGAATCTCCATATAGCTGCAAATTATGAGCTACCCGATAATTCCGGATCCAGGTTTGATGTCTGAATACAAATACATACAAATTCTAATATAATCCGACTGTGGTATCGCATTCTGATATTATCCCAACAAGACTTCAAAAAAAGTCAGGTATTTTCCAAGGAATTTGTTGATATTATCTTTATAAACTAATATTTTTTTCTTCTGTTTTCCAGGAATACATTGCAAAGCATTTCGGATTAATGCAAAAACTCCTCTACTGCCAAGCTCCACCTGGAGCGGATAAGAAAACCTTCCATGCTTTCCCAATTCGCACCAAAAAGCAAATGGAATAAGAGTCACTGTCAAGGAGGCAACAAAGAGCAATGAGGGTAAGAAGGTTCTTCTTTTTTAAACATTAAATTGATATATTTTATTTTATATAGATAAACACCAGAATTTAACGTCCGTGGATTCCCCACTCTGTTTTGGCTACCTAAAGATAAAAAAGACAAACCTGTTTCGTACAACGAAGGCCGAGAGGTTAATGACTTCCTTAAACACATTATCAAGCATGCAACCACATAACTGAAGGGCTACGATCGCAACGGTAAAGAAAAGAAGACAGAATTGTAAGAAGATTCGTGCCCGAGAACTAACAAATCAATGCATCTTGCATCTTTCTTTAATAAGTTCCACAATTTGAGTGAAAGGAGTATCTTTGGACTTTCTTGATATAATTTACATCTCTGCATCATTATTAAGGCAACGCAAAAATTTAATTCAGTTTAATTTCTAATTTTTTTTTTCAATTCAACTCGAAGACTCGGCCTAAATGTTTGTAAACTATCTTTAAAAAATGTGTTTCCATCTTTCGAGTCAGATATAAAAGCACCTAAACATCTTTACTGTTATTGTCAAATGTTAAATTATTTTTAACACATCTTTCCATTGTGTGAGTAAGTTTCCAATTTTTCGGGATAGTAAATAGTGATAAAAAGAACAACAGATATTAAGAATAAAGTAAAATAATTCTTTTGTAACAAAAACCTTTTGTTTTTATTCATATATGTACGCAAGTTTCGATTTGCTTCCGAAATGGCTTAAACCTAGGAATAGCTACTCATTAAAATAAACCAAATATTTGTTTTAAAATAAGGTCGTTCATGTCACGTGCTAAAGTGATAAAAAAAACGTTAGCTGAAGCTATAATGAAAAAATTGATTTCGCATCTGTTTTGAAAATTAAACACTGTTTACGATTGTTTCCGCAAGGCTTGTGGAGTTATAGCGATCAGGAAAACGAATCAGGAAAAATTTTCAAATGGAATAATAACTATGTTTTCGTTGCAATTGAATAACAAATGTTATACCAATCGATGGCAAATCACTCAAAGAATTTTTTGTTCCCAAAAAAGATATAATAGAACAAATATTTTCTGTTCAATTTGTATTTTTCTATTTTCCTGTTCCAATTCCATCAGGAAAATAGAAAAATACAATTTTACGGCAAAGTATTTGTTCAATTGAACATTTTCTTGACAAAAAAAATTCTCTGGGCTGTTTACTATTGATTGGTATAACATTTGTTATTCAATTGTAACGAAAGCATAGTTATTATTCCATTTGAACATTTTTCCTGATTCGTTTTCCTGATCGCTATAACTGGCCCCTTATACAAGAAAAGTATATTGATGCAATCATTGGGTTAAAATCTAAAATCTGATGTTGGTTCAACTGAATTCTTTTTTAATTTGATTTCGAATGATTGTAAAACAAAAATAATTAAATAAATAGGGTGGCGCAACAGAGCGAGTAGCCCCAAAGCCTAACGCATTTCTCACAACCATGCCTTGTGGATGGAGGGGACCTACAATAATGAGTTTATAATGTTTTAACTTTAGTAGAATTATAACCAAATGATTGTTTTTCATAATTTTCATAATATTTACTTTATTTGTGTTAAATATACAGAACTTCTAAGCATGATAGGCATGAGTCGAACAAACAATTTTATTTTAATTTACTTTAGAGTTGTCTACCATTCAAAATAATAAATGTATGCTATCGCTATGCTACATTCTAAAATGAAAATAGTTTGTGTGCTGTTTTAATTTGCAATCCATATCCAAACAATAAAGGGTTTTTAGTCAATTGACAGCGAACACTTTTCCTGAGCATGTTCTATGGCTTCCATTACCATTTTAATACTTTGTTGACCATTAAAAGTCATAAAATACATGGGATACTTTTTGAATTCACTTGTCCAATACTCGTGGAGCTTGTCATCAAGAGGATAACCAACATATTGTCTCTAGGGATCTAGAGAGTGCTCAGACATGAATGTTGTCTTCCCGGAACGAGTTAGACCAATCAAAGTGGTAAGCTCATCCTTGCGATAAACAGTTTGTTTAAAAGTGGAAATAGGTTTGAATTTAAACGCCGATAGTTTAATTTTTTGATGCTCTGCAACCCACTGAGTGTGTTCATTTTGGGTTCACTAAACGTCGTAATGGATCTGTGACAAATTGATTGGATCGAATTATGTGTTTGAGATTTAAGTGTTTTTTCAATGCCTTGTACATATATAGTTGGTTGGACATCAATTGGTCACATAAAAGGCAGCGTTTTTCCTCCAATTTTATAGAAAAACAGTGAACGACATCTCACACTGCAACAAAATCAAACCAGAAGATCAATTCTTTGTAGACTTCTATGCATGTAAGGCACTCCTGAGGAAAGGATTTTAGCCAGTGCGGCAAGGAAATGATGCTATCTGTAAGAAGACACAGTAAATTAACAATGCCAAGTAAAAATATATGTACAAGTTCTCACAGCCATAAATTTTCTGATATAGAAGTGATAAAAATTCAGCACGTTTGAAACCAAGACTGCTTTTGAAGTTTCGAAGTAGCGAACAGTACGTAGTGCAATACTTTAGAACAATTTTCCTATGCAATGAAAATCAGAAACTCAATTTAAAGGAAATATCTTTTCTGAAACAAATTTTCTCTTGAAAATAAATAAAAAATACTAAAACGTTTTGACGTTTGAAAATAAACTCACCTCCACTGTTTTATTTCTATAAATTCCATCTTAAGGCCACGTCTGGCTGCCGTTTTGTGTTTTGAAAGCAAGAAACATTTAGTAAAAACTTTTCCATATATATTAAAATTGTGAAATTCAAAGCTTGGCCACGCGGAAACTTCAAATGCATACACACATGCCTAAAACCCGGTCCACCATCAGACCAAAACTGTGAGCATCAGAAGAAACTCCTATATTGTTACAAAATCTCTTCTTTTCAAAAAAACGTTTTTCAATTTATCAAACTTAAAGAAAAGAATATAGAAAAATTTTAGTGTGAAAATAAAAACAAAAGTTTTTACTAAATGTTTCTAGGATAGTAAAACGCTTTCAAAATACAAAACGGCAGCCAGACGTGGCCTTAAGATGGAATTTATAGAAATAAAATGGGGGAATGTGTTGGAAGCTGTACTCAAAGTGTAGTAGTGAGATCTTGTGTAAAGTCAATTCACAGACAGGGGATGTGATTACAAAAACAACAATGTAAACAAATGGTTGTTGCGGGGCAAGAGAAGTAAAGGTTTGCCATCTAATTAATTTCTTATCTCTGGTCTGCATAGACTGCTGCCGTTCTCTGGCGATAGCTGACAGACAGCTTGTTATTGAATTTATTTATTTCAGTTCAATTGAAACATTTTTCCAGAGATTCTTAGTGACATCTATATTATTATACGTCTTGGAAAACTTATTCCACAGTGGTGTCCTACTAAAAACGAAATTTATCTACTTTTCACTGACAAACTGACGTCCGACGTCCGGTTAATCCAAACAAGTTCGGATTTGTCTGTTGGTCGGATGAAGTCGGACGACATCAAACGACATCTGACGTTGTCGGTTGTAGTGGTGTACGTGCTCTCTTTGCTTAACACATGTTTGGTTCGAAAGTCAGAGTTCGGCCGACAACGGCCGGTTATAATTCGGACGATGTCTGATTTAGTGTACGCGAGCCGTTAGTCTTATACCGCGTTAATATAGGCGCATAAGGAGCACACTGCTAGCTTAATTACATGCTAGCAGTTTTCTCATTTTTCACGAATCTATGAGAGCACTTAATTTAAGTTTTTGGCACTAAATTAGCACATTGCACAGTGCTTATTTACACTTATTTTTGCACCTTACTTGAAGCGATTCTGCACTTTGTCATGCTAGCTTAACAGACGTTTTAAAAAGTTGCGATTTAACACCATTATACTGTTTTTTATGGGGTTATTTAAAGTCCTTGGTCTCTCAAAATAAACCAGATTCTCTTCAAGGTTAACAATTCAATATTGAACTTACCATTCTTGATATACGACTTGAGAGGAAAAAGTGCTAAAAAATTGGGTTCATCGAATTTGTTGCTGCAGAAAAAATAGTGGAGGCCATTTGAATGACGTTTTGTTTAAAGCTCAATTGTATTGATTGAACTGCATATTAATTAAAAAAAAAATTGAATTTCCTTATCAACAAGTATGTTTTTTTTTTAGAAGAAATCATATCACTCTTATTGGAAAACCCTTTATTTCACAGCTCATACTAAGCTTAAAAAAATGAAGTATAAATATAAGAAAAAAAATATCAATACGAAAACTCTTTTTATTTTTTTTCCTGAACCCCCATACATTCAAAGCACTGTGCGCCGCACTATGGGACAGTGCTAAAAAGTCCATTTCCAAATTTTTAAGCAACGGAAAAAATGGTGTTTGTTTTTCTCAATTCATACGGTATTTTTGATAAAACATGGAAGAACTTTTTTTGGTAGTCCACGTATCTAGCTTTAACACGCTATCAAAGTTGATCACGTTGGTGCGAAAAAGCAAGTAAAAAAACAGTTTTCTGTGAGATTTTATTTTTTAATTTTTTTTTTCTTATAAAGTGTGGTGAAAAAAAGGTCAGGTGATAATTTTAATATTGTTCAAGGTGAGAAGCTTACATTAAAAAAAAAAAATTGGAAAAACTTGTTTTGATATAGAGTGGCGAGGTTACAAAAATTAACTTTTTTTCTAAGGTCTCACATGAAACCTAGGGTAATGTCTTCCGTTTCGGCATAGTGCTTGAACAATGACGAAAATATTTTTTTATGATTTTTTTAATTCAGAATTATTAGAACTACTATCACACTATATAATAGATATGGGGTTATTTGATTACTTATCATTTCAGGTCTCGTTCCATTGCAATTAATTGCAGAAGCAGATAAAAAAATAATTTGGAAAAATCCATGTCCTTCGTCTGCACGTTTTTGTCGCCCTTTGAAAATATTTTTTGAGAAAGAAACCGATAAATTTGTTTAAAATGAAAAAATTGCAACGGAATCCTAAATTCAAAACATTCAAAGTTCGAAGATTATACTTGCAAATAGCAATTACATCGTGAAGCATCAGACGGTCCTCTCAATGATCGACGGAAAACTATGCAATAGCCTGAGGCCTGACTGATGCCAGGTCTTCCATGAGGTGTTATCTTTGCCATGCAACGTCCAAAGATCTTAACGATAATGACAAAATGATGCAGCATCCAATAAACGAGGACTTTTTATCATATGGGCTGACTTCATTGCATGAGTGGATTCGCTCATTTGAATGCCTCCTGCACGTTGCATATAAGCTTCCAGTTAAAGAATGGCGAACAAACGAAAAAACAGAAGCTATTGTAAAACAAAATAAACTACGAATTCAAAAAGAATTCAATAGTTTTGATAGTTGATAGACCTAAGCCTGGCTACGGCAACACTAATACAGGCGATGTGGCGGGAAGGTTTTTGGAAAATAGCAGTTTATTTTTTTGTGAGGAAACCGCTAGGTTTTTACTTGTTTTCTGGTTTCTGGTATTATATGAGCACTACCGTTCATAAAATTTTGATACATGGCCATCTTATTGCTATGAATTGTTTGCTTCCAATTGGTCAGCTAAGCGAGGAAGCCTTAGAGTCTAGAAACAGGCATTTCAAAGCTTACCGAGAGCAATACAGAAGAAAATCTTCTATAAAAGACCCTTAAACTGATATTTTTAAACGAATGATCTTTTGGTTTCACATTAACGTAAAAAATTTAATATAAACATAAAAAATTTCAACCGGAAGCTCTTCAAATGTTTGAAATTGAAAATTTAGTATGTTACGATTCAGATTAAAATTATAAATAAAGTTGAATAAAATTTTGTTATATTATGAATTCCTGAATTTATCAAAACCTTGTTTTATTTGTTGTTTTTGTTTTGTTTATTATATGGTGTAATTTTTTTCAAAATTTTAACTTTTAATTTAATATAATACCTCCAATTACCAAAGGACCGCTTTCCTTTGCAGATTCCGGGCGTCTATGTAGTCCCTTGCAGCTGCGCGTCTTCTTATGTGGGACAAACCCAACGAAGTGTTGCCACCCGCTTAAAAGAACATATAAGTGCTGTCAGCAAAAAACAGCGGGAAAAGTTGGCAATAGTCGAGCACATCCTAGAACCTAGACAATCCAGGCAAACATCACAGGGTTCACTTCGGCCTCATTATATCCCTCGGCTTATACGCGAAGCGATTGAAATAAAACGCCATCAAAATTTCAATCGCGATGACAGCATAAAATTGTTGCGTACATGCGGGACCCCGTCATCAACATCGCACGGCCTATCCAGATAGCCATTAAAACATCCAGCGACATAGTGAGCACTGTTTGCTCCCAATTTTTTACTCAGCAACAATAACAGCTTCAAACAGAAACGTCTACGCACCGCTACAACTTGCGTAGTCAAAGAAGAGAATAACATTTCAAAAGCAGTTTCCCGGTGACCCTTGGCCACTAGGCCTGGGAAAATCGATCATTTTTGATGATCGAATCGATCAAGTATCGGCTTGCTGAATGATTCGATCATTTGAATCGATCGATCATTCAATCATTTTCATTTGCTTCATTCCATTTCTGTTCATTCCGAATTCAATCATTTTGATATCAATTGATTCGATTTCGAATATGTGTGTAAATCAAATGAGATTGATTGACAACAAAAAAACAAATCCAAATGTGCAGCAACAGCGAGAAGAAGCAAAAATTCTGAAGCGTTTAATTGAATGAATGAGCAGTCATTTTTTTCAGTTAAAAAAATCCTTTTTTTGCAAAGATTTATTTAATTAAATAAAAAGATAAGCACAGGTAATGAAATATGTAATTTATAGTTGTATTTTACAAAAACCGAAGTCAATTTCAAGTTTTTAAATGTTTGTGTGTAATGTATAGTCATGTTAAGTAAAAAGCGAACAGTGGAGGCCAGAAATAATGGTACAAAGTACAACTAAAAGTAGCAAAAAAAAAACATTTTTCTTAGTTTTTCTCCTTTGGTTTTCTGTGTTTTACTTAGAGCTATCAACAACATTGATTATTAAAGAAAAAGTGACCATTAAAATCAAAATTTTGTAGAAAAAAGTTTGAGACCGACTACTAAAAAAAAAAATTCACTAAATTAAATTGAACCTAAAAGTTAATTAAAGAACAAAGTACTATTTTCTTAATGAACTTTTTAGTGAATTGTTTTCGACTAATCAAGTCTCAAAGTAATAACTTAAAACAAACATTTTTTTCTTTATGTGTAGTTTTACAAAATGTTATTATTGAGGCTCACTTTTATAAATATTCAATGCTCTTATTAGTTATGAGTCAAACACAGAATGAATGAATGCAATTTTTCTTTGCCTTAACCCAACCTATCCATTCTGAGTTTTTGTCGCATCTTATGCAAAATAATAACTTTAGTAATTTAATAATAATTTAACTAGATATTAGGTCCGTTCGTTGAACTTTCCCCAGGGTTGACCCAGGTTTTCTTGACAACCCTATGAGTCAAAAATCCTGGTTTATTCAGTCCTCAAAAAAACGCTAAAACACAAATCAGAACACATGCTTGTCATTAAAAAAAAATACATGCCATTTGATAGCCCTCAACTCGCCACAGCAAAAAGCTAGGGCGAGTTGAGGGAACTCTAGAACTAGAACTCAAAAAACATTTAATTTGACATACTGGGCGACTTTAGTTTCCTCAAAACACCCTTTGTGGCGACCCCAGGGCGACCCTAGGGCTTCAACGAACAAACCTTTCGTCTTTTACCAATTCAATAATTAAATTATAACTTCACAGTAACAGTGCAGGCATTAGCGCGAGCAGCCTGTTTATATAAAAGCATACCACAAATATCGAAACCTCTAGAGAAAACAATAACCGTCGAGCAATTTCAAAGAGCACTCGCTTTGGATCTATATCTGGTCTTCGGCTGTGGATTCTCTCCATTATATTGGATAATTTTCACCAAATTTTCATAGAAAGCGTAGCTCAGTTTGGATGTACTTTTCCCAGGTGGCAGATGGGAGAGCAAAATGTTGCTACTGCCAAAATACTTACAACTTCAGCGGTGTAGCAATATCCAACCTAACGCGGCATTTGAAGTCTCAGCATGTTGAAGTGGACGTGGGAGGGCTAGGTACCAAGCGACATCAGCTGCCAATGAACCTACCCTATTGTCGTTAGCTCTAACAACTGCTTCAAGATCAGCATCATCAACTGCTTCAACATCAGCATCAACTTCAACATCAAGACCCACACCCAAACCCACATCAACATCAACCTCCACATCAACATCAAGACCCACACTCACACCTACATCAACATCAACCTCCACATCAACATCAAGACCCACACTCACACGCGGGAAAAGGTAAAAGTTTCGCTAGCATCCGTGGAAGCAATGTGCATTACAGCAGACGGATGGACCTCTCAAACTAGGCAGTCGTATTTGGGTATTACGGGCCATTTCATTTCAAAAGACCGGGATAACATCTCCCTGAAGTCATGCCTTCTTGGGTGCATTCCCTATAATAACAGCCATACCACCCTAAACTTAGCACCTTACTAAGTTTAGAGCTTGAGAAATGGGGTATCAAGGAGAAAGTGGAGTCTGTTGTCACTGATAATGCCTCTAACATTGTTGGAGCGGTCAAGGCAAACCACTTCAAACACTTTCCTTGTTTTGCCCATACTTTGAATTTGGTCCTAGGAGAAGGTGTAAGTCCCATAGAGGCAGAGGTTGTAAAGGTGAAGAATATAGTTGGTTTCTTCAAAAAATGCCCCAAGGCAACAATAAAGCTCTTTGAAATGGAGCTGCAGCTCAACATTCCTGAGCTGAAACGGAAACAATCCTGAATATCAAGATGGAATTCCACATACGAAATGCTGGAAAGAATACTGACTGTGAAGAATGCAGTAGTTGCCGTGCTCGCAATAGAAAATCCAAACCTGTTATCCACAAAGGAGTGGGCTACTTCGGAACAAGTCACAAACATTTTCGAGATTTTCCATGCCATCACTGAGGAAATGTCGGCCGAAAAATTTGTAACTATTGCCAAAGTAATGGTTATGATAATGGCAATCCGAGACCATCTGGATACTTTCAGAAACCAAACCATTCCTGCTGTAGCCGAGGTCATAAACAGACTGTGGAATGCCATAAGTGTCGAGAGTGTTTCAGACGATATTCTGGCACTGGCAACTTTCTTGGACATAAGACTTAAAAAAATTCGGATTTCCAAACAGTTCCCATTACGAAAGATGCGTTGCCAATTTAAAATCGAGGACATTGCCAGCACCTTCATCTGATGCTTTTCAAGAAACACCATGCGAAATACCACAGGCCTCTACATCAGGTTTGACCACGAACGCAAAAAAAAAATTTATCTTGGGCAGTTTTGACACTCGGGTTGAACCTGTTTTTTCGAATACCAACCAGAGAACGGCGACCATTGTCGAAATCGACAAGTATATCTCCGAATCACTCTTAAAACGAGAAGAAGACTCTTTAAAGTGGTGATATGAACGGAGACACGTTTACCCGCGACTTTTTCGGCTTGTAATGCGCAGACTGTGCATTGTAGCGACAAGCGTCCCAAGCGAGAGGGTCTTCTCAAAAGCCGGCCTAACAATCCAAACCAGATGGTGTAGTTTGAAGCCGTCAAAAGCTGAGCAATGCTTGTTCTTAAATTTTAATTCATAATTTTCTGTTTTTAATTTGTGATAATTGTTGTAGAAGTTTATATTATGTTTCGTTAATTTACTTTGTTTATTTTTATTTATTTTTGCTACATTTTTTTGTTACTGGTTCCTTAATATTGTCTTTATTAAATGTTTTACTTTATTTAATGTCTTACTAAACCTGGTAGGCGAAAAAAAAAACCATTCACACAACCAACACCTCTATTCTCTTATCTGACATACCTTAAACGAAAAAAAAAGTTTTCTTCAAAGTTTTTGTTTCTACAACCAATAATACCGCTATAAAAGAAGCTCGCAAAAACATTCGTTCCAATCGAACGTTCGATTTGCTACTCATAATAGGGACCTTACACTTGCTTCAAGCTCGGTAAGTGTTTGCGGCATGCGGGTTCTATATCGTCTACAAGATATCGGCCACCAACGCAACCTTGACTACCCCCAAATACAATCATAGATGGCATAATTTTCCAATTAGAGCGTCGAAACCACTACCATATAAATTTTGAACAGCAAATAAATTAATTCCCAGTTCAATCCAACTACTCTTTGCAATACCCCGCATTTTTAAGGGAACAATAATTTAACCGGTGTTGAATACACCCGCATCTCATCCCCCAACTAACAGACCCAACGTCCAACTAAACCCATTTCAAACGGCACTGAGTTTGTTTTTTGAAATGTTTTAATTTTAATTTCATCTTCATTGTTAAATACCGACTGATCCTTTGCTCCATCCAATCTCTTTGTTTTGGAATGGGAATGGGACATAGAAAAGAATCATCGCGCTATTTACATAGCTCCTATTTGTGTAGAAAGTTTTGCTGTAGCAAATGTAAATGAGACATTGACTGAGAATTAAATGAATTTTAATTCAGCGGCCAACAAGTTTGTGTTGCTTTATTCAAATCATAACAAAATTGAAGTTATGGTGAAGAGGAGGAGAGGAAGTTGAAAGTGAAATAATAGATAGCGATGTAAGCTTATGTCTAAAGTTTTCCAATTTCCATGTCAAAGTGAGATTTTTAATCAGGAAATTAGAGGAAATTGTTTTTCTTTTTTGTTTTCAATTTGTCAGTGACCACGCTCAATGTAACTTGAAGCGAAACGTTCGGGGTGAGTACAGTAGTGCACTCATTTTATATTTTTAATAAGAACGCCGCTAATCCGGAATCATGAAAATTTTAATTTGTTTTATATTCAATTTTTCAAGTACTATAGAGTCAAACAAATTCAATAAGGAATGAAATTAATGAATAAATTATAATACTGTGTGTTTGTCTTCAAGTGTGTTTGTTTGCAAGAAAAGCACAACACTTGACACACTAGAAGAGTATGAAATATATAAAGCAAGCAAAATAGAACAAGACAAGATATTAAACGACAAACTAACAATAAAACCAAATGCACTGTATGACACCGGTATAAAGTACAAAAACAAAATAATAAATAAAAACAGGACAGCAATATAGCACATAATAAACCAAACATTCAACAACAAGCAGAAACACAATCAAAAAGTTTTAACTACAGTGAGCTTAGCAGTTGTCCGATGATGGAGTATATCCGAAACGTGTCGCAATCGTAATTTAAAATAATATAATGTTACATCTTTTAAACAATTCAAGTCAAACAGAAAACACAATAAAATTTATCGTTCCGTTTTCATTTTCATTTTTTGTTAAATAATTTTTACTTTTAAAATATCACAAGTTAATGAATAAAGTTTTCGAAAAAGCTATAGCGGATTACCATGTGACGTTCACTTAGTTTTAAATGTTTTTTTTTTTTTTAGTTTTAAGTCAACTTTTCACAAAATCGGAGCAAAAAGGACCAGGATCCCCCAAATTTTTCTTTGCTTTGTGCAAGAATCTTGCGTTTTCATCATAAAACCACAAAACATTGCAAAACAACTCTCAACTCACAGTGAAAATAATTAATATCACAAAACAACCTATCTAGCTTCACTGTGCGCCGCCGTGCTCACGATTAATTCCAGGCCCCAAGAGCTGTCTGTTTCAGGGCATATATTGAGCTAGATCTGATTGACCCGGGTGTGTCAGAAACACTCTCTTCGTCAATCCACTTAAATCTGAAACTGTCCCCTCTACTACATATTAATGGAAAATCAACTAGTCTGACCCAACTTACACAATTAAAGGCGTCAAGCATAGATAGCAAAGCTTCTTCGGTCTAAACATGACGAGTCAAAGATTCATAATGCACTCCCAGTCTTCTGGTAATGTAAAGAACCCTATGCCAAGAAATGGGCTCTGGCACCAAAAAGGGTCCTTTTTTATCAGATAAATACGTTATTGCTTCGTCCACCAAATTTCCAAGAACAATATTCTTGGTTGTACTATAGGGCTTTCCCTTGCACTCGGGTGCTTCTCTCGACGCACAGTATCGTAGGGCTGCACCAGTTCATTAGGTGTTACTTAAAAATGCGTTTACACTATGCCGAACAGCACCAAACGTAATACCGAATTAGTGTGGATGTCTTGACTCTTGATCAGTCTTCCTTCTCACCAAAAGCCGACTCGAATTTAAAAAAAAAAAAAAAAAATAAATGGATCCGATTGCCGGTCGGCATTGTGTGGACGCACCTTAAAACCTAGCAAGTTAACTCATTACATATCTACATCGTGACGAGCAGCGTTGCCCCCCTACTACAATTGAAGCATTTTTACTACATTTTTTTTTTTCAAAAAAAATCTGCTCCCTACATTCGTAAAATATTCGCAAAACGCTACAATTTCAGAAAATCAGAACACCAATCAATTTGCACACATTAAGAATCAAGCATTGTGTTAGGAGCTTAAGCCTTTCGACAAAAGCATTTTTTTATGCAAACGCAGAACCTCCAATATAAGTTGATTTCTAGCTTCCACAATCCAGTCCACACTTCATACCAGAAGAATGGTACTTTATACCTTCTTCTCTTTCTTTTTACAACAGCTACCTTGTTGTTTACTCAAATTTTTCACGTTGACTTTTGTGTGTTTCTGTTTGTGCGGTTTGAATTCTTTCGAATACTTTCATGCCTAAAAGAGTAAAGAAGTGTCTTCTGATTTTTTTTCTTTCGCAATACAGCACAAAGTGCCAGATGAAATATGTAGCATTGAAAGTATACCGTTTTTATTTGCTGTGTGAAATCGAATTGATTAAATTGTGTCTGGCTAGCCTTTGAATTGCAATAATATTTATAAAATGAAAAGATTTTTTAAGACTCTATCCAAATCAAAGTAAGCCATATGAAAAACATTGAATAATCTGCATTTTCAACTAAAACCATTATTGTTTTAGAGAAAATGAAGACTGGGAAACCAGAAACTGTGAAACTGAAGGTAACGGTGAATCCTCAAAAGCTACTGCGAACAATGAAAGCGGCGACAAAAATACACAAGAAAAAAAGTAAACATTTTATTATAGGCATCAAAAGTTGCATATTAATGTTGATATTTTTTGTAGCCAAAGTGAAGAGGAGGAAAAAGAAAGTAGCAAACCTAAGACATATCGGCAAAGCTATAGAAAGGTGTGGGAGGACAGTTTTTTCTGGCTCAAATGCGTCGATGAGATGTCGTTTTGTGTTTTGTGTAATAAGATCCTTACGAATAATGTCAAGCACTTAAAAAGGCATGAAGGTTCCAGTCTTCATATTCAAAAGGAAAAAGATAAAAATCAAATTAAGTCAATTAAAAATATGTTCGCTACAACATCTAATGCGAACTATTCCAAGACTAAGGACGAGATTAAATGTGTTATGTATTGTATTCAACACAATCTCCCATTACGACTAATGGATACTTTGCCCGATCTTTTAAAATCAGTCTGCATTGATTCTTTACACGCTTAGGGGATTCAGTGTGGAAGAACCAAAAGCACATCTCTAATTAAAAACATTATCGGTCCATATTCCAAAACTGAACTATTCTCCATTCTGAAAACAGAAAAGTTTTCACTAATAATCGACGAAACTACTGATGTTTCGACAGAAAAGTGTCTTGTGTTAGTGGTCAGATATTTTAATGCAAAGCAAAACAAGGTGATTGATAGATTTTTTTCTATGAAGCAGTTGATTCAATCAAATGCAAAAGAAATTGTACAAGTAATTAAAGAATAATTTAAGAATAATTCAATTCCTTTTCAAAATTTAATCGGCTTTGCTTCTGACAATGCGTCTGTAATGAGGGGTGCTATAAATGGGGTCGAAACACAATTTCGATCTCTCAACAAAGATTTGTTTTCCGTTGGGTGTACGTGCCATTTAATTCATTTGTGTGCCACAGGGTCCTTAAAAAATATTCCTAATATTGAATCCTCCATTAAAAATATTTATAACTATTTTAGTCACAGCTCACAAAGGCAAGATGATTTCAAACTTTTTCAGAAATCTTTTGACATTCAAGAGCATAAAATTTTAAAACATTGTTCAACTCGTTGGCTTTCCTTGGCGTATTCCATAGACCGAATTCTAGAGCAATATCAGGCTCTAGTTCACTACTTCACACTTGCTTCATTCGAAATCAATTCACCAAGCGCCTGTACAATTTTAGAATTCTTAACAAATACTGAAAATCGTCTTTATCTTCTTTTTCTATCTTTTATTTTAAAAAAAACACAATATTTTGAATAAAATTTTTCAAAGTGAAGGCTAAGGTTCATTTGATTCAGAAAACATTGAGTAGTTTTTTTAAAGAAATTTACAAAAATTTTTGCAAAACAGAAATAATTTCAAATGACTTCGATTTTCGAAGTGAAGCTAATCATTTGCCATATTCATCCATGTATTTTGGATTTCGTTTTGATGAATTTTGGGCTAATGAAAACGTTGCAAACTCTGTTTTAACAAGCGTTAAATCTCAGCTATGCCGATATTATGTTAAATTATGTGAACAGATTCATCAAAGGTTTGATTTAAGAAGTGATAATAAAAATGAATATTTAATCTTGCTAGACCCGTTTGAAATCGCTAATGGTAAAATTCCTACAATAATGCCACTACTTTTGATTGTGAAAAAATGCAGCTATTTTAAACGATGAATATAGGTTGTTAGTGGGGTCTAAAGAACTCTTGGCCGAATATTTTGATGAAGATGTTACTAAATTTTGGATTAATTTAAGGAAAGCCAAAAATTTTCAGGGAAAGCCAACATTTGACAATTTATGCAGCTATATGCTAACGCTATGCAGTTTGCCTCATAGCAGTGCTACAGCAGAACGATGCTTTTCAAGTCTAAGCTTAATAAAAGACGATTTGAGGTACAATTTAAACATTTCGACTGTCGATGCGATAATGTCGTCAAAGGAACTCCTGAGAGATGTCGAAGGATTTTATGATCCACCCGCTTCATTAGTTAGCTATGCGCAGGCTTTTTCATACCTTAACGCCACTCATTACAAAAATTCAAGCATATAAACTAGAAATACCTATAAATGTAAAGAAATGTTGATGTATTTATGTTTGTTTCGTTAAACCTGTTGAACTAAATGTTTACGTTGTGTTAATTTTTTTTATAGTATGTATTTACTTCGGTGAAATAAAATTATAAGTTTTCGCTAACATGTTTACTTTATTTAACAAGAGGAATGTCGTTTTTACACATGTACATAGATTCTACTACATTCTAACGCCGCGACGCTACATTTTGGGCACGTTGGGGGGGCAACACTGGTGACGAGCCCGCGAGTATAAAATTTTGTTCTTTGTATTATGTATATATGTAGTATGTACCTACTTACGTCCACTATCATTTCAGAAACTATTGGTCAGTAAACTGATTATATCTGTTTTATCCCCTTATTTGTGTTGTCAATGCATGCCTGCATCTCATTCGCAATTTCATTCGAACCCTTAAGTAGCACAGCATTAATTTCACTTAAGAAGCCTCCTTTTTGAGTCACCTACTGTGTGAGGAATTAATCAACCACTCACAATCTCTACTCCTTTTGGTCTATTTCCATCTCAAACTTGTGGTAACTGAATGGAATGCTATATTGATTGTAGGATTGTGCCCTAGTAGGTGGTTCCTTTAAATAGGCAATGACACAACTGCTGACTACTGAATGTATCCAATTGGCCTAAATAGAACTAAGCCAACAGTGTGCCTTGAATTCCAATTAAGATAACTATCGATCCATCATCGTTCGCTTATAGGTCTTAAATGTGCATCCAATTAATCTCCCATGACACTTTTGCTACCTTGGATTTTGTAAAAAAAAACCAGACTAATTTAATTCAGGTTAGCATGTCAAGTAAGAAAGAACCAATGCAAATGGCTCGAAAGGAAATTAATCAATAAAAATGTTCTTATGTTTATTTTTGGCGAAGTCGGCACAAATTGATTTTATTTCACGAACGTTTAAGGCGAGTTTAATTTTAGATGATAGTTTTCTTATGCTCGGATGTCAGCTCTGTTGTTTTTTGAGAAAACGTATAGGTAATTTTAGTTCACAGTTAGCAAGTGCTGTACCTAATTCACCTGCATATTGAAAACAAAAGTTGCAAAACATAAAAAATAAAAATGTTCACTTTCGAGTTAGAGCTACATCTAGGCTCCAATATGTGCAACACACTTTTTACGAAGACCTCCGTTCTAATACCTTTTCTAGTTTCAGCAAGAATTTTAATGTTTGACTTTATGTCGCTTTCAGAAAGTGACATAAGGCCAAACATTAAAATTTGGCCTTATGTCACTTCGTTTTAAGTCACGGCACCGCGACTTCTTACTTCTTGTAAATTTAATTAGTTGGTCTTATGTCACTTTCGCAAAGCGTCATAAGGCCAACTTTTTTGGGACACAAGGCCAACTGTTCAATTTATTTTTTTGCAATAACAAAAAACCTGTTTTTGCCGTTAGGATTGTTATCACTATCTAGATCTAGCTTGTAATATGTTGCGCTCATTAACATTCTTTTTCTCAATTGTGTTAAAAGTCTTAAAGTGCAACGAGGTATTAAGCGTGTTTAATGACCTGCTCTAGATCGATCTAGAGCAGAGAAAAACAGCTTTTTGGTGTTTAATGACAAATTTTTCTACTCCGAGCAAGAACTTTTTGTGTTTAATGACCTGCTCTAGAGCTTTTAGAGCAGCATTTTCTGCACTTGCTTTTGAGTAAGAGTAGAGTGGAGCAAAAGTGTCAAAATCAGCTGTTGACATTTGATTCAAAATATTTCTGTGCTGTGTGCTGGCGATTAATTGGAAATAAAGTTTTTTGTGAGTGTTTATTTGTTAGAAGCTGGAATTTAGTTGGAGATGGGGACGATTGAAATATGCTCTGATGCGGGTCAAACCGTAGTGATTCGGTGCTCACCAAACACAAAATTAAACATAGAAAACAGTAAGTACAAACCTCAACAATCATGGTTTTAAACATGTATGATTTCATGTCCTTTTGAGAAGTATGTATATTGAAATTACTAAATAAATAATAAATAATAAATAACCACTTTCCATTGTTATAGTGAGCTTGCTGATATTTTGTTAGAGCGCCCTTCCATTGTGCCAGCGTTTTTATTGGGAAGCACAATTGACAGTGCAACATCAAGAAATGAAATCCTTTCTCAAAATGGAATTGTTGAAGGTAACAACCACAGACTTAGATAAAAAAAAGTAATATAATAGGTACAATTAGTTTTCTTTTTTATTGTTTAGGTCAATTGTCATCTCAGCCCAGTGGAAGAGGAAGTGCTGGTTTTGCAGTTGCTGTTGACTCCCTCCACAGCGATGATGAAGCTCTCGATGAACTCCTGCCAGTAAAAAAGAAAAAAGCCAATACTGTAGCAGTCGAGCTGATGAAATGGAGGGATGAGTTAACCAAAGAAAATAAGAAAAAGCGGGAGTACAGAGCAATGAAGCTGGAAGCTTACAAGGAGCGGACAGCAGAATTAAAAAAATCACGAGAGCTACGTGAGCGTATTTTAAATGAAATGTTAAAATATAAAGAGAAATAATAAGTTAAAAACACTGAACCAAAAAAGGTGGTGGAAACAACTAAATCGCAGGTTAAATTGACGAAATGGCGATCAATATACACCCTACTAAACCTTTTGTTGTCGTGAATAATTCGTTTATTCAATTTGAATATTTAGTAGTAAGCTGTTAACTTGAAGAAAATTCGTCAAATCCACAAATAATTATTAGTCAATTTAAATTTGTTAATTTAAAGAATAATAATCAAATTGAATAAAAGCATTAGTGAAATATTTCTTCAATTCTACTCTTGCAGATAGTTAATTTGAATAACATATTAATTGATTGAACTAAAAGTTGTTGTGGATTTGGCGAAAACTTTCTTTGATTGAACTAATTAGTTTAGTTTATTAAACTATTTTTTTTTTTGGTTTGAATAAAAGGTGTTGTGTTTTCAACAAAAGCATATTCATTTTGACAGAAAATTTTTGTTGTTTTCACAGTGCATTTTTCAAATTAACCATTATTTTTCTTAATGTTACGATTTTTTTTTCTTTAATCTGAAGATTGCTCGTAACTTGGTTGATTCGAATTCAATTGAGCTTCTGTAATTTATTGAATGGATTGATTCCGTTTTGAGCAAATAAAACGTGTTAACAACCTTGGACTGCTGAAAAAGAGAAGATTCGACCTTGAAAGTGATAACGACAACATCAATAACGACAACAGGAAAATATGTCAAAATTATTTTATTTTTTTTTAGATATTATATAAACATTTTTAATTAAGATATATAATATCGTTTTGGATCATGTGGTTAATCAGCAACTCAACCATTACTGACCTCAAACCATCACTCAAAGAATTCATACCTTTGTATGTTTCTAAAATATGCCTTCCTTGGGACGTCTGGCTTAAGATTTCACTTAAGTTGAGTGAAATAATGTCAGTCTGATTTTTCGGGATATCTGTATGGAAGTTTTCGGGTTGCTCTTCCCACGGCTGGTTTACTTTTATTACATTCTTTTCCGACAACTGCCACGCTTTTAAACTGTGCCGAAAATCAATCTCTGTACCCAATGGAAGGTTATATTTGTTTTTTAGGTATTTAACATCATTTTCGTTCATATGTTGTAACGTATTTACGCTTATACATTCATCTGAAAAAAAAAAAAAATATTTCTTGGTTCGAAAGTTTTTTTTTAACATATACTCGTATTACCAATAAATATTGGGATTAAGGCACTGAATTTCCATCCGTGTAGAAGGTTTTTGATGGCATTCGCTAATTGCGATGAATTTGCAAAAGATTGCTTTATTTTATCAGAAATATTTTTGCAAGAACTTGTTGATGGGAAAGAAAGTGACTCGTGATCTTTATTTAAATATTTTACTATCGGCACAAATTTAAAATACTCAACACAACAACAATGAGCAACAACCGAATGAACTGATCTTCTCAACTCAAAGTCACAAAACCGAATGGATAATTTGTAGCTAAACTTACGCGCAACACACAAGAAACAGGGGACACATACTTTGATAGAAACAAGAAAGAAGTAGGTAATTTTGAAGAAATTTATTCAAACTGACGAATGTTTCGTTAGTATAGCAGATTTTCAGGAAGAATTGACAAAAAATCTTCGAATTGAATAACTTTTTTGTTGTTTGCATACTTTTACTGAGACGCAACACACAAGATACAAGGGACACATACTTTGATAGTAACAAGAAAAAAGAATAATTTGAAGAAATTTATTCAAACTGACGAATGTTTCGCTGTATGGAAGAATCCCTAAACGATAAAGAAAAAATGTTAACATTTTAACGAAAAATCATCATTTTGAAAAAAAAAAAAAAATAGTTAATTTGAATACTTTCTTAGTCAATAGAAATAAGAAGTCTGTTGATTGAACTGAAATTCTACAATTACAATTTAATTGACATTAAAAAAAATTAACTGAAAAATTAGCTAAATTGATGAATGTTTTGTTGACTTGAATATAAATTTTGACGAAAGATCTGCAAATTCAATATTCATTTTATCAATTCAACAATTTTTTCTTTAATCAAAATGCTACATACAGAAATTATTCGATTTGAATAAATTTTCTTGTTTGTACGAATGGTTTTGTTTATTTGAATAAAATATTTACAAATATTCGTCAATTTCGCAATTTGCTTTAGTTAAAATGTTACGAAAACTTTTAGTTGATTTCACTCCTAATATTTGGTTCAGTGAAAGGCTTGTTCGTGTTTTATTGTGAATTAAAATAAGTAAATACTTCGTCACAAAGAGTGTAGCGGCGACTAAATCCCTGAGTTTGTTCAGGTTGGTTGAGTTCATTTGAGCTGTCATCTATAGTACATTCAGTCTCTTCGAAAGGAAGTTCATCATTGCCACATAAATTGTGCAATACCACGCAAGCTCTAATGAAATGGCAGAGTTTCTCCATTCCCCTCAACTTGCAATAATAGAGCTGCCGGAATCGTTGTTTTAAAATTCCAAATGAATGTTCTATGACGATGCGACCAGAGCTAAGTTTTCTGTTAAAAAACTTTTGCCTTGGCGATAAATGTCCATTGTCACGGTATGGTGTTATCATATATTGCGAACAGGCATAAGCAGAGTCCCCCAAAAGGAAAAAGTTTCCACATAGTGTTGGCAACTGTTGGTAAATAAAAGAATTCTCGTAGACTCGGTTATCATGGATCATTTATTTTTTCGTGGATGTCCACGAAATATTCCGATGAATTTCCTGTTTTCGTCGCAAATTCCTTGCAAGCAAACACTTATTACGTTTTTCCTATCGATGTAATCGTTTTTGCCTATTTTGGGGGGATCAATCCGAATACGCGTACCATCTATGACACCTGTTAAAAAGAAGATAAGTTAACCATGAAGAACTCAATATGCTTTTGACCTAAATTACCAATAACACCATTCATTCCAGTTTTTTCTTTCATGAACTGTGAAGTTTCAGCTTTTCTCTCCTCAGTTGGCCATTTGATTGCAGATTCACATAAATTACTTAAAAAATATGTTACTCTCCGTATCATATGCGACACAGTGCCTATAGATAGTTAAATCTGTCACCAATATCTCTGTAAGAGCACGCTTCATGTCCTACAAACCAAAGGAAGAGAGCCATATGCATTTTCGCAGAGAACGTTTTTTTTGTTTCCAATTCCACATAATCCTGGGATGAGGAGAACTTATCCACCAGGTTGTTAAACAGCTCACTGCTTATACGAAAATGGGTTATGAATTCCTTTTCAGTATAAGATGGAATAACTTCGTCCACAAATTTGGCTATGCAATTCCTTTTGCTTTTAGCCATGGCAAATACAAGCACATTTAGCAATTCATCATCACTAGATTCCGAAGAAGAATCAGATGATAATTCACTTTCAAATTCACTCTCCAGCTCTTCAAATAAAAACGTTCATTTGTTTTGACTCCATTGAATTTAATATTTTATAGTTGTGAAATATATTTTTGCAAACAATCTGCAGTTTATGTTCTCTGGTTTTGATTTTTTTTCATTTTGTTGTAGACAGCCAGCTGACTTTTGACACCAGCTGTTCTGCTCTAAATTGCCTGACATTTATGAACTTTCTTGCTCTGCTCTGAGCTACGCTGCTCTACTCTTTTTTCCATTAAACACACTAATTATGAAAATGGAAAATTCCAGTGATTTGATTTACGATTTAGAACTTTGTAAAGGTTTACGAAAGGGTAGTAAACTAATATACATTCCAGAAATCAAACACTTACATATATAAATTTAAAGTAAATTCCAAATTAAGTAAGCAGTATGTTTGTTACAACAAATCATGTAGTGCAAGTGCAGTGGTAGATTTACAAAATCAAAATGTTATTCGTATAGGTATCTTAACTCTTAAGTAAGCGCAGTGCATAATCATCCTAATAATGAAAATTTGCGAAAAAAAATGAAAAAAATTAATGAAATAAAAGATGAATGTAAAAAAAACCTCATTGAAATGGCACGGAATAAGAGAAGTTTTAATGAAGTGTGTGCGAGAAGCAGGGGCGTAGCGAGGGGGGGGGGGGGGGTGTGGGGGGGTGCTACACCCCCCCACGATTTTTCCGAGTCGGCAAATCGAGGAAGAAAAAGAAAGTAGATTTGTCGAGTTAAGTCAACTCAACCAAAAAGACACGAATGGAAGTGTTTGTGACAGTCGTTTTTTGGCAACAAAAAAATAACAAGTCGGCAAATTTAGGTAGAAAAACAAAGTAGATTTCCCGACTGCCATGCCGACTCGAGTGATCTCAACCAGAAAGACACAAATGGAATCGTTTTTGTCTCAACTTAGTAATTCTATAATCAGGGTCCTGGGGGTCAATTCCCGATCTGTGAAGCTGTGAAGTGAAAACATTTATCACAGCTTAACCGAAAATTCGAGTCTCAATTAGTGAAAATCCAACTTCAAATATCAAATTTTTTTCATATGATAAATTTCTTTTCATTGCCCTATGAGTCGGTGAAAAAATTCAATTATGAAAATGAAAAATGGCAAATGGAAAATCACATATAATTTTCTGTTTCACAGATTTCATTGGAAAGATTGTTGATTAAATGGTAATTGTTAAGTATTCCATAAATATGGTTTTATTTTTTTATTATTAATAGTTTAATTCGTTTGAAACAAGTAACAAAATATTTTTTCCAACTCACATATTAATCACAATCTCATATGAATTCAACCCCAGCATGTAAACAGAGTCAAAAATATACAAGAGAAATTCTTTGTTACCTTCGTGAACGGGCCTATTTTTGACATTTCTGAACTAACAGAAAACGAACAAAAAAAAATTGTTTACCTGCATTAATTTCACTACTGAATATTTTTATTTTCCACTCTATGCAATTGCTTTGGGTTTTTAACAAACATTTTTTGCGTTTTTGTGCGAATTTGGCAAACAAAAATTCATTTGTTGACTTTTATTGGTTTAAAGTTAAAAATTTGAAAGGTGGAAGAGTTAAACGTTTTTGACGCTTCATGACTGATTCGAAGCACATTGGAGTTATTTCAAGAAATGAACGATGATTACATTCAATTAAATGCTTTGATAAAAAGTTCTTCTTCATCTGCTGAAAAACTAAAGATAAGTCCCGAAAACGATTTTTTAAAACATCATAGAACGCGTCGGTTACCAAAGAGAATTGATGAAAATTCTGAAACTGCTTTTGTATTTGATCTAGAAACATTTAATAGAAAAGAGTTCAAAATGGTTCTTCAAACTTTTATTTCGCACGTCAAAGATAATCTAACAGATAATTTTACCATTTCTGAACCTTTCTTAAAAATTTTTAAAATACCCGCTTCCAGAGCAAATGCCAACATAGAACTAGTCAAATCTATCATAGAATTAGATCCATTTTTTTTTAAAGAAGATGTGGACTGCTTTTTATCGGAACTGCAAATTCTTCTTTTTACTTGTGGGAAATGCTCAAATTTCGATGATATTGTCAAAGAGGTATTCAAATTAAGACATGTGATTCCGTTAACCTTTAAACTAGTTTGCTACATGTTAACTGCTCCTGTGACGTCGGCTTCTTGTGAGCGGTCATTTAGTAAACTTCAAATAGTTCTTAATTATTTGCGTACGACGATGGGTAGTGATAGGCTAAATTCATTAATGCTTCTGTATTCCTCAAAGGATGTTGTTGATAGTATTCAACCTAGTGAGGTCGTCAAAAAATGGGCATTATTAAAACACCGGAGAGTTGGAGTTTAAATTCCAATTGATGAACTTTTTTTTGAATAATGATAAAACTTTTAAAGACTAAAATCAAAGAATATGTACTCTTTCTCATACCAAATACTATATTGTAATATTATTTCTTATAAATACTTTTAATTTTTTTGTTGTTATATCGTTAGGTATATTGCAATTATAAACTGATTTTATGTTAATAAATGAATTTCTGTAAAATGAACACTTTTACGTTTTTAAATAGTTTTATTTATTTATTAGCTGAGCCACCGGTGTTGCTCGAGTCTGTAGTTTTAAGGTTCCCTTTCTCGTTCTTCCGCTTCCGTAGGAATATGGGTATAAAATATAAGTTTTTTTTACTGTGGGATTATGTGACATCGCAATGGCGAAAGAATTTTTGAAATCTGTTCAGTAGTTTCTAGGTTTCCGTTCCCAACCCCATTCCTGTGGGAGTATGGAGATAAAACCTTGAAAGGAACCATCTCTGGTTTGAACTATGTCTACCTTGAAGATCTCATAAGAAACCAGTCTATAACGGACATAAATACAAACATACATACATCCTATTTTATATATGTATATAGATTTATTTTTTGATGCAGTCGGCAAATTCTGAAGACTAGTCGGCATTTCATTAAAATTCACCCCCCCAAGGCTTGTAGCCTCGCTACGCCCCTGGCGAGAAGTAGTGAAACCCCTAATCAGGTAAGCCTAGAAATACGGAAATGGTTTACATGAACTCATATTACCAAACTTTCTTCTAATATTTTAAAGAAACATGCTCTTTGAATGTATAGTCTAATTACTTGATTTTTATAGGTTCAATTTGGAAACGTAATGAAACATTCCCAAAAGCTCCGGTTACAGCGAAAAATGTTTCGGATATCTATAAAACCGAAATTATCATGAGCAAATTCGGCATGTCCCGGTGCATAAATGAACCATTCTATAGGAGTACAATTAAAGAAGAAAATTTTTCACACTCGGTTTTGATGTCTCCGGCAATCTATGAAATTTCCAAACGCAATTATCTTTTGGGCGGCACTTTCAGAGTAGTGCCAGCACGTGGTTTCAAACAATTTCTAATCATTCATTTTTCGCACGACAATCATGTAAGCTTACTTCCTTAATTTATATTTGAACAACACATTTTCCCATTATTAACTTCTTATTATAATTATTTTTGCTTGATGAATTACTTTTATATACACTGCGCTTTAAACTTTTATTTATATTACAGGCTTATCCTTTTATTTATGTACTTATGAGGTGCAAATCGATGTCAGCATACATATAACTTAATGTGCTGTAGTTCATTGAAGCAAATTTGTTCCAACTTATTTCGTTGCTGAATATGAAACGGCTCTTAGAAATAGCTGGAAAACTTATTCCCAACAACGAAACTGGAAATGGAACCAACAACATGTTGGTTCCATTTCTATCAAGCTGTAAGAAGAAGAGCCTCAAAAATTTCAAATTTTGTAACTTCACTTCACAGCAATAAGGAAGCCAACCGGCTTTTTTAGAATGTTTCTGTTGCTTCCACTCTTAAGCCCGAAATATATACATCAGCGTTTGATTTTTTCACTCAAAAGCTCATCAGAAGAGCTTTAACAAAAATGGAGAGAGGAATTTATCAGTTATTTTAGACGACAGTGGATAGAAAAAGTGAGTATTCTGTACTACTTGCTAAAACATTTTTATTTCAAAGTACTTATCCTGTTTGAAGGTTTCAACAGTCATCTCAGCGGAAAACTTTCAAAACTTGGGAGTTTTATTAAATTTTTGGACATCTTGCTGGATGAAGACTTGGTGAAATCAAAAGAATTGAATATTTCGAAGCATCTTTGAACCAAAAAAAAAAAAATATATATATAAAAAACAAACACACTCATAGAAACACTGTTACACCAGTATTTTATATATTAGATTTTACAGTCTCAGTGTAAATGTCATATCAACTAGGTATATTCTCAGGTAAAGTAAATTTATTTTTAATTTGTTTAGAAATAAATTCTGAAATCACATTTTTGCTTAGAGAATTCATTGCGATAACAATGCAAGTTTTTTTCTTTATTTTTGTTTGAATCGAATTATGTTTTATCAATTTAAGTGGTTTAAATTTTAAACGCTATGTTATTGAAAAATTGTTTTTTAAATTTTCTTCATCCCACGACAACAACAACTTTCCGGCTATCCGGGCAACGCCGGGCGGGTCAGCTAGTATAATTATATAAATCATAGATAGTGTAAATTTGTTTCATTTATTTGTTGTTTCACGTGTATTTTATATGGTAAAAAGTGACATTCAGGAAAATTGCAATAACCCGGGAATGGGTAGACCTATTTCAGATTTTTTTTTAATAGAAACCATCTACCAACATTTCCTAAGCTACCACAAAAATTTGGCTTATTCGGTCGCTCACAACCAACCGTACACTTCTTTTTATATATGTTACAGCCAAAGTAATAAATCTGGATATTATGTATAATGGCTAGCCATTATGCATAATATCTACTCAGTTTGGTTAAAGTGATAATGGACACAAAATTAATCACATTAACTAGCTATTATATATAATATCTTCGATGACTTGGATAATGTAATAAAACACGTAGGTATGCGTTTAAAATTATAAAATTATTTTTCAATTTGCCTTAACTACAAATAGAAAATTGAAACGATTAACGAAAACTATTTTATATTAAACATTCAAATAAATAAGTTCAAACACATTATTTTGAGTTTTCAAATTAAAATTTAAAATTTTATTTACTTAGGATGCATTTTGAGCAGTTTTCCGCTCATCATCAGCTACACGACTAAACATACATAAAGCAGTTCTTGCATACTTTTAAACATAGTCATTGCAATTAATTTACTCTTCCACAAATTATGTAAATGTAAATTAATTGCAGTGACTATGTTTAAAAGTATGCAAGAACTGCTTTATGTATGTTTAGTCGTGTAGCTGATGATGAGCGGAAAACTGCTCGAAATGCATCCTAAATAAATAAAATTTTAAATTTTAATTTGAAAACTCAAAATAATGTGTTTGAACTTATTTATTTGAATGTTTGCCTTAACTAATCACAAAGATTATTTAAAAAATTAAATTATAAAATAAATGCGGAAAGCTGTTGCATACGGAAATGAATTGCTATTTTCATATTTAGCATGAGCAGCTTAACCCTGCGGAAAAAAGGGTTAAAATAATGAGCCCCGCGAAGCGGGCCATGCGGAAAGCTGTTGCATACGGAACGCGGTAGCGGGATGAAGAGAGGGAGGGGTAACAAGTCGGCTAGACCGTATTTATTACTTTGACTAACTTTGACAAGTTATTATGAATAATGTCCAGACAAAGTGATTAATTTATTACTTTGTCTAGTGAATTCGGCCATTATATATAATGACCAGTCATTATGTATAATAGCTATTTAATCACTATGACTGTAACATATATAAAGGTATTTTTTTCTCAATTTTAGACCGATACAACAACTGAGTGCTTTTCTACTACTGCAAAAAGGGGTCTTCCGAAAATTGAAGCGGCTAAGGAAATACATTTGTTTTTGTGGTACATCGCCAATACTACAACTTTTCGTGGCGAAGCTCACTTGTTTGGCATTTCTTGTTCTACGGCTTGGATAATAGTGGAAAGGGTTTCATCGTGGCTGATATCATTTTGACATGAGGTTATAAAATGGCCAAATTCAGATGAAGCAATTGAAATAGCTGAAGAATTTGAGCGTAAAACAAATATACCTGGTATTTTAGGATGCATTGATGATTCCCACATTGCCATCAAGGCCCCTATTCAAAACTAGATAGAAAATATTACAGCATTTCTATGCAATGAGTTGTGGACTGCAGTAAGAAATTCCGACGAAGAATTTCGACAAAATTTCCGAATGAGTGGAGAGTGTTTCAGTGTAAGTTTCCTAACAAAAAATAAAATGAAGCAAAAATACTTATGTTTCTTTAACAGGATCTTTTGAGGAAAGTTGAAACCGTGGCAGGAAGAACAGATTTAGAAAAGAAGATACTTTTTACTGTTTGGATGTTGGACAAGCAGGAAAGTTTTTTGTCTGCCGGTGACAGGTTCAATTTTACAACAAGTCATGCACATCCTACTTTCATGGAAATAGTGGAAATCATAAATGATCTCACGGAAGAATATGTAAAGTGTCCTGCTCGAAACGAATATGAAAACATATCCAAAGTAAGAAATAAAAGATTGATAAATTGATGGGAAAGTCTATTATACTCTGTTACAGACAGTGATTCCAAGGAAAATCTAATGGAAAGATTCCTGGGATTGTTGGAACCATCGATGGATGTCATATTCAGATGAAGGAACCCCAAACATAACCCCGTTGACTACTATAATCGGAAAAACCCCCATTCGATTATTTTGCAAGGTAATAAGAAGATGAGACCAATAAATTGAAACAGAAATTATGAAACCCTTTTTTTATAGCTGTCTGTGATCACAGAACAGCTTTCATAGACCATTTGAGTTGGAGCACCAGGACGGCTGCATGACGCGATGCGAGAGTGTTTAGGATAAGTGAATTCTTTATTAGAATAACTGATCTCATTCCGACAGAGTTCCACTTAGTAGGTGATTCTGCTTACCCGCTATGCACAAGCCTTCAAACTCCTTTTCGCGACAACGGGCACCTAACTGCGGCCCAGTCACGTTTTAACACTTCTCTTAGCAGCGCAAGGATGTCGCAACGACAGACACTGCAGTAAAAATGGTTGTTGCGGCCGTTGTTTTACACAACCATATCATGCTTTATAACGGCGAGGACGAACCTTTGAATGAGCACTTTTTGGCAACTGCAGACGATTTGGAAACTTGCGAAGTAAGTTCACAAAATGTACCGAACAGAAGTGCTGGAAAAATTAAACGGAAGGCTTTACTAAGAGCTTTTTAAAATGAGGACTAAATAAAAAATTTTAAAAAAAACAATGCAAAAGAAATTTTTGGTATCTTAGTCTTTTAATGAAAGCATTACAGAACAAAAATGAAAAATTACGAAACAAGCAACAACAAAAAAAAAAAAAAAATTTTTATTGTTGGAATCATATTGCTTCTTCATCAGAGCTAGCTTCTCTGCTTCGATGGCATTATATTAATTTCTGAGATTTTCCATCCTTTTTATTGACTCCAAAATCGCTTCCGCAAATCTGCAATATTTTTGCATCCATGTCTAGGGCTTCTTTTCTAGCCTTTTCAACTTTACTAAGCCTGCTGACCCTGCCGACTACACCTGCAGAAGGGGGCGAGTAATAGTTTGTGGTGCATATGGTGTAGAAGCTGGTAAGCATGAAGTTGAAGCTGGTGCGTAGGGTTTTGAAAATCGAGCGCATGGTGTTGATGCTGAGGCAGTGCGGCTGGATGCTAAGATATGAGATGTCGATGCAGGTATTAGAGATTTCGATGTTATGCGAGATCTCGATGCTGTAATGTAAAGTGTCGATGCTGAAATGTGAGATGTCGATGCTGGTGCGTAAGGCGCTGAACGTATTTTTTTAGTATGGGTTAACGAATTGAACAGTGGACATTCCTGCACTGTTTCCTCCTTATGGAAGATTTATATCAAAAACATCCAAGAAATAATTCCTCTTCCGGTCGCAGTTTTTGGCAGTTGTCGTTTGTCGATGATACCGTGGTAGTACTGCTTCAGGTTTTCCAACTTTTTTTGAAAAACTGATGCCGCAAAGTTATACCCTTTCTTTTTCGGCGCACTTTCAATATCGTCAAAAATGGTTTTCTTTTTCTTTCTGGAGTTTCTCAACTCATTCCTTCGAATAAGAACCTCATCCAAAAATAATAACGTGCTGCTATTAGTCCAAACACTTTCAGATTCTAAGAATTTAAATAACAATTCAAAGTCAAAGTCTTGGATAAAAAATTGTTTCGTTTGCAAGGAATCTGTGAAGAAATGCATTGTTAGGAAATAATAAATCATTGATGCTACATTCGAAGTCGCTGGACAAAGATCGATTCGGATCCTAGTGGGAACACGACGCTTGTCTATGTAGGTGAAAAACCATCCATTTGTGTAATATTGCCATTCAACTCCGATTCCAAATTGAATATTTCTCTCTAGTCCTCTATAATATTGTTTTTCATGTTCAAGCATCTTCACCAATTCCAACTTGCAACCGAAAGAAAACTAACTAAGGTTGGACAATGTTCCAAGCACAGGTCACACACGGCTGATTTCCAGGGGCAAATCGAGTAGTAAACAATGCCAACAAAACAAAAACTATGAGGCATCACACATATCACTCGTATTAAAAAAAGTATTCGTTAATCTAGTGCTACTCACTTTGCACTGGTTGCACTGTTTCAAGATCCATCACGTTAAGATCTCTCCACAGCATCCTAATTTATTTCTACAAAAAAGACACATTAGTTTTTACCAAAGGAAAATAAAACATACGTACCATCAATAAATTACTCGTGCACGTAACTGCTTTGCATAAACTATCTCGCAAATTCTGGATCTAAAAAAATTTGCTCCATTGAATAGTTTTATTTCTAGTTTCTCTTCAAATCCAAGTTACCATTTTGCATCTGAAGAAATATGTATGTCTTCAGGAACGTCAACTTTAATTAAAACACTAAAAATTTAATTAAAAACCGTGTAGCACGTGCAACCAAGAAATAAAGTGGAAATGAACAGTAAAAAAAACCCACTTTTTGACAACTAGAACTTTTTTAAAGAATTTTCAGACTGCTTTTTTCATCTGAAAACCTATGTTCGAACATTGTATATCTAAATTCTAAACTATAGTAATTTTACTGAAGAGCTTTTTTTTATCTCCTTCATTGAATCCGTTGCGCCGTTCGCTGCCAGATTCAACTGACAGCAGCGAGTTTTACCGGACACAACGGATTGGGGTGACCCATAGAATCCGTTGCGGTGTGAAGAGAAAAATTCAAATTGGGTTTGACTGCGCATGTCATCAGTTCTGCCGGACGCAAAAGTTAAAAGTTGGGCTACTTTTTACGTTGCGTCCGTTGCATCCGATGCTTATGCTTATGGGTCCTCTCATAAGATCGTGTGTATTTAATCGAGCTGTCAGTTGAATCCGGCAGCGAACGGACGCAACGGATTCTATGTGTCGGGGCCTTTAGGAGGAGCAAACGCCGCTTGTTATGCGGCATATACACTGTTCAAATGCTTGAACAGCATGTGAGAGTGTATTAGTAAATTCTATTTTACTTTGGATATACACACTTCAAGCTTGAGTCTTCAATCATTGTTGGTGTTAATGTTGTTTTCCCCATTAAACTTCGCGCTCTGTGACGACAATGTTCGCTTTGCGGTGTCTTTACGAAATGTATGCTGGATCAAGCATTCAATCTCGCATATACACTCTTCAATGATTGAAGCCTGATTGAACGAAAATCAAAACGATTTGATTTTGCTTCCAGCATACACACAATGCATACGTGAGTTTTTGAAGTGAAAACTTTTGAAGTGAAAACTTCTTTAGGCGCGTTTGGCACTTTTGCGATGGGGGTAAAGCAATGAATTCGCGACCGACACCATTTTTTGGCTCATTGCAATTCGTATGTAAAGTCTTCATAGCCCAGCGTCTCAGGTTCGATTCCCAGCCATGGCTTCCAATTTTTTATTTATTTAAAGTGAAAACATAAATAAAAATTGTCGCCACGGCTGGGATTCGAACCTAAGACCCTGAGTTGATTAGCCAACGACTTCACCATTGAGCCAAGAAACACCTTAATTTTAATGCTGCTAAATTACCTAGTAATACTACCTACCGACTCGGAGAAATACAGAGAAGAAAGAAAGGAATTGAAGGACAGAGCAAAATTTATGCAACGCAGAAAAAATAAAAAGCACCAAATATTTTACTACCATTACAATGAAGTGGATGAGTGAAGCTGGAAATTTCATCATGGCAGAGTAGGAGACGCACTGGTCGATGATTCGAACTTTACAACAAATTAAAAGAGATCAACAACTCATCGCGATGATTTATCGATGGAATTGGAATGGTTGCATTAAAATAGTTTGAAAACCATTACTCAAATATTAATTAACTTCGTTTCTAAAATTAATGCATTGTCCTTTTTTTCATTTTATTGTCAAAGTTTACGAGCTCAGTTACAAGATATGTAGGCACTATCGTTAAAGAATTGAATGTATAGATAATGTATAGATTTTAACCGAATTTCACAAGGGTGGCGAAGAAATATAGGTAGGTATAATATTCCAGATTTCAATTTAGTTGCAAGTTTCAGAAGGCACGATTGTCCAGCAGCAGGAGTAGCTATCTGTAAAAGGTTGTCTGATACAACTATGTATGTACCATTATGTTGCTCAAATCATATGGATTTGCATACGAGGTACACAAGTATGTTTAGTAGGTACTAATGTTTTTGCCACTCTGGAAATGGACAGCAAGTTATAACAGTAGGCGTTTATAAGTCACCGAATACGTCTTCAAGTGTAATACGACAGTTTTTATATAAAAATTTATTTATTTAGTCTGAAGACGCTTCTGCATATCTTCACGATAAAATTGGGGAGAGATTTGATGATTTCCCAATGATTTTGAGTGGTTATTTTAACATCAACTTCGCCGATGCTACCAATTTGCCACTTTTTCAATTTTGAAAAGAACACTATTTTACAATGACGAATGAACGCAGCCTTAGTACAACGAAATATAAAGCAACGATTGATGCAGTCTTTGTGATATATTTAAATAGATTCGAGACAAAATTGTTCGATTCCTAATTAAGTTACCATAGACCTATTATTTCAGTATTAGAATACGATGATTGTAGAGATGATAATAGAAGATATGAAATTGTGAATGAAAACTCATAAGTTTCATTAATGTTCTTCTATATTAACCTACATCTACTCTACATTATATTATAAAAGATTTTCCTGTACATTTAAATATTTACTGAAAATTCAATTCTGTTTTCACTTCTGTCGGCACTCCCGGAGTGCTTCTTTTTTTTTCACTAATACACTCTTACATGCTGGTCAAGCATTTGAACAGTGTATATGCCGCATTATACTGAATCAGCTGATAAGGCTGATGTGGAATATATCATTTAAAGGAACCATAGTAACCAAAACCGGGTTTGGTGAATGTATGTTCCATAGTCTTTCAGGGCGGTTAAGCTTTGAATGTAATTGTATTGATATGAAAAATAACATTGTGACGTTGGTTGACTTGCAAGCCTCATTCAAAATTTTTTTAAATCAAAAAACAGTACAAATGAGCAAAACAAAAAATTTTTTAAGAAGCAATTTTTAAATTTTGTTGGAAATTGAAATTGATAACGACGGGTATTTCGTGAAAACTTACCTAGAGAAGATTTTGTAAAAATTCAAAATTAAACAGGACAATATTAATCTTTTTCTTTTTCATTTCCGGTGAGTAGTGATCTTGAAGCGATCACAACTCTCCCACTTTTCCGCTTCACACTATTAATCCGCCTGTGGGGTACGCCGCGGCCGCGTTGACCTCACAAAGCGCCGGCAAGCCTCCTGGTTTTGGATTATTCCATGTCTGAGGCCAACCAAATGCTGCTGTTTTCGCATTTGCTTGTACCAGGAGTGTTTTGGGCTGCCTTTTCTTGTTCGTCACGAATTTGTTGAAACGTTGTACCATATTGCCTTTTGGACGGGGTTCTGCGGATCTCTCCTTTGAACATGACAATACTAACTGAGCCGGTCGTGCTGAATTTTGTCCAAGATAATACTTTTGACATGAAGGCTTCCACGGATCTTAGTACTTCTAATTCGATCTAGCTTTGTTACTCGTGCTGTCATCCGAAGCATCTTCATTTCGGCTGCCGTCAATTTGCTCTACTACTTGTTGTACATTGTCCAACATTGTGAACCGTATGTCAGAGCTGGACGGACAACTGCTGTGTAGAGTCTTCCCTTCAGCTTAGGGGGCATTTTTCGATCATAGAAGATAGCGGAGTTTTCTCGCCACTTCATCCACCCTACGCTTACTCGATGATTGATGTCGTCATCACAAGTTGCTTCACTATTGATCATAGATCCCAGATATTTAAACTTTTCACACTTGGGAAGCACATTTCCATTCAAATAAATGTCTGGAATAGGCTCGTCTAGATCAGAAAAAGGGCAGCACAGGTATTCAGTCTTTTTAGCGCTAATACGGTACCCATTTCCTTCGAGAACATCAATCCAAACGTCAAGTTCTCGTTGCAGGGATGTAGGATCCTCGCTTATGAATTATGATGGCTCCATCGTCAGCAAAGAATAATTGTTGTACTCTATTGTCCGTTACTTTTCCTTCGAGCAAATAATCCAGAACAGCAATAAAGAGCAGTGGACTCAAGACACAGGACAATTAATAAATGAATAAAATGTACAACATTACACAAAAAAATTTAGGAGAGCAAAAAAGCAAGATACAAAATTTAATAAAATAGGTTGTGCTTTAGTTTAAGACATAACGAGTAGGGGCTTAAATTAACATTTAACAGGTAGGGAGGCACTCCAATAAAATAAATTTTGAAAAAGAAATTGCCGGAGACCCCTCTAAAGGGGTTTAACTACTCAGGTTTAACCTCACGTCAGGTTTTTTTTTTTCCAAAACACGAAAAATTGAATGTGACAACACTTTGTATTTATGTATTTCAATAAAAAATATGAAAATCAAGTTTTTGGTCACAAGAATGTTTTATTTCATTTATAATAATTATTTCTTCATTTTTACATCCATTTGTATTTTGACATTTATTACAGAAGTAAATAAACTGCTGCCATATGGATGTCAGTTTGACTTTCTTACTTTTTGCAGTGAAGCCAAATATCTACTTTTTGGAAGACTTTTTCGAAAATGTGTGTTTTTTGGTAATTTTTTTAAGAAATTTCTCTTATATTTGACAAAAGTTGTTAGACCCATCAACATTGCTTCCGGTTGGGGGAAATTTTGTGTTTCTGTTATTGAATAAAAACAGTTAGATTTTTACGGGTAAATATGCTGAAAGTTTTGACAATCAACACATTGTGGTTAAAAAACCAAACGGAAAAGCGTAAAAATGGAAGGATTAGGAGATTTTGTGGCAATTAATGAAGAAGAATTGCCCTCAACTTCCGGTGTAGTAAGGCAAAACTAACGTATTGTAATAACATAATCTTAGGTCTCTGATAGGCCTTTCAAAGAGGATGGAGACAGAAACAGAAGCAGTACAACTGGCTGAAGAGTTGGGTCTCTTGCCAAAAAGCAAGAGACGTCGTGTGCATCGCGTCGAAATGCCGGTATACCTCCGGAATAACGCGATTGGTTTTTTCGAGTGCCAAAGAGATTTGTGTAAAGGTAAAAAACGTATCTCAAGGGCTCAAAATACGTGGTTTAACAATGTTCCTGGGCCTAGCGCATTTCTCACAACCAAACCTTGTGAGGGAATGGAGGGGACCTACAATTTTAGGCCGGTTCCGAACGGCTAATTGAGAAAGCGCTTTTCATGACAATGAATTTACTAACGGAGGACTTGTCAATTCCTCGCGAAAGGCAATACCCGTGGAAAAACATTTTTGCATCTGCTGGGATTCGAACCTCGAACCTCTGGATTAGCAGGTGGGCATGCTAACCATCGCACCACGGGTACCACCACTTATGAATTTATTCAGGTATATACATATACACATATACATGTATGTGAATATATAGATAAATATTAAATAATTAATAATTTTAAGAGGCAAGATCCCACTTCAGGGTCGGGATGCATTTCTACTACGACAATAACTGATTGGTTCAGTTTTTGTAAAGAACTAATTGTTGACCAATACTTCGATACAATCGAGGAAGAGAGAAAAAGTGGAAGTCCTGGTTGCGTCGTTCAAATTGACGAAAGTAAATTTAACAAAGGACGGCGGGTTGACGGTCACTGGGTCTTGGGTATGATTCGGGATGAATCTCAAGATCTGCGGTTGGAAGTATGCCCAGATAATATTAGAAGTGCCGAGGTATCTATCTTTATCGTTTTATTGTATAAATATCGTTTTTATTTAAGGTGCTCATACCTATCATAAAAAAGCATGTTGCTTTGGGCACAACAATACATACGGATTATTGGAAGGCGTATGAATGCTTATAACAGCATGGGTATATCTGTGGGATTCTCAGTAGATCGAGTTCCACTTTTTATTTGATTCCTCACGCAACGACACAATGAATAAAATCTTCAATCTTATTTTATTTTATTTGATATTATCAACTTTAGTTTTATTCAATACGATCTTAATCTTACACGCTTTGGATAGTTACAATTTTAGTTTTTAATCGGAACGAAATATTAGATGCTGCTTCATTGAATTGGCGTCGGTAAATGTTCTAGAAAGTAATGACGTTTTCTTTTCTACACCGCGGGTGACAGTCGAATTCTAAACATTCGGAACAATGTTATTGCGTTCCTGGTTGATACGAAATTGATCTCTTTTAGTAATTAGGCGACAGATGGCGTTTCTTTGAGTTATTATTTTCTGAGTGGTAATTATTCTGTTGACCACTGCAGCACTCCCCTCCCAGTGAAACGATAGTATTTTACTGAATTATTTTGTTTCTGTGTGCAAAAGAAATTGATTATTCCCTGAAATATGGTTTGATTCTGTCGATCGCAATTGAATGATTTTTCCCGAACTTGTCAACTATGAATTGCTTGCGAAGTTTTCTCACAACTTTGAAATGACCTTCGTAAGGAGATTCAAGACTTCTTTTGACTTTGTCGCATCTGATCAAAAACCTGGTCGCAAGTGTTTAGGTTTTTCGGAAAGAATACTGACTTTGTCGCTTTTCTCGTTTCGAGGTTTGACGCTGGTATGTTTTTGAAAAACTGCTTGAGTTGCTCAATGAACAGAGGTAATAAATCTTCAAACACTACAAATAGACGAAGATGTTGCAGACTCATCTGATACTTCCATAGCCAAAGGAGATGCACTAATGTCTGTGATGCCAATAACAGGAGACGATTGCACAAAAAGCCCTGAAAAAACCAGTCCTTTGTTTCCAAAAAAGTCGAATGTTTCTGTTGTCATTGAATCAACTAACAAACCAGATGACAGTGATGACTGCGTAATGCTTTCATTTCACGGTACTTTAAGTCCAGCAACAAAATGTGACAACGTTTCACGTGACTCTGCCGAATTGAATATGCCAGCTCTACTGGTTTGTTCTGACGATGAAGATGATGGAGAATTCGTTGATGCTTCACCAAGTATTGAAGTGGAGTTGGGAAAAAAAATTGAAAATTGTGAAAACACGCAACTGAACAGTACGTTTGATGTCGAATAAAAAGCCGAATTCGTTGCCTTAAGTGGTCGTGATCAAACTGAGTGCGTACAGGAACGGGAAAAAAGTGTTCAAGAAACGCCATCATTAGCTGAAGTGAAGCAAATCATTGGAGATCCCAATAGAACCTTCGATGCAGATGAGGTTCCAATAGAAAATGTTCCCATAACAGTAACTCCCAGTCACGTTAAAACTACTCGTCCATCTGGAGCTCGTACTGGTACCCCATTTAAATTGAAGCAGACAGTCGTCCCGGATATTGTTATCGAAATTTTCCTCATGGAGCAAAAAGGAACCTAGCATTCGAAAACGATAGAATTCTTTATACATCGAAAGGCCGAAGAAGAACGTGAGATTCCACAGTCCTTCTAATACCACAGTATTTATGTCCTTGGAGGTGGATTTGGCTCAGAGCGCCAGGAAAATGATCCTCACAAAGACATCACTAAACGGCGTAAGCGATCGATGTCTGTAACGGAAACAGAAAGAGAGTTCTTAAATAATTATATTCAGCATAAAATACCAGCGCTAGAAACACCACAGAAGAAGCAACAAGTGTCGAGAATAAAAATGCCCATGAACGAGCTAAAGTTTTAATCAACTCAAACACTAAGGTTAAACCAGCCTTACAAAGAATTCAATTCTTCGAGATCAGAACGTTGATAAAAATGGCACCAAATCACTTCTACCAAAGCCTAAGGCTCGTCAGCGAATTGAACTGTCGGGAATTGAACATAAGCCTACCAACGATTCGAGACTGCCGCAAATACGAAAAACCCACATTGGTGACCCCGACGAAGCCGTCGAAATCAATGACGCCCCAAGCACTGGTGCTCTTGCAGTCGCAGGAAATTTTGCAAACCATTTCGAGCAAACAAGCAAAGTTCGCTCGACCAAATTTAATCGGACATAACAATAGTCCCAATACGCCGGTCAAACACGCCAATCAAGTACCGCTAGTTAAGCGACGCCAACTGAGTACCGCTAGCCAAGTACCGCTACCCAAGCGACGCCGACTAGGGCACGCCATCCAAACACCGCTAGCCCAGGTACAGTTTTTGGAAGAAAAAAAAAGGTTTTCCTTGAAAAAGAAAAAGAAAACCAACGCCATACAGCACGAGCGAACCCCACATTTTGAAAGAAAAACCACATCCTCTACAACCAACACCACATCCACAAACAGCAACACGCTCTTCCACAGCAACACGCTCCACCACAGCAACACGCTCCACCACGAAACCCACGAAGCCACTATCGAAATCAAGCCACCACGAAGCCGCCATCAGAACCCCACGAAGCCACAGTGAAGCCACAACGAAGCCACACCATTTGGAGCTGGTAAAAAGTTTTTTTTCTCAGAAAATTTCATACGTAAAAAATTACTACCATCACATTTATCTTTTTTTCACATAAAAAATTTTTCTTATACCACATATATTTTGATAATTTATATGCATTATATTATAAATATATTATATCATATATATATATATAAAAATTTTTTTCTTATACCGCATAATCATATCTTGATACTTTATACACATTATATCATTTATATAATTATATACCTACATTCAATTATTATTATTCACTCATTTTCTTGCTTAACCTCAAAAAATTTTTTAAAGTCAGTCAACCGCGGGTGCATTTAACATAAAGTTTCGTGTTCTTGATAAATTTTTTTTGCCACTGGTGAATTTTTGTAAACGAGGTTCTCTTTTAGTATCGGGGTAGGAAATCGACCACAAGTCGATAACGCGTGATTTTCGTTAAAGTTTAAAATTTTTTTTGCTCAAAATGGTTGATGAACAGGACGCAGCTGGTGGAATTCCACCACCACCAGCCCCTCTCCCAGAATTATTAACGCCATCGCGGTAAAATTACCAGAATTCTGGAAAAAAAATGCCTGCAATATGGTTTATTCACGTCGGGGTCACCAATGTGAGATTCTCAGTAGATCGAGTTCCACTTTTTATTTGATTCCTCACGCAACGACACAATGAATAAAATCTTCAATCTTATTTTATTTTATTTGATATTATCAACTTTAGTTTTATTCAATACGATCTTAATCTTACACGCTTTGGATAGTTACAATTTTAGTTTTTAATCGGAACGAAATATTAGATGCTGCTTCATTGAATTGGCGTCGGTAAATGTTCTAGAAAGTAATGACGTTTTCTTTTCTACACCGCGGGTGACAGTCGAATTCTAAACATTCGGAACAATGTTATTGCGTTCCTGGTTGATACGAAATTGATCTCCTTTAGTAATTAGGCGACAGATGGCGTTTCTTTGAGTTATTATTTTCTGAGTGGTAATTATTCTGTTGACCACTACATATCCATAAAAAAGTTAACCGCAGTGACCCAGACAATCCGTTTGTGGGAGAAGATGGGACTCACACCCAAAGAATAGAGTCGCAGTGGAGAGTGTTCAAACGATATGACAACTATTTTGCGTATTTTTAACCACAAAAGTAATAATAGCCTAAAATTCGCGCGAATTTCTAACCACAAAAGTAATAATAACTTACAATTCGCGTAAATTTTAGGCTATTATTACTTTTGTGGTTAAAAATACGCAATAAAGTTTTATTTTTCAACCACAAAAAACTTACTTGCACACTTTCTAATTAAAAATATTCCACTCCAGAATATATTTATTTGGCATGAGTTTTTTAGTTGAGATGATCCACGTGTTTTTTAATCTAATAAGTGAAAAGATTAGTAAAATTTTTAACAGTTAAAACACTTTTTATATTTCCTCAGATGTACATTTCAGAAGCATGCTTCCATCGTCAGTGAGATTTATAAATTAAATTAAATTAAACTATTTGTCAAAAAAACTAATAATAAACAAAAATGTTTCTAAACAAAATTACAGTTGAGTTGAGTTGAATCTATTAAAAGTTTTTTTTTAATATTGAATCTTTGATTGGTCCATCATCACTATTCATGACATTATTTTTGTTTTTAAATATGTAGGATGATTCAAAATCATCTAATTCATAATTGCTATTTACATTTCTTATTTATTTTAAATTTTGCAAACTAAAGCTATGACTATTTTCTAGCATAATGTTCTGCAAACACTTGACTTTTCTTTTTCATTATACTTAAGATGTGCAAAATGTTCTTTCAATCTTTTTAGAATAGGTCTTCTTGACTGTCCTATATATTCTTTTGCACAATCATTACATCCGATAGAATAAATTCCTGATTTTTGAAGTTGTTCAATTTTATCTTTAGATCCCCCAATCAGATTTTTTAGTTTTGTTTCGCTGCACTCACTTTCATTTCATAATTATTAAAAAAGTAAAAAGTCTTTTATTAGCAATAAGATAGTGAAATATAAACACATAAATTGTTGTTTTATTCTGTAGTTTATAGTATAATATATTTATTATTTATTTCCTTAACAATTTTTCTGATATATGTTAAAATATACAAATAAATTAAAAAAATGTTATGCTTTCATTCAACTTTTCGTGTTTTGAAAGAAAAAAAATTCTGAAGTGAGGTTAAAACCGAATAATTAAAATGTGTTTTTAAACAATTAAGAGGGGTCTCCGACATTTTCTGTTTTGAAATTTATGTCGATTTCCAGTGGATTGCTCAATTTTAGCTGCAATTAATCAAAGTATATATTATGATTCGTCATCTAGTTCCGATTCTGATGAAGAAGTGTTCGATATTCTGAAATTCCTTGCACAAAATGAAAGGCATTCTGTGAATAATTTTGTTGAAAGTGTTGTGTACAATTAATCGGATGAGGAGGTTTGTTCCTGGTGCACTTTTTAGATAAAGTTACGAAAACATTCTTTCTATATACTTGTGTCAACATTTTCGAGTTTCCCAGCGAACAGCCGATGTGATAGCGCAGAAGTATATGCCAGCTCGGTTTATTACAATAAAAAAAACCAATACTGGAGGAAGAAATGATATATTAGTGCGGAAACTGAAACACTTGCATTTTTATGGTTCATAGTCAAAAAGTATTTCAACTAACATGAAAATAATAGTTTCATTTTTGCAGGTTCGCTGGAAATAAAAGGACATATCGAGAAGTTTCCAATTTATTTAATTTGTACTCATCGAGCTACTACAGAAGCCAGACTTCATTTTCAAAGTTTTTGTACAGCATATCGAATGCATACATCAAAATGCCAAATACAAGTGCGGAGAAAGAGGAAACTAGTAGACAATTTAAAAAGGTAAATAATGAGTATTGCAAACATATTCAAGAAGTTACTAAATACTTTTTAGCTTGCAGGGTTGGACAACGTTTTGGGATACATTTACGGTTCATATGTAAATATATATCCGAAACCCAGCACACAAAATTCGGTCTACTTATGTGAATGGCCACGGATTAATTTCCATTACATTGCAAGGCATATGTGATGCCAACAAAAAGTTCTTGGATGTGTTTGTTAGACCTACCAGCAAAATCCACGACTCCCGGATTTATATACTGTCACATGTGTCGAAAGATATACCTAGGATTTGTGAGAATAAATACCACCTCTTGGGGGATGCGGCCTATCCGCTAAGGGAGTTTTTACTTACGCCTTATCGGGACTATGGTGATCTAACCGAAAAGCAAAAAAGTTTAATAAAAAGCAATGCCAAACGAGAGTGAAGATTGGAAACTCATTTGGTTTGCTAAAACAAAGATCTCGGCAACTGGTTCGGTTAGATTACCATACAGTCTTAAGACTGTCCCAGTTTGTATTAGCGTGTTGTGTTTTGCATAACTTATGTATCGACGAAGGTGATTTGTGGGAACACACAAACGATGCTAATCAAAATCAACAGAACAGAGAACGTACTTACCCAGAACCAAACAGTCAACATAAAAATTTGGATGGCACTATTTTGCTCCTTAGAGGGCAAGTAAAGCGAAACAGTATTTGTGAAAACATTTAAAAATTTTAAACAAAAGTTTTTTACAAATGATTTTATTACTTTCTAATTTTTTTTTGAATAAATATTGTTTTCTTAATGGTACATTTCTTAATACAGTCGGTATAGTATTAACTAATACGGGTTGGAAAATGTTTTATAAATAAGGATTCGCTCGACCTGGCGAAAGGGAGTATTAAGTGCTAATACTAGTATTAACTAATACCAGGTTGAACCGAGTATTAGTGAAATCTAATAAATAAGGCTGTAAAAGACTGTTATAGTGGTACCCGTGGCGTGATGGTTAGCATGTCCACCTGCTAATCTGGAGGTTCGAGGTTCAAATCCCAGCAGCGGCAAAAATGTTTTTCTACGGGTATCGCCTTTCGCGAGGAATTGGCAAGTCCTCCGTTAGTACACATTGCCATGCGCCATAATTGCGCTTTCTCAATTAGCCGTTCGGAACCGGCAGAAAATTGTAGGTCCCCTCCATTCCCTCACAAGGCATTGTTGTGAGAAATGCGCTAGGCCCAGGGGCTCCTCGATCTGTTGCGCCACCCTATTTTTATAAAGACTGTTATAAAGGAAATTGAAAATTGTACCTAATTAAAAATAATGTAATGATAAAAAAAAACTAATTATAATTCTTATCATTACATTATTTTTAATTAGGTAAAATTTTCAATTTCCTTTATAACAGTCTTTTACAGCCTTATTTATTAGAATTCACTAATACTCGATTCAACCTGGTATTAGTTAATACTAGTATTAGCACTTAATACTCCCTTACGCCAGGTCGAGCGAATCCTTATTTATAAAACATTTTCCAACCCGTATTAGTTAATACTTGCTTATGTCAAATTTTTCATCAAAAAAATGACCCATCTATAGCTCTGGTTACAATAAACGTAAATAATTCCCAGCTGATTTCATTTTGACTTTATTTTTTGTAGTGGTTGGCGGATATTTTTGTAGGTACTATTTACTATGGACATACAAAAAAGAAAAAGATCCGAAAATTGGGATGGTTCTCAAAAGGTAAATTAGTATATTAAGTTTCCGCATTGCTAATGATAAAAGTAAATTTACTTGTTTTCATTCATACATAGATACTACTCCGCCAGCTAGTAGAAGAGAAAATTGATATTGTGGAGAACAAAAGTGTGGACACGAATACTATAAAGTCAAAGAGGGAAGCCTGGGCTGAAATTTTAACAAAGTAAGTATACCTCAGTAAGTAATATACAATTAAAAATTTAATTTTGATTCTTATAGTTTCAATAAAGTAAGCCAAATCCAGAGGGACCTTAATCAGTTGCAAACGCAATGGAAGGCTATAAAGATGAAGGCAAAAGCCAACCAGAGTGCCTAAAAAAGAAGCCGAAATGCGACAGGAGGAAGTGGAACGACTGATTTCACTCATCCCCCACGAATTCGAAGTTGATGAGAATCAGTTCGACTGCGATTTTTCGTATTCAATGGTTTGTAATAGCTATTGTTTGAATAATAACGCAAAACTAACTTTGCTTTTTTATAAACAGGTTCAAAAGGAATACGTTTCTCCCGTCAACGTCGAAGCCAGTACTTCGAGAACGCCTTTGGTAAATATTTTGCACAACAAAAAATTTTGTCAAATTTAAAAAAACTTTCTGTTTCTTTTTTTCTAGTTCAACATATCACAGGATTATGTTGAGGTGGAGTTTCTGGAACAGGAGATTCCTGACAGTTTTTCTAAACCGTCCCATCGAACTCCAATAAAAAAAACAACCTAGGAAGGTAAGGTGTATGTTAATACGAGTTCAATTTTTTTTTAACTAAAAAGTTTGATTTTTAGGTAAAAGAGATGAAAGACGAGGAGTTGAAACTGAAATTATTTTAAGCTTCCATGGACAGCAGAAACATAGAAAAGAAATACATGGAAGAAGAGCATCTGATGAAGATGAGGCTGCTACAAGAGCAACTGAAACAGGTGGAGCAAGAAAGGAAGAAGATTTTATTTTTATTTTTTTATGAATTTGTTGTTTTTTTTTAACGAAATTAAATTTCGTTGTTAATGTGATGTCTGAATTTTGTGATTTTTTTTGTTGTTGTTTTTTACCAACCAATGTTCATTAGGTTGAGGATTTTAGATTTAAGTTTTGAATAAAAAAAATATAAATGAATTGAAAACAAAGTTATTTGTGTGAGTTTGTATATATGTATATCATCCAATGTTGGTATTCGAACCACGAACTTCCCGGTTAACAGACAGACATGCCACCAGTACACGCCACGGTACCACATTCCGCGTGGAGGCTGGAGTCCACTTTCGTCTTGAATGTAGTCAATTCTTTTGCGTATCGGTAGTACTATGTTCTGATGATTTGTTCTATGAACACACTGCGAGAAGTACATTGTTGTTGATTTTGTAACTGCAACATAGTGTTGTTTATTGTACTGTTTTCCACTTGGGGAGAGAAATCGACTTCTTCTTTAAGAGGGAATTTTTTTTAGTCTATTGATTAGTACCTGTAGATGGAAGTTGGTCCTTAAAATCGATGGCCGAATTGTGCAAAACTGCCAATGCGATTATAGTTGTTTTGGCATTTTCTAGCGAACACCTCATACCTGTTAGTAGAATTTTAAACCTCTGCTTCCAAACTCCAAAGCACCTCTCTACTGTGTTTCGAGTTGCTATGTGTGCAACATTATATCGAGTATCGGCTTCAGTACGCGGATTCAAAAGAGGGGTGAACAATATATTGCTACAAGGGTATCCTCCATCCCCAAGTAGACGACCTTTGAACTCACCATTTTCGAACCGTTGTTTTATTCGACTTTCCCTGAAAATGTGTGAGTCGTGTGTGCTTCCTCTCCAACGACAGACAATGTCATAGTAATTTTCAGAGAAGCGTTGCAAACGACTTAAGTATTTAGCGAATAATATCCCTTTCTGTTTACATAGAATTGACCTGAGGGCCCACTGATTTTTCGGATTCGTATGTGGGTGCAGTCAATTGCGCCAATGACTTGTGGAAACCCACGTATCCCAAAAAACATGTTTATGTCTTGTATCTGTGATACAAGTCTTGTATCTGTGATACAAGATCAGATATCCTTCATCTCTTTCGCTTCATAAAAAGCTCCAAATGGTTCTGTTAAGTGGGGTTCTTCCTCACTTAAATATTATGGTATCACAACGGATCAAATACTGGTCTAAGTGTGTCAGTTGGTTTTCCTGACAGCCATTTAAACCTAACCTAACCTAACCTTGTATCTGTGCAGATACGGTTGTTGGCATTTTAACATAAGTACGTCTTTTGGATGCAAATGCTTTTGCCACACGTTTGCATATCTGACAAAGAGTGGGTTGGCTAAAACCATTGATATCAGCTCCATCGTCTTGGATCTTTGAATAAAGGAATGTTAAGGTCAGATAAAGTTCATATGCTATTAATAAATGTACCTCATTGCGTCCCCAATATCGTATTGCTGCCATAACTTGTAAATCAATTGGGATATGTCCTCCTCTCTGGTCATCGCTAAGATAAGACCGCGCTATTGTTATCAACTTTTGCATATTTTCTTTCGAAAACCGATACTTCGACCTAAAATCTTCATCCCTCATTTTCATGGGATTAAACCGAGCTTAGCTTTGGCCTTCTCCTTCTCGTTGTTAAAACGTTTAAAAAATTTAAATCGTTCACAAAATCAAAATAGTTTTCCATTTCTTTTACTTTTTTTTGAAAATGACATTTGACTATAATAGGACCTTAATCCTCTTTTAAAACTCCTATGGACCAGTATTAGCTTAATCCGCCTCTAATACTGGTGTATTTTTTTTATAAATAAGTTTTGGAGTATTAGTGGAGTGTTAAGTTCGTAGTAACCTTAATCCGCCGATAGTACGGGTTTATAAATAAGGCTGTTAGAGTTACAAATAACATAAATTTTTTTAACATAAACAGTTATTTACAGTCTTTTTTTCAAACATTCTTGTTTTTTTTCAGTCCTCCTTTTCTTCCTCCTTTTTGTTTAGCATTTTTAATATCTTGTCAAGCACCGCAGAGTTCTTTTCGTCCCTTTTTCTCCTTCTTTCCTCGCGAAGCTCGAAATGCTTTTGTTTTTGTGCAAGAAAACTTGCAAACATTAATTGCTGCTTGGTTTTTCGAGCCCTGCGAGTCGGCGTGAAACTGGAACGAGCTCCATCATCCAATTCAAATACACCAGCATTCGGTAGAGCTAATGCTCTTTGGGGATTGGACGAAGGCGATGACGGCCGTTCGGGAAAAATGTCATCTTTACGAAAAGTTTGCCCTGGGGACATACCCGTGTTGACGCACAACGAATCGTCGTTTCGTACAATGTCGTACATATCATCGTCGTAAGGCGCCTCTTCCCGAATAGTCACGCTGGTGGAATTATTTTCCGACACCTTTTTGGTGCGCTTTACGATGCACTTGTATCGAGACTCAACTTGTATCGGTTTTAATTTTATCTCAAAATTTAAGATCCAGCTGTGTTGCAAGGTGGGCCCACATGAGTTTTTTTTTTCTAAACCGCTTCATTGGTCCCACAGAATTTTGCATTTCTGCATATAGGTTTAGCATAAACTTTTTCTCCGATTCAGTCCACTAACGACTCACTTGCGATTCTGTTGCTGCTCTGACTAAACTGCTGCACAATGCGACTGGTGTTTCATTGTCCTCAGGTGTCATTGTTGATGATGTACCTAAAGTAAAGCTATTCTTATTTATGAAAAAAAAATTTTTTTGCTTTAGTAAAATGTGTGTTACCTGCAACTGGGACATCTAAATGTCTTGCAGGTAGTCCAGAATACAAATAAACTTCGTCGTAGGACATCTGAACAATCATACCAGCTGCAAAATATTTAAACCATTATGTTATATAATTGAAATATACCAAACTATACTTACTAATAATATTTCGGAGAAGTAAATCATCTTCAATAATTATTGGCCCATTGGAGTTCTCTATGCAAAGGTATTCATCCAGATCTATCTCCATTTTTTCGAACAAAAAATGAAATGAAAATAGTAATTCATTAATAAATTAAATTATAAAGAGAATAATTAAAGTTTTGCTACCACCAAATTAAAACCGAACTTGAACAACCAAAAATTTTGCAGAACAAAACAAACGGGAAGAGAGCTGTCAAAAACAGCACACATACAATGATAAAAAAAGCACTTTGTTTTTTCGGTTCCAATGGGAACAAAAAAAAGCACTGCTTTTGTTTTTGCAAAGGAAATCGGCATTATTCTATTGAAATGCCTCCCTACCTGTTTAAATTTAGTTTAAGCCCCAACTCCCTATGTTCTGAATCAAAGTGGCCCCAAAAAATATATATTTTACTAAAATTCTTCTTCTTCTTTTTCATTTCCGGCGTTACGAGTAGTGATCTTGAAGCGATCACAACTCTCCCACTTTTCCGCTTCACACTAGTGATCCGCCTGTGGGGTACGCCGCGTTGACCTCAGAAAGCGTCGGCAAGCCTCCCGGTTTTGGATTGTTCCATGTCTGAGGCCAACCAAATGCTGCTGTTTTTGCATTTGCTTGTACCAGGAGTGTTTTGGCCTGCCTTTTCTTTTTCGTCGCGAATTTGTTGAAACGTTGTACGATATTGCCTTTTTGACGGGGTTCTGCGGATCTCTCCTTTGAACATGACAATACCAACTGAGCCGGTCGTGCTGAATTTTGTCCAAGATGGTACTTTTGACATGAAGGCTTCCACGGATCTTAGTACTTCTAATTTTTTTTACTAAAATTAACTTTGGTAATAATAATAATCATGATTTATTATGCAAAATATGTATACAAAATTTTGCTATTTTTTCCTTAAATCTAAACATAGTTTAAACAAATTTTTTCTATATTTTTTTGTTCTTAGCAATTCCTTTTTGTTTTTTTAATAGAGAACAGCATCGTACCTGTCAACAAGTATCTAATAATTGCTGCTCTATGTTCCGGATTTGTGCATGGTGTTTTCGTCTTCAAATTTGAGGGCAGTTTTCATCCAAGTTTCCATGAGCTTACTGATATTTCGGCATTTTCGGAAGTGTGTTTAAAATTGTTCCTGTACTTTTTGAACCATGTTCTCGAATTTTGTTGAGGGTACAGCTAGTGACCAAAATTCCGTTGTCGCTGCTATGCTTTCTGCTTGCCCTGAGTTCAATAAGTAGCAGTTGTTCTCTTCTCTCAACTTTGCTTCTTATTATAAATTCAGAGCAGGCTTCGCAATCTAGCTTCTTCTTGGGCTTTCCACCTGCGAAGCCCGAATAATATAATGCCGCCATTCGTTCGATTTCCTTTCTGCTGCACTTATATATACACAACTTGTAGCCGATTTAGGTGCAGGTAAAGATGGTGGAGAGCTTGTAGCCTCCTTCCGGGCCGAAAATATATTTTTGGAAATTTGAGCTGCATGAATCTCAGCATCCATGATTCGCTGACAATAATGGTTAAGGGCAATTTCGGTGCAGCAACAGATAGTTGGCGAAGAAATTGGAAGTGGTTTTAGATAGAACTCGACGAGTTGTCTAAAGAGCAAAGTCTTTTTCGTAGAAATGCGTGGAGCACATGCTTGCGTTTTTGGGCAAAAGCTTAATGATTGAAATATTTCCATTCTTCATCCATACCTTCCTTCTTTAATCATTTGGGAATGAAAAAAATGATTTGTAGCCCGGACAGTACTTAGTATTAGGGCAATGTTTGTAAACGCACTTAGACATATTTATCGGATTAAAGCAAAAAATATTTTTAAAAAAAGGTCTCTAATTATTTGAGACTTTTAAGAAATAATAACACTTAAATATCACAAATATAACTATTTTCACTTATCACTGTTTAAAGCACACTGGTCCCCTCATTTCTTTTGGTGTTTTTCAATCACTATAACTCTACTTTATTCTCGATAAAACCCCTAGCAAAATCAACTTTACCACGCTACCAAATTTGAAAAATTAAAACTTAATAAATTAATTAAATAAAAGTAACTAGGAGTATTGTTAATAATAATAATACTAATAAAAATAATAATAATGGTAATAACTAAAAGTAATAATTATGAAAAAATTCTAGAAATTTTTTTTTACTGTTGCAATAATTATATAGCAACAGTGGCAACTGAAAGGAAAAAAGTTATCAAATTAAGATTAAATACTCTTACTCAAAACTTTAAAACTATACCACAAATAATTTTTATTCTTCCAAGTAGTTTTTTTTATTAATTTTGTTTTTATCACTTCACTTTTTGTTCACTACCGAACTATCTTTCCTACATATGTTTCTGGTTTTTTTTAATGCTTTTTATTTTCTTTGCTAAACTCACTAACTTCCTATGTTTCTGATTTTTTTTTAAATTTTCATTATTTTCTTCACTAAATTCTCTAACCTTTTATCAGAATATCTTTCCTAAGTTTTTGTTTTGTTTTGTTTTTAAATTCAATGATTCTTTTATTTTTGCTTCCAATCCACATGCATTTTTAATAAATTTTTCTTTATAAATTTACTTCACTTTTCACATTAAAATCAACCTGTTGAACAAAATTATACCCAACCTCAAACAACTTTGTAACAGCGAAATCTTTTGTAATACTTACTGGAAGGTCCACCAATTACCCAAAGCCAATTAATTTTTAAATTAATTAAAAAAAAAAAAACACAATTTTTATTAACAATATCATAGCATATTTTTATTGAACAGGTAAAGAAAAACAAATTTTTATTATTATTTAGAAAAATAAAATAAAAAGCACATCTAGAATTTATTTGTCAAAAAAAAAAACATAATTTTGCTATACAAAAATTATTTTGCTGTGAAATCTACAAATTCAATAAGAATACAAACGATAGATGGTGAAAAATGCGTTCGAATAAGACTCCCTTCATCAAGAACACTCCGGACGACCCCCACAAGCACGATGGCAACAAGAATAAATAAAATCAAGAAAAAAATAAATAATCAAATTTAAATAGTGGTGCTCCTGGGTGCTCATGAGGTGCTCCGCTATATAGGAAATCTCTAAACAACCAACACCTTAAGAAAAATGTAGTCCAAAAATTAAAACACTTAAAACACTTGAACACACCAAATTTTGAAAAAATAACATTTATTCAAACCAAATTCAAACAACAACAACAAAATTATTACATTCTTTTTCATTGGACTTACTTTTACCAGCTTTTCTTAGACAACCCATTCTATTCTTTTTCTACCTAAAAAGAAAAAAGTTTATACCTTAACTTTAACTTTAATATTTTCAAAAAAATTTACCTTTTTTCTTCTTCTAAATATTTTTTTTTTATTTTTAAGCGCAGCTTCTTCAAGACTTGTTTCTCTGAAAATAAAATAATTGATAATAATATTTTATGAGGAACTCGGGGTCCTTATATAGTCTGGCATTGAACCTGACATACTCAGATATGATCATAATTTGGCTGCAAAAATATTATCTTTGCCTCATAGCAGTGCCTGCGCTGAGAGGTCTTTTTCCAAGCTAAATTTGATGAAAAATAAACTCACCAGCCGACTTAAATCTGAAACTTGCGATTGTGATTGTTAAGATTATGTGCTTTCTTCAGGTGTGTGAAATTTTTATCAATAAGTCAATTTTCATACATATATGGTGTTGTTTCGTTTTTTATTTCAAGTGCCACCTTTTTTTCTCGTGGTACCCGTGGCGTAATGGTTAGCATGTCCACCTGCTAACCCAGAGGTTCGAGGTTCGAATCCCAGCAGAGGCAAAATGCAAAAATGTTTTTCCACGGGTATCGCCTTTCGCGAGGAATTGGCAAGTCCTCCGTTAGTAAATTTATTGCCATGAAAAGCGCATTCTCAATTAGCCGTTCGGAACCGGCAGAAAATTGTAGGTCCCCTCCATTCCCTCACAAGGCATGGTCGTGAGAAATGCGCTAGGCCCAGGGGCTCCTCGCTCTGTTGCGCCACCCTATTTATTTATTTATTACCTTTTTTCTCGAGTGCCACTGTTTTTTGCAACTTTTCCAAAATATCCAACGGTAAAGCTGCTGCGAATTTCTGCCATCTAAATTTCTGTGGGCAGAAATCTTGGAATGTCAAATTGAAAAAAAAAAAAAAAAATTTTAGTTTGCAAAAGTTGGTTTGGCGCGTAACCGGAAAAAATTTTAATTTCTTACATAAAGTTGAAAAAAAAGTAAAAAATGGAAAATAAATCTCAAAGTTTTAACATTCAGTGCTGCCTAACACTTAAAGGCGCATCCAAACAGGTAAGTGGGTGAATTTTGTGTTTTTATTTTTGTAGCAAAACAATTTCTTTGTGTGTTGAAACCTTGAAACAAAATCTAACATTTTCCTTTTATTTCAGACGAAAATTACCAGGAACAGCTCCAACAACATAGCCGATTGCTTTATACCAAATATCATAATTTTGGAAGTTCCATCTATGGATGAAAATTATAGCGACGACGAAGTTGCTGTTGCTGTTGCGGGACCTGATGAGAATGCCACCAAAGAGATTGGGGTAGAAGCGCCCACTAAATTGCTTCTGGCGCAACTGGAAGTGTTGCTCCCCAAAGTTGGGAAGACTTTCAACTTAAAAAACAAAACAAAAATGTGGACCCTGATAGCAGCCGAGCTCGAGAAGGAAGGATATAGCTTCAGTGTTGCCCAAGTTCAGGGCAAATACCGAAGCCTTGAACGTCGCTTTAAGCAGACAAAGCTTCATAACAGCAAAACTGGGCGGGATAAATTAATATGTCCTTTCAAGTGGTATGTATTCTCTCAATTGAATTGAGAAACATTGTTTTTAAACTTTTTTTTTTCAATTTGTTCTAGGGAGCTTGACCGCATTTTGGGTGAAAAAAGGGGGGTTCACCAAATTATTTCATTGAAGACCATATATGTCCGATGGCATTTCGCGAGAGCAGCTAATGAGTTGGCCTGGAACTAGCTGCGAAACAGTGGCACCAACAACATCTGGTAAGAATTTAAGAAAGTGTACATTCTTCCTACATTTCTGATTTTTACTATGCTACCTTATTATATGGCAAGTGAAATCACTTTGGGAATTTTGTTTTGATTGAAAATGTAACGATACTGCTTTGTGGTAAATATAATTTCTGACCAGGAAATATTTAATTTGTAGTTGTATGTCTATTCATATAGAAGTAACGCTATAAAATACATGAAGAATTTTTCAATTTCTGATTTTGTCAGAAACACTTGGTACATTTTTTAGGGTTCCATCTATATTAATAGACATACAGCCATGAAGTATATATTTTCTGATTAGAAATTATATTTATCACAAAGCTGTATCATTTTTTTTTTTTTTGTAATACAATTTTTTTTGAAGAACTTTCCCATTTAAAGCCGATGATTCTTCAGATAAAGTGAGCTGATTAGGCTTTTCGCGAAGCTCTACCTTTCTAACTATACCTCGTATTTCTTAAACGTCAAATGACTACTTGTATGAAAAAAAAAACAAAATTTCTTCGGTAGTGACATTGAATTTAATCAAAATTGTTACTAAAAAGTGTTTTTATTGGAAAAAATCAATGAAAAACAATAGTGTGTTTTAACATATTTATATATTAAAGAACAATTCAATAATTGTGAACTACTAACCAATGGCTTCATAAATATATTCCAAATGCAATCTGTTTTGCAAAGTTAATTCAGTTTATTAAAATAATAAACTTAAAATAATTGATAATAATATTAAAACAATTGAAAAACAGATATTTTTACCTTCTATGGAATGTAAATGCTATTAAAACGTACATATCTAATTTTTTATTTGATATTCTTTACATCTGGGACATTTTATTGCTGCTGTTAACTTGTTCAGATTAAATTGTTTTCGTGTTCGAAAGTACTTACATAGTTTGTTTTTCAGAGAGTCTTGTGAACATGGAGCTTTCTTCATACGCAAAAACATTAGACCCAGTTTTAAAACTGCGGTATTTAACAAAAATTAAAATTGTTGGAAAGGATCCATATTCAATGGTACACTCAAAAGAGTTACCAAAAAATGTTAATGTGGCATCCATTTTCAACTATTTAATCAAAATAAGATCTGCAAACACTGGAAATGAGTGCAACAATAGAAAGAGCATAAGCAAAGCTCAAGATCTTTTTGAAGATCTTGGGAAAGGTATGTATCAAAGTATTTACATCTCATAAACTCTAAGTTAAATTATTCCTTACCAACTTTCACTTTTAGGTACCTCATTCCCAGCGTTTAAATGAAAAACCACTGCAAGCTTGGGTGTTGGTGGATATCGATGGGGAGATTGAAAGTGCCCACTGCCAATGTAAGGCGGGCCTGTATGAAACATGCTCTAATGTTGGTATTGTCATGTTTGGACTGGAGAGTATATATCGAGGATGCAACGCAAATCCCTTGAGTATGCCAAGATAATAATATTGCAAATTACAATCAAAATAATTTCCTTATACATAAAAACATACACGCAAAACATACACACAATTCCACGAATTCTATGAGATCTTTATTTTAAATATAAATATGAATTGTTTAACTTCGAGTGTATCAACATCTTAGGTTTCGGCTCTTGATGTAGCCTGTTATTGGCGTAGAGCTCCAATCAAAAATCAAATTAATTCGTCAATTGAAAAAATTGATTTCAAGGAAAAATCTTCACCAAGTTCAAACTAAGGCATCGCTTTGAAGATCGACGAAGAAAAAAAAAATTGAAATTCTGAAAACACTTCAAAAAGATATTTTCCACAGCTGCCATAACATTGGCGAAGAACTTTGTAATTGACGAATCTCCAAATTTTCAGTTTCTCGAAGATTATTACTTCGAGAACTTAAGAACTTAAGGTAGAATATTCCACTTATTCCAAAACAGATTTGAATTTTTGAATTCAATTTCAATACCACTAGAAATTGCTAAAAAAAATAGACTCGGTTACGAGATTGCATCACCCAACAGCATAGTGCAAAAAATTCGTATTGGCGAATCACTGCTTCTATTTTCAAGGAAGTTGCGCGAACGAAAGTAGACAAGCCGTCAATGAGTTTATTAAAGAAAATTTGCAAGCCAACAACATTTACAACTGCAGCAACTGTTTACGGTCAAAAAAATTAAAAACAAGCAGTAAAGTATGTTGAAACTTTTTTGGCCGCTAAACATTTGAAGTCACAAATGAGAGCTTGTGGAATTTTTGTTGATGAGAATCATTGTTTTTATGCTGCTACTACTGACGCAATTTTCGAATGCGATTGTTGTGGACTCGCACCGTTAGAAGTGAAGGTCCATTTACAGATAGGTTCCAGAAATCGAGTGAAATGAAACCGAAACCGAAATTGCAAATGGAGTGAATTTATTTTCAGTGTTCTGCATTTCGATGGATTTCATCAGTCCGAAAACTTTTCGAAATCACTTCAAGTGAAATTGAAAACAGCTGATACATGTCATCTAATCAGAAACTCAATTTATTTGATTTCAATAGTTTCTTGAGTTTCTTTAACTTTAACTTTGTCCTTGACCGGAAAACCCCTTTTCTACTGTTTTTTCTACTTTGTGGTTTTCATATTTCTTTCTAATCAGCGTAGTTCAGGTTCAGTTTGAGACTATATAAGGACTCCAAATTTGTGACTAAAATTGTATAATATATAAAATAGATTTCATAAGCAGGCGATTTGCTGAAACGAGAGCGAAATTTATAAAATAAAAATATATACAAGAAAAGAAAAGTTAAATTTTTGGAAAAACTTAAAGTTAAATGTAAAAGTGTTAGTTAGTGTCATTTTTTAGGTGAAAATTCAATGGGCTGCATAAGAAAAACCATAAATAGTAAGTTTGAAGAATAAAAAAGAAAATATTTTATGGTTGTTGTTTAATTTTTATTTAATAAATGGTATTTTTTTAAAAAAATTGGTTTTGTGTGAGTGGTTTAAGTGTTAAAATGTACATATATTTCTTAAAGTGTTGGTATTTCTTTATTGTTTATGGACTTTTTGTATAGTGGGAGCACCCTCTTAAGCACACAGGAGCACCACTATTCGAAACTGAATTCTTATATTTTCTTCGATTTTTCAATTTTTGTTGCCATTGTGCTTTTGATCTTCGTAAATGGTCTTCCCAAAGAGAGGCTTCTTGAAAAACAGCGTCCATCATCTTTTCTTCGTATTGTTTTTCGAATATTTCAATTTTTTTCAGCAAAACAATTTTTAAACAGCAAAATAATTTTTTGTTTGACAAATAATTCAAGATTAAAAAAAAAATGTATGTACAAAATAAATTTTTAAGTTTAGCTCAGTTAAAAGTGAATCAATTGAAAGTGTTGTGTGATATGGTGGGTTGTTTTATTTTTCTTCTTCTTTTTCATTTCCGGCGTTACGATCTTGAAGCGATCACAACTCTCCCACTTTTCCGCTTCACACTAGTTATCCGCCTGTTGGGTACGCCGCGTTGACCTCAGAAAGCGTCGGCAAGCCTCCGGGTTTTGGATTGTTCCATGTCTGAGGCCAACCAAATGCTGCTGTTTTTGCATTTGCTTGTACCAGGTGTGTTTTGGCCTGCCTTTTCTTTTTCGTCGCGAATTTTGTTATATAGTTGTTTTATTGTTACATATATGGTTTTATAAATTTTAAATGTAAAAAGTCTTAACCATCATAATTATTAAGACCAATATTTTCCCATTAAAGAAAAATAGTGCAAAATATAATATTTGGATTTCTTATACTAATAGAAATATTCGATAAAATGCATACCGCGAGTAAATGTATCATTGTATCAAGTGATTACCTTTAAGATACGTTTATTAATTTAAAAACAATTAACATTTGTGTATTAAGCAAATATATATATTTTTCTTAAGACTGTTGTTTTAATTTATTGCCCAACTCTTTTCAAATGAAACACAATTTACTTATTTGTTTTGTTATTTAAACTTTTAAATAGAAAAAAGAATCTAAATAATTTTTTTTACTCTCATTACAGGAATCCGAAAATTCTTTTCAAACGCATGTTCCTGTGTATGTGGTAAAAAATATGTCGATGTAGGAACTTCGACTGACGATCTCAACAACGAATACAACTCGTATACCTATGCAAACTCTAATGACTGTGATAACTCTAATGACTATGATAGCTCTTATACCTATGATAGCTCTACTAATCTAGAATACATTCTAGTGTATTACTCCGAAACAATTGTTTTTTACACTGATATGAATTTTTGAAAGAAACTGTTTTTACTTTTTTGTTTAATGTTAAAAAATGTTAAAAATTGCACTTTTTTACTGAATTATTATTTTTACTTTGTTTTTGTGAATAATAAAAAAAATCTAATTACTTTTTACTTGTTAAATAAAAATATGTACTAGATTCTTTTATATATAAAAAACTTTGTGTTATTTTATTTGATCTGAAAAGATTCGATGTTGGTGGCTTAAGTTATTGGTTAATCTCCGTAAGTATAACAATAGATTTTGATTGAAAGTAAGGGCATAAAAGCCAAAACACAATCACGCGTCGTCCGCGCGTCGACCTCATTTGACAGAAAAATCAAAAGTTCAACCATAGGAAATCTGTAGAGTCTCACACAATCACGCTTTGTCCTCAAACGCGTCGTGTGACAGACGTAAGCAAACGTAACGAAGCGACCAAAAGTTCAGCTATGTTGAACTTTTGCTCGCTTTCTGACATATCCCTCCTTTTCAGTTTTACAATAGGGAAGAGTAATAAAATCGATGTAAGCAAAACATCGATTTACGAGACAAATTATCGATATGTCGGTATCGATGTTGAAATGTGTTTCAGCTGAAATTTATCGATGTAAATACTAAACAAATATTTAAGTTCTCGTTGTTACAGCTGTTTTAAACTTGATTTTTGTTAGATTATTCAACGTAGGTGCTGTTGAAGCATTTAAACTACTATGGATTCGCAATGATGTATTGAAAAATCGATTCATACTTCATGAATATTTTCCATAGGTATCGTGGATTTCGATGAATGAATGAATGAACAAAATAAGCTAAAAGTGCGGATAAACATCCGTATAAAATCGATATCTTTTTAATTTCAAACAGCAAATGTTATCACAAACAAGGTTGCATATCATTACGCAGAATGGAAATGCAGCATTCCTGCGCACATTATACCAAGCTCATACCCTCATTCATCTCTTTATTATAAGTAATTTACAAATTGACAATCAGTTTAATAACTATTAAAGTAATAATAATAACTATATAAAAACCGATTTTTGATATCGATAATTACTGATAACGAAAATGGTCGTTCGATATTTCAATCGATATATTTGCTTGATTTCGCACAACTTATTTATCAAAATGACAGAACGGTGCGGCAGTGCGCGTTGAGGTTCTAGCTACGTAACGTTGAGGTTGACGCGACGCGACGCGTGATTGTGTTTTGGCTTTTAGACTTTTTTGAGTAAGTAAAGAATAAAAGAGAGATACAAACTAATGTTTATGTTTGAACTATAACAAAACGTCACTTAAGCACAGCATTCACGTTCTTTTATTACACATTTCGGTTTGAAGAAATTATTTGAATTCAGTGATTGATGAGTGCGCACTTTGACATTACTTCATCTATTAACTTCAATGAGAGTGCACCAACCAAATTTCTAGTAAAATAAACAAGTTTTGTGTGATTGCAACGGAGTTTTTTTTACTTACATTTTTAAACGCGACTTTTTTCTTCTTCCATTCCACACAGATAAATTAGGGTGATTTCAAATCACTTGGAAACCGGCGAAACCGAATTGTGGAACACAACGATTTCATTTCACTTCGATTTCGAAAAATATGAAATCGATATCGATAAAAGTGAAATGCAGAACACCCAATCTTAATTTCGATCGATTTCGATTTCATTTCACGAGAAAGTGAAATGTGGAACCCAGCTGTTAGTCTAAAAAATGGAGAGGATATTGATATGAAACTAAGTGATACGAACTGTTGTATCTATCTTTAAAATAAATGATAATACATACCAAATGAATGAAAGTCACTCGTATTATTATCAAATACAGCTTCAAATTTTCATTACAAAATCAAATTTTGGATATTTTTGTATATATTCACCGCTCCGCAAAGTAGAGGTAAGAGTTCCTCTCAATTTAGTTTTCATTGAAGAAAATATTTCAAAATGTGAATTTTTTTAGAATTGTAATTCTAATAGTTTTTTTTTTTTTGCATCATTTCATTTTCTTTTTCATTTTCTTATTCAAATGAATTTAGTTTAATGTAAATATATGTACATAAACGAATCTTAAGTTAAGTTAAGTTAAGTTAAGTTGAGCTAGGTTATTTTAAGTTAAGTAAGAAAAAGAAAAAGAATACAAAGCAAAATACAATCGAATAAATGAAAAATTTAAATTACTGTTTTTTTCTTAACCTCTAATCTAAATCTAAGGAAGTTATTGTTGAAGGAACAACCGACGCGACGGGCTCAAATTTACTAAAGCACAGCAGGTGCGAACTATGGCATCCATATACATTTCACTTGTGCCACTTTTTTTTTAAATTGCCGTCAAAGGCTGAGTATTTGACAAAATTAAATATTTTTTCCACAGTGTTCCAATGACTCTCTCGATGTGAATTCTCGAATGGGCCAAATTTTTGGAATCCTCCAAAGCAAATGAATCAAGTTGTAGTTTACCTAAAGTAAGTATAATTCTAGTAAGATACAATTCCTAACAATAATAATTTTAAATTACCGTCCATAAACGTGGGCATTTTTAATTCAGCTCCTTTTGACCGTACTGTTTCATGTATTAGGAAGCCTCTATCGGACAAAACAATATCTTCAGGCTCTAAGTAACTTAAAAAATCCGAGTTCTCCACAATGAACTTGTCGCTACACCTTGCATCCATTTGAGGTATATACTATCGCTCAACTTGGAGCTATACCTATCAAATATTTAATGGTTTCGGTGTGTTTGTAGGATGAATATGTAGCAGCTCTTGCAATAGGTTGACCTTAAAAAGAATTGAATAATAATTTCAAAATATATGTATTGTTCAAGTTATTTGTACCATACCTGATTTTTCAATTCGAATTTCGTAGCAGTCTATAATCACTGCTAATTTGTTTCCAAAAAAATTTTTGAAATACTCGGGTGTGTAATGCAGTCTCACATCTTTACTGGGCCAAGATATAAACGCGTTGAGTTCCAAACTCAAAACAATTACACAATCGTGAAATTTTTTGGATGCTGTGAAAGTAGATATTCCAAACATGTAACCCAGCAGCGTGAAAGGAAGATCCAAACGAAGTTTTATGAGGGTTAAAATCAAAACTTGAAATTTATTTAAGCTTAAGTTTTCGAAAAAACAGTTTGGGATGCTTTCTAATATGGCCTCATAAATTGTCATTAAAGTCTTGTTGTGTGACAGTCCTGTAAAATAACGACACTTGTCATCATTTTCTTCAATGAACTCCACACCGATTTCTTTTTCTAGATCTACAATTTTGGAATGCTTTTGCGCCAAAAGTAGATCCTGTTTTTATTTTTCGGACTCTATCATAGCAATATCCTTCATTTTCAGATCCGTTTGAGTCCCTTAAAACAAAACATAAGCAACGTTAGCACATTTAAATCATATTTGCTTAATGGAAATACTTTACCTATCGAACAATGAGTCGGGTTTTCGACAGCATTCATCTCTTCTAAATATTCATTCAAATATTCTTCTTCTGAAAATGCTTCCTCTTCCTAGATTACTTCAACCTCGACTTGGACATTTTCAACACGGACAGGGACAGTACATTCAGCTAGTAAACAAAAAAATTATCAGAATTTCTTGAATTACTTTATTTCCATCGCGCCTCCTTTGACGTGTAAATCTGCCAGCTTTGAGTTCTGGTTTCTTTGTTGTTTTATAACCCATATGTACCTAGGTTTGGTACCCAATCTGGATTTAGATTATGCAGAAGTTTTGCGTTCGTGCCTAATAACTCCTTATTAGTAACGTACCTACATATACTTCATAACCCATTTTGACATACCTCTAATGAAATGCACACACGAGCCACTTTAGTGTTCAGGTGTTTCCTGTTAATAGCAGCTAACCACAGCCTGCGCCTTTTTTTGATTTTTGAAAAACATGTCTCAGTGAAAATCTTTGAATCTAAACTGTTGCCAGTTTGTCAATAATTGTGCTACAGAGATGAATGGAGGCTTTCTGAGCTCAGCATAATGTGCACAAGAATGTCGCATTCAAAAATTTCCACAAGTTTTTCAAAAATCGCCTGCAAGGTTTAATTTTAGTTCACTTTTGACTTTTTCCTTTGCCTAAAACTAACTGAAAGACAGCAAACTTTTTCTCTATGATAACCTGGACAGCAAACTATTTCTCTATGATAACCTGGTTGTTTTTTTTTTTTTTTACTTTACAGAAGACGAGTTAGCTGTTTCACCGCTTGCGAAGGGGCAGCGGACCACCGGCGTGGCGCCGCTGCGGTGTCGAAGAAGGCATGGAAGACGTTGGAGGAAATCAAAAACGAACAAAAGGAATATCGTTCCAAAATAATAAAAATTTTTAGAAAAAAAGGAAAACGCCAATGACATTAGAAACAACAATAAGTAAAATTATAGAAAAAATGTCTGAAAAATGAAGTAATTAAAATAAGATTTTTTAAAAAACGTATTCTTATTTATTTATTTTATAGTTATAATTGAAAAGTGGGGTCAATTATTTCCTTGGGTCAGTTGTTGGCAAATCAAGTCCTTTACAGCATTGCCTCTGGTGACTTCCATTAATGGGATGTTCTCCACAAGATTGTGGTTCGATCCTCTTCGACTACAAATTCGATGTCATCTTCTTCACCTATATTATGCAGTACGGCACATGCCCGAAACCTCTGCTTCAAAATTCCAAAAGAGTGCTCGATGGCAACGCGGCAGGAGCTTAGCTTAATGTTAAAATTTTTTTGAGCACTTGTAAGATGCCCGTTGTCTCTATATGGCGTTATCAACCGGTTCCAACAAAGATATGCAGAATCACCTAAAAGGTAGTATTCTAAAAAAAAAGATGTTATATACCAGCTGATGTAGAACAACAAGAACATTTACCTTCAGGGAGTGTATTGAATCTGTCGGGTACCGAAGTGTTTTGATACACCCAACTGTTATGGGAAGACCCTGGGAAACCAACCGAAATGCTAATTAATTTTTTTGTTCATTGCAAACGGCTTGTACGCAAATGCTTACATTGCTCTTCCTGTCAATGTAGTCATTTTTAGAGAGTCCTGGTGGATCGATGACCATATGTGTACCGTCTATACAACCTAAATGTGAAGAAATAGTTATTTGAAATGTGAGTTCAATTTTCTTACCAATTGCCTTAGCAAATCCAGCTTTGTTTTTTAAATACGTTCTGGTACGTTCCATTTCTTCTTCATTGGGCCATTTAATAGTGGCTGGGCTCAAAGAACTCAAAAATCTGATGTATCTGCTTATTATTCTGCAGACAGAAGAAATCGCAAGATTAAAACGATCGCCCACATATCGATAGCTCCATGTTTCTTGCCCGGCAAACCATAAAAACACCAATGTGTGTTTACTGGCACTTATCCGTTTATCAGGACGCAACTTTATGAAAATGGTCGATTTCTCGAACCTGGGTGACAAGCTCTCAAACAGGGATATTTTGATCCTAAAGTGCGTCCTGAACTCCAACTCCGAATGCATAGGAACAATATTTTCAATATGGTTCACTATGCAATTTTGGCTTCCTCTACTTCCACTACTGAGCTCCAAAAAAATTACGAGCTCTTCTTCGTCCTCCGAGTCTTCGAGAAGTATTTGCAACAAATCTTCATCAGTCTCTTCCGTCAATTGCAAAATTAGATTTATATATTCCATTGCTAGTTTTCACTGAAAAGATAAAAATACTTCTAATTCGCGTTCAAGCACTAATTTACTTAACTCACATGTCACTTTTTGTTGTAAAACAGCGATTTTATGAGCTGAACTAAGTATTTGTTTATTGCTCACAAAGTTTTCAATAATTTAAATTTTCTTCAGTCAATATTTTTTTTAAGTTTTTAATAAGTTGCTCGTTTTTCAATTCACTGCTGAATATTTTTACTTTTTTGCTTTGACGTTTTGCGAATATTTTTTGTTCGAGCTGTCTCTTTACTTTTGTGACAATTACGCTCTTTCAGAGAGGTTGTCAGAGTTTGTGAGAGAGTTTTACTCCCACTCCTTAAAATATGACAGATTGTGAATTTCTGTCCACAAAGTAAAGAAGCAGGCCTACAAAGTGTTTTTTACCTTTCACCTACTCTGATTGTTTGAAATGTAACAACCTTGCAACGTATGTTTAGTTGTTCTTTACCTTACGAATACCCTGTTAAACCGTTAGACAAATTTCACTATACGTGTACATTTTATACCTAAAGACTATATCTGAAGGGAGAAAATATTGTTATTGTTTGTTTCCTGCTCTTACGCATACGCACTTCTTGCTCTTGATATACAGGCTTGTGGAATGCAATAAAGCTTTTCTGACAATTTCCATTTTGTCACCGGAACGGGCTATAGAATTTATATACAATGGTTCGAAGATCTGAAATCTAACTGTCAGTTAAATGTCAGCTGAAACTTCTGACACTTTTGACCAACCAGAGTGACGAAAACTGACAGTACTTTTTGAAGTCACGATGCGGAGAATGCGAGCTAAGATAACCAAGCATACTGTTGAACAATAGAAAATATTTAACCCTATGTTATGTATAAGTATTACAACTTTGGAGATGTACAAATACGGGGCGTACTCATGCATATTATTATAACAATCACAACTTTTCTAAATTTTTGAAACGTAATACCTCCGAAACAGTGGCTCGTAGGAAAACATGTAAAGGTATATTTTTTATAGACAATTTTATTATCTACAATTAAGTCCAAGATATTTTTATGACAAAACTTACCGTTTTTTAAATTAGTAAATTAGTAAATTTTTTATTTCAACATAAGTATAGTAAAACATAATGTTTTTTAGATAATACTTAGTATAAGATTTTAGTATATAATTTTTGGGTTACTTAAGAAATCTTTGAATGGAGACAAAGTAAATATACAAATAAAACAATAGAAAAATAACTGTTAACTATTTTAAGATCAATAAAAACAAAAGAAAAGTGAAAAAAGAAAAATTTTAAAAAAGAAAGATTTTAAAAAAGAAATATTTTAGCACCTTAAATGATTGAAAAGGTCTCTTTTAAATATGGCAAAATTGTTGATTCTCCTCAGATTGGCAGGTAAAGAGTTCCACAGCCCAACAGCGTGAACAAAAAATTGTCTTTTGGAAACAGTATACCTATGTGTTGGTACTATAAGTATTCTACTTCTCTGCGATTGTGCAAAAACTATTTTATCGTAAAGGTAGTCCGGAGTCTTTGTCTGTATTAAATTAAAAAGGAACAATAACACCTTGCTGTCTAGGTAATTTTGAAAAGACATGTTGAAGATACCATTTGCATACTGTGTGACATGGTCAAACCTGCGAATACTGTGTACAAAACGTGCTATACTGTTAAAAGCAACTCGGAGTTTTCGGTGACTATTGCTATCTACGTTACAGAAAATTACACTTCCATACAGCATGATGGGAAGGATTAATGTTTTAGCCAAAATGGTTTTAGTTTTAATCGGAAGATAGTTCCCTGAGGTACTGAGCACTCTAAGCGCACCATACGTTTTGCCAACGGCGCAAGAAATATGATCCTCCCAAGTTAAAGTTTGGTTGAAAATGTTGCCTAAGTTTTTAACTGTTTTCATGTAAGGAAGAATGGAAGAACCAAGTTCTACCTCTGGGAAGCAGGTTGTATCTAAAGCATTTTTGCTAATGACAATGGCTTGACTTTTCTTCGGATTTAATCGCAGTTTATTTTCCACTGCCCATTGAAATACTTTGCTCAGGTCAAGGTTTAACCGGACGGTAGCGTCATCTACCATTCCGATTCGATAGCTATAGTACAGTTGGACATCATCTGCGTACATAAGCGCCTTACAAGACCTGAGAACATCAGGAAGGTCGTTTATAAATAACGAAAATAGTAGGGGCCCAAGAATAGAGCCCTGTGGGACACCGGCGTTAGTGTACAAAAAATCGGAAAGCTTGTTATTGATCGACACAGCTTGAGTTCTTCCTTGCAAATATTTTTGAATGAGAGCAACCGCGGTTCTTTCAAAACGAAAATTCAAATTCAGTTTTCTCAAAAGAATCTCATGAGACACAGTGTCGAATGCCTTTGAGAAGTCAAGCATTACTAAGGTCGAAACATTTTCATTGTTAATTTCATGACGAATATCATCCACTAATTTTAAAAGTGCGGTCAGACAACTGTGCTTTGGTCTGAAGCCCGCTTGAATTGAAGATAAAAGCTTGTGCTCCGTTAAAAACATGGAAATCTGTTGAGACATTATTTTCTCAAAAGCCTTCGAGATGAAAGGCAAAATTGAAATTGGCCGATATTCCACGTGGTTTGAAGTTGAGTTTTTGGGAATAGGGATAATTTTGGCAACTTTCCAAATAGAAGGGTAAGAAGAGGTGGTTAACATGAAATTGAATATATGTGTAAGGAAGGGTAAAACTTGGGGTAAGATAAGCTTTAAAAACTTTGGATGAATTTCGTCTAAACCTATTGCCTCCGATTTAATTGCAAGGACTGCCTTTAATACTTCGAAGTCGGTAATGCATCGAAAACTAAATCCATTTGAATGTTCTCTCACAAAATTAAAGTGGGAAGAAGTACTGTTTTGATCAGTTGAATTTTGAGAAGAAGAACTAGCAAACAATTTATTTAATTCATTGGGGTCACATTCAATGTTACAGTTGCTGGGCTTATTATTTATACCTAAGCTTTTGACATTACGCCATAATTGTTTTGACGACAAACCATTAAACTTAGACTTAAAGTAATTGCATTTAGACTTCTTGATTTCTTTATTTACAATATTTCGAAGTTGTTTGTAGTCTTCATAAAAAGAAGAAAATCGAAAACGTTTCCATCTCTTGAAAAGAGCGTTTCGTTTTGAGATCAGTTGTTCGATCCTGTAATTAAACCATCCACATCGACGACTACGAACAGTGATAGTTTTAGTTGGAACACAAATATTGAACAGATGGTTGACTTTTTCTGTAAAAAACTGTATTTGCTCATCAACAGATGGTTGGAAGTAAATGGTTTCCCAGTTAACATTAGAGGTCTCAGCAGATAGAAATGACAAATCGATTGACTTAAGGTCACGGTATTGTATTGTTTCTGATTCAACAGATTGGCAAACATTTAGGTCATAGAAAGCAATAATTAAGTCGTGCCTTGAGAAGCCAGATGCATTCAACTGATTATAAAAGTTAACCTTACTGAGTTGGTTTACGAGCATATAGTCTATTAGCGTAGAGCTAGTCTGCGTAAAATGGGTAGCAACAGAGTCGTTAACTGGGAAAAGATTTAATGAAGTTAAACTCCTAGAAAAATTAATAACGTTATTATTTAATTTGTCAAAAAAATTTGTGTTGAAGTCACCGGCTATTAAAATATGACGGAAGAATGGACTAATTTCCGCAATAACATTCGTCAAACAACTAGAATCGTATACATCTGGAGGTTTATACATGACTCCCATCAGACATTTTTCTGCATCAATTACGGATTCAACGAAAACAAACTCCAAACCATTTCCATCCGATTTTTTTACAACTCTTGCATTGAATTTTTTCTTGACAAATATGGCAACACCCCCTCCTCTGCCATTACGATCAGACCTGAAAATATCATAATTTGTCATTCCAAAGACACTGCTGCTTATTTCTGGCCTCAACCAAGTCTCCGATACGCAGATAACATCCACAACATCCTGTTCAAAAGTAAGCTTAAATTCATCTAAATGTTTTCGCAAACTTTGTGCGTTTATGTGACAAACAGAAATACCTTCATACCTATTACGAAAAATTCTAAGCATTGTATTAGTAGAGTTAAATCGCGAATCACGCCTTGTCTGTGGAACCCTACTGTTACTTATTGGACTTGTATTCATGTGTTGTTGAAAAAAATTGATAATGATATCGCCGCCAAACGAGAGAGAGTAAACAACCTGATGCCGCTAGAAACAGTTTCATTGAAAATGCTAAAATCAATTTACGTTTTTCAAAAATTAAAAACATAAAAGTTAAAATTTTAATAAAAGAAGAAGTTAAACTAAAAATAGAAAAAAAGTTAAGATTTAGGATAAGTTTTAGAAATATATCATTTAGAATTGAATTTAGAGTTAATAATAAGCTATGATGGCAGCTCCTCCTGAGTGTAGTTTCGTGGTGAAATGTCATTTTCATTTATGTTGTGCTGCTTTTGCCGCTTATCGTGGTGAGTTTCTTCGGGTATGCGCTGGTTTAATAAAGTGTCAAGATGACCAAGAGATTGAAAGTTGACAGCTTTGGAAGTTTTGTTTACTGTTCTTACCTCCAAACTTGATGTTGCTTCCGAACCGACGACCACACTTGAGGATTTACTTCAATTTCCCACAGAAAGAAAAACGCTGACTTCTTTTGTTATGTTTATGTTTATTTGCACGTAGTGATTGTCTTTAGGTTTTTTAAGTTTTATTTTACATTATTTAACGAAAATGAAATGCCAAGACGATAAAATTTTTAAATATAGAAAAAATACAAATGCAAATGGCAGATGGCCCAAGTAGAAAATTAAAAGAGAACTTTTCTCGCTCGTGGTTGAAGTTATAATGCCCTGCCGTCGCTATGCGATGCAACACTTTTAGGAAAAATGTAGTAGAATTTTTACTTTAGATTGAATTATTGTAGAGGGCGAACTATTTTGGAGTTAGGCACTGTTCACACTGATGTCGTATGAACATTACCGCCCCCCTTGGCGAAATACGCCAAAAAAAATATTACTGAAAATAAAGCAAGTGAAATTTTGTTTAATTGGCAATTTAGTTAATAGGCAATAGGCACAGTTTTACTATGGGGCGGACTATTTCTCCGTTTTGGGTTTTTAATGTTGCAACTCTGACTCGACCATCGGAACCCGGGTGTATATTTATAACACGACCTAGACGCCATTCGGTGGATGGCAGATTTTCGTTTTTAATGACGACCAAATCATCAACTTTAATGTTGGTTTGAGGTGTTTTCCATTTGTGTCGTTGATGTAGTTCCTTGAGGTATTCATCCTTCCATCTGTGGCAGAACTGTTGTTGGAGGCATTTTACTTTTTCCCACCGATTGATTAGCGATAAATTTGCATCGGCCAGATTCGGTTCCGGAAAAGATAAAAGCGGACCGCCGCGTAAAAAATGCCCCGGCGTCAATGCCAACAGATCAGAAGGATCTGTGGACATGGACGATATTGGACGCGAGTTCAAACATGCTTCGATACGTGCTAAAACCGTTGCAAATTCTTCGAACGTAAATTTGGCCTTGGTCCCCAGCCCTCTTAAATGGCTTTTGAAACTTTTAACGCCGGCTTCCCATAGACCTCCCATGTGAGGTGCCCCGGGTGGAATAAAATTCCATTTCAAACCCTGAACGCCATACTTAAGACTCGTTTCTTTAGGAATGGTGCCTACAAACTTCTTAAATTCCTTGCGTAAAATTGCATCGGCACCTGTAAAGTTCGTTCCATTGTCGGAGAACACTTCTTTAGGTAAACCTCGTCTAGAGGTGAATCTGGCAAAGGCCGCGAGGAACGCTTCAGATGACAAATCACTTGCCGCTTCAAGGTGAATTGCCTTGGTGGAAAAGCAGACAAACACACATGCATACCCTTTGGTCATACGACAATTCCGTGCATTGAAACTCTTGATTGTGAAGGGACCCGCGAAGTCTATTCCAGTAAATGTGAACGGTGGAGAAAAGGTAACTCTTTCGGGCGGTAGGGCAGCCATCATCTGCTTGCTTAAGTCTCTTTTGTTGGTCGCGCATATGGTGCAACGACGGATGCAAGACTTAACCAGAATTTGGAGTCTTGGTACCCAGAAACTTTGTCGTGTTAGTCGCACCATTAAAGAGTTGCCACCGTGCATAGAAATCTCATGAATGAATTGAATCAGGAGGCAAGCAAAACGGGATTCAAAGGGTAGTATTATAGGGTGACGTTCATTGTACGAAATGTCTGAGTTCGTTAGTCGCCCATTGACTCTAAGAAGCTTGTTTGAATCCAAAAATGGATTAAAGGACAAAATAGAACTTTTCGTTGACACTGGCTTGCCAGCTGCAAGCAGAGAATATTCTGTCGAAAAGTGAGCTTCTTGAGCCAATCGGATTAGACGAATTTTCACAAACTCCATTTCCGGTTGCGAGATGTCACGAGACTTGTATTTGCTGGGCTGTTGCTTTGAGACAGACCCGAAGAAGCGAAAAACATAGCACAATACGCGCATAGCGCGGGATAACGTCGAAAAACGGTCAAGAAAGTCTTCTGGTTCTTGTTGAACTACCAATGAGTTGGTGTTTTGCTCAGAAACGTCGAGAGAAATGCCAGAAACTTTGTCATTTGGCTGGACCACTAAGGAGGAAACCTCTTTCTGTTCTAGATCTTCAGTACGTGGAGCGTCTGGTAATGCCACCGGCCATTGAGAGGCTGGTTCACAGAGCCATGCTGGGCCCTGCCACCACATACGATTCTGCTTCAGATCGGAGGGCATTACACCTCGAGTGGCCAAGTCCGCGGGATTTTCGGCAGATCTGACGTGCTTCCACACTGCGTTGCCGACATTGTCCTGGATTTCACTGGTACGGTTTGCAACAAAGGTTTTCCAAACGCACGGAGGTTTTTTGAGCCAAGCCAAAACTATGGATGAGTCTGTCCATAAAAAGATTTGATATGTCTGGACTGGAAAATTGGGTAAGTAAAATTTTATCATTTTGGAAAGCAAAAGTGCTCCACACAGCTCAAGACGCGGTAAAGAGACCGTCTTTAGAGGGGCGACTTTGGACTTCGCACACATCAAGTAGGAGGATGCTTCTCCATTAGGGTGACTTGCGCGTATATAAAGCGCTGCCGCATATGCTTTCTCGGAAGAGTCACAGAAGCCATGAAACTGAATCTCCACAGTGGGCGAGTATTCAACCCAACGTGGGATTTCTATAACCTGTATTTCAGGTAATGACTCTGCAAACTCTTTCCAAGTGGCAAATGATTCAGGGCTGATACGCTCGTCCCACTCAGTGTGCTCAGCCCAAATGCGTTGCATCAATGTTTTGGCGATTATCACTACGGGGGCCAACCACCCCGCAGGATCGAAAAGACGAGCAATTTGAGAGAAGACCTCTCTTTTGGTCGGATTTGTCGACAGTGGAATGCGTTGCGTGGTGAAGTAAAAATTGTCTCCTTTGGCATTCCATCGTACCCCTAGTGTTTTTGTGGTGCTGTCAGCATCGAGCTTCAAGAAACTTTCGTTCAGCACATGTTCTGGTGGCAAATGGTTAAGTAAGCTAGACGAATTTGCGGTCCACTTACGTAGTGGAAACCCAGCTGAGTTAAGCAACGCTATAAGTTCGATTTGTGCCTGTTTAGCCGAACTGAGAGAGTGACCACCAGATAGAACATCGTCGACATAGAACTCCGATTGAATGATTCTAGACGCTAGGGGATACACGGTTCTGCCTTCTTTTGCCAGTTGCAAGAGGGTGCGGATGGCCAGATATGGAGCACAATTGACACCAAAAGTGACGGTTTGAAGTTCAAAGTCTTCGATTTCGGACTCTGGCGAACTGCGAAAGAGGATTCGTTGAAATGGAGTATCTCTAGGGTCGACCAAGATTTGGCGGTACATTTTCTCAATGTCCGCATTAAAGACAAATTTATAAAATCTCCAGCGGAGGATGAGAGATGGTAAATCTTGCTGCAATATGGGCCCTGGATACAACAAATCGTTTAAACTTACCCCATTCGACGACGATTGAGACGCATTAAAAACAACCCTCACTTTGGTGGTCGTGCTTTCAGGCTTTATGACCGCATGATGTGGCAGATAGAACGAGTTTACTTGACCTCTGGAAATCTTTTCGACTGGAGGCGCTTTCCGCATATGGCCGAGGGCGAGGTATTCTGAAATAACGCTTGAATATTGAGACCTGAGCTCCGCCTTCATGGCTAACGATCTTTCGACTCTAGAGAACTGCCTTAGTGCGATGTGCCTAGAGAACCCTAACTTGCCCCTTGACGATTGTGCCTTGAACGGCAGACGAACCACATACCTCCCATCTGAACGTCTCGAAGTCGTGTTTTTATATAATTCGTCACAGTAGCAGTCCTCTGTTGACCGAGTGACTGTGGACGGCAGTTCCTCGAGCTCCCAAAATTTTCGTAGCTGAGTATCCAAATTGGAAGTACTCAAACTGTTGGTCACTACGAATGTATTGAACGATTGAAACGACTCCGGAACTGGTCCAGACAGTACCCAGCCGAACATTGTATTCTGAGCCACGAGGGAATCTGCGATGAGTTGGAGACCATTCCTTATGATCGATGGGTATAAATCCGCACCGATCAGCAGATCGACCTGGGACGATTTATTAAACGTGGGATCAGCCAGTTTGAGGCCGCCACAAAGGTTAGGATCGATGATACTAAACGATGAACTTGGCAGATTGTTCGTCAATGATCGAAGCACAATTGCCTGGGCAGAAATGGTGATCTGGTCTTCATCTAAACACGTGATTGCAAACGCACAGAGTTTTTTCGACGTTATGGCGAGATTACCACTGATTCCGGAAATGGTTGTATTCTTATCCGTTACGGGCAAGTTCAAACGCTTTTGTACTGCCTCTGAGATAAAGGATATTTCGGAACCAGGGTCGATAAGAGCGCGAACTATGTGTTTGGATTCTTTGCCAACAATGCAAACTAGTGCCGTTGCAAGCAATATTTTCTTGGGAGCGCCGACATGAAAGTTTTGAAACGACGCTTGAGGCACGAATGGAAGTGACGACGCCGATATTTGAGGAGCTGTTGTTGCACTAGGGAGATTAGTGGACTGTATTTTATTTCCGTTTTCGTTAGCGTTGAGGTGCAACAGTGAATGATGCCGTTTTTTGCAGTGGCTACAAGAATATTTGCTCGTACAAGCGACCTTTGTATGACTCGCGCTTAAACAGTTGTTGCACAGTTTGTGCTGCCGTACCGTTTGGATTCTCGTTGGGATCGACATTGCCGAAAATTTGGCACACTCATAAATGGAGTGCGCAGCCGCACAGATTTTGCATTTCCCCCCCCCTGTTTTGGCAAGGTATGTGTTGACTCTATTATTGTTTCGAACATTCGTCTCCTTTTTGGGAAGTCTATTAAGCCCTGTGCCTTTTGTCGACGTGGTGTCCGAAATGGACTCCAGCACCTGAAAGCGAGACGTTAAGAACGCGTCTAATTGCTGCCAGGTTGGAACTTTCGTCGGGTCTTCCAGGGATTGTTCCCATAGAGTCAGTGTAGTTTTGGGCAGTCTACTTGAACACGCAAAGACGAGAATCGGATCCCAGTCTCGCGTCATAACCTTATGAGCCTGCAACGTTGATACCGAATCATTTACAGTACTCTGAAGAGCTCGGATCAATTTGGCCGATTCTTCATGTACTGTTGGCAAGTTAAAGATATTTTTTACCTGATTGTTGACCAAGATTCGGGTATTTTCATACGTAGCCCGCAACGCTTCCCAGGCTAGAGAAAAGCTGGCATTGGTTAGCGGAAATTGGCTGACAATCCGATAAGCCTCGTCCTTGGTTTTGGCTCTAAGGTGGAAGAGTTTTTCTACTTCACCCAACTGGGGGTGTTTAATGTAGACTGCCTCAAACATATCTCGGAAAACCGGCCAGGAGATATAATCCCCCTTGAAGACCTCCGTCTCACATGGAGGTAATTTGAGGTGACGAGGAGCGAATGTTGGTTCAGCTATCGATTTTTTGCCAGTACCCTCAGGTTTCAGTCGTGCTTCGTGATCTAGGAAAAGTGCTGAGCATGCCACATAACTTTCGTTGCACAGTTTATACTTGGTTTCTATGGCTTCGAGATCTACTGTTGCTTCTCTTGTCTTTGGGCCGCCTTTTATGTATAGGGCATAGGTTTCTTTGACTTCGAGCCACAGTTCTCTTAACTCTGACTTTCTGACTTCGAGAGCGGACAGTGTGTGCCCGTGATCCGGCACCTCTTTCGCCGCTTGGTGAAACTTGACCAATTGATCAGTCGCGAAAATGAAGTCTTCCATCAAAGCCATCACAAAGTGCGTTTAAAATTGTATAAATGACAAGGAAGCGACACGAAACCAAGAATTTTAAAACTCGTGGCTTAAAGCACTCACAAAACAAAACGAGACTCTCAAAAAGTCAAAAATTTAAATTTAAAATTTCAAAAAAAGTCAAAATTTTAAAGCTCAAGAATCTTCAACAGGCTTGAAAGATTCTACTGGGGCCAACCACCCCGGCTTGGATACACCGTTACGAACGATGTGTGCTGCACGAACGAGAGAGAGGGAAAAAAAATCCCAAAGAGCCAAAAATTAAAAAACGCACGAATCTTCAAAAGGCTTGAAAGATTCTAAAATTTCAAAAAAAAATTAAAATTTTAAAGCTCAAGAATCTTCAACAGGCTTGAAAGATTCTACTGGGGGCCAACCACCCCGGCTTGGATACACCGTTACGAACGGTGTGTGCGGCACGAACGAAAAAAAAGTAAGAATCTTCAAAAGGCTTGAAGGATTCTAAAAATTTCAAAAAAAGTTAAAATTTTAAAGCGCAAGAATCTTCAAAAGGCTTGAAGTATTCTAAAAATTTCAAAAAAAAGTTAAAATTTTTAAAGCGCAAGAATCTTCAACAGGCTTGATAGATTCTACTGGGGGCCAACCACCCCGGCTTGGATACACCGTAACGAACGAGAGAAAAATTTCAAAAAAGGTCAAAATTTAAATTTAAATATTAAAAAAGTCAAAATTTAGAAGCTCAAGAATCTTCAACAGGCTTGACAGATTCTACTGGGGGCCAACCACCCCGGCTTGAATACACCGTTACGAACGGTGTGTGCTGCACGAACGAGAGAGAGGGAAAAAAAATCCCAAAGAGCCAAAAATTAAAAAACACACGAATCTTCAAAAGGCTTGAAAGATTCTAAAAATTTCAAAAAAAATTTAAATTTTAAAGCTCAAGAATCTTCAACAGGCTTGAAAGATTCTACTGGGGGCCAACCACCCCGGCTTGGATACACCGTTACGAACGGTGTGTGCGGCACGAACGAAAAAAAAGTAAGAATCTTCAAAAGGCTTGAAGGATTCTAAAAATTTCAAAAAAAGTTAAAATTTTAAAGCGCAAGAATCTTCAAAAGGCTTGAAGTATTCTAAAAATTTCAAAAAAAAGTTAAAATTTTTAAAGCGCAAGAATCTTCAACAGGCTTGATAGATTCTACTGGGGGCCAACCACCCCGGCTTGGATACACCGTAACGAACGAGAGAAAAATTTCAAAAAAGGTCAAAATTTAAATTTAAATATTAAAAAAGTCAAAATTTAGAAGCTCAAGAATCTTCAACAGGCTTGACAGATTCTACTGGGGGCCAACCACCCCGGCTTGAATACACCGTTACGAACGGTGTGTGCTGCACGAACGAGAGAGAGGGAAAAAAAATCCCAAAGAGCCAAAAATTAAAAAACACACGAATCTTCAAAAGGCTTGAAAGATTCTAAAAATTTCAAAAAAAATTTAAATTTTAAAGCTCAAGAATCTTCAACAGGCTTGAAAGATTCTACTGGGGGCCAACCACCCCGGCTTGGATGCACCGTTACGAACGGTGTGTGCGGCACGAACGAGAGAAACAATTTCAAAAGTAAAAAATTTTAAATTTAAAAATTTCAAAAAAAATCAAAATGTGAAGCACAAGAATCTTCAACAGGCTTGACAGATTCTACTGGGGGCCAACCACCCCGGCTTTTCAGAAGTAAAAAATGTTAAAGAAAACGCAGACTTCTTCAAAGAGGAAGACAGTCTATTAAAAATCACAAAAAACCAAAAAATAGGCGGGGAACAAAACCACTTGCCAATATCGAAGCTACCAAAAAAAAAAACTACCACTACCACGATGGAAAGCGATTACCTCGGAACCACTTCAACACAAAGAACTACCGTATATATATATTGCGTGTTAAAAAAAGGGAAATGACGCGTTTGGTGGTCAGGGTGCAACATAAAGAGTATATGTATATTTTTGAAAGGAAATTGCCAATTAAAAGAAATTTTCACTTACCCTTTACACGGTGTTAAAAAATGCCAAAAAAAAAACAAAAACAGGAACTCCGGTTCAGGTCTCGTGATGATCATGGGCACTCTTCCTTCCTGGTCAGGTCACGTGCTCTGGTGTTCAAATTGACGCCAGCAACCAAATGGAAGAGCAGCTTATTAACAGCGTTGGAGCCAGGCAATGTGGCTATCGCAGTCTTCCAAAAAAAACTTTTTGTTGGAGCCAGGCAATAAACAAAATGGCTGTAGGCTGTACGCTGGTTGTGGCAGCGTGGTCGGATGGCGTGGTCCAAAATCCGCCAGGCACAGGACAAAAATTGCTGTACGCTGGTTGTGGCAGCGTGGTCCAAAAATCCGCCAGGCACACGACAAAGTGGCTGTACGCTGGTTGTGGCAGCGTGGTCGGATGGCGTGGTCCAAAAATCCGCCAGGCACAAGACAAAATGGCTGTACGCTGGTTGTGGCAGCGTGGTCGGATGGCGTGGTCCAAAATCCACCAGGCACAGGACAAAAATTGCTGTACGCTGGTTGTGGCAGCGTGGTCCAAAAATCCGCCAGGCACACGACAAAATGGCTGTACGCTGGTTGTGGCAGCGTGGTCGGATGGCGTGGTCCAAAAATCCGCCAGGCACAAGACAAAATGGCTGGACGCTGGTTGTGGCAGCGTGGTCGGATGGCGTGGTCCCAATCTGCCAGGCACAGGACAAAATTGCTGTACGCTGGTTGTGGCAGCGTGGTCGGATGGCGTGGTCCAAAAATCCGGCCGATGGATCAAATGTTCTTACCTCCAAACTTGATGTTGCTTCCGAACCGACGACCACACTTGAGGATTTACTTCAATTTCCCACAGAAAGAAAAACGCTGACTTCTTTTGTTATGTTTATGTTTATTTGCACGTAGTGATTGTCTTTAGGTTTTTTAAGTTTTATTTTACATTATTTAACGAAAATGAAATGCCAAGACGATAAAATTTTTAAATTTAGAAAAAATACAAATGCAAATGGCAGATGGCCCAAGTAGAAAATTAAAAGAGAACTTTTCTCGCTCGTGGTTGAAGTTATAATGCCCTGCCGTCGCTATGCGATGCAACACTTTTAGGAAAAATGTAGTAGAATTTTTACTTTAGATTGAATTATTGTAGAGGGCGAACTATTTTGGAGTTAGGCACTGTTCACACTGATGTCGTATGAACATTTACTTTTATGCACACCAGCCCATGTGAAGTAAAAACAGAAAAAAATCTTTTTTGACGTCTAAGATTAGTTGCATGCCGCATTATAATTCTGTTTTCTTTCGTTAGACTTTCGTGCAAGTAAATCGGTGCATTGGAATCGGTTTCGTAAATGTCTTTAATAACTAATTGTCGCGAGTTTAATTTACGAAAATTTGATATGGCTTTCATGACAGTGTATTTATCATGTGAGGAAAAAAACTTAACTATGACGGTCGAATCTTGCATTGGCTTAGCTCGAAAAATTTTGCATATTTGTGGTGGCTTTATGTTCAGTGAGTGACACAGGAAATTGAAAGTGTTTTTTAGATTTTCATCCGCAATAAAAGGTATGCCAATTAGTATCGCATCGCATGCTAAATTTTTTATGTTGATATTCTCCATTTGCATCTTAAGGGACTTAAGTTCGTCGGATATATTTTTGTTGGTATGCGAGATGTTCGTAGAGGATTGTAATTGACCTTTTATCTTGGCAATTTCATCATTAATCCCATCAATGTTTGCATTTAAACTTTCCAACGTCGTGACGCGCTCATCAAGTAGGTGGACTTTAGTAAGAAGTGTTTCTAGTTTTTTCGTGAAAAAGTTTTCTACCGATTCTATCTTGCTTATTAAATTTTTTTCAATGGTACTTAATCTATCTAATATAGACTTACATTGTAAATCCATTGCTTTTGTCATAGAATTGTTGTTGTTGCCGGTTGATGTTGTTTCCCGATTTGTTGCAATTGAGGATATTGATGGACTTTGTTTTGCTACAGGTGTTGTTGCAGCTGATGATCTAACACTTGAGGCTATGGAATTTATAGGAACTGGTGTTGCTGGAGATGATTTTTTTGGTGTCGGAGATTGTAAGATGGGAGAAATAATTAGGTTTTTCGTGTTGGCTCTTGTTGTTCGCGAGTTGGTATTCATGTTGGTATTAGTTTTGAGAGTGGAAAAACGGATTTTTTTTTTTTTTTTTTTTTTCTTTGGTTGGTTTGAGCTATATTCAATTTGATTTTAATTGTTTTACAAATTTAAAAATTTAATTTCACTTGAACTGAAACCAAAATACCACAATTTTCTTGTTCAAAACGATAGTCTGTTTATTGAGCCTTCCAATGGCAAGTGTCTAAGGGTTATTTTTAAAAAACTTGGCGCGTTTAATAATTATTTGAACTACAGCACTTTAAAGCACGTCTGCTCACCAACTCATTACACAAGTAAAAACTGCTGAAAATCGCAAGACTTTGAATAAAATTCTTTCCATATAGGGGACAGACCTCAACAATTTTCAGCTTTTTGTGAACTTAAAAAATCCAAATGCTAAAATTGACCTGACTATTAGATTATAATTACAAATCCCGCTCTGGGCGGAAAGTCCCTCTTTCAGGCAGTCTGTCCCGCTGTCGCCCGCGAGGCTGAAATCGTCCCGCTTTTGCAATTTTTGTGAGGGTTGAGTTTCTTTTGATTCGATAAAATATGAGTAAAAATATTTTCATTCTTTTGTATATTGCTATTAACTCGGAGTGCGTGCTAGCAAAATACTCGAGGTTAAAATTAAAAGCAATTTTTAAGTGGAAAACAAAAATATATTTCCCTTTTTTAGCGAGGTTAATTCTGAAGTGTTGGTGGCATCTGAAGTTGTGGTCAAAGCTTACAAATCCGGTTTTTCACTAACTCAACTAGTGTAGGACAAAGCGAAATTAAAGTTGTGTAAGTAATTTTCGTGAAGTTGTGTGTGAGCAGCTCGTGGACAAATGCCGCCATGGCCAGAGATTGCCATCTTGTTAATTAGTTACCGATTGTTTTAGTCCCAGTAGTTTGCCTAAACGCAAGTGTTCCTTTAATATTAGTCTGCAACAGAAGTATCCATTTATAAAACAAAAATCAAGATGACACCGCAGACGTTATTTGGGAAAAATGTATGTCGAACAGATTTTAGTGTTGGACATGGTGGTGCCAGTGATATAGAAAAACATTTAAAAAACATAGACTAGCCGATCAAGTCGTTGCTTCAAGCTCGTCAATGCTTAATATTTGTGAGAAAACCGAGTCGCCGACTTCTAAGGATTTATATTTAGCTGCAGCTGGGGGTAGGTGGGCGTATCACACCGTGCAACATTAACATCATCACAGTTTTCGCTCAACTGCCTGTTCTTATTCATTAATTCTTCTTTTTTCAGATTATCTTTTTTTTATTATATTAAAAGTAAAAATTTACTTAATTCTAGTTCTTTAGTTATTTATTGTAATATAATAACATAACATGTGCATTTAATCTTTTAATTTTGGCCAATCTATAGTACCGCCCTGTGATTTACCCATTACTCTGTTCAAAACCTTAACAATTCCGCGGACATGGTTCCCGAAACTAGTTCCGATGGAAAAAAGAACCTTTCCATGTTCGGTACGGCTATGGAACTATTTTGCGCAACTCTAATTACAACACCTTTCATCTCGATCTCCCGTCACTCACTTGCCAAAATCAATGCTCTTCATCTCCGTTATCATCTTCATCACCATCACACATAATCAACATAATTTCATAAATATGTATACTGTCAAAACTCTGGAGGAATTCGTACCAAAATAAATGACCTTTTCTTTGCCGTCTCTCTTCATGAATACGATGTCATTGTCATCACAGAGACTTGGTTGCACTAACACATCTTAACCAGTGAAATTTTTGATGACTTTTACACAGTGTATAGAAAAGATCGTTATCAAAACTCAAAGAAATACGGCGGGGGAGTATTGATTGCTGTCTGAAGTCTAATCATCTCTTAAAAGTAATGAAGTTTCTATTCAATACATTTTCATTTTTCATTTTTAACTTCATTTTTATTAATTTGTATCTTATAACTAGTTAAGGCTAACAAAAATGATTAAATCTAGCTTATTTAATAAATCTACTAGCTTACTGACCCCAGGCGGGTGCTCTAAACTAAACATAAACTTAAGCTTACTTATGTATAATGCCTTTCGGCCTACATCTATCTAATATATATAATTAAGGATCTCTATATTATTACTTAGGAAAATTTATTTACGAAAAACCTAGTTTCTTGTGATTTTATTTTGATTTTTATTTAAAACTTAAAAATACCTTAACTAACTTAAAACTAATTAAAACTAGAACAGTCACAGGGTTTTCTTTAATTTTTTTTTCCTTCTTGTCGTTTTTCAATACCTTTGCAGAGCAAAGGCCAAAAAAAAAAAAATTATCATTATAACATGCATCATTTTCCTTTCATTTCATAAAGGAGAATGCATGTGTTCACCACTGCGACCACCCAACTACACCTATTCTTAAAAACTATGTAAGCCGGCCATTGGAGTGGATCACCAATTTCAAGCTTTTGAATGTTTATGTTGTTTTTCTGTCTTTCTTTTTTTAACTTATTAGTGCTGATTTTGATCAGTCAGCCACCAAAACTGAAGCTTTGATCGCTCTGCGTCTCGTTTGTCTCGATTTGATACTGCCCTACTATACCGCAGAATCTCTGTTTCGCCCCGCGAGGCAAAGTCCCGATCGTAGAGGAGCCGCCGCTCCGAAACCTTTCGGCTGACATGATATATCAGAGGCATTGCCGCCGTGTCTTGGATTAACCCTAAACTATCTAAATAGAGAAATGCATCTGGTGGTATGAATCCACTTCGACGCGTTCTTTCGTAGTAGGAATTATTAGGGAAAAAGCACCGGATATCAGGCTATTTGTTGAAGTCATTGCCCTTGCAACGTGACCGCGGATCATCTTAATAATAAAATAAAAAATAAAATAAAAAAGGGCCTCGTTGGGATAGTATTTCTTGTACTCTGACTCTGGTGTTTTGTTCATTCCAAGGCATGCCCTCAGACATTGTCTCTCAAACACCCGAATCTTTTCCATTTGAGATGGGGCAACGTTGAACCATACGGGACACCCATAGACAAGCATTGGCCTAACAAGGGCCATGTAGCAAATCACCTTCACTCTACTGTCAAGCTGGCTGCTGTAAAACAACCGTCTTGTCAGCGCAAAACCCCCTCTAGCTCTGGCAAGCGCAGCATCCACATTTTTGTTAAAATACAGATACTGGTCCAGCCATATGCCCAGGTATTTGACTACTACTTTGTTTGGCAGTAGGTGCCCATACAGATCCACGATACCCAGCTTACGCCAGTTCTTTCTTGTATCCCTAGAAGCCATATTCAGCGGATCTGTTGACTTATTTTGCTTTGCTTTCTGGGTTGAAGTTTGTTGGGTTTTTGTTGGAAATAAAGTACATAGCAGTTTGAAAAAAAATATAGTTCACAGAAAATTATGTTTTCTCAGCTGTTTATGATTTGACAGATATCTACTTTTAGTTGTTTGAAAAATCACCTGTGGTCTCAGCCAACATTACATCTACCGAAAGTCCAACGGAGACCAAAAATTCCATATCCTTCAAATGACATGTCGGCCAAATTTTCAGTGAAGAGTTATCCTATGGTGAGGAGTTAACTCTGACATAACTCATGATCGTATGGGTTAACTCGAAAATTCTCACCACAGGACAACTCTGCACTGAAAAACTGGCTCTAAATGACAAATGAGCTTGTTTGGCGTAGTTCAGAAAAATGTCAATGGCAAATTGCTGAGACACATGGTGAGTTAAAATTTTTCAGTGTTTCTTTCATATCTTTCTATCCTATGGTGATGATGTTATTCCAAAAGGCACTCGAGCTAACGTCATAAAATCCTGTCTTAAGTCTTCAATCCTTTGGTCAAAAGTCAAAAAACTGTCTTTAAGAACTAATATGCGCGCTGCTCTTTCGGGTGATGTGGATGATTTGACATTTGCTGCAAAGTTATTGGAAATTGGAGCCGGTATACATCAGGTAGCGACATAGTTATTAGTGATAATCTTGGTATTAAGGTGAACAATGTTGATGACCTTATAAACAGTGTTTATCCTGATATTCAGAATCTGCTGTCAAAAGGTTTGGAATATCTTTGTGAAAGAGCTATCATTACGCCAAAAAACTCATCTGTAGATGAAATAAATGGATTTGTTTTGGAAAAATTTACCGCTGAGAGTAGAACGTTTCATTCTATCGACAGCGTAGTAAATACAGATGACGCAGTGGCCTTTTTATTGGAATTTTTACAAAGCCTCAATCCACCGCATAAACTTTGTATCAAAATTGGGTCTCCAATTATGTTACTGAGGAATTTAGATCCACCCAAATTGTGCAACGGAACTAGACTAAGAATAATGCGTTTCAAAAACAACATCCTTGAGGTCAAAGTTTTACCAGGGCCTGCTTTCGGTGAAAATGTCATCATACCGAGGATCCCAATAATTCCATCAGACTATCCGTTTCAGTTCAAAAGGGTACAGTTTCCTGTTAAAAATTGTTTCGCTATGACAATTAACAAAGCCCAAGGACAAACTTTTAAATGTGTCGGGATAGATCTCAGGGGAAACTGCTTTTCTCATGGTCAGCTATATGTTGGTCTTTCCCGTGTTGGGAGAAAAGATGCCCAGTATATTCTTTTGCCAGAGAGTAGGCAAACACTTAATATAGTATATATAGAAGTACTTAACTAATAAACATTCATCTGCAGTTCCACACTAATCGTCGCTCTCTCTCCAACATCGCTTTTTTCCAAATTTAAAAACCATGTAAGCAAAAATTTTATTTCTAAACGTTTGATTTTAAAAGCAACATTACCTTAAGCAAATTTAAGTATACAATTGTAATTCAAATTAAGTAAACACTATATGCTGATCTTAAAATGCTTAAAGTTTTTCTTATACATCATATAAAAAGTGCTCTTCATTACATTTCAGCAGTCCTGTTAGCAACTCAGCAATGCATATTTTCATTGAAAACAAAAACAAATCAACTGAGCTCAGTACTGATTTGTTTTTGTGTTTAGTGCAAATTTGTTTTTCTTAACTGATTACAGGATTGCTGAGATGTGTCAAAAACACAGCAAATATGATATATTAAAGGTGTATGTTATAAGCTACATGTTATCTTGAATATTATAAATTATGTGTAACTAATGTTATCTTCCCAGGTGAAAATGGAACCATATACCTTAAAGCGAAATATGTTGAAGCTTATTTATGAGCTTGAGCAGTAAACTTGAACGATTTCCAAAAAAATATCGCCCGAATTGAATTTTACAAATATACATTTATTGGCCTCCGAAAAGCGATGGCGGCAGCAGGTTAGTTTTTGAATTTTTTTATGTAGCTAAAAAATGTCTTTTATCCTAGACTTAGCTGAAAACACTTAAGCACGATTTTTTTTTTTAAGAAAGGGAATCAGGCTCAACACAAAAAACACAACAGCAGCAGCCAGAACGACCACCGCGGCAACAACAGCAGCCAGAATGACCACCACGGCAACAACAGCAAACTAACAAAGAATATTCGAAAGAAGATTTAATGGAAATCTCGACATGTTCTTCTTTAAATTTCGAAGAAAATGAATTTAAAGATTCTCAGAATGCGGCTGAAGCAAAAGCCAATGGAAGAAACAAGCAACAAATTAGAGCACGATTCGGATTCGGATTCTCTCAAAGAATTTTTAAATCTATAATCCGATTCGAGCTTTAATTTGTTGCTTATTGTTTCTTCCATTGGTTTCCTCCAGGCGCTTCCTGAAAATCTTTAAATTCATTTTCACTAACTATTCATTCATGTTAACTTCTAAATGTAAGCAAAAATCAAAAAACTTTAACTATGTATCCATTACATTATCATTTTGTAAACAAACAAACTGTTGTCTTCACAATAATTTATGAGACACACATAACATTATCTACCGATTGAAATCAAATAGCTGGCTCTGTAATGTAGAGACAGAAACACTACCAAGCGAACTATTGTTGTTTCTTTCTCCTTTTTATTTTTTATGTTTTCCCTTCTCCCTATTTTAGTTATTTAGGTTAAGTCTTTTCCATAGGTTAAGTCATTACTTATCATCACTTATAAGAGGTGACAGTTTGCCTAATCAATGGAGGGAAAGTTTTCTTCTTCCAATGTACAAGGGAAAGGGAGATACCAGAAGCTGTGACAACTATCGTTCGATCAAGTTGATGTCCCACACTATGAAGATCGTTGAGCGAGTTTTAGATAGCCGACTGCGGAAAATAATAAGGCTGTCTGATGACCAATGCGGGTTTGTCGCGGGTAAGTCAACTACAGACGCAATCCAAAGCATAAGGATCATTATGGAAAAACACCGAGATGCCTTAGAGGATTTGCATATTGTGTTGGTTGACTTCGAAAAGGCATTCGATCGACAACCACGAGATCTGATATGGGTGGCCCTCAGACACCGAGGAGTTCCTGAAGCCTATGTGCGAATAATTATGGACATGTACGAAGGAGCAGTTACGAAAGTGAGATGCCCAGCTGGAGTCACCGAAGAATTCCAAATAACAGTAGGTGTACATCAGGGAAGTGTCTTGAGTCCACTGCTCTTTATTGCTGTTCTAGATTATTTGCTCGAAGGAAAAGTAACGGACAATAAAGTACAACAATTATTCTTTGCTGACGATGGAGCCATCATAAGCGAGGATCCTACATCCCTGCAACGAGCACTTGACGTTTGGATTGATGTTCTGGAAGGAAATGGGTACCGTATTAGCGCTAAAAAGACTGAATACCTGTGCTGCCCTTTTTCTGATCCAGACAAGCCTATTCCAGACATTTATTTGAATGGAAATGTGCTTCCCAAGTGTGAAAAGTTTAAATATCTGGGATCTATGATCAATAGTGAAGCATCTTGTGATGACGACATCAATCATCGAGTAAGCGTTGGGTGGATGAAGTGGCGAGAAAACTCCGCTATCTTCTGTGATCGAAAAATGCCCCCAAGGCTGAAGGGAAGACTCTACACAGCAGTTGTCCGTCCAGCTCTGACATACGGTTCACAATGTTGGACAATGTACAAGAAGTATGAGAGCAAATTGACGGCAGCCGAAATGAAGATGCTTCGGATGACAGCAGGAGTAACAAAGCTTGATCGAATTAGAAGTACTAAGATCCGTGGAAGCCTTCATGTCAAAAGTACCATCTTGGACAAAATTCAGCACGACCGGCTCAGTTGGTATTGTCATGTTCAAAGGAGAGATCCGCAGAACCCCGTCAAAAAGGCAATATCGTACAACGTTTCAACAAATTCGCGACGAAAAAGAAAAGGCAGGCCAAAACACTCCTGGTACAAGCAAATGCAAAAACAGCAGCATTTGGTTGGCCTCAGACATGGAACAATCCAAAACCGGGAGGCTTGCCGACGATTTCTGAGGTCAACGCGGCGTACCCCACACGCGGATCACTAGTGTGAAGCAGAAAAGTGGGAGAGTTGTGATCGCTTCAAGATCACTACTCGTAACGCCGAAAATGAAAAAGAAGAAGAAGAAGAAGAAGATAGGTTAAGTCATTCTCATTACCAGTTGTAGTTTCATAGCCATCGTCTTTTTGAGTGGACGTATTTAATAATAAAAAAAAAAGTTGACGACAGTCTTTGAACACTCAGTGTTTTTTCTTTGAATAATTCCAGCTTTGTAGGTAAGAAGCCTTGGCAAAAAGGAACCCGGGCAACGCCGGGTACTTTCAGCTAGTATGTATGTATAGTACAACTTTGTAGATGTAAATACGAGGCGTACTCATACATATTATTATAACGATCACAAGTTTTCTAAATTTTTGAATCGTAATACATCCGAAACAGTGGCTCGTAGGAAAAAATGTATGGGTACATTTTTTATAGACAATTTTATAATCTACAATTTAATCCCATATATTTTTATGATAAAACTTATCGTTTGCTGAAAATCGCAAGACTTTGAATAAAATTTTTTCCATACAGGGGAAAGATGGGGAACTTTATAATTATATTTCAGACGATCTCACCAATTTTCGGCTTTTTGTGAACTTAAATAAATTCAAATGCTTAAATTGACCTGACTATAAGATTATAATTATAAATCCCGCTTTGGGCGGGACAGTCTCGCTTTCAGGCAGTCTGTCCCGCTGTCCCCCCTCCCCCCAAGGCTGAAACTGTCCCGCTTTTGCAATTTTTGTGAGGGTTGAGTTTTTTTTGATTCGATAAAATATGAGCAAAAATATTTTCATTCTTTTGAGTATTGCTATTAACTCGGAGTGCGTGCTAGCAAAACATTCGAGGTTAAAATTAAAAACAATTTTTAAGTGGGAAACAAAAATATATTTCCCTTTTTTAGCGAGGTGAAATCTGAAGTGTTGGTGGCATCTGAAGTTGTGGTCAAAGCTTACAAATCCGGTTTTTTCACTAACTCAACTAGTGTAGGACAAAGCGAAATTAAAGTTGTGTAAGTAATTTTCGTGAAGTTGTGTGTGAGCAGCTCGTGGACAAATGCCGCCATGGCCAGAGATTGCCATCTTGTTAATTAGTTATCGATGGTTTTGTTTTAGTCCCAGTAGTTTGCCTAAACGCAAGTGTTTCTTTAATATTAGTCTGCAACAGAAGTATCCATTTATAAAACGAAAAACAAAGATGACACGGCAGACGTTACGTTCGAAAAATGAACATATGTCGAACAGATTTTAGTGTTGGACACGGTGGTGCCAGTGACATAGAAAAACATTTAAAATCAGAAAAACATTTACTTACCGATCAAGTCGTTGATCCAAGCTCGTCAATGCTTAATATTTGTGAGAAAACCGAGTCGCCGACTTCTAAGGATTTAGATTTAGATGCAGCTGGTAGTGATACGTAGGCGTATCACTTAATTAATTCTAGTTGTTTAGTTATTTATTTTAATATAATATTTTTAACATGTGCATTTAGTCTTTTAATTTTGGCCAAACTATAGTACCGCCCTGTGATTTACCCATTACTCTGTTCAAAACCTTAACAATTCCGCGGACATGGTTCCCGAAACTAGTTCCGATGGAAAAAAGAACCTTTCCATGTTCGGTACGGCTATAGAACTATTTTGCGAAACTCTAATTACAACCAGGGTTGGCCGAATAAACTACACTACATTTACTACATCATTAACTACGTGTAGTTAATTCAATAAACTACACGCTTTATTTACTACAATTTGTTACGTTTGCTACATGCACGTAGTAAATATAGAAAAAAGAGAATAGTTCAAACTACGTCTGCTACATAATCTACATTTAACTACATTTAACTAAATTTAACTACATTTAACTACATTTAACTACATTTTACTACATTTAACTACATTTTACTACATTTAACTACATTTAACTACATAAACTACATAAACTACGTAGCAGACGTAACAAATGTAGTTTTTTCTAAAAATTGATATTTCGGCCAACTCTGATTACAACGCCTTTCATCTCGATCTCCCGTCACTCACTTGCTAAAATCAATGCTCTTCATCTCCGTTATCATCTTCATCACCATTACACATAATCAACATAATTACATAAATATGTATACTGTCAAAACGCTGGAGGAATTCGTACCAAAATAAATGACCTTTTCTTTGCCGTCTCTCTTCATGAATACGATGTCATTGTCATCAGTCATCACAGAGACTTGGTTGCACTAACACATCTTAACCAGTGAAATTTTTGATGACTTTTACACAGTGTATAGAAAAGATCGTTATCAAAACTCAAAGAAATACGGCGGGGGAGTATTGATTGCTGTCTGATCATCTCTAAAAAAGTAATGAAGTTTCTATTCAATACACCAGTGGGGACGTGGAGCAGATATGCGTCTATGTTAATTTTAAGAGCATACTCAATTAATACGAATTATTCATAATTTCAAGCTATTATTTTATACTATTTACGAAACGCATGCAATGAACATAGAAGTCATCGCGGACCAGCTGTCCGATTACCAACAATTCATTGCTGTGGGAGACTACAATTTGGATGAGGTAAAATGGGTTTATTCTAGTGTTAATAGACGTATATTTCCGTGTAATTTAAGCAAAAGATTGCGAATTTGCTTTTATTGATTCTATAGCCGAGTTTCATTGGGAATCTATATTCACTTATATTCACTTCAGCAAGACATCGCTCATGGAAAAACTAAGTGAATATAAATGAATAGCGTAAGTGGAAAAAATAACTCGCTTGCAGAAGTGAACAATAGGGATGGTTGGTAAATAGATTTTGTGTGAAAGTGAACTTGGTAAGTGAATATAGCCATATCAATCGTTTTATTGAAACTCGCAACTGAAGTGAATATAAGTGAATATAGAAATTCCCAATAAAACTCGGCTATTTTTTTACTATGGATTTGATATGTTCATACCGCTTAAGAAAAATTTTTTCGTTCAAAAGCATCCATGGCATAATAAGCGTTTGTGCAGTTTGAAAAAGGTTAAAAAATAGCGTATAAATTATAATACATTTGAAAAAGAAAGCTCGGAAGCTTACAAAAATCGTTTTCACAATTGCGTCGCGAATTTGAATTCTTAGACAAATTTTTGTACAAACAATATGTCTTTGATACTGAATCAAACATTCTCAGAAATCCAAAGGGCTTCCGGACATTTCTGAACGGAAAAAGGCACACATATGGCATACCTGAAAATATGGAACTCAATGATGAAAAATCGAACACAACTGATTTCACATGCGAATAATCTTAGTCCGTTTATGTTTATCACTCGAGCAATAACTTTTCATCAAGTAATGTAGTAATTGCTTCCAATGTGAACGTAGGTGGCTTTGAAATTTCCGAGCTCGATGTAGCAAATGGTATACTATCCTTAAAATTGGATTTTAGTTCTGACCCTGACGGGTATATATTCTGAATTCAAAAAGCCCAGCACGTGAAATAACATCTTACTTTTCGTAACGTAAAAAGTCAAGCCAAGCTAAGCCGTCTAAATTTTTAGTTAACTTTTGACTTTGGCCAAGAAGTAACTTTTCTCTGTGCATTTATTGTGAAAGTAAAAAACTATACGAACAAACATTAATATTTATTCAAAAAAATCAAAATATTAAAACATTCTGTCCTTGAATATATCTATTCTGTGAATTTCACTGTTTCAAACGGTATGTGTTTGAAGGTGTTTACTGGTATTTTATAGTTTGACTTCTTTGATGATTTAGGAATTTGATGCGCAAGAAATGGATTGTGGCATGGTGCATGGAATGTGTGATTTGGAGCGCGAACTACAAGTCGTCGAAATTCATGCCACCCATTTTCTGATCTTGCTTTTTGTAACTTTTGTTTTCCAGCATCCACATTGCTGTTGCGAATATATAATTATGTATGTAAAGATCATTTCCTTTTAGTTTCATATATTCTTCTAGGTAGATTTGAGGATTTCATATCAGTGCAAAGTTTCAGATAATTAGAGCAAATTCAAAAACATTGTTTTTTTATGAACATGATAAAGTTTTAAAGCGAACTTCCTCGAGCCTTAAGCCTTTAGAAGTCTTAAGCACAGTACCCCTGTTCTGTATCTTTGGCGATAAGTTATCGCATCGTTAAAAAATCAAACGATTCATTCCCTCTTTATCGCCTCTGGAAAGAACTGGGTTTCTATAAGTGCATGCGATAACTTTCAGTTTCGGTTTCAGTTTGACTGGAATGTCCAATGGAAGGCGATAAGTCTATCTGTCAATTGTTTATGAAATTTTCAAATTTGTCGAAAAGTGAGCAGTTCGAAATTCGGTTTTTTGTTTTTAATTTAATTTAATTTAATTTTTTGGGGTAATAGCGATTTGGTGGTGCTTCACCCGACTCCTTCATTTGGGAAGGTTCCTGGATAAAATCACTTTTGGAACAGCGCTATGAGACACGACTGCATAGAGAACATAGCTCTTGGCTGTTAGGTATGAACAATTATTTTATGTTACTATAAGAAGTTGAACTATATTTTTTTTTCAAACACAGGTGACAAACGAGAAATTGTGTGTAAAGATTGAATGGGGTTCTGAAGTCCGTTTTCCGATGCCTCAAAGTAGGATTATTTCACTCCCCTCAAGCCGCAGGAAAGATTATTAATGCCTGCTGTGTTCTGCACAATTTTCGTCTAGTGCATAGAATTTCCGACGCCGACGATTTTAATATTGAGGATCCAGACAGAGATATTGATGAAGAAAGGAACGTATTTTATCTTCCGGAAAGTAGTATCGTCCAACAACGAGAGGCCGTAAGAATTCAAGACCGTATTAAATCAAATTTTGTTACATAAGTTGTGAAATTATTTAGGTATACCAAATACATTTATTTATTAATTAAGGTTCTCCCAAACCAAAGCCTTATTGCAAACATTATCCTTTTTTAAATGATGTTTAATGCCCGAGTTGATTTTTAGTTGGTGGCAGAACAATTATGATTTGGTTCTCAGCGGCTTTTTTGTCGTTATGTTGTAATTGAAACTTGCACTATATTGTCAGCCTTCAACAGAAGAAATATATAAACCTACTAAAATAATATTAAAAAAAAAAATTCTCATACATACTAATAGGATTGCTGTTAGTCAGAAGATTAAATATATTAACAGAAATTTAATGGAATCCAGCACCTAATTTTCATAGATATTCATACTAAGACAAATGACTCATCAACCCCAATTGTATAGCTTCTATCCAATTAAAATTTAAAAAACAGAAGAAACTTCAACTATTCACAAACAAATACGAACAGAGTTATGTAAACATAAAAATAAATTATTTTTAGGAATATAGGAAAAGCAGTTGAAATGAATCCTACGATCCGAATTGTTTCTTGGTATAGTATAACAGAACACCAATCTTCAATTGCATCCAAACCATTTTCCCGCTGTTCCAAATTTGTTAACTGAACAATTTCAAGGTACTTCATTAAATCTATGTGATAAAAATACATGAATATCTAGGTATTTGCAACCATCTAAAGTGGTTGATAGATTCACAACTTTCAGACAACAGACAAAGTCTGTTTAGTTTGACATTTAGTTTATTTCACTCACTTTTAAATAAAGGCGACAACATAATGCGATGAAAAATGGATGTGAAACTTGAAACCAAAAGCCAAATATGTAAACATAAATTAGGGTTTTATTTCTATCACATAGAAAACATATGTACATGTACATAGTTTAAAATGGTTATGATTTAATTAAACCCACTAAACTAAGCTAAACTAGTTTAAAAAAATAATGGGTAACAAAAACGATTTCATTTCTAAAAAAAAAAAAACAAAAAAGAGAATTCAAACGTAAAAGAGAATGTAAAAATCACATCACAATAAACTAAAAAAATATATATCACATAAAAATAGAAAAAAAAAGAATAAAATCAATCCATTTTGAGTATACCCAGTAGCTCTGAGTTTTGCTCAAGTATTTGAGATGCTTTTTGTAGTATAGTTTCGTTTTGTGCTACTATAGCACTGTTTTGATTTTCGATTTTCGTAAGTCTATACTCAAGATCCTTTTGCAGCGCTCTGGCCTCCTTAAGTGCACTTAAATAGGACGGAATCTGCACCTTTGGGTTTGTTCTTTTGGCTGCTGAAGAGGTTGGTTCTATTATTTCGGGCTCCAAGTATTCTCCTTCCAAGACGTTTTCTTTTTCTATATACTAAAAACGAGATTTATAGTTCTTATTTTGAACAAAATTTTATTGAACTTACATCAACAATTGGTCTTCCCAGCTCAGGGGTAGAAGCATCGCCATCAACAGCGTCCATCGTGATGACAGCTATAATTTTCTCCTCCAAGTCGTTAAGAGGACGGGGACCTTCTACGATGCTTCCACCACCAGTTGCGTTCATGAAGGCTTTCATGCCGCTAGCCTGTTTTTTCGCCGCTGATTTAATGTCAGTCCAACACTGCAAGGAAAAATTTGTTAACAAATTTGGGTTTTTTATTGTGTTCATCATCTAACTTACCTTTTTCCATTGCTCTACTGACTTCTTAACAGTTCCTTGGGAGTTAAGCTTGGATGTCAGTAGCTCCCAAGTATTTCCACTGCTGTCGTTGGCGTTGAACTCCCTAAATTGACCTCTGTCAAACGATTTGTTTTCGTGCATATAATTTACTAACAGTTCTTTTTGCGCTTTTGAAATTCTCGTACATCTCTGAAAAATTGAATCCTAAGTATTTCAAAAATTTACTATTTAATTTTACCTTTTTGTGTCAACCATGGCAACCGAAGATTTATAAGAGTATATTTACGTAAACCCAATTGCAAAACTTTATTAACGGGTGCTTCAAATCATGGCTCAATCAAATAATTCCCAGTTTTAATTCGCTATTTTTTTACCATTGGAAGGCGTGAAAGTTAAGGTTTAAGAGTTTCGAGAGCAGCCAGGCGAAACTTCGGATATTATTTTACTTATTGTATAATTATTGTATTGAAGGAAGTATTGTCTTTTAATGACTTAAATAAAAAAATCGCTGCGTTTTGTGGAGATAACACGAACTGCAACTTCGGGGGAAAGAATTGGAGAGGAAATAATAATATTTACTCAAAGTTGAACCAATCACTCGGCAGACAGATTATTGGGATTAGATGTGGAGCCCACATAGTCCACAACGCGATCACAACTGCCGCTGATTGTCTTCCTGTATTCGAATGTATTATAGTAAGAATTTCCCCATATCTACAGCGTTCAGCCCCCGACCCATAGAATCCGGTGCGTCCGCTGCCGGATTCAACTGACAGCAGTGAGTTTTACCGGACACAACGGATTGGGGTGATCCATAGAATCCGTTGCGGTGTCTCAACTCAACAAGACAACTCATGTCAGCAGAAGAGAACATTTCAAATTGGTTTCTACTGCGCATGTCATCAGTTCTGCCGGACGCAAAAGTTAAAAGTTGGGCTACTTTTTGAGTTGCGTCCGTTGCATCCGATGCTTATGGGTCACCTCTCACTAGGTCGTGTCTATTTAATCCAGCTGTCAGTTGAATCCGGCAGCGAATGGAGGCAACGGATTCTATGGGTCGGGCTCTTTCGGGTAGAAGCTTTGAAAGAGTTTTGTATTTCTATCGAGACAGAGTATCACAAGCTGCTGGGCTATAGTAAAACAAAGTGGCTTGCATTAATGCCCACGCTTGAGAGAGTTATCGAATTGTTTCAGCCTTTGAAGAACTATTTTCTGAGTTTCGAAAAATGCCCAAATATTTTAAAGACATTCTTCGATAATCCATTCGATAGAACCAACAGTTATTGGACGAAGCATTTGTGTGAAACAAAAAGAACTATTAGATAGGTACTGAATTTCAGCTTTGGGATGAACGCGAAAGGCAGTATGAAAAAACGTATGAAGCTCAAACAAGAAAACTACTTACAGAAAGTACAGACAGGTTTTTGCGTAGCCTAACTGCTTTTCTAAGTCCAGCAGTTAGGCTACGCCAGCAGCAATTCCACAGGTTCACTGACTTCAATTGACTTGTTCCCCGACCACTACTATTCACCTAGTCAAAGTTCCACTCCTGTTCAACAAATCATACCTGATCCTGACAAATATAGTCCCAAATCGTCTTATTTCGACTTGGTCGAGTATTCACCAAGTTCAATTCAAGAACAAAGTAAATATACCCCCAATCCTTCCAGCATCAAGAAATATTTATCGTGTTTCATCGTTGATGAAGAACGGTGGAAGTGTTTAAGTGTTGACTGAGTATTTTTAAGTTTGTTTGTTTGCTTTGTTTACGCAAACACGTTACAGTTTCTTTTTATTAAATATTCTTTAGTTCTGTAGTTTTAAGTTTAAGTTCCGAGTTTGTTTTGTTTGCTTTTATATGTAAGCTAAATAAATCTTCCTTAGTTCAAAGTAAGACATCGTTCTAGTTTTTCAAGTTAAAAAATAGAGCTTAATTATTTATTTTCAAATTCAAAAAGACATGTCTTGAAAGAAAGTATGGTGAGGCTACCCTCAATTTAATAGTTTCTTACAAAGAATCTTTGCGATCTGCGGATAAAGGCCACCCACGAAACATCATGAACGGATGATCGAAATAGTTAAAAAACTGTTGCTAAATATGACTTCTACTTACATGACCATTTTTGGTTTTTGGTATTGGTTAAAGAAGCAAAAAACATCAACATTATGCTAAAACGCTTATTTTGTTTCATTCAATGCAAAGTTTTGAGTCATATATTACTTGAGCTGGTTTCTTTGCCACATGCCAAGCTAGACGTAGAGTTTGTTGAGTCTGGCTGCACTACCAAGTTAGTTGATGTGCTGGTACTTACGTTCCATACATCATTATATTGAACTTTTCTTCTTTCAAGGATGTTGTGGAGTATGCAGCAGGTAGCAACAACATGAGGAACAAAGTTGACATCAACATCAATGCGTTTCTGCAGCATTCTCCGTCTTCCCTTTAAGCGACCGAAAGCGTTATTCTCAACAACTATCCTACCTTTGTTCAGGTATGCGTTAAACGAATCTGTTCTGGATCAACAGCACCAGTGTTTCCCTTCATAAGCCAGGGGCCAGGGCAAAAGTGGGTACGCAGGATCACCAACCAAGAAAGCTGGTATTTATATATCACCGATTGTTACTTTTGGTTGTTAAAGAAAGAAAAGTTTAACGTATATACAGTCAAACCTGGATGAGTGAGAACTGGATAAGTGAGAAAACTCTATAAGTGAGAGTAATAACCAGGACCCGACATTTTAAGCTCCCAAAACCTCTATTAGCGAGAAACAGAAACCTCTGTAAGAGAGAGTCGTTTTTCCCTCATTGACCTCCGTAAGTGAGACTGCTACTTAACTATACCTCTCTAAGCGACAATCGAGCAAACAAATTTAACATCTGCTATTTTATGACTCGCTCTTAACTTTCGTGGAACTTTCTACCATTGTTTTTGTATTGTTTTCTCGTCAATATTTAACCCATTCTATTTCGTGGAACTAAAAAAATTTTTTCGAATGGACACGTGTCCCTGTGTTTATGTAATTTTATCATTATTACATATTAACTACATTCGTTCTTGCTGTCACTTGTTATTGCTGCGTACCTCTATAAGTGAGAAACGGTACCCACGTACCTTAATTAGAGAGAAACTCGGGTTAGTGAGAAACCTCTATAAGCGAGAATGAGATTGTGCTCCCTTGAACTCTCGCTTATCCAGGTTTGACTGTACATACATTTTAGGTTTTAGTCATATCAGAGATCTTACAAAGGTCATATTTTGAATATTCGTGCTTAAATATGAGTCCTTTAATTTTGTAACTTCGTGAACCGATCCTGGATTTTTTCATGTAATGTCCGCAAACCTATCAAAACACAATTATACACTTAATTATCATACTAATTAAAGGAAACTTACAAGTAATTGCAGTCAACTACTGCTTGCAAAGCTATAGATGTCCATCCTTTTCTGTTGATATAGTCAGCCTATCCTTCCAAGGGTGGTTTGACTGGTATATGCGTACCATCAATTGATCCTAGCATCTGCGGTACACCACTTTGAATCCTTCAATTGTAGGGAGACATTCACTCCCCGCAAGAATTTTTATTTCGTCTTTCAGCATTGTTTGTACCATGGCTCGGCAAAAGTCATAAAGACATCTTCTCACTGTGCTTTTATGAACGCCAAATTGGTTCGCTACGACTCGGTATTCTGCACTCGATGGCAATTTGTAAATTGCTATGCCCACTTTCATGTCCACTGCAATAGGCTCACGAAATCGATAACCCAATGGGGACGGGCATAGCGCTGCAGACAGTTTTTGACAAATATACTGGAAGGAACTTTTGTCCATTCTAAAATTCTCAACCATTTGGTCATTAAAACTTTCGGATTTCACTATATTTGTCCACCAATCCTTCTTTTTTCATCCAAATTTTTTTTTTTTTTTTTTGAATGTGAGCAATAAAACTATCAGTCATTAATTTTACGCGGTTCATGGGTCTCATAACATTTTGATTAATACGCTTTAACAGTTTTTTTAAGAAACCACTTTCATCTTTCTGCAATTCTGCGTAATTGAGTACGCTGAACTATTAAGTTTTGCGTAAAATGTACGAATTTTGAAACATAATTAGTAATTATTTTCTCCTTCGTGATATCCATTGTTCAATTTATAAAAAAAAAACAATTTGCCGCCTTTTATGCACTTAGCCAGTTCACTGTTTATTTAGTTACGTTGAGAATAATATGTGAACGCAGCACTCACACTTATGCAGGTACACACTTCGATTCCATTTGAATTCGATTCCCGATTCGGTGAAGTTAGTAGATACCTGGATCGAAATTTTAATCATTATACGATTCGATCACCCGATTCTAAGTGGAAACGAGGTAATTGAGTACGTTATGTGTCTGCCTGGAAGTAACGCACCTGTGGAAAGTTTTTTCTCAAATGAACAAGGTTTGAACAACACTTGTTTTATCACTCAGTGATAAAACACAGTAAGAGTGTGTCAGTAATGAAAGCAACTTTGGTAACGAAGATAAATATAAATAAATCATGTACTAAGCTTCACACTTTTCTAAAAACATGACCCGATATTTTAAAACAAATTTGTTCAGCCGATAAATATAAAAATACGAACTAAAATTCACGCCACTACTTATTTGCTTTCATTATTTAAAAATAATAATAATAAAAAACCTTGTAAAACACTAGTAACTTTTGTTACATGTTTCCGAAGATGTCCCGCTTTATTGACAAAAAAAATAAATGGTCACGTTAGCAATGCACTAACCGAAGCATTTGGATGCTCATGAAAGTTTTTTCATACAAATGAGTTGCAATCTATTAAATCAAGACAACGGCAATGTAGAATCGTGTCTCTTTATGCCAAAATATAAAGCTGTGTGAGTGTGCGTAATTTGTGTTCTGTTATCAATCGATGATTCACGTCGCTCTAATGCAAAAAAAAAAAAAACATTCAACGCATCAGTTAGTTGTTAGTGTATTGCTGATGATGAAACGAATGTGTTTCGAAATGCATATAAGGTATGTTAACGTGTAAATCTAAAGCAATTTTCGTTTAAGTGTTTTACGTTAATCTTATCCGGTTAAATCAATATGAGGTGATCGTTATTTAATTGTAATTATCTATGAGTGGTGCTTCAGTTCCTGAGAATAGGGGAGGAAGGTCTACAAAATATTCTAAATGAATGTCTTACCAATTAAAATGAAATTCAAGAAGCAGAAAATGCAAGAGAAGCTACCAACCAACCTGCTAGTATATTATATGCTGCAGAATACTGGACGGCAAATTGTTCTTTTGAATGCCTTCGAAATTTCTTGCGTGAATGGAAATTTGTAAACCTTTTAAAAATTCTTTGGTAAACTATATTTTTTAAACATTTGTTTTTTTTTTTACATTAATCACAATTTTTCTAGATGAGGGTATTGTAAGAGACTTCATCTCTCACAATATGTGCTCTCCAATTAATATACCTGGCAACCCATTTACGATATCATGCACTTGCGTAAATGTCAAACGAAAGCTTTAATTTCCAAAACACATATTATGTATGTATTCGTTTCATTTTAAGATCTCTCTTAAATAACTGAATGATCGCACGATCTTTGCACAGTTTTAGATAATTGCTATTAGATTACTGTAATGTAACAAACAGCTTATCATTTATGCTTCTTAAAAGCTTTTCTCATATTATTTTCTGTAATGACAAGTCAGTCTGAATAAAGTACTCGGCTGAAGACGATGTTCTGATGCAAGAATAAATGTAACAAAGTTTTAATTTGAGTTTTTTTAGTTTAACGGCTTACAACTTATCAGAAGTGGGATTAAGTCCTGGCATTTAGTTAGAAGTCAAGTCAAAATTGCGAGTTTAACTATTAGAATTTTTTTTTTGTATTTAATTGAGTTTTTGGTACTTAATTTTATAATTATGGAAGTAAATGCACGTGTTTTGAGTTTTTTGCAAACTGCTACAGTGCAAAAGCTTAAAGAAAAATTGGCCGAGATGAATTTGGCTACTTATGGTACAAAGACTTCGCTTAAGGCTCGTTTAAATGAAGCCATTGAATTGATGGAGCTTCATCAGGTCGAAATTTTTTTCCCTACCGTTGATGACGAAGGTGAGACAAGTGGCGATAATGAGTCTGCAGATGACGATGATGCTGTGACACAGCGTTTGGAAAGGCTTCGTGAATTAGTACGAAAAAAGGAAGAAATCGTTGCGTTGGAGAGACGTTTGGCTGAACTCAATATGAACTGCCCTGTTCGTGAGTCTCAGAATGTTCGAGCTCTTCACTCGTCACGTGACATCGAAGACTCCTTGCCTTCGTTCAATGGCGATGATAACTACCCTATCAAGAAGTGGCTTGAAAACGTCGAGGACGCTATGGTCACTTATCATCTAAGTGAGTCGGAATCCTTTATTTACTTCAAACGACTCCTAAAAGGAACCGCTAGGTTATTTTTGCGGTCAAGGACATTTCGGTCATGGCAAGAACTTAGAGACGCCTTGATGTCTGAGTTCCATCATCACACAACCGCAACAGACGTCCACAATACGTTGCGGAGCCGGAAGAAACGCGGAGATGAAAACTACCAACAGTACGTATTGGCAATGCAGGAGATTGCTTCTTCTGCTGAGATTGATGAGCAAGACGTGATTGCGTACATCATTAAGGGAATTCCAGATTCCTTATTCAACAAGCAGCTCATGCTAACCGCAAACACCATCGCTGAGCTTAAGGGAATCTTACGCAAGTATGAGAAGATGAAGACTGAATCGCAACCATCGACGTCAGGTTATAATACACCTTAACGTGTACATTTTTCGGAACCTTCTCCAAGTGTCGAAGCTAAGACCAAATGCTACAACTGTAACGAAGTGGGTCACATGGCGAACAACTGTACTAAGCCCCGCAGAGAAAAAGGTTCTTGCTTTCGATGTGGACAAAAAGGGCATATCGTCACAAATTGCCCACAAACTTCTTCGATTCTTGTCGTTCAGAGTGAAAAAATTCCAAATGAAACCCCAACTGCGACATTGATGTCCGATTTTCATTTCGTTTTGGAATATGAGTTTACGTCTGCAAATCGTGAGGCTGATTGTTCTGGAGCCGTTATGAACATCTTGTCGGTGATAGATACTGGAAGTCCAATCAGCTTTATCCAACAACAATACGTGCCACCATTTTTAATGACATCGTTGCAGCCACCACCTTGCAGTTTTGTTGGAATAAATAATTCCAAGCTGGTTGTACTAGGTAATTTGTTATGTAATGTAAAGTTTTATGATAGTTATGTTAATTTTTGTCTATATGTTGTAAGTGACAAAACAATGAACGACCCAATCATATTAGGTCGAGATTTCTTACGGAAATCAAATATCAAGTTAAAGATTGGAAATTTTAATACTAAATTAACTGAAAAAGAAAGAGCTCAGGTTAAAGAGCAAGAAAATTTAGAAAGCATTAATAACTCCAAATTAATTGTAGATACTAGCAATAATATAAGATTTTATGATGAAAGTAGTAACGGAAATTTTGAAGATTTAGATTTTGACGAACAAATTTTAAAAATTGATTTATGCAATAACCGCGACGAAACTTGGTCTTTAAATATAAATGAAAAGTTGACTTATGATCGGAAGTTGAAATTAGAACGTTTAGTTTTCGGAAGTTTTACGACTAACGCGAAGAATTCAGATGAAGATTATGAAATGGATATAGTTTTGACTAACCCTAACAGCAATACTCCTGGGCTAAACAAAAAAGTTATTGTCAAATATAAAAGTTCATATGAGATTAAAGATGCATTATCTAACGATCGCTATCTCATAAAAAATTTTATAAATATTCAAATATCTCGCGTTCCGTATGAAAGGGTATGTTGCCCTGAAAGCATTAAACCCTATGTACAAACATAGGTTAGTTTCTGTTTTGCATGAATCAATTATTTCTAGTTTCGTTAATTTATTTTTGTAAATAATTGTTGAATTTCGTCTAGAATCATAATAATTCTGTAATTTTATAATCTATTTTAAATGAAAGAAAAATTTAAATAAAAGACCTCTATCTATTCTATTTAATGTATAAAGTATTTGCATAGTGATGTACTCAATTATGTTATGTTAAAAGTCAAATGATAAAAAAGAAAACAATTTTACTACAAGTAATGTCGAACAATGTATTCCAAAAATACAAATTATGTAAACGTTAACGCAATTGCACGAAATCATAAATCGAGGGCGATTTATTTTTTTCAGGCTGGTCGAGCTGTAAGAGACTTCATCTCTCACAATATGTGCTCTCCAATTAATATACCTGGCAACCCATTTACGATATCATGCACTTGCGTAAATGTCAAACGAAAGCTTTAATTTCCAAAACACATATTATGTATGTATTCGTTTCATTTTAAGATCTCTCTTAAATAACTGAATGATCGCACGATCTTTGCACAGTTTTAGATAATTGCTATTAGATTACTGTAATGTAACAAACAGCTTATCATTTATGCTTCTTAAAAGCTTTTCTCATATTATTTTCTGTAATGACAAGTCAGTCTGAATAAAGTACTCGGCTGAAGACGATGTTCTGATGCAAGAATAAATGTAACAAAGTTTTAATTTGAGTTTTTTTAGTTTAACGGCTTACAGTATGGATATCGAAACATTGTTTGGTTTGAACACAAGCTTAATGAGTGGAAAAAAATGAAAACAAGTTTGGATGCACCGGATCGTGCTCTAATTTGAATAGTAGTAAGTAGTTGTGCCTCACTTATTACTAGAATTCCGAACTTAAAACTAACTGTCAAATTTAAGCACAGACAACGAAGATTTTGAAATATTGACGTGAGCTTCATGTGCTAAAGGCTCGATAGAAGCTGATATAAATGTCGATAAAATTCTAAAAGACTGTAGTCAAGGCCAAACAGTTTTAGCTATGTACCAAAGCAGTAAAGAGCTAAATAAGGGATCGCAAGCGGTAATGGACTCAATAATAAAAAATATGTTTCAACGTGGAATCAAGATGACATTTCAAACTGCAATGTCAATAGCCGAAAGTATTGTTAACATCTTCCAGACAGAATTTATGGTAAAAATTCATTAAGCATTTTAACTATAGTTTTCGAATAGATGGCTTTGTTTTTCCACTTTAGCGATACAATTATTCAAAACAATCTGGAAAAAACCACAGGGAAAAATATATGACAAGTACTACAATGTGACAATTCTCCTAAAAAAGAGTGGTATTTTAACAAAAAGACCATATGAATCACCATCTCTTGTTCCTCTCGAACAACTTTTCAAAAACAAAAGCTATTTCTTGGTATGAGTCTTCATTACTTCAGAATCAAAGGTATCTGACATGAACTTATTGTTTGCATATTAAAATAGGCCTCACTGATCATGACTCTTCTGAACAAGACATCTCTGACCAGAACACCGCTGTTGAAGAAATCATTAGAGGAAACTGCTCTTGGGCAGAAATGGAGATGCATTGGGCTTCTTCGAAGAAGTTTAGATTAGCTGAGGCTGCCAAATCAGAATCTACAGCAGACATATTGTCAAAATGGAAGCAGTATAAGAATCCAATGGGCTTTAAATGGGAAAATTTAAAGGTTTTGAATATATTTTAAAAAATAATGCAATTTTTACTTAAATACAGATTGATAATATTGATATGGATTTCAAGCATCTGTTTCCAAACACTGCTGAGCTTTGATGACTTTTTCAAAAAAAAAAAAATAAAAATTCCAATTTTTGAGGATGGCATCAAGGATAAGACCAACCGGATGCTTTTTGAAAGTATGAAAGCAGCAGAGAACACAACTCAAAGTATGTTTCATAAATAGTTTTTAAACAAGACCATATCAATTACCTTTACAATAAAGTTCTTTCCTCAACTCTCAGATGGTCGATATTGTGCTATATTTTATTTGTTTCAAGTTTTAATAATTTTGTTTCGTTCTTTTGCAGCGGGGGAGCATTGCAGTGTTCCGTTTGAGGAAGTTGCTCCATTTTATGGATTTGAGATTGAATTGCAACCGAAAATACCAGTTAGAATTCGAACAGTTAACAACCCAACAACGAATACAATAGATCGAACAATAGACCTATCGCCACATGCACTATCTTTATCACCAGCATCGTTACCAACAATTCTCAATCAAGAACAGTTAACAAATTCAAACCAATACCCAGAGGAGCAAGAACCTTAAAACTATCAAAATATACACGTCCTTAAGAGGGACGATAGTCAAACAAGGTTGTAGCTCCATATGTAAGGGCTATTATACATGGATTCGACTGGCCTGCAAAAAAAAAAATTTAAAACCAAAAAATTGATGTGAAATGACATCGCCGAACAGATTAATAAAAAATACAAAACCCAAATAACTTGGAAGCAAGTGGAGTCACGATACAAAGCCAGCCGAGTGAAAAAGTACTCAATAACAACAGCAAAAGCGGTGCCGAATACCAGGAAGTTGAATTCAATGAAGAGATGGAAGACATCATACGAAGAGATGACTCTCTCTTGATTGGCACAGCAGTATCGCCGGGTGTTATGAGTTGCAAAACAAATTTTTTCCGGGTGACGTGTAACAAAGAAACTCCCAAGCTTCCTTCTGCAGCGTCAACACCAAAATCGTTGGAACCCGCATCGCTTCCTTCAACCATGGCTGCGATAACGTTGGACTTCACCACAGGCATACTGGAAAGTCACCTGTGACAAAGGCATCGGCAGACCCCGCAAACAAAACTCGCTTCAGCAAATGGTGGAGTGCAATTCCAAATTTTTTTTGAAAAGAATAAGAAATTTATGTAAAAGACATCGCCAGAAGTACAAAACTGAAAAAACGAGTATCTGTAGATTGATTTAGAGACCTAGTTGAAGGATTTCTTTTTTCGTGAAGCAAATATAAAAAGCAATATATGTGGATATATAGTATACGTATATGAAGTTTGTTGCCATCTAACACACAAACTAAGCCACCATTATGACTTCATTTGCCACAGCTCGTACTTTGCTAAAAACTACGCTTTATTAATATATCTACTATAAATGATCTTACTTTTCAATTATTATTAATATTTTGTTTTGATATATAATTTTTCATTCGTTTTCAATCGTTCAAGAAGTTGGGTAATTGTTGATTAAGATAAATGAATATTATTCCTTTGTTTTAATTGTTAAATTATTTTATTAAATTATAATTAAATATATAGTTCCGTACTACATCAACTTGTGTCGTTATTGAGCTATTGGACTATTCAAAACCAATAAAAACAACCGATAGATTTATCATCTGATAGATGTATTGATGAATACGTATATATATATAAACATATAGAAATATCTTCATATATATACGGCGGTGCGGAACCACCCAGAGCAAAGCGGAGAGTGGGAAATTGACCTATGTGGCTTAAGCCGTTTAAGTCCAGAATATACTCGGTGGTTTTTTTTTATATTGAGAAAAATTAAGGATTCTTGGCGATAGGAATAAGGAAGAAAAGCAGCCGAACTGACTGGTACAAAGCAGGGTTTTCTCGGCTGAAAAACCCAACAACCAAGTGTACATTAACATAGAAAAAAGATAAATCTAACAAGTTAAAAAAAAGAAAAAAAAAATATAGAAGGAAAACATTGAGAACAGGAATTGAATTAAAATGAAAAGAGAAAATTGATTTCGCTAAGTTTGTATAAAGTTAAAATTATTTTCGTAAAGATATACATACATATACCTATGTGTACCATAGCATAATATAAGCATAGATCCATAAATTGATATCGATATATTATTGATAATTATATATAATATAAATACATCGGTGAAGTGTGTGTATAAAGAAGGTAGATCTGGTAACTCTAAAAAAAGTAAAAGAGTTGGGGAATTCCGTCGACTTGAAACGTGCTGCCGGCAGGACTACGAGGGACGAAGAAACCGTAAGTTACCAAACCTTTCCATTTCATTTTTTTTTTATATATATATTTCATGATATCGATAGATCGTTTTACCATTTCAAATATCTTTTATTTATAAAAAAAACTTTTTTTGAATTCACAATCAAAAGTCCTTGAATTAAATTAAAATAGTATATAACATACATCCTTTTATTTTGAATAAAGTATTAAATTTTTTTTTTTTGCGAAGTTTAATAAACATGGGTTACTAAAAGTGGCTGGAGAAAGCAACTAAAGGGTTATCACCATAATATTGCCAAGGCGATAGCATAGGTTTTGTGTAATCACACAAGGGAACCGACACCATTAGTTCAGCCCGATTATGGAACTTGTCTTCCGAAACGCGTTGCGAAATTTAAATTAAAATAATGTATATTTACATTGTTGAATAAATGTTGTGAAAAAATAAAATCGTTCTATTTTAAAAGAAAAAGATCATTTATATTTTATCTTAATCCATCAGGTAAGGCTCTTGGCAATTGGTCGAACCAACACATGAGGGAGACAAAGAGTTGTAGGAGAGTTAGTAAGTCGGATTAGTTGTAGTAGAGAGTAAACACTTAAATATATACTTATATATATGTATATGTATGTATATACATATATTTATTTATTTATATGCATGAAATGTATACATAACTGTAAATTTAGTAGTTAGGATAGGTGTAGGAATTAGATATAGACGAGCTATAATTTGAGCGGTGACTTTCTCAGAACTTACAACTCATTACCTTTCATCTTGTGTGGTGGCATAGTTACCCATACTTGTGTATAATCCTCTTCCATTTACCCTTCTACCACAAATCCCAACCTGATCCTATCTTGATCATCGGCATGATCATTTTTTTTTTTGTGGTGTTAGAGTTGCAGGAGTATGGAACAGGGCCAAAACCCCACCATTACCACGAGCTTAGCCGAGCAAGGACTAGCATGCTACTGCCCTGTTTCCGTCGACATCCATCAACAAAACGACATCGTCTTAAATAAAGTGATTTTGGCGTGATTTTTTTTTTTCTTGTTTTCTGTAAATTTGTTTCTCATTTTTTTTTTTTTTTAAAGTTTTGAGGTTTATTCTTTTAGTTAAATTTTTTTATTGTTCGGAAGGGGGCGAAAGTTTGGTCTAAGTGAGCCAAACAAAATTTGTTTGAACAAAGTGCACCACTCGAGAAAAACTGAAGTTTATCGAGCCATATCCTGACCTTGATATTATTTGGGGGTCAAAGTTACTGTGAAGGCCCCACTACATAAAGAGAGCTCTTTTAAGGCGTGAGGTTAACCCGCCGAAGGTTCTGTGTGGATCGAGAGATTTCTTGTTTTTATGGGGCCATATTTTCCTCAGTTTTGATCCATATTGTTTTAATATTTTTAGTTTAGTAAAGTAATTTTTTTTTATTGCTATATTTTTTTATTTTCTTACCTTTTAAATTTAATTTGAGAGTCGTAATTCATACACAATTGGTACATCTTTTAAATTTTTTTTATATTCGTTTTTTTTTTATTTGTCTATTTTCTGTAATAATTTCCTTTTTTCTAATTTCTTTATGAGCCACAAATTTTAAAGTTTTTTTTATTCATTAAATTCTTTAAAATTTAAATAAATATGTGCTCACCACGCAAACAAAAATGAAAATTTCATTGATTGAGCTATTAGGCTCGATGGCTGAGGGGTATTAGCGGGGACAAGACCCTCCCTTAATACGAAGAGCTGGGCCCTTCTTCGCTAGCATGCAAGGTCTTCGATGTTCCCATTCTACAACCCTTTCCCGTCGGCTGCCTTTTCTTTCAAATATCCATTTGCCTAACTCTTAAATTCTATTTCCTTATTTTTTCCTCTTTCTTCTACTTTCCTTCTTTTATTCTCCTATTCTTTTCCTTCTGCCGGAAAATTCCTTACCATATCGACATCCTGTTCAATCCTTTAGGTTCCTTTCCAAAAATCCAACTTCCCAAACCCACTCCTATTGCCTTATTTCAATGTGATTCGCGACTTCCATCCTCAGTCGCACGAAAAGGTGTCAGCAGGTGTTGCTCTTGAGTCTAGAGAATATCCAGCATCTCCTAAGATCCACGTATTTTCGCTCAATGTATTAAGCCACTTCTTGTAGTTAAAATGTAGCTAAAATTCAATGCAAACGAATCATGATTTGCTCCGGGATACCTCGAGTTAACATATCTACCGAACATTCATTTTGTAATCACAAACCTATGAAAAGTATTGTTGTTAGAGGATTTGCAATGGAAATCTTTCCTTAAAGTGTTTACTTACAATCATTACATTCTAACCTGTTTAAATATAAATGCTGAACTTTTTTGGCTGGTGTATACGGATATGGGTTCCATCAATACATCCTATTACTCCATTAAATCTAGTTTTCTGAAAAAAATATGATATTTTAAGCAACTTGATCTTGGTCCGTTAGTTCAGCTTTAATCAATTTTTAACAAATACGCTCTGTTAGTGACGACCACTTGCGCTATTTTCGTTTACCCAATTAATCCACCATTAATCCTTGCATGGTTTTCCACCGATGTTAATTCTCCTCGCAATTACTTCTTAGATTGAAATGAGACAATGGCCATTACAATATTTGTAGGAGCTGTTTCGACATTAATAAGCAACAAAAACCATTAATTTTCCATTTTTCTCTCCTATTTTTCCTAAATGCTCGCACTGTGTTCTATAACATTATAGTCATCTCATAACCCCTTGATGTGTGCGCTAATTATAAAAAAAAAAATAAGGAAAAATAACTTTATTTTAATATAGTTATACGGATACGCTCGTAGAATTTTTTTTAGCTTATGAAATTATAAATGTTATCAAAACAAGGAAAAACAACTCAGGCCATTGAAATTTAGAAAATTAAATTGAACAAAATGAAAGGAAATAAGAACAGCATGGCGGAGTGCCCAAGCTGAATGGTCTTTCTTCTTTGCTGGTTGGTGTTAGAATGAAAAAATCAATTAAAGAGAAAAGAGAGACGGGGACGGCCCTGTCTCCACTGGCGAATTTTTATATCCTGTTGTCATAGTCTTGTGAACACGCTCCTTTCTTAGATGATTACTGAAACAGTTGGCTTCCTTCTGCAATGAACCGCAAAGTCTTTGCTTGAGAATAGGTGGAATCGCCGAGGACCGCTGCGATTGTTTAAGAAATCTTTGATTTCATCTAACACGCAAACAAATGTCTCTAAAATAGCTCAAGAACCTGAAACAGAAAAAAAAGATATTAAAAGGGCCAACAGCTTTTACTAGTTTGTTTTAATAAAATATAAATATGTATGTACAAACTTGGTATTTGGGAGCTCCAATGGGTTAAAGTGAACTTTAATATTTTTTTCCAATTTGAACAACATTGGAGAAACTCTCATGCTCCCAACCATCAAAAAACAAGTCAACAAGTTTTCGTTTTTCAATGTACATACTTTGCTTTCGAAAACAGCTGATTTTGACAAAAAATCCGCCTAAGGAAGGCAACATGTTATTTTCAACTCAACTAAAAGTAGTGCACACAAATGTAATAGGAAAAACTAATTTGGTTCCCACATAGTTCAGTTGTTTTTGAAGCAACTCAACTGAGTTTGGTTGTTATCCATAATAGGGGTGTTAGTGTAAGTTTGGGGACTGCAAACAATTCGGGGAAACATAAATATAGGCCCGACTGGGAACATATTCCAGACTTTAAGAGATGGCTAGTAAATGTTCCAAACGATGTATTCAATGCTAAATGCACCGTCTGTAACTTGGTGATGAGATAGACAATAACAGTTTGAAAAAAACAACGCAAAATCAAAACTTCACATTGAAAAATATGTCAGGTACATTTGTATTTGTATTTTCATTATTAATAAGTGTTATAGTCTCTTGTAGAAACTATAGAGTTCTAGTCTGGCTGGTAACCCTAGTATATCATCAAGTCTTTAAATAGTGCTCCCGAGTCTGAATCGGTTTTCTCAGTATATAATTCATGAGACTGCCGTAAACGTCTTTTAACCATAACTTTAACTGTGTGTATATCAATAAACAATTAAAACACAGTATTATACAGTGCTGGTCTGTGAATTTGCATTATTAAATTAATAGTGCTTTGAATCTACATACATTAAAATACCGTAACATTAATACATTTCATTTGCATTTTATTTGTTTGCAATTTTGTACAATACCGACGTAAATTTCACTTAATTTGTTATAGAATTGTGAATTGAGTTTGAAAAAAGTGGCTATAAATATTTGTGCTATTTATAGTTCCAAAGTTATTGCGTATAAACTAAAATTCTCAATAATCTTTAATCTGACAGCCTAAAGTTTAGTGCTACCAACATTCATTTATTCATTTTATTTATTTTTTTTATTTGTGCCGCTCACTTTGAACGCCTACAATCTTTTGTGTTGCTCACCATAAACACCAATTTTCAACTTTTGTGTAGCCCACTTTAAACGCCCATATCTGTTCTCTTAAGTAGTGACTATGAGTGAACTAGACTGTTTAATTTGTAAATTTCTAATGAAATTATGGTTTCTTGTGCGGTCTGCCTCCAACAAGTCCATGCAAATGCATTGGAATAAAAGGCAAAGATGCAGACAAATTCATCTCTATTTGTGGATTGCATTTTTATTGCCGTGTCCACGAAAATATTTCTATTGAAAAAATTTACTGGAAAACTGTGAGATTAAAAAAACTGTTTAACAGTGTTAATTTGATTTTTCCCGCACTGAAAAATGTTTCTGATTTGGATATTGAAAACAATGAGTTCATGTCAAATTCTTTTTTTACACCCGCATTTATTTTTTGCAAAACTGTTATATATTATGTAACATCGACATCTTAAAAAACGTGTTGCGAACAACTCGGCTTTAATTTGGGGTTTTTCTTTTTTAGGACCGAACAGAAAAGTGAAACGTCAAAAACGAGAGAGTATTTCTTTTTCAATTCAGCAACATCTCAATGCTCAAAATGCTTTTCTTTTGGTCGAAGTAAAATGACGGGGCATCTAGAGCAAGAGTCTGAGCGCAGCCAACTTCACATAGCACATGAAACAACTTTCGAAAAATGACAACAAATAAATTACACACAACCAACATCGCCGGCGAAAGTGGTTGCTTGGGCGCAGAAGGTAAGCTACTTTAACGGATGGAATTATCGGCATTTTGTGTATCTAAACTATTAATTTTAGGCTTAAAATGGAACAAAGACATGACATTGATGTTAGTTGATTTGATAAAATCAAATTATGCCGCCTTCAAAGCGGCATAAAAAAAGAGCATACATAAACAAAGCCCAACAAATCAGTGAGGCTTTTAATTTAAACATAACTGCCGAACAAGTTGATTCGAAGTGGCAAGGGCTGAATTTAATTAAACCTACTTTATTTTTAATGTGCCTCATACATTCGGGATTTCCTAAATACCACAAAGTGACAAAGTGATCATCACCTGCTTCTTAATCAACGTGGATTTCCTTCTAGGGCCAAGATGATGTTCTTCACTCGAATGTATTTCCCTGCACAGTTGCTGGAATGCGTCTGGGTTAACGCGAAAGTGGTTTTCAAAAACCAAATTAGGAAACCTAGGCACAACGTCCTCTGCATAATTTTTATTTTTTTCTATTTTCTGCCTTTTTGTAGCTTGCTCATCAAAACTTTCATCATCGTCACTTATAAAATCAAACAAAATCTCGAACGCATGTCTCAAAACAATTAATTTTTCCAATCTACTTTTATTTCAGTCTGCGACTAACTTTGACTAGCTTCGGTTGTGTTTTATTTTTCCAAAGATGTCTGAGACTTGTTCTGAGTGCAATCTTGCAATAAAACGTTCAAAAAATTCTGAAGTTGTAGAATGTGGTTTTTACTGCGGCCGATTCTTTCATAAAAATTGTGTGAATTTAACTGATGACAATTTTAAAGCGTTAAGCAATCGAAATTTAGTTTGGAAATGTGACTCTTGTGTGAATATAAACCTTTGCACCTTCATAAATAATTTCCAAGAGCTCTCCTCAAGTGTTTGTGAGATTAAAAACGATTTAAGTGCTCTCATAAAATCGGTTTCTAATAACTCTCCTCCCCGCAAATCTGCGAAAAGGAATCAAAAAATTTCTGAGGGAGACTCTAACACACTTACCCTCAACACTAACAAATCGATCGTCTCTCAACAACCCAAACCGCCATCGTCGGCCCCTGGTGAATCAATGAAATCACAAGAAACTGAAATCCAAATGGAAATAAGTGATCCAGCTTCATCTAGTTTACCTAATACTAATTCATCAAACAATGATATTGTAGGTTCACAACTTCCTCTGTTAAAAACTAACAATGAATTAGATTGGAAATCTGTGAATTCAAAAAAAAATTCTTCAAAGATAAAAAAAATTATTGGTTCTGACTCTTCATCTTCTCTGTGTGCTTTACCCGTATATAAATGGGTTCACTTAGCTAAGTTCAATAAAGAAACCAAACCCAATGATATAATCAGTCATATCTCGCAAAAAACTAGCATACCAGCAGATCAATTTAAATGCTATTCCCTAGTCAAAAAAGATTGTGATTTTACAAAACTTAAATTTTTAACGTTTAAATTAAGTGTACCAGCCTCTAAATTCTCTCTTATAATGGACTCTTCAGTATGGCCATGCTTTGTTCAAGTAAAAAAATTTGTTTCACGCGAAAGCAACAACACCAAAATGATCTCAATGCCTCTCACTCAACCTACGGGACCTTTTTCCTCTACATCACATCAACCACTGCCACCACCACCAACACAGCTACAACAACCACCTATCCAACACAGGGTTACCGCTGTGCCACTTTAGTATCAAAATGCCACTTTTTTTCAGGCTGTGCCACCGAGCTACCACCTTTCAGTGTGTGCCACTTTTTTAGCATTTCCCACAAGTAAAACTAAAGTTAGCAATTCAGAATTGAAATAAAATATTCGTAGTCATTATCAAATACTTTAAGATGAAATATTTAATCGATTGACATCAAAAATGAAAAACTTTCTAGACATCAAATTTATCAAGTCGAAACAAGAGATCACTTATTTAAAACTAGTCCCAAAAGTTAATTGAACAATATAAATTTTTAGAAATAAAATCCGTCTAAGCAGGTCTTAAGGAGGGGGGTATGGATTTTAACTTTCGAAAAATCGATTCTTTTTTTTTAACTCTAACCTTATTGTTTAACATTTAAAAAAAATATCCTTAAGATGTTAGGTCAATAGAAGCAATATTCTTAAATTTATTGTCTTATTAATCTCCTGGCCTCTAACGCTCTAACACTAGTTCATAAACTTTAGACGCGTTTTTCTCAAAACTACTTTTTCAAAGTCCGTGTTCACTGTCTTTTCAAAACTACTTGAGCTATTCATTTCAAACTTTATACACATTTTTGATATATAAAATACCGCCCCAACGTTAAGTAAAAATTATGTTTTCTACCCCCGAAAAGGCGGAATTTTTAGTGGAAAATAACAGTTTACACTTTCAATGGCCGCCAACTCATTTTTGAATGAAAAATTTAATTATCAGAGAAAGTTGGGAATAAAAAAAAATAATTTCCAGCCGATTAATGGTGAACACCGCAAATTGTTTTTTTTCTCAAGACGTTCTGGGGGAAGCTCTGTTACCGGCTTATGCTTCAATATTTCTGCATGAAAAAATTACCTATTAACTGTCGAAAGTATGTTCAATAATGTACGAAAGGTCCGAATAAAATTACTCAATCCATATTTAAGAAAAAACTTCGCAAAAAAAATCTTTTTTTTTTCCGTGAAGCCCAACCAAGCTTGAAGCTTAAACCAATTTTTTTTAAATTGTCAATATCGAATAGTTTTGGTTTGAAGTGGCTAACATTAAAAATAGTTTTAATGAATACCTTTTTTCTAACTTACATATATGAATTTGTTGCAAAAATATTAACTTTGCCAAATAGCGCAGTGCCTGCGCTGAGAGGGCTTTTTCCAAGCTAAATTTGATGAAAAATAAACTCACCAGCCGACTAAAAACTGAAACTTGCGGTTATGCTTGTTAAGATTATGTGCTTTCTTCAACTCCTACGAGTTCGTTCAGATGTGTGAAATTTCTATCAATAAGTCAATTTTCATGCATATATGGTGTTGTTTTGTTTTTTATATCAAGTGCCACCTTTTTTCTCGAGTGCCACTTTTTTTGCAACTTTTCCAAATTATCCAACGGTAACGCTGATCCAACACCCCACAACACCTTTGGCGTCTCTTAATTGACAGTCAATTTTACCATCTCCCTTCACTCCTTCTATTTATTATCAAAACACTGGAGGGCTTCGGACTAAACTGCAACAGGTGCTTCTCTTTTCGTCATCGTCGCAGTTTGATATCATCGCCTTTACTGAAACTTGGCTTAATAAAGAGCATAATGATGCTGAGATGTTTAATACGAATCAATATGCTGTTTTTCGAAAAGATCGTGATTATGAACTTCTTAATTGTGAGAGAGGAGGTGGAGTGCTCGTTGCAGTGCGCACTACACACCAATGCACTAAAATTGATTTGCCACCAGCAGCCGATGTTCTCGATGTGGACCAAATAGCTCTTCAAATTAAGTTTGATTGTATTAATGAAATTATTTTTATTATCTCTTACATTCCACCTGGTAGTTCTTTTAGTTCTTTAGAATTGTATAGAGCTCATATTGAGAATTGTCGTCTGATATTTAATAGTCGTCAAGAAAGTCAAAGATTACTTATTGTAGGAGATTTTAATTTACCGAACATTAAATGGATTTTAGATATAGAAGAGAAAATACTTGTTCCTTTTAATGTAATTTTCAATAACGATTGTGAAGTTGTTGACACTTTCGCACAATTTGATCTTAAGCAAATAAATCATTTTAAAAATTCTTTTAGCAATATACTTGATTTAGTTTTTGTTGATTCAGAATTATGCGTAGGCATCGACAACTCTATGGCTTTACTTTTTCCAAACACAATTTTTCATGTTGCTTTTAGTTTACATTTAGAATTCTATACTTATCTTAAACCAGCAATTTCACATAATAACTATAAATATAATTATGAAAGATCCGATTTTGAATCAATTAACAACTATCTCAGTGGTACTAACTGGCATGCATTGTTTGATAATAATAATAACTTAAATGAGTGCTACAATACGTTTTTGAGCATTATAGAGAAAGCTATTTCTTTATTCACACCCAGAATTAGAGCTAAAAGTGATTCTCGACCAGTGTGGTTCAATAAAAGATTGATTAATCTAAACAATAGGAAAAACAATGTTTATAAGCAATTTCGCAGATCAAACAATGACCAAAGTCTTTTAAGTCTTTATCGTTTACTGCAAAAAAATTTTGATACTCTTACAGCCATATTATTGAGAATTTGTAAAACTAGAAATGAAACTAGTTTCAGGTAAAACTAGTTTCGTTTCAAGTTTTGCAAAAAATAATCAAAACTAGTTCTAAAATAAAATTGGCATTATTCATTTCTGAAGAAAAAACTCGTTCGAGTTTTGAAAATTGTTTCTCGTTTTGAGTAACAGAACTAGTTTTATCAAAGTAGCTACTGTGATTTTGACAGCGAAATAGAAAATTAAAAAAAAAACAAAATCTGTAATTTTCAAATTGATTGTTTGCACGAGTATTATTCACATCTTGAACGAGAAATATATAAAAATAATATAAAGGTAGGTATTGTGTCTACCAGTTTTAGTACACAATCATTTTTAATTCTCTATTTCGTATAAGGATACGAAGATATGGGTCGACCACAGAAGCTCATCTCGACTGAAGGCAATTTCAATAAAGAAAAGAAAACCAAAAGTGAGAAATGGACCCAAGCGGAAATGGAAACCCTTGCATCGCTATGTTTATTTCATGGTAAAAGCGGCATTTTGTCCAAAGAGACAAACAAAGCGACTACCACAAAAAAGGACATTCAATGGATAACTGTCCAATCATTGTTCAATTCGGTAAGTTCGCATACACATTGACCTGGTCCAACAGAAATATTATCTCTTTGTTAACCATATTAGATGCATCCACCACGAAACATATCCGCCCTTCAAGGACGCTTCAAATTTATTTTGATGCATTTGCGGAAAAATAACGCACGGGAACGGCATAATATAGTAGCTACGGGGGGCGGTCCCCGTCCTGTCAAGGATGATAAAATGCCGTTTGAAGTGACAGGCCCTATGTTAGAGCTGGTGGATGCCTTAGGTGTTTCCGTTTCTGGCTTAAATGGTTTTGGGTCAGATACCCCAAATTCCTTGGCTGCCCAAGACACTCTGCCAATTGCTTTGACTGAGGCAGATGAAAATCGATCGCCAGAAGTAACAAATTTTTCCGAACATTGTCTAAATGAGCAATGGGATAATCTTTCGAATGGTGTCGTTGAAGTTTGCAACACAGAATCTGTGAACCTTGCTCACGAATCGCTGTCACAAGTTGAGTTGCCTGGCACCGAAAACGAGGCAAAACCGATTCCGGGCCAGATGCAGTTTTTCCCAACGTCTTCTCAAAGACTTCCAATAAAACGAAAGGCCTTGTCAGCCGAAAAACTGACGTGGAACAAAAAAAAACGAATATTTAGCTGAAAGGGATCGACGAGACAACGAAAAACATACTGCCGAGATGAACTTCGAAAAAACTATATTGGATGGGAAATTAGAAGAAATGCGCCAAATTGCTTCCAATCGTGCGGAGCTACATGCGTTGGAGATACGCCACAAAAAAGTTCTTTTTGATCACCAAATAGAGTTGATGATCGCTGCACGCAACGCATTAGCTTGCTCTTGCTCGTCACGTGAAACTGTGCTTAGGTCTGTCATATCGTTGGGAATGGATAACGCAAGTTATAAATCGAAGCCGACGGTTGGGCATTCAGAATCGGTGAATGAATAGATTACATTATGTACATATGTATGTACATATGTACATAGATTTGAATGTACCTACATGTTTTAAATTACTTATGAAAATACATATGTACAATGTACATATACATTAACATATGTTCATATAATACACATAATTATAATGTATATAAAAATAAAAATGCAATTTAAATGTTTATTTGCAGTTCTTTATTTTTCCTTTAATTACATCGTGCTTCAATACGGAAGTGTTGCAGTACTATCATCTCGTGCTGAATTTTTATTTCGGTTCAATGAACTTTCTTGCGATTCAGTGCACTCTCCACATGCTTGGTTTCTTTCCTCTGCATTTATAGGAAGTTCCAATTCTGCATTGACATCAATCTCCCCTTCTTCTAAACAAATATTGTGCAAAATGCAAGCCGCAACTATTATTTTTTGAGCAGTTGGCAATGCCACATTTAATCCATGTCGCAGTGCCGGAAAGCGACGTTTTAGTACACCGTACTGACGTTCAACAACATTGCGTGTACGTATTAGTGAAGCTTGATATCGACGCTTGATAGGGTCCGCAGCCAATCCGGGGTGATTTAATGTGTAGGGGGTAGCCAAATACGGTGTATTTGAATACCCTGAATCTCCCACCATGATGTACTTGCCAAAATGACCGGTGTCGAAACGAAGCTTCAAATTAGATGCAGCAAATATTGTGGAATCATGGCTCGCACCGGGCCATCTTTCGACAACATCCAAAACTCTCAAATTGGCAGAAGAGACCGTTTGTACATTTAACGAAAAGTATCCCTTTCTGTTGCGAAACGACTCGGCCTGTTTAGAAACACTCATTGGCATATAGGTAATCAAAAGCTATACATTTCGTGTATGGAAGTACCTGTGATCCTCCTGGGGACAGTATTTTGATGTGCGTACAGTCTATTGCACCAATTGTGCGCGGAAAACCAGCCAATCTATGGAATGCTAATGCGGCAGCTTGTCGTTCCGCTTCAGTCTGTGGCATTCGAATGAATGTTGGAACATACTTGAGCAACGCATTGCACACTTTAGGCAAACAATTGCTCACAGTTGGCTGTGATACCCGCATTTCATCACCAACATTTTGTTCAAAACTTCCAGAAGCCAGGAACCGAATCAAAATCATTACCATCTGCGCTGGGTTAATATTGCGAGAACTGTAATTGGAAGACAGTTTTTTCAATTAAATACAAATACCTACATCATGTACGTGGTTCATAGAGTAATTTAATTTGTGACTTACCGTGCTTGTGAAGTTGATAAATGCGGTTCAACCAAATCAACAACACGTTGAAAAGTGCGCTTTGTCATTCTGAAGCGCTGATAAAAGGACAAATCGTCCCATTCTTCCACGACCGCATATTTTCGCAGTGAGTATGGACGTCTGCACTCTGTCTCATCTTTATCGGTATCGAAAAAATCTTCAAAGAGCCAATCTTCTTTTTCCAAAAGGTTTTTGAGCCCCAATTCGTGGAATATCATCCTACGTGCCATCGTTAAAATTATATCCTTATTTGATGACGTTTCAAAATTTATTTTATCCCTGTTGACTTTGATGAATAATACAAAAAGTCTTCAAAACTAGTTTTGAAGTCCTTAAAACTAGATATTTCCAGTTTCACGAATTTCTAGTTTTATTAAAAACTAGTTTTACGATTTCGGTTTTATATGTCATTTTCTTTTTTGAATAATACCGATTTGTTCAAAACTTAGAACTCGGAAGCATTAGAAAACTAGTTCTATGTAAAAACTAGTTTTGAAGTGAGTCAATAATATGGCCGTTAACAAATTTCTATACAACCAATATATATTATCTGTTGAATCTGATTTAAAATCAAATAGCAAAAGTTTTTGGAACTTTATCAACGCTAAAAGGCAGTCGATCGGTATTCCAAATCTAATGCGCCATGGAAACAAGTCATCTTCAGACCTCTCAGTTATTTCTAACCTATTTGCTAAACATTTTCAGTCTGTTTATACCGAAAGCAGTTCAAATCTACCTTTTCAGGATGAATTTAATAATTCTAACACATCTTTTAATGTTGGGTTTTTAAGGCTTTCATATTCTGAAGTTGAACAAGCTTTATCAGAAATTAAAGAAGACACTCGACTTGATATGGAAGGAATCGCTCCGACAGTTCTACAAAGATGTTCAAAGGTACTTGCGCTACCTTTGGAAATTATTTTTAACCGTTCCCTTGAAAGTGGTGAGTTTTTATCGGAATGGAAAAGTTCTTTGATTACACCGATTTATAAATCAGGAAGTAGGCAGGAAGTTTCCAACTATCGGCCAATTTGCAAGATTTCCACAATTCCCAAAATTTTTGAAAAATTGATATATATAAAAGATTAACTCCGGCTCTAAAAAATATTATTTCTCCATATCAACATGGCTTTGTTAGTGGTAGAACAACCAGCACTAATCTCTTAAAATTTTCAAACTTTGTAGTTAATGGCTTCGAAAAAGGGTATCAATGCGATGTTGTATATACTGATTACTCAAAAGCATTTGATCGGGTTGATTTTGACTTACTTCTTTTGAAACTTAATAAAATAGGATTCCACGCAAAATTTTTTGAGATGGATAAATTCGTATTTGAGAGGTCGTACCCAGTTCGTTAGAATAAAAAATGTACTTTCTTCGCCTATACATGCCACTTCTGGTGTGCCACAAGGGAGTCATCTCGGTCCGCTTTTTTTCTTATTATTTGTCAATGACATTCCTAGTGTGTTTTCAAATTCTGAATGCCTTATGTATGCAGATGATCTAAAAGTTTTCCGTTATATAAAAACTAATAATGATTGTATCTTACTGCAAGATGACCTTCAGAAACTGTCGGATTGGTGTTCGTTAAACTCCTTATCCCTAAATATAAGTAAATGTCAAAATTTAATCTGCTGTCGGAATCGTACTCCCATCAATTTTGCTTATAAAATTAATAATTCACTTTTATCAAAAGTTACTTTCAAGAAAGATCTTGGAGTTATTTTTGACCAAAAACTGGATTTTGTAAAACATATAGATTTTTTAGTTGCGAAAGGAAATTCAATGTTGGGTTTTATTTTGCGCAATTCAAGAGAATTCAGTGATCCTCACACATTGAAAAGTACTACTACTATGCATTCGTAAGGTCTAACTTGGAGTATTGCAGTATTATTTGGAATCCTATGTATGAAGTTCACTCGTTTAGAATTGAGAAAATCCAAAAACGCTTTACAAGAGTTTTAGTAAAGAAGCTTCACTGGGAAATAGATATGCCTTCTTATGACACCAGGTGCAAGTTATTTGGAATATTGCCTCTTAAAACTCGAAGAAAGTTATCTGAAGTGATGTTCATTCGTGACTTATTGACTAGCCGTATTGATTGCTCTGACATTTTGGCGTTGATAGGATTCAGTGTTCCTGCGAGGATGCTTAGAAACCAAGTTTTCTTTAATATTCCTTACCACAGAACAAATTATGCAGCCAATGAACCACTGAATAGATGTTTAAAAACTGCAAATTCATTTCATGCTATGATTGATTTTAGTTTGAGCAGATTTTCATTTAAAAATAAATTTCTTTTGTTGTTAAATAATTTTTAATGGTGGTAATGATTAGTACGAGTGCATGTTTAATTTTTATGTAACTATTTTATATTTTATTTAATTATCCAATTATTGTTATTTTTTTTCTAGTAATCACTAAAGTATTGTATCTTTGCTTTGTTTGATGAAATATACACACTGAAATTGAAATATTTTTCTTATATTTTAAATAAGTAAACCACACACCACAGCAAAGCAGATTGACATGAAAGTTTTTGTTTCGGCGAAAAACATTTTGACAGCCTACGTTGAAGTATGTTTCTAAAATGAACTGAGAATTGAACGCTCAGTTCAGAACACGTTCACGCTGTTCGTTCTCAGTTCAGTTCACTGTTCCGAACCAAAAAAGAAAAACCCCTATTGTTTTCAAGCTGATCTGGATCAATTGTGACAAAAAATAAAACAAAAGTCAAAAATGGGTCTGTTCACAAAAATCAGCAAGAAATTTTTCTTGTGTGTCTTTGAATCTGTTTAATGCTTCGGTTTGAAAAAATATTTGTTGAATTGTCTCAGATGTATTAAATTTGTTCAAAAATAAACAGAAGAAAGTTTTCGACTCTCCTCTTGGAATGCATGAAATGGAATTCTCTTATAATAAATTATACTCTATCAGCCCAATTATATTCTATGAACGAAAGAATAAAGTCCATGCGTTAAAATTTTCTATTAATAAAATAAAATTGTTCCCGGTATAGTAAAATGACGATTACCATAAAATCCTGTTAGGAAAATTTATTTTTACTACATTTTGACAAGCAACTTGACTTTGATTCATATGCTTTGTTTGGTTCAGTGCTTTTTGTTTTCCGTCTTCAAAAAATAAATACATATTTTTATTTTTAGTATAAATATTTACAGATACTAATAACTTCTCCAAATAAAAATGGAGAACCCAATGAAAAAATGGAAAAGGAGTGAGAATTGGAGCACAAACGACAAGGTATGTTTTTTGATTGTTCTAACACAAGGCACTTAGTAAGACTTTCTGACAGAAATACAAGAAGAAGCTTCATAGACGCTCTCGTAGTCAAAAGATTTTTTGATGAGATATATCAAAAAGATCTAAAATAATTTAAACTTACAGTTCGGATGAATAGGGACGTCTTTGATTTGCTGTTTGAACTAGTCAAAGAAGATTCAACTAAACACTCAAACAGACCAGTAATGCCAGCAAAGTGCAGGCTATTTTTGACTTTGGCGTAAGTCCCAGATTTTTTTGTCATGGCTGGTTGAAGAAACATAATGCTTTTCTTTTAAATCCCGTATAGGTATTTAGCTCATGGAGGATCTAAACAAATCTTTTCCAATTCTTTCAAAATGGGGCTCGCAATTCTAAAGAGAATCGTAAATGAAAGTTGTGATGTTCTGTGGAATTCTCTTGCTCACATATACTTATCATATTTAAACGAAACAGAATGGAGCAATATATCTCGCGATTTCAATTCCATGTGGAATAGGTATGCCGAATTCTTGGGAGCAATCGAAGGCAAGCATATCAACTTGACTCTCCCACCGGATTCCAGGTCTCTTTTTCAAAACTAAATATAAGGGGACTTATTCCATTATTTTATTGGGTATTTGTGATGCCAAATACACCTTTACTGGGTTCGACCTTGGTGCATATGGCTCACAAAGCGATGATGGTGTGCTATGGCATTTCTATTTCGGCAAAAAAAAATTGTTTTCTGGAACATTGGCAGTACCAGAAGACGACATTCTGTCAAATTCAAATGTGAAATACAAAATACAAAAAAACAAAATGACAAATTGGAACAAAAGTCAGTCGATGGAGCTTATCCTGCTATATGAGCAGAGCACCTTGCTTTATAGTACTTAGGGCCAGTTGCTCAATCGAATCATAAATTTAAGTTCTACATAAAGTTCTACTTTAGTATGGGGATTTATGTAGAACTTAAGAATTCCGGAACGTCTCATAGAAAAATGAAAACTTTATGTAGAACTTAAATTTATAATTCGATTGAGCAACTGGCCCTCAATCGCAAGATTTCTTGGATAGGATCAAAAAGAACCAGGAATTAAATGAGATTTGCGAAAAATTAAAATCATCAAGGCCTGAGATTACACAGGAGGAGGTAAAAATAAAAATTAAAACGCTGCGCAGCCAGGACTTGAAAGAAAAGAATTTGATTGCAAAATCAAAGAAAAGTAGAGCTGGAAGAGAAGATGTTTAGGTACGCTCCTAAACTGCGGTGCTTTGATGAGCTTAAATTCTTAGATAAGCACACGGTTTCAACTCCTTTGGTGACAAACGTTCCAAAAGTAAGTGTTTTTTGACGATGTTACCATCTAATACTAATTTTGTTTTATTTACAGCAATATTTTTCTCAAAATTCGAATTCTTTCGAAAGGGACCATTATGATGCGACTTCAACAGATGAGTCATTTTTGGTAACAATAAAACGCTCTAAGAAATGTAATGAGTAACCTTTAATTGTATTTATAGGATAACAGGCCTACAAAAAAATAGACCGGCTTCGAGATGCAAATCACCAAGCCGCTGCAAGTTGCGGAGGAATAAAAAAATCAAAAACTTGCGCAAAAAAGAAATGTTAACTTTGCCAATGTCGTCGAAATGGAGCTGGAGGACTTATCAAATGACCTTTTCCATGAAGCCATATGGAAAATAATGGCTGTCATATAAGAGGTCCAAGAAAAGTTTGTACTTCGGCAGACGGAAGGAGTTCTTCAACCCAGCAGAATAAGTCAATTTGTCACACCGCATTCCTCGTCATCATCACCATTTCCTCAACGCTTATCCTCATCCTCACCATTCAACGAAATAATTGTTTCCAAATACCATCCTCAAACATCACCATCTATACCCAATTGAGTTTTCACAATCAACCAGATGCATCATCCTCAACGAATTCTGCATACAGAGTCATCAACCCATTCATCGTATTCTACTTCACCATATCCAGCTACGTAGATTTTTCATCCAACACCAGATCCATGATCCTCATCGAATCCTCAAACACTCGTCACTTGTGCGCCCATTGCATCCAATATCTACAGAAGTGAATTTGTAATCAACGTCACACATTGCCAATAACACTACACTGTTGAAGCCTTTGTAGTTATAATACAATGTGCTGTCAACTTTGGATGCCCTAAATGCAACATGTTTGCCATGTAAAGCGCCTACACAACACGGAAAATGCCAGCAATTTTCAAAGTTTGCAGCAATTTCCTTCCATTTATCGCCTACGGGAAAATCAAAACGAATATTTATTAAAATTTATTAAAACAAAAGTTGAAACATTTACTTGCAAACTTTTTTTTCCAAACTTTGATACAAAACCTCACAGGTATTGGGAACACTTTCACAGATGAATGCCACAGACATCCTTGTTTGACACTCCATACTCCTATATGATTCGCCTGTGGCCAAGAATCTTAGTACGCATGATAAGCACTCTTCAGGCGAAATTGCTTGTCGCATTTGCGTATCCTTGCGTTCTATTTTAGCTCTTATGAGACCTAAAATTTCATTAAAGCAGTCTTCACTCATCCGCAAGTACCGCCTGTACGAGTCCTCATCCTCAAGACACAGTTCGTTGTGGACCAAGCTGAAAGCACCTTTGTAAGCCCTTCTTGGCTTCCACGACTTGGCCCACTCACTTTTTTTATTTTTATGGTGTAACCAACATAAAGCCACAGCATTAATAGCACTGAAGTAACCCAAAACACTTCCTTCTTCTGAACAGTTCATTTTTCTTGATTTTTCTGAAGATTTCTCAGCTTATTTTTTCACAACACTACTTTTTTCAGTTCAATTCCTTTTTTTTCCCTAAATCTGAAACGTCAAAATAAATCCGTGGCGTTCACATTTAATTTTAGTCTGAACACGACGCGACGGGGTGGCGGAATGTCAAAATTGCCCGGTTGATTTGCGCCAGTCTGAACAGCGTCTTTACGTCACCTCTCATTAAAACTAGGTATTTAATCGAGCTGTCAGTTGGAAACTGCACCGAATTGCAAAAACAATTGGTTACAATGTTTTCATTTCAGAAAACCAAGCATATCGCGTGAACTTTGAAGATGTTTCTACATTTTTTAATCTCGACTACGATGAACACATAGATGTTTGTGAAAACTGGATTCCTGCTGGTAAGTTGCTCGTGAAAAAAAAAAAATTTATGTTAACTCGCAATTGTTGTAGAAAATCAACTCTCTTCGCCATTATCGATCGCATCACAGCCGTCCGCCAGTGAATCACATTTATCAACCAAACCAATTGATCAGAACAAATCGGCCAACGCAATTCAACGACAACGACACACATCATTCAGTCCAAGCACCTCGCAGCCATACAAATTTCAAACTCAAGTTTCATCTGGTTCAAGCACCTCGCTGCCATGCAAATTTCAATTTCAAGTTTCATCAGGTTCAAGCATCTCGTAGCCATACAAATTTCAAACTCAAGTTTCATCAGATCCAAGCATCTCGCAGCAGTTCGAATCTGAACAGTATGAATCTGAACAGCATGAATTTCACTCACAACCTTTCCCCACTGAGTTGGACGAGTCATTGGAATTAAGCAACCCTCAGCCTTTCCCAAATGACTCGCAGTTGCCATTGGGTAAGTTCAGTTGGATTTTAAAAATGTTATTTTTTTTAATGTGAAATTTTTTCTTAGATACATTTCGGTAGACAGGAGGGCGTTCAATGTTCATGCTTTCAAATTATAAGCATATTTATGGACGAAGTTGGGCCCATGAAAAAATTCCGAAACAAGAAAGTAATGTGGGAACACGTAAAAACAGATTGTTGTGAAAAATTTCATGAAAATGGCGACACAAGACCATCATACGGACTTACAAAAAAAGGGGGGGGGGGGAGGGGGGTGAAGAACAACAGGACGAGTAGGGCTGTAAGACAAACCTTGGGATATGGAGACGTGCTGGAAAAAATTGTGTCGGCGGCGGACGATTCGTTTTTCCCTGAAACGTGGATGAGCGCAAACCGGATAAAAAGAAAGAGCTCGTTGCTGTCACCCTAAACGGAAAGACTCTCTGCAGACAGCCCAAGCAGTCTAGAAACATATCCTAGTTTTGAGGATTTAAGTGGAACACCACCCCCACAGAAAAGAAAGAGGAAAAGCACCCAAGAAATTATCGCCGACAAATGAATAGCAGAAAAGAGGAGGTTTGAAATTATGCGAGCGGACAAGCTGCGAATGCATAGAGAAAAGCTGGAAAAAATGGACCTGTTTATCGAAGCAACTAAAAAAAAAATTCATTATGAAAATGTTATCTTTTATTAAAATTATTTAAAAAAAGATGTCAATGTCTATTAAATTAAATAAAAAAATTAAAAGCTTTCAGCTATTAAATCTCTTTTAATTTCGCTCAAGCGTTTCAAGGCAATGCCTCCTCTTTGTTGCGACTCTGAATCTTGTTGGGGTTCATCTGTGTTTGGAAGTTGTGTGGGATCATTGGCTTCCTCTGTCCAGATGTCTCCTTCGTCTATACATTTAGTGCCCCTTTGACCCCCCCGGCCCATTCGTCTAATCTAACCGTGTCAACACCTACGGAAACAATGAAAATTTTCTACGAAAAAATTAAAACTCTTCTTCTTGAAACTGAAAAGCGCTTGACTTCAAGAATGGATGATTTAGTGAAAAGTCTTTCAAGTCGATTGGACATTGTGGAAAGCGAAATATCTAAACTGAAATCATGCAACGAAGATTTGAAAGAAAAACTTGATGATAATCAGCGAACGCAGAGGCTAAGTGATATTGTGTTGAGAGGGGTCCCGTTTAATGAAAAGGAGAACACAGACACTATTGTTGATAGTATTGCTACCGTTCTGGGACACTAACTAACTCCCCACACATTGAAGTCTTTTAGACCTAAGCCAAGTGGTGCACAACTGCAGACTAGCACAGCTCCTATTATAGTGCGGTTATCTTGTCCAGCAGAACAACGAGTACCATGGTTCACTCAACAAATTGAACATCTTATAAATATCCGTGATAAATCATATAACAGATGGCGTCGTAGTCGGAGTAAAATCAATTGGCATTTATATTCAAATGCAAGAAATAAAGTAAGTGCAGAGGTGAAAAAAGCTAAGCAAAGCTTCTTTTCAAATAAACTTCAGCCCAACCAGAATAGTTCTGTGATCTGGAGAAATCTCAAATCTCTAGGAGTAATTGAGAAAACATCATTTAAATGTGACTTAGAACCAAATCAACTTAATTATTATTTTCTTGGTAGAACTATTAACGCACCCGAAGTTAGTGATGAGTTTGATTGGAATATGCTTACATATTTTGAAAATGAGGGTTTCAATAATCGATTCTTTGAATTTCACCATGTAACCGAATATGAGGTAGTGAGAGCAATTAACGATGTTAAATCGAATGCAGTAGGTTGTGATGGCGTGTTCTTCAAATTTATTAAAATGATTTTGCCTCACATCTATTTTACCTTTACTCACATAATCAACTGTTGTATTATGAAATCTGAGTTTCCAACAATGTGGAAGTATGCTAAAGTCATTCCAATACCTAAAAATTCTAACCGTGCGACTCCCAAAGACTTTTGACCAATAAGTATTCTACCTTGTCTGTCTAAAGTTTTTGAAATCTAGATGCGGAATCAGATCGATGAGCATAAAAGCCACAATAACTTGCTTGTATCATGCCAGTCCGGTTTTCGGAAAAATCATAGCTGTACAACTGCTATTGTAAAAATACTAGATGAGCTGCGAATTGAGTACGATAAAAACAATTTGTCATTTCTTTGCCTGCTTGACTTTTCAAAAGCATTCGACAGTGTCGATCACTTTTTGCTATTAGCTAAACTCAAACACAAGTTCTACTTTGGTAAAAATGCGATACTCTTAGTTTCTAACTACCTAAATAATAGGTTTCAGCAAGTGCATACCGACTCTGGCACCTCTTCAGTTTTAAAAAGTTTGTCTGGAGTTCCTCAAGGATCTATTTTAGGTCCCTTGCTCTTCTCTTTATTCATTAATGATTTGCCTGATGTTTGTCATAATGTATCAATCGACCTTTACGCTGATGATGCTCAGATTAAGTTATCAAGGCCTTTGAGTCTCTTGGATGATTGTGTTGCAAGAATGAATGACGATTTGGAGCGTATCTTTGCCTGGGCTTGTCACAACAAATTACAGTTAAATCCTAAAAAATCCAAAGCGATTATTATTTCTAAAATGAATATAGATAATTCAAATGTATCTGCTCTTTTCCTAAATCGTACAATTATACCTTATGTTGATGAAAGATGAAGTAAACAATCTAGGCATTGTTATAAACCGAAAACTTTCTTGTGAAAATCATATTAATTTGATTGTTAAACGTATATATGGTGGGTTACGCCAGCTTTACATATCTTCAGGTGTTATTCCAGTTGCTACTAAGTTGCATCTAGTTCGTAGTTTATTTTTACCGCTTACCAATTACTCGTCTGTCGTTTATAGCAACCCCGACTCAGTTTCTTTTAGAAAGTTAGAGCTTGCGTCTAACTCTGCTGTGCGGTTTATATATGGATTACGTAAGTTTGATCATATTTCGAGATTCTCATCTAATATTACAGGGTCTTCACTAAGGCAGCATATAAATATTAGAAACTGCTTATTTCTTCAAAATATTATTCATAAACGTCAACCACCTTATCTATTTGAGAAAATAACTTTTGCAAGCTCAACTCGAACGCGACATATAAATCTTCCTCAGTTTAATTTCTTAAATAGTCAGCGTTTATTTTTCGTTCATGCTGTAAGATTGTGGAATTCGATACCATTGCCAATTCGAGTAATTATTTCAAGCCCAAAGTTTACGAAAAAGCTGTATACCTATGTCCGAAATAATGAAATTAATCACTTATTTAACTAAAAATGTAAAAAAAAGAAAATTTAATATTGTAAAATTTGAATTGATAAATCTGAACTATAGTAACTTAAATTAACTGCTTATTATTGTAATTTTTAAGGTACAAGCAAAAAGAATTAATTCTTAATGTACCTGCCATGTATTTTTTTTTTCTTCTTTAAATAAATTAAAAAAAAAATTTTTAATATTGTGCAGAACTCAGCACGCCAAGATGAATTTGCACATTCTCTTAACCGTGAAAAAATCCAACCTCATCAGTTGCCTGAATTTTACTCTTAGTAAGCCAAAAGCGTTCTCGATTTGGACAGTTTTTTGTTGAAAAGCGCTTTCTTCTTGGTTTATTTGCCAAAGTCCTTGTAGGGAGTGAGAAGATATTCTCGCACAGGATAGGCAGCATCGCCTAATACATGTTTTTTACTACCACATATACTTGGAAGCATTTAAAAAAAAAAAAAAAACTTAAGATTATTTGAGATTATTTAACTGTTAATATTAGTTTACGATAGATATATATTTCTTTTAATTAAATATTTATAAAAATTATTAAATCGTAATATTGTCAAAATAATACTCTTTTTTTCTGGCTGACGGCAAAAGCCAATGCTATATATTGTGAATTTGTAAACATGATTTTGAATTATTTTGTTAAATAAAATCACACTATTACTACTACTACTACTACTATACCTGGAAGATCGTCGCTTATAAGAGATAACTGAAATATTCGCGCATCATGGATTCTACTAGGAGATCCAACAAACACATCGGTAAATCTTTTATCCGCATCGCAAATTCCTTGTAATATCAATGATAAAAGATCATGCCGATTAAAGTAAGTCGATCTTATTTTGTTCGCTGGTTTCCTAATATATATATAGCAGCCGTCAATGACATCCTTCTAACCCGCAATCTGAAAAATTGGTAAATGAATTAAATTGTTACAATCTTGCAATGTTGGTTTTTTTAGTTACATACATTTTCAAATGCTCGAACAGTTCTAATCTTCTCGTCTTCCGTCTTAGGAAATTTTATGAACTGCGGCGAGTTCTTAAACATAAAATCAAGTATGTTGGACATAATTCGGTATGCGGAAGATGTTGAAACGTTAAATATATTCGAGACTTCTCTGTATGAGTCTTTATTGCCGGCGAACCTATGATGAAAGCATTAGTACATTTTTACGCCTTGTTTCTTCAAAACTTACCATAAAAATAGGTACATTTGTACATTGGCAGGAACTTTTTTTCTTCCCTTATTTATTTCCTTTCTGAAGAACTCTGACGAACTGAATTGCCCTATGAGTTTCAGAGCCACATCGCTTCTCACCCTAAAATGTATACGAAACTAAAAAGAAGCAAAATCTTTAATAACATTTACGCAAAAAGAAAAAAAATTGTACCTCATCGTCTCCGTATTTTTCGATGACTTCGTAGAAATTTTTCATTCTATGCAGTTTAATTTTTGAACAGCTATCAGTTGTTGTTGTGAAAAAAAAAAACAATTTTTCCTTTTCCGATGAGCTAGAAGATGAAATATTACCATCTTCGTCATCAATCGACGATTGCAAAAAGGCTTCACAAATCCAGCATTACTTTGTCCTCATTTGCCATTTTTGTGTTGGATGTGTAGCTTTGTCAATCCGTTCTTGTTGTTTAATTGCTATTTAAAATTGAACTGTTTTTCTTTTTCAATGATTTCAAAGGTTTTTAAAGCATTTTCTTTAAACTTTTTGCGCAAAATAATTTTTCTAGCAAAAATTACAGGAAAATAATTACAACAGCTTCAAGAAAACCTTCAATGCCATATGACCGTTTGACAACTTGCGTGTATGTATTGGTGTTCACTCCCTTGTACCTAAACAGCAACGGGAGTGAAAAATCACTGCAAAAAGTGTCTCAAAAACGCATTTTGGAAAACGTTTGGGAGTGATTTGGAGACTTTATCTGTCATATCTGACAGATAAAGTTTCCAAATCACTCCTGATTTGGTTTTTGGAAAACGACATAAGAGTGTCCTCTGTCCTAACTCCTAAAGCACGCAAATAATGTCGATTTGCTTTGCAAAAACAAAAGCACTTCGTGGTCACTGGAACAGAAAAGAATTTTTTTTTATCATTGTGTGTGTGCTGTTTTTGACAGCTCTCTTTCCGTTTGTTTTGTTCTGCAATTATCGGCAAAATTTTTGGTTATTCAAGTTCATTTTTAATTTTGTGGTAACGAAACTTCAATTATTCTCTTTATAATTTAATTTATTAATTTATAAAATTACTATTTTCATTTCATTTTAGCTTTGTAGTTTTTTTGTTCGAAAGAATGGAGATAGATCTGGATGAATACCTTTGTATAGAGAACTACAATTGGCCAATAATTATTGAAGATGATTTACTTCTCCGAAATATTATTAGTAAGTATAGTTTGGTGTAATTCAATTAGATAACATAATGGTTTAAATATTTTGCAGCTGGTATATTTGTATTTTGGACTACCTGTAAGACATTTAGATGTCCCAGTTGCAGGTAACACACATTTTGCTAAAGCTAAAAAAAATTGTATAAATTGTAATAAAAATGTCTTTACTCTAGGTACATCCTCACCAATGACACCTGAGGACAATGAAACACCAGTCGCGTCGTGCAACAGCCTAGTCAGAGCAGCAACAGAGTCCCAAGTGAGTCATAAGTGGACTGAATCGGACACAATGTTTATGCTAAACCTACATATATGCAGAAATGCAAAATTCTGTGGGTCCAATGAATCGGTTAAGAACAAAAAAAAAAACTCATGTGGGCCCACCTTGCAACACAGCTGGAGTTTAAATTTAAAATAAAATTAAAACCGATACAAGTTGAGTCTCGATACAAGTGCATCGTAAAGCGCACCAAAAAGGTGTAGGAAAGTAATTCCACCTGCGGGGCTATTCGGGAAGAGACGCCTTACGACGCGACGATGATATGTACGACATTGTACGCAACGACGGACGATTCGTTGTTCGTCGACACGGGTATGTCCCCACTCCCCAGGGCAAACTTTTCGAAAAGATGACATTTTTCCCGAACGGCCGTCATCGTCTTCGTCCAATCCCCAAAGAGCATTAGCTCTATCGAATTTGAATATGGGGCTCGTTCCAGTTTCACGCCGACTAGCAGGGCTCGAAAAACAAAGCAGTAATTAATGTTTGCAAGTTTTCTTGTAGAAAACAAGAGCATTTAAAGCTTCGCGACGAAAGAAGGAGAAAAAGGGACGAAAAGAACTCAGCGGTGCTTGTACAAATATTAAAAGGCTAAACAAAAAGGAGGAAGAAAAAGAGGACTAAAAAAAACAAGAATGTGTGAAAAGAAGATTTTAAATAACTGCTTGTGTTAAAAAATGTATGTTATTTGTAACTCTAAAAGACTGTTATAAATGAAATTGAAAATTGTACCTAATTAAAAATAATGTAATGATAAAAAAAAACAATAAGACTGTATTAAAACATGTACCATTAAGAAAACAATATTTATTGAAAAAACAAACTTAAAAAGTAATAAAATCATTTGTAAAGAACTTTTGTTTAAAATTTTTAAATGTTTTCACAAATACTGTTTCGCTTTACTTGCCCTCTAAGGAGCAAAATAGTGCCATCCAAATTTTTATGTTGACTGTTTGGGTCTGGGTAAGTACGTTCTCTGTTCTGTAGATTTTGATTAGCATCGTTTGTGTCTTCCCACAAATCACCTTCGTCGATGCATAAGTTATACAAAACACAACACGCTAATACAAACTGGCATATTCTAAGGATTGTATGGTAATCTAACCGAACCAGTTGCCTTAATTTTTGTTTTAACAAACCAAATGAGTTTTCAATCTTCACTCTCGTTTGGCAATGCTTTTTATTATAATGGCTAGCCATTATGCATAATGTTTACTCAGTTTGGTTAAAGTGATACTGGACACAAAATTAATCACATTAACTAGCTATTATATATATAATATCTTCGATGACTTGGATAATATAATAAAATTATAGAATTATATTTCAATTTGCCTTAACTGATCACAAAGATTATTTAAAAAATTAAATTATAAAATAAATGCGGAAAGCTGTTGCATACGGAAATTAATTGCTATTTTCATATTTAGCATGAGCAGCTTAGCCCTGCGGAAAAAAGGGTTAAAATAATGAGCTCCGCGAGGCTGGCCATGCGGAAAGCTGTTGCATATGGAACGCGGTAGCGGGATGAAGAGAGGGAGGGGTAACAAGTCGGCTAGACCGTATTTATTACTTTGACTAACTTTGACAAGTTATTACGAATAATGTCCAGACAAAGTGATTAATTAATTACTTTGTCTAGTGAATTTGGCCATTATATATAATGACCAGTCATTATGTATAATAGCTATTTAATCACTATGACTGTAACATGTACATATGTTTCAGGTAAACTAGCAAGAGCAACGGTTAAATTGTAAATACTATTGCCTGGATCGTTGGTGGTTTCGTTTGAAGATTAGTTGTTATTATCTTTTGCTAGCCACAAAAGCGTTATAATAATTATTATGAGTAGATTTAGTAGTACATATATAGTTTTTTTTTTTGTTAAATGCTTTGTGTGCACATATAAATACATAAGTATTTAACTCTAGGGTATTTTGGAGGTTGAATCTTGTTTCCACACTTTTAATAATAACTTTATATCTTTTCGGAACATGTTAAGATCATTGTGTATGGAACATATACCAGTTGTAGAAAATAGGCTCGTCGTAGACACAAATAAAAAAAAAAAAAAAAAAGCTGGACAGAAATGCAAAACCAGTAAGTTTGTTATTGCATTAAAAATTTTCAAACTATAAAATTTATTTCCATATTTAATTTAGCTGCTGATGTGTGATGCGTCGCGGGATGACGGGCATGTCAAATTAAAATGGAAAACTATGAAGCTGAAAGTAAAAAGTGTAGAATCAGCCTACATGAAGTCCAGAAATAGAACTGGGGGTGGTCCGCCACCAAAATCACCGAGCATAGAAGTTCAAGAACTAATGGACCTTATGCCAAATGAATTCGTTGTTGATGAAAATGAATTTGATTGTGATGGAATTGTTCTGTAGGTACTAAACATCGTTTTACTTTTTGATAGTAGTTTCCATTCTTCTTCTTGTTTTTCATTATTTACATTACTATTTAGAATGCAATAGAATATGACAGCAACGGTTATGACAACCTGGAAATTCTTCTAGACTGTGAAGAAGAAGATTGTTTGAAGGCTTAAATAATATTAATTAATTAATTACGCTTTATAGCAGTTTATTTCAAATTTTGTTTAATTTTTAAAAAAATTTCTAGACAAATCAGTTCTGTTCTGGCAGATGCTATGTGCCAAAGAAAAAAATCAAAAGAAAGATATCTATCAAATGTAAGATAAAAATAACTGCTTATCCTTCAACTTTGCTCAAATAAAATTAATGAATATATATATATACCCTTTTAACAACATTTAAACCAGAAGCAAATTTTTAAGTTGACCAGAACGCAATTGACAGAGGAGAATAGTCAAAAAATGAAAATTTTACGGCTAGAAGACCAATGCCGGGAACAAAAGCTGTTAAACTTGAAAGCTCTAGGAGCAATCAACAAGTAAATGAAGTGATTTTGCTATAAATTAATTTATGTTATTTTTGGTATTTTTTTTTTGTTTTAGCTTAAATTGTTTTAGCTTGACATTGTTTTTGTTTTTGAAAATAGGATGTGGTTTTGTTGCCTTCTTTTAGTTTAAGTCTCAATTTTGTTTTTTTGACAATCAACAAACAAATGAAGTCATTTTATTGTACCTATTAATTGAATCATCCACTAATTCAACAGCCCACATCTGGTTTAACAACAATTATATTTTAGCTCAGAGTTAATAATCCCCGTAAAAGGCAGCAGAGGCAATACTTCATATACGAATATTTTTGCATAGAAAGAAAAGTTGACTTACGAAATAAACAAATTTGATTAAATAAATGGATGTACTAAATTTTTTTTTTCGGGGTGTTGCTAGAAACATTCGAGTCTTCTTGATAATTTACTCCCCACCGACTGTACCCTTTGCTGAGGAGCAGTAGAGGACTAAGTCAGCCAACAAAACTAATGATGCACAGGCAGCTGCTGAGACCCGTCGTCAACTACGGATGCCTAGTTTGTTTCACCATCTCGAAGACCGCGATGAAGGATCTCCTAGTTTTCGAAATGAAGATTCTACAACACTGTACCGGCTGCAGCGTCAGAGACATCACAGTAACCGGCATCTGTACGAAACCGCCAAGATGACCCCCTTGGACCAATAAGTTTTATCGACTGTATTGAAATTGGCTGCAAATATCAGCAACCACCCTAGTCCCCTGGTGAGAAGGATGACCACTGAGGACCGACACCCTGAGCCAAGATATCTAAAAACGTGATAAACGCTTTGGACGAAGAAATAATTCCAGCCAACCACGACGCCACCAACTTCTACGCTGACCCTGGATCGGCATACTTCCGTGGCTGATGCCACCCCTACAACCTCCTCATAAAAAGGGACGCCAGCGACAACCGGGACAGAACATCCCGAGATAAAGCAAGTCAGCCGACTTATAATCAAGAATTCTCTTTCTTTTCAGTTATTATTTTTATGGTAGGCAATGTATTTGGTTAGGCCCCTATGTGCCATATAGAATATTCACAACAGCGCTTTCAAGACTGAAAAATCATTATCATGTTGACAAAAAAAATCGTTTTTGCTGGACGGTTCATTCTTAGCTGGGGACCTATTCGAAGAAGTCGGTCTAATAAACAGCACTACATTTCTCGATATTGCTTATACCGTTCGACCTACGGCATCCCCAAAAAGAGGATCCTTAGAACGCGAGGACGGAATACACGATCAAAGATTTTTTTATTTTATACGAGAGGTAAAAGGAAGTAAAAAAGATGACGACGTTGGTTTTGTTTCAGCTCGTCCAGGAAACACACAGCCCTCAGCATGTGCAATGACAACTTCAGTTGTTGATCTTTGCCATCCAACTACCTCTGACGAAGAAACACCGAATACTTCATCCACTCGAACATCCAGAAAACTAGAATGTTCTCAAATATCAAATATTCCTGAAGCATAGGCCGAATTTCCCAAAAGAAATGTTTCGCTAGGAAAAAGACGATGGTAGTAATGTACAATTTGCTAAGTTCTACTTCAAGTTAACAATAGGCGCGTTCCTTTGGGACTTTTAAACTACTTTTTAGTACTTCGCAGTAGACGTTGAATGGAACGCGTTAATTTTTCAAAAAGTAAAATCTAACCTCCAAAATTATATGTCATTGCGGTTGTTGGTTTTTGAATGTCAGTAAAATTACAATTTTACAACTCACATTGAATAAATCCATTGCAAGAAATCTTAAAACTTTGAAAAGAAAGAAATTTCACACCCGAAAACATTCGCAAAATTATTGTTTTTGAGAAACGTCAAATCAAACAACAACAATTTCTATTTCTTTTTACTGACGCCATCTGGCGTAGACTAGTATCGTAACTACTTCGAAGAACTACTTTGACCACAAGGGAAAAGTAGTTCAAAGCAGCCAGAAGTACTAAGCAGTAGATAAATGTTCCCAAAGGAACGCGGCTAATGTGAGTACTTATATTTTGTTGGCACAGAGTGGGCCTAACTTTCTTACATTGACTTAGACAAAAAAATAATGAAAATTAATTATTGCTCCCAAAAGCCGATGGTAATTTGTTTGGGCTTTTAAATACAATTCAAATCTTCTTAAAACTCTGCTGTCATGCAGGGATCCAGGCTCACCACAGCAAATATCGATAAATTTTTTATCAGCATCAACCACTGCTTGTAAAAATTTATGAAATCAAATTGAGAAAAAGGTAAGTAGAAAAAACAAATGCAATTAATGGATTGCTTGCCTGTTAACTGCTCCAGAGTTGATCGATTCAACCTGAAATGTGACTTAACATTACTGTCGCTGTAGGCTTCAATTGTTTCCATAAAATTAGACACGCTTGCATGCGTCTCCTCATTCAATAAGGATTCTTCGGAGCTCTCAGTTGGCGTTGAAGAACTTTCTTCAATGCTGGAGGATGACTCCAAAAATTGTTAACAGATCTGCAATGAAGAATCTGATTAAGGGAAATAAGAAAAAATCACAAATCCATACCCGATTCGTTTCGTTATTCATGTTATCAAGCAATTTGGTCATGTTTTTTATTCCAATGCCTACTTTGATTACACAATTATTTTTGAATGAATAAATGAAGATGACAGCAAGTTTCGAAGTTGAGCACTACTGGTACCTGTTGGCGGGAAACAATTAAAAATACTGCGGATATATCGCTTTTTCTCTGATTCGAATGGTGTACTAGGTATATACTAGCATAAAAAACACGCCTTTTGCTATTTTTATTGTACATAATATTGTAATAACACGATCTGTAGGACTCTGGTAGGCCTTTCACGGAGGACGGCAACAGAAGTGTTTGCTGTGTAACTAGCTGAGGAGCTTGGTTTGTTGTCAAAAACTAAAATATGTCGCCTCCATTGCCAAGAAATGCGTCTATATATCAGAGATACTGCGATTATGTACCTTTAGTGCGCAAAAGGTGTATATAAGTAGAAAAAACGCATTTTACATGCCAAAGGCACGAAGTTCGATGATGCCTATATACCAGTGTCAAGAGAACTCTTTTTGATGAACTGTTTAGCGCGAAAGCTCTCCTACGAATTTATTCAGATATGTATATATATAAATGTTAATATATATATAGAGATAGGTAGATAGCAGTGGCGAGGGGTGAATAATTCCAAAAGGTAACTCGAAGGAAACTTAGTCACCAAAACAAAAGTTTACTTAAAATTTTTTTTGTGCAATGTTTGTCTTCGCATCAAGCCAAAATGTCAAGTATTTCAAACCAACCAGCTATTAGGTAGAGCGTCATAACTTTTTTTTTCATAGAACTAAGCTAATTAAAACTATTTGTTTCCTCTAAGTGGAAATCAGTTAAGCAACAGTCAATTTATATTAAGGCCAAAGTCAAACCACTGAAACTTACTATCGGAAAATTTTCAGACATTTTGCACTTTTCAATTTTTAAAGCCTAAATTTGTAATGTTTAAAAAAATCACGAAAAGCACTAAATCAATTTAAATAAGTATTGCACTGCGTTCTGCTAGTAAACTGCGTTTTTCAATTAAAATACGGCTCATTGGGAACTGAATTCATTTAAGCCAATTGTGCCACTTTAGAAAAACTCCAATTATTTTTTGCATTTTCTGCCAAAAATATGCTATGAGATCTAATATCCACGCATATTTGTTATCAAAGTGGCAACCTTTGACACATCAGTACAGTGCAGAGAGCCAGAGACACATACAAATTCATGAAATAAGTCGGAGACCACCGTGTTATTTTCTTGTTCTTCAAGCAGAAACCTACCTCTCAATCTGCAAACCTGCCATATACATTTTTATTTATAAGCATGTGTCCATGGGAAGAAATAGGAAGGAAAGCGTTTTTTTCTTTTATAAAACCAATATCATGCAAACACCGAAGTGTGCAGAAGCAATGTTGCAAATGAGTACTGGGCTACTGTGGCGGCGCTGCGCTATGTTCACGTGCTCAGAGCACTAAGAGATAACAAACAACAGATTTACCAAAAAATATGACGCTAAAACACCGGGTTATTTTCTTCCATAAAAAACATGTATTGAACAGAGAGGTGCCTAGCGCTAGGCTCTTCTCTGTTCAATACATGCTTTCTTATGGAAGAAAATAAGACGATGTTCTACCGTCATATGTTTTGGTAAAAGAAAAAAGAGGAGAGAACACAAATTTGTTCTATCCAGCAACAAGTTTTATAGGACGTAATATTTGGGGTTACCTTGTATGTTGCTAAAGTTTTGTGTTTGTTTATGGAGTGAATTGAAGAGCCAACATGTGTGTAGAATAAAACGGAAAGCAGAGTGGTACTGGTAGTTGTTAAAAAAATGTTGGCAGCGAGTTCATGTGTATGATTAAGTTTGATTCATGTTGCCAGAAGTCTAAGATGTTTCGGATGTGAATTTCAAAAGGTAAGTCGGAAATAATCAACTTATATGGACGCTTTGGTTTCGCCACTGGGGCACTGGTAGATAGATATGTATGTATAAAACTTAATTTGTTTTCTTTTTCGATCATTATTTCAAACTTGAACTACTATCTAAAATTTTAGACACTGAAGTATTTGGACAAATACTAATACTCTCCTGCTTCTAAACGAATGTTTAGTACAACAACGGGAGGATTAAAGGAGAAGGAGGACGATCTTCGCTGAAATTGAGGGTGTGCTGAAGAGGAAGGGCTACAACTTTCATGCATCGGTACTGGACAAGAAGCTTATCAATCTTAAACATGTATTGAACATTTCTACCATACGTTGATAACAACAAAAAAAGTCAACCGGCAGAGGAAGGATTCCTGGCCATTTTATGACATCATGCCAGAAATGTTTTACAAAGAGGTATCGGTGCAGCAACGCCTTTTTTCAATTCGCTATGTCCAAAATAGATTCGGGTGGCACCATACCCTTCAACATCCACAACCTTCACCCAAACATCCACACCCTTTACCCAAACATCCGAACCCCTCCCCCGAACGCCCACAGCATACATTTCAACATCTACAGCATACACCCAAGTATCCACTGAATACCCATCGTCACCAGTATCAAATCAAACCGCCCGAGCACTCACAACAAAAATCACTCCAGATCCAGCCACAGACTCAACTCCAACTATGCATGCTGTAGTTAGGCAAACCACGATTGGTTCGGCAGTTTCCACAAGAGCCAGAACGGACAGCAGGATTGATAGAGCCAGAAGAGAGGCTCTTGAAAAGGAGGCAAGGCGATTAAAAATTGCAGAGTCAATAATGGAATCCATGAAGAAAATGGTGACTCTGAGGGAGGAGTACAACAAGATCGCGGCGGATAAGCTGTCTCTATGAAAAAATAATTTGAAAAGTCTGGCCATTTACTTTTGTTTGTTTTTCTTTTTAAGTTTACTTATATTCTTCTTATTTATTTTTGACTATCGTTTCGTATTAAAAGACTGAATTCCTGTTTTTTTTAAATTTAGTTTTTTATTAATAAACTTTTTGAAAATTAGTTACCTTTTTTAATTTTCAAAAGCTCAAAGCAAAAAGATACGTTTAGTTTCTCCATCTCTGTGAGATCTTCGGTCAGAGACAATTTTGCGCAAGTGAGTTGAATGGAAGCATTTTCACTTCTTCCCTTTTTGCAGGTAACTTACTCATCGTAAAGTAAAATGTTGTTGTGTAAAACAATGTTACCAAACTGCTTGGGTGCTCTGGATGGAAAGCACGTTTTGTTTAAGATCCTTCGTAAAAATGGGGCGGGCTTTTTATTACAATTAATTTATTTTATTATTTTTTTTTAAATTTATTTAATTAATTTTAATCTCACCAGTAGATGCAAATTGTAGATTATATAATGTGGACATTGGATGCAACGGACGAACCAATGATGCCGGTGTTTTGCTTCAAAGTACACTCAGAAGCGTGATAGATGACGGATGACGCACCAAATCAATTTCCGGACGAAAAATTCATAGGAAATTTTAGACACTGAAAGTATTTGGACAAATACTTATACTCTCCTGCTTCTTAACGAATGTTAGTACAACAACGGGAGGATTAAAGGAGAAGGAGGACGATCTTCGCTGAAATTGAGGGTGTGCTGAAGAGGAAGGGCTACAACTTTCCTGCATCGGTACTGGACAAGAAGCTCATCAATTTACTACCATACGTTGATAACAACAAAAAAACGTCAACCGGCAGAGGAAGGATTCCTGGCCATTTTATGACATCATGCCATAATCAAATGTTTTCGAAAGAGGTATCGGTGCAGGAACGCCTTCTTTTTAATTCGCTGTGTCCAAAAAAGATTCGACCGGCACCATACCCTTCAACATCCACACCCTTCACCCAAACATCCACAATTCTCACCCAAACAACCACAATCTTCACCCAAACATCCACACCCTTCACCCGAATGTCCACAGCATAAATCTACAAGATCTACAGCATACACCCCAGCATCCACAGAATACCCATCGTCACCAGTATCAAGTCACACCGCCCCAGCACTCACAACAAGCTTCGCTCCAGACCCAGCCACACACTCCACTCCAGCTATGCCCGCAGTAGTTAGGCAAACCACGCTTCCTACGGCGGTTTTCACAAGAGTCAGAGGAGACAGTAGGGTTGATAGAGCCAAAAGAGAGGCTTTGGAAATGGAGGCAAGGCGATTAAAAATTGCAGTCAATAATGGAGTCCATGAAGAAACTGGTGACTCTGAGGGAGGAGTACAAAATCGAGGCAACTTGGCTCTAAAAAAAAAATTGAAAATTCTGGCTATTAACTTTTTCCTGTTTTTCTATTTAACTTTTTTGTATTTTAAAAAACTGAATTACTGTTTTTTTATTTTAATTTTTTATAAATAAACTTTTCGAAAATTTGGTTACTTTTTTTAATTTTCAAAAGCTCTAAGCAAAAAGTTACGCTTAGTTTCCCCACCTCGGTGAGATCTTCGGGCAGAGACACTTTGGACAAGTGAGTTGAATGGAAGCATTTCTACCTCTTCCCTTTTTGCAGGTAACTTACTCATCGTAAAGTAAAATGTGGTTGTGTAAAATCATGTTCCCAAACTGCTTAGGTGCTCTAGATGCAAAGCACATTTTGTTTAAGAGCCTTAGTACAGATGGGGCTTTTTATTACAATTAATTTATTTTATCAATTTTTTTTAAATTTCTTTAATTAATTTTTATCTCACCAGTAGATGCAAATTGTAGATTTATATATTATGTGGACATTGGATGCAACGGACGGACCAATGATGCCGTTGTTTTGATTCAAAGTACACTTAGAAGCGTGATAGATGATGCACCAAATCACTTTCCGGACGACAAATTCATAGGAAAACAACGAAAGCTGCCGATGGCGTTTGTGATTGTAGGAGATGACGCATTTCCATTGCAGCAGCATATTATGAAGACCTATGCATTTAGAACGCAATGCCAAAAAAGGGTATTTAGCATTCGCCTTTCAAGTGCAAGGCATGTTGTTGAGCATGCATTTGTCCTTCTTGCACAAAGATTTCGGATTTTTCAAGCAAAAATAGATCAACGCGTTGAAAAAGTGGATCTTGTTACACAAGCTTCTTAATTCCACACGGCCAGAACTATAAAAATATGGCAGAGGAAAAGAGTCCCAGTTCACCCCTCTTAAACGCACTTCAAAAAGTTGACAACCCACATGGGGGTGTTGCAAAGCGCATACGGCAAACGTTTGCAGAATATTTTATAGGTGAAGGAAAAATGGACTGGCAATTAAAAGAGAAAAGAAAAACTTACTTTTTTTCGGGTGTATCATTTTCAGGCTCAACCTCCCCAATCAAGTCTTTAAAACTATATTCCCTAGCAGGGTTTGTATCGGCAACCTATTAAAAGCAGATGTATTATAAAAAATGTAGTAAGAAACAAATTTGAAAATGCCTTTTCTTCTTAAATTGAAACATTTTGCTTTGTTTCACAATGTTGTTCGTGAAATCACCATAACTTTGGCTCAGCTACATCTTCGAATCCAGCTCCACTCTTTTTGCTTTTTTCGATTTCTCGTAAATCACGACAGAACTGATTTCACAGTGAGTGAAACTTTCGCTTCACTACTTCTGTTGTAATTTTTGGAGCCAGGTGCTTGAGGCAGTCAACTATTTGTTGAAAGGCATCGGCCCTCTTTACGCGATTGGCATATTCCGCCTTCCTTACGACATTACATAAATGTTGCTCTGCCTCCTACGCAGTAATCAACTCCAGTATCAACTCTTTTTACCATTCAACTTCGTTGTCAACCATAATAAACCCTTTTTAAATTATAAAAATTAAATTATTACAGCACGTAGATACTTTTATTTCAAATTTGAATTACCGTATTTCGGTCGATGGCGAAACCAGAATAAAACGGCGGAATAAACAAAAACACGATAAAGAACAAAGAAAGGAAACGTCAAAGCTGTTTCACCAAAACCTTAACCCATGCGACACACGGTAGCACATTGTCCATCGAACTTTCGTTCTCTTTTGCGCTTCTGGTGTTCGACCAGTTGCATGCAACAAATTGCACCGTGTCATAGTACCCTATCCGATAATTAAAACAAAACGATTTATTGAAAATTTTAATTCGAAGAACAAAGAACCGTGGAAGTCTTCACTTCTAAAATGTTATCTGACAAGAAACAGAACTTTTTAATTTTTTTATCTTTTTTTGTTTTCAGCTTTTGTGTTTATCAAAATCTAAAAATTATTTTTTCAAGATGGCTGTGTAATAGGCGTTCTGAAGAAACCGAGCACCTTTAGTGCAGATGAAAAAAGGAAATAGACACAAGATGTAAGATTCATACTTGTCTGATAGAGAGGAAAGACACCAAGTTGCAGATGTTTAGTTATAGGACTTATTCGTTCATGTGTTTTCTTTTCAGGAAAAAAAATTTTTTCTTCCAAACATTAGTTGCCTAAACTGCAGTAACGACACCTGAAACGTCAAACTTCATCGGTTTTTTGTTTATTTGTATCAAAAAAGGCGGTAAGTGAATTCTTTTCTTAACTTTTTCATTATAAAATTTTCATTAAAGTTAGGAGAAACAATCCCACCGCAACGCCTATTTCTTCTGTCGGCTGTATAGTATAGGAGGTAAATGAAGAATACTCTGACATAATGTTTTTGGAGTAGTATGAACTCGAATAATGTACTCCAGAAAATATTCCAGACGATGCATTCATCGAAGTAATAAAAAACAACCCGAACTGTGGAACATTCGGGACAAAAATTATAGAAACCGAGTAGTGCGACAAAGCAAATTGGAGGAAGTTCTAAAGGAACTTAGTAAGTTTTTGCTGGAAAATTGAAAATACCTTACAGATTGTTTCTAAATGTTGTGTTTGTTTCAGACTTGGATATATCGTATTCTTCGCAGGCGAAAAAGAAATGGGACAACTTTAAAACGGGGTACGGACGTACGGTCCGGCTCAAAAAAAGAGCACCGAGTGGCTCTGGAGCAAGCAGAAGCACAAAGTATAAACACATGATGAAGCTGTCGTTTTTAGAAAACTTTAGGGAGCCAAGGACGTATTTCACTTCAAATTTCAATATTTAAATGGATTTCAATTATATTTACAGGACAACATCCATTATGTCAACACCTGGTTTACCTGATTGTGAAAGTCCCAGAGCAATCAGGAGCAAAAGAAAATAAGAAAAAATTGTTGTTCAAAGAATATTTATTGAATCTTTTTTTTTTAGTCAAGTCGCAACCAAGTGCTTATTAAGCAGAAGCCTTGCAGCTGTTGAAAGAAATGAACCAATCTTCTGTTCCATCAAAGTGCTATGCTGACTTGGCCGGCCAAGTAATTGCGGAAGATATGAAGATACTTGGATTTAGCTTTAAGCATGTGTATGTCTTTTTAAACATTTTCAAACTAATTTTGATATTTTTCAATATCAACAGCCTCTTTTGCGACAATTGGTGCAGGAAAGAGTTCACATCGTAAAAGATAAGAGAACCGACACAAATACGACAAAAACAAATAGGGAATCTTGGAAAGAAATAACATTCAGGTATGGACCTATTTTTGGCAAACACAATACCAAAACTACTTACATACTTTAACGTAAAAAATTTCAGCTTCAATGAAATAAGTACTGTGAAGAGAGAAATGACGCAACTCGAGGTGCAATTGCGAGGAACGAGAATGCGAGCGAAGGCTAATTTTTCTACTTTCAAAAAAAAGCGGAAACGCTACTGGAGGGGGTTAAGCTCCAAAGTCGCCCTATGGTGAGGATTTGAGGCTAGTGGAGCTGATTCCTCATGAATTCGAATAAGATGAAAACGAATTCGATTTTGATTTTTATTTGAAGGACTTGGTATGTACCTACAAATATGTTAAGTTGTTTACTAGATAATCTTTTGGTTTCTTAACAGAATAAAGAAAATGAACCAACCGCTGCACATACCAACAAGGAACACAGCCACAGCACCGCACAAGTAAGTTAAGGTTTGTATATAAAAAAAAAGATTGAATTTGGTCAAATTTTTTGTACTTTCTCAGGCAGATATCCAAGAAATAGACGATAACTCCTTCCAAATGGTTAAGTTTTGGATGGATGAGGATATTGAAGCTCTGTTATCTTCTCCAGAGAAAATTTTTCCTTCTTGTTCCGCGTCAAAAAAAAATAGATAAAAAATAAAAAAAAAAATAAAAAGGTTCATTGTTTGAAAATATTTTTTTATTGCTAATTACTTCATGATAATATTTTTCCTTGGAAAAATATGTTCTCCTAGGTTTACAATTGAATGTATAGAAAAATGAATTTGGCTCCAACTCTCCCTTTAAAAATTTGATCGGTGTCATTGATGGAACTTATGCTCCAATTAGAGCACCAAAATCACAAGTAAGAGTTTATACGAATATCAAAATATATTGCTCCATGACTTTGCAATATATTTGCGTTTAAAAAATGAAATATATTGATTGTTACACTGGTTGGCCAAGCTCTGTACCCGATGTAAGAGTTTTCATCAGAAACAGCGACATATTTGTTCAGGTGCAAACTAACGAGAGCGTATATTTTCCGAATGGAGAATATATACTTGGGAACAAGGCTTATCCCTGCCTTAGCTGGCGCATTCCACCATATCTTCGAAGAAGAAAACTTACGTCTTAACTAGTTTCATTCAACAAAAAATATGCTTCTGTGAGAGTTGTTATCGAAAACAGCTTTGCATTGTTGTTTGGCAGGTTTCGTCGCCTGAGGGACCTTGACATGACAAGGACCGATTGGATACCCTCAACAATCTTGGCGCGTTGCGTTTTGCATAATATTTACCTTGATTTTAAAGACGTAAGGAGAGGAAGTTATATGAACGAAGGCAGGGCAATTCTGCAACAAACCTCTTTTGATCAGAACAAGGAAGACCGGTGCTGTGTTAACACAAAAAGAGATTCCATTTGTAAGGAAAGAATAGCTCAAGAAATAATGCATCAAACAACTATTATAGTTTTTTAAAATTTGTTATGTACTTTGTGTTTTTTGAATACTAATTGACAATACAAAACGAACGTTTGTTTTACAACAATTATGTGTTTCAGTCTCAAAGTTTCTTTCCATCTTTTTTACAGGTTCATAAAAAAACCACACAAATGAATTTCTCCATGAGTGTTTCAAATGTTTTTCGTGACTCCCTTGCTTCTTCAAGATGTTTTTCGGACATTAATCGCTTCTCTTCCATTTGTTGTTTGATTAATTCCTTCTTCTCCTCCCACTTTTCCTTAGGTTCCTATAATAAACAATTAAAGGAAAAATGTTAGTTAATGTGACATTTATTACACACATGTAATATGTACCTTTCTCAAAAGTTTTATCTCTTCCACAAGAGGAGACTCGGCTGGCCGTTTTAGCGATTTTCGAACAATCTTATTTGATGTTGAGGCTTCTTCATGTTCCTCCAGTTCACTTTGAGATTCACTCAAAGTGATAGGTGTCAAATTTGAGGTCGTACACAATGGTGTCACGTTGTGGTCCTTTGCAAAAATTTCTTCGAAATCCTCCCAATACACGAATCTCACTGGTGCTGACACAGTAATTTTTATTCCGTCTTTTTTCTTTGTGTATAACCTCTTCAAGTTTGCGAATCTGTTTTTTACTTGGGTTAGATTAAATCTGAAACCTCCTTTCGCCATCTCGTCGCACATTATTTGCCAAACCCTTTCATTCATAAAGGCGAGTGTCAAAAATATTATATCTTATCTATAAACACTTCGATTAACGTTCTAGTTGCCTCCGAAGTCCATTTCAATTTTGGTGGTGTACAATAGTACAATCCAATGAATTTTGTTCTGCACTGAAAACACTTGGAGTCGCCCTGCTTGCTTGGCTGGTACTGAGCAATGCTGAGTCGTTGTTTTCAATTTCCTCTGTTCTAAACCCATCTAAACCTGTGGCCAAACTCTCCGGTAGTCCGAGGGTTCTGCAGGTCTCCTGGTTTAGCTTCACGAAAGCAGTTGCTATTGGAAAATATAAACAAATAAGTAACTGCTTCACACTTAGAATTCTTACTTTATCTTTTTCAAAAACTTTTGTTGTAAAATACTAAATCTTGAAATTTTATTTTTAACAAAACTCACAATAATCAAAGACATTTTTGCACAAAATTGCTCCATCCCTCACAGTTACTGCACCATCATTGTCAAATACAGCAACAAATTGGTTTTCCATTGTAAATTTATTTTTTTAAATATAAGAACTTTCGAAAAATTCAAAATAATACATAAATGAAATTTATTGGTTGATCTAATTTTAACTTTTATTCGCGCACTTTCTATAGAATGACAATCAAAAGAAGTAAGCAACCCAAATATATAAACAACTAGTTGTACCCGCGACTTCGGCCGCGTGGAATAGTGACTTTTGGCAGCATTCTTAATTTTTTAGGCTACTTATTTTGCAAATAAGACACATTCATGCGTTTTAGTAAACCATTGTTATATTATTTTATTTAAGTATAGAAATAAAAAGGTTTTGTGGGATTGATACACGTGATTCTGCCACATAAAGTTGCCATGGGATTATTTTCTAAACGAACACCTGCAACTTTAAGCGCCTGAGCCTTATTTATGATCACAAATCAGTGGGAATTAAAGGAAAACGGGGAATCTAAACGTTTTGGATTTGTAATATTAGTAAAGATGTCAGTCTTCGGGTTCTAGACTATCTCTTTACCAAAATTCATATAAATCGGTTCAATAGTTTTGGCGGTAAATATAAACAAAGAAAAACAGACAGAAAGAGCTTTTTATATAGTGTTAGTAAAGTCTTCCATTCCTGTGGGAATATGAGGCCCGTTTTCGGAAGATAACTTAAAGTTTATATTACTCGGGTCGGGAATAGTGTAGTATTCTAACGGTGGACATTTTTTGAAATGGGTGCTGTATTTTCCAAGTTCCCGTTCCCATGGGAATACAGGGATAAAACATATTGTATAACATATATCCATCCTCAGGTTCTAGACTGTCCCTGAACCGAAATTCATATAAATAGGTTCAATAGTTTGGGCGGTTAATGGTAACAAAGAGAAATAGATAGACAGATTTAACTTCGTATGTACTTATAATTTAGTAAAGAGTCCCGTTCCCGTGGAAACATAGTGACCGTTCCCGTAAGGGATATGGGGATGAGTAAAGGTTAATGTTGCTCGGGGATTATTGAGCACTAGCCGAAAGTACCCGGTGTTGCCCGGGTTCCTTTTTGCCAAGGCTTCTTACCTACAAAGCTGGAAGTATTCAAAGAAAAAACACTGAGTGTTTAAAGACTGTCGTCAACTTTTTTTTTTATTATTAAATACGTCCACTCAAAAGGACGATGGCTATGAAACTCAAACTGGTAATGAGAATGACTTAACCTATGGAAAAGACTTAACCTAAATAACTAAAATAGGGAGAAGGGAAAACATAAAAAATAAAAAGGAGAAAGAAACAACAATAGTTCGCTTGGTAGTGTTTCTGTCTCTACATTACAGAGCCAGCTATTTGATTTCAATCGGTAGATAATGTTATGTGTGTCTCATAAATTATTGTGAAGACAACAGTTTGTTTGTTTACAAAATGATAATGTAATGGATACATAGTTAAAGTTTTTTCATTTTTGCTTACATTTAGAAGTTAACATGAATGAATAGTTAGTGAAAATGAATTTAAAGATTATCAGGAAGCGCCTGAAGGAAACCAATGGAAGAAACAATAAGCAACAAATTAGAGCACGAATCGGATTATAGATTTAAAAATTCTCTTTGAGCGAATCCGAATCGTACACAATCGGAGAATTTTCCTCTCCGAACGGATACTTCGCTAGGGCAGATTATTTTTGTAAACCGAGTTAGCCAACTCGAGCTACAACTCGACTTAATCCAAATCCAACACGGGTTAACCCGGTTTGTAAATTTTACGGTTTGGCATATCACTAAACAAAATAGTCAAACTAAAGAAATTTAAAAAGACCTTAACATTTTACATCTTAATTTCTATAATGTACATTTCCAGTCCATACAGAACACACAGAATTTCACTTTGTTGCCAAAAATATAAATATGTATGTGTGTCTTCAGCACTTGAGGTCTAGGGTGAATATTATTCAGAGCTTGTGATAATTTCAGCATTATAACAAATAATTGCATTCAATATGTTGCTATTTTAAAATTTCAATAAGAAGCGTGCAGTAAACTGCGTGTAAAAACCCAAAACAAATCAAAATTTTTGTTTTACCGCAAAACAGGTTAACATAATTTAACGCAACAAACCAACCAAATATTTTGATATTTAAGGCCAAATTACTCCAAAGAACGTAGTTTTTTACAATACGTTTTATTTATAGAGCAAAATATGCTGAGTAATCAATTTTTTTACATATGAAAGCATATATATGAAATTATTTGAAAACATTTTCCTTTTTTTTTATTTCAAAATGGCTGTGCTAAAATGGCTTCTAAAATTCAACTGATTCGTAGATGGCACTCTCATTTCAAAACTATTGCTGTTATCGATATGAGTCAAACGGTCACATGGCAGCCCTCAAATCGCCACAGCAAAAAGCTAGGGCGAGTTTAGGGAAAACCTATGGCAATTGGAAAGCCTATGGCGCAGAAAACACTCAATTTGTCATTCAGGGCGATTAAAAATTTCTCAAAAAACGCTTTGTGGCTAGGCAACCACAGGGCTTCAATGAACAAACCTATTATCTGCTAATTTCTAAACTCTCATAGGCAATTCACAATAAAACTTCGTGTCAACATGTATTCTTATAGGGCAATTCATAATCCAACCAATGCGTAGCAATAAAATGGGCGATATGGTTTTTATTTATTTTTTTATTAATTTTTACACTTACCTAAATAGGGAGTACAGTACCGAAAGTCTGAATCTGAACACGTTTTGTTGCACTTTTCCTTCTCTTCACTTGGATAGGGTTATATTCTTTATTATCTTAAATGCTAAGCTACGTTAAAATGAAACAATTTAGGATGATTTCGAATACTTATAAACCGCGAACTAATAAGATAAGAGGAATATACGATTCCTAAACAACAAAAAAAATGAAATCAAATTGCACGACCGATGTGCACCGCGAGGGAAAATTTCGATAGTCGGTTAGTACAGTGGCTAACAAAAATAAAAGTGGGCGCCAGAAAATTTTTGTTGAAAGGAATTTTCAAACCTTCGCTGAAAATTAAAGAAAAAGGTAAATACGACCTAGAAAAAAAAAGAATGAGCGAATATAGTGAAAAAGACCAAAGACAGTTTTGAAGGTATTTGAAAGTGTATTTGGTGGTTGGGAAAACCTTAAGAATTTAGGATTAAAAACCCAAATCTTTTCATAAACAGATTTTATAAAAATTGATGATAGATAAAGAAATAAGCAAGAAAAGAAAGAAGCAAACAGTATTTTTCGCCAAGAGAAAAGTTTGATAGGAGGAAAACCCGTTATCGCACGGTCTTGAAAGTGCCGAAAAAAATGGCAATGACAAAAGGTCACGAGTCCCTCAATAAAATCGGGAATTTTGCGGCACAAAAGCCAACCAGATTATTATAATGTACTTTATAGAAAAATTAAAAGTGAACGATTCTACTTATCTTTTATTTTGTATGTTTTGTTTCTTCCTACTCCTTCCGCTTCTGTGTCCTTTTCTGACACCTCGAAATCGCAGTTTCTCAAATCCTCTCGTGTGAGGATTTTTTTTTTTTTTTTTATAATTAGCGCGCACATCAAGGGGATATGAATACCCTTATAATGTAGTTAAACACAGTGCGAGCATTTAGGGAAACAGGAGAGGATTTAAAAGGAGACACCTATGCACGTTGCTTTTGAATCTTTGTGAATCGTAATGAAGGGGAAATACAGAGCCAGGTAAAGCATTCCACATTCGGGTGGTGCGACTGAAATACGAATCTCTATACTTAACTGTACGTCCGAAGTTGGGCTCAAGGTAAAACTGATGAACATTCCTAGCGAGGCGGGTGTTGCGGCTAAATTGTTTCAGGGGAGGAATGCAACTGGCTACTTCACTAGAGCACTACTTGTGAAAAAAGCGATAAAAGAGAGTGAGACAGGCAACGTTTCGACGATGTTCAAGAGAATCAATTGATTCTACGATTGAACTATCACCTATCAATTTCAACGCTCTATTTTGTACCCTATCAAGGAGGTGCAAGGATGTTTGAGAAGCACCTGACCAGATATGGGAGTTATACTCCAGTTTTGGGCGGATGAAGGCCTTATAAATTGTAGCCAGATCAGAAGGGGTGAAGAACTTCCTACATCGTCTCAAGAAGCCTAAGCATTTTGCAGCATTTTTGGCGACTTCAAATATGTGGTCATTCCAACGAAGATCATCGTTTACACACATACCAAGTACTGACAGCTTTTCGGTTTCTTCGATGCAGGTACCATTCATGGATAATGGCAATGGGGGAATGTTAAGCTTCAACGACAAGAGACAGCATTGAGTTTTCGAAGCATTGAATTCTACTCGGTTCATAATACCCCATGCAACAATGCTGTCAAGGTCAGAATTCAATGAGTGTTTCCGTAGAAATCGAGATTGCCAACTTACTTTAGTTGCCGCTGGTGTCTCCGATATGTACTCGTCGTCTTTTTCCTTGTTTTGTTAGTAAAACTCTCTTATTTTACTTAATGACAAGTTTTCTTATATTTTTAATCTAGTTATAAGTTTTATTGGTTGGTTTAATCTTAGTTTTTAAGTTTTAACTGAGCAATGAGAAATGGAGGCGAGGTGAACTTGTGCAATGCAAAATGAATAGTGAGCAAATTGAAAGATGACATCATCCTCGTGCTGTATCGATGAAACCGGCTGTCAAAAAAACTCAACGAAGAGTTTATGGCAGTGATGCCAATAAACCTCGGTTGATTTTTGGCGGCGGCTCGGTTCATCGATACAGCCTTTTTGGATCCAGATTTTTCTTAGTGCAGAGATGCACAATTGCATGAACATTACTGCCCCCCTTGGCGTTATACGCCAAGTAAAGAGCTATGAGTGCGTTAAGCGCCAAATATATAATTTGTAGCGAAAAGTATTATGATAGAGAGCGGGAAGCGCCAAAAAATTATTATTAATTATGAACAACTGAATATTATGAAGAGCGGGAAGCGCCAAAAAATTACTTTACCACAAGAAAAAGCTTTTGAATGAACTGATTGAAAAAAAAGCGAGTGTAGATTTCATTTTCACACAATATTGAAAGGCACATAAAAATAACTAAGAAATGTTGCATAATGATTTTGAAAAGAACTGAAAATTGTTCTTGGTCATTTCATGGGTAGAAGACACAGCTTGACAACAGGACGGCTAATTTCACCGTTTTGCGTTCGGAGCGTCGCACAGTGGATCCAATCTAAAATCTAGCAGAATAAAAGTATATTTTTTAAGTATAAATATTGCGTTTAGTTTTGTTTTTTTATAATTGGTAACACTCTGCAAAGCTCAAAAAAGCTTTTGAATGAGCTTTTTAGTGCATCGCTGATCAGCTGCGAGCTTTGAAACTTAACTTATTTGCGGCACGTGTTTACACAAAGGTTTGAGGTTATTTGTGAAGTGATATATTTAAGTATATTAATATAAATAACTTTTGTATCCCTTAAAATAAGGTATGTACTCAATACAAATTGTATGTTCGTGGCCCGTCTTTATATGTGTAGCTTGAAAATGTGTTATTTGTAAGTTGACTTAGCAAGAATTGTTTTTGAGCGTTTTACTGTCTTTATTGGACTGTAATTAACGTTATTCAACCGTATTCAAGCTAATTTTAGTATTTTTGTAAAGTGTGAGTTCTTGTGAAGTGAAAATGTCCAAAATGATAACCAACTACGTCCAACTCTTAAGGCTATTTTACTTTTTAGGTGAAATGTCAGTCCCAAAGCGCGTTCTGTTTTGCATGTGGCTTGGCGAACGGACGGACTTAAAGTAACCGATTATTCTGCTGAAATAACTCTACAGAATTTAGTAGATCATACGGTAAGCCGTATCATAAATGCCATCATAAATAAATCATAAATCATAAATAAATCCTAAATAAAAAACAAAACACTAAAAAATTTAAAAAAAAAAGTGAAAATGTATATTGTTGAATATGTTTTTTTTAACATTTGTATGGGAGCTATGGGAAATACCTAACGTAGGACATTGAAATTTGGATAATATACGTAAAATTAATTAAAAACTGTAAGTACAAAGTTTCATTAAAATATCTATTAATTTACTAAAGTTATTAATTTAATTCTGCTAGCAGAGCTATTGGATCCACTGTGCGTCGCCACTCTAACTCTTCCGTCAGCGCCGGGGTGTACATTTACAACACGCCCAAGTCGCCATTCACAAGATGGAAGATTTTCGTTTTTTATAATTACTAAGTCATTTAACTTGATATCTTCTTGAGGCGATTGCCACTTATGTCTTTGATGTAATTCTTTTAGATACTCGTCTTTCCATCTACGACAAGATTGTTGGTGGAGGTATTTAACTTTTTCCCATCGATTGATGAGAGACAAATTGGCGTCAGCCAAATTTGGTTCGGGAAATGCTAAAAGTGGACTACCGCGAATAAAATGACCCGGTGTTAAAGTCAATAGATCAGAAGGATCTTTTGACATGGATGAAATTGGTCGTGAGTTTAAGCATGCTTCGATACGCGCTAAGACCGTCGAGAATTCTTCAAAAGTGAGTCGAGTACTGGTCTTTATGATATTTTTCAGTTTGGGAATCTAAAACTCTTGTGAGTCGCAGCATTAAAGAACTGCCGCCATGTTGAGAAAATTCATAAATGAATTAAGTGAGGAGATACGAAAAACTTGAGTTTTGAGGTTAAAAGAGGAGATGTCATTTATTATAGGAAAGATCTGACTGAGATAGTCGACCGTTGACCCTAAGGAGATGGTCTGAGTCCAGGAATGGATTAAATGAAATGATCGAACTTTTTTTGGAGAATGGGTTTACCTTCCATTAAAGGAGAATATTCCGTTGGATAGTGATTTTTTGAGCTTGTAGTATTGTGATTGTAAATCTGCTTTTGACGCTAACGATTTTTTTGTTCTAGAAAACTGTTGTAGGGCCTTTTTTTTAAAAAAATAACGAAGTGAGAGAGGTGTTAGGCTTGGAATGATTTGAAATCAATTACAACAAGCTACTAACTTGAGTTTTATAATAGTGAGTCGGCAAGCCGAGAATTTAATTCAGGTTTTTTTTTTTTTTTTTTTTTTTTTTTTAAAGAGAAAAGTGTGTTAGTCATGAAATGATTTGAAATCGATTACACCAAATCTACCATCAGCACGTCTGAAAGTGGTTTTTTTTTTTTTTGTTTTTTTTTTTTTTTAGAGTTCTTCACAGAAACAGTCTTGTGACGAACGAACAACTGTAGAGGGTAATTCTTCAATCTTCCAAGATTTGCGCATTTGAGTATCTAAATTGCAAGAAGTGCTATCGGAAATTATGGTAGTGTTGAAAGATTGAAACGAATCTGGAACTGGGCCTGAAAGTATCCAACCAAACATAGTGTTTTGAGCGAGAAGTGAGTCGGAAATGTGTTTTTCCATTTCGAATTATTGATGGATAAAGATCAGCGCCGATCAGAAGATCCACCTGAGAGGATTTACTAAAAGTGGGATCGGCCAAGGGGAGGCCTTCGAAAATGGTAGGATTAACTACCGAGAAGGTTGTACTGGGAAGATTGTTAGTGAGAGTTTTAAGCACAATAGCTTGAGCTGAAATAGTGACTCGAGGCGGATTAGCGGATGGCAAAAGAGCAAAGTTTTTTTGAAGTTATAGAGAGATTTCCACTAATTCCAGAAATAGTAGTATTTTTGTCGATCCATGGTAAATTCAGACGTTTTTGCACTCGGCAGCAGTGCAAAAACGTCTGAATGAAGGATATTTCGGAACCGGGATCAATGAGTGCTCTCACAGTATGCACTGTTTCTTTTCCTACAATACTGACTAAGGCAGTAGCCAACAGAATTCAATTTGCCACAAAATTTTGGTATGTTGCTTGAGGAGAGAAAGGCTGCGAAGATGCAGTAATTTGAGGATTTTGAATAGCCTGTGGTTGAGAAGTGGACTGTATATTTGTATTTGAATTTTGGTTTATAGCTGAAGTGGGATTGGTTGCAAGATGTAATAGTGTATGGTGTCTTTTCTTGCACAAAATGCACGGATATTTGCTAGAACACAAAGCCTTTTGGTTACTCATATATGGTATGCTCTGCCGAGCAAAAATTTGGTTCCTCCCGCCTTCGCAAGAAATGCATTCACCTTGTTAGGCTTATGAGAAGTGTGTTTCCTTAGAGTCATTAAACACTAAAAATTATTGTTAGAAACCGAAATTTGGTCATTAAACACTTGCATAACTTATTAATTATAAACTTTATGAAGTTCAAAGGATGTGTAATGAAACTTGTGAGAAACCATTGATAGTGTTTTCCTTAGTGACTTGATAATTGGAAGCAAAAGGTTTTGAAGAAGTGGTGTCTGAAATGGATTCTAGCGTTTGGAAAAGGATTAAGGATTAAGTCGTCCAATTGTGATATTTTCAACAAAAAAAAATTGAAAAAAAGGAAAGAAAGAGAAGTCGTGTTAGACTTGGAATGATTTGAAATCAATTACAACAAGCTACTAGCTTTATTTTCAATAGTTTTGAGTCGGCAGACCGAGAATTTAATTCAGGTTTTTTTTTTTTTTTTTTAAAGAAGTAAGAGAAGTTGTGTTAGACTTGGAATGATTTGAAATCAATTACAACAAGTTACTAACTTGAGTCCCAATAGTGAGTCGGCAGGCCGAGAATTTAATTCGGGTTTAAAAAAAGAAATGAGAGAAGGGGTGTTAGACTTGGAATGATTTGAAATCAATTACAACAAGCTAACTAACTTGAGTTCCAATAGTGAGTCGGCAGGCCGAGAATTTTATTCAGGTTTAAAAAAAAAAAAAAAAAAGAAGCTAAACTATTGAGTGAGAGGAGTGTTGCTGAACTTGGAATGATCTGAAATCAATTACAACAAGTTGCAAACATTGGCAAAGTTGAACAGGCTCCATTTCCCAAAAAAAAATTGGAGTCAAAAAGGACACCGTGAGGAGAAATAGCTTCAGAGTGGGCAGGCCGAGAATCTTATACGAATTCAAAAAATTAATTATTGAGTGAGAGGAAAGTTGCCAAGCTTGGAATGGCTCAAGATCATTTTGAACAAGCTACAAAAAATGGCAAGGTAGAACAGGCACCATTTCCTAAAAGAAAACTTGGAGTCAAGAGACAACGTGAGAACAAATAGTTTTAAAGGCAGCAGGCCGAGATCCATGGATGATTTTGAAATAAAATATTGATTGAGAGGAGTACAACTATGTGTACGATCAGGAAATCCTTGGAGAATTTTTGAGTGAAAACCCATATCAAAAAACTGAGTGAAAAAATTGTCTATAAGAAGACTTATTCTATCATGAGGAATGATTGCAAAAGAATCTTAAAGAGGCTCCAAAATGAGCTTAAATTCAATTGAATTATAGAGCAGTATTAAAAACTGAGTGAGAGGATTGTCTATAAGAAGACTTATCCTATAATGAGGAATGATTTCAAAAGAATCTTAAAGAGGCTCCAAAATGAGCTTAAAATCAATTGAATTGTAGAGCGGTATCAAAAACTGAATGAGAGGAATGTCTATAAGAAGACTTATCCTATAATGAGGAATGATTGCACAAGAATCTTAAAGATGCTCCAAAATGAGCTTAAATTCAATTGAATTAGAGAGCGATATCAAAAAAAACTGAATGAGAGGAATGTCTATAAGAAGACTTATCCTATAATGAGGATCGATTGCAAAAGAATCTTAAAGAGGCTCCAAAATGAGCTTAAAATCAATTGAATTATAGAGCGATATCAAAAAAAAAGCTGAGTGAGAGGAATGTCTATAAGAAGACTTATCCTATAATGAGGATCGATTTCAAAAGAATCTTAAAGAGATGCCAAGAACGCGAAGAAAAACTAGCAGTAGTGAATGAGCTTTCGAAAAATTAAATTTGAAAAAACATTACTAACATTTGAAAAGTTCGAGCAAGTTGCACAAGTTCAGTGAGAAAAAAACCTTTCAAACGAGTTTAAATTCAGATTGAATTGTAGAACCGAGTCTATACAAAATTCAAAAGAATTAAAAAAATCATGTGTCCCAATGGAACCTGAGGACCAGCACCGTTGATAATAATTGACGAAATGGAATTGTGACGTTACGGCGAAAAAAAAACAAATCCTGTACGTTATAAAAAACTATACCATAGCGTGATGGTAACTGTACTCAAAATACAGCTTTCACACTGTATACGAAGTCACGCCACGAATAATAAAAAAACTACCACCAAATATCAAGAGGTGAAAACACGAGCAGCACAAAAAAAAACTATTTAAATTTGGTTTTCAGAAAAACCGATGAGAAGCGACTGATTATTTTTTTTTCAAGAATTTTTTTTAAAAAACAAGATTATCACGCCAAATGACTTAAATTTCAAAATGAATTTATCTCGACCGATTGCGCGATGAAAAAAGAGATGGAGAGTGACGCCAACTTTTCGTCGTCAAGCCGCACAAGAGAAAAAAAAACCCGTATGAAATAACGGAAACTATGTACTACATAAGCCTTTCAATATGAAATAAAAACGAAATTCACACTCACCCTTTACATGAAGTTTAACATTGTTCTGGATCTTCTCCTTCTAGATCTTCTCCTGGTCTTCTGCTGCTTGCTGATGATTTGACTTCTTCCTCCTGACACCAATCGAAGCAATGGTGTACCATGACACTGACACCAATCGAAGCAATGGTGTATCTTCCTTCAAGTTCTTAAAAGAACGTTTTTTGCCTTGAGCGGCGTTGAGCGTAGTTTGAAAAAACGTGTATTCCAGCACGTAATGTAAAAAAAACGAGTTCTTAAAAGAACGTTTTTTGCCTTCAGCGGCGTTGAGCGTAGTTTGAAAACGTGTATTCCAGCACGTATTGTAAAAAACAAGTTCTTAAAAGAACGTTTTTTGCCTTGAGCGGCGTTGAGCGTCGATTGAAAAAACGTGTATTCCAGCACGTATTGTAAAAAACAAGTTCTTAAAAGAACGTTTTTTGCCTTGAGCGGCGTTGAGCGTCGATTGGCGATATATATATATATATCGAATCCGGCTCAAAGGACCAAATGTTTCCGTAGAAATCGAGATTGCCAACTTACTTTAGTTGCCGCTGGTGTCTCCGATATGTACTCGTCGTCTTTTTCCTTGTTTTGTTAGTAAAACTCTCTTATTTTACTTAATGACAAGTTTTCTTATATTTTTAATCTAGTTATAAGTTTTATTGGTTGGTTAAATCTTAGTTTTTAAGTTTTAACTGAGCAATGAGAAATGGAGGCGAGGTGAACTTGTGCAATGCAAAATGAATAGTGAGCAAATTGAAAGATGACATCATCCTCGTGCTGTATCGATGAAACCGGCTGTCAAAAAAACTCAACGAAGAGTTTATGGCAGTGATGCCAATAAACCTCGTTTGATTTTTGGCGGCGGCTCGGTTCATCGATACAGCCTTTTTGGATGCAGATTTTTCTTAGTGCCGAGATGCACAATTGCATGAACAATGAGCTTATCATACGCAACCGTTCCAGTTCCACATCCGAAGAGCAGGGACGTGAATTTGGAAACGAATATGAAAAGCTGAGGGTCGAGTCGTCAGCAAAACAGTTAAGTGGATTAGAAGTTTCAGACAAGAGATCATTAATGAAAATGAGGAAGAGAGTGGGAGACAAAACGGAGCCCTGGGGCACACCAGCATTTATGAAGTGGGTATCAGACTTGAAACCATCCAACACAACTTGTATTGAACGGTCGGAAAGGTAGTTTCTAATCCAACGAAGAAGAGACTCATCGATACCAAAAGCACGCATTTTCGATAAAAGAGCCTGATGCCAAACTCTATCAAATGCTTTAGAAATATCAAGTGCAATAATCTTACTTTCTCCAAAACAATGTAAAGATTGGTTCCACTTTTCAGTGAGATAAGCCATCAAATCACCAGTGGACCGTTTGCTACGAAAGCCGTACTGACGGTCATTAAGAAGCTTTCGTTCTTCAAGATATTTCATAAGTTGACGGTTTATCAACGTTTCCACGACCTTGGAAAGAAGGGACGTTAGTGCAATTGGACGGTAATTGGAAGGGGAGGAAGATTCGCCTTTTTTAGGGACTGGCTGGACAAATGCAGTTTTCCATCTGCTCGGAAAAATCCCAGCAGAATAGGAAAGATGGAAAAGTTTACGCAGTGGTTTTGCCAGCGTAGAAGAACACCTCTTCAGAATAACGGCGGGGATACCATCTGGACCAGCGGATTTATGTATGTTGAGATCTTTAAGAACTCTCGCAACCGAGCGAGATCGGAAAAATATCTGCTTCATCAAAGAATTTGCAGACTCGAGCTCAGGTGGAGCCACTATGCTATGAGGAAGTGTCGAGTTGGCAGCAAATTGAGCTGCCAGCAAATTAGCTTTGTCGATACGGAGAGTCATTGAAGACGAGCGTTGGGACCGATGACGTGGTCGAGTTCTTAATGTTCTTCACAAAAGACCAAAAGTTTTTACTTCCTTTTGGACACAATAGTATTTTTTGCCTTACTTTTTGGTCATGTAAAAACTTAGCCCTTTGTATCTGAGCATTACAGCTATTTCTAGCCCGTTTGAACAAATTTCGGTTTTCTACAGTAGGGTTGTCTTTGAATTTTCGAAAACTACTTTCTCTATCCCGAATCGCCTCTTTACAGCTTGAATCAAACCACGAATTCTCTTTGGGGATGATACTTTTTGTTCTGTGAGGAACAAAATTTTTCATGCCGTTGAGAATTACGTTAGATATCATATCAGCTGATGCATCAACGTTGCCGTCGAGAAAGCGCAATGACCAATTAAAATTTCGAAAGAAATTATTCAGGCCGTCCCAATTGGCTTTCTCGTATTGCCACACAGTTCTTTTGGGGACTTTATCTTTTTTTACCGTGACGGAAAGCGAAAAATCTACCGATATGACACAATGGTCTGATTTGCTTAAAGGAGATGATACTACAACCCTGTATTTTTCGGGATGAGAAGTGAGAAATAAGTCAAGAGTGTTGGCCGCTTGGCCTTCAATATCTGGAACCCGAGTGGGCTCATCAACAAGTTGAGTTAACTGGTTAAACTCATCGAAGATCTCAACACACTTTCCTTCGGGTGTTGTCTGGCCAGAATGTCGAAGCCAACCAGAATTGTGTACATTGAAATCGCCCGCAATTGCGATTTCAGTGTGAGGATAAAGGGAAACAATTCTTATTATGGAGTCAGATAGCGCATCAAACTCGTTAGAGGTTGAATTGCTATCTAAATTGGGGCTTCTATAGATAAAACAATAATGAATGACATGCTTACGGACAGTGAATTTTAACCACATGAAAATTCGATCGCAACCCCCTAATGTTGCTAAAATGCCCGAAATTTACCCGACATTACGATCTACAAAAACACACAAAACAAAATATCGAACGCAGACGCTATCTAAGTAAAATCAACAAGTGCAAATCTTATTGGGAAACCAAAAAAAAATTACAAGCGGTGTTATGCCCAGCAAGCAATTTGATTTTGGTTCACCAACGGGATCAACACCGTTGATCTCACTATCCGCCTAGCAAACCCACAGTCTCATTGACTGCACACACCACCCAGATAAGATAAGAAATTATCAAATCGAGCAAATGTGTGCAGACACTGAGACTACGAGAGTGGTGTGGGGGAGGAGTAGATAAGGAGGTAAGCACTAAGTGTTTGGTCTATTGATGGGCTTTTTTTTTTTTTTTGCTTTGATTAATTTTTGCACTGAGCTGCACTGAATTAGTTTTGCACAAGAAACTTGATCACTTTTTCACAGAATGCGTTTTGATCACGGCGCGGCGGAAGATAAATTTTTGATTATTGATTTGGCGTTTGTTTTATTGTTTTTTTTTTTTTGGTATAATTATTTTTTTGGGGGAGAGAAACCTATTGTTTTATTATAAAACGGGGGAATGGTAAGCGGACACTTGGCACGGTGCGTGTTTATGCGTTCGGTATCAGATCGGCACTGTTGTCTGGCCCGTTCTGCCAGCAAAACCTTTTATCCACACTCGAAATTTAAGCATAATTCTACAATGTCACGAAATTACACCACTTGTAATTTCAAACTTGGAAACGATTTCTAAACAAAATTTAAACCAATATGGCCGTTCGTAAAAATATCTCTCTATATCTTTTATCGCTTTTTCTACAACCTCTTGTTTTCTAAGCCAACAATGAAGTGACTTCCCCAACTCTCTCATCAAGCTTCTTCATGATCGTCGTTTTTCTTGGCCGTTCATTCAGCCACAGTGGGTTCCATTACGGATATTTAGCACCAATCAGCGTTTGCGTGAGAGGACTACCGTTTTATTTGGAATACCCTACTGTCTCTCAATATTCCCCTCAGCCTCCAAATTTCCATGATTTTGGGAAATTTTTGGTCGGCTTAAAGCTGACGGAAGAGTTCAGTACCCTTTTGTAGCAAAAACGATAAAACGATAATATGCACCATTCTGTGCAACTAAAAAGTGTAGTTACATCGGAGGTTTAAAAGATTATGTGCAGAACGGGTCTGCCAACAAGTTTCAAGTTAAATGTCGTAGTTAAATGTTTTGAGTAGAAGGAGTAAAAAGAAACTGGTAACGCGAATTTTGAAAATCTATGTCTGGTGGACTTTTGTTCAGATTTGTTTAAAAGGGGAAGACTGGCTGATACCGTGTTTTCCTTGCAAAAGAGATTTAAGTGGCGATTATTAAAACTTAAATGTAAAGTTAAAAGTCGGGCACTCGGCCATTGAAAAGTATGTTCGTTGGGTACTTTGCCATTGATGATTTGGTGTTGATCAACTTGTGTATCAGTGTTGTTGTATGTAGATGATGACTGATTTGTGTGTATATGTGTGATGGATGATTTGTGTGTATATGTGTGATGGATGATTTGTGTATCAGTGTGAGTGTGTGTATGCAATGTTTCTGAACAGTGTAGGTTTGTGTATGTGATGATTGATGTGTATGGATCAGTGTTATTATGCATGTACGTGATGATGATTGTGTATAAATGTAGGTTTGTGTATGTGGTTATAGGGAACAGACTCCTTGTGTCCTTTAGCAATATGCGTACATGATGTTGCGTGCGAGTCTCCAGCCATCCTGCTGACTCGACACGATTGATGACCAAGTGGAAGGATGGGGGTAGGTATAAGGAATCAGGAAGTGAAGAGGAAGGGTAAAGAGTTTTACAGAACCGCCCGTTCTGTTCGCAAGTAGTTGGTTGCTTTTGCATGGTTCTCTGTGAGTACGCCACTGGTTGATGGGACCATGGCTGCCCTCAACTCACCCAGAACCATGCAGCTGCGACCAAAATTATGAGATTAAAGGTTTTCGAACAAACTATCGTAGGATGGTTTTTGTTGTGGTAAATTTTACCGCAACAGTTTTACAAAAATTTATATATATATTAATATAAATGTAATGGCTGAAAAAAATTGCTTGGAATTCTGAAAAGTAAACTTGCTCGCTTGGGCTTTCATCAACTTGTGGTATATGGTATATGGTATGGTATCCCGTTGTGGGATTTCGAACTTTCGAATTGCTATACCGTATTCTAAGAGAATTTATAGAACAAGAGGGAAAACCACACTAACACATTGATACCACCCCACAAGCTGGTGCACGCACTCATTCACAAAATTTCCCTAGCACCACTTTATACATTGTATATTCATTCTATAGTACTATCACAGTTCATTATGCCAGTTTCGAAATGAATTTGGAATGGTGTCCACAAACTTGAAATGGGGAATTTGAAATGTGTCCACAAGCATGCGATGAAAGAGTGAGAGGTCGTATAGGTGCGAGTGGGAAACAAACAATAACAAATGTTTAACGGTAAATTACAGGAGAGGAGCTATTTTATATGAAATTACATAATAAATATGCAATGGAGAAGCAAAATGTAAAACAGTGTGTGTTCTTTTCAATAGGAAAGGATAATGTAAAACATTCTACTGTGTGTTACCTTGAGAATTGGGTGATAATTAGACCTCGGATTTTGCATACCGTTCGAAACCGGCGAAAAATTGTAGGTCCCCTCCATTCCCTCACAAGGCATGGTTGTGAGAAATGCGCTAGGCCCAGGGGCTCCTCGCTCTGTTGCGCCACCCTATTTATTTATTTATTTTTGCATACCTACATATTTTTCATCAGATTGATACCAAACTTTGTACTTAGACGTTTTGTCGTTCAAATAGAACAAATTTTAATGCATATCAAAAATATACAAAATATATGCAAAAAATATGCGAAAAAATATGCCGAAAATATGCAAAATATATGCAACATATGCAAAATATATGTAAACGAATTCCATCGACAGACGGATTCCACTTGTGAAAAGGTGAGTAAAACAAAAGAATATTTTTCGCCGTTTAAAAACAATCATTGAGAAGTATACACCATTTTCCCTTGTCCAACGCTTACCGCAAGCCCGACTTACAACCACAGTAAAGCTTTTGTTGTTGTTACACAACAAAAGCTTTACTGTGTAAAAACAAAGTGCACCCAAGAACTTTTTTATTGAAAGCACGATTTATCGCTGATATTTAGTATGTAAAACAAAAAAACTGTCCTTATTGTTAAGCACAATAGACACTGCTTAACCAAAAACAGGTGCAACCTCTTTACTCGAAGACTGTGTAACATATTTTTTGGTGTAGTTTCTTATCTGTTTGAATTTTACCGTTATTTTGGGTGTTTGATTTGCTCGTTCGTTGTACTTTTCAACAGTAGCAAATAAGTTTCAGTTGAATGAAGTGTAGTGAAGCAAAATGTCAAAATTCAGCAATTATAACAAAAAATTGATAGGAAAATGGTTAAATAGCATTCCCGAAAAGTGTTTTAAGGTTGATGGAAACAATATCATTTGTACAACTTGTGACAAAAAGGTAAAATTTAAATATTCAGGCTTATGCAAACCAATTTTCAAATTTTTTACGAACCGCGAAACTTGTTTGCAGTAAGCCTGATTGTTAAATTAAAAGTGCGTTCTAATGCTTTTAATATTTTAGATACCTTGTGAAAGAAAATTTCAATCGCAGCAACATATTGCTACTTCACTTCACAGAAGGTCAAGATCATTCAATACCAGCAACGACGAAGATGCGCATACTTCAAACAGCACATCCAGAAATTTTTCCGAAAATTTCAGCAACGAATTTAAAATGGATTTATGTCAAGCGTTGGTTGCGGGAAATATACCATGGAATGTGCTTAGCAATGCTACGTTTAATAATTTTTTAAAAAAATACACAGGGCAATTGATTCCAGATGAAAGTACTCTCAGAAAGAGCTACTTGGATAAATACTACCAAGAGTCAATCCAAAAAATTCGTGACTGTATCAAAGACGATAGCGTTTGGATATCAGTAGACGAAACAACGGACGGGGCGATACATCGCGAATTTGATTATAGGAACATTGAGCGATAATAAGCCTTCATGCTCATTTTTAGTGTCGTGTAAACAGTTGGAAGAAGTAAATAATGCAACGGTTTCTCGATTTGTGAACGACAGCATTCGTATATTGTGGCCACACGGGAATGAATCAAAAGTTTTGCTGCTTTTAACGGATGCTGCGGCATATATGATCAAAGCTGGTAGACATTTAAAAGTATTTTATCCGAATCTTATTCACATAACTTGTTTGGCACACGGTCTAAATTTAATAGCCGAAAAAGTAAGAACATCGTTTCCACTCGCTAACACGTTCATATCCTGTGTAAAAAAAATTTTTATAAAAGCCCCGCTCAGAGTACAACGCTACAAGCAAATGATGAACAAGGAGTTACCACCAGAACCAATCATAACCAGATGGGGTACATGGTTGAAGGCGGCATCATTTTATGCAGATAACATAGATGGAATAACAGAGGTAAAATAATGTTTATTAGCAAACAACATCAAACAACGTTGATAACAAAAAAAAATCTAAATTTGCATTTTAGTTTCTTGAAACGCTGCACCGAGAAGATGCTGAATCTATAAGACAGGCAAAAGAGCTGATAGAAAATCCCCAACTACATCAGGATTTTATATATATAAAATCGAATTTCGAGAGAGTTGCTGAGATCATAACGTCCTTGGAAGCGAAGGGTCAACCATTAGCAACGTCAATGAATTTATTTAAGGAAGCTCAAAATATTGTTAGTAGCATAACTGGTGATTTAGGAATTAATTTAAAAGAAAAGTTTGAAGCCATTTTGAAAAGAAACCCAGATTTTAATATTATCTCAAAAATAAACAATATTTTAAATCTCGAATCTGAAGATTTTTCTGGACTTGAACCCGTCACAAATGATAATGTTATTAAATATAAATTTGCTCCAATTACTTCCTGTGACGTTGAAAGAAGCTTTTCCGCTTACAAAATGGTTTTTGGAGAAAAACGTCAAAGCCTCTTAATTAAAAATTTGGAAAAAATTATGGTAGTTTATTGTAATACCAATTATGTTGAATAGTTTTTAAAGCTATAAAATATCGTGGCTATGTATTAAGTATTAATTTCTCTACTTTATTAACTGACAATAATTAATAAAACTTCAATATATTTACCACCCTTTGAATCGCTTTTGTATTTTTTTTTTTTTTTTTTAATTCCATATTTTGCATATGTCTTGCATATTTTGCATATTTTGCATATGCTTTGCAAATTTTTTGCATAGTTTGCACATATTAAGCATATGCATTTCATGCAAATATGCAAAAAAAAATTAAAACATGCATATCGTTTTCGATTATATTTTCAATGAAACTAGTTTTGGTGTAATCAGAATTTCGTTATGTAACTCCTTAAAAAATATGTAAATATGCTAAATCCGAGGTCTAGTGATAATGCATAAAACACAACAAATGCTTTTTCAGAAGATATGCGAAGTAGTTACTACTTTCTGATACGGATTGTAATCCAATGAATGTTGAAAATAAAGTGTTGAACTTTTTCTTCATTTCTTATGCATAGAAATTAGTATTTACTTATTTTTATTCATTTTATTATAGAGAATTTCAGTTGGTAGTTTTCAAGGTGCTTTTTTCACATTAATTAAAAAAAAATTTGTGTTTTTGTAAATTGTTTACAAGGATGCAATGGTTAAATAAAAACTTCATTGGTAATGACTTCAACAAGGATATCTCCATTATTAGTTTAAGATAGTTAATTCAGCTTTTAAAAATTTCAAAATGCTGAAAGATGCAGATTTTTTTAGGTACCTTGATTATCCTTGTTTTGAAGTAGGTGTTGGGGGAAGATATAGGTTTATATGTGTCTGTCGGAGAAGCGCTTGTAGGAAATTTAATTTAATGTAATTTTTCCAAATTAATCAAAAAACCCAACACATTTTCGAATAGAGTTTTTATTGAAAAATGTGGAACTGTTGAGAGCAAAACATACATATGTGCAAATACAGCTATTAGATGATTTTGCTCATTTAGCTTGAAAAAAAACACCTTTTTTAAAAAAAAGTAACTCTCGGTTTTGAAGCGATTGTGAAAGTAGGAGTGCTGCTTGACCGATTTTCTTCAGAATTTGGTGTCTAGGTGTCTAGGGTCTAGGTCTAGGTTTTCTCGAAAACGGCTCTAACGATTTCGACAAAATTTTATATAAGGGATTATATATAGGTTGACTTTCTAATAATGTAAGAAAAAATTTAAAAGCGTCTAACGGTTAACATGATTTTGACGAAATTTCATATTACTATGTAATGATTTGTATAAATACATTGCTAGCAACAATCCTAACAAATATTATAAATGTGAAAGTAACTGTCTGTCCGGCTTATTATGTTACCGTCTTCCGCCCAAACTACGTCATTGATTTAAATGACATTTTGTAGAGATATATTCTACAACCTGGAGAAGGACATAAGCTATATATATTTTATGTCTAAATTGGAACGGAAACGTATTCCGGAATTTAGAAACTGCAGCACCGATTACAAAAATTCTTCCACCGTTACACGGAGAGAATTGAAAAATGGCCAATTGCGAATTTCTAGTTTGTAATTTGCGAAATCCCTTTTTTTTGTAAATTACACCGCTTTAATTATAAATTGATCGAAAAAATAGCAATTTACTCTAAGTGTCATCTCAAATTACAAAATTTTTTAATTTGTGATTTGCAATCAAGTATCGTAATTTAAGAATTTCGTCTTTTTAGTAGTTTACAAGCTTTCAATCGCAATCTACTACACTTCCGGAGCACAATTTCGTTTTACAATTTATTTATCGTGGTTTACAAAATAAGTATGGCGATTCGCTTTCTCGAAATACTCAAATTGGGAAATTCAAAGGATGATCTAGATATTAACCCCAGAAAAACGTAATCTACGAAAATCCGGGCAGTAAATTACAAATGATGAGTCGTAATTTTCTTATCTCTTGAACACTACCTCCTTTTTAACTGTCTGTTTATGCTCACATTAAGCGATCATTTTTTATTTACCATCGCAGCTCAACGTTATCATCGCCGACTCACAACTTCAAGACGTCTGGTTCAAATCCACACAGCGCCTACCAGTATTGTTTTCTTTCTCATATGCACCCCGACACTGAATAACAACAAAACAATTCAGCAGTCCCATATCGCCCTATGCTTAACTACCTGCCTTCAATTTGAAAAAGGGGTTGTTATTAGATTTTTGCTTTTACTGTAAATTGGTCTCGAATTGCGATTAGCGAGTCACAATATTTTTTGCTTCAAAATATTTACTGATACTTAAAATTTCTGAAATGCGATTTTTGAGTGTCAATTTCATCATTTCGCTCTTTTTTCCAAATTGCAAACAAAAAGTCGCAATTTGATAATATCTGATCCAAGGTCTAAAACGCGATTCATTAGTCGTGATTCACAGCTGATTTTCCTTGATCTGATCTCGGAATTCTTTCCGTGTAGAATGTTACACAATCCCTGAGTATTATAAACTTTAATTCATCCCAATATTCCTACTATTCCTTTCCTTACTAATATAATAAGTGCGAAAGTAGGTCTGTCTGTTCGTCTTTCTACGTTACCATCTCCCATACAAGTAAAAGTAGCTATTGAGCGACTGGCTTTAGTTTTGGACTGGCCGATACAATGTGGTTGCAAGTAGGTAGGGATGTGAATTTTCATATATTTATATCGCAGGTCCCATTGTATACGACCCAATATTACCTCCACATCAACATATCAAATTTACTTACACTAGAAAAGGGTGATCATGATAAAAACAAACCAAAACCAAAAAGTCATTCCAAAATATATGGAATACCTACTTCCGTGTTTTATGTTTAGTTTTTTTTTTCATATAAGAACTAATTGTTATTTTTTATTTCACATATTTTGGAGGAGGTTTCAACCTCCCCCCCCCCCCCCCCCCCCCCTGTTAACAAGGCTTCTTTGTTTTCATATCGTTGTAGAAATTGAAATCGTTGTAGAAATTTCCCTCAGTAAAAATAACACATGATACTCATCGCAATTTAATTTTTTTTTTTCATTGATAGGAACATTTTCTACTTCGCATACATGCATATACATATCAAAAAAATGAAATAACTAACCATTCAAACCTATCGCCAAAAAAATAATGGATAACAGCTTAAAGATTAAAGATAGAACATAAGTTCTCCAAAAGTGTCCTAATATTTACACTTTATTGACAGACCTGACCAAAAATTACCCATACAAAACATAACATAAGAGTTTTGGAACTCAGACCGTATAATCGTTAAAATTAAAGCAAGATACAATAAAAGATACAAATAATGCCAATAACAAACATTAACATAATAACTCCACTTAAGAAAAAAGATGGTTTCACTAACATTATTGCATACGTAAACATAACTCACTTCAATTGTCTCATTCAAAAAGACATAAAAGCCTGAAAAAATAAAAAAAAATCCATTTGTCTCCAATTCAGATTTCAGCTATGCAACACATTATTGAATTTCTGAAAATCTGAATTCCAGATCTGGGGAATGACTCTTTAGATCTGATCATCTGGAAAATAATAAAAATATGGCAAACTCAGATAAATTTGAGCATATTCCACCGCTGTTACTTGGTGACATCTACCGACGCACGTCTTACCGCAAGCTAGCATGGTTCCTCTATGTATACCTCAGACCATTGTATACAGAAACTATAGTGTTATTATGTAGACTTTTTGGCTGGTGGTCTCCGTGCCAACTTAGCAGTCTCCGTTCCAAGCAATTTGTTTTACCATTGTGTGTAGAGAAACGAATGCTGCGCCACATGCTCGTCCGGTCCAAAGCACTGTTAAATCGATTCATGAACTTACTATAGTTTCTATATACAATGCTCAGACCTTAGAGGAATGAAGAACAAACTCAATGGTATTATCAAATTCAGTAACGGTGCCAGGCCATCTATATATCCTCCGGCGTACTTACATTTCCCTCGTCCACAGCAACAAGTGGCTTAGCGAAGATACTAACCATTGTACATAATATAAAGGTTTCTATATACAATCTTTGAGTTTGTATACATAGAGGAACCATGCTAGCTTGCGTTAAGACGTCGATAGATGTCACCAAGCAAATAAATCGATATTTGAAATTTCAAAGCAACAGTTTTCTTGTGCATTTCTCCATTCCCATGACGTTTTCCCTGTTTCCCTTTTCTGCTGCCTTTTTTTTAGTCAAATTTCTGTGGAGAGCATTCCCCCAAAAATTTCAAATGCCGATTTTATTCACTTGGTGACATCTACCGACGTCTTAACGCAAGCTAGCGTGGTTCCTCTATGTATACAAACTCAATGATACAATGTACATATATAGTAAGTTCAAAACGCGATTTAAAAAAGTTGTAGACCTGAGGATCACGGTGGCGCAGCATTCACTTTTCTACACTCAATGGTGAAAGCAATAACTTGCAACAAAAACTCCTAAGTTGGAACGGACACAACAAGTTCGCCACGAGCCCAAATGTCTATAACACTTTAGTTTCTTGATCAATGATACTGCATCCCTTATTTGCTTAAATTTTTCCTACTACAAAAAGTAATTTGCTAACGTTTTTTCAAATGAAAGTTGAAGCAACGTATCTGCCATAAAGTACGCCTATTAATTTTTATATTAGGTACCTAATCTAAATCATTTTCAAATACTATGAGCAGAGATAATGAAAAATTTCAATTTGTAAGTCCCAGTACAATTTTTCCACTTTTGTATTATTTTCTATTTGAAAAAAAAATCAAACTTGCAAACAGCAACCAGCAATACCACAGGCACCTGCTACTTGGTTTTTGCTTTTTGCACATTCTACCGATCTCAAAATAAATACCAAGTCAACTTCTCCATCGTATGTTTTTGTTGGTTATCCTTGTTCGTTGTGTCCTATAAACCGGTTCTGGTATGTACATTCATTTAAATTGAAACATATATCCCTTCCTTTCAAACTCATACAAAATCCCCGCCTAAAAATATGCATTCCACCATGTGCGTAACAGCTGCTTCTCTGAGTAGCAATTTTTCCCCATCCGAACAGCGCCACCAAACATACAACAATGTCCCTAGAAAAAGGTGTCCGGTAATATTACTATAGTTTTCATATACAATGCTTTATATTCGGATCTCAACACTGGGCTTACACAAAATTTCACTAACACCAATTTATATTCGGATCCATACACTGGGCTTACACAAAAAATTGTACCAATACTACTTTATTCTCGTCTGGGAACCGGTTTTTGTTTTTTTTTTTTACTTTTGGTCACCTTAAGGCTAGGTCTGGCAGAATTTTTGAAATTAAAACTTTTTTTTGGGTTTGTAAATAAAATTTATTTGTGATTATATACTTTTTAAGTATTTGGAAATAAAAAATTAAGCATCAAAATATTAAAATATTTTCTTTTTTGTTCAACATTTCTCTGAGTAGTCTCCTGTCTCCTCTCTTCTATTTCTTCTTTTTTAAAAACGTTTCTTAAGAGAAATAGACAGAAAAGTATGACTGTTAAAAAAATATATACTAAAGCAAAACAGTAATCAATAAATATGAATTCATTTTGCATTTGATGAAAGAGATTCCAACTTGAGCTTTCGATTCTTTTCTTGAAGCTGTGTTGAAAATTTAAGCAGTTAATTAATTGAATTAAAAAAAAAAATCAAAAGTAAAAGAATTGAAGGCGGATATCAAACTATGTTGACATTTTTTGAAAAACTTATTTCAATCTAAATATTGAAATGCAGCAATCTTGTAGATATTATGGAGAGCTCAGAAAGCCTTCATTCATCTCTGTAGCAGAATTACTTATAAAGCGCCAACACTTTAAGTTTTAATTTTTTTTTGTGTTAAGAAAAATTGAAAACTTAAAGTGTTGGAGCTTTGTTAATAATTGTGCTACTGAGATGAACGATGGCTTTCTGAGCTCAACAAAACGTGGACAAAAATTCCACATTTAAAGATTTTGATTGAGACAAGTTTTTAAAAAAATTTCTGCCGAGCTTTTAATAAAAACAAAAAATCAAAACCTAAAGTGTTGGTGCTTTGTAAGTAATTGTGCTACAGAGATAAATGAAGGCTTTCTGAGCTCTCCATATAATCTACAAGATTGCTGCATTTCAATATTTTGACTGAGATAAGTTTTTCAAAAAATGTCTACATAGTTTGATATTTAGGTTTCGGTATTAATGAAAAGTTAAGACAAATAACCGAGCTGAGGGAGTGAATCACAATATAATGATTCCCAATAGAATCAGTACAGTTGCATGTTTATGAGTTTTCACATCTTGCCCAGCTTTACAAAAAAAATTTAGTTTTTAAAAAACAAAAACTTTTGTGTTGTTCAAACCTTCCCCTTAAGAATTTTTAAATAGTATGGTGAAAATTAAATTTCAGGTTATGTTTTATATAGCCAAGCGTCAAACTCACCGCACATATACTTCCACAAATTCGCGCCTTTTTGCTGCAGCTCACACGTATTCACAGATGGAGGCTGCGATTACAAAAACAACAATGTAAACAAATGGAAGTTGCGGGGCAAGAGACGTAATGGGTTTCCCTCTTGTTCTTTAAATTCTCTTAGACCATATTATATAACCACTTATATATTATGTACAAGAGTGAAGAGAAGAGAAGAGCCTGTCAAACTGTTTTTTTTTTTCATGGTAAGTTTTAAAGAGACGTATCTACTGGGCCAGTTTTCAGCGTCAGAACCTGTGGTGAGAATTTTCGAGTAAACCCATACGATCATGAGTTATGTCAGAGTTAACTTCTCACCATAGGATAGAAAAATATGAAAGACACAATGAAAAATCTTAACTCACCATGAGTCTCAGGAATTTGCCATTCACATTTTTCTGAATTACGTCAAATTAGCTCATTTGTCATTTAGAGCCAGTTTTTCAGTGCAGAGTTGTCCTGTGGTGAGAATTTTCGAGTCAACCCATACGATCATGAGTTATGTCAGAGTTAACTCCTCACCACAGGATAACTCTTCACTGAAAATTTGGCTGACATGTCATTTGAAGGATATGGAATTTTTGGTCTCCGTTGGACTTTCGGTAGATGTAATGTTGGCTGAGACCACAGGTGAGTTTTCGAACAACTAAAAGTAGATATCTGTCAAATCATAAACAGCTGAGAAAACATAATTTTCTGTGAACTATATTTTTTTTTCAAACTGCTATGTACTTTATTTCCAACAAAAACCCAACAAACTTCAACCCAGAAAGCAAAACAAAATAAGTCAACAGATCACAACAGTCATCAACACAAATCACAGTCACAAATAACAAAAAATGTCACGAAAGGGATCTATATCGCCTTAGATACTTTCTTGAACGCACCCATTTTTCTTTTCACTGATTATTCCTGTTTCCATGGAGATGGCAAAGTAAACCTTGGTTTAACCCACTATGGAAACAGAGTATGGGCTGCAATTCTGACAAACGTTAAACGTCATTTGGAATGTAAACAAAGGTTGGTAATTACGAAAAATTTATTAAATTGTAAGATATCTTAGATAATTGTTATTTTTTAGGTTTTCAGTATAGCCTATAACCAAACCATGGTTATAGGCTACCGTATGGAATAATTTTCGGGCCAATTAAATAGGTAAGTTTAAAGATTTGCTCTTTCTTAGGATTTTTGGCGCGTGCAAACAAAAAAGCTATTTTATATAGTAATGTAAATTCCAACGGTGGAAGAGTTTTTGAAATCGGTGCAATAGTGTCAAAGTATACGTTCCTGCTCCCGTGGGAATATAGGAAAAAAATATATAGCTTATGTCCGTCCCCTGGTTCTGAACAATCTTTGTAAAAAATTTCATTTAAATCGGTTTATTAGTTTGGGCGGGAGATGGTAACGTAGAACGACGGACAGACAGAGCTTCTTTCACGCATATTATATTAGTAAGGACTCCCGTTCCCGTAGGAATATGTGGATGAATTAAAGTTTATGTTACTCTGTGATAGTGTAGCATTCTATCGGTGGAAAAAATTTTGAAATTGGTGTTGTAGTTTCTAAGTTCCCGTATAAGTTCCCGTTCCCGTGGGAATATAGGGATGAAATGTACAGCTTATATCCTTCCTCAGGTTCTAGACTATCTCTGTAAAAAATTTAATTTAAATAAGTTCTGTAGTTTGGACAGGAGACGGTAACATAGAAAGCCGGACAGACAGAGTGACTTTCACATTTATAATATTAGTTAGGATAACAAATTGGGATGTTCAGCAATCTTGACATAATAGCCTCGTCACCCAAGTCCGATTTACGTTTTTGCCTTCCATGGAAAAAACTGTTTAAGATAATTAAGAATTAGCTTTTGCGTCAGTTAATTTGTAGCTCTTGTCACAAAAGAGAACATGATGAGGCCAAAACGGGAGAAAAATTTCATTACGCAAGTTCTTCTAAAGAGTTCCCCAGGTAGTGAGCAGATGAAGATCAATCCCTTTGTCTCCGTTCCCGAACAAGGCTCAGCCAACAACTCCAGAAAAGTCAAAGTTGAAGTAGTCGAAGAGGAAGAAGAACCGACCGAAGCACGAGCAACAAATTAATAGAAAAAAACAGTTGTAATAGAATAAGAAGTCAATTTATATAAAACCGTTAGGCTTTTATTGCTAAATTGTTTTCGATATCGTTGCTCTATTGTTTTGTTGTTCCATTTCTAATTGTGCTCGACGGAGGCTTGTGCTATGCCAAGAGCTTGTCTAGCGATGCTTGAGTGCTTTCGACAAAAGTAAACAAATATCCATATTTCTTAAAATATACGGGCAAAGCAACTGACCGACAACTTTTATTCACTCACTTGCAAAAATGTAAACAAAAACAATTTGACAGATCAACATCGAAACTCAATTCCCAGAGATGAGTTGGAAAAAGTTACGAAACGTATCATTCTGACACTTCAACATTGCATTTAGGAACGACATCGATGTTGCATTTCGTAACTTTTTTGCATTTAGGAACGACATTGCATTGAATCATCTAAAAACTCAATACAAATAGCAACATAGGCAGCATTAAACAATTAAATAATTCAAAAACACTTCTGTAATACAAATCACAACAAATAACAACACTGCTCGCTCAAATTAAAGCTTGTTTGAACTCCAGACCACTATGTCCGTTAACAAACGACGTCAACGACCTTGCGGTTCTAACACCAGGTCACTTTCTTATAGGCCAAGCCCTGAATGCTGTTCCTGAACCAAACCTTCTAAGCGCCAACATCACAGCTACGCCACCGCCGATGGAAATTGATTCAGCAAATAAGTCAACATTTTTGGAAGAAATGGTCAAAGGAGTACTTAAACCGTTTGCAACAGCGTCCTTAGTGGTTAACAAAGGAACCCAATCTAAAGGTTGATGACATAGTCCTTGTAAAGATGACAATACCCCGCCCGCACAATGTGGCCATTAGGAATTGTTGAAAAGGTCCAACCTGGCAAGGATCAAATGGTCAGGGTAGTAACGGTTCGAACTCGCAATACTCTATGCCTAAGACCCGTCGTCAAAATATGCTGTCTGCCGATAGACACAGCAGAAACTAAAACGACAACATGAAAACTTATTCGTAATAACATCTGTCTATGTGTTGTTCGTCGTAGTTCTGTATATGTTTATGCTTATTGAAATCAAGCATCACACCCATTAAATTTATCCTTGCAGGCAGCAATAATGGACGACTATATTACAATTCTGGAAGACATCCGATGTTCTCCACCGGCCAGCCCAGGGTTACAAACCCTTATAGAATCCAACCTCAAGTTAGAAAAGCCATCAGAGAGAAAGCAAAGGAAGATCGAATCGTGTCAGAAGGATACCCGATTTGCGTGACGATCAACGGCAGAATCGTTGATACGTTAGACAATCTGAGACCATCCACCACGGTTGAAGAGATACGAATGCGACTCGATAATGACATACAACGCTTCACCACAAGAGAAGGGGAAGACATCTTCATAAATCGAGCGACGTTGTGCCGAATTGATTTTGAGATAGTTCAATTTAGCAAAAGGAAGCAATTTACAGTCAATCTTCCTGATCGATGCCAGGTGAAAATGAATGTGAATTTAGCCGGAAAGGTTGTATTTCACCATCATCATAAAAGAGGTATTCATTGAAGTAATAAAAAAAAACCCGAACTGTGGAATATTCGGGACAAAAATTATAGAAACCGAGTAGTGCGGCAAAGCAAGTGGAAGGAAGTTTTAAAGGAACTTAGTAAGTTTTTGCTTGAAAGTTTAAAATACCTTACAGATTGTTTCCAGATGTTGTGTTTGTTTCAGACTTGGATATATCGTATTCTTCGCAGGCGAAAAAAAATGGGACAGCTTTATAACGGGGTACAGACGTACGGTCGGTTCCAAAAAGGAGCACCGAGTTGCTCTGAAGCAAGCAGAGGCACAACGTATAAACACATAATGATGCTGTCATTTTTAGACGACACTAGGGAGCCAAGGACATAATAGCTTTTTCACTTCAAATTTCAATATATAAATGGATTTCAGTTATATTTACAGGACAACATCCAATATGTCAACACCTGGTTTACCTGATTGGGAAAGTGCCGAGCAATCAGGGGCAAAAAAAACCAAGAAAATTTTTTTTTACAAAGAATATTTATTGAATCTTTTTTTCTAGTCAAGTCGCAACCAAGTGCTTATTAAAGCAGCGAATTGCGGGGCTTTGATTTGATTTCATTAATTTCCAGATTCTCCCATTTAACTAATAAAAAATAAGTCTGAAAGTGTTTTATCTCTTCTTTTAGAAATTAGTCGTCGTGAAAAAGACGGATTTGTTTTGCTGCTGTAAGTACAACTTAGCTCTGTCATGTTGCCAACTGACAGCTCCAGTTCCAACAAAATACTTGCTTAATTTATTACGCAAAAGCTAAGCGGCGTTCGATTGCCAGGAACTGGACGAAGATTACGGAGGTTGTTTTCCTTGGACTAATAGCTGCCTCCTGTTATCTGGCCTTCAACATAAAGGTCGACTTAGCCGGTGTGCTGATGTGCAATTAAGAAAGTTGCACTTCTCTTCAAACCACCTAACAAGCTCTTCCTATCCAGTGTTGGGAAAGCAATTGGACGCAACTTGCTCTTAATTGCCTCAGTCGTTTCCATTAAGAACGTTGTGAACCACAGAAGCAGGGCACTTGCAGCAGACAGCCAAGCTCTGTTTTGACTCACCAGTAGCCGAACAGCGAACCAACTTCAACTTACCAAATTGTGATCACCAAACGCATTTTTGCCGAATTTAATTCCCTTACCACATTTCCTTTTTTTTAGAAAGTCCCAAGTTGAAAGTTGGACAAAGATTTAACAGTGCTGAGGAAGCCACTTGTTGTATTTTAAATTATGCCAGATGTGTTGAAAAAGAAAAAAAAATTAACAAAAAAAAAAAATCAAGTCACTCCATCAGTGCAAAAACTATCCAAAACGCTGAAAAAAGATCAACCGAACAGGCAAACTACCTTAAAACTCTGCGATTTAAGCAAATTCAATTTGGTTGTGAATCGGGGGATTTAAATCTGCACTCCAAAGGAATACGGTGAGGATAAAAATATGTGGAAGTCACCCTATAGGTGTGTAGCCACCCTTTAAATGTGTAGTCACCCTATAAGAGTGTAGTCCTAAGTCCCAAACCGCTTAGATATAAATTTCGTTGAGCTGTTAATGAAATAAAATCTATTTTAAACGATCATATTTATACCAAACAATTTTATTTTTTTTAAGCTCTGAGACAAAACAATGTCCATTAGAGTACGGTGTGTTCGTTTGGAAAAAAACGACCCCAGTTTCGTTTCAGGGTTAAAGGAAAAAATCCTTACGATAACTGAAATGCACGAAAACCACGATCATACTTACTTTGCGGTAATTAATTGTTTGATGCGGTAACATATAATCATAATAATTTTTTGTAATTACAAAAATTACAGGCGACGAATTCCGAAAACAGCTTTATTGCAAAGACAAAAAGGAACTTATTTCACTGCCCGTTTTCAAAAACTTAGTCTAGGTTTGTATAAATAAACTATTTTATAATAGACGAAAACAATTTTAGTACAATAGTTTATTGAATTTTCTCCTCCAATTTCTTCTTTGTCGTCAGCTGTCTGTAGTTTCCAATGTATTGTCAATAAGGCTAAAGAAATCCTAATTTCCTAATTGGATGTTTTTTCAAAAGATTATTTTTATGTGTTAATTTTGTAATAGTTTTATTTTCCGTGTCATCTGATAGTAGTTTTAGCCTAATTAGAATAAGAAATTACTTTTTGCATCATTTTTATATATGACTTTTTCTACTGTTCCCAGTACGTATTTCAATAAAAAAAAATTAAGGAGAGTTTTAACCCATTTCCTCAAAACAGAGCTAGAGACATGGATGAAGTAGAGCACATTTTTAGACACATTACCGACAGTCTTTTAAATGCAAGCGAAATTGATTTCATTAAACAGCATAAAAAACTTAAAGAATATCTCAAAACATTTCTTGAAAATTTAAACTCCGGTAGAAAAAATTTATATTGTTGAAGAAATTTTAAAGGATCCTGAGTTTGAGTTGTCGGATTCGAAAAGAGAAGAAAATGAAGTTGGAGAGATCGAAATCGATCGCATAAAGGTTTGTACACAAATATATTAATAATTCAATACAATTTAATTATTTTGATATATTTAAGGGATCTGAGTTGGTACCAAAGACAAGGCTAGGCACGAGTACGATAACTTTGGCGACAAGAAATAATAACAGTTTCTGATGGAGGGGTTCAAAACAAAGTTTTTTACTATGGGAGGGGGGGGGGTCTATCTCCCCCCGTTTAGGCGGTAGGGGCAAATTTATAAAAATTGACTTAAAATCTAAAAAAAAATATTGTAGAACAACGGGACAATTTACAGATACAATTTATACTTTTTCTAAAAGCTAGAAATTTGCACTTTATAATAAATTTTAAATGAAGTGATTTCAATATATAGTTTTTGAAATAACTGTCTTCAAAGTCAACATTTACGAAAAAAAAATTTTTTTTTAAAATGACTTTGAGTATTATGTTTCTCTTGATTACAAATGCCAATAAAAAAAATTTTAATTTAGTTAGTTGCTTTAATAAACTTTTTATCAAACGCTGTAATTTACTTTTATCTATGTCTTATAGTTTTTGAGATAATTGAAAAATAGTAAAACTGTTGAAGTATGCAATATTTTCAAAAAATTATGGAAATACGCACGAATTTACAATAATGTTAGGAAATAGACTAGTGAAAGTATAAATATTCATCAGGCAGGTACTTATGTGCAATTAATTTCCATATGCAACCACTTTTCGCATTTGCCGCTTCGCGGGGGCTCATTATTTTAACCCTTAAGTATGAAAATAGCAATTGTTTTTCTAACTGCAAGTTATTTGATCGAACTGAAAAAAGTAAAAAGGATTAAAATTCATCAGACAGGTGCTTATGTGACATTAATTTCCGTATGCAACAACTTTCCGCAAGGCCCGCTTCGCGGGGGCTCATTCTTTTAACCCTTATTTCCGCAGGGTTAAGCTGCTCATGCTAAACATGAAAATAGCAATTGTTTTTCTAACTATAAGTTATCTGATTGAACTGAAAAGAGTTATCGTACTTCCCCCCCCGCGATTTTTTTTTTTTTTTTGATTATTTCGAAAATCTTGAAATGCACCAGTAGATTTCAAAATAAACTAAACTTGGTTCACAAAGATAAACTAATCATTATTATACTCCAAAGTTATCGTACTCGTGTATTTTCATCTAGTGAAATTAATTAAATTTAAATATTTGTTTTGAACCCCTCTATAGGATTCTATTATCAAACTTAAAGCCAAAGTTATCGTACTCTCCTCTAAAAAAACTCGCATAACTTATGTCTATGACACAACGGTAGCAAACTCTCTTATTTTCTGAATATGCTATGCACATACATATTTTTGTGTCATAAATAAATATACATGCATATAACTATGTATATACATACATATATGCAGGCATAATAAAAAGTGAAGCATATATGTAGTCAGATCATAACAAATATGAGCGAACATTCGATGTTTGTACTGTTATTTTCAATGCAAGTTTGAGAGGCAGGTTATTGTTTAGCAAGGCCATTCTGTATGCATCCACTTCTTCACCCTAAATTAAAAATTTTTTCGATTTTTTGTTCGTTTGGAGATTTAGTGTCAACAAGTGAGAAAAGTATCGCGTTCTTAGAGGACATCGGGTTAATTCCTTCTAAAACATCTACTCCTCCTCTGTGTTGCAATATTTTAATGACAGTGGAAAATTCAAAAAGTGTTAAGTTCGGTTGGTTTTGGCGATGTTCAAAAAAGAGCTAAAAAAAAGTGACAAAACGTGTAGAAACACAGTCAACCCATCAACGGGGACATTTTTTCATGGGCCTCAATGTCGGCTAGAGATACACGAGGTGCTGACAATTATAATCTCTTTCGTGATTAAAATGCCTGTAAACACGGTTTTCCAGGTAAATTAAATAAATCACAAATTATAATTTAAGGATTTGGTTTCAAATATTTTTGTAAATTTTCAAATTAGCATTTAATTGCCTGGCGGAATCCCGATAACAAAAATAAATTAAGTAAATCTACCATCATAGATTACTTTAATTATTGTCGAGAAATAGCCGAAATAATATCATCCCATATTGATAATAATATTGGCGGGTAAGGAAAACCGGTTCAAATCGATGAAACGTTTTTGACAAAAAGAAAGTACCACAGAAGCCGTGTTACTGAACAGATGACAATTGTAGTGTTGGGACTATATTGCAAAGAAGGTAGGATCGGACGTTTTTTTAAAGTGAACTCCAAATGTAAGGAAGATTTGTGACCTTATATCCATAAATACGTCAACCCCAACACTAGTCGCATCTGTACCGACAGCGCACGACAGTACATAGGCGTGGAAAAAATGTTCTCCAGTTCCACGAGTCATGATGTAACGAACCACAGCAAAGGAGAATATGTTGGCAAAACCGATAAATGTAACACAATAAATGATCTTGAAAATCAGAACAAGCTTCTGAAAAAACAATTTTATGCCGCAAAACAACACAGCACATCCATCAATATATGGCACTTTTCTTTTATAGAAAATACTGCCTAGAAAAATACAAGGACAACTTCGGATCCCAAATAATGGAATTTTTACTAGATGTAAAAAAAGTATACCCATGTTTGGTTGATGGAAAAGAAAGTGTGGGTCTGCAACTAAAAAACTTGGACCCTCCCGACGTTAGCAGTGAACGCCTAGAAAATGTGTTACCGCCAAAGCAACCTCGGCTCTTGACCATCAATGACGAACTTAACGAACTCAACAGTGACACAAGTACGGACGATGAATTCATTGACGAGATTTACATATCTTCTACACATTGAAAATTGACGTGACTATTTTCCAATAACTCCTGACTTACTTAAAAACTGACTTACTTAAAAACTGACTTACTGGAACGCGGAATGCTATGCAACTCTACCTCCTCGTGGTGCATTCTGGGTTACGCTGAATGAATTGCCTTACTCGACTCACAACGATGAACTTATCATTAAAATTGATGCTGAAAGTAAATACGTTGTGCGTATACGCGTATAGAAAAAAGAAACACTAAATAACCGAATAAACTGTAAAATCACAAAATTATACATGAGATTTACGATGCAAGCAGTGATATGCCTGCAGGGGATTGCTCCTCATAAGCTTTGGGGTGCAAATTTTTTATATGAAAAGTTTCTTTTAAAATTAGAAAATTTTTTGATTTTAAAGAAGAAATATAGTTTTACTATTTTTCAATTATCTCAGAAACTAAAAGACATAGAAAAGAGTAGTTTACAGCATTTGATAAAAAATTTATTAAAGCAACTAACTACATCAACATTTTTTATATTGGCATTTGTAATCACGAGAAACATAATACTCAAAACAATTTTTTTTTTTTAATCGTAAATGTTGACTTTGAAGTCAGTAGCTTTCAAAAAAGCATAATTTGTATCTGTAAATTTTCTTGTTATCTTAAAATATTTTTTTTTAGATTTTAAGTCAATTTTTATAAAATTGCCCCTACCGCCTAAACGGGGGGAGATAGACCCCCCTCCCATAGTAAAAAATGTTTGTTTTGAATCCCTCCATCAGAAACCGTTATTATTTTTTGTCGCCAAAGTTATCTTAATCTCCCCCAAGGCTAGACAAAACCAAGCGTCGAGCAAGGGGAACGCGTCGTTAACACTGCGGTTACACGATTAAGATATGGTAAGCCATACGGACGTAGGCGACTTACAATTTGCCAGTCAATTTGTTTTTGAGCGATTTGTTATTATTAATTTTTAAGATTAAAAGCAATTTGATGTTATTTTATTGTAAGATTAAAAATTATTTTGAGCAATCCTTTTGCTTTAAGAGTCTTCTTTCTACTTTTGAAAACAATTCGATGAAGCTGTCAATTTTATGGCTACTGAAATGGCTTCACGGACCAGTTTGGGTTTCAGTTTCGAAAAGTTAGGTTGTGTATGTAAAAAGTTTAAGTGTGTTGTAACTGCCTTGCTATTTATTGTTTATGTAGCCCCGGGGTAAGGGGATCAAATGGAATAAATTTAAAAGGTATTGAACCTTCAACAGTTCAACATTTCGTGTCGCTTTCCATTGGTTTCACTCGGAGAAGCACTCATTTTAAAAACCAATGGAAAACCCGAAATTGTATCTGTTCAGTTTGAAGTAATTTCCTCTGGGTGAGTGGAACACCTATGGCTCTTAAAAAATATTCCTTTATGAAAATTTTCTTTTTGACATTTGAGTAGCATGTGCTAGTGCTTCTTGAGTCGATTCTCACTTAAAATCGAGAAACGGCAGTCACCCCTCAGAATCATGAGAAGCGTTCTTTTTGCACCAATGGAACGGTTTGAAAATGCTACTGGGCGCTCCTGTACGGTTCTTTTCGTCTAATGGACATCAGAGTCAGGAAGTTACAATTCCTTATTTACATTTAAGGGCACTGACGTACCTAAAGGGTTCAAAAATATATATTAAGCTACAACATCTGTAGAACATCTCCTGAAAATTTCAAGATATGACGAATAGTTTCTGAGTTATGTTGGCGCTTTTCGTTCGAGTCAGTGCCACTTGGTGAGTGAAGACGGTACTATATTGCTTGCTTACGAACTTGCCGACAACTTTTAGAAAGAAGGTGTGAAGCATATTGTACATGTATAGTGGCGACGGTTAACGGTAGTACATTTACGTAGTCGTGTAGTAGTGAAAAAATTCGATCGTATCGAAAAAAAATTTTAATGCGATTATCTCAGATTATCTTTTTTGAAGCCGGAGACCGCGATAACTCAAAAACACTTAAACCAGTTAATATAAAAACAAAGTAAGCTATCGTGGGGTTTTTATTTTTTCTGAATAGAACCGATTTTGAACCCGATTTAAAGCCCAATTCTGGAGTGAAAATCGAACTATTTTTTTTTTTTAAACGGTCACCAAAAATTCAAAAATTCAAAAATCGATATTTTTGAAAACCTAGCGAATACTTACCTGAAAAATATGTTATTTAACGATGTCTATTTAAATTTTTTTCAGATAATGTTTGAAACTGAAATCGCGTTCGCGGCAAAATAAAATATTTTTACATGTCCCTACTTATTTACACAAAAGTTCAGTTGTAATGAATATTTTGGAGTGGGGAAAACTACAAAATATTATTCAAACATGTTTAAATTAATATGTGTGCAAAAAGTCGTTGAAATGCATTTCATACTTTTCCTACAAAAAAATTAAGAAAAAATGAGCTTTTTCGACGTTCCAAGTGCGACAGTGCCCTTAAGTTACATTTATCTTTATTTGCATCTTAGGCTGTGCGTGAAATGCGTTAAAATTTCTCACCTTGGTTGAATTTTGACATTTGTTTTGCGGTGGATTCAGATGTTGAATTTTTGCTGTGTGAATTGCGTTAAAAGGGATTTTTTTAAACACTATTTTCTCTAGAAAGAAGTTTCCCTGTAAAAATTCCTTTTTACGTTCCAAAAAGTATTAAAATCTCCATTTTGCTTAATTTCTCTCGTTCTTCTACTACTATTTTTATACATTGAAACAATAGTCTCATATCTTGTGAAAAAATTAGCACTTCAAGGAAAAAACCATCGATTTGACATTTAAGTTCTGTCTACAAAATGAATAACAATTCGAAGAAATATTTTACAATTATTTTATAAATACTTTTAAAATATCAACGTGTTTTAACAATCATTTCTATTGCACAGAAGAGAAAACGTCGTGAAGTACCTATTTATGTTTGATAAAATTTGATTTTGCATAATAATTTATGCTTGGTTTTAGCAGAGGATAAACTACGGTAGGCAATTTTGGACTTTGATGACATGAAATGCCGGATGCACTTGCGTTTAAAAAGTACCACTTTTAGAAGGATTGTGAGTCTCATGCCAGAAAAACGTAGTGGGTGGACGAATGAGCACGAGCTTTCTCTATTGGATGGCATCTGGTTGCAGCTACAGACTTGCTGTTCGTTGGTATGAGTAGACATACCGTCAAAAGTATAGTTCACAAAATGCTTGACTTCTTCTGTGGATCTATGCGGCATCTCGTGAAACCTGTTCCGCACATGGACTACGAAGAAATTAGCTCCAAGTTCTGCAGGCGTTCTCGATGCAATATTTTCAGAAATGCCTTCGGAGCAATAGACCGTACTCACATTCGAATACAATGTCCAGTAAGGAAACATGACGACTATTTTAACTACAAACCTTTCTACTCCATCCAGTGCCAATGTGTTGTAGATAGCAAATTGATGTTTAATGATATTTTCGTAAGATTCCCCGGGTCAGTACATGACACTCGAGTAAGTACAATGAATACCTATACTGCAAAAAAGCAAAGTAAGCAAACTACAATATCAATTAGGTTCTAAAGAACAGTCTTATTTACAAAACTGGCTATTACCCAACGCAGCCAAATTATTTGCTTGGTGATAGTGGGTATGCATGTCGTCTACAGTCACTTCCTATTATAAATCCTTTTAAAAATCCGAATTTTGATGAAAAAAAGTTTAACACCGTCCATAGTAACGCCAGAAACGTTGTAGAATGTGCTTTTGGAATAATGAAATCGAGATGGAGAAATATTTTTAATAAAGCACTTGAGCCCAAGATCGCAAACTCAATAAAAACCATATTTGTGGCAACTGTTTTGTACAATATTTGTATTGAAGGCGATGACTTAGGTAAGTGCTCCTGTAAGCTATGTTGAATCGATATATTTATATTTATATTTTTTCTTTTCTTACAAAGGTCCACCAATAGAAGAACGAATGGATGAGAACAGTGTTGATGATCTTGTAGCTGAAGACGGCGACTAAAGCGAAGCATTGGTGTTTCGCAATTCAGAACTTACTTCTGTCCTATCGGTAAAATAAAACTTTCTTAAGTAGATTGTTGAAAAGGTTTATTTGAATTATTTAATCTTCTTCTGACGAATAAACCAAAAGGCTATCTACATACATTAATGTCGGGATAATCCCTTGGCCAATCCATTTTGCTAAAAACGGCCATTATTCCCCCAATTTATTTGCTTAATTTCTTATCGCGTTTCACGAAATACCTCTCATAATCTGTGAGCTTTTTCTGTTGAGCTCCTCGACGATTCGACGACGTTGGCGAGCTTCTTCAATTCAAATTTTATTGAGACCTTACAACATTGCTTAAATTAAGGTTACATTATTTTGAATTCTGGATAACCGACTTTAAACTTTATCTGGTTAGACTTATTTGTTTTCTTTTGAAATGCTTATCTAAGAGCGTTTACACTATGAAGCTTTGATAATTAACAAAATTAGAGCTGCTTTATTGTCGTATGTTTGCTCCCGACATACGTTCCATTTATGGCTCCAAGCGGCCAGATTAAAAATAAATGACTAGAAAAACTTACACACTAAACAAAATAATATAAAAATATTATAATACCTAATAATAAGAACAGCAAAAGAAATGACCAAAACTACTAACTTAAGTATATAGTAAAAAGGAGAATTAGTAACTATGAATCAAGTGATCTTTCAAATAAATTGAGATTTTGGCTCTACTTTGCTTCTCCGGTACGGGAGTTGGGGGTTGAAACTTTTTTTACAGGTTGGGGGGCATCTAAATAGATTATATTTAAACTCATTATGTGTGATTTTTCGTTTTTAACCTCACTTTAAGTTTTTTTTATCTTTAAAATGGGAAAAATTGAATGAAAACATTTATATTTCAGCCAAAAAACATTTTGTATTTACATATATCATTAAATAGTATAATAAAAGAACACTTTTTATTAGCAAAAATGCCTTTCTTTTTATTTAGAATTATTCGTTCAATTTCACACATTTTCACCCATTTTTTGTTTTGACATTTACTACCGAGCTAAACAAACTGCTGCCATATGGATGTCATTTTGACTTTTCTAGTTTTTGCAGTGATGCCAAGTATTCGTTTGTTGTAGTATTTTTCCTGAAAATGGTGTTCTTTTAGTCATTTTTCCAGGAAATTTCTTTTAGATTCCAAGGAAATTATTAAAACCTTCAACCTGTCTCTACGGTTAAGGGAAAATTTATGTTTCTGTTATTGAATAAAAACAGTTAGCTATTTAACGGGGTAAACATGCTGAAAGTTTTGACAAGTATAAGCACATTGTGGTTTAAAAGCTAGGAAAGTGTAAACGTGATTCTAAGAAATGGAAAATCAGGAATTTATCGCTACGGTTGACGAGGAATTGCCCTCAACTTCGGGTGCTGTATGGCAACGACCGACAGCAGAGGTGCTCAGGAACATGTGGTAAGTATATAATTATATTATTTTTATTGTAAATGCATTTTAATAACACAATCTGTAGGACTCTGGCAGGCCTTTGCCGGAAGACGGCAACAGAGGTGTTAGCCGTGGAGTTAGCTGAGGAGCTAGGCATGCTGCCTAAAACTAAAAGATGCCGTATACATCGGCAAGAGATGCATCTTTATACAAGAGAAACCCCGATTGGCTATTTTGAATGTTCAAAAGGTGCTTGCAGGGGCAAGAAGCGTATTTCACGTGCTAAAGGTACGTGGTTTGAAGACGTTCACATGCCTGTGTCTAGAGTGTTCTACTTAATGTACGGGTTTGCGGAAAAGTTTTCGTATGAATTTCTTATGGTATGTATATATATTTTATATATGTATTTATAGTTAAATATTTTCCAATTTCATTTGACTATTTTTAGAAACAGGATTACACTTCTGAGCAAACGTGCATATCATCTCGAACAATAGCTGACTGGTTCAGCTATTGCCGTGAAATTGTTTTGGATCACTCAAGAGGAGGAGGAGAAGATTGGCGGACCTGGATGCGTCGCACACTGGGGCAGAATGACCGCATTGTTGGCAATAAATCGAAAAATGAATTTGGCTGTATGGGAGCATTGTATTTTTTTTCTTATAGTCAAATACCCCACTGATAATAATGTAAAAGTTTGATACCGTTATAATAAACACATTTTGAATGATATGCATCGGCGCAAGCTATTCTTGTTCACAGATAGCTGGAGTTTGTTGTGAAGAAATTTGTTAAGTGTTTTTAATTGTCTAAATAAAAGTAGAGGTTATTTAATATTAAAATTTCTGGAATGGAGCCTTCAAGTTCTGGTCCAAATTGATGAGAGCAAGTTTGGACGGCGCAAGTATAACAAGGGTCGGCGGGTTGAGGGACATTGGGTCTTGGGCATGATCCAAGATGGTTCACAAGATCTGCGGCTCGAAGCTTGCACAGACAACATAAGGAGTGCTGAGGTAATTATCTTTTAAAATAACATTGTTTATAGTACTAATGGTGTTTTTATTTAAGGTTTTAATTCCTCTAATTCAGAAGCACGTAAAGCCTGTAAGAGGTTCAATATTTGTTTCTCTGTATAGTATTTCGTTTGAATACCACTTTTTGTAACGTGGATAAAAATGTTGATGAACTGCATGGCCGGTCACTCGGTGAGAGGGGGGATGTTGGCAATTCCAATGTCGAAAACGAGAATTCTCACACTATTGAGGGGGACGGTGGAGGAGATGGTACCGATGTTTCATTGGACACAGTTATGGGCGATGACACTCGAAACTTCACCAATGAACTGTCGATGAGGAAGGGAGGATGGTATTTGTGTTTAGAATTTAGATGCTGCATATTCATTAAACATCTGGAAATATGGCCAGCTTTCCATATCCTTCTTTTTCGTTGGGGCATCATCTGCACCACCATCACCTGTCTGTTGCTCGAAAAATTACTAGGGTTGAGAAAACAAAATTAAAATAAACCGTTCTAAAAAATAATTCAGAAAACTACCTACCTTATATTTTTGGCATACCTGCAGGCTCTAAAATCTTTTGAAGAATCATTAAAAAGTTCGGCAACACGTCTGTAATAGAATAAATGAAAACATTTTGAGCATAATATAATAAGAGTGAATAAAATTTGACACAAACCTCCATCCATCGTTCATGTTTGCATTTTTGGATGTAAACATCTTGTCCAACACAATTCTTATTTGAATTAGTTTTACTTTTTCTGCGTGAGACCCTATAACAACAATTTTATTTTTATAATTATGTACATATATGTGTTTTTCGATGAAAAAAATGGCAAACTTACATTTATTATAAGGTTTTCTCGTTGTTCTTTCTTTTCGTGCAATTTTTCCTGTGCCGTCCATGCTGCTCAACAACTGCTAACCGTTGGTTCAATAAAAAAAAAGTTGTGAATGCATCAAGAACTAGACACACCTCTCTTTCTTTGCAAACGTCAAATTTTAACCCATTTTAGCCTGCTCCGTTAACCCATCTGATCCAATTTTAACCCAATTCACACACAGCGTACAGCCTTAGAGGAAAAAAGAACAAGAGGAAAAACAACACAGAAAAATGCGAACAGATATTAGCATGTGTATTTATTTTAGCAGCAGCATCAAGTACTTTCGTGCCTTGGTGTTATTGTAAGTTGTAACTTAAATTGTCGAAAGTGATCTAAATTAGTTGATCGGAGATAACACAGCGACGCAGATAATGAGGAGGATTTGTCTGCAACGTAAGAAAATAACCCTTACTAAAATAAACGTTTTATTAAAACACCAGTAAAATGATAAAGCTCCTGTTACCACTATTGTCGTTTAAGTAAAATAACTTTCTTATACGTCCACAGAATAAGACAAACAGCAATAACGCTTTTAAAACAGAAAGAACGAAACATATTCAAAGTAGACTTTTTTATGCAGGAACTGCTAGTCATATAGAGTCGTTCGGGGTAAGTGTGCGCAACGGGGAAGTGTGCGCACTGTGGTTTTCTTGAAAATAGGGATGAAACCACAGAGTAGATAGTACAGAGTATCCACTTCCACCCCTTCAACCCGAAACACCCGCAAAAAATTTTTCAATATGGCGTCCTGTTTCTGAGTTTGAGGCTCTGTGCTCACTAGTATGAACTGTAAAAACTTAACTAAACGCCTGCATCGGTATGAATTATTTTTTTTACTAATTTTTGTCTTTTTCAGTGAAATACTGGTCAAAATGTAAAAAAAAGTTAATTTCTGCAACTAAAATTCATTTTTCTAAATTCTAGGCTGTATGAAAATTAAAAATTATCGATTTTTTTTGCAACCAAAAAAAATTTTTTTACTTTTCAAACTCAACTGACTTTGATCTGTGGGAAGTGAAGGCCAGTGCGGTTTTCCGGGTGCGGTTTTCCGGTTTGATTTAGCTTGTAGGCAAAACGCACTACCTTGCTGCAGTGGACTCTCTGGTTCTACTCTGTGGATGAAACTGGTTTCTGTTGATGAGCAATTAGCGGGGTTTACATGGTCCAACATGGTTTGACAACATGGTTTGACAACAGCAATGTTGGATCATCTAAACGCTAAAACAACCGCTTGACAAACCATGTTGGATGGTTTTTAAAATTTTTTAAAAACATGCTGGCTTGTCATACCATCCAACGTGTGTAAACAGATGTTTGACAAACCTGACTCATTTTTCATTTGAATTTGCTTCGGTTACTGTGAAGTCGCAATCGCAATGCAATTAATACAACGATTTTTGCAGGGAGTTTTTTGAGATTTATAAAATTCTTCCAGAACTTTGGAAAGCAAAATCTGAGAATTATAAAATCAGAAAAGCGAAAACAGAGGAATATGAAATTTTATTGACAAAATATAAGAAGAATTCCTGCTATCTTTGGAATATTCATACACAACATTTTAACTTATTTACTTTTTACATTTTTACTTCGCAATTTTTAAATCTGTTATATCTTCGAAAATATTTATTTAAATCACATGCTGTAAAGGGCAATTTTGATCTACACGAAATGCACAAAGTATCTAATGTTTTTAATTGAATAAGGAATGATACTGTATCGTTTAAAATAGCTTGGTAAATAACCCATATTTGGTTGTAATATGTAAAAGATAAAAATGGTTACTGTGGGATATTCAAATTTGTTTTTTTCGATGTGTTGGCTTCCAACAAGACATGCACATGACATTTTTTATTTTATTTACGAGCAGTAGAAGGCTAGTTAAGCGTAAAAGGGTTAAACTGCAAGTGACAAAACATATAATTCTTTTCCGGAGGAAAGCTCGCAAACCTTACTGTCTGTTTAGTGTACATAACTTACAGCTGATCTTATGTAAAGGGTCAACAACCTTTACTTGGAAAAATAATTGTTTCTCATTTAGTGTTATTCGATTGTTTACCTTAAGTTCAACAATGCCCCATGTAAGAGGCTTACGTAAGAGTGAGAAGCACATAGTAGCTAAAAGTCTATGCTATTTTAGTAACGAAATGCATTAGGTTTAAGTTTACCTTTTTGCACTTAAGAAAGAAAGAGAAAGATATTCTTAAGCAAGGTTTTGTTATTTCGGTCTAACATTTTCTTTTTAGTTTAACGGGTCGGAATTTCATTAGCAAATATTGATTTTTTAATTTATGATTTCCTTAATATTTATATAAAAACCATTGGATCAATTATATTATTGCACTTGGTTGCATTCAATGCAATCGTTTGAAATAAACATCTCAATGATTGATCCAGTGTGTAACAAACTCTTGAAACTCTTGTTGTCATAAAATTAATAGATGATTAGACACACACAAACCGAATTCTAATCATCTATTAATTTTATGACAACAAGAGTTTCAAGAGTTTGTTACACGCTGGATCAATCATTGAGAAGTTTTCCAGAACTTTGGAAAATTAAATCAGAACATTATAAGAACAGAAACGCCAAAGCAAAGGCGTATGAAACTTTGCTAACGAAGTTTAAAGAAGTTGAAAAAAACGCCAATATCGATTTGTTAAAAAAAAAAAGATTAACTCAATCCGTTCCTCTTACCGGAGAGAGTTAAAAAAAGTAAAAAGAAGCGAAAAATCAGGTGCAGGAGTAGAGGATTTGTACTGTCCCTCATTGTAGTATTTCGATACCCTCTACTTTTTGAAAGACCAAGAAGAACAAGTGGATGGTGTTTCTTCAATGGATCCAGACGAAGACCAAAATGAAGAGGCAAGTGTTAAAAGTGTAATATGTGGTTTTATTTTTATCCTAACTTTTTTGAGAAAAATATAAACTTTGAAGTAACTTTTTGTGCTTTGAACAAATTTTATTTAAAACATAATTCAATTAATCGAGGAAGCAAAATACTCGCAAAAATTATTTCTTGTGTCCTTGGCAATGATCGATGAATTTTTGTACTTCCCACATTGCAATTGTAGAAGTGAGTTTTCTCTAGTGTGGGATGTTGATATTTCAATATCCGTGCTGCTTATATAGGTCCTGGCGCTTTTCGTTCTTAAAAAATTATGCAAGTAGCATATCGCAAGAACGATATCTGTTGTCTTCGCTGGATTCAATTGGATAGTTGTGAGCAAAATCCTAAAACGAGATGAAATTATGCCGAAAGTATTTTCAACCACGTTCCTTGCCCTCGATAGCCGGTAATTGAATTGCTCTTGCTCCTTTGTCATCGAATGGTAGCTGTATGGTTTGAGCATGTTTTCATCCAATGAAAAAGCATCATCTGCGAATATGGTGTTTGAAAACACCCCACCGTCAGATACTCTTCCATTGGCACCAGCTTCAACCATTAAAAATTCGTAATTAGCATTCACCAGTGCCATCAGAACAATACTGTACGTTTTTTTGTAATTGAAGTAGTAGGCTCCGCTTCCAGTGGGCTTAATTATTTTCACGTGTTTACCATCAAGCGATCCAATGCAATGTGGAAAGTTCCATGCTTCCTCAAATCCATTCGCCACTTTTCTCCACTCATCTTCATTTGTTGGTAGCTGTAAGAATATTAAAGTTTCTTTTATTACAAGAACAAGCTCAACCGGCAAAGAAAAAGATGAAAAAAAAATTCTCAAGCAGACAGGAATGAAATTTTCATGCGAGCCCTAAATCAATTGGAGCAGACCAACCAGAAGCAAGATGATGCCAGCTCTTTTAGCGCCACCTGGGAGAACATGTTCAGAAAACTGGAACCAACCCAACAACTATATGCGAACAGAACAATAATGGAGGTTCTCTTCCAGGGGGCACTAGGAAAACTCCACGAAGGTTCCAGTAAAGTTTTTGAAAATAGTGGACCCTATCTCGGCGAAAGAGCTCACACCTCAACTCCTCTGTCAACTAGAACAGAGTCTCCTTCTCCTTCAATTAAATATTTCAGTGAGGCGTCGCAGACCAGCAGTTCCACGTATTCAAGGTATGCACCAGGGCATGTCGTAATACAAGAACCACTGCGTGCATATTGCCCAACAGTGGACACTGAACATAGCTACGCCGACGCCGAGGAGCACATTGTACCCAATGCTCAATCAAATTGCACAGTGTATGGGTCTATAAATGAACTTTTTCTGACTTTGAATACTCATAATGAAATAAAATAAAAGTTAATTTACTCACCTTAATAAAGTCTTTTAATACTTTTCTTATTGCTTGGCAAGTCTCAATTATTAAAATACTCAAAGTGCATTTCGCGATGCGTGTAGAGTACTTTAGATCTGCATAGCTTCTCCCAGTTGCCAAAAATCGCAAAGTTGCGGAAAGCCGTTACGAATCTCTCATGTTGGTATTTTTCTTTTCGATATGAGGCTTTACCATAGCAAGTAATTCTTCATACACATCAGCATCCATCCGCAAAAAGTTTTTATAATCTGAAGATGAAGTTAGCCTCAGCTCTTGTAGCATATGAGTATGCGAGTTCTTGGGCCTATTCTTAATCCACTTTTTTACCCACAAATGTTTTTTTTTTCTTTTTTTAATTTTTATTTCCTCTTCTTCATCGTCAATAATTTCTTTCATTATAAGAGCAGCTAAAATTTTTTTCTCCATAACGTGTCCGTCTCGTTCGCGAAAAATAAACACACTGATGTTTGACAACATCGAATTTCGTGTAAACGCAAGGCTGATTTTTTTCATCCAACCATGTTGTCAAGCCATGTTGGACGTTGGACCATGTAAACCCCGCTATTCAGTAGGTATCTGAACTGAGTGCAAGTAAGTTGTGTTAGTGCTGCTGCAGTGTTTGTTGTTTCGATGAGAGACAAAAGAAAAAGAAAAAAAGGTACATTTCACTAAAATATTTCTTAATTTTCAAACTGTGTCAGTGACTTGTGTTTGTCTTATAGTGCAGTGAGTAGAGATTTTTTTTATAATATACTTTATGGTCTTTACTTTTGGGTGAAGATTTTACGGTTTTTGGCAATTGTTTGTTTAAAATTTTGTAAAAACAATAGAAAAGTGCATTTGGGGTAAGTGTGCGCAACAATTTAGGGGTAAGTGAACGCATGCGCACACTTACCCCAAACTAATTTTTCACAGTCATGGAAATCAAAACACATCGTAAAATTACTGAATAATCATTGTATTTGATTGCAAATATCAGTACATGCTTATATATCTGTGTATTTTTATATTTTTTTTTAAATGAAACAGGTATGCCTCGAACGTATGTTAGGAAACATCCAAACAAAAAGCTAGTTTCACAAACTCAAATTGATGAAGCTAAAAGGCTTATAAATCTTGGATCAAGTAAACGTGCGGCTGCAGAGAAGGTGGGAATCAGCAAGTCTGCCTTGAGAAAGCGGCTAATCCTGAACACTGCGGCGAGTTCTCTTGGGCATTATAAAACTATTTTTACTCCAAGCCAGGAAAACGAAATATTAGATTACTGCCAAAAAATGGATGGCCTGTTTTATGGAATGACAATAGCGTCTGTAAGAAGGTTGGTGTTCCAATATGCCGAAGTGAATAGAATTCCAAACTCTTTCAATAAAGAGACAAAAATGGCTGGACGTAATTGGATTGAGTGCTTTTTGAAAAGACATCCAAACATGTGTTTGCGGCAGTCCGTTCCGACAAGCCTTGCCCGTGCAATAGGATTTAACAAAGTTCAAGTTGAAAGGTTTTTTATAAACCTGAAAGATCTGTACGAAAAGTTTAACTTTGAGCCGAATCGGATTCATAATGTGGATGAAACTGGAATGAGCACAGTCCCGAAAAAAACTCCAAGGGTTTTCTCAACACGTGGCAAAAAAGTTGTGGGAAAGATAGTTTCTCCAGAGAGAGGCATAACCGTTACAGCTGTTTGCTGCATGAGTGCTACAGGACATTATATTCCTCCAGCTATTATTTCCCCACGTAAGAGGTTGAAAGAACAATTGCTCGATGGTGGACCTAATGCATGCATTGGAATGGTGTTAGATTCTGGGTTTATTAACGGTGCGCTTTTCTTGCAATGGCTTCAACACGTCATGGCTTCAACTCAACAAAGAAGCATGTCCATGCTGAAGAAGGAACCCCAGCCCTGTTAATTATGGATAACCATTCCTCGCATATAACCTTGGATGCAATCATATATTGTAGAACTAAAGGGATGACAATCCTTACTTTGCCACCTCATAGCAGCCACAAAATGCAACCATTAGATGGAAGTTTTTTCAGTCCTCTTAAGGCAAGATATGCGGAAGAATGTGAGCGTTGGGTAACTCAGCACCCTGGAAGAGCTATAACTTAATTCCAAGTCGTGTCTTTATTCAATTTAGCTTTTGAAAAAGCTGCCACGGTTGGCAATGCTGCATCCGGCTTTGCAGTGAGTGGAATCCATCCATACAATGACGGTGCTTTTCAAGATATCGACTTCGCCCCAGCTTCCGTAAATGATGCTTTTCAAGACATAGAAGACAACGTCGTGAGCGAAGAGGTTCAAGAAGTATATGCTATAGAAGTGGAGGACGCGGAAATAACTGGTCTAGAAAGTAAAAGAGCTAATGTTGAGGAGGCACAACAGAACGAAAACATTTCGCCAAATAAAATAAGTAGTTCACCTGTGACGGTTGATGAACAAAGGCTTCCGAATAAAATTACGGCCACACATTCTACTCCAACGAACACAAAAAAATTTACTATGTTGCTCTCTTGTCCATAAGTCCTTTGCCAAAATCAGAGACGACCACCAAAAGAAAACGAAAAACCCTTAAATCTGAGATTATAACATCAAGTCCATTTAAGGAAGATCTCGAGGCCAAACGAAAAGCAGAGGATGGTAAAAAAGGTAAAAAAGTAAATGTGCCTATGCAGGCAATCCTTTCGAAACCAGGACCATCCGGTGTGGGAAAGCTACCTGAAACGACACGATCTGAGGCAGAAATAGATTTCATTTGTCCGAAACTTTGAAACTTAAAGTTCCTCTTATTTTAATTGTTATGTTTTTAAATTAATATTTTAAGTTCTGTTAACTATTCTTTAATTTTTGTTTTTCATATAGATACATGCTTAACGCATTTTTAAGTTGATGTTATGGATAGTCTTACTTTATTTTACTTTATTTTATATTTCGATGAATTTCGTTATGTTTATGTTAGAAAGAAGGCGGAAATAAATATTTTTTATAAAAAAGAAGTTAACTAAAAAAACACAATATTCTAGTTTCTTAGTTGTAAATATTTGTGCATTGAACTTTTTTAGGAAAATGGAACACCTACTTGATTGAGATTTGGTAAGTGAAAAAAAGTTTATAAGTGTCATAGCCTGCGCACACTTACCGTACACCCTGCGCACACTTGCCCCTTCATAGGGGCAAGTGTGCGCAATTCGATTTGCCTTAATTTTCTTATAAAAATATAGCTAAATTTATAAAAAAATGTACTTTTATGGTTGAACTATAGTAGTAATTTTTACTACTAACGGTGTCCGTTCAATATTCAATAAACTGTTTTTGAGTATATCCTTTCATTTGCATGAAATCCTTATTCAAAGTCAAAAGTGCGCACACTTACCCCGAACGACTCTAGATGTTTTACCTTTTCAGCAAAATTAAAACCCACGACATCAAAGTTACGAAAGCTATTGCAAGGTTTAAGCGTCAGCCTATGCCGAGCTCCGCACAAAAGTTCAATCGGCAAAATATTTATCTAGAGCGAAGCGAGGGAGAAAGCTTAATATCCTTTTTTTATTAATACACTGAAGAAGGTTACGAAGATAGAAGTAACTTCATTCATGTTTAAAAAAATTCTTAAAAAAAAACAAAGTAGCACAAAATAGCTAATATCTGTGCATCACTTTAATCTTTGCGATTTGTAATAGCATAGCAGTTCGCACAGACCTCTGAAGATGTATGTCGGAATTCGGAAATGGCACGAACGAAGGGCTCAACAGCAAGCTGGTTAATAATTTCTTCTCCAGCATCCGGGTATGCCAGGTGAACCAGTCTATCGACGTCTATCGACGTCTATCGACTCCTTTCCTGGACTCTGTTATTAAGTTGGACTAGGAAAACTTCTTTCAAGTGGCTATCGCCAAAGCGTTTATCTATAGCTGCCACGTAAGAACTGAAATCACCGCTCTTACCAGCTATGTTTCTATACAACTCTAGATGGCCATAGCGAATTTGATTCTGTAAAATGGATGATGGCGAAAAGCTACATAGCATTTTTTTTCTGTTAAATGACTTGAGAAATTTTTAAAAAATGTGGTGTAACACCAACCTACTGTTTTTATACTTGAAAAGCTACTAAAAAGCATTCGTTTCTGTCAAATGACTTGAGAGATTTAAAAAAAAAAATGCGGTGTAATACCAACCTACTCCATTTTTTTCCACTCATTATTTAAAATGCGGTGTAGTGGTTATTCAAAAGTGCGGTGTCACACCACCTAACGAACTACACCGTGGATGCATTTAGACACGTCCATTTTTGGACGTTTTTAAATGTAAACTTTCCTAAAGTTATGCCTTTAATTTACAGGAGCTAAAGTATCAATTTTGGAAGATGATAAGAATGTTCTTTGTGGACTATACATAGCCACAAATAGTATGAGGAGAGTCCTTCTTCAATACCCCGATATAATCAACCCTATCACAGATTCCATAGTAATCGAAAAAAGTCTAAGTTTCCCGATATTACTATCACATAATCCATTCGGAATGGAACGAATTTCGAAATTCGTAGATTTGGTATCACTTATCCCGAATGAAACGGAAATATGACGTCCTTTTCTACGACAAGTTTCTTCTGTCGTAGAGCGTAGAACGATAGGTAAAATCCGTTTGTTAAAATATAAAAAAAACATTTGTATAAAACAAATTTACAAAATTAATATAAATAATTCTATTTAAGAAAAAACAACATGGAAAATTCCAATAGCTCCAGTTTACCAACCAACTTTTTTTTAAGTTCCTGCATCTTTTGATTGAGGTCCAAGTAGATTCAACTCAGTTTTTATTTCCTCCCAGAAGTCATCAACTTTTGGACATTTAGCGTATCCTTTTGCTATGTGTGGAATCTGGATTACAGGATAACATTTCATTGTTGTTTGTTTGTTGTTTTCACCCTTTAAGAATATCGGTTTTTTAAACAAAATAAATAAAATTATTTAATTTACAAAAGAAATTACATTTTTTTCAAATGACTGTCTTTGTTACGCCCGTTTCCAAATTCAAGCGAAATTGATAGACTTGGAGTGTCGTATCATTGTTAAATTACTTTTTTATCGGTTACCTCTCAAAATAACACTTGAATTTTGTACGGAAAAAACTAGGATTTCACAAATTATTTTATGTTTGTTAAGCGAATGAAATTCTATTTGACAGATTGGAAAGTACTCATGGACCACCTAACAAAAATCCTCTTTTGGGAATTTATAACTCGATGAAGAAAATATTTGATTATATTCGACAGTAAAATTGTTTATTTTATATAATATTTAAGATTTGATCAATGATACAGATCTATTTTAAGATTTTAACTTGCTTCAATCACAAAAAGTGCAAATGAATGAATTTTTACTAGAAAATAAAAATCGGTAAAAAATGTGTCTAGGAAATGTTAAGGGATTTTTTTTTAAGTTTGGGGATTTTTGTTTCTCTTGCTTCGAGTATTTATTTTGACATAGGACAGCTGACTTCGAAAATGAACACTATTTTTTCAATCAGGCAATGCTTTTTTAGAATTTGTTCGGATCTTGTGATAGCTTTTTTTCGGGATTCGTATCGTGATTTTTCATTTGGAGATTTCTCCGAATGGATTTCGTGATAGGGGTGAATATTCATGGATGGAACTTATAAGCTTCTAGTAGGAAACTATGTGCTATATATATTTCTCGTTGAGGATGGTAACGGCGAGATGAAGTCCCAAGTAGTGATGTGTCAACTCGGTTTCATAAACCGAGTCAAACCGAGTTGACTCGGTTTACATTTTTTCGAACCTAGTCGAGTTGGCAAACCGAAGCAAAAACCGAAGAGTCAACCAAATAATTAAAATGAAATTAATGCAAGCAGACCGTGTTCACTTCAACATGATCAAAACTACCCTCCTTTAGTTGCGGTCTCTGCCAAACACAATGCAATTATACATATAAAGTCGATAGTCGACTGGTAGTAGTATTAGTATGTAAAGCATCAAAAGCAAGTGAGTTATTTGCGCAGGCATACAGAAACACACACATCTGTTAAACTTTAATCGGGTTATTTTACAGAAAATGAATTCCTAACTCGAGTTGCAGTATGTATCCAAATTATTCAAACCGTCTGTCTACCTATCAACACACGACAATGGAAAACCCGAACCGCAGTCTAACTCGGGATAAATCAATTCCTAATTCGAGTTGCAATATGTATCCATTGTAGCTATACGGGGAATTAATTTATCCCGAGTCAAGTCCAACCGAGTTGGACTTGACAATTTACAACCAGGTTAACTGGTTTGTAAATTTTACGGTTTGGCACATCATTAGTCCCAAGCTTCGGAATTCTCAAAAATGAGACCAAAGAAAATTTAAGTTGGCTTTTTGAAAAATTTCGAAAGCATAACTTTGAGGCTTGCAACCAAATAAAAGCTATTATGACCGACAAAGATATAAATGTGAGAAACATTTAAAAAAAAGTGTTTCCCAAAGCCAAAGCTGAACTCTACCTACGTCGATTTCATTCACTCCAAACCTTTCACCGCTTTGTAAATACAAATAATATTTTAAACAAAGAAGCTCCTACAGCTCCTAAGAAAATTGGTTTGCAGCAAATCGGAAGCGGGGTATTTTTCATACTACGAAGAATTAAAAGTGATGGCTCCGAAATCGTTAATCACCTATTTCTATAAAAATTGGCATAGCAATTATTAAGAGTGGACATTATTCGGTGTCTCACATAATAGCTTGGAGAATTTTACGAATAATCGGCTGGAATCAATCAATGCCAAGGTAAAAAGCGTTGTGCCAGAAAATAGCACTCTGTGTGCTTTTGTCGAGTTCATTTTATCTTTTCTCGACTCTCATCGATAGCAAAATGAGAAAAGCAAATGAAATTTTTAAAAAGCCACTTACCAAATTTGCAGAAGGTAGCTGTGAAATGGAGTACATAAATTTCCTTACAAAAAAGTTATCGACCAGATAGATAAAAAAATCAGAAAGCTGCGTAGACACGGAAAATTTAACCTAAGGGGTTTTCCAACAAGAGTGATATGATTTCCTTTTTGAAAAAAAACACACTTTTTGTTAAGAAAATTCAATAATTTTTTATTTAATGTGCAGTTCAACCAATACATTTAAGATTTAAATAAAAAGTCATTCAAATGGCCACCACGATTTTTTCTGCAGCAACAAATTCAATGAACCCAATTTTCGATGACTTTTTCCACTAAATCAAGTTGTATATCAGGAATGGCACGTTCAATATTGACTTGTAAGGCTTGAAGAAAATCTGGTATATTTTGAAAGACCAATGACTTCAAATAACCCTACAAGAAATAGTCTAATAGTGTTAAATCACGACTTCTTGGAGGCCATTCAATATCACCATTTCTTTATATAATCGAATCTCTAAATTTTTCTCGCAATAATTCAATTGTTGCATTTGCTGTGTGGCACGTAGCCCCTCCTTGTTGAAAACAAATGTTATCAAGATCAACTTCTTCCAATTTCGGCCATAAGAAGTTGGTTATCATCGATCTACCGTTTTCCATTGACAGTAATGGTGTTACAAGCCTCATTTTGAAAGAAGTGCGGACCAATGATTCCACCAGCCCAAAAACCACTCCAAACTGTCAATTTAGGTGAATGTAATGGTTTTTATGAATAGTTTGTGGATTTTCATCACTAGTTTTGTTTATTTACCGTACCAGTCAAATGAAAGTAAGTCTCATTGGTTAAGATGATTTTCTTAAAAAAATCGTTATCGATTTTAAGTTGTTCCAAGGCAAAATCAGAAAAATCACGACGATTGCGGTGGTCCAATGGTGAAATTGTAAACATTTTTGAATGCATGAAAAAATAAATGACAGATCATGACATACTACAAATGGCCGAAACGCCACTGCAAAATCATATCATACCTATTGGAAAACCCTTTATATAGAAATAGGAGGAAAAAAACATGAAGTAACTCCATTGCAGTGTAAATGCTTTTTCCGAGTTACATACAATTTGCCATGCAGCCATATTTTTGCCGTCAGGAGACAGATGGAAATAAATTTGTTTGAAGAAGATTTGTGTGATCCTCGATGGAGAAAAGAGAGATTTGTATCTATTGATGAAAAATGTGCAAGTTCATCAGCAACTACAGTTTTTTTTTTTTTTTTTGTTATAATTAGCGCGCACAAAAAGGGGTTATGACTACCCTTATAATGTTATAGAACACAGAGCGAGCATTTGGGAAAATAGGAGAGGATTTGAAAAGAGATATCGATGCATGTTGCTTTTGAACCTTTGTGAATCGTAATGCAGGGGAAAAACAGGGCCAGGTAGAGCATTCCACATTCGGGTGGTGCTACTAAAATATGAATCTGCATACTTAACTGCACGCCCGAAGATCGGCTCAAGGTAAAACTGATGGGAGGAATGCAACTATCTACTTCACTAGAGCACTGCTTGTGAAAAAAGCGAAAAAAGAATTTCAACGCTATATTTTGTACCCTATCAAGTAGGCGCAAAGATGTTTGAGGAGCACCAGACCAGACATGGGAGTTATGCTCCAGTTTTGGGTGGTGAAAGGCCTTATAATCTGTAGCCAGATCAGAAAGGGGTGAAGAATTTCCTGCATCGTCTTAAGAAACTTAAGCATCTTGCAACCACAGCTCTGAACAGTGTTACGCATTTATCATGCCATGTTAAAAAAAATGTGGCGACGCAGTTGTCCTCGTACGCGTTCCATAGCGGGGAGGGTCTTCGATGTTGTAGACCCTCGGAGGTTTTGCCCACCCTTTGTATCCAGCGGATACCACCATGGCTACTGCGACCCCCTATTTATGCAGTAGCCCCTTACTCACCCTTGCTCCCTATCGCTTACCATATCCCTGTCAACCTCACCTCAATACTTGGATCCTTTTATCCGATCATCTTATAGGTATCTGCCCAAAGGTAATGAAAGAAATTCGATCAACCAACAAACAAAAAAAAAAAAAAATCAACTCATTCCCACGAAAGAAAATCGTCCTTTTTTTCTACTTTGTTATAATGTTTTGTTTATTAATATTATACTGCTTTTAAGTCATAAATTCAGTTTTCCATAGAGTGAGTATAGCAAAAAAAAAAGAAGAAAATATATGGAAAAAATAATAACAATAATGAACAATTACGTCAGGGTAAGTGCTCTATTTCTTATATTAAGTTACTAAAAACCTTCTGTTATTTCAGGTTGTATTATGTATTTTGCTCACCAAAAAAAAAATATAGGTAAGATAAAACTTTAAAAGTTAAGAAATAGTTAACTCTTATTTAAAATACTTCTATTTATAATTTTTTTTTCAGTAGATGGCAATAATGTTTACAGTTTCCCTACTTTCAGGTAATTAATCTTCCATTGCCATTTAAGACTTCTTATTTTACAATTCTCAAAAAAAAAAATTTTCGCAGATGGCAACACTGTCTAGAATTTTCCAGTTTTAGGTAAGTTATTTTCAAATCTACTTTAACCTATTTATCTTTTAATTCTTCAAAAAAAAATTAATTAATTTTGCTTTTTTTTGAGATGGCAGCACTGTTTAGATTTTTTCAATTTTAGGTAAGTAATTTTCCAATTTATTTTAACCTTTCTATCTTTCAATTTTTCAAAAAAAAATTTAATTAATTTTTCTGTTTTTTTTTCTGATGGCAACCCTGTTCCGATCCCCAAAACCAAAAAAACCCAAAATATTTGTTCAGGAGAAATGCTCCAATTACAATTAAATTTTTATGAAAAGAATATGTATACACTTACTCAGTACTCTCTCCTCCAAGGTAGTGCACCACTTTGGCTGACTTTTATACGCTGTATGCTAAAACGATAGGAGGTGCAAAAAAAAAAAAAATTTTGGATTTATGATTGGTTCTCGAAACCAATGGGAGACCACCACATTTTACTTTTCTGTCTTTAACACACTTTGTTTTGTTTTCCTTTTTTTCTTTACTTCTTTTTTTCTCTTCCTTCCCTTTTTTTTAAATATAAAAAGATATATCTACAACTATAGGCACTTCTTTAATTTACCTTTCTTACTTAAATTGGATTTTCACACTTGTATTTATTTAATTTAATCAAAACTTTAATTCTTAACTTCTAGTTTTCACGGCACGAAAACACTACACTTGGTAGCGGGATCGGAAAAGTAATAGGTAAAAAAAAATCTAACACGAGGTATGTATGAGAGGGGGGGGGGGATAAGGCAGGTCCGCAAAAGGGAATCTCACTGGGACACAGATCAGATCATATGGTTTTTTTTTTCTTTTTGACACGTAATTTCACTGCTGCGGCTGCTGATGACTAGGAATAGGTGTGTCGATGATGGGGATGATGATGATGATGGGGTTGCTTTTTTCTTTCTTTCTAGATTCTTTTCACTTAATCTTTTTCTATTACTTCCTTAGGTTTTATCGTTATACTGTTACTTGAACAATTTTTTTTTTTTTTTTTCTTCTAGGTTCTTTTCACTTTTGTTATACTTTTACTTTCACTATTTTCTCTTCTTTCTAGGTTACTTTCACTTTTTTCCTATCTCTTCCTTATTTTTTTGTTGAGGACTGGGTGTTAAAACACTCCCCCAAATGATTTAATAGGAATTCTACTCCTCGCATAGTTTATGATAAGCACTTGCACTTTCACTTGCTTCTTTTTTTTCTGACACTAAAAATACTAATGTTTATACACTTGGCTTTACTTTAGTCTTTCTTTTCTTCTTTCCTTCGGTTTACTTAGTACGCGTGTAATTTAATAAAAAGTATTACTTTGGCCCAACTGTCGATACCAATTATCCAAAAAACTATATCCACGCACACTTTTCTTTATATTAATTCGATTTTATTTTGCTTAAGTTCGTTTTTTGTTTTATTGTTCCATATGGAAAAAAAATACTTCCGACCAATTTTAACTAGGGCAACCGATCGCGATTAGAATCACATATAGAATGACCCATTACCGTCGCGTCGTGATGGCTAAGCTGATCTTGTCATGTACCATACCAACTCGGCCGTTGCACATGCACATAGCCGGTACAGTTTGGTTAGTACATGACAAGATCACACCATCGGATAGCCGCCAACTATTGCGGCTTATCTTTATCGGGTGGTGTAATTGTTTCTTTTTTGTGGGTGGAGATAAGCTCGCCTATTTTTCATTTTTTGTCGGTTGCTATGCGTGGTATATATTTCTTTTGCAGACTTGTGTACAGTGTACTGCGAAAGGACAAGTAGGGTGGGTCAGGTAAGTTATGTGTGTAATGAATACTATGGTATTATCATGTGTAGTATTATGAGTGGTTATTTATTATTACAGGCAAGTATTATAGTATGTAGTTTATTTATTACGATGGTAAATATTATAAATGTTTTATTATTAAGGGTAGATGTTATGTGTTTGAGTATATTATGAAAGGTAAGTATTATGTGTTTGAACATTATAAAAGGTAGGTTTTATGTGTTTGAGTATTATAACATATTATTGGAGGTAGTTATTATAGGAGTCATTTAAAGTTATGAGGAATATTATCTGTGTTGTATTATTTCTTACATAAAGGTGTTATGCGTACGTAAGGTAAGTTTTATTGTGTTTTATCATTATTAAAGGAGTAGTATTAGGGTAACTATCGGTGAAGAGTATTATTTATGAGTTGTGTTATTATTTAAATGCAATAATTAAGTGTTTTATTATGATGAAGGGTAAGAGTTATTAGGTGAGTTAATTTTTTGTGTGTATTATTGGTAAATAAGGTTATAGATATGGTACTATTATCAGGTAAGTGGAGCAAAATCGCATCGTCACCTCCAAGTGGTGCCCGCTGGATAACCAACTAACGACGAGCGTTGGATCGATTGATCCACGAGCTGTGTCACCTGAGTTATCTTTTCAGGAACTAGGAGCAAAGAAAGAAAAATATCACTCTGAATGTACCAGCTCAACAATAAATCCAAGAGCGTCTGACACATATTGTGCGGCACACTGGTCAGCGTCTGATCCCAGTGGGACGGCTGAATTTAAAATGCGAATAGAAGTAACTGACCTGAATTGAATTACCCCAGGTGGCAGTCCAGCAAAATTGGAAAATCCACTCTCTAAAGAGATCGGTCCTACGGATTCTGGGGAGGACCAGTTATTGCTTAAAAATTTTGGAAAACGGAGTTCGAAAATACAGAGAACTCCACCAAAAAACTACTCCCAAAGGGTTACACCATCGAAAACCCCAATTAAGACAAATGACGTAAAAGTCATTAGCCAAAAAGAAACCAATGTCTCTGAAATGATCGACACTGCAGGACAACAGAGTTTCAAAGAAATCAAAGAAAACTGCCAAACCAAATCAAAAGATTACTATGATGAATGGCAAAAGGAAATAGCAGCAAGAAGGAAACTTGAAACCTTAGTTCAAAGTCTTCAGGAGCAAGTAAAAAGACTCGAAGAAAAGGTGTCCCTATTTGACAAGGAACACAAGTCTACGGTTCAGACAACTCAACAAGATACTGTTACTGTGTATCAAACTGACGAAGAAGAACTTTTATTTGAAACTGAAAGAAAAAGAAATAAGCGCACTGCTAAAAAACGAAAAGCGGAAGGTAGCCCCGAATTGCATACAAAGAACCAGCAAACCTCGAAAAATGAAAATAAAAAAGACTTGGGTACTACAAAGAATAATGCAAATAATGTGCTAGCAAATGCTAAACCGAAGTTTTTTTCTAAAGCAACAGAAAAACTGTACCACCACCAATTATGATCACAGGATTCCCAAATTTTGGAGATCTTAAGAAAATGATTGAGAAATGTACTAAAAAAGCTTGCAAATATACATCGTATAACAAAGACAATTGGAAAGTCAATGTCGAGGAAGATGATGACTATAGACTGGTCACTGAGGAACTAAACAAACATAAAATCCAGTGGCACTCCTATGAAAACAAATCCTTGCTTAGGTTTAGGTGGGCATTACAGTTCGGGGTGAACCTGAGCCTCAACCAACATCCTTCGATAACGACTTCTATTTCGGGCGAGCTCTCTCCAGTTTCGCACTCCAAGTCGGTTGAGGTCATCCTCCACTTGATTGCGCCACCTAAGACGAGGTCTTCCCCTTCCGCGATTTCCCTGCAATGTGCTTTCGAACACCCGACGAGCCGGAGCGTTTGGGTCCATCCGCTCAACATGACCCAACCATCGTAGCCTCGCGATGCGTACTCTTCTGGCTATGCCCATGTCTCGGTACAGCTCATACAGCTCGTTGTTGTATCTTCTTCTCCACACATTGTCTTCGCATACGGGACCAAAGATCATTCGGAGAATTTTTCTTTCAAAACGACCAAGAGTTTCCTCATCCGCTTTCGATAAGGTCCATGCTTCCGCGCCGTAAAGCAGGACTGGGATGATTAAGGTCTTATACAAGGTTACCTTGGTTTTTCTGGAGAGGGTTTTGTTTCTCAATTGCCTTCTTAACCCAAAGAAGCAACGGTTGGCAAGAGTTATTCTCCGTTTGATCTCCGCACTGATGTTGTTGTCCGTGTCTACAGCGGATCCTAGGTAGACGAAGTCCTGTACTACCTCGAAGTTATGTCTGTCTATTGTGACGTTTTGTCCAATTCGTCGATGTTCTGTGTCCTTGTTTGATGACAACATATAATTCGTTTTGCCCTCATTAACCATCAAACCCATTTTTGCCGCTTCTGTTTCGATACTCGCAAAAGCACCTATGACATCACGCTTTTTTCTTCCCATTACGTCAATATCGTCTGCATAGGCGGATTTGAAAACAAATCCACAAGACCAATAAAAGTAGTAGCCAGAGGCCTACATTCCTCATGTTCTCCAAAAGAATTAGTAGAAGACCTTGTCCAAGCAGGCTTCCAAGCCCTTGATGCAGTCAATCTTGTTAAGAATGAGACTACTAAGAACTCTGCTGGGGAACCAATAATAATAAAGAGATCCCTGCCTTTATTCACGCTATTTTTCGACAGCAAACAAAGTCTTGAAAATGTCTATAATATTCGATCAATCTTGGGCATAAAAGCAAAATTGAACCACTGCGAAAATCAAAAATTGTTCCGCAATGTAAACGATGCCAAGCATTTGGCCACACCCAAAAATATTGCAACCGCGAGTTTGCTTGTGTTAAGTGTGAAGGAAAACACGTAACTAAAGACTGTCCATCAAGCAAAGAACAGAAAGCAAAATGTGTAAACTGTCAAGGTAATCACCCTGCAAGCTATAGAGGCTGTCCAGTTGCTAAAAGATTTCAAAAATCCAAAAGCAAAATGACATCCGGTGAAATAAAGCCCAGTAGGGCTATTCCAGAAAGCGCGGCTGATCGCTTTTGGTGGCGGAAATGAATTTTCGTATTCTCAAAAGCGAATCGCTTTTAATTTTTGTTTTTCATGGAAAGCGAAAGCGCTTTCCAAACATCACCCTTTTTTTAGTAGAAACTATACCTTTTTGACATAATTCATTTCGTTTTCAAAAGCGATAGGTGTTGTAGTGTTGAATTACAAGTGGATTGATAGAAAAATGTTAAAATAATGCAAAAATGAACTATCATCAACTGAATTGAGAGTAATTTTCTTTTTTATTTTGTTAAAGGAATCAAAAACACACTACAACACAACAATTTTTTATGCTAGAACCCTCCGCTAAGAAACGAAGGGTAGCAGCGACCAGAGGTTTGAAATGCCACTCTGTTCCATCTAAAATATAAAAATAGTGTTCATAAAAAAAAAGCAAAACTCTTCTTTGAAAAAACAAATAATTTTACAGAGGTAAAGAAAATATTTTTGAAGTAATAAATAAACAAAAATGATTCAAATTTACATCGAGTTGAGAAGAACTACTTGTGATTAGCTTTCTTGGAATTCGCTGAAACAGCTGATACCTAGGGAAAACTTGGAATTCTAATTGGAAAAACTTGGAAATAGATGACATTTGCGTGGATGGATAAGACTTCCAAATGGAAATATTGGAAGTTTAATTTCCAACCATGTTCGCTTTTCAGAATAACCTAAAGCGAAGCGCTTCGCAATTGAGTTATCGCTTTAAATACGATCCGCCGCGCTTTCTGGAATAGCCCTACAGCAATCCAGCAAACACGAAAAGAACTTCTGAAGGTGAGGATAAAGGTAAGAAAGAACTTCCGAAGGAAGCTGTTAAAAGCAAAAGCGACGAAAATAAATCCTATTCACAGATTGTTAAAAACGTGCGGAAGAATGAAGAAACTTTGGTCTCGCGGATAGCACGGTGGTGGTTGCGTATGCAAGAATACGACTTCGAAGTCTCACATCGACCTGGCAAGAAAATGGCCCATGTTGACACGTTGTCAAGGAATCCATCCGAACCAGCACAGGAACCCGAAGTGGTAGACATGAATGTTCTCCAGGTCAACATCGATGATATGGATTAGATATACTCCCTGCAACTCCAAGACCAAGAGGTGGCCGACATCGTCAAAATTCTTCGGAACCCACCAATCGACAAAACTAGCCAACAATTGCATCACGACTACTCCATACAACAAGGTAGACTTTATCGGAAGGTCGACGGAGAGTTCAGACTCTTTGTACCTAAAGGATCAAGGAATAGAGTTCTGCGCAATAGCCACGACTTGATGGGTCATTTCTCCGAGAAGAAAACACTGACGCATCTGAAAGCAAGATACTGGTTTCCCAGGATGACGCAATTCGTAAAAAAAATACCTGAAGGCATGTGTGGAGTGTGCAAACAATAAAAAGGAAATACAGCCACGGGGAGAGTTATTTCCGATACCAAAGGGAAACGTGCCTTTCGACACCATGCATTTGGACCATCTTGGACCCTTTCTCAAATCAACCAAGGGAAATTCCTACCTAATCGTATCAGTCGATGCCTTTACAAAATATGTTAATATCAAGGCTATTTCAAATACCCAAACAAAACCAGTGATAAACCTTCTCACGGATTTGTTTTTCACGGTTGGTGTACCCCGACGGATAATAACTGATAAAGGAACTGCGTTCACCTCACACGCCTTCGAAGAATTCGTAAGAGAATATTCAATCCAGCACATACAAAACGCTACTAAAACACCCCGAGCAAATGGTCAGGTCGGTATAATCGCACCATACTTCATGCGTTACTGGCTACCGTCGACGACGAGACCCGATGGGACCAGAAAATACGATACGTGCAATGGGGAATTAATAATACGTTGAACGAAACGGGCAAGACCGCTCATCAATTGCTCATGGGATATCGCACCTCCGGTGGAATATCGACGCAATTGCAATTTTTTCTGAAATTGAGTTAAGAACGACATAATGTCCCAAATTAAAAGTTTTATACGTGGTAAAATCGGTTCAGAAAATTGCATTTACGTCGTTATTCCTCGAGACCCACTCAAGGACGTACTAGCTCAGTGCGTCAACCTCAATCAGACAGTTACCGATATTGAAACCCTCCGAGCAGAAGCAGCCGAATCTACACAAAACCGACAAACAACTCAAAAACAACAACACGATATGAAAAATAAGAAAGCTAAATCTTATCAGGTTGGTGATCTAGTGATGTTTATAAATGACGCTACTGCAGCCACCGGAAAATCTCGAAAACTTGAGACCAGGTATCGAGGACCGTACCGCGTTACCGCTATCCTGCCTCATGATAGATACCAGGTAGCCGACATGCCATTTGCCCCCCGGACACAAAAACCATACTCGGCCACTTGGGCGGCAGACCAAATAAAACGCTGGGTGGATTTGGACCTAGACTTCGACGAGGTCGACGAACCAAGTCAGGATGGTCGAATCTGTGACAAACACCAATAAGAGACAGAAAAACTAAAGAGAAGAGAACTACGATATCGATATAAGTGAGAAAACGCGTAAAGCGACACTTGTGATTCAGATGCCATAGTGAGCAGACGTTTTCAGTAAATTATCAATAAGTACAAGGATACCTACATACCTATAGAGTTTTAAACAATAAAGAGTTGATTTAGTAATTTATTTTTTTAAATCCTTGATTTTATTCTTTATACAACTGAGTATATTTTGTTCGATCATATGTGTACATTCTGTGTGTAAATAGTAATAATAACAAAAAATAAAACAGATCTGTGCTTTGAAAAAGTAGAAATATTGAAAGTACGAGTTAGTTGGATATATCAGTTCAGTGACAAACGTTGTGGGGTGCACTCGTGTCGTGAGCTTTAATATTTCACTGTAGTAGTTTCATTGTACTTACATACTTTATAATCTATAATGTCCTGCCAAATTTCATCAAGTTAATCACTTACTGATCTCAGAAACCCGAAGTAAGATTAACGAGTTGATCACTTATTAATCTTCCATTACGGGACTAGCCGGTTAATCACCTGCTAGTCGAACCACGTGGAACTTTTAATGTATTTTGAAAGACTTTTAGGGTCTATGTAAGCTAGGTCGCTAGTATCATCGAAGAAGAATTCACCGAGATGAGTTTTCCTCCTATGAAGTAGTGCAGGGCATGAGCAAAGAAGGTGTTGAACGGTTTCTTCCTCCTCCTCGTCCATGCAGCTTCTTATCAAAGTTCTACTGCTCTACTGTTGAACGACGCAATCTAAAATGGGCCTTGAAGTCTTCTTCACTGTAAGCTTCAATAGTCATAACTCATAAGGAAAGATGTGACTGAGGCATGTTCTTCTAACACCTCAACAGAGTCTTCCAAGCTAGTAAGACTTGTGTTTACCGCGAAAAATATTTCGAGTATAAGCTCGCTATCACTCTCACTTGAATCAACCAAATCACGTAAAATCTGCAATCAAACTAGTAAATCAAATAAAATCTAACTTTTTCTATAATTATTACCACTTCTTCTGGAATATTTTCCATTTTATTTGGTTTCTTTTGTTAAATTTCGCGTATTTATGGTGTCGACTTTTATAAACAAAATTCTTTTTGACTTTTTATTCGATTTGACAAATGATCAAGAACAGCAACCCTAAAATACAAAAAAACCGAAGCGTTTTTTTTTTGGATATCAGGTTATGTACATAACAGTCGTGTGAAAAAAACACGCCTATTGTCCTCCAACAGTAGTCGTGAAAAAGGACGAAAAACAATTCCAGCAGTGCTGTGCTTATCGATGATGTATTTGGCAATGGAACTGTTAAAGAATACGCGAGAAAAACTATTCGTTTGCTGCTATTGGTAATTAAAGCGTCTTTTAAATACCCACACAAAACCTTTCGTTTAAGTGCTATCATTTTTTTTTTGTGTACAGGACTCAACATGAATCACTAAGAAGAATCAATATTCAAAAAGGAATGACGCGATCAGAACGACAATACAGCAGAAGAGGAAGAAGAAGCAATAACATTAAAATGTGACGAGGATGATTATGTGCCTTTGGCTCTTAATAACGTTGATCTTATGAAAATTAGAAGTGAATTAAAAGTTTGTAATAGATAACAAACAGTTTGTAAATGATAACTAGGAAACTGTCTATATTCTGTCCCATAGAAAAATTAACAATTTTGTAGAATTGTCGGGAGATCTGCTACAATTGTTGTAATTTCGTCTCATAAAAAAATTGTCATGACAATGAATTATCAGGGATTTTTTAAAATTGTCATAAATTCCCCGACAAATTTGCAGTGACAATTTTTTTTATAGAACATAAAAAGTTATACAAATAACAATTTTGTCAGTATGTAATTGACAATTGTGACAGGCAATTGAGTTTCGGTCGAATTTTGAAAAAAAAGTTGAATTAAAAATGTCGAATTTTATTTCTTTAAGTGAAAGCGATAATATTTGATATTGATATTGATATTTATTGTTTAAATGACATCTGTACATCAAGAGAACTTATAACTAGTACAGGATATAAGATTAATTTCTTTTTGGAATGTGCAAGAACATATATATATAAAAGGAAAGGAAAACATTGAGTCGCATTTTTACTTAACCTAATTAAAATTATTATGATTCTTATGAGTATTAAAATAGATAACAACTGTAATGTAAATTAAATGGATATTTGATTTTACAAGAGAAAATAAAAACAAAAATATAATTAGATATATACATTTAAGTCTATTATTCAGCTACAGAAATGTTGAAAGGAAAATTTATGAAATTTTCTGTGATTGATTCTAGATCTTAAGTGACTGGGTAGATTATTCCACAGCCTGACAGCATGAACGAAAAATTGCCTGCGTGAAGTTAAAGAACCAAATGTGAAATAGCGCAACAATATATAACGATTTGAGGAGCAGAAATCTAGTTTTTCAAATAGATAACATGGAGTCTTGTTGGTAATAAGTTTGAAAAGAAAAGAGCAACAACGATATTTTAAGAATGCTTCTAGGTTGCAGCCTAAAATTTGGTTAGCCTTAGATGACACATGATCGTATTTACGAAGATTAAAAACGAACCGAGCAATCGAATTGAATGCAACTTTAAACTTTTGAAGTGATTGCGAATCGGGGTCTGCGAATAACTCGCATCCATATGATAATATTGGTATGATTAATGCTTTAACCAACTTCAATTTAATATTTGTGGGCAGGAAGGTTCTCGTTACAGAAAGTCCTCTAAGTGAAGCATAAATTTTAGAAATTACTGAGTTAATGTGCGTATCCCAGGTTAAAGTATTGTTAAATATTAAACCAAGATTTTTAGCCTGAGTCACATACTGGATTTGGCAAGAATTTAAGTAAAGTGGGGGAAGATCTGTAAAATTCGGTATATTTTTTGATATTGGAATTGCTATTGTTTTTTCAGGATTTAGCTTTAGCCCATTGCGTGTTGACCAATCAAAAATTGAACGTAAGTCAGCGTTCATTTTGGTTATAGCATCTTCGATCATTCCGATAGGAAAACTGATGTACAGTTGGACATCATCTGCGTAAATATGAAATTTACAAAAAGACAATACTGATGGCAAATCATTTATAAACATGGAAAACAGCAAAGGACCCAAAATGGATCCTTGTGGGACACCACTGTTTACATTGAGAAACGAAGACAATCTACCATTGAACGACACAGCTTGAATACGATTGGTCAGATATGAATAAATAAGGTTTTTAGTTGTGTCAGAAAAATTAAAATAGGTAGTCAGTTTATCACAGAGTAGGTTTGAATTTACGCAATCAAATGCTTTGGAAAAGTCAAGTAGTGTTATCACAGATGTATATTTATTATCTAGAGCTTGTCTTATGTCATCAGAAACTTTAATAAGTGCTGATGTGCAACTATGTCCAGATCTGAACCCTGATTGAAGTGGGACTAGGAGCTGTTTTTCGTTAAGATTGTTTTTTATTTGGTTGCTTATGATGATTTCAAAAGCCTTCGATAAGAATGGGAGAATCGCTATTGGCCTGAATTCATTTTTGCCTCCCTGCTTTGGAATGGGGATAATCTTGGATTTTTTCCAGGAATCGGGGTAAACAGATGTCATCATAATAGTGTTAAGGGTGTGGGTTATATATGGAAGTGTAAATGGTAAAAGAATTTTTATAAAGTCCGGATGCATATCATCTAAACCAACAGATTTGGATTTTATAGAGAATATAGCATTCCCTACTTGATATTCATCTACTGCACTGAAAGAAAATGAATGATCTGAATTATTGTCAGCTTCTGAAAAATTGAAAGCAGAGGAAGATGTAGGCGGAGAGGAAAATTGTATGTTCAACTGTTCTACATCAATAGAGTCGTCGGAAGTAGAAGTGCGTTTGCTAAGACCAATATTACGAATTTCCTTCCAGAAGAATTTCGAGGAACGATTGGAGTTGAATTTGTTATTATAAAAGTTCAGCTTAGCGTTCTTTATTAAATAAGAAACCCGAATGCGTAAAGTTTTGAAATCTTTTAACATTTCTGCACAACGAAAACGTTTCCAGCGACGGTATGATGTGTCTCTATCTTTAATTGCTTTTAAAATTTCATTAGTGATCCATGGACAACTGGTAGATCTAACCTGCTGAGTCTTAATGGGAACATGCTTATCGAAAAGATATTGGGTGGCAGCAGTGAGAAAGTCAACTTGATTATTAACGTCAGATGTATAAAACATAGATCGCCAATCAATTTCAGAACAATCACTGAACAGAGAATCAACATTAATATTACGAAAGTCACGGTACTGGAAAGTATTTGAAATTTCAGCCTCATTATGTACATTAAAAGTTGCAAAAACAAGCTCATGGTGAGAAAAAACAGGAAGTGATAATTGACTGGAACACATTACAAGACTAACATCGCTTACAATAAAAACATCTAGGAGTGACGGGGCACAGTTTGGCATAAAGTGAGTTGGCTCCGAGCTATTTAAAAACGATAACCCAAGAGAATGCATAGCTGTTTTGAAGGAATTGGATGAAGAAGAAAGAAGGTTTATATTAAAATCTCCACAAAGTATCACTTTCGGTGCACGGAAACACATTTCTTCTATGATCGGAGTTATTACACTAGAACTAGCTATACGAGGTGGCATGTAGATAGCACATAGATAATGAGTCTGAGATACAAGCTCGTGAAATACGTCGTCCTCGAATTTTTAAGGACAGAATTAAAAATGATTTTGCTGCATTAAGTGATTTTCAATTTAATGAAAAATTTCGTGTCGCATATATGTAGTTTCTTCTAGCTAAATTCAGTCTCTTGCATACATTGTAAGAAATTTGTCAAAATATGAAAATGACAAAATTTTCACGACAAATTTATCAGATAGTGACAAAAATGTCACGACAATTATATCTTTATCAGACAGTGACAAAATTGTCATGACAAATTGATCACAGTCTGACAGCGACAAATCACTGTCACTACAAAATTGTCATATACGACCTGTCAATGCGATATGAAATGGAAATTTGTCAGATAACTGCGACAAATTTATAGAATTGTCACTTGTCAATGTTTATGAAATAAGGCACAGGAAGAATATCAGACGCATATAAACAATGTTTAGGAAGTAGCATATTTTTATTTCTTCTATATTTTTTTTACAATTTGATGTTTTAGGTGTACGTTTTCGATAGATTATGAATATCCTAGCTCTCAGTATGACTAACGGTTTAGTTTTCTCAACAAGACGCACCGAAATTTTCCAAGTACAACTCGTTTTCCTTTAGCTAAGTCACTGTAGCGTATGAGAAACCTTTTTTTTTATTCAGTATTTTTCTGCTGACGAAAACACATAAGTTAAGTAAGTTACACTTAAGTAACGAATCTATATCGATAATCAAATTTCACATTTGAGTAACACACATTTAAGTTGCTAGGAGCCCTCTCAACTTAAATGCCAATAATGACGTTTAGCGGTCTCTTTAATCCAAATTAAAAATTCATTCTGACGTTTCGGGAAAATCGGTGTCACTTTTGATCTGTAGTTTTGGTAATATAATTTCTAAAAAGAAAAAAACAGAAATATGGAAGATTTTCTTCGGGATTTCAATGTTTTCAATGTGCCAAGTTAACGCAGAGGTGCAAGGGCATCAAAATCCTATGAACCAAGATTCAATCCATTCGAACTCGATGAAAAACAGTTTAGACAAAAATATATGTAGATTCTCAAAATTTAACATGAAAAAATTAATTAATCTTGTGAGATCTGAGCTCGAAGGATCAAACAGAGGAGGCTTTATTCCTCCTGATCTTCAAGTGATGGCTGCAATCAGATATTGGGGTCGAAATGTGGTATGTTTGTTGTTTCTACGATTATTCCGGCTCATTATAAGCACTCCTTAGTTTTTTCAGATGCAAGACGATGCAGCTGACATCCATGGATTTAGCCAGCCTACCCTCGCATGCTACGATCTACGAAAATTTGTGTTCACAAAATCCGAATGGAATCGAAAAACCATTGCCACACTGAATACAGTCATTCTTGTTTTCGAAATCAGCTTTTTTATGTCAAATGTGCAAGATTAAAGTGAAAAAGTAGATTGTGGTTCGGTTCTTTACTGTTATTTAAAAAAAGCATTTCATTAAGTTGGAGTTTACTTTTAGTTGATATATGTAAATAAAACACAAATAAAATCGGAATGGATTCATTTGCCTTTGCAATTACTGCCAGCCATCAAGAAGCTGCTAGAAGAAAACAAAACCTGAAAATTCAAAGTAAAATACTACGAGACGCATGTGATCCATTTGAGTAGAATGATCAAATGTATGCGATGAAAAATTTCATATTTAAAAATGATTGAATTTAATAATACTTTCAGATTTGTCAAAAATTTTCGTCTCAACAAACCAGGGTTCAAGTACGTTTTGAAGGAACTGAAGCATGAGTATGACCCAGTTGTTTTTTCTTGTTCAATCGGCTTGATTTGTCGGCTTGCAGCAGTCTTAAGATTTTTGGGAGAAGGTGGATACCAACTTGGTGTTGGTAACGACTACGAAGTTGGTATGGCACAGTCTACGTTTTCTTCAACCCTCACACAAGGAGGGACTTCTTTTCCAAGGCGAATTTTTCATGTGTGGTTATGTGCGTCGATGGAACTCACATCAATATTGTTGCTCCATCGGAAGAAAAAGCATTGTACTATAACCGAAAGGGAAATTTTAGTAGAAATGCTATGTTGGTAAGTCAATTATAAACACTTCAAACTACGTACATATTTACAATTGATTGTTTATTTTGTTATAGATTTGTGACAACATGGATCAAACCATGATTCACACATATGGAATTTGAGTAGGGTAAGAGTATTTTATAGAAAATATCAGGAAGGCGACAGAAACTCTTTAGTTCTTGGTATGTGAAGTTGGTCATAGTTTTAACACCTGATGAAAATTTAAACTATTATTTATGAAGGTGATGCTGGATATCCACTGGAACTAAGGTTGATGATACCATATCGCTCTGCTGAAGCAGGGAGTGATAAAAGCATTTACAACATAAGGCACAGCAAAACTCGCAACGTTGCGTTGTAGAGAGGGCTATCGGAGTTCTAAAAAACAGATTTCGGTGCACACTAGGTGCACGTCAACTGCACTATAGTCCACAAAAATGTGCTCAGATTGTTAATGTGGTTTGCGCGTTACATTACATCTGCAATCACTATCGCATTGAAGACTATTCTAATACTGCTCTGCTTGATTTGGAAAACCCAGAAGATGATCCAAACTATTTCCATGTAGAGGATTCCAATGATCATCGGAACAACCAAGCTAAAACCATTCGAGATAGTATTAAAAAACCTTCGTTTGACTGGATTAACAAAAAGTCAAAACAACTTATTTATAAAATGAATTCACTGAAGCAAAAAAATAAGGTAAATAAATAAATAAGCATAAATTAAAGGAAAGAACATGTCTACTAATCAAAATTTTGGAAGTTCGATGAATCAAGGTTCAGTTTCGATTCTTCCTCATTTTTATTTAAATTTTTTTTGAAGAAGTTCCTCTTTCTCAGTATTGTGTCTTTGTTCTTCTTCGATTTTTGACTTCATTAGGTAAGTCGTTGGATTTGTGAAAGAGTTTTGTAGTTCTACCGAGACAGAGTATCACAAGCTGCTGGGCTATAGTAGATAAATCAAAAGGGCTTGCGTTAATGCCCGCGCTTGAGAGAGTTATCAAAATGTTTCAGCCTTTGAAAAACTATTTTCTGAGTATCGAAAAAGGCCCAAATATTTTAAAGACGTATTTCAATAATCCCAGCTCAGGATTGTGGTTATATTTTTGTCAAGCACAAGCAGCGACCTTTCATGAAGTTGTTTTGAAAATCGAAGCGAAAAATGTATCTGCTAAAGAGTCTGCCAAGATAACCTAACAGCTAACACTAAAAGCGCATACGATTTTCCTTCTTCACATGGCCCGTAGCCTGATGGTAAAATTGCAAGAAAGAACAGAAGAAAAAGCAGCAGTAAGCCAGAAAAAGAAAACTACGGTGGAGGCTGAGTTTTATAAAACAAGCAAGGAATACTTGGACCATTTCCAGTGGTGTCAATTTAACACAGAACTAAAAGTGTTTGAATTAGAAATTGGTTGATTTACTAATCACGCAAGGTTTTATTACCAGCAGCCAAGCGAAAGTCTTGGACGAGTTTTTACTCATTTTAAACTTTGTGACAGATGAAAACATTTCTGGCTGGAATACCGAGAATCTTTCTACTGAAAATCGTTGGGTCGATTTCTTCCAGCACTTTAGTACCAATAATCTAACTTTAACAATTTTTTTACGATTATTGAGTACGTTATGTGTCTGCCTGGAAGTAACCCACCTGTGAAAAGAGTTTTTTCTCAAATGAACAAGGGGTGGACAAGTGATAAAACACAGTAGAGTGTCTCAGTAATGGAAGCTACTTTGATAACGAAGATAAATATAAATAAATCATGTACTTAACTTCACACTTTTCTAAAAACATGACCCGATATTTTAAAACAAATTTGTTCAGCCGATAAATATAAAAATACAAACTAGAATTCACGCCACTACTTACTTGCTTTGATTTATTTAAAAAAATAACAATTATAAAAAACCTTGTAAGACACTAGTAGCTTTTTTTTATTACATAATTCCGAAGATGTCCCGCTTTGACAATAAAAATAAATGGTCACGTTAGTCATGCCAGATGTACGAATTTCGAATCGTATAATGTGTTCCACTCCGAATGGATTTTGTGATAGTTACATCGAGAATCGTACACTTTTTTTTGATTACGATGCAATCTGTGATAGGGCTGATTGAACGGAACGAAGAAAACAGTTACATTGCAAACATATGCCGCAGAGTTTTCATTCAACAAAACTTTAACTAAAAGAAAATTGTGTTATACATATGTTATCAAAAAAATAGCAAAAAAAACCAGAAACAATTAATTCAATATCACATACATATTCAATAAAGTCAAATTCAGTATCACATTTAAGTCTTACATCCATACATACATACATTTAATTAAGTCTTTTGTTGTGGCTTTCTTGCATATTTTTCATCAGCTGCTGATGAAACTCTTAACTGTTTCAACTTTAAACTGTGCTCTACTGAAAAGTTTTTCGTCAGCAGAAGTTTTTCCTTCCTCCTTTCCTCCCTCGGCTTCAAAAGTCCTTTACTTCAACATACGGTCCAGCCGAAAAGTTTCAAACTTCTCGTCAAACTTCTTGCTTAAATAGTTAGTCTGTTCCTCCAAATATTTGTTTTTGAAATAATAGTCAGACTAAAACAAAAACATATAATTTATGTGTGCACTACATTCGTTTTTTTTTTTTTTAAGTTTACAAACCTTTACGTTTGTCGACTTTTTAATTTTTTTTTGGAGGCGGACGTTTTTCCTTCATTATAGAAATTGGTTGTATCGTTCTGGAATGATATTTATACACGTACATATGAAGGTAAGTAAAGATGTAGGCATTTGTTTCTCCTTTATCAATTTATCATATTTATTATTTCAGTTTCATCTGGTAAATCAAAACAAATGCCCTGCAATCTTGAGAACCGTTTCAACAGTCCCGCTGAAGTGAAAAAGCAACCTTCGTCGTACAGGAAAAATTCTGGTCAAAGTCAACATCTTTTCATCAACAGAATGGATAAAAACGCCACTCCATATCACAGTCATTTGTATTGGATCCCCAAAGTCAGCATATGAGAATGAAGTTGTGGTGTAGTTAACCCAAAAATTTAAATTCGAACTACATAATATTTACGTGTTTGACACCTAATAAAGAAAGCTACTTCAATAGATCATCCATGTTTCCGAATCAGACAACAGAGAACAGACACTAAAGAAGCACCATTAGCAATAAGAGTCTTTAATTAGAAGGTAATTGATTTCCATTCACTTCATTTAACATTCACCGGGAACAAATAAAAAGGATTGACATGATGAAAGGCAAACGGTGTGTAGTTTATGTTTTGTAATGAAAGATAAATTGGTTAAATTAAAAAGTTCTATGCTGAATTATATATAGATTCTTACAAGAGGTTTTGGAGGCTTTTCCAAATTGACTGGATCGCCCTGAAAATAATAATTTATGTAATTAGGTACGGGGTTTCTTTAACAATTTTTTACCTGTAGTGTTGCAGGCTTTTGGCTCGGAAACGTTTGAAAGTCCTCAAACAAGTACTCCTCCTCCATATTTTGAATTTCATTCTACATAATTAGATACTTAGGTATATATTTTTATAAATATTTATATATACACTTACATCAACGGCATCGCTATCCAACAAGTTGTGGTCGACAGTGAACTCTCCAGGGATTAGTGCCATCAGTCTTTCGGCCTCGGGATCTGGCGATTTTGGAGCTGCACAATCTACAGTGGCTCCTAGTTCTTTCTTGTATGTCGATGCCCTCTTTTTGGCTTGCATTTTAGTGTTTTACCATTGATTTTGAATTTGGCACACATCCTTTTTGGTATTACTATATTGATTAAATCTATATAAAAGAATTACTACATATACGAATCCTAAAACTTTAAAGAAAATACATACGAAGACAATACCTCCTTCAAGCTTGGCTTTGGAGGTGTTGGTGTCCACTCTCTACTTGTCCTCAATTATTTTTATTTTTCCTCGATAGCCTGGTGGAGGAGTATCTGCAAATCAAAAACAATTTTATGACAATATTATGCTACCTCAACCAATTATCTCACCTTGTCGGAAGAATCTCAATTCTGGGATCTCTCTCTATGCCTTTTTCTACCGTTTTGCATTTGGTAATCTTAAGAAGGCTACTTAAATACACGAATTTTTTTTGTAAATTGGACTAGAACTCTGTTTTTATTTATTTTGACACAACTATCAATTGGTTTAGCATCAGCGTATAATCAATTATCGATAAGAATTTAATCAACCTCTCTTAAGTTCCAATTAAATTTTAATTGAAACTTAACTAATCAACGTCTAAGAAACGTCTTAAGAAAATAAATAAATACGGCTGTTAGATTTTGGTACATCATTAACGATGAAAAATAAAACATATTAAGCTGGAACTGTGAAATCGAATAAAGTTTACCTAATAAAGAAAAAGAAAAAGATTTATTAATAAATGCTTATGCATAGTTTTTTCTAAGATTTGTTGCAAAATAACGTGAATATCGACTGAAAACTGAAATTTTTCATCCTATGTAGCTTAACTTTTGAACAGCTATCAGTTGTTGTAAAAAAAAGCAATTTTTCGTCTTCCGATGAGCTGGAAAATGGATCTTCGTCATTACTCGACGATTGTAAAAAGGCTTCCACGAAATCCAGCATAATTTTATCCTCATTTGCCATTTTTGTGTTGGATGTGTAGCTTTGCAAATCCGTTCTTTTTGTTTAATTATTATTTAAAATTGCACTGCTTTTCTTTTTCAATGAGGTTGAATATTTTTAACGCGTTTCTTAAAACTTTTTGCACAAAATAATTTTTCCAGCAAAGACAACAGGAAAATTTAACAACAGCTTCAACAAAACTGTCACTGCCATATGAGCGTTTGACAACTTTCTTGTATGTATTGGTATTCACTCCCTTGCACCCAAACTGAAACGGGAGTGAAAAATTCACTCCAAAAAGTGTCTCCAAACCGCATTTTGGAACATGTTTGGGAGTGATTTGGAGAATTTATCTGTCAGATCTGACAGATAAAGTCTCCAAATCACTCCCGATTTGGTTTTTGGAAAACGACATTAAAAGGTAAGTCGGAAATAATCGACTTATATGGATGCTTCGCCACTGCCAATCGGCCTTGAGCTTTTTTGATAATTTATGTGTTTAGTATTAAATCAAAAGACGGTCTGGAGATGCAATTTAAAGTGCCGATATGCGTTCAAGAAACTGTTGATAAAAGATAAAATGATAAGGGATTAAAAAAAAACGTACAAAACAAAGTGAAATCAATAAGGCAATTGATTCATTGATTCGTTAATACAACATACAAGTATTGATATCTCGATGTCTAAAAACGGATTTTAAAATGCATAAGTTTTGCAAATGCAAAGCATACTTATAGAAAATAGGAAAGAAGAACCTTTCGTACACAATAAATTTTTCAAATCAAAAAGTTTTTTTAAGTTAAACAGGAACTCCCAAATATTAAATTAAAAAAAAAAAAAACAGTCAACTACATACATATACTCGCATTGAATCGACAACTAAAGGTTTACCCTCTTTTTTACTAAGTATTTTCTCAAAAAGATAATATGGCACTTGACTCTTTTGAGTATTTTTAAATCTAGCAACCAGAATCATAGTTTATATGACGACCTGTCTATTTCGATTCTCAGAATTTTAATACCTCAAAGATAATTAAAAAAAAAAAATTATATATGTACATCTGTATGTACATTAGAAAAAAGACGAAGATAAGAAGGAATATAAAAGGTAAATTTTTTGGTTAATTTTTAACATTAAAATATATTTTAACTAAGTTTTGTTTTGTTTTCAGAAGGAAAGACAAGAAAAACAAGAAATGGCTGAAAAGTTTATGAAATGTAAGTTTCAACTTTAGAATGGTTTGATTTTTGATGGTTTTGTGTTAGGTTAAGTTAAAGTGGCGGTCAGCTAGGCCAACACACTTAGTCTCGTTGGGGCCATTGTAATACCGCAATGGATCTATTGTATACTTTTCATTGTAATGGATTCATTTTGAGCTTACAGTGAAACGGTAGAGTCGCAGGGCATCGATGTGAGTAATAGGGCCCCTACACTACTCAAACCGTTTGCGCAAACATATGTATTTTGTTTTTGTAAAAATGTTTGTGCAAACTGTTTGAGTAGTGTGTAAGTTCACATTGAACAGTAATGGCCATAAAAGTATAATTTTCATACAAACATAAATATAACTGTGGTAAATTAACAAAAAAAGTGATAAGTAAGCTACTTTTAGATGTTGGTTGAGGCCCAGGCTCACCCCCAACTGCAATGCCCACCTTAGTTAGCACATATGCAAGTACGCATTATTTTAATAAATAAATATAGCTGTGATAAAAAATAAGATATATGTGATAAATAAGTTACTTTTAGTTAAAAAAAAAAGTGTAATATTAACTCTGATATATTTATTTATTTCATATACATATAACTATAGACACGCATGAATAGCGTATACAAATCTAATTCATTTAGACTTTCTTTCTTTGTATGTGGATTTGTATAAAGTATAGTAAATGGGTATGGTACGATTCGTCATTTTTATCTCGTTTATTGTGGTTTCGCCAAAGTTGTTTCGCTTTTTAATGTTTCGCATTTTGTTGTTAGATTTTTCGTTTGTTTAGTTTATTTATTTTTCGATATTTCTCGCTTCGCTTTGCATTTGTTTCGTTTAAAGATCATTTGGCCTTTGATTACTTTACATTTTGCTTTTTTCGCTCTGTATTGTTTCGTTTTTCAATTAGTTCGCTTTTGTTTATATAGATTTTGATTATTTCGCCATCGTTTGATTGGTATTTTGCTTTTTGTGGATGAAAAAAGAGGCTAGAGGTGTAAAAATTCGCGCGAATTTAAAAAAGATAAAAATGACGAATCGTACCATACCCATTTACTATACTTTATACAAATCCACATACAAAGAAAGAAAGTCTAAATGAATTAGATTTGTATACGCTATTCATGCGTGTCTATAGTTATATGTATATGAAATAAATAAATATATCAGAGTTAATATTACACTTTTTTTTTTAACTAAAAGTAACTTATTTATCACATATATCTTATTTTTTATCACAGCTATATTTATTTATTAAAATAATGCGTACTTGCATATGTGCTAACTAAGGTGGGCATTGCAGTTGGGGGTGAGCCTGGGCCTCAACCAACATCTAAAAGTAGCTTACTTATCACTTTTTTTGTTAATTTACCACAGTTATATTTATGTTTGTATGAAAATTATACTTTTATGGCCATTACTGTTCAATGTGAACTTACACACTACTCAAACAGTTTGCACAAACATTTTTACAAAAACAAAATACATATGTTTGCGCAAACGGTTTGAGTAGTGTAGGGGCCCTATTACTCACATCGATGCCCTGCGACTCTCCCGTTTCACTGTAAGCTCAAAATGATTCCATTACGATGAAAAGTATACAATAGATCCATTGCGGTATTACAATGGCCCCAACGGGACTAAGTGTGTTGGCCTAGCTGACCGCCACTTTGACTTAACCTAACACAAAACCATCAAAAATCAAACCATTCTAAAGTTGAAACTTACATTTCATAAACTTTTCAGCCATTTCTTGTTTTTCTTGTCTTTCCTTCTGAAAACAAAACAAAACTTAGTTAAAATATCTTTTAATGTAAAAAATTAACCTTTTATATTCCTTCTTATCTTCGTCTTTTTTCTAATGTACATACAGATGTATATAATTTTTATTTTTAATTATCATTCAGGTATTAAAATTCTGAGAATCGAAATAGACAGGTCGTCATATAAACTATGATTCTGGTTGCTAGATTTAAAAATACTCAAAAGAGTCAAGTGCCATATTACCTTTTTGAGAAAATACTTAGTAAAAAAGAGGGTAAACCTTTAGTTGTCGATTCAATGCGAGTATATGTAGTTGACTGTCATTTTTTTTTTTAATTTAATATTTGGGAGTTTCTGTTTAACTTAAAAAAACTTTTTGATTTGAAAAATTTATTGTGTACGAAAGGTTCTTCTTTCCTATTTTCTATTCGTATGCTTTGCATTTGCAAAACTTATGCATTTTAAAATCCGTTTTTAGACAATACTCGTATGTTGTATTAACGAATCAATGAATCAATTGCCTTATTGACTTCACTATGTTTTGTACGTTTTTTTTAATCCCTTATCATGTTATCTTTTATCAACAATTTCTTGAATGCATATCGGCACTTTAAATTGCATCTCCTGACCGTCTTTTGATTTAATACTAAACACATAAATTATTATCAATAAAGCTCAGGACCGATTGGCAGTGGCGAAGCGTCCATATAAGTCGATTATTTCCGACTTACCTTTTGAAATTCTCATCCGAAACATCTTAGACTTCTGGCAACATGAATGAAACTTAATCATACACATGAACTCGCTGCCAACATTTTTTTAACAACTACCACTCTGCTTTCCGTTTTATTCTACACACATGTTGGCTCTTCAATTCACTCCATAAACAAACACAAAACTTTAGCAGCATACAAGGTAACCCCAAATATTACGTCTTATAAAACTTGTTGCTGGATAGAACAAATTTGTGTTCTCTCATCTCTCCTCTTTTTTCTTTTACCAAAAAATATGACGGTAGAACATCGTCTTATTTTCTTCCATAAGAAAGCATGTATTGAACAGAGAAGAGCCTAGCGCTAGGCACCTCTCTGTTCAATACATGCTTTTTTATGGAAGAAAATAACCCGGTGTTCTATCGTCATATTTTTTGGTAAATCTGTTCAGCGTTACCGCTGTGCCACTTTAGTATCAAAATGCCACTTTTTTTCAGGCTGTGCCACCGAGCTACCACCTTTCAGTCCGTGCCACTTTTTTAGCATTTCCCACAAGTAAAACTAAAGTAAGCAATTCAGAATTAAAAAAAATATTCGTAGTAATTATCAAATACTTTAAGATGAAATATTTAATTGATTGACATCAAAAATGAAAAACTTTCTATTTTGAGGCATTTAGACATCAAAATTATCAAATTTAAGATCACTTACTTAAAACTAGTCCTAAAAGGTAATTGAACAGTATAAATTTTTAGAAATAAAATCCGTCTAAGCAGGTCTTAAGGAGGGGGGTATGGGTTTTAACTTTCGAAAAGTCGATTCTTTTTTTCTATCTCTAATCTTATTGTTTAACATTTCAAAAAAATATTCTTAAAATGTTACGTCAATAGAAGCAATATTCTTAAATTTATTGTCTTATTAATCTCCTGGCCTCTAACACTCTACAACTAGTTCATAAACTTTAGACGCGTTTTTCTCAAAACTACTTTTCCAAAGTTAGTGTTCACTGTCTTTTCAAAACTACTTGAGCTATTAATTTCAAACTTAATACACATTTTTGACATATAAAATACCGCCCCCAACGTTAAGTAAAAATTGGGTAGAAACCCCCAAAAAGGCGGAATTTTTAGTAGAAAATAACAGTTTACACTTTTAATGGCCGCCAATTAATTTTTGAATGAAAAATAAAATTATCAGAGAAAGTTGGAGGAAGATTTGGTCATAATTTGGCTAATTTTTCTTAGTTTTTGATTTTCAAATAATTTCCAGCCGATTTATGGTGAACAGCGATTGGTTATTTTTTCTAATATGCTAACCATTACGCCACGGGCACCACTGCTTTAAGAGAAACAACAGGAAATTTGAGATGACAGCAAAAGATTTTGTCGAAAAAAGGCCTTGGTGTAGGCGGATAGTGTCCGTCGCACGAGCTCTTGAAACAACGTCTAGCTCTCAGGTCGCAGCATGTGCCCCCGGTTACAACAAAAACAAAAACGATCGCGTGCTTCTTCCCCCTCTCTTATGAAACAAACTTTTAGGAGAAAAATGTGAAAAGTACTTCCCTTTTAAATAAAACACATTCATTAATTATGTTATTATAGTATGTATTTTTATTCAATTTTTTTTTTGTTATCCAAAAAAAGTTTTTCGATTTCAATTTCAATTTCAATTTATTTAACAAGTAAGGAAGTACAGTAAGACAATTTAGTCTTTTATAGTACAAGATAATACAACCACAGTTTTATTTTAAACAATGAATTACAAAATTAAAAAAAAAAAAAAATACAAACATAAAGTTTGTTTAGGCTTTGTAGGGCTCAGAAACACAATTAAGTCAGGCAAGAAAGTCTTTCGCTTTTTTTACTTGTTGGAGGAACATATTCGGAGGAGGAATTGTTAAAAATCAAAATAATTGACAAACTTCCATGGCAAGAGCAAATAGACAGCGGCTATGATGCCGACCTAGACATAACAACTGATTCGCAACTGATACCTGATAGCACCTGCCCAACAATAGTTGACGAAAGCACAAATTTTCCAGATAGCTCTTACACGTCTGCAGAAGATTATTCCAATCATTCTGACTCTGATAGTAGCCTATCCGAAGACAGCTTTATAAGTTATGATAGTTTTTGCGCAGGATTAAAACGTAGCGAAACTGGCTTCAGTATGTGCACTTGCAATACATTTGTCTAAAATCATATCTTCTCCATGGATAATTAGCTTGATATTTTTGTTTTGTTGAACATATTTTTTCAACAACTATTTCCATGACCAGTACCCGTTAAAGACCATTTCAACCATTTTTAAAACCAGAGGGGAGCTGATACGGTTAAACTACCGACCATATGGCCCTGAAGAAAACAAGTGTACTCTTTGCAACCATAGAACAGTGGAAAACGTACTCCACTTCATAGGGACTTGCCCTGTACTGTCATCAATCCGTTATGCACATTGGGGAAAAAGCATTCTTAACCAAAATGAAACTATCGAAGTGCTAAATGGTTCAAACTGGAATATTCTAAGTAGTTTTGTCCTAACTGCACAAAGATATAGAAACCAAATTCTCAATGAAGCTTTCTAGTTTTTTATATATTAACTTTAAATTCAATCTAAAGTTATCGTTAACACTTTTTCAATTTATTTAATTTAAATCAATGAAGTCTTTTTATTTTTAAAGTATGTAAATTTAAACTTTGTTTAGATAATAAGTACTCTCTTTTTCGGGCTGACGGCACAGTCCAATGCTCTAATATTGTGAAAAATGTAAACCAAAGACAAATTAATATTTTTTCTTGTTTTTCTTGTCTTTCCTTCTTAAAAAAAAACTTCAGTAATGTATCTATTTATTTTTAAAATTTACCTATTATATTCCTTCTTATATTTTTAATTTAATTTTCTTCTCCTGCTTTCGACTTTTTTCTAAGTATGTAGATTTGTAAATGAAATCTATCTAAAATTCTGAAAATCTAAAAGAAACGTGTCGTCATTGAAACTAGAGAATCCAAGGCTGCTAGATTAAAATGTACTCAAAATAGTCAAGTGTAATATTATTTTTTTGAGAAAATGCTTAGTGAAAAAATGAGGGTTAAGCACTAGTCACACACGGCTAAGTGGTGGCCAGCGGAGAGCGGAGACTCCAGTAGCCCCTTTTTCCATACGCTGATCAGCTTTAAAAAAACCTTTAATTATCGATTCAATGCGGGTTTATTTTAGTAGTTGACTGTCAGTTTTCTTAAATTCAATATTTGGAAATTTCTGTTTGACTGATTACAAAGTGTTTTTCTCCCCCATTTGCTACTGGTATGCTTTGGAAGCAGTTTGAATCCGTTTCTAGACATCGAATTGAGGTATTGAAAATGAACTAAGAGATGTGTATTGACAAATTTCAATTAGTTCGCAACTAATGTTTTTTTTTTAAAGAATTCGCATTTTGAACTGTGGACTAACTCTTTGTTATCACTGCACATAAAATGATCTATCACAGCAATACTACGTGTGCAACAAGGAAGCTTGATACACTCTGCCGAATGACGTTTTCATTATTCCACATGCCACTCTTGCTAACGTGATTTGAAAATACTCAATAGAGCCAAGTCAAGTGTCATATACAGCTGCGGTCAAAATTATAGTAGTATAGAGCATAAGAAACTACAAAATTGAAAAAAACTTATCCGTCAATTCTAATTTAAAAAACCAATAACGTGGTTTTCAAAGTGGGGTTTTAAGCTTTTATCTACAAAAAAAAAAAAACGTTAGTCTCTATTATTTTAAATCCTTATTCGTTTTCGTACCGCGAACGTCATCATTCCGATGAGTAAGAATTTTATTATATGTATATTGTGCTTTTGTTCATTTATATGACATTTTATTTGCGAGGTTATACTTCATCTTTTCAATGTCTGTAATCCAAGACGCAATCAGTTTATTTACTATTCTTTTTTTTTAAGTCAGCCTCAAAAAGTCTTTGAATATTTTCTGTAATTCTCAAGAACATTTCCGAGGGAACTCTTAGGGAACCATACTCAGCACATGCGTTGCTACTCATATATGCTCTCAATTCTATGAGTATAGCATTATCTGTAATAAGTTGTGATGTGTCCATCATAATGTTGAGCAAACTGCGCAGTTTATTTTTTTCTCTAATTTCCTTGCAGCGAATCCTGCGTAATACACAGCTGCTGCTTTCTGAATTTCTTTAGAGCATACAAGGTTCTGTTTGTTGCTTTCGTCGATCATTTCATTATACTGCGTACTGCCCCTCTTCTGTTCCCAGGTTCTCTTCATTGTCATCCGAAGCACTTTGTATATCTTCTTCATTGCAAAATTGGCCAGTAAGTTGTCTCCGATGAACTCCTTTCTCTCATTTTTTTTTTCCAATTTCTTCGTCGCAGTTACTTCAGCCCCTTCCAGTAATGTTTCAGCGTTAGCATCTTCATAACCGGAATGTTTTGCTGGATGTAAATGCGAGAAGATTAACTGTTTAAGATTTCATATAAATCTCATTACCGAAGGATTTTGTTTATAGGAACCTCTATTCGATCGCATTATCAAAAATAAATTTTCGGCGACATATACATATATAAAACTGCATGTTTCTTCCGTAGCTCACAATCCCCAACAGCGTTTCCTGAAGTCCTTTGAAGCATAGGGGAATTTTTATCCTGCTGGTAGACTTCCAAGTAAGTATCTGTGGGGAACGGGAAAACACAATACATACAAAAATAATAAACATAATGTAATCACATAAGAACATTACCAATAAATAAAATACCTACTATAATAATACCTGAAATAATAACACAAAAAAATACATAACACTTACCTTTTTTATAATAAAACACCCTAGTAATACATTCCACCAGCTATAATAAAACATATATAATACTTACCTTTTGCACATAATAAAATAAACATAATACCATAAACATGATCTAAACACATAATATTTTTCTTCTCAATAATAACAACGACCTATAATACTTATTTACAACCTATAATACAAACCCTAATACACTTAATAATAATGGAAATACATAATACAACCTACTATAATACTCACCTGAAATAAATAAATAACACAATTAATACTTACCAACCATAATAATAATATCACTCATCATAATAACTCAATAATAACTCATCATAATTACCTGACCCACCCTACTTGCCTTTCAATAATCCAAATTGCATTATTGAAAATAATGCGTAACATGTACAAAGGTGAATACATACCTTGCCTAGCAACCACCGGCTAGCTTATCTCCACCCGCAAGTGGAAGATTTGCCGATTAAAGATAAGCCGCAAGAGTGGCCGCTAACCGATGGTGTGATCTTGTCATGTATACCAACCCAACTGTAACGACTATGTACCAGGGTTGCAAAAGTCGATACGATTGTACTTTTTTCGATACACTTCACTTTGCTTCAGTACACAAATACACTCGTACTAGATTCGATACAATTTCGCACTTCCACTGTATGTTTTACATAAGATGCGAAGTTAGGTTGAGGCAAGAAAAAAATCGTATAGGACGGGGGAGGAGGAGAGGGTCTATCACCTTCCGTTTTGACAGGAGGCGCAATTTTATAAAAATTCACTTAATATGAAAATTATTCAAAACTAGCTATGGCACCTACCTACGTACTATATAAATGTTTTTGAAAGCTTATATTTTGTTGTTTTAACTTTAAAGTTTATTTCAAGCTGTTATAGTGAATGATTTTTGAATAAATAAATCTCAAATTAAAAAAGATGAAAAAAAAAATATTATTATTTTTTTTTTTTTAATAAAATTTTACAATATTTTGCATTTTCAAAGGTAAGGTTTTTTTCACAAATTTAATGCTCTGATCAATTATGTGTCAAATACTGTCAAACCGGATGTAAACAGCTTTCTTAGTTTTGGAATAATTAAAAAACGGAAGAAAGGTCGAGATAAAAAGAATAATAACCCTAAAAATGGGTTTTCTATAAAAAGTACCTTCCGTTTTTTTTCAATGTCTCAAAAACGAAAAAATTGTTTGCATTTGTTTTTTAGTATTTGAATCAATTGTAAAAAGAGCATTGAATATCTAACAAAAATGCGAATCTTAGCACAGCAATTTTTAAAAAAATTTAATTTAATGACAAAATAGCTATTTGAAATTTTTTTCAAAATTTGTACATACTCTGAAATCCGATTTATCAGAAACCATTCACTCAAACTACTTGAACTAAGAAATTTATTCAAGAACGAAGCATCAGCTTTCAAAACGATTGTAGCACGTGTCGTAGGTAACTTAATTTGTTGTAATTTTTTTTTATAAAAATGCCCCTCCCACCTAAACATAGGGTTATAGACCCCCTCCCATATGACTTTTTGCTTGATTCGACCCAACCTATCTGTCCTGGGCTCTTGTCGCATCGTATGCAAGACATCCTGTATATTGAAAGAAAGAAATTATAAACATATATCAGATTTTAAGTCTAAAGTAGAAGCATTTTATGTATCATTCCTAGAAGATTTAAGAAAAAAGATTGATTTTGATAATGATTTTCTTGACTCCTTAAAATATCTTTAGCCAAATTAAGTTATTTCTGGTGAATTTCCTTTCATAGTCTCATTTATTGTAAATTATTTTCCAAATGAAAAGAAAAACATAGAATCAATAAATAATGAATTTAGAGCATTAGCTGATTGGGAGGAGTTTAAAAAAATCCAAAACTATAACATATCTGAATTCTGGGCTGAAGTAACGCAGGTAAAAAACCAATGCTGTAAATGTTTGCCTAGAAACATTTATTGAATTGCTCCAGGTGTTTTTTCAACCGCACATTGATAAGCAAATGTTGAGAGAATATTTTCATTTCAAAATATTTTAAGAATATAGAAAACTTTTACAATCTTTTACATGTAAAGATCTTATTGAAACAAAAAATTTAATAAAAGATCATTCTTGCCACAGTATTATACATAAAATAGACAATAAAATACTATCATCAAATGTGTAAAATATTCCTCTTAAACAAGAACACCTCTTGGAATGAAAAAAAAGTAATATATAGTAGGTTTATTTACTCGTACTGTCGTACCGTCTCACTTTTGATTACAATCTTGAATTGAAATCGATAAGTTTCTTATTTATACTTAAGAAAGTTAAATTTTTTTTATTTATTATATATCTTAAAATCCATACTATGTTGCTGTTTTCCTTTATGAAAGAAACTAAGTTTTTGAATTATTGTTCAATAAAACTTGAAAAAATGGCAAAAGTACAATTCGATACGCTTTTTCTTTTGCTTTCGATACAATTCTTAAAGACGATTTTTCATCCCTGCTATGTACATGTACAACGGTCGAGTTGGTACATGACAAGTTCAGCTGAGCCATCGAAGTAGGTCAAACTAGACAATCGATTGCGGCATTTGAAAGAGTGAACACCTGTGAGACAAAAAGAAAGAAGAAAAGAAATTGAAAAATTGTGCGTGATAGTATAATTCGGTGCTGAAAAGAATAGAAAAGTCAAAAGTGCAGTAAATCGAAGCATTGATCTATTGAATTAGAGTAATTAAAAGGAAGTTAATGAACCTAAAACAAACCCGGAAGAAGTAAAAAAAAAAGAAAAAGAAAAAAAAATACAAGCTATTGTGCGGGAGAAGAAAGAAAAAATACATAAGAAAAAGTGATCTGTGCCAAATAGAAAAAGGGAAATTAGTAAAAGAAATAGAAAAAAAACCCGATAAACAAATTTTTAGGAAATATGAAAACCTAGACCGAAACAAAAAAAAAACTAATTATATAAAAATAGTGCAAAGCTACGTCATTCGTAGATCTGGGGTAGAAACTAATCAAGTTTGAAAAAAAAGGAATTCAGTCGCATTCCCCAACACCTGCCTCATCTCATCATCCTATTCAAAATCATCATCATCTATACAACATCATCAACACCAGCATCATCATCTTCAACACCATCCAACTCATCATCATCATCCAAACACATCATCCTAGAAATAAAGTGTCCCAGTGTTGTATCCCTTCCCTGATTTATCCCGACATATAATTTCCCTCTGCAAACCCCCCCCCCCCCCCCCCTCCGGTCTATCCCAGTGTTAACTTTTAGTGTCAGTGAAATTGTTACGTTACCTGTGATAGAATTAAAAAAAAAAAAGGAAATGTTAATAATAATTTATAAAAAAAAAGTAAAAAGAAAACAAAGTAAATAACTAATAAACAGAGATTAGAGGTGGCAAATTGGCTGGAAATAAAAAAAAAAAGGGAAAGAAAATTACTAAAAATAATCACAGAAGAACAGTTTTTTTTTTAAATTTATGTGCGGTGACCCCCTCCAAAACCAAAACAAAATCTTTTCTTTTATAAATTCGTTATAGCAGCTGAGTTCCGGAATCCAAGTTCCAAGGTGGTGCACCACATTGGCCGAGAGGATAGAAATGCTGAGTAAGTTTTGTTTTTTTTTATAATCATCTTTATAATATTTGATTTGCATAATCGGGTGAATTTTTTTTGTTTTTGGTGGGAAAAGTGTTGCCATCTGCTAAAAGTAAAAAAAAAGATCTTATTAAATACACTACGTCTTAAGGAAATCATGCATAAATTTTACCTTAATAATTTGGAACAGAGTTGCCATCGGCTTGAAACACAGACTCTTGATTAAATGCGTTATTTTTTTAAAAAGAAAAACAGAATAATATATTGTAAATTACTTATATTTAATTTTGAAAAGGAAAGAGTTGCCATCTTCCAGAAAAACCGGAGAAATTTATTGAATATATAATATTTTATCTGCCACATTTAAAAAAAAAGAGAGAGTTGCCATCTGAAAAAAAAAAATAAGCATTTCAAAGAAATAATCTATATAATATAATATAATGTAAAATTAGAATAAACATTTTTACCTTTGTTTACCATTTTATTGAATTGCCATCTGAAAAAAAAAAATTTTTAATTTTAATACTCCTTCAACTATATAAAGAGATGGAGTAAGTAAATTTAAATTTGGATTTTTTTTAATTTAAATTAATTAATAAATTAATTAATAAAAATTAGTTAAATTAATGAATTGAAATTAAAACGAATTAATGAATTAGACAATAAAAAATTTTTTATAACGATTTTAAAACATGACTTTTTGATGAAGACAGGTTAAAGAATGAGGAGCTAAAGGGGCTAAACAGGAGGTAAGCTGGTGGTTAAAGGACAGGGGCGGTAGGTAGTTTTTTTTTTTGGATAAGGGGCTACCACACATCCATTGAGGTAGTGGTAGCGATGGTAGTATCCCACATGGATACGAGGGTGGGAAAATCCTTCCAGGTCCAACTACATCTGGACCCTACCCCTACTGGACCGACACATAGTCCCAACGGACATCGGTCCCTTCAATTTTTTTTACGAAATTTAAAGGCATGAAAATTCGTAACGACAGTCCAGTGCTGCGGCTCCAAGAACCCACCCCGCCGAAGAGCTAGGCCCTAACCTTCAAGCATGCCAAAAGGGGGTCGTAGCCTGGACACCCCTCTCTTTCCTGCTGCCCGGATCAGCCTCATGTGCCTGTAGCCATGGGGTGGTAAGGGTGGTCTCCTGGGGAAGAGAGGGGCAAAGGTCAATTTCGTTACATATCTACTCTCTTGCTTTAAATAGATTCTATAGTGTTTGTCGTAGCCGATATTAAGTTTTGATTGGGATTTTTTGAATAGAGCTGTCCTGTGTTGAGTGCATCAAAAAGATTATTCATTCTCAATCTCAACCTTCTTTCTTCTCCTCCGTTTTAAATCAATCCAAATGCAATGCACACTGCACACATTATTCCAGTGTAAACATTGAAACTGAATATTTGCGTGGCCAATTTAATTGACATTTTTTTAATGACTTGGGTTTATATGGGCTTCGGTTAGTTTATAACACACTTGGAAGTTTCCTTTGCTATCTTCTTCATAAACCTATTTTATTACATCCCAGTCAATAGTTTTTCGTCTTGAATTATTATTTTATGACTCAATAAAATATTACGCACACACTTAAACATATGTGGGTAGTCACGCTTCATGCAGCAACATTTTTTGATCATTTACCAATGTGTATTTTGAATGTGGTGTCGATCGTATTATGGTATATGCTCCATAATTGTTTGCTCCTTGGTCACCACTTGTTGTGACAACTGTTTCTTTAGCAGCATCGACCACCATTTTTGATAACATATCTCCATTTGGTGAGCTAGAATGCAATTGTTTGCTTCCAATTTTTATTCAGTCCTCTTAAAGTGAAAACCATGAGTTAGTTTGCTATTTTATTGAAGACTCCAAATTTTCGGAAGTCTGTCAATCCAACAAGTTCGTCATCTTTGCTGTTGTGCTCCAATGCTCATCTCATAGAAAAGAAGCACGCATTTTTTGTTTTTTTTCCATAGCATGCTTTTTGCTCTTTCAGCTGGATCGTCCTTACAGAAGGGCATTTCAAATCCCGATTTCAATAAAAATCGGTAATATGATGGTGATCTATAATGAAGTTTTATAAAAAACTCTTCTTTTGGCTTCCACGGAGCATTCGTATGGAAAAGCATCCGTATGGAAAAGCTGCGTTATTATAAAATTTCGCACTTCCTCACTAAAATCCGCCATCTTCATATTCAAACCTTTCTTGAGGTTATATGCGGGTGTAGTCTTATATTTTATGGGCTTTGCGTGAGTTGAAGGTCTTTTGTTTGTTTTTGGTGTTGTTTGCGGGAATAAGGATCGGGGTTTAAAACGAGGCGATGACTGAGTTTTATTTTGAACTTCTGATAAATTGTTTGCAGTCAGATCGCTTGTCGAGCAAGATAATGGGTCTTCTGTTTGTTGATGCTCAGACGCAGATGCAACCATTGAGCTTCTTTGCATTGAAAATTTAAATGCATTCATTATAAACTCGTATGTTGAGTCGACGAAGGATTTTGTGCAGTCACAAATCAGAGAATGTGATATGAACTCGCATATCAAACTACTCCTTTCTTCGCAAGTGAAACTAGCTCACAAATATTATTGCTTACCTCACAACACTCAAACAATTTTCTTATACATATTTTAATTTTAATTTTATTTTAATTAAAATAATCAAATTAAAATTAAATGTAATTGAATAATGTAACGGTCAGATGCTTTAAATATGAATGGGATCTTCCTTTCTCCTAATTTTTCACGTTAAATATAAGACTACAGTAATTGTTCTCTTTTTCATGAGATTGAGTAGTGGAGTGAAAAGCATGTTTTGATCACGTGTATGCTACATTTTCTAATAAACGTCCTTTAAATTCATCAATATCATACATTTAATTGTTTCTACCTACCCTAAAAATTCGAGAATCGTGAGTACTTCCCTTCCAACGACACACGGTATCTCGAAATTTTAGGGCTGAGTCACACACAATTTGTGCATTAAGCGAGCAGAATCCTCTCCGGTTGATAAAATTTTGTCCTGCTGGTCCTGCAACTTTGGGAATTTTAATGTGGGTTAAGTCTATAGCCCCGATGACACATGGGAAACCTCGAATCTGCATGAGGCCATTGATCTTGTTTATTTGCTCTGACGTTTGCGTTGGCATTGCAATGAAGAGTGCACTCTCTGAAGCAAGCGCGCTTGCAACCTTGTTGCAAATAACACGAAGAGTAGACTGGCTGAATCCGTGAATGTCAGCGCCATCATCTTGCATCTACAGAAAATAAACTTATTTAAAATAAATACATCTAAGGCACTATAAAATACATAATATACCTTATTTTATCCCCAATATATAATAGCTGCCATCAATTGTAAATCAACAGGAATATGGCCTCCTCGTTTCGATCCTTTCAAATGAGTTTTCATAAGGTTTATGATTTTCTTCATATTTGATTCAGAAAATCTATATTTCTGCATAAATAATGATTCCTTAAGCTTCATCGGATCAACTTCTTTTTTTGTAGACTTTTTGCGCACTACTTCTTTTAGTTGAAAACGCATTTACTACATCCAAACAATGTTTAAAACTAATGTTATTTGAGTACATTTTCATTTTATTTAATTAAATAATTAATTATAATATAAAATAAACAATTCCGTAAGCAACAGCTGAATGCATGTAATGGCTCGCCTCGCGGGCCTCAATATTTTAACCCTTTTTCCTTAGGGTTAAGCTGCTCATGGTAATATGGAAACAGCAATTGTTTTTCTAACTTCAAATTATTTGATATTGAACTATAAAGTAATACAGTACATAACTTACAGTAAGGAAACGTAGAAGTCATTCCAACCCAAAAATAAAAAACAAATTTTGCAAACTAAAAAGTGTCTAGTCTTAATTAACTAGTAGTTTTAAAATCACCATAAATCTGTACTATACCTTTAATAATTTCCTCCAAAGGATCTTTTTTTCTTTTCCATGTTTCTCCTCCATTGGTATTCGATAACCCAATCAGCAAAATTTTTTGATTAGTTGTCGTTATAAAAGCATCTCTTCAAAACTCTCCATTTGGGATTTGATTCTTTGAGTGTGCGGTCCAACCTCCGACAAAAAGGGCGGGATTGTGTGGATCGCTGTGGTTTAAATTTTTTTTGTATGTAACCATGCTCACTCCAACAATCATACGCCCTCCAAAAGTCCGTGTGAATAGTGGTTCCCGGTTTCAAATGCTTTTTTATAAGAGGGCTCAATACCTAAAAAATAGAATTTATTAGTTCAGAAACCGTGTAATGAAAAATAATTTACCTCAGCACTTCTTATGTTATCAGTGCAAACTTCTAACCTAAGGTCCTCCAACCCATCCATCCTCAATCAAGCCAAGATCCCAATGTCCTCCACACGACTTATAAGATAAAATGATTAAATTGAATTTGAGTAAATTTAAATATAAGTAAAACACTTCACCTTTATTATATTTTCTGCGTCCAAACTTGCTCTCGTCAATCTGGACAACTCTTCCAGGGCCTCCAATTTTTTCCTCATTTTCTATAGTCTCCAAAAAAATTTCCACTATCACCTCTCGGTGGTAACGATACCAATCGGCTATAGTCCTCGAGGATATAAAAGATGATACAGGGGATGTATAATTGTATAGTTCTCCATCTGAACATCTTCATAAGAACTTTTCTTTGCAAAAAAGTACATTAAGAAGAACACCCTCGAAACAGGTATCTGAGATTGCTCAAACCATGTACCATTTGCACGAGAAATGCTCTTCTTGCCATGACAAACTCCCTTGCTGCATTGAAAATTTCAAATAAGGTTGTTTCTTGTATATACCTTCTAGGACATCTATGCAACCTACAGTTTTTTTCAGCTGGAAGCAAGCCACGTTCCTCGGCAAAATTGACTGCATCAGCCTCTACTGCCGTCCCACAACCCAATATATAGAAGTTCCTTAAAGAGTTGAAAACAATTAATAATAGCTGTATTATTTGCTGTACATATGTGAATACTATATTTTTTATACATACAATTGACTTCTTAAATTATCCGTCTGCGGTTGTAGGATTTCGTTGTCGGATGAATCTAATTCCCGGTGAGATGGTCCAGCTACACTTGTACTTTCCATTTTTTTTGCGATTTGCGAATGCAAAATTTCATTTTCAACCGTTAAAATAACAGTTTCTTATTCAATAATAAACAAACTCAATAACGGCTTCAAAATTTAACAAAAAAAAAAAACAAACAATTCGTAATAAAATTCCAAAAACAAACCTTATCTGGTATCACTGAAACAAAAGGAACTGTCAAAATACAGCCATGAATTAAATGTCATTAGAAAGAAAAACACATTGTTCTGTGTTTTACAGTGAAAAGTTCACAACTTTAATAGATGAGTTATAATAGGAGTATTCATGCATCAGCATAAAACCCGCGTAAACCGTGTAGTCTGTGTAAGTTTACCAGATGGTAAAAGAATTGTCAAATTTTGTATGGAAAATATTTTATACAAATTTGGTAAGACTACGCAAGAAATTCAATGCGGAAACGAGATGGTAAAACGGGTAAAACTACACAAAAATCTTTTTTGACATTTCGAAAGAAACGTTTCAGTTAAGTTGAAAATAGAAGTAGGTACTTTTTATCAAACAAAAAATAAAATATTTGAGTATTACAAATAAATATGGAAATGAGCGGAGTAAGTAAATAAAAACAAAGTTTTGAATAAAGCATAAGATAACTATTTAATTCCAGAATGAAGAAAACAAAATACTGAAACGCCGCCATCGGCTTCGGTGACCTCATCGTTTGAGTCAGGAAGAGACTCGCTCACTTTTAGAGGCTATACCAGAGGACGTGAAAAAGGATCCTGAACTATTTGAGGTATGTAAAAATTCTTTCTACCCACTCTTCACAAATGGTTTGCATTTCTTTACTTTTATTTTATCAATTCGTTTTTCTTTCAGAAACCGACTGCCAGAAGTCTCCAAAAGTTTTGAATATCAACTGGGAGTGCATAAAAGCCAAAATGAGATATTTAAAAGGGACGTGTCTGAATGTTGTAACCTGGAAAGGACAAACAGGTGCTAGTCTTTTGGCAGATTTCGAAGGAGGTAGTGTGGCAGATTATATTAAAAATATATGCCCTTATTTTGAGTTGTTGGAAAGCATTTTTGGGAGCAGGAAAAATATTGCTAAGAAAACTGTTTTCGGAACCAGTTATGAAGCGGATAATATTATTGAAGAAGTGCAAGAATGGTATGCAACAGATGACGATATGAATTTTTCGGTTTCATACTATCCGGAAGTTGTAGAAGTTGGGGATCGTGCGATCCCAACAAATAATCTCCCTATTGAGCCGCCAGAGAGTGGCATTATTCTAAGCAAGCTCAAAGGTATATTCTTTATAAAGCCCTACGCAAATCAGCGTAATAGGTAAGTGCGTGCGATGCGATTGCGTTAAGTAAAACCTCCATAAGGTAACATGCGGGTAGCGGTGACCGGGTAACTGGCTCATCCACAATGTGCAGCACTTTCATGTTCAATATTCAATATTTAGCATCCATAACTAAAAAATGTTCACGTAATTAACACATTTTCTATAAAAAGCTAAAATCACCTTTAAATTTGCGACGAGTTTTGTAGTTGACAATCCAATTGTACAGACAATTCAAGTGTTTTTTTTTTTCCTTGTAATCCTTGCCAAAGTTGTCTGCCAAATAAATAAATTTGCAAATATTCTTCAAACTGGGTCTGCAAATTTATTTATTGGCAGACATTTGCGAAAACGCCAGAAAAAAAAAAAAATTGTGTACACACGATTGCCACATCTGCAAACAAATTAGCAGCCAAATAGTTTTGCTGCAAATTCATTTGATGTATACCTACTTACGGCGTTTTTTAAACAATTTTTTACCTGCAGTTAGGGTTACCATTTCAGAAAAAGACAAAATGGTTACTTTGAGTTTTGCTAAGTGGGACAGTTGGGTTTTAGGGGGACAAAATTAAAAAAAATCCACTTTTTTAGTTTGAGAAATAAATAAAAAACAACTTAATTTTTATTATACCTTTGGTTTTTATTAAAAAATAAATAGAAAAAAAAAAGATTTAAAAAAGGAACATAGGCTCAGGTATTCATGTTTTCCTATACACATTCATTGAGATAAAGGTAAGAATAAATCCTTTACAAATTATATTTATCTCCAGATTTTATTTTTTGTAACAAACTGTCATTTCCATATATAAATTTGTAAAAGTCATTGCAACTCAATTTGTAGTTATAGTAGTATATGTGACCAGAAACATTAAAATATGACAAAAACATATCTTTCTAAATAAAATTTATGTATAAAATGAATGTATCCAGTTGTAGGGAAATTCAAAGTTATGATGGAAGTATCCACAGAATTACTTAAGAAAACAATTAGAACAGAAAATTCTATATTTAAGAACGCAGTTTTTTAATAAAATGGTGAAAAATTAAGGATGTGTAAAAAAGGGGGACATTTGCGTCCCCCTTAATCATTTCCTGTTTTGGGGGACTAGTTTCTTGTTGAGATGAAAATGAAGGACTGTCCCCCTAAAAGGGGGACGAATGGTAACCCTACCTGCAGTGTTGCAGGCTTCTGGCTTGGAATCGTTTGAAAGTCCTCAAACAAGTACTCCTCCTCATATTTTGAATTTTATTCTACGTAATTAGATACTTGAGTATATATTTTTAAAAATATTTTTATATGCACTTACATCAACGGCATCGCAATCGAATAAGTTCTGGTCGACAGTGAACTCTCCAGGTATTAGTGCCATTAGTCTTTCGCCCTCGTGATCTGGCGATTTTGGAGCTGCACCATCTCCAGTGGTTTCTCGTTCTTTCTTATATGTCGATGACCTCTTTTTCGTTTGGATTTTTGTTTTTCGCCATTGACTTTGAATTTGGCACACATCTTTTTTGGAGTTACTACATTGATTGAATCTTTGTTAAAGAATTATAAAATATACGAATCCTAAAACTTTAAAGTAAACACATACGAAGACAAAATCTCCCTCCAAGCTTCCCGCTTGGCTTTGAAGCTATTGGTGTCCACTCTCTTGTCCTCAATTATTTTTATTTTTTGTGGTGGAGGAATATCTGCAAATCAAAAACATTTTTATGACAGTATTATGCTACCTTAACCAATTATCTTACCTTGTCGGAAGAATCCCAATTCTGGGATCTCTCTCTATGCCTTTTGCTTCCGTTTTCCATTCGGTAATCTTAAGAAGGCTACTTAAATATACAAATTATTTTTGTTTTGATTTTCCGAATTTGCTTACAAACGAATTGTTGTCAAAACGCAGTTTAAATTGGACTAGATTTTTGTTTTTACTACTTTATTTTGACACAACTATCAATTAGTTTAGTATCAGCGCAGAATCGATTATCGATAAGAATTTAATCAACCTCTCTTAAGTTCCAATTAAATTTTAATTGAAACTTAACTAATCGACATCTAAGAGACGTCTCAAGAAAATCTAATAAATACGGCTGTAAGTGATTATCTTTGTACTAAAACTAGTTTGGTGTGCGAAATCATGCTACCATAAAGGAAAGTAGAGCCTTACATTCTCAGTCTTAACCAATGAATGACAACTCAATACTCAAAATCAAATGTTATGTATGCGCTAAAACACGCTTAAAACACGCATATCGCCCTTTTAGCTTTTCAACCCTTATTCACTGAAGAAAAGTGATTATAAATACGATTTTTGTTTTATACCCTTTTCACACTGCACGGAAATCCGGATTTTGATTTTGATTTGGGTGGTACTAGATTCAACCCATTCACACTGCCGAAAGTACAAGAGTAGATTTTGTTTGACAGTTGTCACTGTCAAGTTGTGTTGATAAAATTATTTTTAGAAAGCTGGTGAAAAAATATTTCAATGCCTTTTTATTTAAAACTTAAAACGTGGTTTACGCTTTTGCTGCAGAGCAACATAAATGCACCGAGTTCTGCTAACAAAATTACAACTCAATAGTGGTTACAACACCTGGTCGTCTATTGGATCATCCGGACGCAACTAAATCTTATTCTGTTTGCATTCTCATAGAACATGGATCAAGTTCACCATAACTGGTGTTTGCGCAAGAATCCCAACCGACTGACCTCTGGAGTGCGCAACAAACAAAAAGCTTAATTGAGGAGCAGTGCATTTCAAATATTCGCAAACAATATCGAGCAGCGACGAAGTCTACAAGAGCCAACTGCTTACTTTTCATCCAACGCTGATTTACAGAATGCTTTGGCTGATGATTATCTGGTCGAGATGGACGAATACAACGATGAGTTGCATTCTAATTTAAAGTTAACCCAAGGAAGCCATAGGTTGTCACGCAAGGACATAGATGCTCCTACAAGTCCATGGCCATATGCTGCTTTCCAAAGATTAAGTAGACGAAAGTATTATTATCTCAAAGATGTTCAATCTGGACGAGTTTATTTCGCTGGAATTGCTTTGTACGGCTCAACGGCAGATGCGGCAGCATCCTGGCCTGCCGCGCGGTTTGGTGGCGATACTTCTCTATTATGATGGTCATAAGGCAATAGCGTGTTCATTAAGAAATTTGTTCCAAGCTAGCAGCGGCGTTTCATGGTGTACGGATGCTCTTAAAGAAGTGAGTAAAGAATATCGGTGATTAAGGAGACATGTTGATGATTTCCTTGCAGGTAACCTTTTTGATATCTTCGTTTGTCAAAGAACTTGTTGAAGAATCCAGCGTATTGGGCCGAGTTATTGAGCTTTTGGAGCAGCTTGACATCTATATTCATTCGACACTAGTTTTTTGCAACTCCAAGAAGATAACGAACGCATTGTCCAAAATTTACCAATAATCAACAAGACTGGCTAGGCCCAACACATACACGAAACACTGCAGTCGAACAACAATTGGGAATGAAACAATCGACTGAAATCGACAGAAACTCTTCAGTTCTCTTCTACAAAAGTGATCGACAGACACGAACAACTTGTGGACGAGGCGATATCACTCAACGTTTTGGATTTCATTCATTATTTTCTCCTGCAAAAGGAAATACTTTTCAAGTAAGTTGACAAGATAAAGGCCATGAATGTTATAATGAAGTTGATTTTATCCTTAGGTCTGAATTCTTCTACCGCCGTGTTCACTCCTTGTTTATAGACTTCATCGACTTCAAAGGTATTTATGCGCTCAAAAGACGATAAGTCAACTCATTACTTTCATTTTTTACTGCAGGTCACAACAAATAAAATGTTCTGTATTTGATATTCCATATAAACATTAAAGCATTTCTCCATACTTTGTTATTATGTGCTTCTTGTATCTTAAAATTCTGCAACAAAAATATTAAAAAATAATAAAGAGAACAAAAATTTTTCTAACATAACTTTTAATAGGTATTTCAATTTAGCTAAAAACATCAGGTTAAATTTTTTTTGTAGCTAGCAGCAACACTTCACCGATAGTTAAGGGTTTTGAGTTCTCAATTTGCATCCACGATGTTAATTAATCCTGGAATTCCAACTACGTTCCCATCAATCGATGAATTTTCGCTGTCCACATACCAACAGTGAAAATTTTTTCCGGATCCCAGCCTCATTTATATTTCTTATCTTGCCAACTTTGTTCTCCTTAATGTAGAGCGAGTTTCCAAGTCCTGTGCGGAAAGCGGCATTGTGGAGGAGTTCAACTGATTGTTTTCTCATAGCCAGAGCTAAAATTATATTCATCCCTTCCAAGGAGGGTTTTCTTTTATTAAACGTAGCTGGATTTAGCATTTATTTCCACTTGCAGATTCTGTTTTTGACAAAATTTCGTTCAAATGATCTCTCTTGTGGAGATTTGCTCAAGAGCTAAAAAGAATCAGTTAAACTAAACATCATCTCTATGTATTGACTGTTTACCATTTGCCAATGCAATATAAGCTTGCAATATGTGATGAATCATCAGTTCCTCGATTGTTGTTGCCACTTGTTTTCGGTGTTTCGAACTGCTCATTTTCAGCTGTATTTTGAACGTTTTCCAAAAGCGTTGGTTTAGTTTCATTTGTCTGACAACTGGACTCGTAAATATCTCCAATGCTTTCTGCCATTGAGTTTCCAAGACGCTGTGAAGTTTTTCGCTAATGTCGGCTCTTAGAACGAAAACAAACAGATTACACAAATGGAACAAAAAAGTATATTCTGTGAGAATACCTCTCAGTTCTGTAAATATATATCGATGCATTTGCCAATTGAATTCGGTAAAGATGCTTCTTTCTTCTAGTTTTATTTTCTTGCAGTAAGTTGAGTTCTTGTTAATTTTTTTTTATTTATCAATTCTATTTGTTTCATTGCACGTTTGGCTATCAAACGTTCTCGGTCACATCATTCTTGCTTCACAGTTTCTTCAACTTTGTCCAACTGTGCCTGGAATTCTTTCAGCTTCTGTACAACGACAACTTCAAGTTGCTGTTGGTTGTGCAGCTCCAGCCATTGACGTTGGCTTTCCAACTCTTTTTTTTTTGTAGTGATTTCTATAACAGAAGAATAATTTTTTAGTTGACATTTTTATGGTACAAAAATATTACCGCTTTCTCAGTCAGTGAAGAGATTTTTTCGTTTAAAGACTTCCTCTTTTCCTCTAGATTATCCGCATGATTCTTTTGTTTCTGCATTAATTCCTGCGCCTCTTCTTTGTGGGCTTTAAGAGATTCAATCTGTTTTTCCAGGTCTTCGCAACCAGTAGCATTCTAAGACATAAATAATAATGATTTAAAATATTCAGCTTAACTTGAACAAAATGAAACGATTAATTAAATAAATAATAAAAACTTACCTCATAAACAATTTTCCAAAAATATTTATACTTTTCTGACACAACAACATGTCAGCAACTAAACTGTTCGATTTCTATAGTAAAATAAAAAATTCGATGACAAGTGTCAGGTTTCTTAAGAATTGTTGTTGTTTTTTCTGATAGTTCATTTTCGTTCGCTGTTTTTAGGCTTGTTCCATTTCACCATTATTAAGTTTTACTACATTTTGGAGGAGATTTTGTGGAAATCTGAAAAAAATGGACCAGAAAAAATGTAAATTTTGTATGGAGAAACTAGTCGATTTTTTTGAGATTTCGGCTTTTTACTACTTTTTTTGCTCGAAATCCGGATTTCGGCGCAGTGTGAAACCGGTATTAATCAATGAGTAAGAGTGTGAATTTCGCGGAGTCTTAAAAGCAATTATAAATACGGCTGAATGTTTTTGCTTGTAAGAAGCTTTAAAGCAGTAGACCGTCCGAATAGGTAGGTACAGGAAGTTTTTATTATGTTGTGTTCATCGCATTACGTCACTATGTCAATGAGATGAATAAATTTTTCTTTCCTTCTTCTGCCAACCGTCATAGCCAATCGCTGTTTTTTATTTATGTCTAAGTAGAGTTTTATAGTCTAAAATAATCGCAAACATGTTTCAAAAATACTATCAAATCTTCAATAACGACAAGCAAATTTTTTCTTGAATTGTGAATGCCTCCCTTATACCAGATTTTGTTGAACAACTGGAACGAATTGAAAAAGAGTTTCCACTGTGGAACGCTGCCGCCATTCCTTGTGATTCAAAACAGGCATCCAGTTTATACCAAGAAAATTATTTTAGAGCTTTGAAAAGAATTTTTATACAAACTTCTACTACCAGTTGTATCTAATCGGTTCGTTCGGGAGTATTTAAATAGCATAAGTACAGGATCAATAATCGTTTCCTCTAATTAAAAGCACGTAGACCACCTCAAAAAGAAATGGCTACCCTTGCCTTTATCTATAAGATAAAAAAACAGCTCCCCAAAAAAATATTCAGATGACTTTGATTAGCTTGTGAAGAATGGAGTGGCCTATCCAAGAAAAGAAAATACAATTTATTTTCCTCCCTGAAATCCGATAGAAAGAGAAAAGAGAACTATCGATCAGGAAACTCATATATTTCATCATACACTTCGTCAGCCTCTATTTCAACAGACAACAGAATTTGTTATATCCGACGTTGACACCGATAAAGTGGAGACAAACAAAAATGAATCGGGAGTCAAATTTTGAGAATTCTCAATCGAATATCGGAAGAAGCAATGATTAAGCAGTAGTGTCCGTATCAGAAGAATTAAATGGTATACAAGAAACATTTATAGGAATAAATAAATATGAGAATACATGTCTTCAAGTTGTGTCCAAAATAATAAGAGTGGAACCAATTTTTTGGATTAGCTCTTGCATCAACTCTTCATTGGCTCTCCTTCTAACATAAATTCTGCCATCAGAACCAAAAAAATTTATCTTGGTTTCATCACTAAAAAAAAACCTTTTGACAATTTCTGTAAGCCGATTATGAAAGATTTACTTTTGCAAATCGTATACGCTGCTTTTTATTCTTAGAACTAAGTAACGGAACCTTCGTCACATTTCGACCATGTAAGTTTTTATCCTCCAAACGTCTACGGATTGAGCGAGAGCTGATATTCATTGACAGATCTGCTTTTATACTGTTAGATGTTGTAAAAGGATTTTTAAGCGCCTCTCTAACTATTCTTTTGTCAAGCAAAGTTGTGGTTTTTCTGGGCGTCTCCTTTTTTCGGCAAGTTTTTTCGGTGAATTTCGCTGCTTTAGCACCCTAGCGATAACACAAGGAGATCTGCGAAGAATATCTGCAATAAAGCTGTATTTTTAACTTGATCTCTGAGTTTAGACGATCAAACGCCTTTCTTCCTCGAAGCAATGCTTTCCGCGTCTCATATGCACTTTAAACACTTAAGCACAAGTCTTACGGTAAATTTAATAGAAAAAAAAGTAATCAGAAGCGCAATGACCATAAATAATAACAATCTACTTAGCACTCTTATTTTTTTTTTTTGACCATTGCAAATCTGACATTTGTAAGTAAAACAAACAGTACATTCCAAGTGATCATTATTAATGGTTGGTAGCACTGCAAATGTTTTACAGTCAAGTCAAAGAAAATTCGTAAACATAATTTTTCTAATTAAAAAGGTTTAAGACAAAAATTCCTCTATGACAAGAAAACAAAATAATCCACTCTTATTATTTTGGTCATAATATTATTATAAATATTTTGTGGATTTTCATCGCCAGTTTTGTTGTCAAATAAAAGTAAGCCTCTTCGGATTTTCTTAAAAAAATCGTTATCTACATATTTCAAGTTGTTCCAAGGCAGAACCAGAAAGTTCGCGACGTCTACGGTGGTCCAATGGTGAAATTGTAAACACTTCTGAATGCAATTAAAAACAAATGAGAGATCATGACATACTACAAATGGCCGAAACGCCACTGCAAAATCATATCATACCTATTGGAAAACCCTTTATAATAGCTGCAAACATACTATAATTTAACAAAGAGATATGTATGTTATAACCTTTTCCCTTCAAAAGCCTTGTTTTGATACAAGTTTTCTTTGTTCAAGCAATCTTTTAATTTTGTTGTATTTAATATTAGCACGTTTATTTGAATTTTTTAAGTCGCCCGCGCTAATTTTCTGTATTCAGGTTTTGACTTGTATCATATCCTTGCCTAGTTCATTAAAAGTCGATGTAACCCTTTATTCTTTCTTCCTACGATGACTTTAATTCGGCGATGCCATGCTTCCACGCTGTTTTGGGTTCTAGGAAAATTTTCTTTGACAGTTTTTGATGTTTTTGTAGCATTAGATGATGAAACATAGTTTTTTTTAACCAATTGCGTCAATTTGTTAAATTCCTAAAAATGTCCCATTCATCAGCCAGCATCTAGCATCACGAAGGGTTTCCAAAGTAAACTTGGTTCCAAAAATAATATTAATTTCACCATTGAAACGATGTTCACTCAACACAAGTAGTTCATTTTCCAAATACCTACATACTTTAAATTTTTGGGAATGTAGATTCTTGAAATATCAGTAGGCTCATCAAATTCGCTTTGTACACCACGAACACGTACCTCTTTTTCTGGTAGATAAACACTACAGTCTGGCTCACACCTAGCAGTAGCTTCTCTTATCAGCTGAGATAGAAATAAACCATTCGTCGTCGCATTTTGCTTTAGTTCATTATTTACGAGCAATATTTCCATTTCATTGGCACGTGGACCGTGGTTATGTATTTTTTAGATCTTAATATCTAATATATAAATAATATGTTTTTCATTTCTTTCAATGGTCACCATAATAGCTGGGCACAAATTACTTTTTCTTTTGTCACAACACCATCGATAGTTTTCAGTTTTGTTTTTGGAGTGGAAATGATAGCCATTTTATATCCATTTATGAATACCTTTTTTCACCTTCATTGGATTTGCAAACAATAATGTTATGATCATCCATTTCAACTTTTATTCTAAAAAACGCTACACTTCTAGAAAACAAAGAGAGCACTGCGCACCGTGAATACGTAACACTAAGGAGCATTTTGCTTTCAAAATCGGCCAAAAATATTTTGAGTAATTTTCAGATTGGAAATAAACGAAAATACATGGAAAAGCTTATTAAAAGCAATTTTAGTAAAAATAAGTACATATTTAAAAAAAAAAATAATTTTATTCTTTTTCATCCATTAATGAATCGTCGTTATTTGGTTCGGGCTTGAAAAGGTCTATTGTTTCTTTCAAAAATGATTCTTTTTCATCAATTTTTCTAGCTTGGCTTTCTTTAAAAAGCATAAAAAGCGAGACATCTCCATAACACTAGATGACAAACCTGCGACAAAATGAAAATTGTTTACAAAATTGACCTATGCACTTTAAAGTCCTTTAATTCAAAGCCGTGGAAAGATGTGGAAGGTGTTTTTACTGTTATAGCAGGGTAATATCCTATAGAATACTATGTAAAAAAAAATTTTACTCGATCTTCCTCGACACTATAACATAAACCCCTTTTTGTCAAAGAAAAAGAAAAGGTTTAGATGGTGAGCCTAAATGCCATAATTTTTTGAACAAGATCTTAATGTTTTGGTTTATAAATTATCTACACACCTTGTTCTAAAGGATCCATAACTCAAACTTTTCACTTTAACTCCAAAAAACATATAACTCGTAACTAAAAGTTAACAAGAAATAGAGCGTATCGAAAATGTAGGCGTGTGTTCTGAACGATTTCTAAATTTCGACTACCTGTGCAGCCTTTCCTTTCCCTTTCCCGGATAGTACGTTAACTTAGATACAAAATAACTATGGTCTTGGTGTCATTAGCTACATTTGGATTTTTTACTTTTGTCCGATTTTTAGAGCAAAATGCTCCTTAGTGCGTAGGTCAGACTAAAAAGTGGATGCAGTCATGCATTCACAGTTGATGTTAAAAACGGTTAATCGTTGTCCCTTATTGATTAGTATCACAATGAGATAATCAGCCCTGTCATAAAATCCATTCGTAAAAAATCTCCGATCGAAAGCTACGTTACGAATTGCGACAAATTTTTATCACGAAATCCCAATGGAATCCAAAAAGGCATTGCCTTATATGCCGCTCTCATTCTCATTTTCGAAATCAGATGTTTTATGTCAAAATTTGCCGTTTGTGAAAATTATTGAAATACATTTTGGATAAATTTACGAATTCTTAAGCAATACAGTGAACAAATGAAATAAAAAAGTGTTTAAAAATTTTCAATCGCCTTCGCAATCATTGCTAGTCGAACAGAGTCATTCAGGCGAAAGTGCAATCTGAAAATTCAGAGGAAAGCACTAAGGCTACGCGCACAGTAGTGCGAGAAAGCGATGCGATACGAGAAGCGTTTGAATGCGAGAAAAGTGTTTACATGTATTCTTATCTACGTGCGTACAATGAAGCGATATTGGATGCGACACTTGCGAGACTCTCGCAAGGTTCTCTCAAGCTTCTCGCACGAAAACTGCTCCAATCACTTTTTCAAGCGATATTGTGCGAGAAGTGTTTGTTTTGACGCTTAAAGAAAAAAAAAAATACAAAGTACATACTTCATTTCAGTTTTTGTGTTGTGTGGTGCAGTTTGGAAATTATTTTGAAGGTAAAATTACAAGAGAATAAAATTAATTACTGCAATGAACAAATTCTTATTATTCTGTTTTAGGTAAAGAAATGAATTTGGAAGTTCTAATATCAGCAGTTTTCGAGAGGTCTCCACTTTGGGACCAAACAAATAAAAATTACCACAACAGAATAGTTGTCAATATAAGAAATGGGACGAGATTGCAGCGGTAGGTATATATATATACATATATAATATATATACATATATAATATATATACATATATAATATATATACATATCATATTTACGTACATCGCTACATTAAATTTCATATAGGATTAGAATTAAAGAAATTTCGAAAATTATCTCTGACAAATCGACCTCATTTTCGCGATGTCTGATTTCCAATTAAATTTGTCTCTTCTGATCTCGAAATGGATACAGCTGCTTCTTGTGCATAGTTTTTCACGTTTTCAATTTCGATTATTGTATTGTGAAGAATACGTATATAGCTTTCAAAATTATTTCTGCGAACATTGGTGAGGTTTCAATGGGTTTCCATAAGATACGCCACTTGGAGTTAATTATTCCGAAAGCACATTCTATACATCTTCGTACCCGAGATAAGCGTTCATTGAAATACTTATTTTCTTGACAGAGATCTTTGCGTGGATATGGTCTCAGAAGCCATTCCAGCAACGGATATGCTTCGTTTGCTAAAATAACATGTGGCATAACGATAGATGAGTTTGGTAAAGACTTGGAAACATAAGTTCTCTGGAATTTATCATTTGAAATGCTCTAAATGAGGACCCCGTCACCAAAAACCTGAAATTTTTAAGAACGTAAAATAGTTTATAAAATGTAGATATGTAGATTTGATGTTATGTTGTATAATTATTCGCAGAATTCCTGTCGAATGAAAACATTTTATTTTCAGGAAAATGTGATGACAGTGTATGTGCTTGGCCTTATTTTAAATTGATGCTCTTTTTGAATGAGAATCAAATAAAATGCCGACCATCATCTGGAGACTTGAAGAGAAAAATAAGTAATGAGCCGCCTGAAGAACTTTTAAATACTTCTATTTTCTCAGAAGACACAGAAAATGTGGTGCTAGAATTATGAAGAAGAACAAGAAGTAGCTTTCGAAGAAAATTTAAATACTTGTGTGAGCCGGAATGTTCGGAAAACTACACGTCAAAAAAGAACAGAGCAAAAATATATAAAAATGCTCAAAACAATCAAGCTCAAATTATTAAAATTGAAAAAAGGAAACTGGAGCTCCTTGAGCAGAAGCAGAAGCGTATAATGTCTGCTTTTCGTTCTTGTTCAATTAGTTTGATTTGCCGGCTTGTAGGTTGTAGCCGTTATGCGATTTTTGGCAGGAGGAGGATACCAACTTTGTGTTGGTAACGAATATGAGGTTGGCGTGGCACAGTCCACATTTTCCTTAACACTCAAAATTGTGTTAAATGTTTTAGAAAGAAGGCTCTGTCCTGAGTGGATACAAATCCAGGTGAGCGAGTCGGAAAAAAATATTTCGAAAAGGGACTTCTATATGAAGGCGAGTTTCCCAGGCATCGTTATGTGTGTCGATGTCGATGGAACACATATTAATATAATTGCTCCAAATGATGAAAAAGGGTTGTATTACAACCGCAAAGGAAATTTTAGCATAAATGATATGCTGGTAAAGTAATTTATCAACTTTGAACTTTATGATCTTTATAGAGGTATGTCAATCTTATTGAAGATTTGTGATACCTAACAGCTTAAAAACAAGAAGTGTGCCAATAGCCCAGTTCACACTGTACAATTAGTTGGGCAGACTCCGTTTGATGGAAGTTGGATGGTCTGATGTAGTTTTAGTTCACACCTATCAAGCTTGTCGTCCAACTTTATGTCACATACCCTTCCACTCCATCCAACTTCTAGATTTTCAAAAAATTTTGAAAACCACCCATTGGGCAAGCGGTCGTATGAAGAGTTCACACTATCAAGCATTGGTTTGTCAAACCTATGTTTGTCCAACTAATTGTACAGTGTGAACGGGGCTAATCATGATTCACCCATATGGAACCTTATGCTATGTCCGCACCTGAACCTGGGTTTCGTTCCAGTTTGGTTTGAGTTAACCAAGTAGTGTCCGCATATGCCAAAAAGTTTTAAGTTTATCTTTTTGTCTTAAGTTAAAAAGAGACAGATATAAAGTGTGAGCAGAACGTCAACGACACGTATGAGAGAATTCATTCTCTCTCCACTCACTTCCATTCTCTTAAATGTCAAATTCAGTGGAATGTTGGAAATAGTGCGTTCAGCGCGATTGGTTTCGGGTAGGTTATCTCGAAACCCAGTGACTAAAAAGGTTTCGTTTTGTATGGCAAACCACTTGGTTATCATGTTGGTTTGGGATTGTTTTGAGATAACCCAGATTAACTCTCAGGTGCGGACATAGCATTAGCAACGCAAGATATTAAGAAGGTGAGAGGAATACTTGGATTTTAGCTGTGTATAACAGTAGAAGATATATGTACATATGTAAATGTGTTTTACATTTAATTTGTGATTCGCTAAAGTGATGCTGCTTATCCATTGGAACCTTGAATGATGACTCCGTATCGTTGTGCTGAAGCAGGAAGTCCAAAAAGCACGTACAATAGTAGGCACAGCAAAACACGGAATGTTGTGGAAAGGACTATTGGAGTTATGAAAAACAGATTTCGGTGTATACTGGGTGCACGTCAACTTCATTACAGTCCACAAAAAGCGGCACAGATTATCAATGTAGTTTGTGCGTTGCATAATATCTGCATACGAGTACATTACCGGCGCGTATTTGACTATACGAATATTCTTTTTCTTGAAATTGAAGACCAAGAAGGACCACATGAAAATAACAGCAATGGTGATTCGTTATAGTGTTTCTTAAACATCGATAGGCTATCGATACTATCGATAGTAAAAAACTATCGAATGATTTGATAGTTTAAGAAAATCTATCGATAGTTGTTTTTACTATCGTCTTTTTATGTATTTGGCTAAAAACTCACCAAATTTATTCACCACATGAGCTTTAATACCGAATGGAAAATGGTTATCAACGCGTCCAAACTAATTGGAAAGCCATTGGAAGGTTTTTGCTTTCGTCGTTGTATGTGAAATCTTTAGTACTATCGACTAACAATAGCTTTGCCAGAAAGCCATCTACATATCCGCCGCCGGCGCCGCGCTAAAAACTACAGGTAAATGTTATTACGCTGGCTCATTTATAAATGGCTTTCTGGCACTATTTAATAGTGCAATGCTTGAATATTTGATTCACTTAAATCTTCTTCTTGTTTCTACTTGTTCAGTTGAAGTTTCTTGAGTTTTCTTGCGTTTTATTTGAACAAAAAGTTACCGTAAGTTCTTTATTCTTATTTTGAATTTCGTTTTATTCATTCGTCAACGAAGGTTTTTTAAGGTAATTGTTTTCTTTTCGACTTTGTTTGAAAAAACTTTGGTACTATTTCTAGTGTTGTTTTAGTGAAATGTCTTCAATAAAGAAAAAGTCCATTGTTTGGAATTTTTTCAAGCCAACTGAAGCCGGTACCTACTGAAGGAGCAAGCAAAAGCTTTGTAAAATACTCTTTCTGCAAAAAGGGATATAAGCACTCAGGAAACAGTAGCAACCTGTTTGACCACCTGAAAAGAAAGCACCCGGAGAAGCTTTTACCAATAGCGGCAACCTCAACAGGCCATGAAGAGGACATTGAAAACCCGCAACCGAGCCCATAGAGACAACGCCAAACAATAAAAAATTATTTTGATAGGGAGAAAGCGTACCAAAATAACTCTGTGGAAAAGAATCATTTGAATAGGCTTTATGTATGTTTAATGTTTTTGGGAATAGCTGATGAAAATGCACTAAATGACGATGAAGAAAATGGAGATGAAGATGAGGGAAGTGATGTAGCAGCAACGGGTACACGTAATAATGTGCGAGAGAGATGTAAGCCTAACAGGAACACAGAGATGCTGTCGATTCTTGAAACCTTCAAACTGTTTTTTTACTCCAGAGATGGCGGATATCATTATACGCCATATTAATGAAAAAGTAATTTCAGCATATACCTACCATGTACAATGAAAAAAATTCAGAGAAGAAACAACTAGTTTGGATAAACTTTGAGCTTCAGGAGTTGTATGCATTTTTGGCAATATTGATTACATCTGGCGCCAACAACTCAAATACCGATAATACAACGGATATGTGGCAGTCGTATTCATATCCATTATATCGTGCAGCAATGGGCATCGATCAATTCTGGAACATAATTCGCTTTATTCGATCTGATGCTGCCAACACTTGAACTCAACGTACCTATAAAATAAATAAAAATAAATAGGGTGGCGCAACAGATCGATGAGCCCCTGGGATTAGCGCATTTCTCACAACCATGCCTTGTGAGGGAATGGAAGGGACCTACAATTTTCTGCCTGTTCCAAACGGCTAATTGAAAAAGCGCTTTTCATGGCAATGGATTTACTAACGGAGGGCTTGCCAATTCCTCGCGAAAGGTGATACCCGTGGAAAAACATTTTTGCCTCTGCTGGGATTCGAACCTCGAACCTCTGGGTTAGCAGGTGGACATGCTAACCATCACGCCACGGGTACCGAGCTCAACGTATGGAAACTGATAAAGCTGCTCCAATACGTGACATCTGGACAATGCTATATAGTAATCTAGCAAAACATTATAAGCCAACAGAATACCTGACAATCGATGAGCAACTTTATCCATACCGTGGTCGAACTAAATTAACTCAATATATTCCATCGAAGCCAGCTAAATATGCAATCAAAGTTTGGTGGATATGTGACGCTGAAAATTCGTATCCACCTACTGAACAGCCTTATACTGGGGAGAGGGTTGTCATGTACTCGGTGTCACCGTACAAAGGATCCGGTAAAAACATTACGATGGACAGTTATTTTACTACTATTCCTTTGACAAAATCTTTACTCTCCTGGAACTTGACGATTGTTGGCACTCTGAAGAAAAATAAAGCATATATTCCACCAGCAATGGTTGCATCGAAAGCGCGAGAAGAATTATCCACTGTGTTTGGCTTTCACGAAAAAGTTACCATGTGCAGTTAAAAAAAATAAAAAAAATAAATAGAGTGGCGCAACAGAGCGAGGAGCCCCTGGGCCTAGCACATTTCTCACAACCATGCCTTGTGAGGGAATGGAGGGGACCTACAATTTTTCGCCGGTTCCGAACGGCTAATTGAGAATGCGCTTTTCATGGCAATGAATTTACTAACGGAGGACTTGCCAATTCCTAGCGAAAGGCGATACCCGTGGAAAAACATTTTTGCATTTTTCCTCTGCTGGGATTCGAACCTCGAACCTCTGGGTTAGCAGGTGGACATGCTAACCATTGCGCCACGGGTACCACATGTGCAGTTATTTGCCCAAAAAAAGGAAAACTGTAATTATGCTATCATCAATGCATCGTGAACCAATTAGTGGTAAGCCAAAGAAAAGAAAACCAGAAATAATAGAATTTTATAGCTGGTCAAAAGCTGAAATAAATATAATATATTTAAAAAAATATAAAAATAATGAGACATTTCATAACGAAGTTGGCAATTCAATCATTTTTTGGTCGAGCTATCAATCCAAATGTGCAGCCAACAGCATCTGGATCATCAGAACCCCAGGCACAGCTCGATTCAACCGGTAGGAAAAAGATAACTGGGGTATGTTATACATGTCTTCAGGGTGAAAAACGTCGGAAAACGAGAAAAATATGTTCAGTATGTGAAAAACCCATCTGTGATGAACATTGTGTTATAACCACGACATGTAAAGGATGTGCACATAAATTCCATGTACTTTGATTTATAGGTAGTATAAGAAGTGGACTACAAATCAATAAAAAATAAGTGTTCGAAAGAAAGAAAATTTGCTAAAAGAAATATAAACTAAACTATGTTTTTCTTACTTACTATCTTTTCCATTGTTAATAATTAGAATTGTTTAAATAAAAGAAAGTTCAAACGATATTGTATATCATTTATTTAAGAGTCAAATAACCTCAAAATTTGAATAAACAATCTCTTTAGTGTGTATAATCCCGGAATTTATATAACAACTAAACCAGTTGGGTTGGATCTCCGGGTACCTGGTTATTGGACGGAAGACATCAAGTTTGACAGTTAAAAACTATTATTGACTTATTGATTACAAACAAATTTTACAAAAATTGGGTACTAAAACACTTAGATTCTGAGGATCCGAGGGCCTTTTTAAATTTTTTGAGAAAAAGTTAGAAAATTCGATCTGTGAAACTGAAATGGATACCCGGGTACCCGGTCATTGACTGAACGCATGAGGTTCGCAGTATTATCGACTTTTAGCTGAGTTGACGACTGATTTTTCCGATAAGTGCCACGATCGGATGACATGGACACATCTACTTCAGGTGTTTCAACAAACTCAGAAGCCACATTTTCAGTTTCGGGCTGATTTGAAACTCTCCCAAGGTCAGCAGCGATTACATAACCAAAGGAATGCACGCTTCTTATTGCCGATCTGGAAGTTTGCAGTCCTGTCAGTTTAATGACTCTTTCCACCAGCTTTGATAAGGAATGTTGCCGGCACTCTCCGCCACCAGTTGCATTGACCTCTTTTTTGTTGTCAACCAGGATTTCCAATCCAACCAAACCTAAAAGTTTTCAGAAGGATTTAAATATACATTTGTTTTAAGTAAATTTGTAACCTACTTTTCGTTAAACTGAAGCGTCTTTTGAATGCGGCCCAAGAGCTTTTAAATCGCATTTAAGGGGGGACGCTGGTCTAGAGCGTGAAAAAATGGGCATAATTTATGAATTTTTTGTGACTCAACAAAAAGATCAATCGAAAATCTGTGAAAGAGATTTTATAATTTAAGTCTTAATAAACAAATACAAATTTTTTCGTGTCAATTAAATTCAAAATGGCGGCTGTTCAGCATTTCTTCGGAGACACTTCATTTTTTAGATGGGTCCATGGCCGAAAGTGTAACTTCCTTAATTTTGATCCTGGAACAAAATCCTGAAATTTTTTAGTTTCCTTATAACAACAGCTAGAGCCGTACGTAGGATTTTTTCGATATTTTGTTTTTTCGCGAAATGGTGTACGTTTGAACAAAAAATTCAAATTTTCACTAAAAAAATGTGACAAAATTATTGATTAAAAAAAAACTATGCAACTTAGAAAAAAAATCCTACGTACGGCTCTGGAGAAAGGTATTTTGAATGTACTGTCAAAATTTCGTATAGATCGGTGAAGATTTGCTCAAGTTATGTTTTCGGCCAGTCAAAAAAAAGTGATTTTGAGAAAAACGCGTTTAAAGTTTTAAATACTATAAAATCAAACGGCATACCAGAGGGGCACTGCCGCAGAATGAAAAGTTTGGGCATTTAGACATTTTTGCCGGCATCCATCCTTTGGTATGTTATTTTTAAAACCCTAAAGTACCTTTTCAGACAAAAAAAAAATTTCGGTTTCTTCAAAATTCTAGACCAGCGTCCCCCCTTAACTTTTTCCCAGAAAAGATTTACTTCTTCTTTTGGAGCTTTCGTATATCATTGTGCAATATCGGGCTTCTCTTTTAACAATTCATAAACCCTTTCGTATTGCGATTTATTTGTTGTTTTTGCCAATTCAAAGCAATACCTAAACTATTTTCAAAAGCAAAACGATTAAAAACACAAGCGTTATTCTTCGATTCCAACACAAACAACTCATCGTAAAAAAAGATGGAGATTTTCCAGTTAATTCAGATTCAGTGATACCAAATTCCACGAACTTCGAAATTCGTAATCGACTTTCCACTGCGAATGGAATTTGTAATAGATTTTTCGTGGTTCGGAGCACATTTTCGATTACGATGGAATTCGTGAGAGGGCTGAATTTCATGAGAAAACTTAAAACTAAATGCACATAATTTTGATGTACACGGGCACTGGGGATTTGGAGATTTCGTGGAGATTTTGGCAAAATAGATTATTTTGTCGTGGATTTCAGCCATGTGCATTATGTCTGTGGGGATATTAGCAAGTTGGATTTAATTTTTTGGGGATCTTAACCGATGGGGATTTTTTTGGGGGATTCCGTATACCAATCCCAATTTAGAACTGCCAGGGAATGGTTCACGAAAATGGTGAATTCAACAACCACATATTCATTGAATTAGAAGTTCGTCACCAAAACAATTTAAGGGGCAGTCTCAAATGCAGACTTGAAGATAAAAATACCGGTAAGTATGATTCAGATTTTATTTTGAACTTTGAAGTGTAATTTTCTCAACATTTTTATTTAGGTTGGCTTGAACTATCCATAGGGAAAAAAACAAAACCGTTTTGTTGAAATTCTCGGTATATACATCATTCCCATATTGTTTTACGAAAGTCAAAACAGTTCTTTTTCCTTTTTGGAGCAGATAAATCGAAACATGAACAATTTTGTTTGGATTCTGTTATTCTGAGATAGCGTCGGTGTTCGACCTGGATCCAACTACAATGACCAGAACCGACAGCCTTGTTCCATCGTTCAGCTATGTAAACCAGGGTTCACATCACATGGTTGGACAACATTACCAAGCCATTCCATTGACAACACCAGGCAAAGTCTACCAAAAAAGAGCACCAAAAGCTGAGAAAGTATCACAATAAATAAACTCACAGCGCTATAACCTTGAAAAGCGGTCGCAACTGTGGTGAACACCGTGTCATTGCCTCTACGCCAGCCCCCAGTGATGTTGGTGCAGCCAATGAAAGTTTTCAAACACTTCACATCGTCGTCAACCATCTATTCCAAACTGTTCAAAAGGTGGTCGAGCAGTGAACTCCCCTGCACCTGAGCCTACACAAGAAACAGTATCTCACGTTGATGCTAACCTTCAACAAGGTGTACAGAAGGTCGCATACCATGCCTCAGCTCCCTATAAGGTAGCAGCTAAGATAAATCATCGTTCAACAACTCTGAGCTTCCATCATGGTGCTTCAAATTGAAATTGATTTTGGTATTAATGTAAAGAGTCGTTTGAGGTGCAAAAGAAATTGAAATAAATAAACTCCAATATTAGAAAACAAATTTTTATTTCAGAGCTCTTTTTTATAGAAATCTAGAAAAAGATACCTAAAAGGTATTTAAGATACGAGTAATATCCAAGATAGCCTATCCGATAGGCTCTTGAACAAAAACAAGTGTATGTGGATAACATTCTAGATATTTCAGCAGAAGCGCAAAAAGATTTTGATTTTTGATTGAATAAAACCAAATTATTATTATAAAGAGTACAATACATTTGTGGCTGTTGTTGCTGCTGCTGCCCTTGGTCCCAGGCAACTTGTTGGGCATAACCTCAACACTATTGCTGGTACTCAGCACTCAGCAGTATTAGGATCACTCTGCATGCCACCAATTTTGTTATAGTTGTTCTGATGGTTCGGTGCATAGCCGATTGGTTTACGCGATAACATAGGCAAATCAATGTTTATCTTTCCATAAATCATTTGACGAGCATGTTCAATTTGTTTCGGTGTACCCTTCGCTTTGAACATTATCTGTTATCTCTGATGGTGGAGTAACCGCGCTGCACCAGTCTACTGATTAATTAATTTAATTGTTTCACAATCTATAAAAATGAAGGTGCAAATAAGTTCAAAACTCGAGACGTAGACTCATATCAAAAACATACACCACATTTTGAGGCAGGAACGAAAAATGTAACTTCTTCTCTCGCCGCGCCGCCGCCGCCTGCTGAGTGTGATTGAATCCATAGCCATAACCATAGTTGGAATTTGAGTTATCAGCTTCTTGTCCACCTCCACTCACAAAATGTAAAAGCAAACAAATCACTAAATTCATTTTCTTTTAAAGTAAAATTAATTTAATTTTATCTCTCTGGTTTCAGTTTAATATTTGTTTACATAGAAATGTCATGTCAGGTGAGCTCAAGGCTATGTGCTCAATGTTATGTTCTGTAAAACAACAAACCGCCTACATCGGTATGAATTTTTTTTACTAGTTTTTCTCTTTTTCAGTGAAATACTGGCTAAAATGGAAAAAAATGTTAATTTCTGCAGCTCTATAAAACTGTCAGGGCTAAATGAGCAAAAATTAAAAAGAACTATCTCAAAATTTGTTGCTAATTTGTTGCTGATTAGTTGCGAAAAAATCGATTTTGTTGCTCCAGCCGATCCCGAGAAATCGACAAACATGCTAGCTTCACATAAAAATAGCATGAAACATAGCGAAAAAGACTAAGAATTGTGGAAACAAATAGACTGCATTTTGTTGCTAATTTGTTTCTGTAAGATCGTGCAAAATTCAATTATTGTCAAAAAAAAAAAAAATTTCATGTTTTTTAAACAAATAAAATTTTTTACCGTTTATGCTTGCTTAACTCTCGGTTTTTCGGGAATAAAAAAAAAAATTGATTTTGTTGCTCCTCGTCGTATCAGTTATCAATGTCCGGAGAGTCAGCAACAAAATAGAAACCGGGAGATCGGGTGAGTTTCTGATCGGTATCCTTGTAAACCGTGCAGGCTTGCTTGAATCTCCTTTTTCCCAGAATAAACATAATTGATTTTGTTGTTAAAATCGTATTTTTCTTTTTCAATATCTAATTGATTACTGGGCTGAATAGTAATTGTTTGGATTTCATTTTTTTCTAGTACTAAGAAGTAACCTAGAGGCCATCTCTGCAACATCCCGCTAAGTTCAGGAATCAGGACACCCTCACGGGGACCATCAATATAGCGTCAATATAGATGAAAACTGGATTTTCGAAAAACGGGGTAAAACCAATAACTTCCCGATTTTCAAAAAAATTTCAATTTTCTTAGCGGGAAGTTAAAAATATTTTCTGGGGACTAGTTGGTGAATAAAATGCACATTTACAGATTTTTCAAACTAAAAACAGTTTAAATTTTTCGAATAATTTTTTGGGAATACTTCTTTATTGCACTTTTACTAATATTCTCGGATACACAAAATGATTCGCTTTTCGTAAAATTTCTTTTGGATTTCGATCATCATACTCTATCCATTGAGTCCCTCGCAAACATACCGCGGTAAAATGACCAGAAGATATCTTGGTCACCAATCTAGGAGGCATAAAATCTGCGACTCCAACAAGTCTGTACATTTCTCCAAGGTTTGTAGGGTTTTTAAGATATTTTGGTAGATTATTTAATTTCGTTTTCATATTTGTTCCAGCATCAAATACTTCAAAAACTTATATATCAGTGGTGCAATAATGTCTCTTACATGGTTTACTGAACATGTATTGCACTTGATCATAATCTCAACACTCGGTGTATTCATAAATGATCTCATTATAATTTGTTCCACAGTTGTTTCGCACTTTAATAAAATGGATCCATCTAACTGTTCATCATGATAAATAAATGTGTGATGAAATTTTGCACGATTTGCATATGATGCCGCAGTTATACCCTTTTCAAAAATTTTCAACGCAAAATCAAACAATTCATTAGCGTTTCTCTACTTTTGGACCTATATGGAATAGAATTACATGTCTATAGTTAATAATTTTTTTTGACACAATCGTAAAAGAAATACTCATTTTCGAGCGGAGAAGGGTCCAATCGCAAATTGCAGCAGCCAGCAAGTAATTGGTAAAAAGTATCAAACGGACAGGTATACATGGTGTTCACCCTCTTACCATTTATGTTTACTGGATGTAATCCATCAGCACAACCATTCTTTAAAATAGGGATTTTCTTACTTTTTCCGCCAAATTGCAATTCTTCGCTGATGACATGTGGTTTTTCACCATAGCACTTTGCCACATAATTCGACTTTTTAGAAGTACTTGTTCCCAAAATCTGAGATTTCTTCTGTGTTGGAGGTGTTTTCAAAACTTCATTTCTCCAATTTTTTTTTCGACAATTGAATTTTGCACGTTCTTACAGCAACAAATGTTTTCACAGTTCTTAGCCTTTTTCGCTATGCTTCATGCTATTTTTATGTGAAGCTAGCATGTTTGTCGATTTCTCGGGATCGGCTGGAGCAACAAAATCGATTTTTTCGCAACTAATTAGCAACAAATTAGCAACAAATTTTGAGCAAATTTTTTTTAAATTTTTGCTCATTTAGCCCTGCCAGTTTTATAGAGCTAATTCCCGCAACTTAAATTCATTTTTCTAAGTTGTAGGCTATGAGAAAATTAAAAATTATCAACTATACTATCAACTGATTTTTCGGTAAATTTTAAAAGACGTCTAAATCAACAGTCCGAAAGCGTTCTAAACCACGATTCTCGTTACCGAGTGAATATAGTTGAAAGATTTTTTGATGTTCTGTAAGCCTTCAATTGTCTTTATATAGCGCTACTAGCCAATTGTAGCAGCATACGCAGAATCCACCAAGATAAAACTGTTGTAAGGAAACAGTTGGTTTTAACTGCTCTGCAAATTTTTAAACAGCTGAGAGCGTCTCAAAACTCTGCTGTCGTGTAACGAGCCTGGCTCACACCGCAACTCACATCAATAAATTTTTTGTCAGCATCGACAACAGCTTGCAGAACTATTGTAATTTGTAAAGTTGTGATTGCGGTTGTAATAGCATTCTTTGTTGACGTTTGGTGCTTCTATTGTAGTATGGGTTTAATCTATGGCACCAAGAACACGTGGTATTCTTTTTTTCTCTTCAAATTCCCTACAATTTTTTGAATTACTTATGTACCATACGTACATGAAAACTTACATCCCATTTTGATTCGTCCTCCTTTATGTGAATGAACAAATACATAGTGCTGAGAATAACTTGATTTAAAAATGAAATCTTTAATAAGACTTACAAGAGTTAAATAAAAAACAAAAACCTACTTATCAAGTGTTCTGTTGAACGACGCAATCGAAAATTGGACTTGAAGTCTTCTTCACTGCAAGCTTCAATAGTCATAAGGAAAGACGTGACTGAGGCATGTTCTTCTAATAATTCAACAGAGTCTTCCAAGCTGGTAAGACTTGTGTTTTCCGCAAAAAATATTTCGAGTATAAACTCGCTGTCACTCTCACTTGAATCTACCAAATCACATAAAATCTGAAATCAAAACTAGTTAATCAAATAAAATCTTACTTTTTCTATAATTATTACCACTTCTTCTGGAATATTTTCCATTTTATTTGGTTTCTTTTGTTAAATTTCGTTTATTTCTTGGGCCGACTTTTGTAAACAAAATTCTTCATTGACTTTTTATTCGATTTGACAACTGATCAAGAATACCAACCCTCAAATTCAAAAAACCGAAGCGTTTTTTTTTTAATATCATGTTATGTACATAACAGTCATGTGAAAAAAACACACACACACACACGCCTAATAATAGAATTTTGAGTTAAGAGATCAGTTAAAGTCTTCACTTTTAAAATCTCATTTGGCAAGAAATAAAACACAGACGATTTCAAGTCGAACCGGCACAAAAAATTAGTTAGTTGGGTAGTAAATGGTTTCTTGTTCTTTCTTTTTCAAATAACGAGAGTCTTCACTTCTGAAAGCTCATTTGCCAGGAGACCAGGTCCACGGCAAACAACAAAAAAAAAAAAAACCGTGTGTAGTGCTAACTTGACGGTCAAGTTAAGTATTTAATACTTAAATTAAATTAGTTTAATAGTAAATAAATAGGTTGATTGTAAATACTTTTTTTTTTGATAAATACTTTGGACACTTAAGATTAAAATATATATATATTATATTTGAAATATATCTTAGTCATGCTAGTCATGCTTGATTTAAAATTAATTATAGATAATTAAGTTTCTTATTTAAGTTTTAAAATATATTATAACTGTCGGTTGTACAGTTTTATTTAGATTTATATTTGGTAGGGGTTCATTGTAGAGGTCATCAAACTCCGTCCATTAACCGTTACCCCTATATGCCATAGCTGTTTAAATGCCAACTAAATCTATATTCCTCGTTTGCACTGACGGTCCTGAATAATTGACAAATACTGCGATCTGGTATATTTCCTTAGTCTTTGGATCTTCTACTTTTACCGGAACAATATTTAAAGGAAGAAGCAGCCTTAATAATCGATGCAACAGGAAAAGTTGCACCTAAATTGATACATGTAGACGGAAAGAAATCGGAGCACTAGTTTCTATATTCTTCGACTCTACAGTGTAAAAGAGGACCTTTTCCAGTAAAACGCCAAATAAACGAAGATCAAGATGCCGTTTCCATCTGCAACTGGTTGAAAAATTGGTTGAAATCAGGAGTTAAATTTCCAAAAGAAGTGGTAAGTAAATGTTTGCACTTATCTAAATTAGGATCTATAAATTTATAACTCTTTATCTACAGTATCTAACATATTTTTTTCTTCCTGCGTGTGCATAGATTTGTGACGAATCAAAAGCATTATTGAACGCTATAATATGGGCCTTTTCACCATTTTTAACTGTTAAACAATATGCAAACGGTTGTAGCTCAAATACTCCAGACATTTACATAAGAATTGATGGAAATCATTTCATGAGAGGCTGGTCTAACTTTCTAAATCATGTTCGACCAAGGATAAAAACATTCTGCCTTGCGGCAGTCGGAATGCTTATGGTGTCCACAAATATAAAAACTGCGAGAGCCTTGATTATTGCGATTTTAGTACTTGCTTCAAGCAAAACCATTGGCGATGGTACACCAACTCTTACCGCTGCGCTGAAGAGCAATTAATAAAAAAAATTGTTCACCGAGGAAACGCCAAGTTCGTGTTTGGTTCAGGAAATTATGAATCAGTTGGAAAAAGATGAAGAAGAAATCGTATATGATAAAGAAGAAACATCCTCAGATGAAGAGAGAGAATCGCCCAACCACGTTGAAGACGCAGAACGAGTGAATTATTGGCTAAATTGGAAAAATGGAATTGAAGCTGAAGTTGAAGCGATTTAAGAAAAAAGAAGAGGGTGAAAACGATAATCCCAGGATGTATCCCGAAATAAAGAAAAGACTTCTATCAAAAATTGAAACTATTCCTTTGTGGGGAAATATTTGCCACAAAAAATTTGGACATGGTCGAATACCAGCAACTAGTGCCGCAATTGAAGGAGAGTTTATCCTAATCAAAATTCACACACTTCCAAATAAACCTTTAAGAGTGGATTTGCTGGTCGAAACATGTACTAAGCATGACCAAGGAAGATTGGCGATCTGTGAAGCAGAAAATAACATCCAACGTCATGAGTCATGACCAGGCCAACAAAACCAATAATTGGGATGAATCAACAAAGGAAGTGTCAAGTTTCAGCGAGCCGAATACTAAGAAAAACGAAAGCCAAATAAATTTACAAAAATTTTTTATTTATTTAAAAATATTTAAAATATTTACAAAAATAATACAAAAGATGAAGACGAAGAAAAAGAAAATTTCAAGGAGTATACACCACATAAAAGGAGACAAGAATCAACCGAGCCGTTGAAAGACTGCACTTTTCAAAAAAAACAAAGATTGTCCGGCGCGCAAAAGTAATAATTCCCCGAGTGGTGCTCATAATTGTGTACTGTGCCAAAAAAAAGTACACCTGTTTGAAGAATGCTCGAGAACAGTAGGCGATGAAGAAGGCTTTGGAGAGAAAAGGATCTGCCTCAATTGCTTCGAGGATGAAAAAATGCATGAAATGCTGGACTTGCAGGAAAGCGAAAACTGGAAAGGCCAAGGAAACCCCACAAGAAAACAAAAACGAACAGCGCTGTATTTTGGTGAAAATAAGCAAACTGTGAAAGAGGCTGCAGTTTAAAAACCACAAAAAAAATCCAGTTTTGAAGAATGGCAGCAATATGACCTTAAAATTCATACCATTGAGGAATGGAAAAGTGTCTCTCCAAAACACTTGTGGATTTGACAGCATTTTCCAACTAATTTTGGCATTGCCGACCGACATCCCAGATATTGAAACATATATTCATATCATGAGCCGCGATAATAATATATTCCAACTGATAACAGACACGATCTGCAAAGGGCTTCGTTCCAGAACCTATTACTTTCGAGCCCAATACTTCATCGAAACTATGAATATCGACTTGCAAAAAAACAAAATTAGAGAAATAAACTGTGCGATGAATGTTGGCAGCCTCTTCACATCGCTTTTTACCGGAACACCAAGCTTTGTACAAGAAAGTAAATGCTCTAGCGGCTGCCTGCCCAAGAAAATGAATATTGTGATGCCATCTGCCAGTGACCAAGATCTATTTTCAAATGGGTTTGAAAAAATAGCTTTTGAAACAATAATCCCGAAAAAAATAAGAACGTGCCCGGATTGTAAAGTGGTGAATGCACAACAATTGCAACTTATAGTAACAGTTTAGTCTCTTTACATTCACCCCAATTTTCTTTCACTATTTTATAAAAAAAAAATATTTTAAATTAAAATAAACTCAATACTAAAAACATTTTTTTTATTACAGCAAACATCATTGCCTTCGAACGCTACACCACAACGACGGTTCCTTCAAATATTGTTCCGGTAAAAGTAGAAGATCCAAAGACTAAGGAAATATACCAGATCGCAGTATTTGTCAATTATTCAGGACCGTCAGTGCAGTGAATATAGATTTAGTTGGCCATTATACAGCTATGGCATATAGGGGTAACGGCAAATGGACGGAGTTTGATGACCTCTGTGATCAACCCCTACCAAATATAAATCTAAATAAAACAGTACAACCGACAGTTGTAATATATTTTAAAACTTAAATAAGAAGCTCAACTATCTATAATTAATTTTAAATCAAGCATGACTAGCATGACTAACATATATTTCAAATATAAAATATATATTTTAATCTTAAGTGTCCAAAGTATTTATCAAGAAAAAAAAAGTATTTACTATCAACCTATTTATTTACTATTAAACAAATTTAATTTAAGTTTTAAATAATAAAAAAAAGAAAACAAATCTAGCTTAAAAAAAAATCTTTTATTTTCTTAAAACGCAGAAAATCATCTGCAACAGAATCATTTTAAGATAATTTTTTTTGATGAGCTAGTGACAACTTGACAATAGTCTTTTTAAAATGCTATCTGAAAGGGGGCGCGACAAATTATTATCTGTTTGCATATCTCATAAGAGGATAAAAAGCGACAGTTGACTGCGTACTCAGTTTTCGATTTGGAGTTGATTTGGACGACGATTTTTTGAAGTATTGAACTTTGGTGTTTTTCGTTGCTTGAAAATCATTCATATGGGGGGCTAACTTGACGCGTCAAGTTAGCACTACACACGGTTTTTTTTAAATGAAGAGCTAAAATTTTTTGAAAGTAAAAGTTTAAAGTGATAAGTGATATCAGTGATAGTATAAAACGGCACCCACGTGAAAAAAGTTTTTTGTGAAATTTTTTTACTGCCATAGATGAAAACTTTGCCAAGTGCAATTTGTGTAAAACGAAGTTGTCGTACTAAACAAGTACAAGTAATATAAAGAGGCACATGGAGCACAAGCAGCCTACCGTGTCCATAGTTGAAAGTGCTAATTTTAATTTACAAGCGCCAGAACCACAGCAGCATGAAAATGAGGTTAGTTATATTTCTATTATATTTTGCTATTATATTATTACTATTTGGGGGGGGTGTTTAAGGGGGGACGCTGGTCTAGAGCGTGAAAAAATGGGCATAATATATGAATTTTTTATGACTCAACAAAAAGATCTATCGAAAATTTGTGAAAAAGGTCTTATAGTTTAGGTTTTAATATACAAATACAAATTTTGTCTTGTCAATTATTTTCAAAATGGCGGCTGTCCAGCATTTCTTCGGAAGCCCCTCATTTTTTAGATGGGTCCATGGCCGAAAATGTAACCTCCTTAATTTTGATCCTGGAACAAAATCCCGAAAATTTTTAGTTTCTATATAACAACAGCAAGAGCCGTACGTAGGATTTTTTCGATATTTTGTTTTTTGGTGAAATGGTGCGCGTTTGAACAAAAAATTAAAATTTTCACTAAAAAAAACGACAAAAATGTTGATTAAAAAAAAACTATGCAATATAGAAAAGAAATCCTACGTACGGCTCTGGAGAATAGTATTTCGAATGTACTGTTAAAATTTCGTATAGATCGGTGAAGATTCGCTCGAGTTATGTTTTCGGCCAGTTAAAAAAAAGTGATTTCGAGAAAAACACGTTTAAAGTTTTAAATACTATAAAATCATACAGCATTCCTGAGGAGCGCTGCCGCTGAATGGAAAGTTTGGACATTTAGACATTTTTGCCGGCATCCATCCTTTGGTATGTTATTTTTAAGACCCTAAAGTACCTTTTAAGACAAAAAAAAATTATCGGTTTTTTCAAAATCCTAGACCAGCGTTAAGTTAATTTGGCCAAAAACTTCCAAATTTCCAAAAATCATGGAAAAAAAAAACAAAAAAGCGAAGATATATGTATAAAATTTTAAAATACACTTTTTTCCAATTTGCAATACGGGCTTTTAAAACTAAATATGCAGCCTTATAATGCACACTTTCTTTTAACAAAAGCTTAAGTTAAAAGTGTAAGCCTGTGTTGCAATTTGGAAAAAATAGATATAGATATTTTATACATATTTGTTCGCTTTTTTGTTTCTTTTTCTGGAAGCTTCTTTACAAGAAATATTCGTCAGGAATCAGACTCTGGTGATATTCAAGCCACAAGCTCGGCTCCACTCTCCCTAAATGCAGATCTTGCCAAGGCATTCGACAACGCCAAAGCAATCTGTCGGGCTTTATCCGAAAGCGAGTCACACCAACTGAAAAAAAGTGATTAACGCAAAATTGCTCCGTCTTTTCACAGACACATACCAGCCATTCCGCATTTTAGAAGAATCCGCATTTAGAGAGTTTGTTGCAGCTTTAGACCCCACATACGAGCTACCGAATAGGCACACAATCTCAAGAACGCTGATTCCTCCGCTTTATGAGCAGTGTGTGTCAGAAACACGTGATGCAATGAAAAGTGCACGGATGGTATGCATAACAACAGACTGCTGGACATCAATCAATATGGACAGCTATATGGCTGTTACAGTTCACTTTTTGGATGAGAACTTCAAGCTTACGTCTCTACTTTTAGAAGGTGCAAGTTTGCCTATCCATCATACGGCTATAAACCTTGCCAAGTAGCTAAATATTGTTCTGTCGGACTGGGAGCTCAAAAAAAAAGTCACATTGGTGGTGTCCGAAATGCTACAAATATCAAAGCAGCGATTTGCAATGAATTGAAGCTGAAATATTTTGGATGTTTCACGTATATTATCAATCTCGTGGTGAACCGCGAACGATGGATTAAAGGAAGAGGAAATTGTGAGCACTCTCACCTTAGTAAGAAATATTGTCGATCATTTTAATAGGAGCTACACCGCGACCGCAAAACTTCTGGCCTACCGAAAAAATCAAGGTAAATATATCCCTTTGAAACTGTTGTAGGACGTATCGACGCGTTGGAACTCAACATTTTATATGTTGGAAAGGTTCGTTGAACTGGAGGATGCAGATAAGTCAACTATGGCCTCTGTGACATGGAACTCTGTGAAGTGTTAAGACCAATGGAGAACGTTACCCTGATCGTATCTGGAGAGCAATACCTTACTGCATCTCTTATAATTCCGCTTTCCAACGGCCTAGACCCTAGACAATGTGTATAAGGGTTACACTAGCAAACCGTATACACAATGTGTAAAAAATGTGGTTACCAGAATCAAAGGATCTTTGGCTGAAAGGTTCTATTTTCTAGAAAACAGCCAAACGCTTTCAACAGCAACTTCTTTGGATCCCAGATTCAAACACATAGGATTCCGATTCCGAGACAAGAGCAAAGCTGACGGTCGGTGCAAAGCAGCGTTTGATCTCACTTGTTGCGGATAAGTTTGCTGTCCAGAAAGCCCAAAACGCAGACGATGTCCCAATGTCAAGCCTCAGGTGTGAAAAATCCCGACGACAGAAGTAGTGAGATTTCATGTTTGACAGGGAAGCTGCTGAAGCTCATCCAGCAGGCACCGTCAGAAGTAAGGCCATTGTGGAAATGCAGAGATTTGTTGACAGAGACAGGCTTCCGCGGAAAGAAGATCCACTCAAGTGGTGGAGTGAGAACAAATACATGTTTCCAAAGCTCTCACTAGTGTCACAAGAGCGTCTGAGCTGTATTGCAACGTCCGTCCCTTGCGAAAGGCTCTTTTCAAAAGCCGGGTTGATGATTACTGAAAGAAGGAGTCGACTTAGCGCAGCAAAAACAAAAATGCTTTTGATCTTGAATTCGAACCTCAGAAAATTAACTGCCATATGGATGTAGTAGCAAAAATCTAACAATCGGAAATCGGTCCTTTTCAAGACCACAAAAAATCTTAAAGAGATAGATAATGAGGTTTTTGTTGATTTTATAATAAAACAGTGAAAAGACCAAAAAAAATTGTTTATTCGGCAAAAATACTGCTTTTACAAATTTCATGTATAAATTGCAAAAACTTGATCATTTTATGAGACCTGGAAAGGCTTTACACAAAATCAAACAGCTGGCCTATTTACACAACTGTGGGAAGACATTTATAAATACGAAAGTGGCTATGGCAATTCAAATCTCTAGACACTGTTAAGATGGACAGCTGTCAAAGGATTTTCTTAAAGACTCTTATAAATACGACTCTATATTGCTCGAAAATTATTACTGAGTATGAAATCACAGTCACAGGTTTAAATCACTGTGAATCGTAAATCACGTTCACAATTATACCTGGGAACGCAAAATCTATCGCCGTTTTAGTCGCTTCTAATGTTTTTTCTTTCATTTGTGAATTGTTCAAATTCGTTTTGTTGTGGGACCCCCTAAAAAATTTTTAATTAACTTTCTTGCAAACACCGTGACTTGCCTGAAACTAAATAATAAATAAACGCAAAAACCGCGTATTTTGTTTCAAACTAAGTGAAAAATAAGATCAGATCGCATAATCTGTAGACCCTAGCAGAAAGATTGATAGAGATGGTCAAGCAGTATCCTTTATTGTTTGAGCTCTCCAACGAGGAGTATAAAAACATCAGGAAAAAGATAAAATATATAAGGATATCGGAGAAGTGTTAAACGAAAGTGTTAAGATAATATTTTTTTTTGTGTTTCTGTGATTGCAAGCGTCATAAGACTTGTATTATATATTCAGAGTTCATCTAGCGCTTATCTTCTCAGAAGCGTCATGTAAAAGCTTACATTTACCTTTATTGTTCTTTCCAGGTCAAAGAGGGAAAGTCATTTTTTGGCGAGTTCGTCTGCTATGCAGTTGTCTGGTGTGTCTCTATGTCCCGGAACTCATGAAAGGTAAATGTTGAACTCTTCTGACATCTCCTTTCAATGATTAAGGTCTAATAGAGTTAACTCGGTTTTTCACAGAGAGTTTTGTTTCTCAATTGCCTTCATGACTTTAAGCGACGGTTGTCAAGAGTCATTCTCCGTTCCATTTTCGCACTGATGTTGTTTTCCGTGTCTATAGTACACAGATCGAATCGAAAAAGTAAGCGAAATTGGTGAAGTGTATTTCGGTGATAAATTGGAATCTGAAAACTCTGTGATCGCTAATGAGTTCAATTCATACTTTATTGAAAGTATAAATGCGATAAATAACTCTATACCCGTTGTTAATCAGGCACACTTCGACTTACCTGAATCACAAAATGTTTTTAAATTTCGTGAAATAAATTTTGGTGAGTTACAAACAATTTGTAAAAAAATCAATACTAAAAACGCTTTGAAGCTGAACATTAATATAATACTTGATTGTTTTGATATAATTGGTCCAATAATATAACAAATTGTGAATAAGTAATTTAAGAAGGGCATGTTTCCTAACAACTTAAAGGAGTCAATTGTAATCCCAATTCCTAAACAGCCCGATGCAAAAGAGTGTGATAAATTCCGTCCAATAAATATGATGACAATACTAGAAAAAATAGTTGAAAAGTGAGTCTACGAATAGTTTTATAAGTACGTTTGTGATACTAACTTATTGATGGAAAATCAATCCGGTTTCCTGTGAAACATCTTTAAACTAATTAATACTTAACATGAAAGAAGAAATACACAGCGGCTACAAAATTATTGCAATGTTTTTAGATTTCCAAAGGGCAATTGAAACAGTGGATCACAATATACTGTTAAGTAAATAATGTTAATACGGTGTGAAAGGTATTGAATTCGATTGGTTCAAATCTTACTTATCTGAAAGAACCCAAAAAACCTGTGTGAATAATTCATAATCGCGCGCGGTTGAAACTTGTTTTGGTGTACCGCAAGGCTCTATACTTGGTTCCTTATTGTTTTTAATATGTATAAACGATATCTGTAAAGTTTTAAAAACTTCCAAAACATCTCTGTTTGCCGATGACGCTCTATTGTTCGTAAGTGGAAAAACTATATTTGAACTATTGAACCATATCAACGAAGATTTGCTGAACCTGTGTACTGTACGTGGTTAAAATTGAACAAACTGAAGATCAAATTGACACGATCAATATAACAATTGAGGGTAGCATTATTGAACAATTAAATGAAATTAAGTATTTAGGAGTTATATTAGACAGTAAATTAGATTTTAAATCTCATATGAACTATGTAACAAAGAAAGTGTCGAAAAAGATTTGTTTTCTCATAGAATACGCAAAAATATAACCACAATTTGTGCTGTGAATATTAACAATACAATTATAAAGCCTCACTTTGAATTTTGTTCAACGATTCTATTTTCAGGTAACAATGAGCAAATAAACCAAATGCAAGTATTACAAAACAAAGCTATGCGAACTATTCTTAAATGTAATATTTATACACCATTTATATGGATGCTGTCGTGTTTGAAATGGTAAAACATTAAGCAAAGAATAACGTTCAACACACTTATAATTGTGTTGAAAATGAAAGATAATTTAGTACCTAAATATTTAAATTCAAACTGAACGTATGTAGGTGACAGTCAGCCCTACATTTTAAGATCAAATGATGATTTTAGACTCCAATTGTACAGAAACTCAAGAGCTCAAAATATGGTTGATTATTGTGGACTTAGATTGTTTAATGAGTTGCCTACTGAAATATAGAATGAAAGTTCCTTAACTAGATTTAATAAACTACCAATAGCGCATATAAGAAAAACAATAATTATTTAAATATTGTATCTTATATATAAAAATGAATCGCAAAATGTGTTGGTAAGCGCATAACTCAACAACGCCTGGACCAATTTGGCCAATTCTTTTTTTGTTGTATTTGTTATTGTCAGGAGAAGGTTCTTATGACACAAAAAATAAAAAATTGCGAGGATATTCCCACAGGATTGGGTTTGGGAACGGATACTTAGAAACTACTGGACAGATTTTAAAAATTCTTTCGTCATTGGGATGCCACGCATAATCCCAAAGCAAAAACAATTATTTTTCATCCCCAAGTTCCTACTTAAGCGGAAAAACGAGAACGGGAACCTTAAAACTACAGGCCCGAGCAACGCCGGGTTGCCCAGCTAGTTTATTATATAAGTCTTCGTGAAATGTACATTTGTAATCTTATTTATACACTATAGGTGTGCCAGCGACTTCGTCCGCAAGAATTGGTATAACTTTTTTATTTATCAACCAATTGATATGAAATAAAAACTAAATGTTTAGTGAAGCTTACTACAATATATTATATATTATTATATGTTACTGAAAACCTCATCTAGATAGGATAAGCGGTTTCTGAGATTAGCGTACGCAAACAAACAAACTGTTACGTTTTTATTATACGTATAGATTTCTATAGTAATTTAAATGAATTATAATAGTAAAAATCTTCTAAATAAACTTAACATACATACATACAAGGTAGACAAAGTCGTGTACTACCTCGAAGTTATGTCTGTTTGTTGCGGCGTTTTTTTTTTTTCAATTCGTCGATGTTCGGTGTAAGTGCTTGATGACAACATATACTTCGTTTTACCCTCGTTAACCACCACACCCATGTTTGCTGCTTTTGTTTCAATGCAATAAAATTTCTGTAATTTATAAATGACATCATTGAAAAAAGTTGCATCTCTAAGCTCATTTGTTCGATTTTAACACAATTTTTTTTTTGCAAAATATGCAACAAGAGTGTTGTTTGTTGCGCTGAGCAACTGGCATCCAACAAGATTCAGTTGAGGTGGGTAGGACCACAAAAGATGTTCCCTCCAAAATTAAATTAGTTTATTATGTTTCCCATTACTTTGATACTCAAATCTTCTCTTAACTATTTCTATTTGTCATTAATCACCCCCGTCTTTTTTGTCATTTTATGAAATTTTTCGCTTTGCTTAGTTGACTGAAATGCAGTAAAAACATCACGAGTAACTTCACAAAGCCTGAACCTGGCTAGTTCAGTTAAACTTCCAAGCCGAGAACTTGGCAGTTACTAACGCTGTAAAACAGGTGTCCATGATGGCGCTATCACTTTTTTCATTGAGAGTCAAGCAGCAAATAAAGCGATCTTGTCAAATCAGAGCTTGTTTCTTGCTGATAACAGTGGTATACCGCCTACCGGGAAACGAAAAAGCGGACGAATTAGCTAGAAAAAGATCAGTACTTGACCCTTCTCTCATCAATCAATCAATCAAGGTCCGACCCTCTGAAATTAGGCAGATCATGGGTAGAGGAAGTTGGGGTATTGTAGTATACATGATAGTTTTTAACACTAAACAGAAAGGGTACCTAGTGAAGCAAATTACCCAGATCTTTGCATATTTCACCAAAAACTAATAAGCTTAAAGTTATTTCTTTGTGTTGAATTCTAACATCAATTAACAAAGATGTAAACAAAATATTGATATGACCTCGAAATCATCGCTTTTAAAACTGTAATGGTAATGTGGTATACTACGCCGTCTAATGTGGTATACTATAGTTTACAACCTGGCGGTATTTTTTTTAGTAAAAAAATTTATATAAGTGATTAAATTAATTTTTATTGAAAAGTATAGGCATTTTAACAAATAGGTGTTGAGAAAAAATACAAATAGCCAGCTTTGGAAAGGAATTTAATTTTATAATGGGTAATGTGGTATACTATAATGTTGTATACTATACAGCACTAGCCCATGCCAAGTATACCACATTAACCGAAGCTTATTATAAAAAATAATCCAAACATATTTTTATCAAAACTTACATGTACTTTTCGTGGAAGATTCTTTTATTTTTTCGAAAAATATATTTTCACTGTTGAAATAGAACTTTTATAACCTTTTATAACTCTAACAAAATAATACAAAAATCCAATGAAAGATGGGGTGCCCTGACATAAGGCCATACAATATAATAATATTGCAGTTAAACCACTTTAACACAATTTACTTCAAAACACATTTTTAATTATGCTAAGTATTAATGCTTTTACCAAGAAATATTATGTTTTTTTTTTTAGAGATAACAAACCTGTAAGGAACTCGTATCGTCGTTTGGATTTATTTCACCAAATATTTCACGTTTTCCTGTTCGTTTTACAGAAACCTTTGCACACTCATTTTTTAATTCATTAACTTTTTTCTCTTTTTAAACAAACTCTCATTGTCCGTGTGATCATGTGATGGGCTTGATTTTGGGACTCGCACTAGAGTTCATTATTTAAGTCAATAATTGCACTTGCACAACATGTAAAATATTTTGAACACTTGGATGCATATTTATATTTATAAACTTCTTTCAATTCTGGGATATACAGCAATTTGCTACCTTTTCGAAACCCTTCGCAAAAGTTATAATTGTATACATAAGTTCTTCTGAATCCATTTCTTTCTTATCTAAAACGACTGCATGTACAACTGAAAGAAATGATTTGTGAAGGTATGAATGAGTGAATGAATGCAAATTTCTCTGATCAATGAAAATTTTTCGTCAAGCTCATAACTGTTGCTTTTTTTTGTAAGACTGCACATTGTGTGGCTTTCATAAAACTGTATAATGTTTCAAGGCCAACTATTAAAACAAAAAAAAATATGGCCTCTTTAGAGAAGCGTCATTACTAGCTTACCGCAAAAAGAAAATAGGTCTTTGAACCGACGGCTTGTGCAGAGGATTCAATGACGAAGATAAACATGAGGATACCACTCACTACCTTTGTCACTGCCCAGCAATCTAAGAAACCAGAAAAAAAATCTCTAGGCAATTACTTCTTCAACGAACTAGAAGAATTATCAAACACTCCCAGAAACAGAATGGTGATGAGAACCTCATTAGAGCCACAAAATGATTAGAAACTGGCCAACCATAAACTTATAGGTTTTTAGGACGTTGCAATACTCCATCGCGGGGTATCACAATGGATCTACATTGGTCTAAGTGTGACGGAAATTAGATCAACCGTCAGCGCAATATACCTTACCTAACCTAGGTGAAGTTAATTTCAAGTTTTTTTTTTCATATTTTACACTGTTTATATGTAGTTTATTGTACTGTAAAAATTATAAGAATTTGGCATTTTTCTTCATAAATTCGAAGCCAAGTTAACAAAATTTTCCCTAATTTGGAATGACAAATTTGTTGCCCGCCTTGGATTGGGATCGATTTGGTTGAACCAAATTTGTTCATTTCCACTATCAAACACTTCTCCGTTAGACTGTTTAGTGTTTACATTTTTGGCTTATTAAGAAATTGTGTAGAATGTAAATTATATTGACAATAAATACCTTTGTCGCAGCTTTATGTTGCCATCGTCCTCAAAAAAATACACGCCGCGCCACTTTCGGGAAAGTATTCCGAAAGCATTTTCGACAATTCTTCGTGCCTTGGACAGTCTCTTGCTGAAATTTTCCTTCCGTTGATCATTTCTTGCCTATTAGTATAAGTATAATAACATAAATATACATACAGATATACAGATACATATATCTCAAATTGACATTTTACTTTCGGATATAATTACTCACCTGACGCTATGGAAAACGCCTCATAAGATATGGAATGTGAGCAAGCGCTTCATCCCCAATCAAAACGTTAGGACAAGGCTTATTTTGTCATGGCAACCATCTATCGATGGGAATGTCCTTTAGACCAGCTTCAAATTTCTGTCCAATATGGGAAACTTCGAAAATGGCACCATCGCTATTTTTTCCATAGGCCGCGATGTCATCACAAATTAGTTTGGAGTCTGGTCCGACAATAGCCATTAGTACATTAAAAAATTTGTTTAAATAACGAAAATTACTTGAATCAGTTTTGTTCGGGCACTTGATGGTCACATGCTTTCCGTCAATGCTCATAATGCAATTTGGAAACTGCCAAACCTGTTCACAAATTTCTGAACTCCGGCATGTCAATCTTGCCCATAATTTTGCATATGGCTTTACACACTTCAATTACAATTTGGCTAACAGTTTCAAACCCAACTCTAAAATTGTGGCCATTGGCCAATAGTAATAAAACTATCGCCAGTTGCAAGATATCTGAAATAAAGCAAATAATAATAATCATGGTCTTTTAGTTAATGAATTTTTCTTTTTCTTTTGCCAGATGATGAAATTAAAAAGAAGTGGAAGAATTCCATAGCCGGTCTCTCGAGTTATCTTAAAGGAACTAAAATAATTACCGCCACATTCGACACCAACACCAGCAAGAAAAGAAAAAAAGAAATGAAGAAAAACATGGTTCATGGGAGAATAGCCTTATAAACTCACCGCTCTGAGAACGGCGAAAAAAACGGTAGTATACCCACACCGAAGCGTTTTTTTGCAGTGACAAAGCAACTCATTTTTGACATTTGTGACTTGTGAGATATGAGTATTTATAATTATTAATTTTTTTGTTCGTCGCCCGAAATTTGTTGGCCAATTCAATAGTAACTAAATTATTAGAAACCCAAGAAAAATAATGGTAAGTATGAAATAAACACTCTTGTCTTTGTATATATGTATGCATTATCAAATTAAATCCAATAAAAGGCTGAAGCTATAAGTGTACACGATTGCCTGATCTGCAAATATTGCCAGATCTGTCAGTGAAAAATTTGTCTATTTGGCTGCTAATTTGTAGACAAATATCTGCTAATTAATTTGCAGATATCTGGCAATCGTGTTCACGCAAGCTGACAACCGTGTACACACCAAATTTTTTTGCACAAAAATTTGTTCATCAATCATTTTGAAGACAAATTAATTTGCAAATGTGGCAATCGTGTGTACACAAATTTTGTTCAATTTCTGACGCTTCTGCAAATGTCTGGCAATAAATTTGCAGACCCAGTTTGAGGAACATTTTAAAATTTATTCATTGGCACTTGGCAGACAAATCTGAGAAGGATACAAGAAAAAAAAAAACACTTGAATTGTCTGTAGAATTGGATTGTCAACTACAAAACTTGTTGAAATTTTAAAGGTGATTTTTTGCTTTTCATAGAAAATTGGATTGTCAACTGCAAAACTCGTTAAAAAATTAAAGGTGATTTTTGCTTTTTATTGAAATTGTGTTTAAATACGTGAAAATATTTTTAGTGATGGATTCTAATAATATTGAAGAAAGTGCTGCACATTTTGAGCCCATTGTGGAGGTACCAGTTACCTGTTCACCGCTAGCCGAAAAAAAGAAAAAATGTTACCGAATGAAGGTTGAAGCGGAATGTTCCCACGAATACATCCTCAAATTGATCCATGAAATTGAGATGAGGCGGAGTTTTTGGGATGTTGGGTGTGCCCAATATAAATTGCCGAAAGAATTGCTTTGGCAGGAGGTCGCCGACGCCGTTAATATGTCGGCAAACAATTGCAAGGGAAAGTGGGCTAACCTTCGAATAACCTTTAATGCTAATCTCGACAAACAGCGGAAGAAGAAGTCAGGGCAGGGCACAAGTGAGACAGCTCCTATCACTTGGAAGTTTTTTTGCCCTATGCTGTTTTTGGAGTCAAATAAGGTATTGCGATCGACCAAATCAACATCGTCATTGCAAATCATTGCAAAAAAATTTCGGTACAGTTCTGGTTCCTCTGCTCGTAATTCCACCATCAATTTTGCGTATAATCCCTCCTGCTCACGACGGGCCACCCAATCCTTCGTCCATACCTTACGACACGTCTTTTTCGGCTGTTTGGCTCTTTCATCATCACTGCTTTCTAACAAATACGCCTTCAAAATAGCGATTGCAACGTTCTTATCCATTTATATTATTTTGGATATTTCACTTTAAGTTGAATATTAAACGATTGAAAACGAAATCTATGTTGTTTTCACTTTTAGCTTTAAAATTTTTTTGCGATGAGATGAGAACAATGAACTGAAAATGAGTTTGCAGATCCACAAATGGAATTTGTGTGTACACGGAGACAATGAACTGAAAATGAATTTGCAGATCCACAAATGGAATTTGTGTGTACACGGTTTGCAGAAATTTACAATTTTTTTGCAATTATTTGGCGTATTAATAGATTCAAATATATTAGCTCATTTGTTAATGGGAAAAAAAGTTCATATATACATCCAACTGTGATTATTCTGCGAATTACTATATGCGCTTAATATTTTGGATTTATATTCCTTTTTGTTCCAATAAAAGCAATGTTCAATGTATATTTATATATGCAATCAATAAATGTTTTTTAAAGTGAGCTTTATAAAAACGGCTAGCACACCTTTTCATAATCAATTCATGATAAGAGGATAAATGAGCCCAAAATAGCTAACAAATTTGAGGAGCGTAGGTATATTTCTGCGCAAAACTTACTACCAGAAAGAGAACTGATTATAATCAGCAAAATTACACCGTCTTAGATGAAAATGAGCACTTGAATAATTCCGTAGGTAGTTAATAATTTATCTCGGAAATGTCTGATTCTTTTTGGACCTAAAAGCTACTGAAAAAATTAATCTGGTTATAACTGGGCAAACAATAAACTATGCAAAAATTCATCAATGTGAATAACTTCGTAAGCGAGATTAGATGTAGCGATGCTTTTATTTTAGAAGACGTACAAAAAATTAAAGATGGAGCAATTACACGAAAGAAAGTGACAGAGGCTGCTTATCGCTTCTTCAATTTCACCGAAAAAGCTTAACTTCAACTTAATTATAAAGATTTATCCACATCGTAATTGCTAACAGTTCGCGGGTCCTTTTTGCTGGATATATGAATCCTACTGCAGCAGATACTCCTTTTTTATTACAGAACCTGCTCCGTTATCCGTTATTGCATTATAAAGATCAAGATATCTTGCTTCTAAGGCGGCGTTGGATAATATTTTTGTGTTATATGGTCACCAGTTTGCACAATTGTTGAAGAGCTGTTTCCCGAAGAAGCTTCCCGTATAAACGTTCCTTTTGCTAAATTGATTTCACAGCATTAGAAAAGAAGAACAGAAAAAAAAGACGAGATAGATGATGTAGGTACCTTTAATTTGCTGCACCACGTTCTCCTGATTTGTGAAGACCTCTTGAAAGAACACAATGAGAGGCAACATAGGGACATAGTGTGTTACAAACTGCTGATTGTCGACTGTCTTCTTTAGACGTTCTAAGCTAACACAGCAAATCTGCACATCGACTTTTTTATTTTCGCACTTAAGGCGTTGCAGGATTTAGGATGGTTGTATAGGTTGGATATGTTGGAGGTAGGATACTCTCATAGTCCCATTTAAACATGGGTAACGCAGCAAAAAATCGTGCGCTGATACACTAACTCAAGCGCAGTATACTGTATCAACGCAATGCGTTAACGCAATTGCGCTATGGCGCAATTTTTCTGGACTGAATATATCCAGTGGAAAATTGCAGCAACAGATAAAATCACTCTTTTATCCTTTCGGGACAAGAACTATACACATTAAGGGCCAACTATAATGCACTTAGCTCAGCTTAGGCTAGTGTCAAAAACCAGACGAAAAGTTTCCGAAAGTGTTCGTTAAACAAAGAGCAACTATAATGGATTCTGGCTACTTAACATGTAAACATGCGTTGAGCTGATTTGAGTTCAGTTGATACCACAGAAGAGATACACAAAAAAAGGCAAACCACACCACACAATGTAGACAAATGGCAGTTGCGGAGCAGGAGAAGTGTTTGCTTTCTCTCTTCTTTTCTTCCCCTATGGTTGATACGCTTTAAATTTGACATTTACGTAAGTTCGAGCCAATCCAATGGCTCTTGCTTAATTGCGCGAAAGTGAGCGAAATTTAACGAAACTGAGTAGAACGTCTATTATAGTTACTGTCATATAAAATAGTGTATTGGCTCGCTCGCGTAAGTAGGCGTAAGTTCGGCAAAGTGCATTATAGTTGGCCCTTTACACAATAACGCAACACAACAAGTATTAACAAACTTCAAGTTTCAACACATACTTACTATGCTTACAAATTCAATCGTAATATAGGTACATCTTATAAAGCGTTCCTTTTCATAACGATTTTTTCATTGCACCCTTTCTTGGTAGCTTATTAGAGAAATAACAACCAAGAGGGTAAACCTCGAACACACCACACACAACTGCATCCGCCGCCCGCCGCCCAACGCCCATACAATTGACTTTAAAAACACCACTTTATATTCAGCTACATACGTTTATTAAAGATATATCTAGTTGTACAAAAACAACAATGTAAACAAATAAAATTAAGAGATTTTTCTGCGATACAACATACAAGATACAAGCATCCATTTCCATCAGCAAACCAACAGACCAACACCACTATTTTCAGTTCTCATTATTCTTATCAAAAAAATATCTTGATTTCTCTTCTCTAAAGAAGAGAATATAGATAAGAGTAAAGAGTCTCAATTGCGCTGTGGTATCACAATCACTGCGCCATAAGTGTATCATTGCGCTATTGAGTTACAGCTGCGCTAGTGTATCATTGCGCTATTGAGTTACAACTGCGCTAGTGTATCATTGCGCCATTGAGTTACAACTGCGCTAGTGTATCATTGCGCCATTGAGTTACAACTGCGCTAGTGTATCATTGCGCCATTGAGTTACAACTGCGCTGTGTGTATCATTGCGCTATTGACTCTTCTATAGCGCAAAGACACACTGGCGCAGTTGTAACTCAAATGCGCCTTTGGTTCTGTTCTCTTAATGCTGTGCTATCGACTATCGAGTACACTACTGTAGTATTGTGTGTGAGCTTGTTATGCCTTGTATAAGTAACACGATTAATTTTTCTCAAGGAAAAGTTCTTCAGGCCAGATGTATTTTGGGGGTTTATCCAAATCTGGTGTTTCCGTCCGAATTTAGTACTTCACCTTAATGTTGTACCCAAATAATGTGAATAAACCACTGATCATGAGTTGAAAAATGATTTGAGTTTATTTTAATGAAACAATTTTGATCTCAACTAATCTATTGACAAATGATTTGAGTTTATTTTAATGAAACAATTTTGATCACAACGACACTAACTTCCAACAACCAACCTGATGTGCTTTGCACCTCTACTTATTGTTTATTTATGCTGACATTGAAAAACATGAAAATGTGCTTTTGCACCTCTACTTATTGTTTATTTATGCTGACATGGAAAACATGAAAAAATATTCCCAACCACCCATTTTCAGTGGAATTTGGGTGCTCGTGCGTTAACCCTTTTTTCTTTTTGTGTTGATTTCGCTGCTCCCATTTCAATGCTCGTGTTTGGTTAATGCTGATTCCGCGTCTATGTTGTGTATGATAATGTAGGTTGTATGATGATGCAATGCCATGTATAACACGTCCCCCTTTTAGACACATCTAAGGATACTTTATCCTGAGATTGGTTTTAGGTGATTTTAGTTCCAGAGCTTCTGCTGATGTACTTAAGCCGCTGTCTTCTCGGACTGTCACTATCATTTCCGGATTAGTTCGATGTTTTCTATTAAAACACTTATTAAATAGTGCTATGGTTGTTCTTCCGCCAGGTCTACATTTCCAGATAGTGTAACCTATAAGTAAGATACTAATTACTCCGGATATGGATATAAGGACTCCTTGGGATCGTTCTGGTATTTCATTAAAGGTTTTCGACCAGAAACTCCTTTGGTTTTGGATTTCTGAAGACAGATCTTGTAACTCATGAATATCTTTTGCTGTAATTTTTGACATCGGTTCTTGGTAGATCGTTACTTCCCGTAGTTTAATGTTAACACAACAGTCTTCTAGATCTCCGTATGAATGTTTGTCTTTCAATGGTATCTCGGCATCAATATCTTGTGTCTTTATAGTCGTATCGTATGTTTCTAACTTGCAACTTCTATTTATTATAATTATTCCTGATCCTATCAGTTTTCCATGTTCTGTTTCTTTATTGCATTTACAATTATATTTGGTTTCTTCAGTTATAGTATACAAATAGGTATTTTCTTTAAGTTTATAAAAAATTTCAATTTTAGAATTTACAATTTTAGCATTACAATTATCTGCTCGATTTCTCATAAAAATATTTATTTCACAATTTGCATCACTAATTGTACTTTTTAGTAATAATGGTTTACAAATGTATTTGTCATTTATATTTTTGCAGTCAAGTTCCTTTTTTAAAGTGTATTCTTCTCTGTTTTTATTTATTACTAGAAATTTATAACTCAAGCTTAAAATTACTATTCCATTTTCTACAATTTTCGGCATAGCAATTGTTTCGTATATGTCATAGTGTTCATTTGATATTGTTGGAATTTTTATAACGATTATGATCTGTTGATCTTTACTAAAAGCTTTTATTTCTATTATTTTAAGGATTTCCGAATAATTCTCCGTAATAGGTTCTATTGCCAAATTTTCATGGTGTTTTAATTCACGTAACTCATTTAATAAATCTATCGGTTCGATAATTCTGGGATGAAGAATTCCTGCTTGAATGAATAGTAAACTATCTACGATCTGTTCTACTTCTATCTCTAATTGCATCAATTTATGGTTAACTTTGCTTACTATTTCATCAAAATATTGGTCGAGAATAACTGTTCTATTAAGGTTGGTTTCTTTTCTATTGACTTTATTGATTTCATTGATTGCTTCGTTGATTTTGCTAATTGTTACGTTACTATTCTTTATACTGTCTAGTACTTGTTTATTAAGGTGACTTAAAACTTTAACGTTCTCTTCCATTCCATCTTTTATCCTATGTTCGTTTTCAGAGACACTTTGTATTACTTTCTGATAATACTCTGCGTCTTCGTTATCCATGGTTCCAAATAGGACTTTAAGACCTGTACCAATAACGTTTACTAAACCTCGTTTTTGCCTTTTGGTATTTCCTGTTACTCCTGAAATTATTCTGATTCTATGATCCAGTTTTATCACTTCTCGTCTGGCAGATTGTTGGAATTCTTTACACCCTGTTTTATTTTCTATACAAATGTTGTCTATTGAATTTAACATACTTTTAATTGTTACGGCTGATTGTTCTAATGTTGATAGGTCTAAATTAATAACTAGTGCTAGGTTCTTAGAAATTTCTCTTGCATCTCCTATATGGTTGAAGTATATTCCAGTATTGTTCTCTAGATTTCTTATTCTTACATTTTCCGATCTGGTTTGAATCACGAACGAGATCCTGGAAAATAAGGTTTCAAATTAGCTTTGTTAACTTTCTGGGTTTTATTTTGAAGTTTTATGATCAAATGATCATCGAATACTTCTAATATGGTAAAAGGTCCCTTATATGTACTTTCAAATTTACCTCTTCTATCATTTCTAATCAGAACCTGTTCACCTATTTTATATGTAATGGGTCTTCCTATCTTCTTATCATATCTTGTTTTTGCTTTCTGCCTATTTTCTCTAGTATTTATTTTAACGTTTTCTTGTGTTCGATATAATTTTGTTCTTAATTCGTCGATATAGTCAAACATTGACTTTTCGTCATATGGGTCTACACCACTTGGTCTATTTGCCTCATAACCAAATACTACTTCATATGGTGTATAACCGGTTGTAGCATGTTTAGTGCTGTTGTAACAAAATCCTGCGTAAGGCATGCGAGTATGCCAATCCGTGGAATTTTCTAGTTCTCTTCCGGTAGATTTTAGATATTCTAACAATCTACAATGGGCTCTTTCAACGCTTCCATTGGCTTGTGGATATGCAACGCTAGTTGTGATGTGTTTTATTTTCAAAATTTCACAAAATTCTTTAAATAAGGAATTGCAGAATTCAGCGCCATTATCCGATAAAATTAATTTTGGCATTCCAAAGTTCAGTACCCATTGTTCCAATATAGCGTTTGCGACGGTGTACATTTCTTTTGTTTTCAGGGGGATGAACTTAATGAACTTAGACAAGTCGTCTTGAATTGTTAATCCGAACCTGTACCCTTCCTGTGTTTCCTTCATTGGACCAATCATATCAATCATTATTTTTTCTAACGCCCTATCGGCTGATGTTATGACTTTCATAGGGTTTCTTGTCGGTGCTCTATTTACCTTTTCAGTTTGACATTGAGGACAATTTCTAATAAATTCTTCAACATTTTTTTGCATTCCTTTCCATTTGAATTTTGTACTAATTTTCGCATAGGTTGCTTTCTGACCTGTATGACCCCCTAATAATCCTTCATGATATTCCCGCATTATTTCTTGTCTTTTGTTAAAGTCATTAACTTCTTCCTTATCTTGTTTTTCCTCTATTTCTACCTCGCCAGAGTTGGTACTTCCTGCTAAATTTCCTCCGAAATTTTCTTCGTCATCATTCACTTCTATATTATTTGGGTTTTGCCCATTTTCTTTATCTATATCTATACCTTCTTCCTCTAATAGACTTAGTAGATCTTGCCATGATTCTTCCTTTTCTTGTTCGGTTACACGAACGTTTCTACTTAATTCATCAGCAACTACGTTTTCTTTACCTTTTTTATAAGAAATAACGTAGTCGAACTCTTCAAGCTTGAGACGCCATCTTACTAGACGACTTCCTGGATCTTTTACTTGAAATAGCCACGTTAATGGTCTATGGTCTGTCATAATGACGAATTTTGTCCCATAGATATAAGGACGAAATTGTTTGGTCGCCCAAACTATAGCTAAACACTCCTTCTCAGTAGTGCTGTAATTTGTTTCAGCCTTATTTAAAGTCCTACTTGCAAAATGAATTGGCAAGTCCTTTCCATTAAATTCTTGGCTAAGAACGGCACCAATACCTCGATTAGATGCGTCGGTCGTAATGATAAAAGGTTTACCAAAATCAGGGTATTGTAATATTGGATGTTTTGTTATTAATTCTTTTAGTCTCTCAAAACTACTCTGCTGCTCCTGGCCCCAGATAAATTCGACGTCCTTTTTTAGTAACCTAGTCATGGGCTCGGAAATTCGACTAAAGTCTCTGACAAATTTGCGGTAATACCCTATCATTCCCAAAAAGGATTTAATGCCTTTCGTATTTGATGGTGCTTGCATTTCAATAATACTCTGAATTTTCTTTGGGTCTGGTTTAACTCCCTCGTCAGTAATGACGTGCCCTAAGTAATTGACTTCTTTTCTCAAGAACTCGCATTTGTCGGGTTGCAGCTTTAAGTTAGCTTTTCTAAGCTGTTCGAGAACTTCAATCAGTTTATCGTTATGTTCCTTCAGATTTTGTCCGTATACGACAATATCGTCTAGGTATACGAAGCATTTGATACCTTGTAATCCTGCCAGGACTGTATTCATTAATCTTTGGAAACATGCGGGGGCATTTCTTAGCCCAAATGGCATTCTAGTGAATTCGAAATGCCCGTACGGAGTGCTAAACGCCGTTTTCTCCATATCATCTTCTTCCATTGGAATCTGATGAAAACCGGACGTTAAGTCCAGGGTGGAAAAGTATTTTGCTTTTCCTAATTGGTCGAGGATTTCTGAAATATTTGGCAGTGGGTAATTGTCTGCCACAGTTAATTCGTTTAACTTGCGGAAATCAATTACCATACGCCATTTCTTCTTGCCGCTCGCGTCGGTTTTCTTTGGAACTATCCACAACGGCGAACTCCAAGGAGAACTACTATCGCGAATGATTCCATCCCTTTTTAAATTCTGAACTTGATCACGAACTTCTTCCTCGTGAACTTTCGGATACCTATAGCTCTTAGTAAATATAGGGTCCGCGCCAGGGTTTGTTCGTATTTTGTGTTTTACAGCCGAAGTTTTTGACAATTTTTCATTTTCTATACTAAAAATGTCACTAAACCTTTCAACGATTCCAATTAAACTCTCTTTTTCCTCTTTATTTAGATGCTCAGTTCTAATATTTCCTTTTACTATCTTGGATCTACTGTCCAAAATATCAAATTCATTTAGATTTTGCCCGATGATCCTTATATTTTTAACACAACATGGTTCGTCTGTGGTATTCACAATGGAAACCAAACATTCTCCATTTTCATTTAATGTAACACAATTTGCAACTATTATACCATCAGCGACTTCTTGCCTAGGTATCACAATTTCCCTATTTAACTTCCCATCAACTTTGACTGTCCTGAACACTTCTGATCTCTCTTTGACAATATTTTCTTGGCTGAAATACCTTAACGGTATCTCCCCAAACCTTCCACTGATAATATTGTCTTTGTAGTTAATTGAAAAACCACCCTCTCGAAGGAAATGGTTTCCAATCAACCCATCATAATTCCCCAATAAATTATTTTCTATAATTTGAAACTTAATTTTTGCACTTTTGGATTTTCCATTCAGAGGAATAAATCCAATTTTTACTTCTGTTTCTCCCAACGATTCACGTATCTTACCACTTATTCCACTGAACCTAATTATTCTTTTTTCATCAACATCTTCTTTATAAACGCAATTAGCTTTAACAAGAGAAACTTCTGCACCTGTGTCTATTATCAATCTCTTTTGTTCACCATTGATTTCTACTAATACATGGGGACTTTCAGAACTATCCAGGGACCTTAGCTGTACGGGTGCCTCATCGACCATACAGCTTATTAAAAATTTTTCTGTTTAAAATCTCTGTTACCAGAGGGAGTACTATTACTAGAGGAGGATGTACTTGGACCTGGTTTGGCATCCTCAACTCGTTTGTTGTTACCATATTGGTTTTTCTTGGGTAGTCTACAAAATTTTGCTATGTGCCCTGGTTTGCCACAGTTATAGCAAGATCTTTCTTGGTAATTAATCTTGGCTAAGTTTTTAGTAGTGTAATCCTTTTGTGTATTGGTTCTAAATAGATTTATTCTTTGCTCCTCTTCGCAAGCATATTTACTTGCTTCTGATAAACTTTTCGGACGTTGGGTTATCACGTACGTAGATAACCTTTCACGCAGTCCGTTTATAAAAACCGTTAAGGTTTCATTTTGGATATATTCCAATTGCCCTGCTTTATGTTCGGCTTTTACGTCTGATAATTTACTTTGTAATAACCGCCTCTGCAAGGTCTCAACCCGTTGCAGATAATGCACTACTGTTTCTTCCCTATTTTGTCTAATAGAAATCAACTCCCTATGGAGTTGGAGCGCACTATGTGGTTCCCTAAAGACTTGGGTTAGTTCTCTTTTTAAAGATTCCCAGTCTGTAATTTCTCTGTTCATCAGAATTGATGTGGCATTACCACGAATCTTCGTTTTGATGTACTTGAAAAGCACATCTTTTTGTGCAACTGACGCCAATTCGATGGCATCATTGCAGGCATCAATGAAGTTAAAAACTTCCTCACTTGTGCCATTAAATGTTGGGATGAAGGAAATCAATGTGTTGAGTCTTATTTCACTCATTGCAGTATCTTCGTTATCACTATTTTCAGATATGTTAACCTCACTACTATTTCCTACGTTTATTTCAATATCACTTTCTACGCTTGCACTTTCTTCACGATCACTATTTTCAACTGTGTTTCTATCCTCGTTAACCTCACCACTATTTCCTACGTTTGATTCACTATCACTTCCTACGCATGCACTTTCTTCACTATCAGAATTATCTTTAAAAAGTGATTCCCGTATTTTAGAAAACATATAAACACTTTATAAGAAACAATTGCTTTACAAATATAAAATTACTCACAATAATACCACAATTATTTGGTTGATGTCCATTGATGATGATGTTTTAATTTTCCTTGAAGGTATCCCACCGCTGCCACCAATTTTCGTGTTATGCCTTGTATAAGTAACACGATTAATTTTTCTCAAGGAAAAGTTCTTCAGGCCAGATGTATTTTGGGGGTTTATCCAAATCTGGTGTTTCCGTCCGAATTTAGTACTTCACCTTAATGTTGTACCCAAATAATGTGAATAAACCACTGATCATGAGTTGAAAAATGATTTGAGTTTATTTTAATGAAACAATTTTGATCACAACTAATCTATTAACAAATGATTTGAGTTTATTTTAATGAAACAATTTTGATCTCAACTAATCTATTGACAAATGATTTGAGTTTATTTTAATGAAACAATTTTGATCACAACGACACTAACTTCCAACAACCAACCTGATGTGCTTTGCACCTCTACTTATTGTTTATTTATGCTGACATTGAAAAACATGAAAATGTGCTTTTGCACCTCTACTTATTGTTTATTTATGCTGACATGGAAAACATGAAAAAATATTCCCAACCACCCATTTTCACTGGAATTTGGGTGCTCGTGCGTTAACCCTTTTTTCTTTTTGTGTTGATTTCGCTGCTCCCATTTCAATGCTCGTGTTTGGTTAATGCTGATTCCGCGTCTATGTTGTGTATGATAATGTAGGTTGTATGATGATGCAATGCCATGTATAACAAGCTAAGGGATGATTTTTGCCTGTAACTTGTGTGTGATGCTGTTGGAGTGTTGGCTATGGCTCTTGGTTCTGTGCTGTGCTGGGGCTGAGTATGTATGAAAGCGCTTGAAGTTCAATTTGCAATGCTTTTGGGTAAATTTTATGTTGTATATCGCATCTGGTTGTTGTGTTGCTATTGAGTTGCAATTGCGCCACTGAGTTATTGGCGCAGGCAAAAGTGTATCAGCGCACATAGCGCAGTTAGTGCGTTAACGCATTGCGCTAGCGCAGCGCTGAGTTACCCATGTTTAGCCTCCCATTATTTTTCCTTGGGATCTTCCACTTCAAGTTCTACCAAGTTCTCGTTATCGTCATCATCACTGCATGACAATAAATGGCCACGTACAGAAAAATTCTATCGGACACAATTTACGTACTGAGCATGTGCTTTATAGACCGAAGTCAGTAAAAAAAGTGGGTTTATTTTTCGAAGAGTCCCCATCTTCTTTGAAAATTCTGATGGAATCATCTCCACATGCTGAAGCACATTCGAATTCATCATCGCCAGCAACTTCCCAAATCCCATGTAAGTAGTGACCCAGACTTTGACCAACTAACCCTTTCTACTTCGTTCTCGTGACCTTCCAAAGTAGCATTGCATTCGAATTCGCCTATAAAAGCATATTTGGTATATTCTCTTAAGAAAATAGAAATAGAAAATAGTGCCATCAATATCTTACCTGATGTTTTGCTCCAAATAGCAATTGTAGCATTGAAGTTGGCTGATGCAAGCTGCTTTCCATAAAGTGACCATGAAATTTCGCGAAATGTTCGTCGATGACCATCGGAGGGAATTGTTTTTGTGGTCCAATTATATACTTCAGCTATATGTATTGGCTATCCGATTTTGTTGCATTATCCAGAATTGATTTCTTGCTACTTCTACTATGGGGTCTATGCGCTTTGTGAAGAATAATCTATGCATTGTTATTTGATTGGTTCTTGGAAATAATTAGCCTTTTTGGCACTGATTCCTCCGAATCAATTTGAATAACTTATCTATTTGATTACACCCAACAATCATATATTGCTTTTATGGTTATATTTTGATTTTAATAAGATTTTATGAAAATAAATTGAATAGAAATTAATTATTAAAAGAAATTCGCGTTTCAAAATAAGCAAAATGAGTTTGACAAATGACAATTGACAAAAGAGAAAAAAAAACATCGGCAGCGACAAAAACGCTGCACGTATGGGACTGTCGCTGCTCTTCGCCGCGTTGGTGTGGGGACTATCATAGAGGCTGTTCAGACAGGCGCAAGTGAACCGTGCAAAATTGACGTCTATATGTTTTTTCTCTTTCCCACATGGTTGTAAGAAAGAGACATTTTTTTGCGCCGAAGTTTTTAAAAATTTTAAAATTTTCTTGGCGCAGTTTTGACATTTCCTTGTTTTGACACTTGTGTTTTTTTTTTTTCTCGAGTAAAGAGACTGTTGTTTGAAAAATAAATGCTCTTTTTCATATTCCTGAAGCAAAAATAAGTAAATAAATAAATTATTTTTTTCAGTTCAGTCTAATTTCTGAGTTTTTTCTTCCCAAATCTGAAGGCAAAATAAACGTCAAAAAAAATCCATCGTGTTCACATTACTTTCAGTCTGAACACGACGGGGTGGCGGAATGTCAAAATTGCACGGTTGACTTGCGCCAATCTAAACACCGTCATATGCCGCTGTGTAAACTAATTTTGACAACTGCAAATGCCGCTGCCGCGACGGCAAAAACGCTTTGGTTTGGGAGAACCTTAATAAGAAGTGAACCTTTTGAAAAAGTAATTTTTATTTCTTTACCAGGAATGATACGGAGAACTAAAGAAGCTATCAAAAACAGCAGTAAAAGTATTTAATGATCCTACTTTATCAAGGAAATTAAATGTTTCAAATCCAATTTTACCAAGATTACACAAACCAGAAAAACAAATAAGACTAATTACATCGACAACTGGATCAATATTATCAATACTTGAATGTTGGTTATTAGAAAAACTGTATAATCTCCCAATCAAATTTGAAACAGCAGGTATAAAAATTTTTGAAATGAAGTTCTTAGAAATTCTCTCATGGACGATCGTCATACAATCCACATGCTGTTAAACTAAGTCAAAAATGGGTTTTTTAGTTGGAAAATGTTTCTCAGTATGTTTTGCTAGTCTGAAATCGGGGAACATTTAGACAGGCTCCGATAGGTAAGCAAGGGTGACGTTCTGTAAGTAAAAAGCGAACAAACGTTTTCGTGCGTGCGAACGATTTGCAATGTCTTTCCTATTGAAAAACTTTTGATCGCTTTCGTTTCGCTTTTTATAGAATCTGGCCCCAGGTACTCCTATACATATCATGTATTTACGTGTGTCCTTTGCACCACCTGTGAATGTGTGATTGATGATTTGAACTGAAAATCAAACCGAAAATATGTGTGTGTCAATAGAATAACAACAACGTTAGTTAGTATGGGCAGAGTGGTTGGATGTTCATTCATTTATTTATTTTATTGAAATAATTTACAAATTTAATTTACAAATAATTTTGTGAAAGGCATCGGTGTAGCCAGATCATATGATGTCTTTATATTTTTTATTGTTGTAAAAATTATGTTTAATTTGAGAAATTAAGTTTTTTAAGGAAAGAAAAAAGAAAAGAAGAATGCAAAAAAATTTTGCATATACTTACATTTTTATTTATACAAATATTATCGAAAGGTTTATAAAATATTCAATTACTAAATAGATAGGTACCTATAATGATGAAAGGAAGAAAAAACAACTATTAATTCAACTAAAGCAGAAGTGCACTGAGTGCTGCGAAGGAGCCCAGAATAACTGTGCCGAACAAAAAGTTCATCCACAGGGAACAATGACAATTATTTGTTGCCTGCTGATTGACGTCAGCGTCGTCTAAGCCGAAATGTTCCTATTCAATATTTAAACTATCAGTCTCACCGGTCTCACTATCAGTGGTTTGTGTGCAAGTGGTCAGGTGGTCACTCACACCAGTCGGTATACATACCTTTTCCCGCTCACACATTTTCCAAAAAAGCTTTCAGTTGTTGATGTTCACTATCCCTTTCCCTAGACCGCTGGATTTGCTGGAAAGCTTTCGAATTGTTCCCTCTCTTTGTCTCTCTCTCTCTCTCGACTTTTTTTACAATTTCATTGAAGGGATCTTTGTTGGTAGGTATGTTTTATGGAAACTAGAAACGTTGCCACTTGACAAAAAAGTGTACAAAATTGTAAATAAAAATTACCAAACATAATTTGAAATGACCAAAGTAATGGTTGGTTTAGGTAGAGTAAAAGTAAGAAAGGGACGAACACCAAGCTTCCAAACTTATAAAAGCAGCAGAAGAAGGGCTTGTTTTAGGAAATTGAAAGATGCTATAATAGAAATGAGCTTCAAATGTGCTAGCAAATGGTAAAAAGATCATAAGTTCGAGGATGCGAACATAGAACCAATCCCGTATAAACCACCAGGCCAACATTACTGCAGAATCGCAATTCACATATCTGGTCAGGTGCTCCTAAAACATCATTAGGCCTACTCGACAGAGTTCAAAGCAGAGCAATAAGATTGATAGGTGATAGTTCAATTGTTGAATCAATTGATTCACTTGACCATCGCATCGCCGTAATGTTCATGTCTCTTTTTTTTCTATAGGATTTGTTACAAACAATGCTCGGACGTAATAGCCAGTTGCATTCCTCCCCTTATGCAATTAAACCCTAATACACGCCTCTCAATGAATGCTAATCAGTTTTACATTCCGCCCAATTTTGGGCGTACAGTGAAATATAGAGATTCATTCTTTAGCCGTACTAATCGGATGTGGAATGCTTTAATTGACTCTTTTTTCTCTCTCATTGTAAAACACAGAAATTTAAAAACAATGTGCATCGGATCCTCCTTTCTCAATCGCTCGCACTGTGTTGACTAAATCATAAGGGTATTCATAACCATTTCATTCAACTGCGTAGATGAAATTGAAATCATTAGCGCTTTCAAGTTGGTGAAATCGAATGCAGTCGGCTCACACAAAATTTCTCCAAAATATATTCGATTAATTTTACCAATTGTTCTTCCACCTTTGAAACATATTGTCAATACTTGTTTGTATAGGAGTGAGTTCCCTGAACCTTGGAAGGATACAATTATTGTCTTACCTATTCCCAAAAAAAGCAATTCCTGTGAGTTAATTGTGACTTCAGACCAATTAGCCTTTTGCATTTTTTTGGTAAAGTCTTTGATCGGTTGATGGCTACTCAAGTTCTTGACTTCATTCAATCTAATGATAAAATGTGTAAATGGCAATCTGGTTTTCGCAAAAACCATAGTTGTGAAACTGCGGTAGTTAAGGTCACATCTGATTTCCGTTTTGCGCTATAGTAATCAGTTGGGTACAAAGGTACTGCTAGATTTCTCAAAAGCTTTTGACTGCATTGATCACCAAATTTTAATTTTGAAACTCTGTAACAACTTCAATTTTTCCAATATTGCTCTTAAATTTTTGAAAAACTCTGTTAAACAGGCCCCAAAAAATTACGACTAGTCAAGGTTCTTTTAGTTCATATATTGTCAACTGCGGCTTACCACAAGGCTCAATACTACGACCGCTCCTCTTTTCACTTTTCATAAATGACCTTCCCGCAATAGTTAAAAACTGTAAAATTCATATCTATGCAGATGATGTGTTGTTATATATTTTTAGTGAATTGGGTTCAATGAGTGATTGCGTTGATCGGATCAATGAAGATTTAATTTTTTTTATTTAATTTTTTTTTTCATCTACGAGCAATGAGCTCAACAGATTACACATTATTACAAAATAGGTTTCAATTTCTTAAAAATAAGTAGTACAATTTATTTCGAAATTTATCTCTAGAGAAGGCTAAATCAATGTGACCACAAATTTCGTTAAATTCTCTAATTGATCTTGAAATTGGTTCACTCATGCTATAATTAGTCCTGTGCCTTGATTGAAAAAGAAGATTTCTATCCCTCAACGGCCTCTCTGTAGCATAAATACAAATTAAGGACAACAAGGAAGGACACTTTATATGATAACATAAAATGTCTCGCACAAAAACTATGTCATGACTAGTTCTACGTGATTTGAGCGACTGCAAACCTAGAAGACTCTGCCTAGCTGAGGAATTTGGATGAAAGTACCATCGCATTTTGTGAAATGCATACTTCGTAAACCTATTCTGAACTTTCTGAATCCGATCGGAAAGATATTGTTGGTGAGGGTTCCAGATGATGTCTGCATACTCTAGGTGGGGTCTTACAAGTGAGGTATAAAGAGACACAAGGGTGTAGGGGTTAGTAAAGTCTGTTGAATTTCTTTTGATGAATCCTAACATTGAGTTAGCTTTTGATACAATAGCTTCTATATGTGGTGTAAAAGTGAATTTGGAGTCAAAAAGTACGCCTAAATCCTTAAATTTTTCAGTTCTCTGAAGAGGGTTGCAATCAAGATAATATGAGAACTCTTGCATATGAATCTTTCTCGAGAGAGAAATCACAAAACATTTTTTTGCGTTAAGATTTAAGCGGTTTAACACACACCAGCGAGATAGATTATCAAGATCCAATTGGAGTTTTTGGCAATCACTAATAGAGGTTACTTTCAGAAAAAGTTTCAGATCGTCGGCGTATATGAGGCATTTGCTGAAGTTGACACAGTTAACAATGTCATTAATAAATATGATAAAAAGTAGAGGACCTAGATGACTACCCTGTGGAACACCAGAGGTACAATTTATCTGCCTTGAGGTGAATTCGTCAATTTTGACTTTTTGAACCCTTTTTATGAGAAAGGAACAGATCCATTGAAGGAGGCTTGAGTGGAGACCAAATGATTCCAATTTTTGAAGCAGTGTTTTGTGACAAACCGAATCAAACGCTTTGCTAAAATCGGTATAAATAACATCCACTTGGTTTTTATTTTCAATAGCGTCAACAACGAAAGAAGAGAAACATGTTAAATTGGTGATTGTTGATCTTCCCGAGATGAACCCATGTTGGGCATCACTTATATGCTCCTTCACTAGGAAATCAAGTTGTTTTTTGACAAGGCTTTCAAAAAACTTAGGAATTGCAGATAGTTTACAAATTCCTCTGTAATTCTCTACATTGTTTTTGGAACCCGATTTAAAAATTGGAATCAAGAAAGAGGATTTCCATTCATCTAAGAACAGTCCAGATGACAATGAAGAATTAAAAATGATTAGTAATGGAAGAGCCAGAGAACTGGAACATCTTTTCAAAATTATCGCAGAAATACCATCAACGCCAGGTTTAGCGTTTGGCTTAAGATCATGCAATCCTTCTAAGACATCTTTGAGATCTAACTGTAAGGACCCTATACTTACTTTAGGATTATAGCCAGAAAGTTGAACTAGATTTTCATGTGAGTTAAAATAGACCGATTCAAAAAATTGAGCAAATAGCTCAACCGTGTTTTCAATTTCATCAGACTCTTGATTTTTAAAAAACATAGAATTCGGAATCCCGAGCGATTTTCGTTTTGAGTTTATAAAAGACCAAAAACTTTTTGAGTCGTTTTTTAAATTGAATTCAACCTGCATAATATAATTTCTGTGCGAGAATTTACTTAACACATTGAACTCCCTGCGAAGATTACAAAACTGTATTTGGTCAGCCAAATCATTTGATTTCTTAAACTTAGCGAAAGATTTGTTTTTTAAATTTTTAAGGTGTGTCAGCCTGTTATTATACCATGGAGGTTTGGAAATATTCTTTTTCTTTTTGTGTGGCACTAATTGATTGAAAGCATTATTTAAAATTTCCGAAAAGCGATCAAACATATTTTGTAGATCTAAGTTTAAAAATTCAGTTTTCCAGTCAATACTTTCAAGATAATTATCAAGTTCAATAAAATTTGCCTTTAAAAAGTTAAATGTTAATGAATTGTTACTATTAATTTTTAAATAAGTGTACAATTGAATTTCAATATACAGTTCCTTATGATTGATAGAATCATTTAATAATGAAAAAGGAAGCGTATCATACACAGAACCCTTGAATTCATCATGTGGTATGAAAACAAGATCAAGAATATTATTTAAACTATTGACAACGCTACTGATTTGACATAAGTTAAGAGCAAATAAATGGTCAACAAAAGTTATTTCGATAGCACTTTTTAAGTTACAGGGAATAAGCATATTTTCATTTGAAGAATAAGACCATTTCACATCAGTTAGATTAAAATCACCGATTACAAAAACCTTCTGCGGACAGTCATTCAAATTACTTACAAAATCAATGTTAGCAAGGTGCTTTTCATAGATATCAATGGGACTTCTAGGTGGTATGTAGCTGGTGATGATATACACGGAAATACCTGTTCCAAGACGAAGTGACACGCATAATTGTTCGATGTCGATGTTTGGCAGCGATATTATGTGGGATGGGAAGCATGAACGAACCGCCAATAGTAGACCACCTCCGCGTTCTTCAGCAGTAACACATCGATCTCGTCGGAAGACAATATATGAACCGCCGTTCACAATTTCAGAATCGGAGATTCCACTCCAAAGCCAGGTTTCCACAATAACAATAATGTCGTAGTCTACGTGGGTAGATGAATGATATAAGGCAGGTAGTTTAGTTCGAATTCCACTTGCATTATGATAATAGATTTTTATCAACGAGGCCCTTTCAGCTGTTGTTAGGTCGTCGCTTCTTGCTGCGAAAAAAATCATGTACCACCGTATGCAAAGGCCAAAAAGACTTATTGCATAGTAAATTGTAGAGCTCGAGGTTTCTTCCAACTTTAATTTCGAAAGAAGAATATTCCTTTTCTGGGGTCATGATGAATTTTCGAATGGTAAGATTAGATACACAAAATGATGAACAATTTTTTTGAATATAATTGTGTACTAAATCTTCAGACGTTGATGGAGAAAGGCGAGAAACAAATATACTCCTCACAGGTGGTAAAGCAGTGAGTTCTTCGATATTCGGTTGGTTTGATATAGAGTTTGTTACAGTGGACATAGTTGCTATTGAGTTGGAGCACCCCTCATCCGTGATGGAAGCTGTTGGAGTATCCAGTGGCTCTATAGCACTAGATTCACTGGAAGTGTTGGGCCTTATAGAAGAAGAGTCACTTACATGTTGTTGAATATCCAGGCATCTGCTTGCTCCAGAACGTAGTACTCTTGTAACTAAGGATGAAGGTAGTTGAGGTTGTTGAATTTGTACAACTAAATTGTATTGTTAGTCTTATTCACTTGGTAAGCATTTTGTTTTATACCATGAAAAGATTATATCTTACAGTCGCTTTGGAGAATCTGGAAAGACCACTTTAGTAAACTCAATTTGGAAAACCTTGAAATAAAGCTAGGATCACCATTATGTAACCTTTAACCGAATGAAATTCTGATTTTCAAGGCAGCTGGCGATCAGTTGGAAAGGACATACGCCCAAAGTAATCACTTTCGTAAATGGACACAAAAATCAAATTATGTCCTTTTTCTCTTTTCCATACTATATCTATGAAGATTTGTGATTTTTCACCACATTTTTAACAGAAAATGAGAAAATTGACGCATCTTTTCCTTTCTTTCTACTTTTTTTTTACTTACCAATTTCCAATTCACTTCTCTCATTTGAAACTCAAATGAAATAGCCTTGGTGTGTGTGAAAGTGCATGTAAAAATCTACTGCACTTTTGGTTTTACGAACAAAAATTTTCAATCCATTTTTGAAACGCACCTATATCAAAGGTTTACGCAGCTATCGGCACAGAAGATATACAACTCTAACTAATTTCTATGATTTGTAATTGTAGGTATATATGGCTTTTTGTTAAAGAGAAATCAGGGTTAATTTTGTTTATTCATGTCTATGAACTGTTTGCTGTATGATTTTTTAAGGACATTTAATTGGGCATTTACTAATGAACTTTTCTTTAAAAAATCTACTATGTACTTTAACCTATTCATATCTTTTGTAAATCTACTTCAGAAATGTTTTCACACAATGGCAACGCTACACTTATTAAGTAAAAGAGATGAAGAGAAAAGATTCTGAGAAAATGGGAGAGGTATACACAGAGAAAATTCAACAAACTTTATTTTCTGTGTTTACCTACTATTGAAAGTGATCACATTTTCGCGTCTGCTTCTTACTCTGCGGTCGACATTTCAAAAGCTTATGTTTGAATAAACAAAAATTTATATTCTAAGTCAGTAGACCAAGTTTTTAATACAAGTTCAATTGTTAAGTTCAGTTTTCCCCGGCCAGTTGATACAAAACTGTACATTTTTGGACTAAAACTCAGCTAGTAAGAGTGAATTTATATACATACCTACATTCTAAATAAAAACAATTTTGCAGTAAGAACAACATGTCAACAAAGAGCTGCCCAGAGCAAATAAATCGACAATTCTCGAGCCCTTATCCATCTTTAACAGTACTCAAGATGATTGAAAGTATTGAATTTGCAGAAGAAGTAAAGAACTTCAAAATAGCTAGCAATGACATTCAAGTTTCATTTGATGTTGTTTCATTATATCTAAATGTTCCAATTGATGAAACTTTAGTTTTTCTGAGAAAATGCCTAAAAAATAAATGCACTTAAGGCAGAAGGAACATATGAATTTGTAGTACTTATAAAAATTGGTTCCAGTTTAATGAAAAGTTTTACAGACAAAAATTTGGCTGCAGTATGGGATCACATATGAGCCCGTTTTTAGCAAATTTATTTGTGTCGAATATAGAAACCGAAATGCATAATCCAGTAAATTTTCAAAGAATATGGTTAAGGTATGTACATAGATGATATATGGGCGATAATCAAAAACATGAAGTCCGACAGTTCATTAACAAATTAAAAAGAACTGAATACCCATCAATTAAATTTACATATGAAGAAGAAATTTAAGGGAAACCAAATTTTCTGGATTTAAGTATAACTCGGAATGGAGACAATCCCGAATTCGATAAATACAGAAAACCAACGAATACTCTGAGATACGTTACATCAATCTCGTTTCATTCTTTGAACATAAGATGTCAGATTTTCACTCAATGATTCTTAGACGTCTTAATATTCCAATGATTATAAAAACAAAAATAAAAGAATTCCAAAAAATTAAAGATATAGCCAAAATTAATGGATATACTGAAGAATTGATTGAAGATTTAACAATTGCAGATAGAAGAAAACAAGAATTGAGAAATTATACAACTTTAGATCTAATAAGGAATGAAGGAAAGAAATATTCAAAATTTTATTTCTATCCAGAAATAACATCAAAGATAAAACCAATCTTTAATAAATGTTATATCCGTATTACAATAATTAATTGTAATTAGTGAGTGCAGCGAAATAAAAATAAAAAATCTGATTGGAGGATCTAAAGATAAAATTGAACAACTTCAAAAATCAGGAATTTATTCTATCGGATGTAATGATTGTGAAAAAGAATATATAGGACAGACAAGAAGACCTATTCTAAAAAGATTTAAAGAACATTTTGCTCATCTTAAATATAATGAAAAAGAAAAGTCCAGTGTTGCAGAAAATATGCTAGAAAATAGTCATAGTTTTAGTTTGCAAATTTAAAATTAATAAGAAATGTAAATAGCAACAATGAATTAGATGCTTTTGAATCATTTTACTTATTTTAAAACAAAAATATAATCTAATGAATAGTGATGATGGACCAATATTCAAATTTTTTTTTAATAGATTCAACTCAACCCAACTGTAATTTTGTTAACAAAATTTTTTTGTTTTTTTATTAGTTTTCTTATAAATAATTTAATTTAATTTAATTTATAAGTCTCACTGACGATGGAAGCATTTCTTTTGAAATGTACATCTGAGGAAATATAAAAAGTGTTTGAACTGTTAAAAAGTGAATTAATCTTTTTTAATTCCTTAAATTCTCAAAAACTACAACTTAAAGTTTCTTTTCTTTAGAGATTTGAGAAAACTAACAAAATTCTTTTGCTTAAAAACAGATATTTCACAGGTTTCAGTTTTTGAGAATTTAAGGAAGTAAAACTAAAAAGTCGAGCGATTGAAGTATCTGCTGTCAAGCAAAAGAATTTTGCTACTTTTTTTTCTCAAATTCTCTTAAGAAAAGAAACTGTTTAAGTTTTAGTTTTGAGAAAACTAAACTAACTTGTTTAAAAAAAGATCCCTAAAAATTTTAGTTTTTGAGAATTTGAGAAAATAAAAATAAAAAGAAGGAACTTACATGCCCCCCATGGGCTATATACACAATTATATATATATATATATGCATCCACAGGATGGAAAATACGTGCCATCAATTTAAAAATTCCGTTTTGAATGAAGGAGTGTTTCAATTGACTCAACGATTTTAGGTGCCATGAAAAATGAATATGGTATAACCAAAGTATCTCTCTAATATCGTGTGCTTATAAAACCTTCTCTGTTTGTTATACCTCGAAATTCCATAGTTTGACCTAACATTTTCGTTTGCGAGTGCTTCCTTAAATTCCAAAAGACTTCGTGGAGGTTTTGGTATAATCTCACTTTTTAATCTATTCATGTGCCGCTTAATAGAAGAATATGAAACCAAGTGCGCTGCATCTGTTAGTCTTAAGCGTTTTTCGTCAAAAATTTGTTTAGACGTTGACTTTCTTTTATTCGACACAAAGCAATCGGTTTCAACAGAATCAACAAATTTAATTTTTTTCATCATATCCTCTTGTACGACATGTGGGTGTACCGCATCGTCACTATCGAACTTAAATCCGTGCTTTGCACGATTTTATATAGCATGTACATTAGTACATCTATATTGTAACGTACGCTTAGTTCGCAAAAATAAAACTCTACCTTTCAATTTAATTCTACCACTTTATTCAGTATCTACTTTCGATATACACTTTATTTGAACTCAACTCGACTTTTGGACTATCACTTGTATTTACTCTTAACTTTATCACTCTATAAACAAGACTGACTTCTGGTTGCCTCGGGCGGGCTATTTATATCGAATGACACGCCATCTAGAACTCTCCAGTAACTTCTACATTGTCTCCACATTTGCTGTCTACTCTCTGTCTGTCTGTCTCTCTACACTCACACACACTGGCTTACAAGCAACGCCTGTCATTTATACCATTCCATTAAAGTGTTGCCAGTTGTGTTTTCGGTTGAACGTTTTTCGATTAGGAAATTGGTATAAAATGTTGGGTTCACGTTACACTGCCCCCTCCTTAGGATTGTTCGTCCCGAATAATTCCATCTGCAGCCTCGCCACTATATCGATGCAGCCTGTCACAATGAACTACTTTTAACTTGCCTCTTAGTCCTCTTTGGATGCGGTAAACCACGTCGTTAATCCTCGTGACTACAGTATAAGGACCTTCCCAGTTTTGCTGAAGTTTCGGTGACAATCCCTTTTGACGATGAGGATTATAAAGCCACACACGATCTCCTGCTTGGAATCCTGACGTTGTCGCTTTTGTGTCGTACCGTGTCTTCATCCGGTCGCTGTAGGCTTTCATCCGTTCCCTTGTTCTTTTATGGATGTCAGCGAGTCTCTCCTTGAGGTCGTCCACATACTCGTTTGTGTCCTGTGGCTCCTCTGTGGGGCATCCAAATTTAAGTTCGCTGGGCAGCCGCATGGTTTTCCCGAACAGGATGTCAGATGGTGTTTGTCCTGTCGAGCTATGTACTGCACTTCTATAGGCCATCAGGAATAGCGGTACGTGCCTATCCCAGTCTCTTTGGAAGTCGCCTACGACCTTGGTGAGGTGTTCTTTCAAGGTCCGGTTGAATCTTTCAACCATCCCATCAGATTGTGGATGAAGTGGTGTGGTTCTCGTCTTCTTAATGCCAAGTAGTCCGCACACTCCTTGGAAGATGTTTGACTCAAAGTTCCTCCCTTGGTCGGAATGGAGTTCCATAGGCACGCCAAACCTACTAACCCAGTTAAACACAATCTGGTCGACCACCGTTTTGGCTTCTTGATTTGGGATGGCATACGCCTCAGGCCACTTGCTAAAATAGTCCATTACAACCAGAATGTATTTGTTTCCAGCGTTGGTCTCTGGAAAAGGCCCAGCCACATCTACTGCAATCCTCTCAAAAGGCGATCCAACGTTGTACTGATGCATCTTACCTTGAATCTTTCTACCAGGTCCTTTGGTTGCAGCACACTTGTCACATGTTCGGCACCACTTCTCCACGTCATCTCTAGCATGTAACCAGTAGAACCGATGTCGCACCTTCTCCAGTGTTTTGTTTACCCCCAGGTGGCCTCCAGAAGGTCCGTCGTGCATCTCCTGAAGAACTTCACTGACTTTCGATTGCGGTACGATCAGCTGCATCACATATGACTTACCGTCAGCGGATTCCCATCTTCGCCTGAGGACACCTTCTTGCACATATAGTGAGTCCCACTGTGCCCAATAGGCTTTGAGAACTGGACTCCTGTCAGAAATGTCTCCCCATTCTGGTTTCTCTTCATTTTCTTTCCATGCGAGAATGGGTTCGATATCTGGATCTTCCTGTTGAGCAGTCCTCACTTCCTCATTGCTCCATCCGCTTATGGGGTCAGCTCTTAGTCGCTGAGCGGTAATGATTTCTTTGTCTTCTTGCCGCTTGCAATGCTTGCAATCCACTTTGCAAGGTCTTCGTGATAATGCATCGGCGTTTGAGTGCAGCTCTCCTCTGCGGTGTTGGATCTGGTAGTCATAGGTCTGCAATCTTTCTATCCACCTTGCGACTTGACCTTCTGGATTTTTGAAGTTCAACAGCCAGCTCAGAGCACCGTGGTCTGTCCGCAGAAGGAATTTCTGTCCATAGATGTACTTATGGAAGTGCTTTGTTGCCAAGATAAGAGCTAGCAGCTCCCTTCTGGTCACGCAGTAGTTCCTTTCGGGTTTCGATAGGACCTTGCTGTAGTATGCCACCACTTTCTCTTCGCCATCATGCACTTGGGATAGTACCGCCCCGATTCCAACGTTGCTTGCATCTGCGTCGACGATGAATGTTTTGCCAGGTGTTGGATGTGCCAGCACTGGAGCGTTACAGAGGCGGTATTTGAGTTCTTGGAAAGATTTCTCACACTCACCTGACCATTTAAACTGCTTCCCCTTTTCGGTGAGCTGATGCAAACTCTTTGCAACTCCAGCGAAGTTCTTAACGAAACGTCGGTAATATGTGGCAAGTCCCAGAAAGCTTCGGAGTTGATGTTTGTCCTGTGGTGTTGGCCAATTTTTGACGGAGTCAACTTTTTCAGGATCAGTCTTTACTCCTTGGGATGAGATGATGTGTCCCAAATACTTGACTTCGGTTTTGAAAAGTGCACATTTTTGTGGATTCAGTTTAAGGTTAGCCTCTCGAAGTCTCTGAAACACGGCTTTAAGGTTCTTACAATGTTGGTCAAATGTTTTCCCGTAAACAATGACATCGTCCAAGTAGACTAGGCAAGCTTTCCACGTCAGTCCTTGAAGAACGCACTCCATCAAACGCTCGAATGTTGCCGGAGCGTTACATAACCCAAACGGCATAACTTTAAACTGCCAGAGCCCATTACCTGTAGAAAACGCCGTCTTTTCCCGATCATCAGGGTGGATGTCAACTTGCCAATATCCGCTCTTCAAGTCCAGCGTCGAGAACCACTGGGCTCCCTCCATGGCATCCAGGGTATCACTGATTCTGGGCAGGGGATAGCTGTCCTTCTTAGTTACATCATTCAGCCTTCGGTAGTCCACACAAAAACGAGTGCTTCCGTCTTTCTTTTTCACTAGCACCACTGGTGACGCCCAAGGACTTTTGGAATTTTCGATAAGACCTTCCTTTTTCATTGCTGTTATCATTTCCTCAACCTCACCTTGTTTGGCCAGTGGAAGACGTCTTGCAGGTTGACGAATCGGTCTTGCATCTCCTGTATTGATGCGATGCTGCACCAACTGTGTCCTACCATATTGCCCCTTTTGCGATGCGAAGATATCAGTGTACTCTTGTAGGAGACTTTCAGCCATCCTTGTTTGTTGGTGATCAAGGTTGGATGAATTCAGTATTTTTGCTCTGATGGTTTCGAGCTCCTCCGGAGTTATAGGTTTTCTCGGGGCTTCGTCTGTGATCTTCGTAATTGCTGCAACCGATTCGCAACGTCCAACGACTTCTCCTTTCTTCAACCTTACATCGTACGGTCTGGTGTTTAGTAATCGTACGGGGACCATTTTGTTCTTCGGTGCTACCAGTGTTTTCCCAATGATGACGCTTTGGGAGGAACACTCTGGGTCTGGTTCCACCATGAGGTATCGAAGGCTTCCAAACTCACCTTCCAGTTTTGTCCAAACGAACACTTCAGAAGAAGGAGGCAGAATAAGATCTTCCCTGATGACAGTTCTCAGTGTCGACGTACTTTCGTTCGAATAAGTCATTGGAAGTTCCTTATTTTGGTACTTCAAAACCTGATTACCGATGTCCAAAATAACTCCGTGCTGTTTCATAAAGTCGATTCCAATGATGCACTCGTCACATATATCTGCCACCAGGAATTGATGAGTAAACACTAGGTCGGCCAGTCGGATCTTAAGACACACTTCTCCATATACTCTTGCTGCTTCTCCCGTTGCGGTTCTTAGACGGTAGCTATTGGTGTTATGAAGCCACGTCGTCTTTACCAGGTCTCGACGTACTATGGAGGCTGTGGCACCGGTGTCGATGGTAGCCACATGTTTGTTCCCGTTAATAGCAGTCTCCACAGTCAGACTTTTGTTGTCTCGTTTGGTCTGAGAGACCTGGATGGTGGTTCTGGGGCCATCGATACAAGAAACCAGCCTCTGCCCCTCGAAGTTGGTTCTTACTCGTTTCCCTGATGGGAAACGGGCTGATAGGCAACGCTGGTGTTGTTGTTACCTTGCTCTGGGTTGGATCTCTTGCTTCCACAATGTTGACAACTGGCTTTGTTTGGTGGTAGTCGGCATTGACGCTGTAAGTGCCCGGTCTTGTTGCAGTTCCAACATCTTGCTAGTCCGCTTCGGTTCTTTTGTATTTCAGCTCTTTGGCACGAGCATTCTTCGACTATGGCCTCTCTAAGTCGATGTACTCCCTGAGAAGCCTGTTCTGCTGCTTCAATTGTCAATGCGAATGCTAAAGTTTCGGAAAGAGTACGTGTTCTAGCAGTTCGCACAGACCTCTGAAGATGTATATCGGAAATGGCACGAACGAAGGACTCAACAGCGAGCTGGTTGATGATTTCTTCTCCAGCATCCGGGTATGCCAGGTGAACCAGTCTTTCGACGTCTGCTTGGAGCTGCTGTAGACTTTCACCCCTTTTCTGGACTCTGTTATTGAGTTGGACTCGGAAGACTTCTTTCAAGTGGCTATCTCCAAAGCGTTTATCTATAGCTGCCACGAGAGAACTGAAATCGCCGCTCTTACCAGCTGGAACTGTTTGAAGTAATTCAGCTGCTGGTCCTCTAAGAGCAAGAGTCAGTGCAATGTACTTGTCTTCGTCATCCCAGCCATTTGTTGTCGCGGCTGCCTCAAATTGTCTCTTATAGACTGGCCAAGAAGACTGTCCATCAAATGTTGGGGGTTTCATCTCCTTTTTCCTTGCAAACTCTCCAGCAGATTCTCGAATTTTTATTTTCCGGATCTGGTCTAATTCCTTGGTGAGAACATCACATCGACTTTCTACGCCTTCGAAACGATTCTCTACAACAGAAAGCTGTTTCTCCACACCTTCAACGCGTTCGTCAAGGGCACATACATTCTTCTCAATATTACCCAATTTTCCTTCTAGAATGTTTTTCTGGCCTTCCAAAACATTCTGTTGCGCCTCAAGTCTTTCGAGAATATTCTGTTGTTCTTTCTTTTGTTCGTTTCGTTGCTCTTCCAGATTCTTTTGTTGTACTTCGAGTCTTTCGAGAACATTCTGCTGTTCCTTCTTTTGTTCGTTTCGTTGTTCTTCAATCAGCTTCTTTTGCTCGTTTCGTTGTGCTTCGAGTCGTTCGAGAACATTCTGCTGTTCCTTCTTTTGCTCATTTCGTTGCTCTTCCAGCTTCTTTTGTTGTACTTCGAGTCGTTCGAGAACATTCTGCTGTTCCTTCTTTTGCTCATTTCGTTGCTCTTCCAGCTTCTTTTGTTGTACTTCTAGTCGTTCGAGAACATTCTGCTGTTCTTTCTTTTGCTCGTTTCGTTGTTCTAACAAAAGTTTCATCATACTAGAAAAATCTACACTTTCACTTACTTCCTCTTCTTCCACTTCTGTTTCAAAAACAAAAGTGTTTACGTCTTCCCCTTGCTGTTCCAAATAGTTACGCAAGCGCAGGACGAGCTCATTTTTCGATCCCGCTCTAGAAAGATTTCGCTTACCTAACTCACTTTTAAGCTCAATGCAAGTGAGCTCTTCTAACAACTTACCCATTTTCACTGTATATAATTATTATTTTCTTTTTACTTTTTTTTTTTTTTTTTTTACACTTTACTAGTCAAATAAGTTTTATTTACACTTCTGACACCAATGTAACGTACGCTTAGTTCGCAAAAATAAAACTCTACCTTTCAATTTAATTCTACCACTTTATTCAGTATCTACTTTCGATATACACTTTATTTGAACTCAACTCGACTTTTGGACTATCACTTGTATTTACTCTTAACTTTATCACTCTATAAACAAGACTGACTTCTGGTTGCCTCGGGCGGGCTATTTATATCGAATGACACGCCATCTAGAACTCTCCAGTAACTTCTACATTGTCTCCACATTTGCTGTCTACTCTCTGTCTGTCTGTCTCTCTACACTCACACACACTGGCTTACAAGCAACGCCTGTCATTTATACCATTCCATTAAAGTGTTGCCAGTTGTGTTTTCGGTTGAACGTTTTTCGATTAGGAAATTGGTATAAAATGTTGGGTTCACGTTACAATATATATAAAATAAAGTTTGGTTTTGTGTTCGTTCGCTAACCAGCCAAACCGATTGACCGATTTTCTTAATTTTTTTTTTAAATTAAAGAAGAGTAAGAGTAGAAGGTTTAGGACAAAGAAAAATTTTTTTTCAAAAAAGGGAAGTGTGTTTAAAAAAATAATTAAGTTTCAATTATTTTCCCATGCAAAATTACAATACACACAGCCTAGATGCTCACAATGCTTTCTATTTATTTTAGAACAGAGTATATCTAATACTCCTAGATGTATTCCTTATTACATTTGGCTGCTTGAAAAGTGTAAACAAATACTGAGGAATGTTATTTTTTGCGTTTATTACTAAATAAAGTTCGTGGGCCAACATCTTTAGCAGATTTACGAACAGTTGATGGGTTTTTATGTCCTACATATCGTGAAGCATGCAGGCGTTTAAATTGACTGGAAGATGATAAACATTGGAATAACACCTTAGAAGATGCAGCTCTTACGGCAAATCCACATCAAATGCGTTCATTATTTGCAATTATAATATCTGCGTGCAGTCCGACGAATCCACGTGAGTTATGGAGAAGTCATTGTGATCATTTGTCAGAAGATATTTTGCATACAGTCGTGCAAGAATGAATCCGCAATTGGATTTTACGCCAGAAATAAACAACGAAGCGTTGATCATTATAGAAAATTTGTGTTTAGCAATGTCAAATAAATTGCTATCACAATTAGGAATGATTTCACCTGATCGACACTTTCAATTTGGATTTAAATCGTGAACGAGATTATGATGCAAATTATTGTTTAAATCAATATGTTCAAAGAAATGTTCCATTATTGAATGAAAAACAAAAAGAAGCTTACTTTCAAATCATGAGCGAAATTAATGCTGGAAATGGTGGATTTTATTTTTTGGATGCTCCTGGCAGCACTGGTAAAACATTTTTACTGTCATTGTTTTTAGCTACTGTACGAACGAATAAAGATATAGCGTTAGCTCTTGCATCGTCTGGAATTGCTGCAACTTTATTGGATGGTGGGCGAACTGCTCACTCGGCTTTAAAATTACCTTTAAACGTTCATATTTTAGAAGCGCCAACATGCAACATTTCAAAAAGATCTGGAATGGCAAAAGTTTTTTTTTTTAATTATTTGGACGAATGCACCATGGCACACAAGAAATCTTTAGAAGCATTTAATCGAACCTTACAAGATTTGAGAGGTAATAATCGTCTTTTCGGTGGTGCATTGGTGTTATTTGCTGGTGACTTCCGGCAAACACTTCCGGTTATTCCTCGATCCACTGCTGCTGACGAATTAAATGCTAGCTTGAAGTCTTCAACGTTATGGAAATATGTGAAAACGCTTTCTCTCACCGAAAATGTAAGAGTTTTATTACAGATTACGATTCAACAGCTGCAGAATTTTCAAAGCAATTATTGAAAATTGGAAATGGAGAATTGCCTCTAGATATTGATGGTAAAATAACATTGCCAAATAATTTTTGTTCCTTATCAGAATCAACTGCTGCATTAGTACAGAGCGTGTTTCCCAATATTTTAAGTAATTACCAAAATCATGATTGGTTAAGTGAAAGATGTACGTATATTGGCATGTACAAATAGAGATGTTATTAGTATCAATGTGGAAGTTATGAACAGAACACCAGGTGTAAACGTAGTTTATAAATCTATTGATACCGTTATGAATCCGGATGAAGCTGTGAACTATCCGATCGAATTTTTAAATTCATTGGATCTACCAGGTATCCCGCCTCATTATTTACAATTAAAAGTCGGTATTCCAATTATAATGTTAAGAAATTTGAATCATCCAAGATTATGTAATGGCACCAGGTTAGTAGTTAAACGATTAATGAATAATGTTATTGAAGCGTCCATTTTAACTGGTAAATTCAAAGGCGAAGATGTCTTAATACCACGTATACCAATGATTCCACCTGATCTACCATTTGAATTTAAGCGTTTGCAGTTGCCTATTCGTATTGCTTTTGGCATGACAATTAATAAATCTCAAGGGCAAACACTTAAAATCTGTGGTATACATTTGGAGGACCCAGTTTTTTCTCATGGCCAACTTTATGTTGGTTGTTCACGTGTTGGGAAACCATCTGCTTTATTCATTTATACCGCCAACAATGGAAAAACCAAAAATGTGGTTTATCAAAAAGCATTAGAGTAAAGAATATTCAATAAAACAGATTAAAAACAAAAAAACTAATACTTTACTTTTTATTTTCGCCCTGCGAAGCGGGCGGGGTCTTGCTAGTTGTACATATAATGCTTTATTGTATTTTTATAGACATTTTTTTGAACGTAAAATTGTTTTTCATTTTTATTATATAACAGAACTATTTTTCCTCAGCCACGGAATGAACTCAAAATCCATTGCATTTTCAGTGCTTAAATTTTCACTTTCCATTTCGACTCTAGCTTGCAAGATAAGAAACTGAACTAACTAAGAAACAAATTATTGAAATGCTTGCATTGTTTTTTGCAAATTGTTAGCAGAGATATATTTGTTGTAATTGTAATTAACGCGTAGATTTATACCAATATAAGATAAACCTGTTTGACTGGTTATACATTCTTGTTAAGTACCTACAGTTCCGACAAAATTTGCTGCCTATAAAATAAAAAATTTCTCGGTGGGACATAAATCCCAACCTTTATTTTTGGGACTTATGTCCCACCAAAGTGAAACATAACACCCAATTAAATTTGAGGCTTATGTCTCACTTTGGTGGAACATAAGCCCCAAAAATAAAAGTTGGGACTTATGTCCCTGCGCCTCTAAAACAAGGTTCACTAGCAGTTCTCTTCGAGAATTTTAAATAAAAGTGTATTCTAACTCTTACAAACTATTTTAAAATATAGTCAGGTGGTAGGTTTTCGCAACAAGAAAAGCTAAAGTTCGGCCTGATAACTATTTCTAAATGGTCTAGGACGTTGTGGAAATGTGAACAATTATTTATTTATTTATTTATTCATCTACAGAGAACAATAAGAACTCACAACAGACTAAAAATGTAATAATGGAAATAACAAAGGATTAATAAAATAAGTTCAAAATCAATAACAAATTGTTCATATTAAAAGTAACAGATTATTTTTGAAGGCATCTCTGGTGCAGTTGATATAAAAGTCAATAGATACAGATATTGAATTTGCTTCCTTAATGCAACGAGCAACTGGCTCATTAAGACCATAATTACAGCGATGAAATAGCTCAAAAATGGACGTCGTTCACGAAGTAGGCGAGATGGAAAATACAAACCCAACAAGCCTAGCAGAGGCGGACAATCACTGTGAAAATATATTAAGTCTCTTATGAGCATAATAGAGTAGTACTTTCAATGAGATTGAAGGCTATACCTATTAAAGAACATCTAGTTGAATAAGAAGACATTTCAATATTCCAATTCAACTTGTAAATTACAAACCTAGTTAAATGCTTTTGGATTTCTTCAATTCTAATGGAATGAATTTTATAAAACGGATTCCATACCGTTGAACAGTATTCTAATCTAAATTAGATCTGACTAAAAATACAAATAACGCTTTCAATGTACATATATGGATCTTGGAAATCTTAAGAATTTCTTTTTAAGAAGCCAAGCATAGATTAGCCTTTTTAATGATGTAATCAATATGATCGTTAAATTTGAGCTGTGGATCAAAAATTTTATTCTAAGAACTCTATTCAACTTTTCGTTTGATAATTTATAGTTGAACAGAATTTGAGAAGAAATTCTGCAACACGTTAAAATTTGGCATTTTGAGATATTTAAATAAAGAAAATTTCGATCACATTAATTCATAAGCCTATTAAGATCTTCCTGTCGCATATATAACAATCATTTTCAGTTTTGATTTTTTTGTAGATTTTGAGGTCATCTACATACAAAAGACTATTAGAGTGCTTAAATAAAGAGGGTATGTCATTGACAAAGAGAAGAAATAGAAGAGGACCTAAATGGCTTCGTTGTGGCACTCCGGAAGAGACGGAAATCATGTTTGATAAGCAGTCACCAATTTTCGCAAATTGCTTGCGATTTATCAAGTAAGATTCAATCCACTTCAAAAAGTTAGAGTGAAAAGCTAAGATGGATAATTTACGCACCAGAACCTTGTGATTGTGATTTACTCTGTCAAATGCTTTAGCAAAGTCAGTATAAATTATATCCACCATAACCATCTTAAAAATTTTTTACAATACCGTTGCACAGCATAATTAAATTCATAGCAGTGGACCTACCAGAAAAGAAACCGTGCTGGTCAACTGATATAATTTCCTTGACCTAGAAAAAAGTTTGTGATAGACAATTTTTTCAAATATTTTAGGTATAACATTAATTTTGCATATAGCTTTTTAACTAGTTACCAACTCTTTAGAACCTGCTTTATGGACAGGAGTAACAAAAGAAACTTTCCATTGATTTATAAAAGTTCCCGAAAACAAAGAGGAATTAAATATAGACGCTAATGGACCAGATATTGAAGACATACAATTTTTTAAAACTATTGCTGAGAAACCATCAGGCTCTAAACTTTTACTAGAATCAATTGATTTCAAAGCATCTACCACATCTAATCCAGCTATAAAAAATGCTCCAATATTTACCAAGCTAGGAGCATTAGGGCCCAAAAACATATTAGTGTTATCTGAGTACAAGCAGACTCAAAATAATTCGCAAACAGGTTACAAATAGAATCAACATTAATTGAGGTTGAGTTTAAGTAACGCATGGATTTAGGAAAACCATTAGATTTACGTTTTGTATTAATGAAGTTCCAAAAACATTTACTATTACGTTTAAGATCGTATTCAAACGACGGCACAAATTGGCGTTACAAAAATAAGTTGAGCAAATTGAACTCTTTATGGTACTTATAGTAGTTAGAACGTAGTGTAAAATCGTTTTATTCGATCTGTACCTCTTAAAAGCTTTATTTTTTAATTTTTTAAGAATAGGAGCCTTTTGTTATACCAAGGTGGGCTTGCATTTTTTTACAATCGTATTTTAAGGATGAAACGATCAACTGCGTTCTGAAAAATACTAGAAAATATATCAAAAGCTTGATATAAGGGGGTATAAAGGAAGGGGAAAGGAGAGGATGGGAATTTGGATGGGATATGGTAGAGGAAACGGAAGGTAGGAAAAGGATATGGAAAGTAGGATGAGGATAAGGTAGGGAAACAGAACCAACACAGGGAACAGGAAGGTAGGTATTTAGGAAGGGAAAGGAAAATGAAGGAAGGGGACGATAGGAACGGAAAGGATGCATCTGCTTGGAGGCCTGGCACGCTCGCGAGGCACGGCTTAGCTCGCCGGATATGGGGGGGGGGGGGGTCTTGCCTCCTCACAGAGCTGAGCCTTATATCAAAACATATATCGTGCCGAAAAAAAAAATTTACCACCACCACTCTAGGCACTACCACTGTCATGTAGTGCGGCCTTTTCCCTCCCCTCCTGGGATCCCGTTGGCCATCGATGGTAGGATCCCCCTTGAGCGAATGGACTGTCAGGCACCACTCACCATAGCCAAATCGCCACACCCTCACCCCCCTGAAATTTTAACTCACTCCATCATCAGGCTTATTTATGCCACATTAAAAATCGTATGTTGTTTCTGAAGGCGTGATGCACAAACTTTCGTTTATTAGGACTTTTAAAAATAAAATAAATAAATAGGGTGGCGCAACAGAGCGTGGAGCCCCTGGGCCTAGCGCATTTCTCACAACCAAACCTTGTGAGGGAATGGAGGGGACCTACAATTTTTCGCCGGTTCCGAACGGCTAATTGAGAATGCGCTTTTCATGGCAATGAGTTTACTAACGGAGGACTTGCCAATTCCTCGCGAAAGGCGATACCCGTGGAAAAACAATTTTTCATTTTGCCTCTGCTGGGATTCGAACCTCGAACCTCTGGGTTAGCAGGTGGACATGCTAACCATCAGGCCACGGGTACCACTATTAGGACTTTTACTTTACATTAAAACAAAAAAAAAACAAATCCTCAAATACAATATACCATAAAAAAAACTTAAGATTACTACAAAAAAAAAAAATAAATCAAAATAGGAAACGTGAACTTAAAACTAGAAGCAAAAAAAACAAATTCAAAAGAAAACAAGAATTAATTTTCAAAATTGCGGGCCGTTGACCCTTTTGACCTTGTGGCGGTCGGTACCAAGGCTAACGGTCGGTAATCCCGGGCCTGCTTTTGGGGACGGGTGGCCTTCAATTCGCCCACCTTTAAACCTACTTTAACCCTGCCTAAAAGGAGCTCGCTTTAGGAGATGTCCAATAGGACCACTTCAGTAAAAAAAACACAGGACGAGAATTTCCCCCGTCCTGCGCCCTTCCACGACGCGTCTTACTCCACTCGGTGCTTTCAAATGGAATTAAATTTTTGTTTTCCAAAAAAAATGAATCTTAAAACTAAAATTTAAGGAATATATGTAAGAAAAGTAAAAGCATATATATGTACAAAAGAACAAAAAAAAAAATCACGCCGAATTATAGTATACAAAAAAAATGGACACCTTTTATTATTACTTATGGGTGGACGTTGTACTTGATTCGAAGACTTACACTGTTTACAGATACTACAATTAGAAACACATTGACGTATTTGTACTGTCATATTCGGCCAATAAAAGTTTTGCCGGATACGTTCTAATGTTTTAGCGATTCCGCCATGAGCCGCTTGAGGTGGTTCATGAGCTTTGACAATTAACTTGTGTGTGAGACCAGACGGTATCCACAACAACCAAGAATGTTTTTTGTATATTCTTCGTTGGTACCAATCGGTAACGCTCGCTTATACACAAATTTATCTTCAACCTTCAAATCGGGTAACTGCTCTTTGTTTTCTTCTATTGTTTTTATCAACGCCGTATACTCTTCTTCGAGGAACTGCTCTGAATCAAGGTCCACAAGGGGTACAACTTCTTCCAGCTCTAAACTCTCCAAGTGTACCCGAGAAAATGTGTCTGGCACGACGTTAAGGATTCCTTTTCGGTGCTCTATATCGAAAGCATAGGATTGTAACTCCAGGCTCCACCTGGCCAAACGACCGTTGAGGTCCCTCATTGTCATCAGCCATTTAAGGCTGGAATGGTCTGTGATGATGGTGAAATCCATGCCTTCGACATAGGGCCTGAACTTCTTAACAGTCATGACCGCAGCCATACACTCTTTCTCGGTCACACTATAGTTTCGCTGGCAAGAGTTGAGCTTTTGTGAGAAATAGGATATCGGACATTCCTCATTTTCACTCTTCTTCTGAAACAACACTGCACCTATACCGGACTCGGACGCATCACATTGAACATAAAATCGTTTTGTGAAGTTTTGTGAAGTCCGGATCGGTTGTCAACGCTTTCTTTAAGGCTTCAAACGCACCTAAAGCTTCCTCTGTCATTTCGAATTTTGCGTTCTTCTTGAGGGTGTCTGTTAATGGGGCTGTTAGGGTAGAAAAATCTTTAATGAAACGTCGATACCAACCTGCTAGTCCAAGTAGCCGACGTACCTGTCTCGGATTTTTCGGTAGAGGGAAGTCAACAACTGCCTCGACCTTAGCCGGGTCAGTTTTTAACTTGCCTCCACCTACTATGAACCCTAAATATTTCAGTTCCTTGAAACAGAACTTTGATTTTTTCAAGTTTATTGTAAGGTTGCAGGAATAACCTTGTCCATTAGACGACATAACCTCTGAGCTGCATTACACAAACCAAAGGGCATGACCGTAAACTGGTACAAGGGTCTCCCCGGAACCGCAAACGCAGTCTTTTCTCTACTGTTTTTCTCCAGCGGTATTTGCCAGAAAGCCTCCTTCAAGTCAACACAACTTATGAAAAGTATGTATCAGGCAGTCGACTGAGGAGTCCTTCTATATGAGGAAGTGGATTGGCGTCCTTTTTAGTCACCGCGTTGACTCTTCGCGCATCTAGGCAAAACCGGTATTTTACGACGTTGTTTTCATCTAGCTTCTTGATATCTTTATGAGTGCAACGGGTGAACACCAAGGACTCTCACTCTCCTCAATCACACCGAGATTCAGCATTCGGTCGATTTCCTGGTGTCTTGTACCAGCTTGTACCGCTGGTGAAACAGGGTAGTGACGCTGCTTAACAGGAACTGCCTCTCCAGTATCTATCACGTCCTCCATCAATGACGTTTTTCCGAGACTATGACGTTCATAGTCAAGAAACTTCAGCTTTACAGCATCCAACCTCGATGTTTGTTCGAGAGAAAGCTGATGCGGATTTGATAAGTCAGCTGGGCTCTCACACACCAAAATCTCGCTAACGACACCTGGAGCTTTATGGAAAATATAAAGTAAAGATATAAATTAAAGAAATATTTGTAATTTTCTTAGGTTTTATTTTATCAAATAAATTTATCACAACTTTTAATTTATAGATTCGACGCGTTTTGAAATTAAAATTTCATCTTCAGGTGTTTCGCCTTTCAACTGATTTAGTCTTTTGTTTTGCTTATAGGTTTCGCTATTGTTGTCTCTTTTATCTGTCTAATTTTAGTTTTTCTGATCGTTGTTTTTGTTTTGTTTAATCTTCTTTGTTATTTAATGGTGATTTTTTGTTGTTTAAGTGCAGTGTCAAATAGTGCGTTTGTCTTGAAAATTAATTTGTCGTTCAATAGTTTGTCCTTTTCTATCTTGTGTGCTTTGTAAATCTCGAACTCCTCTAGTGCGTCGAGTGCCCTTCCTTTCTTGCATAGGTGCAAAGGCTGCAAATTCGTATCGAAATCTTGTAATTATGATTAGACTCTAATAAATGTAAAGCATAATTGGATTTTGTGTTCTGTTTTGGTCTATGTTCTTGGAATCTATCGTAGAAAGTTCTTCCAGTCTGTCCAATATAATATTTGTTGCAATCATTGCATTTTATTTTATAAACGCCCGATTGTTGTTTTATGTCTGTTTTCTTTTTTGCCTGTAGAATATTCTTTAATGTGTTGTTTGTTTTGTATGACACTTTTATGTTAAGTTTTTTGAATTCGTTTTGGATTATTTGTGGTAGGAGGTTGGTGAATGTAATGGAAATGTATTTTGTATTGGTGTTTTCTTCGTTTGATTTGTTGTTGTCGTTGATTGTCCTTTTTCTTAGACTTTTTTGAAGTAGTTTGTCAATTAATTCTGTTTTATATCCGTCGGATCTGGCTATTTGTTTTATTATGTTCATCCGCATAATCTTGGTCGTCCATGGGTATGTTGATTAGCCGATTTATAAAAGCATTATAAGTATGCTGCTATATGGAAAGCCTTCCAGAAGTCTATTTCTAAATATAATTCCTGGTCCAAATTTGGCACCAAGTAAAATGTTATCGTATTTGTTGTTCCTTTGTAGCTTATTTCTGTTTCAATTCTTTTTTAGCATTTTTACCAGTTCTGTTTCCGGAATTGGTGTTCTGAGCTGAGATTTGAGCCTGTTGATTGAAGCAAAGAAATCATAATTCCTGGTCCAAACTCCCAACTGCCCTGCATACGATCCATGATCTTCTGCACGATGTCGAAGTCCGACTTGGAATTGCGGAATTGTCTCATCATCGCACCCTTCAACATCGGCCAAACTGGTCGACCATTGGACCGCTGGTATTGCCAGAACCACTCATAGGCTTCACCTGAGAGGAGAAAATGAATACTTCGTAAAACCTCGGCCCAGGAACACTCATACTGGCCCTGCAACGTTTCCAGACGGAACACAAAATCCTCCACCGTCAACACCTCAGGCTTTCCGCTGAAATTTATCCCCCATTTGTCGACTCTTACGGGTATGTTTTTCGGTCTTCCGTTTGTTTGTGACCAACTGGGGGGATTTCTTTGGAAATTTTGCTCCTATTGTTGGTGGTGAAAGTACACCGTCTATAACGCGCCTTGCTCAGTCCTAAACTCCCTCTCATGCTCTGAACTGGGACCGAACGGTCTCGCTAGGGGGTCCAGTTGAGAATGGTTGCTTGGTATCGACTGAACATTCGATGCTCCTCGCACATCCCTACTCTCTACTACTTGTTCTGTAGCACTACTGCTGTGGAGCCTACTCACAAATTTCTCCAATTTGTCATCTAGCGTCTTGGTGATGTCCTCTTTAAGAGAGCTAGCGTATTACCTCTGAGCCGTGCAAACCGCTGAGTTGATGGCTTGCATCAATTCGACGAAAATCCGTCCATCTTCCGCCTGGCCCGATATTGTCTGTGCGACCTCTCTACTCATAGTTGACCCTGGCAAGTTTACATTCACATTAGCTTGCCTACCTAAACCACTTATCACACTAAATGACGGTCCTTCTAATGAGTCAGTACTATTATTAGGACTAGGGTTTACGCTAGGAGGCGGAACCGATAGATCAACTTCATTTACATAGGATTTCTACTTTGTCTCTTGCACCCGTCTCTTTTGGAGGAGAATGTCCTCCGAATTGCAACATGTTTGCTCTTTCTTGAAGAGCTCTGCTCGCAGAACGGGTTACTCTATTGCTTACTGTTTTCTCTATCCCTTTATCTTGCTCGCTCATACTCTCCCTAATCAGACCGATAAGGACAAGGCTATCTAACGAAAATAACGAAAATACGAGTTTACTATATAACTATCCAAAAAAAAAAAACTAACACTGCCTAGCAAAAATGTTCACACCTTGGTGACACTACCTTATACTAAAATCAAACTAAACCTAAACTTAGAATTTAAAAGAACAATTTTTAAAAATGTTTGAGCTAAGTTGAACTTCAAGAAATACAAGTAAAAAGGTAAAGAAAAGTCTTGGTTACCACGTTATAATTTTTTATTTTATTTACGAGCAATAGAATGCTTAGTTGAGCGTACAAGGGTTAAGCTGCAAGTGACAAAACATATAATTCTTCTCCGGAGGAAAGCTCGCAAACCTTACTGTCTGTTTAGTGTACATAACTTACAGCTGATCTTATGTAAAGGGTCAACAACCTTTACTTGGAAAAATAATTGTTTCTCATTTAGTGTTTATTCGATTATTTACTTAAAGTTCAACAATGCCCCATTTTAGAGGCTTAAGTAAGAGTGAGAAGCACATAAGTAGCTGAAAGTCTATGCTATTTTGGTAACGAAATGCATTACCTATTTGCACTTAAGAAAGAAAGAGAAAGATATTCTAAATAGCAAGGTTTTGTTATTTCGGTCTAACATTTTCTTTTTAGTATAACGGGTCGGAATTTCATTAGCAAATATTGATTTTTTAATTTATGATTTCTTTAATATTTATATAAAAACCATTGGATCAATTATATTATTGCACTTGGTTGCATTCAATGCAATCGTTTGAAATGAACATCTCAATGATTGATCCAGTGTGTTACAAACTCTTGAAACTCTTGTTGTCATAAAATTAATAGATGATTAGAATTCAGTTTGTGTGTGTGCTGTGGTAGTGTTGTTGTTGTTTTGTGTTGTGCATGCCAATGAATGTCTTGTTGGAAGCCAATATATATATAAAAAACAAAAGAAAACCGACTTAAATTAAATATGTAAACACTTCCATAACCAACACCAATAATAAATAGACATATAACAATCAGACTAGATATCAAAAAAGAAAAATATTATTTTTGTATTATATTTTTTTTTTTTTTAAATGTTTAAATGTTTGTATGTTTGTATATTTATTTTTATATGTATTTGCGGGGATTGTTAAGGCGATGTTTTTCAGTGGGAGGTGATGTCTTTTCTTTTCTACGTGGAGGTATTTCTGACAGTTCTTCTTTCATTCAACGAAACTATTTCTCCAACGTGAGGTGAAAACATAAAGATTTGAACGACATTCATACATTACTAGGATACAGTGGCGAGGGGTGAATAATTCCAAAAGGTAACTCGAAGGAAACTTAGTCACCAACAAAAAAAAGTTTACTTAAAATTTTTTTTTGGTGCAATGTTTGTCTTCGCATCAAGCCAAAAAGGCAAGTATTGGGGAGAGTACGATAACTATGGCGACAAAAAATAATAACGGTTTTTGGTGGAGGGGTTCAATACAAGCATTTTTTACTATGGGAGGGGGGGGTCTATCTCCCCCCGTTTAGGCGGTAGGGGCAATTTTATAAAAATTGACTTAAAATCTAAAAAAAAATATTGTAGAACAACGGAAAAACTTACAGATACAATTTAAAGTTTTTATGAAAGCCAGAAACTTGCACTTTATAATAAAATTTTAATGAAGTGGTTTCAATTTATAGTTTTTGAAATAACTGACTTCAAAGTCAAAATTTATGAAAAAATCACTTTGAGTACTATGTTTCTCGTGATTACAAATGCCAATAAAAAAAAATTAGATGCAGTTAGTTGCTTCAATAAATTTTTTATCAAACGATATAAATTACTTTTTTCTATGTCTTATAGTTTTTGAGATAATTGAAAAATAGTAAAACTATATTTCTTTTTTAAAATCAAAAAATTTTCTAATTTTAAAAGAAACTTTTCATATAAAAAATTTGCACCCCAGAGCTTATGAGCAGCTTAACCCTGCGGAAAAAGGGTTAAAATAATGAGCCCCGCGAAGCGGACCATGCGGAAAGCTGTTGCATACGGAAATTAATTGCTACTTTCATATTTAGCATGAGCAGCTTAACCCTGCGGAAAAAAGGGTTAAAATAATGATTCCCCGCGAAGCGGGCCATGCGGAAAGCTGTTGCATACGGAAATTAATTGCTATTTTCATATTTAGCATGAGCAGCTTAACCCTGCGGAAAAAAGGGTTAAAATAATGAGTCCCCGCGAAGCGGGCCATGCGGAAAGCTGTTGCATACGGAAATTAATTACTATTTTCATATTTAGCATGAGCAGCTTAACCCTGCGGAAAAAGGGTTAAAATAATGAGCCCCGCGAAGCGGGCCATGCTGAAAGCTGTTGCATACGGAAATTAATTGCTACTTTCATATTTAGCATGAGCAGCTTAACCCTGCGGAAAAAAGGGTTAAAATAATGAGTCCATGCGGAAAGCTGTTGCATACGGAAATTAATTGCTATTTTCATATTTAGCATGAGCAGCTTAACCCTGCGAAAAAAGGGTTAAAATAATGAGCCCCGCGAAGCGGGCCATGCGGAAAGCTGTTGCATACGGAAATTAATTGCTACTTTCATATTTAGCATGAGCAGCTTAACCCTGCGGAAAAAAGGGTTAAAATAATGATTCCCCGCGAAGCGGGCCATGCGGAAAGCTGTTGCATACGGAAATTAATTGCTATTTTCATATTTAGCATGAGCAGCTTAACCCTGCGGAAAAAAGGGTTAACATAATGAGTCCCCGCGAAGCGGGCCATGCGGAAAGCTGTTGCATACGGAAATTAATTGCTATTTTCATATTTAGCATGAGCAGCTTAACCCTGCGGAAAAAGGGTTACAATAATGAGCCCCGCGAAGCGGGCCATGCGGAAAGCTGTTGCATACGGAAATTAATTGCTATTTTCATATTTAGCATGAGCAGCTTAACCCTGCGGAAAAAGGGTTGAAATAATGAGCCCCGCGAAGCGGTCCATGCGGAAAGCTGTTGCATACGGAAATTAATTGCACATAAGTACCTGTCTTATGAATTTTTATACTTTCACTAGTCTATTTCCTAACATTATTGTAAATTCGTACGTATTTCCATAATTTTTTGAAAATAATGCATACTTCAATAGTTTTACTATTTTTCAATTATCTCAAAAACTATAAGACATATAAAAAAGTAATTTATATCGTTTGATAAAAAATTTATTGAAGCAACTAACTACATCTAATTTTTTTTATTGGCATTTGTAATCACGAGAAACATAGTACTCAAAATGATTTTTTAAAATTTTTTTTCGTAAATTTTGACTTTGAAGTCAGTTATTTCAAAAACTATAAATTGAAACCACTTCATTTAAAATTTGTTATAAAGTGCAAGTTTCTGGCTTTCATAAAAAGTATAAATTGTATCTGTAAGTTTTCCCGTTGTTCTACAATATTTTTTTTTAGATTTTAAGTCAATTTTTATAAAATTGCCCCTACTGCCTAAACGGGGGGAGATAGACCCCCCCCTCCCATAGTAAAAAATGCTTGTATTGAACCCCTCCACCAAAAACCGTTATTATTTTTTGTCGCCATAGTTATCGTACTCGTGCCCAAGTATTTCAAACCAACTTTGCTATTAGGTAGAGCGTCATAACTTTTTTTTTTTATAAAACTAAGCTAATTAAAACTATTTGTTTCCTCTAAGTGAAAATCAGTTAAGCAACAGTCAACAGATATTAAGGCCATAATCAAACCACTGAAACTTACTACCGGAAAACTTTTCAGACTTTTTGCACTTTTCAATTTTTAAAGCCTAAATTTGTAATATTTAAAAAAATCACGAAAAGCACTAAATCAATTTAAATAAGTATTGCACTGCGTTCTGCTGGTAAACTGCGTTTTTCAAATAAAATACAGCTCATTGGGAACTGAATTCATTTAGGCCAGTTGTGCCAAATTCCAATTATAGTTTGCATTTTCTTCCAAAAATATGCTTTATGCTATGAGATCTAATATCAACGCATATTTGTTATCAAAGTGGCAACCTTTGAGCTTTGGCACATGAGTCCAGTGCAGAGACACATACAAATTCATGAAATAAGTCGGAGACCACCGTGTTATTTTCTTGTTCTTCAAGCAGAAACCTACCTCTCAATCTGCAAACCTGCCATATACATTTTTGTTTATAAGCATGTGTCCATGGGAAGAAATACGAAGGAAAGCTTTTTTTTCTTTTATAAAACCAATATCATGCAAACACCGAAGTGTGCAGAAGCAATGTTGCAAATGAGTACTGGGCTACAGCGCTACCGTTGGAAATTTTGGGAAAGTTGCAAAAAAGGGGCACTCGAGAAAAAAAGGTGGCACTAGGAATTAAAAACGAAAGTTCACCATATATGTATGAAAATTGACTTAAAAAAAACACGTCGCACACGTCTCAACGAATTCATAGGAGTTGAAGAAGACACATGCCTAGTCATAACACTCATTTTAAGGGTTATTGCAACGAAAAATAAAAACTAAAAATTTAACAGTTCATTTTGTATTGATAACTCAACATAAATAAATAAATAAAAATATCAATAAATAATAAATAAGAGATAAATAATAATTTATTTAAAAGAATTCGTATCGTATTTACTTTCTTGTGATGGTTTACCTATCTACATCTACATTACTATATAAAGTAGTGTTTTTGTTTGCACGCGCCAAAAATTCCTAAGAAAGAGGTAAACGTTAAACTTACCTGTTTAATTGTCCCGAAAATTGATAAATACGGTAGCCTATAACCACGGTTTGGTTATAGGCTATACTGAAAACCTAAAAAATAACAATTATTTAAGATATCTTACAATTTATAAAATTTTTCGTACTTACCAACCTTTGTTTACATTCCAAATGACGTTTAGAATAATAATAATTATCTGAATTGCAGCCTTTACTCTGTTTCCATGGTGGGTTGAACCAAGGTTGACTTTGCCAACTCCATGGAAACAGGAATAATTAGTGAAAAGAAAAATGGGTGCGTTCAAGAAAGTATCTAAGGCGATATATATCTCTTTTGTGACATTTTTTGTTGTTGACTCATTTTGTTTTGCTTTCTGGGTTGTAGTTTGTTGGGTTTTTGTTGGAAATAAAGTACATAGCAGTTTGAAAAAAAAAAATTGTTCAAAGAAAATTATGTGGAATGCTATTTTCTTTTATTTTGTTTTGGTTCCGTTTTTTCAGCTGTTTATGATTTGACAGATATCTACTTTTAGTCGTTTGAAAACTCACCTGTGGTCTCAGCCAGCAGCATCACATCTACCGAAAGTCCAACGTAGACCAAAAATTCCATGTCCTTCAAATGACATGTCGGTGAAATTCATTTTTTGAGTGGTGTTGAAACTCGGTCATGGATTTGACACTTCACAAGAGGTTTTGTTATGTAGAGGCGATCGAAGATGAAATAATCGCAATGTAAGAGTTGTGGTGAGTGCACATATAGAGGGGTGAGTAATAATTTTTCAATCAGCGCCGAAAGTAAGCGCAATGATAGGTTTCCTTTTGCCATTTGCTAAGGGCCAGTTTTTCAGTGAGGAGTTATCCTATGGTAAGGAGTTAGTTCTGACATAACTCATGATCGTATGGGTTAATTCGAAAATTCTCACCACAGGACAACTCTGCACTGAAAAACTGGCTCTAAATGACAGATGAGCTAATTTGACATAATTCAGAAAAATGACAATGGAAAATTGCTGAGACTCATGGTGAGTTAAAATTTTTCAGTCTGTCTTTCATATTTTTCTATCCTATGGTGAGGAGTCAACTCTGACATAACTCATGATCGTATGGGTTAACTCTGCACTGAAAAACTGGCTCTAAATGACAAATGAGCTAATTTGATGTAGTTCAGAAAAATGACAATGGCAAATTGCTGAGACTCATGGTGAGCAAACACTGAATGGTGAGTTAAAATTTTTCATTCTGTCTTTCATATTTTTCTATCCCATGCCATGGTGAGAAGTTAACTCTGACATAACTCATGATTGTATGGGTTAATTCGAAAATTCTCACCAGAGGACAACTCTGCACTGAAAAACTGGCTCTAAATGACAGATGAGCTAATTTGACATAATTCAGAAAAATGACAAAGGCAAATTGCTGAGACTCATGGTGAGCAAACACTGAATGGTGAGTTAAAATTTTTCGTTCTGTCTTTCTTATTTTTCTATCCTATGGTGAGAAGTTAACTCTGACATAACTCATGACCGTAAGGGTTAACTCGAAAATTCTCACCACAGGACAACTCTGCACTGAAAAACTGGCTCTAAATGACAAATGAGCTTTTTTGACGTAATTCAGAAAAATGTCAACGGCAAATTGCTGAGACTCATGGTGAGCAAGCATTGAATGGTGAGTTAAAATTTTTCATTCTGTCTTTCATATTTTTCTATCCTATGGCGAGGAGTAAACTCTGACATAACTCATGATCGTATGGGTTAACTCGAAAATTCTCACCACAGGACAACTCTGCACTGAAAAACTGGCTCTAAATGACAAATGAGCTAATTTGACGTAATTCAGAAAAATGTCAATGGCAAATTGCTGAGACTCATGGTGAGTTAAAATTTTTCATTCTGCCTTTCATATTTTTCTATCCTATGGTGAGGAGTCAACTCTGACATAACTCATGATCGTATGGGTTAACTCGAAAATTCTCACCACAGGACAACTCTGCACTGAAAAACTGGCTATAAATGACAAATGAGCTAATTTCACGTAATTCAGAAAAATGTCAATGGCAAATTGCTGAGACACATGGTGAGTTTAAATTTGTCAGTGTGTCTTTCATATTTTTCTATCTTATGGTGGGGAGTCAACTCTGACATAACTCATGATCGTATGGGTTAACTCGAAAATTCTCACCACAGGACAACTCTGCACTGAAAAACTGGCTCTAAATGACAAATGAGCTAATTTGACGTAATTCAGAAAAATGTCAATGGCAAATTGCTGAGACTCATGGTGAGTTAAAATTTTTCACTCTGCCTTTCATATTTTTCTATCCTATGGTGAGAAGTTAACTTTGACATAACTCATGATTGTATGGGTTAATTCGAAAATTCTCACCACAGGACAACTCTGCACTGAAAAACTGGCTCTAAATGACAGATGAGCTAATTTGACATAATTCAGAAAAATGACAATGGCAAATTGCTGAGACTCATGGTGAGCAAACACTGAATGGTGAGATAAAATTTTTCATTCTGTCTTTCATATTTTTTTATCCTATGGTGAGGAGTCAACTCTGACATAACTCATGACCGTAAGGGTTAACTTGAAAATTCTCACCACTGGACAACTCTGCACTGAAAAACTGGCTCTAAATGACAAATGAGCTAATTTGACGTAATTCAGAAAAATGACAATGGCAAATTGCTGAGACTAATGGTGAGCAAACACTGAATGGTGAGTTAAAATTTTTCATTCTGTCTTTCATATTTTTCTATCCCATGGTGAGAAGTTAACTCTGACATAACTCATGATTGTATGGGTTAATTCGAAAATTCTCACCAGAGGACAACTCTGCACTGAAAAACTGGCTTTAAATGACAAATGAGCTAATTTGACGTAATTCAGAAAAATGTCAATGGCAAATTGCTGAGACTCATGGTGAGTTAAAATTTTTCACTCTGCCTTTCATATTTTTCTATCCTATGGTGAGAAGTTAACTTTGACATAACTCATGATTGTATGGGTTAATTCGAAAATTCTCACCACAGGACAACTCTGCACTGAAAAACTGGCTCTAAATGACAGATGAGCTAATTTGACATAATTCAGAAAAATGACAATGGCAAATTGCTGAGACTCATGGTGAGCAAACACTGAATGGTGAGATAAAATTTTTCATTCTGTCTTTCATATTTTTTTATCCTATGGTGAGGAGTCAACTCTGACATAACTCATGACCGTAAGGGTTAACTTGAAAATTCTCACCACAGGACAACTCTGCACTGAAAAACTGGCTCTAAATGACAAATGAGCTAATTTGACGTAATTCAGAAAAATGACAATGGCAAATTGCTGAGACTCATGGTGAGCAAACACTGAATGGTGAGATAAAATTTTTCATTCTGTCTTTCATATTTTTTTATCCTATGGTGAGGAGTCAACTCTGACATAACTCATGATCGTATGGGTTAACTCGAAAATTCTCACCACTGGACAATTCTGCACTGAAAAACTGGCTCTAAATGACAAATGAGCTAATTTGACGTAATTCAGAAAAATGACAATGGCAAATTGCTGAGACTCATGGTGAGCAAACACTGAATGGTGAGTTAAAATTTTTCATTCTGTCTTTCATATTTTTCTATCCCATGGTGAGAAGTAAACTCTGACATAACTCATGATTGTATGGGTTAATTCGAAAATTCTCACCACAGGACAACTCTGCACTGAAAAACTGGCTCTAAATGACAGATGAGCTAATTTGACATAATTCAGAAAAATGACAATGGCAAATTGCTGAGACTCATGGTGAGCAAACACTGAATGGTGAGATAAAATTTTTCATTCTTTTTTTATCCTATGGTGAGGAGTCAACTCTGACATAACTCATGACCGTAAGGGTTAACTTGAAAATTCTCACCACAGGACAACTCTGCACTGAAAAACTGGCTCTAAATGACAAATGAGCTAATTTGACGTAATTCAGAAAAATGACAATGGCAAATTGCTGAGACTAATGGTGAGCAAACACTGAATGGTGAGTTAAAATTTTTCATTCTGTCTTTCATATTTTTCTATCCCATGGTGAGAAGTTAACTCTGACATAACTCATGATTGTATGGGTTAATTCGAAAATTCTCACCAGAGGACAACTCTGCACTGAAAAACTGGCTTTAAATGACAAATGAGCTAATTTGACGTAATTCAGAAAAATGTCAATGGCAAATTGCTGAGACTCATGGTGAGTTAAAATTTTTCACTCTGCCTTTCATATTTTTCTATCCTATGGTGAGAAGTTAACTTTGACATAACTCATGATTGTATGGGTTAATTCGAAAATTCTCACCACAGGACAACTCTGCACTGAAAAACTGGCTCTAAATGACAGATGAGCTAATTTGACATAATTCAGAAAAATGACAATGGCAAATTGCTGAGACTCATGGTGAGCAAACACTGAATGGTGAGATAAAATTTTTCATTCTGTCTTTCATATTTTTCTATCCTATGGTGAGAAGTTAACTCTGACATAACTCATGACCGTAAGGGTTAACTCGAAAATTCTCACCACAGGACAACTCTGCACTGAAAAACTGGCTCTAAATGACAAATGAGCTTTTTTGACGTAATTCAGAAAAATTTCAACGGCAAATTGCTGAGACTCATGGTGAGCAAGCATTGAATGGTGAGTTAAAATTTTTCATTCTGTCTTTCATATTTTTTTATCCTATGGTGAGAAGTTAACTTTGACATAACTCATGATTGTATGGGTTAATTCGAAAATTCTCACCACAGGACAACTCTGCACTGAAAAACTGGCTCTAAATGACAGATGAGCTAATTTGACATAATTCAGAAAAATGACAATGGCAAATTGCTGAGACTCATGGTGAGCAAACACTGAATGGTGAGATAAAATTTTTCATTCTGTCTTTCATATTTTTTTATCCTATGGTGAGGAGTCAACTCTGACATAACTCATGACCGTAAGGGTTAACTTGAAAATTCTCACCACAGGACAACTCTGCACTGAAAAACTGGCTCTAAATGACAAATGAGCTAATTTGACGTAATTCAGAAAAATGTCAATGGCAAATTGCTGAGACACATGGTGAGTTTAAATTTGTCAGTGTGTCTTTCATATTTTTCTATCTTATGGTGAGGAGTAAACTCTGACATAACTCATGATCGTATGGGTTAACTCGAAAATTCTCACCACAGGACAACTCTGCACTGAAAAACTGGCTCTAAATGACAAATGAGCTAATTTGACGTAATTCAGAAAAATGTCAATGGCAAATTGCTGAGACTCATGGTGAGTTAAAATTTTTCACTCTGCCTTTCATATTTTTCTATCCTATGGTGAGAAGTTAACTTTGACATAACTCATGATTGTATGGGTTAATTCGAAAATTCTCACCACAGGACAACTCTGCACTGAAAAACTGGCTCTAAATGACAGATGAGCTAATTTGACATAATTCAGAAAAATGACAATGGCAAATTGCTGAGACTCATGGTGAGCAAACACTGAATGGTGAGATAAAATTTTTCATTCTGTCTTTCATATTTTTTTATCCTATGGTGAGGAGTCAACTCTGACATAACTCATGACCGTAAGGGTTAACTTGAAAATTCTCACCACAGGACAACTCTGCACTGAAAAACTGGCTCTAAATGACAAATGAGCTAATTTGACGTAATTCAGAAAAATGACAATGGCAAATTGCTGAGACTAATGGTGAGCAAACACTGAATGGTGAGTTAAAATTTTTCATTCTGTCTTTCATATTTTTCTATCCCATGGTGAGAAGTTAACTCTGACATAACTCATGATTGTATGGGTTAATTCGAAAATTCTCACCAGAGGACAACTCTGCACTGAAAAACTGGCTTTAAATGACAAATGAGCTAATTTGACGTAATTCAGAAAAATGTCAATGGCAAATTGCTGAGACTCATGGTGAGTTAAAATTTTTCACTCTGCCTTTCATATTTTTCTATCCTATGGTGAGAAGTTAACTTTGACATAACTCATGATTGTATGGGTTAATTCGAAAATTCTCACCACAGGACAACTCTGCACTGAAAAACTGGCTCTAAATGACAGATGAGCTAATTTGACATAATTCAGAAAAATGACAATGGCAAATTGCTGAGACTCATGGTGAGCAAACACTGAATGGTGAGATAAAATTTTTCATTCTGTCTTTCATATTTTTTTATCCTATGGTGAGGAGTCAACTCTGACATAACTCATGACCGTAAGGGTTAACTTGAAAATTCTCACCACAGGACAACTCTGCACTGAAAAACTGGCTCTAAACGACAAATGAGCTAATTTGACGTAATTCAGAAAAATGACAATTGCAAATTGCTGAGACTCATGGTGAGCAAACACTGAATGGTGAGATAAAATTTTTCATTCTGTCTTTCATATTTTTTTATCCTATGGTGAGGAGTCAACTCTGACATAACTCATGATCGTATGGGTTAACTCGAAAATTCTCACCACTGGACAATTCTGCACTGAAAAACTGGCTCTAAATGACAAATGAGCTAATTTGACGTAATTCAGAAAAATGACAATGGCAAATTGCTGAGACTCATGGTGAGCAAACACTGAATGGTGAGTTAAAATTTTTCATTCTGTCTTTCATATTTTTCTATCCCATGGTGAGAAGTAAACTCTGACATAACTCATGATTGTATGGGTTAATTCGAAAATTCTCACCACAGGACAACTCTGCACTGAAAAACTGGCTCTAAATGACAGATGAGCTAATTTGACATAATTCAGAAAAATGACAATGGCAAATTGCTGAGACTCATGGTGAGCAAACACTGAATGGTGAGATAAAATTTTTCATTCTTTTTTTATCCTATGGTGAGGAGTCAACTCTGACATAACTCATGACCGTAAGGGTTAACTTGAAAATTCTCACCACAGGACAACTCTGCACTGAAAAACTGGCTCTAAATGACAAATGAGCTAATTTGACGTAATTCAGAAAAATGACAATGGCAAATTGCTGAGACTAATGGTGAGCAAACACTGAATGGTGAGTTAAAATTTTTCATTCTGTCTTTCATATTTTTCTATCCCATGGTGAGAAGTTAACTCTGACATAACTCATGATTGTATGGGTTAATTCGAAAATTCTCACCAGAGGACAACTCTGCACTGAAAAACTGGCTCTAAATGACAGATGAGCTAATTTGACATAATTCAGAAAAATGACAAAGGCAAATTGCTGAGACTCATGGTGAGCAAACACTGAATGGTGAGTTAAAATTTTTCATTCTGTCTTTCATATTTTTCTATCCTATGGTGAGAAGTTAACTCTGACATAACTCATGACCGTAAGGGTTAACTCGAAAATTCTCACCACAGGACAACTCTGCACTGAAAAACTGGCTCTAAATGACAAATGAGCTAATTTGACGTAATTCAGAAAAATGTCAATGGCAAATTGCTGAGACTCATGGTGAGTTAAAATTTTTCATTCTGCCTTTCATATTTTTCTATCCAATGGTGAGGAGTCAACTCTGACATAGCTCATGATCGTATGGGTTAACTCGAAAATTCTCACCACTGGACAATTCTCCACTGAAAAACTGGCTCAAATTGACAAATGAGCTAATTTGACGTAATTCAGAAAAATGTCAATGGCAAATTGCTGAGACTCATGGTGAATTAAAATTTTTCACTCTGCCTTTCATATTTTTCTATCCAATGGTGAGGAGTCAACTCTGACATAACTCATGATCGTATGGGTTAACTCGAAAATTCTCACCACTGGACAATTCTCCACTGAAAAACTGGCTATAAATGACAAATGAGCTAATTTGACGTAATTCAGAAAAATGTCAATGGCACTCATGGTGAGTTAGAATTTTTCATTCTGCCTTTCATATTTTTCTATCCTATGGTGAGGAGTCAACTCTGACATAACTCATGATCGTATGGGTTAACTCGAAAATTTTCACCACAGGACAACTCTGCACTGAAAAACTGGCTCTAAATGACAGATGAGCTAATTTGACGTAATTCAGAAAAATGTCAATGGCAAATTGCTGAGACTCATGGTGAGCAAGCATTGAATGGTGAGTTAAAATTTTTGATTCTGTCTTTCATATTTTTCTATCCTATGGTGAGGAGTAAACTCTGACAACTCTGACATAACTCATGATCGTATGGGTTAATTCGAAAATTCTCACCAGAGGACAACTCTGCACTGAAAAACTGGCTCTAAATGACAGATGAGCTAATTTGACATAATTCAGAAAAATGACAATGGCAAATTGCTGAGACTCATGGTGAGCAAACACTGAATGGTGAGTTAAAATTTTTCATTCTGTCTTTCATATTTTTTTATCCTATGGTGAGAAGTTTACTCTGACATTACTCATGATTGTATGGGTTAACTCGAAAATTCTCACCACAGGACAACTCTGCACTGAAAAACTGGCTATAAATGACAGATGAGCTAATTTGACATAGTTCAGAAAAATTACAATGGCAAATTGCTGAGACTCATGGTGAGTTAGAATTTTTCATTCTGCCTTTCATATTTTTCTATCCCATGGTGAGAAGTTAACTCTGACATAACTCATGATTGTATGGGTTAATTCGAAAATTCTCACCACAGGACAACTCTGCACTGAAAAACTGGCTCTAAATGACAGATGAGCTAATTTGACATAATTCAGAAAAATGACAATGGCATATTGCTGAGACACATGGTGAGTTAAAATTTTTCAGTGTGTCTTTCATATTTTTCTATCCTATGGTGAGGAGTCAACTCTGACATAACTCATGACCGTAAGGGTTAACTTGAAAATTCTCACCATAGGACAACTCTGCACTGAAAAACTGGCTCTAAATGACAAATGAGCTAATTTGACGTAATTCAGAAAAATGTCAATGGCAAATTGCTGAGACTCATGGTGAGTTAAAATTTTTCATTCTGTCTTTCATATTTTTCTATCCTATGGTGAGGAGCAGAGATAAGAAATTAATTAGATGGCAAACTTCACACACACATTGAAACTGCCTACATGCTGATTTCACCTCTACTACTTTGAGTACAGCTTCCACTTCACCTTTACAGCAAATCTCACTACTACCACTTTGAGTACAGCTTCCACGTATTCACAGACAGAGGATGTGATTACAAAAACAACAATGTAAACAAATGGTTGTTGCGGGGCAAGAGAAGTAAAGGTTTGCCATCTAATTAATTTCTTATCTCTGGTGAGGAGTTAACTCTGACATAACTCATGATCGTCTGGGCTATCTCGAAAACTATCACCACAGGACAACTCTGCACTGAAAAACTGGCTCTAAATGACAAATGAGCTAATTTGACGGAATTCAGAAAAATGTCAATGGCAAATTGCTGAGACTCATGGTGAGCAAACATTGAATGGTGAGTTAAAATTTTTCATTTTGTCTATCCTATGGTGAGGAGTTAACTCTGAAATAACTCATGATCGTATGGGTTAACTCGAAAATTCTCACCACAGGACAACTCTGCACTGAAAAACTGGCTCTAAATGACAAATGAGCTAATTTGACGTAATTCAGAAAAATGACAATGGCAAATTGCTGAGACTCATGGTGAGCAAACACTGAATGGTGAGATAAAATTTTTCATTCTGTCTTTCATATTTTTTTATCCTATGGTGAGGAGTCAACTCTGACATAACTCATGACCATAAGGGTTAACTTGAAAATTCTCACCACAGGACAACTCTGCACTGAAAAACTGGCTCTAAATGACAAATGAGCTAATTTGACGTAATTCAGAAAAATGACAATGGCAAATTGCTGAGACTAATGGTGAGCAAACACTGAATGGTGAGTTAAAATTTTTCATTCTGTCTTTCATATTTTTCTATCCCATGGTGAGAAGTTAACTCTGACATAACTCATGATTGTATGGGTTAATTCGAAAATTCTCACCAGAGGACAACTCTGCACTGAAAAACTGGCTTTAAATGACAAATGAGCTAATTTGACGTAATTCAGAAAAATGTCAATGGCAAATTGCTGAGACTCATGGTGAGTTAAAATTTTTCACTCTGCCTTTCATATTTTTCTATCCTATGGTGAGAAGTTAACTTTGACATAACTCATGATTGTATGGGTTAATTCGAAAATTCTCACCACAGGACAACTCTGCACTGAAAAACTGGCTCTAAATGACAGATGAGCTAATTTGACATAATTCAGAAAAATGACAATGGCAAATTGCTGAGACTCATGGTGAGCAAACACTGAATGGTGAGATAAAATTTTTCATTCTGTCTTTCATATTTTTTTATCCTATGGTGAGGAGTCAACTCTGACATAACTCATGACCATAAGGGTTAACTTGAAAATTCTCACCACAGGACAACTCTGCACTGAAAAACTGGCTCTAAATGACAAATGAGCTAATTTGACGTAATTCAGAAAAATGACAATGGCAAATTGCTGAGACTAATGGTGAGCAAACACTGAATGGTGAGTTAAAATTTTTCATTCTGTCTTTCATATTTTTCTATCCTATGGTGAGAAGTTAACTCTGACATAACTCATGATCGTATGGGTTAACTCGAAAATTCTCACCACAGGACAACTCTTCACTGAAAAACTGACTCTAAATGACAAATGAGCTTATTTGACGTTATTCAGAAAAATGTCAATGGCAAATTGCTGAGACTCATGGTGAGCAAACATTGAATGGTGAGTTAACATTTTTCATTCTGTCTTTCATATTTTTCTATCCTATGGTGAGGAGTCAACTCTGACATAACTCATGGTCGTATGGGTGAATTCGAAAATTCTCACCACAGGACAACTCTGCACTGACAAACTGGCTCTAAATGACAAATGAGCTAATTTGACGTTATTCAGAAAAATGTCAATGGCAAATTGCTGAGACTCATGGTGAGCAAACATTGAATGGTGAGTTAACATTTTTCATTCTGTCTTTCATATTTTTGTATCCTATGGTGAGGAGTCAACTCTGACATAACTCATGGTCGTATGGGTTAATTCGAAAATTCTCACCACAGGACAACTCTGCACTGACAAACTGGCTCTAAATGACAAATTAGCTAATTTGACGTTATTCAGGAAAATGTCAATGGCAAATTGCTGAGACTCATGGTGAGCAAACATTGAATGGTGAGTTAACATTTTTCATTCTGTCTTTCATATTTTTCTATCCTATGGTGAGGAGTCAACTCTGACATAACTCATGGTCGTATGGGTGAATTCGAAAATTCTCACCACAGGACAACTCTGCACTGACAAACTGGCTCTAAATGACAAATGAGCTAATTTGACGTTATTCAGAAAAATGTCAATGGCAAATTGCTGAGACTCATGGTGAGCAGACATTGAATGGTGAGTTAAAATTTTTCATTCTGTCTTTCATATTTGTCTATCGTATGGTGAGGAGCAGAGATAAGAAATTAATTAGATGGCAAACTTCACACACACATTGAAACTGCCTACAAGCTGATTTACGCATACATTTACCGAAAATCACCTCTACTACTTTGAGTACAGCTTCCACTCCACATTTACTTTACACAAAATCTCACTACTACCACTTTGATTACAGCAAATCTCACTACTACCCTTTTGAGTACAGCTTCCACGTATTCACAGACAGAGGATGTGATTACAAAAACAACAATGTAAACAAATGGTTGTTGCGGGGCAAGAGAAGTAAAGGTTTGCCATCTAATTAATTTCTTATCTCTGGTGAGGAATTTAACTCTGACATAACTCATGATCGTATGGGTTAATTCGAAAATTCTCACCACAGGACAACTCTGCACTGAAAAGCTGGCTCTAAATGACAAATGAGCTAATTTGACGTAATTCAGAAAAATGTCAATGGCAAATTGCTGATACTCATGGTAAGCAAACATTGAATGGTGAGTTAAAATTTTTCATTCTGTCTTTCATATTTGTCTGTTGTATGGTGAGGAGTTAACTCTGACATAACTCATGATCGTATGGGTTAACTCGAAAATTCTCACCACAGGACATTTTTGCACCGAAAAACTGGCTCTAAATGACAAATGAGCTTATTTGACGTAATTCAGGAAAATGTCAATGGCAAATTCCTGAGACTCATGGTGAGCAAACATTGAATGGTGAGTTAACATTTTTCATTCTGTCTTTCATATTTTTCTATCCTATGGTGAGGAGTCAACTCTGACATAACTCATGGTCGTATGGGTTAATTCGAAAATTCTCACCACAGGACAACTCTGCACTGACAAACTGGCTCTAAATGACAAATGAGCTAATTTGACGTTATTCAGAAAAATGTCAATGGCAAATTGCTGAGACTCATGGTGAGCAGACATTGAATGGTGAGTTAAAATTTTTCATTCTGTCTTTCATATTTGTCTATCCTATGGTGAGAAGTTAACTCTGATATAATTCATGATCGTATGGGTTAACTCGAAAATTCTCACCACAGGACAACTCTGCACTGAAAAACTGACTCTAAATGACAAATGAGCTAATTTGACGTAATTCAGAAAAATGTCAATGGCAAATTGCTGAGACTCATGGTGAGCAAACATTGAATGGTGAGCTAAAATTTTTCATTATGTCTTTCATATTTGTCTGTGGTATGGTGAGGAGTTAACTCTGACATAACTCATGATCGTATGGGTTAACTCGAAAATTCTCACCACAGGACATTTTTGCACCGAAAAACTGCCTCTAAATGACAAATGAACTTATTTGACGTAATTCAGGAAAATGTCAATGGCAAATTCCTGAGACTCATGGTGAGCAAACATTGAATGGTGAGCTAAAATTTTTCATTATGTCTTTCATATTTGTCTGTCGTATGGTGAGGAGTTAACTCTGACATAACTCATGATCGTATGGGTTAACTCGAAAATTCTCACCACAGGACAACTCTTCACTGAAAAACTGACTCTAAATGACAAATGAGCTAATTTGACGTTATTCAGAAAAATGTCAATGGCAAATTGCTGAGACTCATGGTGAGCAAACATTGAATGGTGAGTTAACATTTTTCATTCTGTCTTTCATATTTTTCTATCCTATGGTGAGGAATTATCTCTGACATAACTCATGATCGTATGGGTTAACTCGAAAATTCTCACCACAGGACAACTCTTCACTGAAAAACTGACTCTAAATGACAAAGGAGCTAATTTGACGTTATTCAGAAAAATGTCAATGGCAAATTGCTGAGACTTATGGTGAGCAAACATTGAATGGTGAGTTAACATTTTTCATTCTGTCTTTCATATTTTTCTATCCTATGGTGAGGAGTCAACTCTGACATAACTCATGGTCGTATGGGTTAATTCGAAAATTCTCACCACAGGACAACTCTGCACTGACAAACTGGCTCTAAATGACAAATGAGCTAATTTGACGTTATTCAGAAAAATGTCAATGGCAAATTGCTGAGACTCATGGTGAGCAAACATTGAATGGTGAGTTAACATTTTTCATTCTGTCTTTCATATTTGTCTGTCGTATGGTGAGGAGTTAACTCTGACATATTTCATGATCGTATGGGTTAACTCGAAAATTCTCACCACAGGACAACTCTGCACTGAAAAACTGGCTCAAAATGACAAATGAGCTAATTTGACGTAATTCAGAAAAATGTCAATGGCAAGTTGCAAAAATTGACGCTCATTGGACTGACTGTCAGCACTGGCATTCGAATGGCAGTAAATTTGCATGACAAATGGGAACGGATGAACTGTAAAATGCAAATTCACTTCATCTTTCAAGTTATTTTTAAAGAATCCAAGGAAGCGCCTGAAGAAAAGCCAATGGAAGAAACAAGCACGAATCGGATTCGGATCCGCTCAAAGAATTTTTAAATCTATAATTCGATACGTGCCCTAATTTGTTGCTTATTTTTTTTTCCATTGGGTTTCCTTTAGACGCTTCCTGGAAATCTTTAAATTCATTTTGATGTTATTGCAATAAAACAATTGTACAGAAAACAGAAGTTAATAAGAAGTAAAGATAAAAAAAAAAAAAAAAAATTGGATTTTTCTTCTTTGGATACTTCCAGGTTCCAGCTTTGTAGGTAAGAAGCCTTGGCAAAAAGGAACCCGGGCAACGCCGGGTATTTTCGGCTAGTGTTTTTATATAAGGAGCTCATCAGGACTCAATTCAGCTATTTCACATTTGCTTACTAAATTTCAGTTCCTAAGTTTCAGTTTTTAGTCGGTTGGTGAGTTTATTTTGCATCATAGTTAGCTTGGAAAAATCCTCTCAGCGCAGGCACTGCCTTAAGTCAAGATTAATATTTTTGGAACAAATTCATATAAGTCGGAAAATAGGTATCCATTCAAGCTGTTTTTCGAGTTACCCACTTTAAGGGAAAGTCCCCGGGACATAAGTCCCAAATTTTATTTTAACTTCGATTTGGGAGTTATGTCTTACTTAGATGGGACATACTTTTTACAAGCTAGGACATTTTTTCAGAAGCCCTTCTGAAAAATTTTCTGTGTTTTTCTCAAATTCTTGAAGCTTCTTTTTTCAAAAAGCAAACTTACTACTCATAACAAAGTAGAGATGTGGTTTTCCGGAATTAAGATATAATATGTTACTTGTAGAAGTTAGTAAAAATTATAATAAAATAAATTAAAAAATCGCATGATTTTTTAATTTTATTTTTTCAAATACTAAAAACTTCAAAATTTTGAAGCTTCTTTTTTAAATTAAAATTTTTTTACTAACTACAAGTAAAATATTATCTCCTATTTCCGGAAAACCATATCTCTACTTTCTAATGAGTGGAAAGTCAGAGGAACTATATGTGCAAATTCCTCAGCTATAATTGTAGCAAACATTTTCCATCGCCCGCTGGATGGAATATAATATTTCGAACAGAGCCTTCGAATCGGCATTCCAAAAGTATATAACGATTCTGAGATTATCTAGAGGTTATTGGTTCCATTACCTAAAATCACTTGAGAGAAAGGTGTCAAGGACCAACAACTTTATGGCAAGCAAAAATTGTTTGGTTGCCTAGTAGAAATGTAGAACGATTCCCTAAGCTCTATTCCTGATAAGTTGGAGCTCATGTCCCATCTTCAACGGAAAAAAGTTGGCACTTATGATGGCGTGGGAGCGTGGGACATAACTCCCAAATCAAAGTTGGGACTTATGTCTCACTTAGATGGGACATAACTCCCAAAAATAAAAATTAGGACTTATGTCCCTGCACATGCTCTGAAAGTTTGAAGTGAATCCGACAAATATCTTTTGAGTTATTCAGCGAAGAATAAGAGACTCTCGAGCGGTCTGGTATGGTTTGTAAAATTTTTAATGCGTGTTTCTCAAAACTATGTTTTATGAACTGGTGACCACTGTAACTAAATAACCGCTCCATAGATGTGAATGGAACTTATACAGCTTTTAGAAAACATTAAAATCTAGGGACTGATCGAAGGATTTTTTTTTAAATGCGATTTTTTATAAACAATTAATTGTTAGTTTTTCCCGAAAATCAAAAAAAAATTTCTGAGGCCGCCCGCCGTCTTGCTAGTTTTGAAAAAAAAGAAGCTTCGATCAAGCTGAGCTTTTTATGTTTTCTACGACCTGAATAAGTTTCATTCAAATCTATCAAATGGTTTTTGAGTTACAGTGGGCACCGCAAGGACCATTATTAAAACCTGTTCAACTTAGACCGCCATAACTTGTAAAATAATAAAAAAAATTTTTTGAAATTTTAATGAAGTATGATGAAATGATACTATGTTTTTACTTATTGAAATAAACTTACTAGTAAAAAAAAATTACTAAAAAATGGCATTTTTTCACGCTCCTGACTACACCTAACCCTGTAAACCAAAATAATTCGATATTGTCAATTTCAAAATTGATTTTAAATCTGCGTGGACGGATTATACATTGTTCGATTACCTTTTCGGGAGACTTAGCAAAATTACTGAAAATAGAAATAATGTTAAAAAAGTGGCACAGACTGAAAAGTGGTGGCTCGGTGGCACAGCCTGAAAAAAAGTGTCAGTTTGACACTAAAGTGGCACAGCGGTAACGCTGCTGAGCTACTGTGCCGGCGCTATATTCACGTGCTCAGAGCACAAAGAGATAACAAACAACAGATTAAAAACAGAGCCTAGCGCTAGGCACCTCTCTGTTCAATACATGCTTTTTTATGGAAGAAAATAACCCGGTCTTCTAGCGTCATATTTTTTGGTAAAAGAAAAAAGAGGAGAGAACACAAATTTGTTCTATCCAGCAACAAGTTTTATAAGACGTAAAATTTAGGGTTACCTTGTATGTTGCTAAAATTTTGTGTTTGTTTATGGAGTGAATTGAAGAGCCAACATGTGTGTAGAATAAAACGGAAAGCAGAGTGGTAGTTGTAAAAAAAATGTTGGCAGCGAGTTCATGTGTATGATGATTAAGTTTGATTCATGTTGCCAGAAGTCTAAGATGTTTCGGATGTGAATTTCAAAAGGTAAGTCGGAAATAATCGACTTATATGGACGCTTCGCCACTGCTAGGATAGGATATATGTAGTTGTCAACATCGGCCTCAACATCTTCGTCGCAAATGATCCGGCATGCTCAAAGCTATCCAGATCATGACTTACGAAGTGTTGAAGCTTTTGATGAGAACTTTCTAGGGATTGAATTAGAAAGGTGAGTTGCTTCGTCAGCAGGTTGAATTCATGTCGCAATTCAAATGGTCCGTCAGCGACCTTCCAATTGAAGAATACAAGAATTCTTCCCGCTAGCGAAGACAGCTTGACAACACAACAGTAGGAAAATCAACATAGGCACGCACCGTCGCAAATGTTCCTTCCCAATCTATCCTTAAAACGTTGTCATCCATGGTCCAACACTTCGTAAGTCGTGATTTGGATAGCTCTTTAGCAAGCCAAAGCATTCGCGACGAAGATGTTGAGACTGAAGATGACAACAAGATCCTTCCTAAGTAAAATGTATCTTTGTTGTCTAAAACGTTATATTTCACCTCACTCTAGTTAAAAGAGATCAATAAATGAAAAATTAAAGCTGTCAGGTGTTACCTCAACGCCAAAAAGTATCACCATAAGCCACTGAAAAACGTCACACAACAACCCCCATATTACATACACATACAAACAATCATACAATATACAGTCACAAATATATAATTATACAAATATTACATCATGTATACATACAATAGCACATTAAATACATAATACCTATACAATACAAATATATAAAATTGAAAAAAAAAATAATAATAAGAACATAGAAACGCAAGAACCACAGAACATATAAGAATACAAAAACAATTATAGAGGTTTAGAAATATTCAAAACAACAAACTATATAGAGATACGAAAACAAGTGAAAATACAAAAATAACATAAAATTTTTAAAAATACAAAAACAAAATAAAATTATAAAAATAAAAAAAAAACAACAACAAAACAATATATAAAGCGTAAAGTGTAGGTTAGTTTTAAGGTTACATCTTATATCATTTTCACTTTCATTTTTTTTTTTCTGTTAATTTATTTCTTTTGTAGTTAGTTTGATTTTAGTTTTATTGTTCAATTTTAATATTGTTTAGTTTGATTTTTTTTTGGTTTTTTAATGCTTTTAAGGTTTTTTTTGGTTACGTTTAGGGTTATTTTGTCTAGTGTTTCATTTTAATAAATGAAAAATGTTAATCACGCCAAACCTTGGTTGAAAACGACGGATTTTATTAATACCGATGGCGTGGTAGATACCATTTTTAGTGGGGTGTGAGCGGGCGGTGACGTGGTGAGGTGTGATTTGATGGTGTATGGATTCTGACAGTTCGGTGTTTTCAAGGGGAATCCAAACGATAAGGCCGATTGGATTCTAGGTTGTGGTTGGGAACAAGCCACCCTGCACTACCAGCAGCAGGGCCCAACGTGAGTGGTACTTTGTGTTGTTTTAGTGGTGGTATCAGTTTTAGGCACGATTTATGTTTTTGTTACGAAGCGAGGTGCAGCAGAGGAGGCAAGACCAACCCATATCCGGCGAGCTAAGCCGTGCTCAGCAAGCTTGCCAGGTCTCCTCTCTGTGCATTCCTTCCCCTTCCCAAATTCCCCCTCCTATCGTTCATACCTACCTTTCCCATTCTTGTTTTGGTCCCTTTCTTGTTCTGTTTCCTAGTCTTTTCCTGGTTGTTCGGTTTTCCGTTTCCTGAGTGTGTTCGATTTCTAAATCCTACCTTATCCTAATCCCTACCTCACACTATCCAAATTCCAATCCTAATACCTTTTCCCCTGCCTTTGCTTCCGCATAAAGCTTCACCAACATTTTAAGCATTTAAAATTTCATTCCACTATACCGAAGAGAGATAATTGTTCATTGCATTAAAGTTGGCATTTTTGTAATTAAATGCATATGTAAGTACTATTAATAGGAGTAGCTTTCATATACCTATAAAATTAAAAATTTTAAAGTAAGGCAAAGTCGGAATAGTTCGCAAAATTGATCCTTTAGATCACGTATGTATTTGAAGAAAGATGGAGGTGGCGCGAAAAGATTACAATTTTTGAACTGTTTTAGCTGAGTGAATCTTAAACCCAAGGATTGTTCGGCTTTAGCCAAAACAGCAAGTTTTAGTAACATTTATGGCTTTCATAACATTTACGGTAAGGCCAAACAAAAACAGATACAAAACTATTTTCTTTGAAAAAATCGTTTGAAGTTCCATCCTTCGACTTGGTGTCTAACTGATCAAGTATCCAGGATGTTTCAGTGACAAATGGGTTATTGCAAATGACGTTCAGTTGTTGTGCATCCACCTCTACCAACTCTCTTGTTCAAAGTTACCTCTCCTAGCTATTCTCAAATAGTGAAGTTCCCAAATTTTTTGGAAGAGACAAGTAAACAATATTGGTGTCGGACGAGTGCTGTTCCCTCCAGAACTTCTCATTTCAATGAAAAATTGTTTAAAGCAGTCTTGGTTAAGATGTCTTGATTGAATTATCTCAAAACCACATTCACTAAGCATATTCCACAAACCTTTAAGTGCATAAATATTTAGTAACCAACCTTTAATAAAATAAAATTTCCTGGTAACATCGATTTTGGTCTGCTATTTTTATACTCGTAGAATTCAGCACTTTAAAAGCTTCATATAATGAAAGTACTTGCTCCTAAACGATCTTAAAAGGTTTTTTTTATAAATATAATATGTATGTTCTTGATGGGGATGAAGAATTAAGAACATCGAAAATGTTATTAACAAATATTAAGAGTTGAGTTGTAGGTACCTTCTGTAGTTTCGGACCCTCTGCCTAAAATGAGGTAAGTTGATAAAGCGGAAAAGCCCGTGTAGCTAAAGACTTAAGTGGCAAGTCGAACTTTAATTTTTTGGAATCGAATAGGTGCAGTATGTGGTGTTGTCCACTTTGGAGCAAGTCTCAAATTGTATTGGGAGTCTTCCTTGTAAAACTGGAGGATATGCTCCCAAGTGGCTTTCAAAGTTCTTTCATCTTTCTTAAGAAACATAGCGTTTTTATTCAGAAGACCATTTCTAGCACTTTTGATTAAGTGTGAGGTGTCAGAGAAAAAGAACATTTTTTCATCATCAACTTTATAGAATGGTTGTGATTCAGTGACTTTGAGATAACTACAAAAGTTTCTGAAGTTGGTACCCTGGTCACAAACGAAGTAGATTGGTATCAAACCGCTTTTCTTAAGGCACGTATTGCTTCTGATATGATCTGATATACTATGATATTTACAAGCTAAAGGAATAGAGAGCTTGTTTTAACGAAAAATTAAGCAAAAGCGTGTTTCCATCGCCTTGCGATTCCCTGAACCATTATTAACTTTATTCCCCGGAAAGGTCGATCGGCTTTCTTCCCCACCCGAAATCCTCATGTCCTATTATATAATCCTCTTTTCGCGCAAAGATCCTTATGTGTTTCTAAAGACATTTCGTTTGTGGAAATGGAACAATATCTAAAGAAATATTGTTGCTGGCTAAGTTTGAGCTCTAAGCTTTTTGCATTGAATTCAATGTTTCCTGCTTTTTTTCGCCAAGAAGAAATAAATGTCCTGAAAGTGACAACCGACGGCAGACCAAGAGATGGTCGAAGGAGCCTGTAAGCAACAGGTGAAGTGAAATGTATTGATAAAGCGAGAACCTTAAGATCATCGATATATCTCCTACCCTTCCCAGTCCGCAAATAATTTATTCTATAGTTACTAATAATTCTTTTCAAATATGTGCTACTTTCAAAACTATCATCTAATTCTCTTCTACATATGTTGTTCCTGCATATCAATTTTATTTTTCGAGGGACAAAATTTGCAGATCTCTATCTCTTACGGTTTTTTCTAATTCTCGGCATCTATCTTCCATTTTAACAAAAAAAAAAAAAAAAAATTCGTGAATTTTAAAATTTGGAGTAGGGTTAACTTCTTTGGAGTATTGTTTCTTAAGTACGCACTGATCTGAGGACAATAGCCTGCAATCTCGCTTACCAATAAATTTGTTTCATTTTCTGAATATAGTTGATAAATTTCTTGAGTTTCTTGAAGTTCTGGAATTTCTTGAATCTCTTAAACTTCTAAAAGTTCTGGTAGTATTTCTATTTCTTCATGTTCTTGAAATAAGCTTTCTGATTTTGGAAAATCTATTGTAAGAGTTTCTCAAATTTATACATATCTGGATATGCATATTTGCGCAATCGAAAACGCTTGTCACTTGAAAACATAATATTCGAAAAAAGTCGATTGCTTTCTTTTTGATAAAGTGGCACTCACTGCAAACTTTTTCTTCCATATTTCGCTATTATAATTAACAATACTAAATTCTTGATAATAAATAAGTTTTAAAGAACATTTTGCACATCTTAAATATAATGAAAAAGAAAAGTCAAGTGTTGCAGAACATATGCTAGAAAATAGTCATAGTTTTAGTTTGCAAAATTTAAAATTAATAAGAAATGTAAATAGCAATTATGAATTAGATGCTTTTGAATCTTTTTATATATTTAAAAACAAAAATAATCTTATGAATAATGATGATGGACCAATCAAAGATTCAATATTCAAAAAATTTTTCAATAGATTCAACTCAACTCAACTGTAATTTTGTTTAGAAACATTTTTGTTTTTTGTTAGTTTTTTGACAAATAATTTAATTTAATTTAATTTATATATCTCACTGATGATGGAAGCATTGCTTCTGAAATGTGCATTTGAGGAAATAAAATAAGTGTTTTTAACTGTTGAAAATTATATTAATCTTTTTATTTAATACATATATATACATAAATGTTCATAAATTTTACAAATTTATTTTTTATAGTGGTTATTCATATATTTCTCAGTCTCAGTGGTATCCGTCGAACCAGACGGAGGAGAGGCACAGTATTATTTAAAGCATCGACCAAAATATTAAAAAATTAACTAAAGCTTATCGATAAATTATTGCTCTGAAACTCTGACTCCCAATTTATACAATTAAAACAAGATTTCAGTGCATTCAAATTATGTGGGTTAAACTTATACGGTTTTGTGAAATTAATGCATTAAACTTACTGTGATTATCATAATTATAAATTGATATACAAAATTCAACAGCAGTATGAAACACATTATTCTTTAGCAAAGAAATTCCCAATAGGGAAGGAGTCAGAGCAATTAAGGGTTGCTCGTTGCTGGAACGATACACCAGGGCTTAGCTCACCAGGCTCAAAGTTAATAAAAGAATTTGGCATGACCTCATTGTTTTCAATATCCAAATCAAAAACGTCTTTAACTTCGGAAAAAAATCAAATTAACACGCTCTTAAAAAGTTTTCTTTAAATTCACAAATGGATTTTTTCAATAGAAATATTTTCGTGGACACGGCAATAATAATGTAATCCACAAACCGAGATGAATTTGTCTGCATCTTTGCCTTTTATTCGAATGCATTTTGCATGGACTTATTGGAGGCAGACCGCACAAGAAACCATAATTTCATTAGAAATTTTTTACAAATTAAACAGTTCAATTCACTCAGAAGCACTATTTATGGGAACAGATATGGGCGTTTAAAGTGAGCGACACAAAATGAAAAATAAATAATTGAAGGTTGGCAGCTCTAAACTTTAGGCAGTCAGATTAAAGATTATTAGTAATTTTAAATCAGACGCAATAACTTTGGTAATATAAATAGCACAAATATTTATAGCTTATAGCTTAGGGTGATGATGATGTTGATGATATGGTTGATGATGATGATGCTATGATGATGATGTAGGCTGATGATGATGGGTTGGGGCAGCGGCGGATCCAGGATTTGGGCATGGGGGGGGGGGGTCCATTACTCAAAATTGTATATATATATATATATATATATATATATATATATATATTATATGTATTGTATATGAATAGTTCACTTCATTGATTCTAAATCTTACTTTTTCAAATTTAGATCAAAAGAAAACGTATTAAAAATAAACGAGAATACGCTTCAATTTTTGAAAAAAAACTGCATTTGCATTTTCGTTATTAAAATAATTTAGAATATTAAAGTAAACACACATTTGAAGCAAACGAAAACGCTTTTCTTTGTTCAAATCTGTATAGCGCCATTCGCGTATTAGTAATAAAAGAGTCAAGTTCTGTAAACGAGTGAAGTGAACTGAAATTTATGGTAAGTATTGTTCCTTTTTATTACTTTTACCACAATATCTTGGTAGCTGTTGCAATTTATTTTTAGAGTATTTTTTTTAAAGATATATTTTATGACAGTTCATTGTTTTCTATGATGAGCTACTCCTCACTACTGCTAAAAACCATTTTTAAAAATCTTTGTTCTAATCTTTACAGACTCAATGAATACACTTCAGCATGCGACGAATTGCTTCCTAATTTTCTTTTTGGTCAATGAAAACAAATTACCAAAGAGATATTTCCAAACTACCTAACTTGTATTTCTGTTGTGACCTATCTTGTTCTTTGTTCTTATATTTTTTGGGAAACTTTAATGATATGTGTCCTTTTTCAAGTGACCATTTTTTATTGCTCTAGTCTTATGACCGGTACAATAGACAATACTTCCCTTCCCACTACACTAAACAGCACACTTCTGATAATTACATTTTTCGAATACATGGTGTTCGACAAAACCCTTCACTCTTGCGAAGTGAGTATTTGACTCTTTCAACTTTTAATGGTTCCAAACACCAACAAGTTCGACGTAAAGGATCGCCTTTACTTATGTATGTGGTGCAAATTTTTCAGAGCTGTGGCTAATAATCCTTTCTTTCGTCACTAAAACGCCAAGTATTGAGGAAGAAAGACGTGTGGTATTTCACTCGAATTGATCCAGCTCCTGAACCAGAGAAAAAAAGGAATAAAAAATCGGTGAGTTCAAAAATTTCAAGTAAAATTTGTATTTGTGTTACAAATATTTCGATTTACAACAATTCCTTTTGAACGTTCAAACTAACTTAAAATTTTGATTTTAAAGCAATTAAGGAACTGCATGAATTTTGGATTTTATGTTCAAACATAGTATAATTTTTCAATATTTCTTTGAATTAGATTGAGGATTCGACATTGGAAAAGTTGGCCTCCGATTCCGCTTCTACTTCCAATGCTGCAACGATTCCCGATAATCAACAGATCCTGAAAAATTCATCGATTCTTCTTCAAAACGATATTCTGCTTTTTCCCAAGAATGACATAGGAATTATTGCTTAAACACTTCGAAGCCCAAAAAGTACAGATGAAATACTTAAAGTAATTGAAGATTCATGGATACCACCGGCCACATTCAAATTTCCAAAATCCGGGGTAAAGAATTTGTCTTTCCAAACAAAATGGTTAGAAGAGTTCAGCTGGCTATCCTATTCTGCCAAGAATGATGGCGGATATTGCAAATACTGCGTAGCTTTTGATGTGAAAATCGGTGGAGTAGGTGATGTACATCTGGGAAAGCTCGTTGTCCAAGCCTTTCAATGCTTGGAAGCACGCAAAAGAAACCCTCACTAGTCACGAGAATAATGGTTATCATAGAAGATCAATTTTGGGAATTGAAAACTTACGCGACGTTGAGCTTGGAAAACGTAAAGCAATTGATCTGCAACTTGATCAGCAGAAAGAAAAAAACGAGAAAAGAAAATTATGAGAGACTGAAACCTATAGCTAGAACTATTGTATTGTGTGGGAAACAAGGAATCGCTCTTCGTGGTCATAGAGACGACGGACCTTTCTTTCAAGAATGGCCGAACACTAACAACGAAGCTGATGAAAGAGAAAAGTTGAACGAAGGATATTTTCGGGCTATTCTGAGATATCGAGCTGAGAGTGATCGACTTTTGAAGGAAAATCTTTTGTCGATGCCAAGAAATGCAACATATTTGAGCAAAACTACACAAAACGAAATAATCGATTACAAAATGATAAGAGGAAAAATTGTTGATAGAGTTAATAGAGCCAAAGGATTCTCAGTTTAACAGATGAAACGACTGATATATCATGCATAGAACAATTTTCTATTTGCATCCGATACTTGGACACAAAATCGAATATCTGTGAAGATTTTCTTGGATTTGTGCCAGTTACCAACGTGACTGGACGAGCCTTAGCAGATTCAGTCAGAAATTATTTACATGATGTTGGCGTCGATACGATATGTATGGCCAAGGATACGACGGAGCTCCGGCAATGAGTGGCCACTTCAATGGTGCACAGGCTCATCTGAAATCGTATTTCCCCCTGGCAATTTATGTACATTGCGCTGCACATAGCTTTAGTTTGGCAGTCAATGCAGCATGCGAAGTGTCAGCAATCAAAAATGCGTTAGGAACTATCGGAGCGATTGAAGCATTTTTTCACTGGCCTAAAAGACAAGACGTTCTACACCAAGAAATTTCAAAAATGAAAAGCAAAAGTGAGAAAAAAAAAACAAAAGTTGAAGTCTGTTTGTCCTACCAGGTGGGCTCAGTCTCACGACAACAAAAAAATCGTTGCAACGTTCAAGCTGAAAGTATTGAAGACTACTACAGAATTTCTTTCTTCCGTTTCTTGATACGTTCATTGCTCAACTCAAAAGTCGGTTCTCGGAACACAAATCAATTTTTCAATGTTTCGGGCAACTGTTTCTTAAACAAGAATTTAACGAAAAGAAATGCGCTGATTTCTACACGTTTTACGAAGATGTATTAGATTGTTCGAAAGAAAATTTTCAGTCAGAAGTCAAGATGTGGAGACAACGAATCCACGGCCAGAACATCCAAAATGCGTTTGATGCTTTACAGGTTAGTATCTTTTGATCAAAACTTTACATGTAAAAAAGTTTATATGTGAAGCGACCCGAGAAAAGGCACCTTCTAGGCAAAAGTGAAAGTTTACACGTCACGCTCTAAAAGGCGCTGATGATGATGATTCAAACCCATGTAAGAAATCGTTTCTCTGAGTAAAAGAACTTGTTTAATCAATCATGATCCATCAAACGATTTTTTGCCCAGTAAGTAACTTTTATCGGATCGAGTCACACTATGCAAACATCAATCTGACGATATTTTTCAGTTTAGCAATAGGCAGTCGTTTAAGAATGTGGACTACATTTTGCGAGTCTTGGCAGTACTACCTGTAACTACAGCAAATCCAGAACGAACATTTTCGACGTAGCGTTGAGGAGGATCAAAACTTACCTGAGAAATACGATGGGACAGGAACGACTAAATGGTCTTGTTTCATTAAATATCCATTCCAATATTGAACTTACCGAGGACCAAATTTTAGTGGAATTTTTCAAAAAACCTCGAAAATTTACAAGTGTTTAAGATAGCCCTCTCCAGTTTTTTATGTAATGTAGTAATAATCAATAAAATTCTTGAATTTTTGAAAAAATAGTATTACTTCTCCTTTATTTTTTTGTCTTGCTCAAGCAATATTTTTCCGTCCCTTAATGAAATTTGAAAATTAGGAGCCAATAAGTGTCACAAATAACGTCTTTTCTTTTTTCCCGATGGGGAGAGAGTCCGGACCCGACCCCACCGTGGATCCGCCTATGGGTTGCGGGATACGTCGGATTTCCCCTTTTTTCAAATTATTTTTGTTCTTACCTGGGCCCTATTTCATAAACATTGACAATTGACAATTGTCAATTCTACCGATTTGCAGTTATCTGACAAATTTCCATTTCACATCGCATTGGCAGGTCGTATATGACAATTTTGTAGTGACAAATTTGTTGCTGTCAGACTGCGATCAATTGTCGTGACATTTTTGTCACTATGTGATAAATTTGTCGCGAAAATTTTGTCATTGTCATATATTTTAACAATTTTCTTGCAATGTATGCAAGAGACTGAATTTAGCTAGAAGAAACTACAATGCGACACGAAATTTTTCATTAAATTTAAAATCACTTAATGCAGCAAAATCATTGTTTATTCTGTCCTTAAAAATTCGAGGACGACGTATGTATTTCGCGAACTTGTATCTCAGACTCATTATCGCTTTCACTTAAAGAAATAAAATTCGACATTTTTAATAATTCAACTTGTCACTTTTCGACCGAAACTCAATTGCCTGTCACAATTGTCAAATACATACTGACAAAATTGTAATTTGTATAACTTTTTCTGTTCAATAAAAAAAAATTGTCACAACAAATTTGTCGGGGAATTTATGACAATTTTAAAAAAATCCCTGACAATTCATTGTCATGAAAATTTTTTTTATGGGACAATTCTACAAAATTGTCAATTTTTCTATGGGACAGAATATAGACAATTTCCGAGTTATCATTTACAAATTGTCACCTGCCATCGGTCGCTATTGTCAATGTTTATGAAATAGGGCGCTGGAACTATGTCCTAATTTCGAACACTTTATTATCTTACGATTTTTTTTATTTTTTCTTATTTTTCCTGCACTTATTTATATGTTTTTTTTTTTTTTTTACTAATTTCTTCTTTTTTTAGGCACAGATCATTGTTTTTTATTTATTTATTTTTCACATGTTTGTTTCTTCACGTATTTTCTTTAATTCTTCCATTTTTTTTTTATTTCTTTTCTTCTCCCGCACAATAACCTTATAGCTTTTTTTCCTTCTAGGCTGGTTTTATTTACTTTAACTTTCTTTCATTTTCTTTACTTCAACCTATTATTTCTCTGTTTAAGTTATTTTTAGTGGCAAGAATAAAAAAAAAGAAGCAACAACTCAACACGCCAATTATATTCTCGCGCACAATTATCCAATTTTGTTTTTCTTCTTACAATCGACTGTCCAGTTTCACCTTCGCCGATGGCTCAGCTGAACTTGTCATGAACCAACTCGACCGTTGCACATGTACACATAGCCGGTATAGTTGGTTACATGACAAGATCACACCATATCGGTTAGCGGCCGCTCTTGCGGCTTATCCTTATCTATCGTGGGTGGAGATAAGCTCGCCGACTATTTTTCCGTATGCAGTGTGCGGTTTATGCCAAATCTTAGGTGTTAGAAAATGGAAAAGAGATTATGGAGATTGACTTCTGCAAAAATTTATTTAAGCAAGATGATGTTCTTGTGAAAGGGAAGTTTTTATATTATAATGGGTAATATTATTTGTATGTTACTATTATTGCTGGTAAGTATATAATTAAGTGTATTAAGGTAAGTATTATAGGTTGTAAATAATTACTAACGTAAGTATTAGGTCGTTTATTATTAATAAAAAGAAAATATTATGTGTTTAGAGCAAGAGGTAAGTATTATGAGATTTTTTTTCTATTATTTTAGGTAAATATTTTCATGCGTTTTGATACTATGTAGGGTAAGTATTATGAGTGTTTTTTGGTATTATTTCAGGTCAGTATTATAAGTTTAGTTTAGAGATGTATTATAAAGACCGCATGTTATAAGGGTTAAAATTATTATAACTATTGTTATTATTATTATTATTATTATTATTATTATTATTATTATTATTATTATTATTATTATTATTATTATTATTATTATTATTATTATTATTATTATGTAGTATGTTATCGTTTCCCCACACAACTTTTTTTAAACTCAATTCACTCTCTACAATAAACAAGTGAAATTTTCATTGAGATTGTACTTATTTCCAAACAAATAAAAAGCAAAACGAAATGTATTAATGTTACGGTGTTGTTAAAAATGTATGTAGATTCACAGCACTATTATTTTAATTATGCAAATCACACACCAACACTATAACACTGTGATTTCAATGTTTAGCGATATGCTGTATTGGATGGTTTTAAGTCTGATACCCATTTTATAAATGCTAATGTGCCCCGAGCTCCGTTTTGTCTCCGACTATCTTCCTTATTTTCATAAACGATCTCTTTTAGGAAACTTCTTCTTCTTCTTTTTCATTTCCAGCGTTACGAGTAGTGATCTTGAAGCGATCACAACTCTCCCAGTTTTCCGCTTCACACTAGTGATCCGCCGTTGACCTCAGAAAGCGTCGGCAAACCTCCCGGTTTTGGATTGTTCCATGTCTGAGGACAACCAAATGCTGCTGTGTTTGCATTTGCTTGTACCAGGTGTGTTTTGGCCTGCCTTTTCTTTTTCGTCGCGAATTTGTTGAAACGTTGTACGTTCTGCGTTCTCTCCTTTGAACATGACAATACCAACTGAGCCGGTTGTGCTGAATTTTGTCCAAGATGGTACTTTTGACATTAAGGCTTCCACGGATCTTAGTACTTCTAATTCGGTCAAGCTTTGTTACTCCTGCTGTCATCCGAAGCATCTTCATTTCGGCTGCCGTCAATTTGCTCTCATACTTTTTGTACATTGTCCAACATTGTCAACCGTATGTCAGAGCTGGACGGACAACTGCTGTGTAGAGTCTTCCCTTCAACTTAGGGGGCATTTTTCGATCACAGAAGATAGCGGAGTTTTCTCGCCACTTCATCCACCCTACGCTTACTCGATGATTGATGTCGTCATCACAAGTTGCTTCACTATTGATCATAGATCCCAGATATTTAAACTTTTCACACTTGGGAAGCACATTTCCATTCAAATAAATGTCTGGAATAGGCTTGTCTGGATCTGAAAAAGGGCAGCACAGGTATTCCGTCTTTTTAGCGCTAATACGGTACCCATTTCCTTCCAGAACATCAATCCAAACGTCAAGTGCTCGTTGCAGGGATGTAGGATCCTCGCTTATGATGGCTCCATCGTCAGCAAAGAATAAATGTTGTACTTTATTGTCCATTACTTTTCCTTCGAGCAAATAATCCAGAACAGCAATAAAGAGCAGTGGACTCAAGACACTTCCCTGATGTACACCTACTGTTATTTGGAATTCTTCGGTGACTCCAGCTGGGCATCTCACTTTTGTAACTGCTCCCTCGTACATGTCCATAATTATTCGCACATAGGCTTCAGGAACTCCTCGGTGTCTGAGGGCCACCCATATCAGATCTCGTGGTTGTCGATCGAATGCTTTTTCGAAGTCAACCAACACAATATGCAAATCCTCTAAGGCATCTCGGTGTTTTTCTTTGGATTGCGTCTGTAGTTGACTTACCCGCGACAAACCCGCATTGGTCATCAGACAGCCTTATTATTTTCCGCAGTCGGCTATCCAAAACCCGCTCAACGATCTTCATAGTGTGCTGGGACATCAACTTGATCGAACGATAGTTGTCACAGCTTCTGGTATCTCCCTTTCTCTTGTACATAGGAAACTTCTAATCCTCTTAATTGTTTTGCTGACGACTCAACCCTCAGCTTCTCATATTTGTTTCCAAATTCACGCCCCCTTTCTTCGGACGTGGAAATGGAACGGTTGAGTATGATAAGTTCATTGAATTCTGACCTTGACAGCATTGTTAGATGGGGTAAAAAAAACAGAGTAGAATTCAAATCTTCGAAAAGTCAAAGTTGTCACTTGTCGTTAAAGCTAAACATTTCCCCTATACCATTATCCATGAATGGTTCCTGCATCCAAGAAACTGTAAGGCTGACAGTACTTGGTATGTGTGTCAACGATGATCTTCGTTGGAATGACCACATATGTATTTGAAGTCGCCAAAAATGCTGCTAAATGCTTAGTTTTCCTTAAAAGGTGCAGGAAATTGTTCACTCCTTCTGATCTGGCTACTATTTATAAAGCCTATATCTGTCCTAAGTTAGAGTACAATTCACATATCTGGTCAGGTGCTCCTAAAACATCATTGAGCCTACTCGATAAGATTCAAAACAGAGCATTAAGAATGATAGATGATAGTTCAATTGTTGAATCAATAGATTCTCTTGATCATCGTCGAAATGTTTCATCACTCTCTCTTTTCTATAGGTTTTCTTACAAACAATGCTAGGACAAAATAGCCAGTTGCATTCCTCCCCTTAAGCAATTTAACCGCAATACACGCCTAGCAAGGAATGCAAATCACTTTTAACTGCAGCCCAATTTCTGACGCACAGTGAAATATATATAATATACTAGCTGTGCCCGCGACTTCGTCCGCGTGGAATAGTGACTTTCAGCATCATTTTTAACTTTTTAGGAAATAAAACTTCTAGCCTTAAAATTGGCGGTACATATTTCCAAAAAAAACATTCAACCCCTATTTCAACACTTTGTAGCCCTGTTAAAAATACTTATGAGACCGTAGTTTTTGAATTCCCATTTCCGTTCCCGTGGGAATATAAGGATAGATATATAGCCTTTATCCTTCCGCATGTTCTAGACCATCTCTGTACTAATTTAATGAAATCTGTTTAGCAGTTTGAACGGGAGACATACGAAAAACATTCCGACATAGCTACATTCGCATTTTCAATATTAGTAAAGACTCCCGTTCCCGTGGGAATATGGTGACCGTTTTCGTGGGAATATGTGGATAAGTTAAAGTTAATGTTACTCCGGGATTATGGAGCATTCCGACGGTGGAAGAATTTTTAAAATCGGTGCTGTAGTGTAAAAGTTCCCGTATACGTTCCTGATCCCGTGGGAACATAGGGAAAAAATATATAGTCTATGTCTTTCCTCACGTTCTGAACAATCTTTGTTTAAAATTTCATTTAAATCGGTTTATTAGTTTGGGCGGGAGATGGTAACATAGAACGACGTACAGACAGAGCTCCTTTCACACTTATTATATTACTAAGGACTCCCGTTCCCGTAGGAATATGTGGATGAATTAAAGTTAATGTTACACAGGGATAGTGTAGCATTCTAACGGTGGAAGAATTTTTGAAATCGGTATTGTATATAGGGATCCGTAGGAATATGGGGATGAATTTGTTTTTATGTTACTCGGGGATAGTGTAGCATTCTAACGGTGAAAGAATTTTTGAAATCGGTGCTGCAGTGTCAAAGTTCCCATATACGTTCCTGCTCCCGTGGGAATATAGGGAACCGTAGGAATATGGGGATGAATTAGTTTTAATGTTACTCGGGGATAGTGTAGCATTCTAACGGTGAAAGAATTTTTGAAATCGGTGCTGTAGTGTCAAAGTTCCCGTATACGTTCCTGCTCCCGTGGGAATATAGTGATCCGTAGGAATATGGGGATGAATTAAATTTTATGTTACTCGGGAATAGTGTAGCATTCTAACGGTGAAAGAATTTTTGAAATTGGTGCTGTAGTGTCAAAGTTCCCGTATACGTTCCTGCTCCCGTGGGAATATAGGGAACCGTAGGAATATGGGGATGAATTAGTTTTTATGTTACTCGGGGATAGTGTAGCATTCTAACGGTGAAAGAATTTTTGAAATCGGTGCTGTAGTGTCAAAGTTCCCATATACGTTCCTGCTCCCGTGGGAATATAAGGAACCGTAGGAATATGGGGATGAATTAGTTTTAATGTTACTCGGGGATAGTGTAGCATTCTAACGGTGAAAGAATTTTTGAAATCGGTGCTGTAGTGTCAAAGTTCCCGTATACGTTCCTGCTCCCGTGGGAATATGGGGAACCGTAGGAATATGGGTATTAATTAGTTTTTATGTTAGTCGGGGATAGTGTAGCATTCTAACGGTGAAAGAATTTTTGAAATCGGTGCTGTAGTGTCAAAGTTCCCGTATACGTTCCTGCTCCCGTGGGAATATAGGGAACCGTAGGAATACGGGGATGAATTAGTTTTAATGTTACTCGGGGATAGTGTAGCATTCTAACGGTGAAAGAATTTTTGAAATCGGTGCTGTAGTGTCAAAGTTCCCGTATACGTTCCTGCTCCCGTTGGAATATAGGGAACCGTAGGAATATGGGTATTAATTAGTTTTTATGTTAGTCGGGGATAGTGTAGCATTCTAACGGTGAAAGAATTTTTGAAATCGGTGCTGTAGTGTCAAAGTTCCCGTATACGTTCCTGCTCCCGTGGGAATATAGGGAACCGTAGGAATATGGGGATGAATTAGTTTTAATATTACTCGGGGATAGTTTAGCATTCTAACGCTGAAAGAATTTTTGAAATCGGTGCTGTAGTGTCAAAGTTCCCGTATACGTTCCTGGTCCCGTGGGAATATAGGGAAAAAATATATAGTCTATGTCCTTCCTCTGGTTCTGTGAACGGGAGACATACGAAAAACATACCGACGTAGCTACATTCGCATTTTCAATATCAGTAAAGACTCCCGTTCCCGTTGGAATATGGTGACCGTTCCCGTAGGAATATGAGGATGAGTTAAAGTTTTTGTTACTCGGGGATAGTGTAGCATTCTAACGGTGAAAGAATTTTTGAAATCGGTGCTGTAGTGTCAAAGTTCCCGTATACGTTCCTGCTCCCGTGGGAATAGAGGGAACCGTAGAAATATGGGGATGAATTAGTTTTTATCTTACTCGGGGATAGTGTAGCATTCTAACGGTGAAGGAATTTTTGAAATCGGTGCTGTAGTGTCAAAGTTCCCGTATACGTTCCTGCTCCCGTGGGAATATAGGGAACCGTAGGAATATGGGTATGAATTAGTTCTTATGTTAGTCGGGGATAGTGTAGCATTCTAACGGTGAAAGAATTTTTGAAATCGGTGCTGTAGTGTCAAAGTTCCCGTATACGTTCCTGCTCCCGTGGGAATAAAGGGAACCGTAGAAATATGGGTATGAATTAGTTTTTATGTTAGTCGGGGATAGTGTAGCATTCTAACGGTGAAAGAATTTTTGAAATCGGTGCTGTAGTGTCAAAGTTCCCGTATACGTTCCTGCTCCCGTGGGAGTAAAGGGAACCGTAGAAATATGGGGATGAATTAGTTTTAATGTTACTCGGGGATAGTGTAGCATTCTAACGGTGAAAGAATTTTTGAAATCGGTGCTGTAGTGTCAAAGTTCCCGTATACGGTCCTGCTCCCGTGGGAATAAAGGGAACCGTAGAAATATGAGGATGAATTAGTTTTTATGTTACTTGGGGGTAGTGTAGCACTCTAACGGTGAAAGAATTTTTGAAATCGGTGCTGTAGTGTCAAAGTTCCCGTATACGTTCCTGCTCCCGTGGGAATAAAGGGAACCGTAGAAATATGAGGATGAATTAGTTTTTATGTTACTTGGGGGTAGTGTAGCATTCTAACGGTGAAAGAATTTTTGAAATCGGTGCTATAGTGTCAAAGTTCCCGTATACGTTCCTGCTCCCGTGGGAATATAGGGAAAAAATATATAGTCTATGTCCTTCCTCAGGTTCTGTGAACGGGAGACATACGAAAAACATACCGACGTAGCTACATTCGCATTTTCAATATCAGTAAAGACTCCCGTTCCCGTTGGAATATGGTGACCGTTCCCGTAGGAATATGAGGATGAGTTAAAGTTTTTGTTAGTTGGGGATAGTGTAGCATTCTAACGGTGAAAGAATTTTTGAAATCGGTGCTGTAGTGTCAAAGTTCCCGTATACGTTCCTGCTCCCGTGGGAATAAAGGGAACCGTAGAAATATGGGGATGAATTTGTTTTTATGTTACTCGGGGATAGTGTAGCATTCTAACGGTGAAAGAATTTCTGAAATCGGTGCTGTAGTGTCAAAGTTCCCGTATACGTTCCTGCTCCCGTGGGAATATAGGGAACCGTTGGAATATGGGGATGAATTAGTTTTTATGTTACTCGGGGATAATGAAGCACTCTTACAGTGGAAAAATTTTTGAAATCGGTGTTATAGTTTCTAAGTTCCCGTATACGTTCCCGTTCCCGAGGGAATTTAGGGATAAATTGTAGCCTATGTGTTATTCTGATGTATAAGCTATATTATTGGAAAGTTTAATTGAAATCCATTCAGCAGTTTTTGCGTGAAAGAGGAACAAACATACATCCACACATACAAACTTTCACGTTTATAATATTAGTAGGATATATATGTTTTTTTTTTCAAAATTTTGACTTTGAAAATTAATATTTCAAAAACTATTCATTTGAACAACTTATTTTAAAATTTAAATAAATGTATAGGTTTTTGGCTTTTCAAAATGCTATAGCACGACTCTGAAGGTATTACCGCTCTTTTAAAATAATTTTTTCCCCATTTTCAGTGATTTTTTTCTTAAATTGCCCCTCCCGCCTAAACGGGGGAAAATGGACCCCCCCCCCCTCCCATACGATTTTTGCTTGTCTAGGTCCAACCTACACACCCTATCTTTTTGTCACACCTTATGCGAATCACCCTGTATATAGAGATTCATTCTTCAGCCGTACTATGTAGAATGCCATACCTGTCTCTGTTTTTCCCTCTCATTGTAATACGCAGAAGTCTTAAAACATCGTGCATCGGCACCTCCTTTTTAATCCTTTCCCTCCTTCTTAACCGCTCGCACTGTGTTAATAACATTATATAAGGGTATTCATGACCCCGTGATGTGCGCGCATATTATAAAAAAAAAAATGCATACAGTCAAAGTTATAGTTAAAAGACTTTTAGAGCAGTCTCATGAATTAATGAGAAAACCGATTAAAGCTCGGGAGCACAATTTAAAGACTTGATGATAAACTAGGTTTACCAACTTCAACTGAACTGTTGTTACAAAAACAACAATGTAAACAAAAGGAAGTTTCAAATTGATTTCAAATATTTTATGTAGAATAGTTCTCCACAAAAGAACGCAATTTAATCATGTGTATGATTTTATTTTTGACGGACTGAGAACAATACGCCAAGAGATTGTAATGTAGAACTTTGATTCAAAAGCTACAGCAAGAATCTTAGACTGAATGACCATTTTTCTGGGTTACAGTCGATATTGGTTTAGCCAAATTTGTCTATAAGCTATAACCAACCAAGCCTTCCGGAGGAATCAGCTCAATTTGGGATCAATTGAAGCTTTGAATAGAATCGTTATTCTTCCTACAGAAAATAAACAGGACAAATTGCTCTAAATCACTTCGAGGCAAACTTGTTCAAGGTGCTCCAGTGTATTGCATGTCTTTCACAAATACTATGTGCAATAGCGGAGTATAATGTATGTCTACTCATTTCTTGAATATAAACTCAACCAGTGCTATGAGAACGCCATCAGCTGCAGCTCTGAAAACTTTCCTGTTGCTTGCTCTAAATAAAATTAAATTATGTTTCCGTCTTAACAAATGGCTTCAAAATGGACGAGGGGTAATGTCAGAAGCTGCAACACATCTCGTAAACTAAAAACATCGACATCTTGAAAGACAGCAAGATGACGTAAAAAAGCTGTCGTACATATCTACAAAACAAGCTGTAATTTAAGATTGATCAGCTCAATGAACACCATCAGCCGTATTTATAATCGCATAATAAATCAGCAAAACTTTAAAACACGCTTTTTCATTGAATGAAACAAAAATTGTATTTATATCTGTCAGCTCATGAAGAATCTTGAAAATCAGAAGCTTCTGAATAACCCACAGCTCGGCTTGTTCACTAGGGATCTGATAGCATACACATACACATATCTCACCGAAAAAAGCAAACATTGCCTTTTTAACTTTTAATCCTCTTAATTGTTTCGCCAACTACTCGACCCTCTGTGTTTGTGACGTCTAATTAGTTAGTTAGATGTTTAAATGGTAGACACGTGCACCCAAGAGGACCCTAGCGTTCATAGGTTTTTCTTAAAACCCACTTCTGTCTATCAACTCCTACTCTCACCTCCACGTGGTGAACATCGAATGCCTAGTACCTCAACTGGAGATTGGGTCTCAACCCTAGTGGAAGGTTGTTGGTGGCAGCAAACGAGAGAGGGGGGGAGAGGTGTTCCCACTAAGGCACCTCTTCTTTCATCCAGACGGCAGCGGAGGAATTCCCTAGATGGAATTAACGGTGGCGTCTACAGTTCCAGTCAGGTTGAACTACTTAGTGAACACCTTATAGGGCTACTACAGCATATTTGGAGCCCAGGCCTATAAGGAGCGGTTTATCCGGCTTCCCATCCTTGGAGCTATACAAGGATCTGGTCCTCCAGGTTGGGGGTCGTGCTGTCGGGGTGACTTCCCGGCCACGTAAAGCAATTGTTAGTTGCGAAGCACCAACAAGCCTCGGATACGGACAGATTTACTGATGACGAACCTAGCAAACGAAAAACGGACAACGAGCTTCGGATCTGTACGTGGAATGTTAGGTCCCTTAATAGACCACGTGCAGCCGAACAATTAGCGGAAGCCCTAAACTGCTACAAAGCAGATATTACCGCTATCCAAGAAATGCGATGGGATGGGCCAGGTAGACGCAGACTAAGAGACTGCGATATCTACTACGGCGATTGCTACCGGGAACAGAAGCAGCGACTGTTTGGATGTGGATTCGTTGTTGGAACTAGACTTAGGCAAAAAGTCTTGAGTTTCAACTATGTGAACGAGCGCATAGCAACAATCCGCATCAAGGCTAAATTCGTCAACATAAGCCTCATTTGCGCACACGCCCCCACAGAGGAAAAGGATGAAGACACCAAAGACGTATTCTACGAGCTCCTGGACAAAACATATGAGCAGTGCCCTGGCTATGACATTAAGACTGTTCTAGGAGATTTTAATGCCAAGCTAGGCAGAGAGGATATCTTTGGTGGAATAATCGGAAGATACAGCCTGCACGACAACACTTGCGATAACGGATTCAGGCTGATCGATTTCGCTGCGGGGCGAGATGTTCTGGTAGCTAGTACGCGGTTCCAGCACCTCAATATCCACAAAGGGACATGGAAATCTCCTGATCAATCAACCGTCAAGCAGATTGACCACATTGCGATCGACGCACGACACTTCTCCAGTATAGAGGATGTCCGAACATTCCGAGGGGCCAACATTGACTCGGACCACTATCTTGTTGTAGCCAAGGTACGACTGCGGATATCCCGATCCAAGCCAACGCAAGGAAATACTGTGAGACAATTCGACGTTGGACGACTACAATCGCAAGAGAACGCCAAGTCTTTTTCCGATCGAGTCTCTTACAACCTCTCAAGGAGTCCTATGCCGCCAGCATCAAGTATAGAGAACCAGTGGCAGCACTGCCAATCAGCCATCAGAGATGCCGCCTCTGAAGTGCTGGGTTTCACACGGCCACCACAACGAAACCCCTGGTTTGACGACGAATGCCGGCAAGCTCATGCAGCTAAACAGGAAGCATACAAAGCGGCGCTGCACAAAAAGACTAGAACTGCTTATGAGCTCTACAAGCAGAAGAGGAGAGACGAACACCGGCTTCTCAGACGGAAAAAGAGAGAGCATGAGAAGCGCGCGATCGAGGAGATAGAAGGGTGCCACAGCAGGAATGAGGTTCGGAAGTTTTACCAGAAGGTAAAAACAACAGCCTCGGGCTACAAGCCCCGAGCCGAAGCCTGCAAAGACGATCAAGGGAACATCGTGGTGGAACCGCAGTCTATGCTGAGGATATGGAAAGACCACTTTTCCAAGCTCTATAACGGCGATGATGGACCCAATTCCGCTTTTAGAGAGATAGAACCATTCGATTTAGGCGACGTAGACCAAGAATTCCGCCAACCCGACCTGAACGAAGTGAAGACAGCAGTGTCCAAGCTAAAGTCCAACAAAGCTGCTGGAGCTGATGGCCTCACTGCCGAATTGTTTAAATCGGCCGGCGATGACCTGGTCAGGAGTATGCACCAGCTCATTTGCAAAATATGGTCGGAAGAAAGCATGCCCGATGAATGGAACCTCAGCATCGTTTCCCCGGTCCTCAAGAAAGGAGACCCTCTGAACTGCGCCAACTACAGAGGTATCAGTCTTCTTAACATCGCCTACAAGATCCTCTCTGCCGTATTGTGTGAGCGTCTGAAGCCATTCGTCAACAACCTGATAGGTCCTTATCAGTGCGGCTTTAGACCAGGAAAGTCCACCATAGACCAAATCTTCACACTACGGCAGATCTTGGAAAAAACCCAGGAGCTTCAAATCGATACCCACCACCTTTTTATCGATTTTAAGGCCGCATATGACAGCATCTATAGAGAGGAGTTATATAGAGCCATGTCTAGTTTTGGCATCCCTACCAAACTTGTCCGATTGTGTAGGATGACGATGGAGAACGCACGCTGCTCCATCAGGGTCGGAAAAGATCTCACCGATACATTCGATGTCAAAAAAGGTTTTAGACAAGGCGATGCACTGTCATGCGACTTCTTTAACATCGTTCTTGAAAGAATAGTGCAAAACTCCTACGTCAACACAAGAGGCACAATCTTTCAAAGGTCCGTTCAATTGCTCGGATATGCCGACGATATTGACATAATTGGAAGAACGCAGCGTGATGTCAATGGCGCGTTTATGAGCATTGAGACGGAAGCGAAGAAGATGGGTTTAGTGGTAAATGAGGGCAAGACCAAGTATATGCTGTCATCAAGAAAGGACACCCAACACCGACGTCTGGGACAGAACGTCACGATTGACAGCTATAACTTTGAGGTAGTTAAGGACTTTGTCTACCTAGGCGCCGCTATTAATTCAGACAACGACACCAGCGCTGAAATCAAACGAAGAATAACTCTTGCCAATCGCTGTTTCTTCGGACTAAGAAGGCAATTGAGTAGTAAAGTCCTCTCTCGAGCAACTAAAGTGTCCCTGTATAAGACACTTATCATCCCGGTTCTTATATATGGCGCAGAGGCATGGACCTTGTCAAAGGCATACGAGAACGCTTTAGGATGCTTCGAGAGAAAAATTCTTCGGGTGATATTTGGTCCCGTCTGCATAGATGGAGAATGGAGAAGAAAATTCAACGACGAATTGTACGGGCTGTACAGCGACACTGACCTTGTCAAACGAGTCAAGGTCCAGCGGCTTAGATGGCTGGGTCATGTAGAGCGAATGGACACCAACGCTCCGGCCCGGAAAGTCTTCGAATCCAATCCCGAGGGACGGCGCAGTAGAGGAAGACCGCGACTCAGGTGGCGCACGCAAGTAGGAGAGGACCTCAACCAACTTGGCGTGCAAAACTGGAGGCAGCTAGCTAGGGACCGAGTTGGCTGGAGAAGCATGTTGGTTGAGGCCCTAGTCCGACCCGGACTGTAGCGCCACCTTAAGTAAGTAAGTAAGTAATTAGTTAGTTAAATTAGACACATCTAATTGTTTTCCCACAGGCATCGGTATTTGACGAGGTTTTTCGGAGTACACTCCTCATCAAAATATGCACCCCGAGTCCTATTGTGCCAACTTTTTCATTTACTTATTTACTCAACACTCAGCTTGTGGTATTCATTTCCAATTACACCTTGAATGTGGAACATTCGGACCGTGACAGCGTTATCTCATGGGTTAGTTTACAAACAAATGTTTATTTCGCAAAAAAAGTTTATTTTCGGTGTTGGTTTAAATTGTTATCGATTAATACACATATATATAAAGTTATATATAAAGTTTTGTCTCTACTTGAGGAATTTTAATGGGACTTCATGGTCCAAAGTTAAGTTTCTTCTCCTGTTCTTTCTAATATTTTTTTTTTTGTCAAGTTAATTTTCTATCTTTGTTTTTAGGTTCCTAGCCACCACTTATGCTTCCAGTGGACTTCCCTTCATAGGATAAGTGTAAAATTGTCACCAGAAGCTGTCTTTTAATATCTCTTCATTTGTAATTAGGTACCCATAGAGGTACTTATAAATGTGACATCAAAAGCCAGCTCCTGTGACAATCCTTTTTATTTTTTAATTTTTCTTATTTAGTTCTTGTTTATTTTCTATGTAGGTTTTTTCTTGTATCTTACTCTCCTGACTCCACACATTCTCATCGTACCAACCCTAACAGGACCAGGCCCCCGATACATTCGGAGGTGGACAAGGCGCATTCTAGGTGGACAAGGCGCATTCCGTAAACCCTGTCTGGCTCCAATTCATCCTCCGTCCACTACCTCACATATCTCACCGAAAAGTGAGAGCATTGCCCTTCAAGACTTTTAATCTTCTTTATTGTTTCGCCAACTACTCAACCGTCTGTGTTTGTGGCGTCTAATTAGTTAGTTAAAATAAGACACATCTAATTGCTTTCCCACAGGCATTGGTACTTGACGAGGTTTCGGCAGATCCTTCCAGAGTTCGGAGTACCAACCTCATCAAAATATGCATCCCGAGTTCTATTGTACCACCCTTTCGAAAGTTTACGTCTTAACTCAAAATTCAATTTTTTTTTTAAATTATTTTTAGTTTTTAGTTATTTCATCATTTCATTTTTCATCCAGTTACCTATCTCTCAGGATCCCTTGGTATTCAACTTTTATGACAAAATTGGTAGAGGTAACTCACCTCAAGGAAAATTCAATCACCTTAGTTATAAGATTGATAATTATGACGTCTAACAATATCAATTAACAAATAACAATAACTAACAATGTCAATTAATTACAATAAAATACGAACTCATTTCAAAACACAACACAGTTTCAAAACATTAACCATGGAGAACATTTCATCTACTGCTGAAAAGGTGAAGCCCTTGGAGAAAGAACTAAAGGCAATGATTCAAGAAGCAAAAGAAATGTGTGGAATATTTTATCAAATTCAAGTCGACCGACTTCAGGATACTGTGAAAATATTCAGAAATTTGAGTTGACATTACTCAAAGACACTCACGTTCAACAAAGATTAACTACTACTCATCAAAGTAATTGACTACCTCCACGAAGTGTACCATAAACAAGATGAAACAATAACCGTCGTGGCAAAGAGTAATACATCCTCCAAAGTGTACCAATCGAAGACAAAATTTATAATTTCATCAGATGACGAGAATATGGAAAAAAGGAACTACTCTCGATCCCAGTACATCATAAAAATGTAGCAGAAAAACAAACAAGAGAACCACATCATGGCCCCCAAAACTTCCAAGTTCCTGTTTACTTCAGTTTCTTCTATATCACTACTTGCTGCTTCTAGTATGCTTGTAGTTCACATAGCTTTTTTATACACCGAGAATTGTTTTGATGGGTCCTGGAAAATAAATTGAACCTAAAACTAAACAGAGGGATCTGGGAAAGTTAATTACCTCAGATATCCATTGCTTTTTTAAATATTTTACAAATTCGGGAAATATAGAGTACTAGCTGTTCCCGCGACTTCGTCCGCGTGGAATAGTGGCTTTCGTCAGCATTCTTATTTTTTAGGTTACTTATTTTGGAAATAAGACACATTCATGCGTTTTAGTAAACGATTGTTATATTTTTTTATTTAAGTATATATTTGCACACGACGTTCTAATTTTTTCCATTTTTTGCGAAATAAAAAGGTTTTGTGGGATTGATACACGTGATCCTGCCACATAAAGTTGCCATGGGATTATTTTCTAAGCGAACACCTGCAACTTAAAGCGCCTGAGACTTATTTATAATGACTAATGACCAATCAATGGGAATTAAAGGAAAACGGGGAATCAAAACGTTTTAAATTTGTAATATTAGTAAGGATGTCCATCTTCGGGTTCTAGACTGTCTCTGTACCAGAATTCATATAAATAGGTTCAATAGTTTGGGCGGTAAATATAAACAAAGAAAAACAGACAGACAGAGTTAATTTCGGATTCATACTGTTACTAAGTCTTCCATTCCCGTAGGAATATGAGGGCCGTTTCCGGAGGATGACTTATAGCTTATATTACTCGAAAATAGTGTAGTATTCTAACAGTGGACATTTTTTGAAAATTCCAAGTTCCCGTTCCCATGGGAATACACGAATAAAACATATTGCTTAACATATTTGTCTATCCTCAGGTTCTAGACTGTCTCTGTACCAAAATTCATATAAATAGGTTCAATAGTTTGGGTGGCTAATGGTAACAAAGGGAAATAGATAGACAGATTTAACTTCGTACTTATAATTTTAGTAAAGACTCCGTTCCCGTGGAAATATGGTGACCGTTCCCGTAAGGAATATGGGGATGAGTAAAAGTTAATGTTGCTCGGGGATTATGGAGCGTTCCAACGGTGGAAGAGTTTTTTAAATCGGTGCTGTAGTGTCTAAGTTCCCGTAAACGTTCCTGCTCCCGTGGGAATATAGGAAAAAAAATATATAGCCTATGTCCTTCCTCATAGGTTCTGAACAATCTTTGTAAAAAATTTCATTTAAATCGGTTTATTAGTTTGGGCGTTAAATGGTAACATAGAACGACGGACAAACAGAACTACTTTCACACTTATTATATTAGTAAGGACTCCCGTTCCCGTAGGAATATGTGGATGAATTAAAGTTTATGTTACTCAGGAATAGTGTAGCATTCTAACGGTGGAAAATTTTTTGAAATCGGTGTTGTAGTTTCTAAGTTCCCGAATACGTTTTCGTTCTTGTGGGAATATAGGGATAAAATATATAGCCTATGTCCTTTCTAAGGTTCAGAACAATCTTTGTACAAAATTTCATTTAAATCGGTTTATTAGTTTGGGCGGGAGATGGTAACATAGAAAGGTGATCACACAGAGCTACTTTTGCATTTATAATAATAGTGAGGACCGGTTCCCGAGGGAATATTCGAATGAAATAAAGCCTATGTCCGTCCTTAAGTTCAGAACAATCTTTGTACAAAATTTCATTTAAATCGGTTTATTAGTTTGGGCGTTAAATGGTAACATAGAACGTGACAAACAGAACTACTTTCACACTTATTATATTAGTAAGGACTCCCGTTCCCGTAGGAATATGTGGATGAATTAAAGTTTATGTTACTCAGGAATAGTGTAGCATTCTAACGGTGGAAAATTTTTTGAAATCGGTGTTGTAGTTTCTAAGTTCCCGAATACGTTTTCGTTCCCGTGGGAATATAGGGATAAAATATATAGCCTATGTCCTTTCTAAGGTTCTGAGCAATCTTTGTACAAAATTTCATTTAAATCGGTTTATTAGTTTGGGCGGGAGATGGTAACATAGAAAGGTGATCACACAGAGCTACTTTTGCATTTATAATAATAGTGAGGACCGGTTCCCGAGGGAATATTCGAATGAAATAAAGCCTATGTCCGTCCTTAAGTTCAGAACAATCTTTGTACAAAATTTCATTTAAATCGGTTTATTAGTTTGGGCGTTAAATGGTAACATAGAACGTGACAAACAGAACTACTTTCACACTTATTATATTAGTAAGGACTCCCGTTCCCGTAGGAATATGTGGATGAATTAAAGTTTATGTTACTCAGGAATAGTGTAGCATTCTAACGGTGGAAAATTTTTTGAAATCGGTGTTGTAGTTTCTAAGTTCCCGAATACGTTTTCGTTCTTGTGGGAATATAGGGATAAAATATATAGCCTATGTCCTTTCTAAGGTTCTGAGCAATCTTTGTACAAAATTTCATTTAAATCGGTTTATTAGTTTGGGCGGGAGATGGTAACATAGAAAGGTGATCACACAGAGCTACTTTTACATTTATAATAATAGTGAGGACCGGTTCCCAAGGGAATATTCGAATGAAATAAAGCCTATGTCCGTCCTTAAGTTCAGAACAATCTTTGTACAAAATTTCATTTAAATCGGTTTATTAGTTTGGGCGGGAGATGGTAACATAGAAAGGTGATCACACAGAGCTACTTTTGCATTTATAATAATAGTGAGGACCGGTTCCCGAGGGAATATTCGAATGAAATAAAGCCTATGTCCGTCCTTAAGTTCAGAACAATCTTTGTACAAAATTTCATTTAAATCGGTTTATTAGTTTGGGCGGAAGATGGTAACATAGAACGACGGACAGACAGAGCTTCATTCACACTTATTATATTAGTAAGGGCTCCCGTTCCCGTAGGAATATGTGGATGAATTAAAGTTTATGTTACTTTGGGATAGTAAAGCATTCTATCGGTGGAAAAATTTTTGAAATCGGTGTTGTAGTTTCTAAATTCCCGTATACGTTCCCGTTCCCGTGGGAATTAAGGGAAAAAATATATAGCCTATGTCGTTCCTCTAGTTCTAGACTATCTCTGTACAAAATTTCATATCAATCAGTTTGGTAGTTTGGGCGGGAGATGGTAACATAGAAAGCCGGACAGACAGAGGGACTTTCACATTTATAATATTAGTTAGGATTTAGTGGTTTCCAATAAATCAAGTGCTTCTCCTATCAATGTAGGTTTTTTTCTAACCCTGCAGCTACACGATCAAGATATGGTAAGCCATCAGCCTACACATACACTATGTCAAATTCCTGTTCGTGTTTCGGCTGTGACGTAGGCGACTTACAACTTGCCAGGCAAATGGCTTTCAATCGACATGTCATTATATACTTTCAAGATGGCACCAACAACAAAACAATTGAAGGTTCTCGCTTCCGTCAAAGTTTTGCTGGAATTAAAAAAGTTAAGAGATGCTTCAAAAAAAAAAAAAAAAAATTACGAGGAGATTTTGGGTAAGACCCTTTCTAATGAAAAGGTTTGTGTTTCCTTCAATGCTAAATTTAAGTAATACATATACTATAAAATTATAAACCAACAGATTGGAGCATGACTTGGAAGCGCATTTATTGAAGGATCTGTTGTGGGAGCAAGATGACAGCGATTTTAAAAACTTTACCAGGCTCAACATTGTTCAATTCGAGGAAGTGCTGGGTTTGGTTGGTTTTAGTTTTATTTTAAAATTATATTTAAACCCAAAATATGTTTCTCTTTTTTTTATGTGTTGGATGTAAGGATTTGTATAGTAACCCGCAGGCCCCATCAATCCGAAGTCAAAACTATTTGTGAAAACAACAGTCTTAGAACATAATAACACACTTTTTAAAAATAATTTTATGGAAAGATATAGGTACCCCGAAGAGTAAATTAAGTGTCACATGAAGATCCATGATAAGGCAAGCAACAGTTTGACAGTTGCATTTAACACTTCCAATCAGTTCCAGTTGCATCCGATTGCACTGTTGTGTGTTGTATTGTAGTTTTGTTATATTTGATTTTCGAACATCAACAATCAACATAACCTAAACAACTGTAACAGCATTCTGATTGCTGCATGCTGCTTCTGCTTAACTTCGCTTGCTGCTACAAAGTGGCACAACTTTTAGTGGTAAATTACCACTGGTAATATTAATCGGCAGCTAATTGAACGATTCGAGCTTAACAAACTTTACGAGCAAACTCAATTTATGGATTATATTTTACCCTCTACTCCATCTTCACTATACACCCTGGAACAAGAATTGCATGAGGATTCTGTAAGTTGTATACAAGATTTTTATTTACAAGTTTTTATTGCTTCTATTTTCGATAACCCAATCTATCTTCAACTCAGAATTTACTAAAAGTGAAGTGGCTAAGAAACCACAATACTTAGCTTTTGATATCTTTATTTGATCAATTCAAACTGTGATACAATTTGTCTACAGATGGGTTCCGCTATCAGCCTCATTTGGTGAAGATGTTTCTTTAAAGAGCACTGGCCGGTTAGTAGTCCTGTGCAAAATTTTAGGGTTTCCCTATTGAGAGTCAATAGGAATTTAGATGTTTTTTCAGTGATTCTGGAAAAAAGAGTTGTGAACAGGTTTAGCCAGATGAGCTACGACAAACTGAATGATTTATTCCCCGCAATAAACTTAAGATGTAAAAACGGATTTGGTTGTTAGTCGCAATATGAATGTTGGCTGATTTATTTAAACTATTTTCCTGTAGGTACTATTTTGGTAACAATTTTCATGAAATGCATGCAGTTGTGATTCAAGTCATCGCTACACGGCATCAATAACTCAATTTTATACTTTCAAGGCTTTCTTTAGACACTAGGCGTTTTAGTAACAAATTTGGTATAGCCTCAAGGCTCAAGATGATTTATTGTAACAACTAATAGTCTCTGCTGTCATATAACCAATGCCTTTATAGTCTGAAGGCGAAAACCGAAATTCCTACTTTGCAAAACAAACAACAGTAAGCCTTTGAAGAACTTGGCGGCTTAATCCAGTAATCCACAACGTTTGAACTACAACTATTGTCTACTCCCTCAAGAACTGACTAATATGTGAACAACAAAACATGGCCTCTATTACTCTCTATTGGTTTGAGTAATAGAGGCCATGTCCTATCTCAGAAGCATTTGAAATAAATTTCTGAACTAAGCAAACATTAGATTAGAAAGGGTTTCCCAAACTATTTTGAGCCACAGACCCCTTTTCCAAAATGAACTGACACCGTAGACCCCCAAAGCAAAATCACTTTAAAAATCCTGTCTCAAGTTTTTTGCTTACGTTTATAGGTACCTAGTACCTAAGCAAGTTTTGCAGTAGTGCAGAAAGAAAAGTTTTTGAGATAACAATAAAACATGACATTACGATGATAGCAGGTATGAAATTCAATAAATATGAAGTGTAGTTCAAAGTTTATTAATGCAAGTTTTCAAAAATCATGCTCTTAATTGAGAATAAATTATTATTTCTTGATTTTAAGAATTAATGCGATGGATGAATTTGGTGACTTTCTACCAATCTAGCTAGATCTCATTTAATATTGGTAAGTTGCAGCCTCAAGTCTCCGCGTTCGTTGACTTTCAAACGGTTTCTTTTTTTCGTCAAAATGTTTGCAACCACACTGAAGCCTTTTTCAACTAAATATGATGATGGAAAAGCGATGAGATATTTTTCAGCAATGTTCCACAATGCAGAATATTGAGTTTCAATGCTGCGCTGCAACCAGAACTTCTGGTAGCTTTCGTTGAACTTTAGCTTAAGCTCTTCGTCAGTTTGGATCAACATTGTCACATTGGCTTCTTCCATGGCTGTTATGCTGTACGGATTTATTATCTACTCAGGAATTTGTAAGTTCTAAAGATCCTCAAACCTTTTGGAAAAATCTTTATGAAGCGCGGCCAAGTGAGTGACATGTGATAAAATAACATCGTCTTGAAGGATTTCTGTTGACTTCGACAAATACGGAAACTGTGAGTATTCTTTTCTGTTTAAATTTTGTATAGAAAGAATAAGTTTCCCCACAAAAGCCGCTTTAATGGATTTTGTTTTGATCAAGTTGAGATCGTCACCCTGCAGCTGCAACTTGACTTTGTTGAACATGTCGAAGATATCAGTCATGTTATAAGTAGCCGTCATAGAATTTTTCAGAAACTCCAACACAGACCCGAAAATAGCTGAAAATCTTGCTAAGCAAAAGTAAGCTAGTAAAGACTTCGTCGTTATCCTCACAAAGCTTAGCAAATAACCGAGAGTTCAATGAATTGCTTCGAATCTTTTTGACAGCATTTATAACGTATTGCAAAGACTGGTGCAATCTAGGACTCAGATTTTTTGCTACTAAATGTTGTCTGTGAATCACGCAATAAATCACCAGTACATCATGCGATTGCCGCTTTGAGTGAGCTGTAAAGCCACGATGACGACCAACTATAGATGGTGCTCCAGCGGTCGCAACAGAAATAATGTTTCTCCATGGAATAGCTTTTTCGGTAAAAAAAAACGTTCCACTGCCTGAAAAATGGATTCTCCTCTGGTATCAGTTTCCAGATAAATGGGAAAAAGCAGCTCTTAGCACATATTTTCATCTTTGATATATCGCACGTATCCTAACAACAGAGCTTCATTGTCGGGTAATATAGACTCGTCTCTTGGTCTGCAATATTGCATAAAATGTTTCTCGTCTATTCGTCTGTGACGGTGTTATTGCTCAAGTGTATTCTTTTTATAATATCCTGAGCGTGCTTATGCAAAACATTGCAAAGGCTGGAAAAATAAGATGCTCACGAATTGTGTGAGGCTTCCCCGACTTCGCTATTGGCAGAGATATATTGTAGGACGCTCTCAAGCCATCAACGTCTTGCATAGAAGATGATGCAAACATCGATGTTATGGAGGGCCTTTTCTCCAGTTTTTCCTTAAGTGCTTGGAAAAATGATAATGGTTTACTTTTTTTGTCAACATGAACTCTTGATAAGTGGTCCTTCATTTTTGAAGGCTTCATGGCATCGTTACTAAATATTTTTTCAAATATGAGACACATCGGCAAGTGTTGATTTGATGGAGACAAAATAAATCCAAACTTTAAGTAGTCCAAACTGTATTGTCCACATTTTTTTTTTCGTGTCTGCAATCACACCGCCAATCTTTAGCAAAAAATGTTTAAAACTATTACTTATAATATCACATTTATATAACAGTTTATATGTTATACATATTTAAAATGTTAAAAAGTTTTTTGGTACTTACCCTGATATTTTTTTAATAAAGAAATATATGGTAACGCAATTTAGGTAATTACGTAGGTAACTATACACTTTGTATATTCTATTTTAATCACTTTGATTTATTCAATTTATTTAACTGTATATTATCACTTTAAAATCTTCCAATTTCAAAATCCAAATGAACTCTCACCCTAGGTACCAGCTTCTTATATATTGAAATATCAGGAGCATGTTTGAACCGAAGTTTATCTTATACTAAATAGGGACACTACCTATACAAATGCAACGCCTACTATTTTATTTAATAATGGACAGCAAAAAATAAAAAAATAAAACCACAATCAGTGAAAATAGGTCAACATTATTAGTAACAACCCTTTCGGAATTGCGAAAATTTGAAGTACACACAATAGGTTTTCCCAGCACTTCGATCGTAAGATACACTAACCTAAAATCTTTAATAATAATCTTTATTAAACTACCTACCAACTGTTGTTTCCGGGAAAAAAGAGTTAGGACTGGAAAACCGAATGTACCTCAATAAAAGTGTAATTACATAACTACCGATTTGTCGAAACAGTGCACAGGTACGAAAAGGAATTTTTTTTTATTTATAGAATTGCAAAAGTAACGCAACACAATCTTTAAAGTTTAAAATAAGAAAATGTGTAAGGGGGTCGATTGCAAAACTTGTCGACCCCCAAATTCAGATTTCGTTTTTGTCGACCCCCGAGAAGCTGATATCGACCCCAAGGGGTCGATATCGACCACTTTGGGAATCACTGGATTAGATTATACGGTGGGTTGAGTTTGCGCAGGCCTGGGTATACTGCGGTGTCTGAATGAAACCTATTTTGCGAACCATGTGAGTTTTCAGGGCAGTTTTCCTGCTTCTGATAGTTCAACCAGATGTTTCTGTGAGTGGATGAGTTGGTCTCATAGCCAAGTATTTGCTTTCTTATTGGGGGAAAAGTCCTGGACATTCCAAAATAATGCGATGATGAGATGAGAGATGTTTCTTCATTTTCGAGGCATAGTCTGCAGATGGCGTCCGCTACTAACCTCATTTGGTGAAGTTGTTTCTTTAAAGAACAGTGGCCGCTTAATAGTCCTGTGCAAATATTTAGGGTTTTTGTGCAAATATTTAGGGTTTTGGTGTGCTGAGATCCAGTGGAGGATTACAAAAATTTGACTTGCTAGTTCAAAGAGTGACATGACCGTTTTTTGGAATAGTTTGGATCTTATCATAGGTGAGCCTAGCGCCTTTAGTGATTGAATTGTATTTTATGTGTCCTTGATGGAAAAGAGGGTATGTCGCCAGTCTTGCTTCCATTTTTATGAAGAGGTGAATTGGGGGTAGTTTTAAAATGACGTTTAGAGCTTATGTTGGTGTTGTACGCATGCATCCAGTAATACATGTTGTTGGCAATCTTTGAATCTTTTCTAGTTTTTGGATTGCCGTTGCACGGTCTGTGGACACAAAGGCTCCACGTAACTAGGTCATTCAAAGCGGTTTCCGTTAATTTCTCTCGTTAATATGCGTATTGTGACATCGCGGGTATTTTTGTGGCGACATTTTAGTCTTATTTGTTGGTATGTATGGGCAGTTGATGTGGTTGATTTGGTGGATGATGGGTAGGGTTTTCGCATTGTAATATTTTTATTTTTTATTCATTAATTTTCCAAACAATTATAACTTCAAAAATTGTTTTTTTTTACATTATAGGTCGAGAACAATATTCTAAAAGTTGACACAATAATGCGTCCAGCAATATCAGCAAGTATGAAGTTTTCCGTCACCTTAAGATATCTGGCAACCGGCGATTCATTCAAATCGTTGGAGTTCCTCTCAAGAATATCTAGAAGTACAATTGGTGCTTTTGTGCCGAAAGTTTTAAGAGCCGTATACGAAAGCCTTCGGGACCGGTATTTAAAAGTAAAAACAAAATATCCTTTTTTGGTTTTTTTTATTTAAATTGAAATTAAATTAATAATATTTTATAATATTGAAGAAACTGACAATGACATACTAAGAACACAAAACTTTAATCTAAATACTCCTCCAAATATTCCTCTTATAAATCTTCAGTTTCCAACAACTGATTTTGTTTTAAAATATCGTTAGATGTTTTTAAACTTTTAATTTTTCTTTTTGAAATCATTGTTTGGATGTCAGCCATCAGCAAAAAAGCTTCTTCTTTCGAAAATTCTTCTAACTGAGCTCCAATGTTGTCTCCAAAACATTCAAATATACTCCTCTTTGCGTTCATTTGTAACAGCTTTTCGAGAACTGAATCAAATTTTGTCTCCGGCTCTTCACAATGCTTTCTTTTTTGTGATTTTGATATTGAAGCATTTGATGGACCAGCGCCAGCGTTTACCGGCATTGCCTCTGGCAGTTGTTGACTGTTATTTAGCTCTGACGATATATTCTCACATGATGGTTCCTATCAATTAAATTAAATTGATTATTACAAAATTTTAGCATTGTTTTCATAATATGTATAAAGTATAATAATTATATTTTCTTAAACAGATTCCACATACTGAGACGGATTGGTTGAAAGTTGCAAGAGATTTCAACTCTTTATGGCAGTTCCCGCATACATTGGGTGCACTGGATGGCAAGCACATTCGAATAAAGGCTCCTTCTCATACAGGCTCACAATTCTACAACTTTAAGGGATTTTATAGCATCGTTTTGTTTGTGTGTGTCGACGCACACAGCCGATTTATTTACATCAATGTTGGCTGTAATGGAAAGGCATCGGACAACACCATTTTCCAAGACAGCTATCTTTATCAGTCATTGCAGAATGGGACCCTTAACGTGCCAATTAAAAGACAACTAATTCAAGGAGAAGGAAATAAAGTTGACTTCTTTTTTATTGGAGATGATGCTTTTGGTTTAGACAAACATTTAATGAAACCATACAGCAGAACCACAAACTTGAGCGTATCGCAAGAGATTTTTAACTACCGAATATGTCGTGCACGAATGGTAGTAGAATGTGCTTTTGGAAGGCTAGCCAACCGCTTTAGAATATTTCATCGACCTATAGAGGTCTTACCAGAAACGGTGGACTTAATTGTTCTGACTTCTTGTGTTTTACATAATTTCTTAACGAAAGAAAGAACTATGCCGATGACGGACAGTCCACAAGTGAATGAAAACTTGCCGGACACATTCTCAACACTTGGAGGACAAAGCAACCGAACATATAAGTATTCTTGCAGAATAAGAGAAGAGTTGTCTAGATATTGTTTAGGTAATGGGAGTATTGACTGCCAGTGGAGGAAGATAAACGGTAATGACAATGGTAGATAGTAATTAACAACAATTAAATCGTTTATGAATAAGTAGTTTGTTATTGTTCCCATTTTTTTTGTTTATTTTTTTTTTTTTTTTTTTTTGAAAATAAATGATCCACATAAAAAAGTCTTTTTTAATCGGAAAAAACGGAAATTTCAAAAACCAATTACTTTGTTGCTGGACTAAAATTTTTCTGCTAAAATTAACATGGCCTTAATAAAGGGCAACATCGTAAGCTTATTGTTGTATAATCATTAATGCCCTTACTATGGCTCTTTCTAAGTTTCTATGTTGTATATAAAAATGTTCATTTGGTCCGTGGAAAAAAACTCAAAATTTTCTGATATACAACCGCTTCAAGGATTGTTTTTATCTATTCTTGATCCTCGTATTCTTACGGGAACGGGATTGGGAACGGAAACTTAGAAACTGCTAAACAGATTTTAAAAATTCTTTCAGCATTAGAATGCAACATAATTCCTAAGTAACTGAAACTATATTTCATCCGCATATTCTCACGGGCACAGAAACGGGAACGAGAACGGGAACCTTAAAACTAATTGACCGATTTCAAAAACTCTGATGTTAATGAAATATATACATATAAAGAAAAAGTATGAGTAAAAATCTTAATACAGCAATAATTATAAATAAAGAAAATAAACGTAATTTTACTTTAATTTGTTTTATTTAATAAAGTTTTCGGTTCACTTCCGTTTATAACTATATATAACTAGAGGTCTGCACTGGGTGCTCTCTATCAGGCAAGTAAGAATTTAAAATCTTGTGTCTATTTTCTTTTTTCATCTGCACTTGCAGATGTTTGTAAATCCAGAATAACTGGCGCTAAGGGTTATGACTTATGAGTACACCACTACATTTCTGATTGCGGATACTTACGTTGAAAGCGTTATCGATTGTTTTTCTTTGTATATAAAAAAGCAATGGCTCATATACAGCATCTGCTCCACAACCTAATGGTTAAAAATACACAATTAATACACAATGAAATTATGTTCTAATAAACAAACAAACCTGATTTCTTGCTCGTTTCAACTTTGTTGCGTTCGCTGGTATAATAAGTTCTTAGGGCTTTTATTTTTTTCTTAACATCGTCAACCGTCATTTCCATTTCATGGGCAATGCTCTGGTAAGCTTTGAGCTTTAAATCGTTTCGTCTATAAGACGAAGAGCTCATGTTCCACAAAATATCACAGTTCTTGTAGAGTTCTATGAACTTGATGGTCGTTCCTTTTTGAGTACTCATTTTTATAAATTTTGTTTTTTTTTTTAATTCACTTTAATTTTGAGATTTATATTTTTGTTCGAATTTTCAAATTTTTCACAACGCTTTTTCAAACTTTCAAATTTCAACAGCAGAAATTATTTGAAATTTTTAAATTTGAAATTTGAAATTTGAAATTTGAAATTTGAAATTTGAAATTTGAAGTTTTTTTTTGGCACTCTTTTCTCTTTTTGAGGGTATTTGAACGAAGCTGTCAATTTCATGACAAGTGGTGTGGTACCCGTGGCGTAATGGTTAGCATGTCCACCTGCTAACCCAGAGGTTCGAGGTTCGAATCCCAGCAGAGGCAAAATGCAAAAATGTTTTTCCACGGGTATCGCCTTTCGCGAGGAATTGGCAAGTCCTCCGTTAGTAAATTCATTGCCATGAAAAGCGCATTCTCAATTAGCCGTTCGGAACCGGCGAAAAATTGTAGGTCCCCTCCATTCCCTCACAAGGCATGGTTGTGAGAAATGCGCTAGGCCCAGGGGCTCTTCGCTCTGTTGCGCCACCCTATTTATTTTATTTATTTTGTCAATTTCATGGCTACTCAAACTGCTTCTCGACTGGCTTTCAATATTCCATACCAGTTGGGTTTCAATTTCGAAAAATTTGGTTGTGTGTGTAAGAAAGTTCGAATGCATTGTAAATGGCTTACCATATCTTGATCGTGTAGCCCCGGGGTAACGGAAGAACAAAAAACTTATGGAAGATTTTGAACTGTTCCTTGTCCTTTCGCTTGACATAAAATTTTTGTTCCTGATTGCTTTTATGTAATGAAACCAATAACCTTTAATCTCAGCATTAGGATATATACCTTTCGAATGTTCCTAATTGTTTTTGCTTTATTATAGGTACCTGTACCTTCGTTTCATCTCATCAATCAAAACCTCCCTCATCCATACTCGAAACATACGGCATCACTTTCACTATTACAACACACGACCTCACTACCAACACACATATTATTCACACAACGTTCCTCCAAAAGGAGCATTCAACCATGGACATCCTCGAAGCAACATCCATCTGTAGACAATGCTAAGACGACATCAAAAGAATATTGATTAGTGGACAATACTAAACAAGAAACATGAAACACGGTTTATGTATTTTTTTTTTTTTTTATTTTATCTTAAACAAATTTCATCTTAAACAAATTATTCTTTTTTCCTTGCAGCTTGCAGGTGCTCGCAACAACCTTTGCACGAAAAGAGGACATATTGTAGAATATGAGAATTTTGGTGAGGAAGAAGGCCGATCAACCTTTCCAGGGATTAACGTTATGGTAATAATGGTTCATTGAATCGCAAGGCGATCGAAACACACTCTTGCTTATAATTTTGTTAAAACAAGCTGTCCATTCATTATGCTTGAAAGATTCAAAGTTGAAGCAATACGTGCCTTAAGAAAAGCGGTTTGATACCAATCCTCTTTATTTGTGATCAGGGTACCAAATTCAGAAGTTTTTGTAGCTATCTTAAAGTCACTGAATGACAACCACTCTATAAAGTTGATGATGAAAAAATTTTCATTTTCTCTGACACCCCACACTTAATCAGAAGTGCTAGAAATTGTCTTCTGAATAAAAACGCTAGGTTTTATTAGAAAGATGAAAGATGAAAGAACCCTGAAAGCCACTTGGGAGCATATCCTCCAGTTTTACAAGAAAGACTGCCAACTCAATTTGAGACTTGCTCCAAAGTGAACAACAGCACATACTGCATCTGGTCGATTCCAAAAAATTAAAGTTCGACTTGCCACTCAAGTCTTTAGCTACGCGGGCTTTTCCGCTTTATCAACTTACCTCATTTTAGGCAGAGGGTCTACAACTACAGAATGTACAGCTCAACTCTTGTAATTTTTTAATAACATTTTCGATGTTCTTAATTCTTCATCCCCATGAAGAACATTCATACTATATTTATAAAAAAAACCATTCAAGAACGTTGAGGAGCAAGTGCTTTTATTAGATGAAGCTGTTAAAGTGCTGAATTCTATTAAAATTTTAGACCAAGGTCACGTCGATGTTACCAGGAAATTTTATTTTATTAAAGGTTGGCTGCTAAATATTTATGCCCTTAAGGGTTTGTGGAATATGCTTAGTGAATGTGGTTTTGAGATGATTCAAACAAGACGTCTTAACCAAAACTGCTTGCAACAATTTTTCGGTGAAATCAGAAGTTCAACAGCACTCGTCCTACACCAACACTGTTTACTAGGCTTTTCCAAAAAATTTGAGGACTTCAATATTTGAAAATAGTTAGTAGAGGTCACTAACAACAAGTGGATGCAGAACAACTGAACGTCATTTGCAATAACCCACTTGTCACTGAAACATCCTGGATACTTCATCAGCTATGCACCAAGTCGAGGTTAGAATTTAAATTAGATTTGTCTATGGATGGAACTTGAAACGATTTTCTCAAAGAAAACAGTTTTGTATATGTTTGTGGTTGGCTTTACCGGAAATTTTATGAAAGTCATAAATGCAACTTAAACTTGTCTATTTTGTCTGAAGCCGAACAATCCTTAGGTTTAAGATTCACTCAGCTTAAACAGTTCGAAAATTGTTATCTTCTTGCGCCACCTCCATCTTTCGTCGAGCACACACGTGATCTAAAGGATCAATTCTGCGAACTATTCACACTTTGTTCACATTTCCACAACGTCCTAGATCATTTAGAAATAATTATCAGGCCGAACTTTACCTTTTCTTGTTGCGAAAACCTACCACCTGACTATATTTTAACATACTTTGTAAGAATAAGAATACACTTTTATTTAAAATTCTGGAATAGAAATGCTAGTGAACCTTGTTTTAGAGGCGCAGGGACATAAGTCCCAACTTTTATTTTTGGGACTTATGTCCCACCAAAGTGAGACATAAGCCCCTTGGGTTTTATGTCTCACTTTGGTAAGAATCGGAACTGTACTCCACAAGAATGTTTAACCAGTCAAACAGGTTTTGGCCCCTTACCTTACCTTGATATAAATCTAAGCATGGATTACAATTACAACAAATATATCTTTGCTAACAATTTGCAGAAAACAATGTATGTAGGTAAAAGCATGTCAATAATTTGTTTCTTACTCAGTCCAGTTTCTTATCTTTGAAGCTAGAATCGAAATGGAAAGTAAAAATATAAGCACTGAAAATGCAATTGATTTTGAGTTCATTCCGGGGCTGAGAAAAAATAGTTCTGTGTTATATATTAAAAATGAAAAACAATTATACGTTCAAAAAAGTGTGTTTAAAAATACAATAAAGCATTATACAAGCTATATAATAAGCAAGAACTTGACTTCAATAGTGTTTTGAATAAAATTATTAAACCAAACGATACGGTACACCCACATGTCGACCAAGAGGATGTGATGAAAAAAATGAAATTTATTGATTCTGTTAAAACCGATTGCTTTGTGTCGAATAAAAGAAAATCAACGTCTAAACAAATTTTTGACAAAAAATACTTAAGACTAACAGATGCAGAGCGCACTTGGTGTCATATTCTTCTTTTAAGTGGCACATGAATAAATTAAAAAGTGAGATAATACCAAAACCTCCACGAAGTATTTTGGAAATAAAGGAAGCATTCGCAAGCGAAAATGTTATGTCAAACTATAGCATGTCGAAAGAAGAAAGCCAATTTGGATATACAAACCATATTCATGGCACCTAAAATCTTTGAGTTAATTGAAACACTGCCTCCATCAGAACGGAATTTTTTAAGGGATGGCACATTTAATGTGCTTCCAGCATTCTGTGGATGCAGGCAATTATTAATTGTGTATTTAGCCCATGCGGAACATTTAAGTTCGTTCTTTTTATTTTTATTTTCTCAAATTCTCAAAAACTAATATTTTTAAGAATTTTTTTTAAACAAGTTAGTTTGGTTTTCTCAAAACTAAAACTTAAACAGTTTCTTTTGGTAAGAGAATTTGAGAGAAAAAACTAACAAAATTCTTTTGCTTAATATACATAACAACCTAAAAAGATTTAGAATCAATGTACATCCTAAATCCATGTGAACCACTTTCTCCTCACCTAATTTCCTAAACGTTGGAAAAAAATGTGGGCGCGGCAGCACCGTTCAAAGAAAGAAAATTCATCCAGTTACCTAATTCACAGGATCCCTTGGTACTAAATTTTTGTGACAAAATTGGTACAGGTAGCTCACCTCAAGGATAATCTAATCGCCTTAATTAACAAATTAATAATTATGACGTATCAGGTACTAGCTCATTAGCTAGCCTAACAATCAATTAATTGCTATAAAATACGAACTGATTTCAAAACACAACACGGTTTCAAAACATTAACCAAGGAGAACATTTTATCTACTGCTGTAAAGGTGAAGCCGTTGGAGAAAAAACTAAAGGCAATGATTCAAGAAGCAAAAGCAATGTGTGGAACATTTTGACAAAGGTCGCTTTCTTTAAAACATTGTATTGTGGATCCTAAAAAAGCTTTGAGAATAGTTATAACTCATACTTTTTCTACTTATCAACTGAAAGACTAAAAAATCGTTTTTCTACGATGTCTGCTGAAGAAGAGTGTTGAATGGTTGAAGGCAAGGAGTTTAAAGAGTTCGTGAGGGTGCTTAACCCGAACTACCAAATGCCAACGCCAAAAACAGTCTCCAAATCTATAATTCCTTGGATGTATGCTGAGACGCGGGAAAAGGTTAAAGTTTCGCTAGCATCCGTGGAAGCAATATGCAAAACAGAAGACGGATGAACCTCTCAAACATAGCAGTCGTATGTGGGTATTTCGGGCCACTTCATTTCGAAAAACCAGGGCAACATCTGCTTAAAGTCATGCCTTCTTGGGTGCATTCCCTATAGTATCAGACATAGCACCCGAAATTTAGGCACCTTACTAAGTTCAGAGCTTGAAAAATGCGGTATCAAAGAGAAAGTGGAATGTGTTCTCACTGATATGATAATGCCTCTAACACTGTTGGAGCGGTCAAGGCAGACCACTTCAGACACTTTCCTCGCTTTGCCCATACATTGAATTTGGTCTTAGGAGAAGGTGTAAATCCCATAGAGGCAGAGGTTGTAAAGGTGTAGAACATTGTTGGTTTCTTCAAAAAAAGCCCCAAGGCAACAATAAAGCTCTTTGAAATGGAGCGGCAGCTCAACTTTCCTGAGCTGAAACTAACACAATCCTGCATTACACGATGGAGTTCCACATATGAAATGCTGGAAAGGATACTGACTGTTAAGAATGTTAAGTTGCCGTGCTGGCAATAGAAAATCCAAACCTGTTGTTTTTATCCAGTGTGGGCTACTTTGGAGGAGTGGGGTACTTTGGAGGAAGTGGCAAAAATTTTCAAGATTTTCTATGCTGAGGTTATGATAATGGCAGTCCTAGATCATCTGGATACTTTCAGAAACCAAACAATTTCTGCTGTAGTCGAGGTCATAAACAGACTGTGGAATGCAATAACTGTCAGGTTTAGAAACATCGACAACGTTTCAGACGATTTTCTGGCACAGGAAACTTTCTTCGAATCAAGACTTAAAAAATTCGGGTTTCCAAACATTTCGCATTACGAAAGATGCTTTGCTTATTTGAAATCAAGAAAATTGCCAGCACCTTCTTCTGATGCCATCCAAGAAAACCCCTGCGAAATACCACAGCCGTCTACATCAGTTTTGAACGCAAACACCGCAAGGAAAAATTTAATATGGGGCAGGTTTGACACTCTTGTTGAACCAGTTTTTTCTAATTCAAATCAAAGAACGGCGACCATTGTCGAAATCGACAAATATATCGGCGAACAACAAGAAAACCCTTTGAATTGGTGGAATGAACGGAAGCACGTTTACCCGCGCGCTAAGCCTGTAACGGAAACCGATGTTTTCCCCTCCCACTCCTAGTAGACCACCCTTACAACCCCATATGTACAGGCATATGAGGCTGATCCGGGCAGCAGGAGAGAGAGAGGTGTCCAGGCTGTGGCCGCTGGCATGCTTGCATTTAGTCATAGGCAATAGCTCGTCGGCGCGGGGGGTTTCTTGCAACCACAGCTCTGAACAGTGTTACGCATTTATCATGCCATGTTAAAAAAAAAAATGTGGCGACCCAGTTGTCCTCGTACGCGTTCCATAGCGGGGAGGGTCTTCGATGTTGTAGACCCTCGGATGTCTTGCCCACCCTTTGTATCCAGCGGATACAACCATGGCTACTGCGACCTCCTATTTATGCAGTAGCCCCTTACTCACCCTTGCTCCTTATCGCTTCTACTTCATCTTTGTTCCGTCACCTCAATCCGGGTTCCTTTTAACCGGACATCCTAATTAAATGCTTTTCCAGAAAAATCAAAAAAAGAAAAAAAAAAAAAAAAGGAACATTCTTTTTTTCAAAACGTTAAAATAAATGTTTTATTTAAGACTAATCATTCTGGAGAAGGTAAGTAATATATGAGTACAATCATACGTGTTCAATTAAATAAAAGTTACTTATTTATTTCAGATGGCAACCCCTTTTCCTTATTATTAAATTTCTTTATTCTTATGTCTCAAATAAAAAAAAATACAAATTTATTTTCTTTATTTTTTTGTTTTTCAGATGGCAACACTTTTTCCTTACTGTTCAATTTCAGGTATTTTTCATTTCTTAGTTATTTAATACTACTACACACTATGAATAAAAATTATTAACATTATATATTTTTTTTTCTGATGGCAACACTTGTTTTCAACTCCCCCCTCCCAAACAAAATAAAATGTTAATATATATAAAAAATTTAATTATTTTTTATAAGGATTATGGGTAATTTACTGATGTTTAATTATTCCGCCAGTTTAATTATTCCGTAGTGCACCACTTTGGTAGTTATACCCTACATAATTCGATGAGGAAAACAATTTAGTGAATTTTATTTTGTTTAACAAGGGTATTTCGTTACCCATCCATTGCCACTGACTATCTACACTTCTTTTTGCCATGTTTAATTACTAATTAATTTCACTTTTACATTTCTCTTTTTTTTTTTTTTCTTCATATATTCTTTTTCAGTTTTCTTTTCCTTTTTTTATGAAATTTTAACTTCCTTCACTAACATTTTTTTATATTTAAAAAAATTAAATCTAAGTATCACGACACGTTCACAAAACACTCGAATATAAGGTAGGGAAAGTAAAAAAAATAAAGCAGACACGAGGGTAAGTATGAGGGGGATAAAGAAGGTGGGGAAAAGAATAACACTAGGACACTCTCGCTGACACAGGGTTTAACTTTGGCACACAAATCCACTGCTGCGGCTGATATGGGTAATGATGAATAAATTGATGCTGATGATGATTTCGGCCCGATCTTCCACAAATTTCAGATTATATATATGTACATATAATATGTCTATAATGTGTTAATGTTCTTTTGATTTTCCCTTTTTTTTTCTTTCTCTTCTTTTACTTCGACTTTTCTTTTCTTTATTTTTCTTTCTAGCTTACTTTCATTTTTTTCCTATCTCTTCCTTATTTTTTTTTTTTTTCTTTGAGGACTGGGTGTTAAAACACACCCCCAAATCACTCTTTTCCACTTATACTTTAATAGGAAGGAAGAATTCATAATTTAGGACATGCACTTGCACTTTACTTTTAACTCCGTAGAGTATGTTTCAATTTAATTCCGGCACCAAAAATCTAATGTTTATACACTTGGCTTTACTTTTGTCTTTCTTTTCTTCTCTCCTTCAATTTACTTTACGTGTTTAATTTGATAAAAAAAACTATCTCTTTGGATCACTGCCGGTACCATTTATCCAAAAAAAACTATATCCACGCACACTTTTCTTTATATTAATTCGATTCTATTTTGTTTAAGATCTTCTTTTTTTTTTATTGTCCCATATGGAAAAAAAAAATACTTCCGACCAAACTACTTCCGACTAGGGCAACCGATCGCGATTAGAATCACACACATATTGAATGTTTCACTACCGTCTGTGATGGCTAGGCTGATCTTGTCATGCACATAGCCTGTACAGTTTGGTTAGTACATGACAAGATTACACCATCGGATAGCGGCCAACTATTGCGGCTTATCTTTATCGGGTGGTGTAATTGTTTCTTTTTTTGTGGGTAAGTTCGCCTATTTTGCATTTTGGGTCGGTTCCTATGCGAGTTAAGGATAAAATTCCCGTGTTGAATAAAATAAAATAAGATCCACTTTTGGGACGACCACTTTATTGAAACTTCAGAAATGAACTGACTTAGAAACTAAAATACAAATTTGAAAGAAGCGTATGATCCTATTGTGCTTTAATAGTATGTGTTTACATACAGAATATACTTCATGATGGTGATGGTCATCGGATGTTTACAGTGAGACCATAAAACCGTTGAGGTTGCAAATTCAATGATCTCTGTAGAGATCATTTGTTTATTCTTTTGTCATTTGTTTATTCTTTTGTTTATTCTTTCTTTAAACCGTTGAGGTTGCAAGTTTTGGTATCTGAATAGAAACCAACTGTGGAGTGTTTGGTACATTAAGTGGTACATTCGTAACTTGCGTGGTAGGTATATATTTCTTTTGCAGACTTGTGTACTGCGAAAGGACAAGTAGGGTGGGTAAGGTAAGTTATGTGTGTAATACTATGGTATTATTATGTTTAGTATTATGAGTGGTTATTTATTATAGATGGTAAGTATTATATTAGTTATTTATTATTATTACAGGTAAGTATTATAGCATGTAGTTTATTTATTGCGATGGTAAGTATTATAAATGTTTTATTGTTAAGGGTAAATGTAATGTATGTGTTTGAGTTTATTATGAAAGGTAAGTATTATGAGTTTGAATATTATAAAAGGTAAGTTTTATGTGTTTGAGTATTATAACAGGTGAGTATTAGACGATCCCATCAACACATTCCTGAAATCTCCTTTTCCTGGGTGACTAAAATGTAAAATGCGCCATATCTCGAGAACGGAGCGAGATAGACGAAAAATAACGATTTTTTTGGGGTTGTACGAAGGGGGAACAATTAGGACGCTTTAGACGATCCCATCAACACATTCCTGAAATCTCCTTTTCCTGGGTGAAAGGTAAGTTTTATGTGTTTGAGTATTATAACAGGTGAGTATTATGTGTTTTAATATTATTGGAGGTAGTTATTATAGGGGTTTTAAAGTTATGAGGAAAATTATCTGTGTTGTATTATTTCTTACATATACATAGGTATTATGCGTACGTAAGGTAAGTTTTATTGTGTTTTATTATTATTAAAGGAGTAGTATTAGGGTTTAATTATCGGTGAAGAGTATTATTTGTGAGTTGTATTATTATTTAAATGTAATAATTATGTGTTTTATTATGGTGAAGGGTAAGTGTTATGCGAGTTATTAGGTGAGTTATTTTTTGTGTGTATTATAGGTAAATAAGGTTATGGATATGGTACTCTTATTTTCATTTCATTTATTATTAATTACAGGAATCTTTTACAATGGGCTTCAAAAACTTTAAATTAGTAAAAGTTAAGTTAATTGTTCTTTACATTATTAATTTATACATATTACCTTATTATTAGCTTAATATGACACATTAAGTACTAAGCAAGAAAAGAATATAAAAAGGAGTATTGAGCTTAGTAAGAGTTAATTACAATTTTAATAAAATAAACACAAAAAAAGGGTTGTACTAAAACATTTAATTTAAAATAATTAAACAAGCTTGCCTCAAACTGAGTATTACCACGCTGTCTCCTGATAGATATGGGCAAATTGTTCCATTGCCTTATGACATCTACGAAAAACTGATTTGCTGGAATTCTGCAGCTAAAGATGGGTTGTAATATGGTAAAAGATCGAGACGAACTAGAAAATTTTATTTTTACAAATAGGTATGAAGGTGTTTTAGTTATGATTATTCTATTGAGTGTTTTTAAGGACAAGTATTTCAGATATGTGTAAAGAGTGCAACCTAAAATCCTGTTTGAATAATTAGAGATATGATCAAATCTTTTGAGATTATAGACATAACCTGTTACATTGTTGAAAGCAACTGACAGATTTCTTTTCGTTACAGAACTGTGGATTGTGAATATTTCACATCCATACGTGATCAGTGGTAAAATCAAAGTTTTTGCTAGCCTTAATCTAATATGTTGTGGAGTAAACTGTTTCGATTGAGATAAACTGCGCAGTGATTCGTAAATTTTCCCGATTACCAATCGTACATGATCATCCCAAGTAAGAGTTGAGTTAAAGAGTTTACCTAAATTCTTGGCTATACTTACGTAATCCAGTTTATCATTTCCAAGATACAATGCTGGGAAGTAATCGTAATTAAGCGATGTTTTCTAAATTATAAGACATTTCGATTTTATTGGATTCAGATTTAAGGAGTTTGTGTTTGACCACAGTAGTATTTTACTTAGGTCGGAATTTAATTTGTAAACCCCATCCTCAATCATTCCAAGTTTGCAACTAAACTGAACTTGAGCATCATCCGCATACAAGTCAACAATCGAGTGGTTTGTTTGCGTTGGAAGATCATTAATGAACATCGAAAATAACAACAGGCCAAGAATCGATCCCTGCGGAACTCCAGAGAAAAGGTTGAGAGGTCGGGAAATTTTATCGTTAGTAGCAACAGCCTGGCTCCGACCACTTAGATACTATTACACAGAATAAGTGTTTTCTTAATTAAAAGACGACCAAACGCTGTGAGTGCTCTACAATGACTAAAAGCTTTATTGTAAGAAGTAAAGACTAAAGAGTAATGACATAAATGATATCGAAGGTAATTGGTATAAAGTATAATTGTTATACACCAGGGATGTGTCGTTATGAGGTAATACTATAAATAACTCAACAGATACGATGGAACTAGATCAGCAGCACTATTTCAGAAACGAAACTGATTTTCTTTTACTTTTGATGATTGACAGTATCAAATGCTTTGGAGAAATCCAGTAGCACTAAAAATGTTAACATGTCTTTGTCGATCGCATTTCGAATATCATCTGAAACTTTTAAGATAGACGTCAAGCAACTGTCGCCTTGTCTAAATCCAGATTGTTTGTCTGTCAAAAGCTTATTTACATTCAAAAAGTTACTTATTTGTTTATGCAGTAGTTTTTCCAATACCTTCTTTAATGACGGTAATATTAAGATAGTTCGGAATTCTTTTGGCGAAGAACGTGTTTCACTTTTTTTAAGGACAGGTATAATTTTTGCGATTTTTCAAGTACTGGGGAAACATGAAGACATAATGATTGTGTTGAAAATATGCGTAAGCGCTGGAAGTATTTCTGGTAAGATTAATATGATAAAACGCGGGTGGATTCCGTCTAAGCCTATGGCATATGATTTGACTTTTAGAATTGCGCTAAGAACATCCGCATCATCAACTCTTACAAATCCGAAGTATAATGACGATTATCGGGTACCTAAGTATTATTAAGTGATTCATTCAAGTTATAAAGGTGAGTATTATTATTATTGATTATTATAATTATTAGGATTATTATTATTATTATTATATTATTATATTATCGTTTCCCACAAGCCGTCAAAACCTAAACAATGCTTGTTTCTAAATTTTAATTTATAATTTTCTGTTCTGAGTTGTGATAATTGTTATAGAAGTTTATTTTATGTTTCGTTAATCTACTTATTTATTTTTATTTATTTTTGCTTAATTTTTTCTTGCGTTACTTGTTTTTTTTTATAATTAGCGCGCATATCAAGGGGTTATGAATACACTTATAATGTTATAGAAGTGTTGGGGTCAAAATTCTGCCGGGCTCAAAATTTTTTTTCAAAATTCTGCTTTCAAAATTCTGCTTTTCAAAATTCTGGTTATAAAAATCCGTATTTAAATATTAATTATTTAAAATACGGATTTTGTGGATTTGTGCGGTGTCAGAGAAAAAGAAAAATTTTTCATCATCAATTTTATAGAATGGTTGTGATTCAGTGACTTTGGGGTACCTACGAAAACTTCTGAAGTTGGTTCCCTGGCCACAAGCGAAGTCGATTGGTATCGAACCGCTTTTCCTTAAGGCACATATTGCTTCAACTATGATTTTTTCAAGCTTAAGGAATGGAGAGCTTGTTTTAACGAAATAATAAGCAAAAGCGTGATTCCATCGCCTTGCGATTTCCTGAACCATTATTACCAGAACGTTATTCCCCGGAAAGACCGATGGGCCTTCTTTCCCAGCAAAATCCTCATGTCATACTCTCATACTATATATATGTATGTAATCCTCTTTTCGTGCAAAGGGCCTGACGTGTTTTTAAAGACATTTCGTCTGCGAAAATGGAACAATATCTAAATAAAAAGGGTTGCTGACTTATTTTGAGCTCTTAGCTTTTTACGTTGAATTAAATTGTATCTGGTTTTTTTGGCTAAAACGAAAGAAATGTCCTTGCCAACCAACGGCAGACCAAAGGTCAAAAGAGCCTGTAAGCAACAGATGAAATGAAATGTATTGATAAAGCTAGAACCTTTAGATCATCGCTGTATCTCCTTACCTTCCCAATCCGCAAATAATTTGATCTTTAGTTACTAATAATTCTTTCTCTGGGCTACTATCAAAACGGTGCGGGTGCATAACTTCACAGGTCATAACTTCACATGGGTCATAGTTTCACCTCTAGTGGGTTATAATTTCGCTTTTTTCGGGTGAAGTTATGTCCCACCTTAGGTGGGAATTAGCTTCACTTTTTTGTGGGCCAGAATTTCACTTCTGTGTGAAGTTTTTTCCCACACAAGGTGGGACATAATTTCACTTTTTATTACAGTTACAAGAAATTATTGTGGACTTAATAAACTCAAATATTCCTTCTGGTGAGCAGAGAAAGTTCTTGGTTGATGGAACATTCAACATTGTTCCAACATCCACTGGCTACAAACAATTATTAATTGTGCACTTTGCATACGCAGAACATGTGAGTATTTAAGGCTGTTTACTTTTCAAAGTGATTGTAAGTTTTTGAAATCATCTTCAAAAATTATTAGTTAATCATAAAAACTGGCAATGCATAAGTTTTTATAACAAAATCTTATACATATTCCGTTATACTGCACAATATAAATTAAAACTTAGAAATATGTTCAAATATAGTGTAGCTTTCATAAATCAATTATTGAAATTACGAACTTTGACATCATATATTTTCAAAAACAGATCTCTCGTTTTAGTAAATTATTTTATATAGAAATAGTGTGAATAAACAAGCGTTGTTGGCGCTAAGCAGTAAAGCGACCGAAAAATAAAATTGCGCAATTTTTTTTTCGGTCGCTTTACTGCTTAGCGCCAACAACGCTTGTTTATTCACACTATTTCTATATAATATTACTTTACTGCTTAGCGCCAACAACGCTTGTTTATTCACACTATTTCTATATAATATAATTTACTAAAACGAGAGATCTGTTTTTGAAAATATATGATGTCAAAGTTCGTAATTTCAATAATTGATTTATGAAAGCTACACTATATTTGAACATTTTTCTAAGTTTTAATTTATATTGTGCAGTATAACGGAATATGTATAAGATTTTGTTATAAAAACTTATGCATTGCCAGTTTTTATGATTAACTAAAGATTTTTTACAATGTAGGTGGGAAATAATTTCACACAAATTTCAGGTGAAATTGTTGCTCACCTAAGGTGGGACATAACTTCACCCGAAAAAAGTGAAATTATAACCCACTATAGGTGAAATTATGACCCATGTGAAGTTATGACCTGTGAAGTTATGCACCCGCACCAAAACTATCATACTTTTCAACTATGTTGTTCCTGCATATCAATTTTTTTTTCGAGTGATAAAATTTGCAGATCTCTATCTCTTATAGTTTTTTTCTTGTTCTCGGCTTCTTCGACTTTTAATTTTTTCGAATATTGGCCTGAGTTCTACAGTCTGCAATCTCACTTACCAATAAATATGTTACGTTTTCTGAATGTGGTTTATAAATTTCTTGAGTTTCTTGAATTTCTTGAGTTTCTTGAATTTCTTAAAGTTCTGGAATTTCTTGAATCTCTTGAACTTTCAAAAGTTCTGGTAGTATTTCTAATCCTTCGTGTTCTTAAAATAAGCTTTCAGATTTTGGAAAATCCATTGTATGAGAGTTTCTCAAATGAATATTGGGATATGCATCCTTTTCTTAAATTGTTATTATTTAACCTAAGAGAACATAAAAAAAAACTTAACTTACATTCAATTGCAACAATAATCAGAAAACAAGAATAACGAAAACAGATTAATAAAAGTAACACAACGAAAAACAAAACGAAAGTAATTAACTATTAACTCCTTCTCTCTTGCCTGGAGACGCATTCTTCCCTCGTGCTCCAGCTTGAGCCTTGAAGTTGAAGAACTTCTCCTTCATAACATATACCTTAGGCATTTTCTAAGGAAAAAGTTATTATGAAGCAATTAGCAATAAGAAAATATTTTCAAACCACGAACCTTTTTCCTCTTGGGTTTTAATTTTGATGCGGAACAAGAAGGTCCCACTCAAGTGAGACAAAAGTCCCAACTTCGATTTGGGAGTTATGTTTCACGCCATCCGGACATAAGTGCCAACTTTTTTCTTTTGAAGATGGGAAAGATGCCACAACTTTTCAGGAAAAGAGCTAAGCAAATCGTTATACATTACTAGGCGACATACTTCAATCTTTTAGGCATATTCGAAATGCAGAATCCGTCACCAAGTTTCGATTAGCGCCAGCTCTAATGCTGCTAACGTTTGTAAATTGGGATAATTCTGGCACAATCGGTGCTTCAGGATATCCCAGACGTGCTCGATAGGGTTAAGATCAGGGCTTACCGCTGGATGCTTTAGCAACGTTATGTCGTGTCTTTGGAAAAACCTACGGTTGATGTTTGCTGTGTCTTGCATAAATTTAAAACCTCTAGTTTGCTGCCGTAGAGGCAAGACAACAGGTCATAGGATCTGATTGATGTAACGCATAGCGTTAAGATTTTCGTGGACGATTACCAAAGGAGTTCGTAAAAATCTCGAAACTCCTCCCCAAACCATCACCGACCCTCCGTTGTAAGCACTTACTGGTCTAGTGAAGTTACGTGAAAAACGCTCTCCCTGACGGCGCCAAACTCGGAGTCTTCGGTCATTTCCAAACAGGAATGCCCGACATTCATCAGAAAACAATACACTGCTCCATTGCCTCACATTCCAATGAACATGTTGTATGGGTCATAAAATCGGTACTCGGCGGCACTTTTTGATCGCACTCCAGTCTCACGGAGACGATTTCGAACCGTTTGAACTGAACTGTTCCTCAGTTGTTGTTGTTGTTGTCGACGGTTCGGAAATTTTCGGGCGACAACCTTCGCAGGAACGAAAGGTTCTTGACGAACGCGCCGAACGATCGCTCGGTCATCAAGAGGATTTGTTGCGCGACGACAACCTTGGCAAACTCGTCGTTGATAATCACCGGTTTCCAAATACCGATTGTATGCGCGAGATACAACAGATGAACTAATGTCCATACGATCCCCGACTTGTCGGTAGTTGTACCCTTCTTCCACTAGAGTCACTATCTGATCGACTTGTGGCGTGGTTTAATGCCGCCTAGGCATTATGAAAAAAAAAAAAAAAAATAAAGTTTGCAAAAACTCAGTTGATTTGCTTTTCTGAAAATTAAAACACGTAAGTTTTGAGAAAAACTGTTGATTGGCTCGATTGTCAAGAAAGCATGTTAGAAAAACTGTTTTTTAGACACTGCACTGTTTAAATTCGCACAGCAAAATTACTGTCCCAATATTCGCAGAACGAATATTCGACTTCCACCAACTAACTCGACAGATTTGTTTTACAGAAGATGAAAAAAGAACTTGAAAACGACTGGATTAATTGTGATACATTCCTTCGCACTCACAATCCTTGTTACCTTCGTATTCCATACAACAAACAGCTGACAAGGAAAGAATGTTTTAGAATACTCCGAATAAGAGTTGGAAAAACAATTTTCAACAAAAAACATTTGAACTTCAAGAAGCTTGCAATCTCTGCAACGAAGTTCTTTCAATATATCACATATTTGTAGAATGCCCTATATCACGCAAAGTAGAAACTCACAAATAGCAAAAGAATTATCCACAATCCTCAACCCAGCCGATTATAAAACAACTGAAATAATAAAACTGCTTTAGATGCTCACAACAAATTTGATGAAATTTAACTTTTAGTCTCCTCTATACTTTATGTAAACTTTTAAAATGTATTGTATATGCATCATCAAATGTTCTTTTGTCTTCAAGATTCACTGTGTTATCTTTGCATATATGATATTAATATTATCTTAAAAAGACGGCATCGTTTATGGCTTTTATTGCCCTGATGTCTTATCAAAATAATTTGTAAATTTATTTGTAAATTATTTCAATAAATAAATAAAAAATAAATTTATTCAATTAATTTGTGACTAGGAAAATTAAAGTGCAGAAGTGGAAAATCGGTAAGAAAGTGAGTCGCAACTTTTTTTGATTTTGGGCCAATTAAAAAAAAAAAATTTTAAAATTTTTTTTTCAAAAATTTTGGAATTTTTGTTTTTAATTTTCGATTTTTTTTCTTAATTTCGAAATTCTTGACCCTTTAATTTTTGCAAAAATTCGATGAAATGGGGAAAAAACGGTTGGCTGGATTAAATTGAAACTTCGTAGGGTTTTTGTGGGTATATTGAACAGTAAAAGGCATACTTAACATTATTGGTTTCCGCAATATTTTTGATTGGGCGCTTGATTTTCCAAAAAAAACCACAAAAAGCTCATTTTTGGTTGCTTTTTCAAATTCATATAATTGAAATTTTTTTTTTATTCATTCAAGTTTGTAAAACCAACCTCAAAGTTTCTGTGCGATCATTGGTTGCTGAGATATTGGTATTCAAAGACAAAATGATCTTTTCAAATACCGATATCGAGAAATGCTCGTATCGAGTAAATACCAAATTATAGCTGAATAAACTAGTTATTCAGTTCATATGGAAGTTAAGTCGTTAATTTTTGTTTCCACGTCCGTAGATTAAAAAAAAACAAAAAAAAAGATCGAAAGTTTTTTTTTGTGGTTTTCTTATTACATATTATACTATAAAAATATTTAAAAAAAAAAATTTTCAAACTCAGATTCGAAAGCTAGTCGTCAATTAGAGCTACAATTTGATTTTTTTAATTTAATTTTTGTGAGAAGTGTTGGTGACCAAACAATTTTTGCTTGCCATAAAGTGTGACGAAACGACACACTTTTTACTTTCGCCGCCGCAGAGCTCATCAATTAACACACATACAACGGCTATGCTACGAACCCTCTATACGAGTACGATAAAAGAAAAAAATTCTATGTGCATTTTTTTTCCTTTTTATTCAGTTCACATCCACTTATCACCAAAAAAATGATAAGTAGATGTGAAATCGACCCCAGAAAAGGGAAGAGAAATCTCGAGCTAACATTGGCTGTGGGAATACCACTCTGATTAATTGCGAAAGATTTCTTTTCTGCCGACTTGCACAGTCACTTTTTGATTTGATTTCAATTGGCCTTATATTGAAGATGGACCCAGGAGGCACATCCCAAATCTAAGGTCCGTTAAATATCAAATCTACCGCCCCGTTTGACTTTTTATAGTCACCATCTCAGCCTCGAATATTGAACGTTGCCCTTTAAATAATTGGCCGTATAAGTGTGTATGGACCCAGGAGGAACATCACATTTCATAAGGTCCATTAAAAGGATGGCGACTTAAAAACCCCTAGCAGCACATTGTATTTTGGTTTAATTGGCCTTATATTGAGTATGGACCCAGGAGGCACATCTCAGTTCTAAGGTCCATTAAATATACCAGAATCTGCCGCCACATCGACTCTAGCAGTCTACCCCGTTCCGCTCCCGAAATATTTTGGTTTTAATTGGCTTTATATTGAGTATGGACCCAGGAGGCACATCTCAACTCTAAAGTCCATTAAAGATACCAAGACCGCCGTTCGTTTGACTTTAATAGTCAACCCTAGCTCCCGTGTCGATTAGACTATCCGGCCTCACAACGTTAGGACCCAGTGGGCACTACGTTGTAAGGTCTATTAATAATAAATAATCTTTGTTTAATCCAAAATTTAGCGCACCGCGACCAAACGACCGACCGCCAAGTGCTACAGCACAGGTTGCATCTAATTCGACCAGCATAAAGGCAATCACCGACCTCACCGCAATACCGTCGTCCACACAGTCCTAAAAAGGTGAAAAATAAACAAGACCAGCCGACTCTTCATTTATACGTATCCATTTTTTTTCCTTTATTAATTAACGTAATTAACGTAGAAAAACTTGGCCCTTCAGGCATAATAATTCACTTTCTATTTTTCAATTAACGTAGACGCAAGATTACAAAGCAAAAAGAATATCATTGTAAACAATATTGTAGGCTTTCCGTTTTGAAATTTCAAGAGTACCTTCACGTAAAAAGAATACCATTGTAAACCACACTGTAAGCTTTTCGTTTTGAATTAGGATAATAAAGAAAATCTCTAAGAAACATTTGCCGTGTCGGAGTTCTCCTTTATTACGCAAGAAGTTGGACCGTCGCATCCCAAGTCTTCTGGCTTCCTTGGGAAATACCCTGGCCCGCTGAGTCCTACCCCAGCTGGGAAACCAAAGAAGCATCACAAAAGTTGTTGGTCCTTGACACCTTTCTCTCAAATGATTTTAGGTAATCGAACCAATAACCTCTAGATAATCTCAGAATCATTATCAGCCGTATTAATAAACGTGGAGTAGCGAAGGGTTACGCCTTGTTCCATGGACTAAGTGGAAATCGCTATTAATAAATGAAAATTTTTGTTAACTGACGTCTACTAAGTTATTCCACCGATGAGGGTGGGTTAGCGACGGAATAACCAAGAAATGTGTCAAATTACAAAACGAAAGAAATTTTTGAGTTAAAATACATGTGCCTGAAAAAAAAAAATGACTTTGGTGGTGGACTTCGTTACGAAAAGTGAACAATTTATTGGATATAGGATACGGATACCTCTAGCAATGTTTAACACGCAAGCAGCCAGTTTTGTCGTGCATCCTCACACTTGAACTGATATTGACAGAACTTTTAAAATGATGAGAAATGTGCATAGTTATTACACCACTCTAACCAAAAGATGAAGATGCATCAATACGTAAACTTTGCATTCCATTCAAAGATCAGAATTTAACTTTGTGAAGACCTGGTTGATGTTCTCTTCGAGAAACATTTAACAAAGTTGCCTCGCCGTTATTAATCGTTGCGACGAACAAGAGCAATATTCAGAATTATTACCTTTTTAAGGGTTCTTTCAAAGTGTTCCCGATCGGCGATTGATATTAATCTTCCTCTTTTCCAAGCATTTGGAGGAGTTTCGTCTTAGTTTAATATTGGCATTTGAATTGAAAATCCAGAATAAATTATTGACAGAGAAATATGCCTTCCAGGTGCTCACAACATTGTTAATAAATTCTAAAGATTCTAACATTCTAAATAAATATTTCAAGTTGTTTGTCAATATGCAGCAAAATTAAATTTCCCTAAGGAAAATCTTTGGTAAACATCATTTTATACTATTCCAGGAACAATTTATTTTAATTAATGAGAAATTTTAACCCATGGACTAACTCTGATTCTATGGTTTAGTAGGTCTTTAGAATAAGAGTGGAATGAAATTTTTATTAATACGGCTGTATAGGTATACCTACTCTTTGAATTCCGTTTCAAAAAAATCAAATCTTTTTAGTTGCTAACTCTCACAAAAACTTTCAAAAAAAAAAAAAAAAAAATATCAATTGTTTTCAAAAACACTTTTAACCTCTACTCGAAAAATAAGACTTCTTAAGTCATCAATAAAAAAAACACTTTCTGCAACTTTAAAAATTTTTCCTCAACCTACTTTTACGCTAGTAATAATAAGTCCTGCACAAGAAAAAAAGCTTTGGTAGGTACTTTTCCACTACTAACCAACAAAAATATTTTTCGTACTAAAAAAGTTCATGGCATATCCGAAATTGCCGAAATCGCACTCACACGCAATAAAAATTCAATCCAACGACGAATAGTAGGGGAGCCCAAGAGGGGATATCGCGCGTTACTCGAGCGCGTCAGAAAATCATATGGGGAGAAACCTTGCACCATGTAATGTACTCCTACCATATATTAAACCTAAATGTTGGGGCGTTCGCTGAGAGCAGCCCGTCAGATTAGTAAAAAAAAGTCGATCATCGGAAATACTCGAGCGCGTCAGATTAAAAGATGGTAGGTTGATTACATCGAGAAGAGTGTATATTTCAATAATCTGACAATTTGAGCGGGGCCTTCGTAAGTAGGCGAGTCACAAAGATGTAAAAAAAATCGATGTTTCGAAATACTCGAGCGCGATTAATTTTTTTTTTATTTTGAAGGTAAATTTATCAGGATTACGGAAAACATATAATCTGACATTTTGGTTGGGGCGATTGAGGTAAAATCGTCAGTGAAATGTATAATATATTATGGTTAATATCTCGGTTAATATTGATATTAGCAATTGGTCCATAAGACTTTTTTTGTAGAAAACTAAATTCTCTACAAGTTTGTAATTTACAATTTTTCTGTAGCTTTTGTTATTTATGAGATAACTGCGACAAAACGTGAATTTTATGCAAAAATCTGGTAAAGTGGCCCGTACCACCTTCCCGGTATGAGTAACGACTTTGCCAAAAAGAACATTTTTGTAGAGCTTTCAATTTTGAGAAAAAAACATCTTCGGTTAGAGCGATCCCATGAAATGCCGCTGAGTTATAGAAATTTAAAAATAAAAAATCAGAGTTTCCGTGTATTTTCAATGGAAAATCTTCACACCTCTTGATCGAGCACTTAAAATTAATATTAAGGGCTCAAACTTTCAGGATTTTTTTTAAAAGTATTTTCAACAAAATTTCGATTAAAAATTTTTAAATACATAATATGTGTACATATTTTTTGATTGCATCCAGTAACAAAAAATAGAAACAACAAAGAATTGTTACTTTAAAATTTTCAGACTAAGAGTACGCCCCCATATAATTGTCAGATTATCATCCTGGAGGACGAAGACATCAAGTTGATCACTCTGTATAAAAATCTGACGCGCTCGAGTATTTCAAGGTCACGTGTTTTTTTTACATTTTTAAAAATCAGCCATGACTGATCGCCCCACTCAAATTGTCAGATTATTGAAATATACACTTTTTAGAGTATACTTAACATTCACTTTGAAAATCTGACACGCTCGAATAACTTTTTTTTTTTTTGTTTTTTTAACCTCTCTTTACGCCCATTTGCCCCCAGTAAATCGTCAGATTAATATATATCCGTTATAAGAAAGACAAAGCGCGTATACTCTATGAAAATCTGACGCGCTCGAGTATTTCAATTTAACTGTTTTTTTTACATTTTTAAAAGCTCATACACGCCCATCGCCCCACTAAAATGAAAAACTGCCATACACTTTTTTTCGTTTTAGAACGTAAGCTTCACAATCCAATAAGTCCCCATGACGCTTTAGTAACTGCAAATTTAGCGGCTCGGGCTCCCCTACTAGAAGTAGTGCCGCAATTTAACGACGCACGAAATAGAAATGTATGTATGTATGTAAATGTGAAAACACTGTAGGTATATGTATGAATAATTGAATAATTGAAAATTAATATAAAAAACCATGCAAATAAAAGGAAATATATGTAGGCTTACTTGTTTGTCACCAGCAGTATGCTGTGCATACAACAACAAAATGAAAAAAGAAAATAAGACCTTACTTACTGCGTGTAGGTTTGTTCACTTATCTCGACCAAAATCAATATCCAAAACAACACAACTGCAACAGAAATGTTCTTCACTCCCAATTCCCAAATGAGCTTCTTTCCACAAAATGCACAAATCCTAGGAATAGAAAAAAACACCAGAATCAATAATTCGCCCAATTTTGCAAAAAAAAAAAAATCACAGGTAGGTACGACACAATCACAGATTAATTCACAAAACAAACCGCTTGCAGAAAATAACCAAAAACACTTTCCACTGGCCTCACACGTTGGGTGCGACTTGTTGCACCTTTTCTTTTACAGGGATTCTAAATTAGTTCTCTTATTATAGTTTAAGCTAATTTATAATCTAACGATTAGGATGATTTTGTTACTTTAAAAACCACCTACTACAAAAGGAATTTACGTTTCCAATCAAATTAAAAAAAGAAAAGAAAAGCTAATTGCACTACCGATGTGCACCGCGAGGAAAATTTCGATAGAATGACGATGACGTTTATCAAAAGGTGTGTTTGCTCACTGGGAAGGAAAATAGGGCGTCCAGTAACAATGTATGCTGAATGCTGATACCACGGCCGCGCCGCTCAGATGGGGGTGCGTTCGGTGGAAAAGTTTTGATTAATTTGAGGTAGGTAAGTAATAAAACGTTTTCCCTAGAGCCATTATAACTTAATTTTGAAATTTCATGAAAATGTGTTGTCATTAGAAGTTCTTAATTATGTTTAACAATTGTCAGCACTTTGACAGGATTTGTATTTGACAAATCAAATCTCTAACTGAAGTTCTAATAAACTTTTAAATTTTTTAAATATAAAATACAAAGGAGTTTATAGTTGTGCTAGCATTTGCTATTTATCAAAATGGAACGGCCTTTGCATGGCAATTACAGTTCCTCTCGCTCTCAGTAAGCACCTCTTAAAAAAAAAGACCTCGTCATAAAGACTAATTGGCTTTTCAAAACAATGAAGTTGTAAGGCAGTAGCATTTTCAGCCAATATGGGTGCACATCTTGAACCAGCGATAATTGTGAGAGAGCTAAGGCCCAATCGGACACATCCTGTGAAATGGTAGTAGCTGAATATTAGCTCTTACCAATTCAATGAGTAATCCATCCTGTACTTGTGGTTTTCAACAATGAAATTTTTTGAAGTGAAAACTTCTTTAGGCGCGTTTGGCACTTTTGCGATGGGGGGTAAAGCAATGAATTCGCGACCGACACCATTTTTTGGCTCATCGTATTTCGTATGTAAAGTCGTCATAGCCCAGTGTCTCAGGTTCGATTCCCAGCCATGACTTACATTTTTTTATTTGTTTAAAGTGAAAACATAAATAAAAATTGTCGCCACGGCTGGGTTTCGAACCTGAGACCCTGAGTTTGATAGCCAACGACTCGACCATTGAACCAAGAAACATCTTAAATTCGATGCTGCTAAATGACTTAAAAGAATGTAATAGCAACATTACCTAGTCATATTACCGACTCGGAGAAATTCAGAGAAGAAAGAAAGGAATTGAAGGACAGAGAAAAATTTATGCAACGCAGAAAAAATAAAAAGCACCAAATATTTTACTATCATTACAATGAAGTGGATGAGTGAAGCTGGAAATTTCATCATGGCAGAGTAGGAGCACTGTGCGATGATTCGAACTTTACAACAAATTAAAAGAGATCAACAACTCGTCGCGATGATTTATCGATGGAGTTAAAAATGGTTGCATGAAAATAGTTTGAAAAAGATTACTCAAATATTAATTAATTTCGTTTCTAAACTTAATGCATTGTCCTTTTTTTTCATTTCATTGTCAAATTGAAACGGAAAACGAAAATAAAATTTGCTTTTTGGACCTTGAAGTCAGTAAAACCATCGACAACAAACTAGATTTTTCTGTACACCATAAACCCACAAGTACGCTTCGTTTTATAACAAGTGATTCATACTGTCCCATACAACACAAACAAGCAGCGTTTCATTCGTTAATTCACAGAATGTGTAAGCTTCCTCTATCGGCTAAAAATTATAAAAAGGAATATGAATATATTAAGAAAGCAGCAGAAGTGAATGGATATAGTGAAAGTTTAGTTGATAGATTAATCTATAAACACTCATATAAAATTAAAAAATGTAATATGTCGACCTTCTTTTCACAAAAAGAATCAAGTGACAAAAAACGTTTCTCAGTGTGCTATGTACCTGAAATTACTAATAAAATATCAAAAAGTTTCCGCGAACATAATATGGAATTAGTTTGTGCAAGTAGATCAAAACTAAAAAACTTACTAGGATCTACGAAAGATAAAGTAGATGACTTGAAAAAATCAGGTATATATGCAATTCAATGTGGTGACTGTGATGGAGTCTACTATGGACAAACAAAAAGAACTTTGGAAAAAAGATTCAAAGAACATTGTGCCTACATTAGACAAGGTAGAAGCCAGGGATCCTCTATCGCAGAACATGCACTCAAACATGATCACTTGAGGATAAATGCAAGCAGTGTAACTCTTAAGAAGCATGTAACAGATGAGAGAAAATTAGATGCATATGAAAGCTATTTCATACAAAGGGATAGCAATTCAATTAATTCCGATAACGGAAACATAACATCAAGTCTCTTCTCTCTCATCTGAATGCCGATTTCAACATGATGACACTACTCGGATTAGTCGTGATGCTGATGATGGACTGTAAACAGTCCGAAATGCATACAAGGTACGCGTTTTTAATTGTGTTTTTTATTCATTTTAGTTTTGATATGTGTCGTCATCGTCGTGTGTCAAATTTAATGTAATTTAAATTACAATCAAAAACAATTTTAATTTGTGAAAACAATAAGGTGTTCGTGTTCGTTCATTTTTCGTTTAATGTATACGGTTTTCACGCGTTCAATTTAATTTATTTATTATAATGGCAACCAAACCAAACCTGAACAAATTCTCTCGATTAAAAAGAAAGGTGCAGTTTTTGTTGGAAGATATTCATTTTCTTCAATTGTGCAAAAAAAGCAATGTGATGCCTAATTTTATAAAAGTGACGTGTTCGGTTAGTAATTCTCGAACGGAAAAAATTATTGCGTTTGCACAAAAGAAATGGCTGAGACTTGAAATAAAACATCATTTCGAAAAACTAGCCAACATTGAATTAGAGTTATACAGTTTGCATTTAGAAATTACAAAGAGTTTAAATGAAGTTGAATGTGTAGTGAAGTGTGATTTTCAAAATAACCTACAAGAACAACTTTTAGTGTTATTAAAAAAGAAAAAAGAAACTCTTCGAAAGAAATATGAAAGTTTGAATAATACGAAAGTAGAAAAATTCACTCAACCAAAGTTTATATCAGATTTTGTTTGATTTTAACAGAATTTCACAAGGGTGACGAAGAAATATAGATATGATAGGTATTTCAGATTTCAATTTAGTTGCAAGTTTCAGAAGGCACGATCGTCCAGCAGCAGGAGTAGCTATCTATAAAAGGTTGTCTTGTTATACAACTGCCATATTTTGCTCAAATCATATGGATTTGCATACGAGGTACACTAGTTTTTGTTATCGGCGATTTGTGTGTTTGTCGTCGCCACTCTGGAAATGGACAGCAAGTTATAACAGTAGGCGTTTATAATTCGCCGAATACGTGTTCAAGTGTAATACGACAGTTTTTATATAAAAATTTATTTATTTAGTCTGAAGACGCTTCTGCATACCATCACGATAAAATTGGGGAGAGATTTGATGATTTCCTAATGATTTTGAGTGGTGATTTTAGCATCAACTTCGCCGATGCTACAAATTTGCCACTTTTTCAATTTTTAAAAGAAGAATACTGTTTAACAGTGACGAAAGACCGCAGCTTTAGTACAACAAAATATAAAGCGACAATTGATGCAGTCTTTGCGATATATATATTTAAATAGATTTGAGACAAAATTGTTCGTTTCCTATTTAAGTTACCATAGACCTATTACTTCAGTATTAGAATACGATGATTGTAGAGATGATAATAGAAGATATGAAATTGTGAATGAAAACTCATAAGTTTCATTGATGTTCTTCCTTATGATTAGATTAGATTAAGTGATTTTTATTCAATATTTTATAAAAACAATTAATAATGTACAATATCAGATATAGCATGGCATTGCCGTCTGCCCGATTGACAAATAATTATATAGGTTTGGTTACATTTAACCGATTCAAAATTGCAGCAAATATAAATTTAAATTGATCACATAATAAGTAATACAACAACAAAAAAACAAAAGGATGATAACACCTGAGTGTCCTAAAACATTTCATTAATTAGCCTTTCACGGTAAGCCAGTGCCACCTTGCAGTAATTGAAGAGCTTTGGGACTTCCATTTCATTTAAGAATGATAACATCTCATCTTCGTTTAAAACATTACAGCCATAGTAAAATCTTCTTGTTTCTTTCAACACTGGACATCTTCCAAGAAAGTGGAGCACGTCTTCTCTTTCTCTTTGATTACACAGATTACATAATACCGGAAGGTCATCTCTATGAGGAACAAAGTTGAGACTTAGAAGTTCTCCACGTAGTCTTACCATCATTGATATTTGATCCACACTGTACTCATCTCGAAAATAGTTTTTAGGGCCCAGGTTGTGACATAATCTATTGTATATCGATCTATGCACTGAACTAGTAGCTTGTTCTATATATCTTTCGCGATATTTTACGTCCACGGTCTCAATTAGTTTGTAGAGAGAGCTTTTCCATTCACTGATGTTTTCTAAGTTCAGATTTAGTTGAATACCACACCATTGCGCCAGCTCCAACCACTCCGCATACCAGCTAGTTCTTCGATCAATGACTTGTAGCGACGCCTTTCTTGGTTCATGTTCATAACCTTGATAATATAGTCTATGTGCAGCTTAAGTGTGCGAATGAAGAGCGGGGAGAGTCCTGTTTCCAACATCACAATGTAGTTGGGGGTATTCGAAGGAAGACGAAATATCCTTTTCACATAAAACCGCAAAAGTGCTTCAACCGTTTCATATTTTTTGTATCCCCATACTTGAGCTCCGTAAAGCATGATCGACTCCGACACTGCTTCAAAAACACGATACTTACTACTATGGGCAATGTATTTGTTAGCGAAACATTTCTTCCATGTAGCACCAATGGCATTCTTGGCCTTGACAAGTTTTTCTTTGAAATGCTTTTCCAAACTAAGGTTTTTTGTAAAACAGACCCCAAGATAACTATAGTCCTTAACAACTTCAATACTTTCCTCGTTAAAGGACCACCTTTCATTTGAGCAGTTTATTCCACCACCATTTTTGAAAATCATTACTTTGGACTTGTTCAGGTTCACTTTTAAACTCCAAGCTTTGCAGTACCTATCTAGTTGGTTAATCATCAACTGTAGCGATTCAGGTGAATAAGCGAACAAGACTATATCATCAGCGTAGAAAAGCGCCTTTATAACAGTTTCTGCGTACTTTATTCCTCCAGACAGACAGTCAGAAAGGTCTTCAATATACAGTGCAAACAAGAGAGGGCTTAAAGCACAACCCTGACGAACTCCTGATTCGGTTTGAAACCATTCAGACATTTCCTCGCCATTCCATACTGCCGCTTTGGTATCACCATAAAGATTTCGTAGAACTCTACCAAACTTTTTAGACATTCCTACTGTATAGAGTTTATAAATTAAGGCATGCCTGTTCACTCCATCAAACGCTGCCTTAAAATCGACAAAAAAACAGTACAGCTTCTTCCCATTTCTCAAAAATGTTTCTGCGATGCTTCTCAGCACAAATATATGGTCTGTCGTCGAGTATCCTGGCCTAAATCCAGCTTGGGTTTCCTTTATTAGACTATTTTGGTCAATCCAGTTGCTTAGTCGTCTTTGCAGAACAGCGGTAAATATTTTGTAAGATGAGTTAAGGAAACTTATCCCACGATAACTTTCCGGATTCCTCGTGTTTCCTTTTTTAAAGATTGGGAAGATGAGAGCTTCCTTAAATTCCTGCGGTATACTGCCTGTATCCATAACTTCATTAAAAAGCACACTATGTGCATCTACATATATTATAAAAGATTTTCCTATACATTAAAATATTTACTGAAAATTCAATTCTGTTTTCACTTCTGTCGGCACTCCCGGAGTGCTTCTTTTTTTTCTGTCTTTCAGCTCGAGTTTATACGTACCTGCTGACATTCGATATCATGCTGCTGTTTTTTACTTTGCAACATCGGTCATGTTAAACTCAATCGTACTGTTACCCTCGTGAACCTAGATATGATATTTTCTTTTCAAATTTATTTTTTTAAAGATATTACATAGGTAGGGGGAGTACGGGAGACTTGACCATATGGGAGACATGAGCCACTCTAAATAATTCACTCAAATACCACTCAAATCATTCATGAGTATACTCAAACGTTCCATCCCACGACATTCTACTTGCACACAAAAAATATCCTTGATCCTCAGTTAACTTTGGCTGGTGAATGAGAAAGGGTGTTTTTTGGCGCAAAAAGTTAAACTTTTTTTTTTTTTTGTTTTCAACATAAAAAGTTTTTTATCACGGTAAGTTAAAAAAAGTTCACATAAACTAATAAAACATTAATTCGACTTTGTTAATAATAAAACAAAATGAAGCTGTCTTATGTTTCAAAAAAGTTATTAACTATTAATTGTGAAAAAACGTGAGCGGGAGACTTGAGCCATTTTTTTAGGGGAGACTTGATCAGTGGTTCAAGTCTCCCGTATGTTGATATTTATTGTCAGAATAGGTTATAAATGCAAAAATTTCATTCTTTTTTAGATATTTAAAATGCCATTTGTATACAAAAGAAAGGAAGGAGCAGCGCAAAGGAGTGTGGTTTCGAAAGAAATGATTGAACAAGCATTAAAAGAAGTTCATGAAGGCAAATCAATCAGGGCAACTGCAAATAAGCATAACATAAACAGAACAACCTTGACCAGGTATTTACGCGGCAAGACTAGCTTTGACAAATTTGAGAGCAAAGCAAGTCAGTACAAGAACGCTCAAATATTTACCTTACAAGAAGAAAAACAACTGGTTGAATATTTCATCACATGCAGCAAAATGAACTATGGACTCACAAGAACATCTGCCATGCGATTAGCTTATGAATTTGCAAAAGCCAACAACAAAGCAATAATTCCGAGCTGGTCAGCTAAAGAACAGGCTGGACGTGATTGGTTTCGAGGATTTTTAAAAAGAAATTCATCAATAAGCCTGCGAAGACCAGAAGCAACTAGTTTGTCCAGAGCAACAAGCTTTAATAAAAAAAATGTTTCAGATTTTTTTACTAATTTAAAAGAAGTCCGTGAAAAGTTTAATTTCGAACCCCAGAACATTTATAACTGCGACGAAACTGGGTGCACAACTGTTCAGAAATGCCCGAAGGTCCTAGCAGCAAAAAAAAATCGTCAGGTTGGACAGGCAACATCTGCAGAGAGGGGAACCCTTGTCACCGTGTGTTTCGCAATTAATGCAATTGGAAATAGCATTCCCCCTTTCTTTGTTTTTCCAAGAGTTAAGTTCAACGAAACTTTTGTTTTGAACGGACCTGAAGGATCTGGGGGAGATGCCTACCCAAGTGGCTGGATGACGTCCAATGGATTCTTGAAGTATCTTCATCACTTCGCTAAATATTCTCATTGTTCGATGGAGAATCGGGTGCTGCTTATATTGGATAACCATGAGAGTCACATGAGCATTGAGGCTATCGACTTTTCGAAGACAAATGGCATAACACTTTTGACATTGCCACCTCATTGCAGCAACAAAATGCAGCCTCTGGATATAACTGTGTTTTCTTCCTTTAAGTCCAGATACAACGCTGCAATGAATAACTGGATGTTGTCCAATCCAGGGAAGACTGTGACAATTTACAACATTCCTTCATACGTGAAAGAAGCAATGCCACTTGCTTTTAATCAAAGGAATATAACCAGTGGTTTTGAAAGGGCAGGGATTCATCCTTTCAACAGCGAAATTTTCACCGATGATGATTTTATGTGCTCTGCAGTGACAGATCGGCCAAACATGGAAACAGAACTTCTTGAAGTCATCAATAGAGTTCCAGTAGAAGTCCAAAACGAAGTTGCAGTACCAGTGGAAGTGTCATTAGGTGCAGTCCCAGATCCAGATTCAGTTCCCTCTACTTCAAGAGGTTTATCAAAGGGTTTATCAATTCCTTCCCATACAATTGGATCTGGAAATCTGATAGTAAGTCCCAGTATGATCCGGCCATTCCCAAAAGCTGGTCCAAGGGTACAGAGAAGAGGTCGACAACCAGGAAAAACTAAGATTTTGACAAAGACACCCGAAAAAAATGAAGAAAATATTATTGAAGAACAAAAAAACATTACAAAATCAGCCGCAGAGAAAAAAAATAAAATTAAAAAAAACAAACCTGCTACAATAAAAAAAAAAGTTTTGCAGTCAAGTGACAGCGAAACTTCTAACGAAGTAAATTTCGATGAAGGTTTAAACAGTCCAATGGACATAGAAGAACATGACGAAACATGGTTTTGTTTTGTGTGCAAAACTGATGATATTATGGATATGCGTCTTTGCGTCTTATGTAACAAATACGTGCACGAGATATGTGTTGGACTGACCAAAAAAGACAATGAGGTCTTTATCTGCCCTAACTGTGATACCAATTAGAGGTTAATACTACATTTATGGCAATTAAAAGCCAGTGCTTCTGGTATTTTAATTAGAAATTAAGTTATTTATTTATTTATGTTATGTTTTTGAAGTTATTTTTTTTGTTTTGTTTACTTTTTTATTCTTATTTACTATGAAAGATATATTTATGTTTTTAAGTTTTTTTTTTTTTTAAAGAGTTTTTATGTTCATTAAAAACACATAAAATATAATAAAAATGAGTTTTAATAAGATACGAATTGATTTTACTATCTTTGTTTTTATTTTACTCGAAGAATTTAGGTATGATCAAGTCTCCCCAAGGAGGTGGTCAAGTCTCCCGCCCAGGCGGGAGACTTGAGCCAAAAATCTGTTCCCACTTTTTGTGGATTTGGCAAAACTCAGATGAGTGTAAATAAAGTTTATGAGGCTTTTCTGGAAGCAGATAAATGTATCTTTACAAAAATGTATTCGACATGTCTCTGAGATAAATAGACAAGTTTTTATGAACGATTAAGCAAAAAGTGGCTCAAGTCTCCCGTACTCCCCCTACATAAAAAGAAAAAATGCACAAAAGGTCTCTGTTAATATAATACAAATTAATTTAATGCAAAATTAAACCATTGTGAGTTGCAGTAATAAAAAAACCGAAACTGCAACGGTTACAACTGCAGTTGCAATAAGTAGTTTTATTTTGCTGCAGTCGGTTTCAATTTCGTATGCAACGACTTTTCCTTGTCTTGATTTTTGTCAGGAAATCTCCTTTCAAACAACTCCTGTCACAAAGATCACATTCTTCTTCGTGCAGTATTACTACTTCGGCTTCTTCATGTTTGAGTGTGTGGCTTTTATAGTTTTCGAATAGTATTGAAACATTTCCAGATGCAAGCTTTTCGAAAGATACCTTTGCTTTGATGCGACGTTTGACTTCGCATGTTTGACTTCATTATGTGGCAGTTTTTTGGGTTTGAACATAATCCGGAACGAAAAATAAAATTGCTCCATAAAAGCGAGGTATAACCGATTTCAGGCGCAAAGAGTAACCAATACTCCACTTTGATTTTTACATTTGTTCATTGTTGCACAATGCTCCCTGGACAGCGGTATGATAGTCCTCTAAAATATAGGTATTGAGTGACTTGGGTCGTTTTATCGCAACCGTTGTTACCACGAATGATGAACAGAGGAAAATCGTTGATGGGTCATTATTTCGATGCGGATCGATGCTATTGGCAACTTTTCTCGAAAATCAATGAATTTCGGAAAAAGGATATTGTTCGAACAAGAATGGTCTGTAATGTTTTCAGATCATTACACAATTCTTCTAGAGAAGCGATAGCCAAATAAACCTCGTCAATATTTTTGGTTTCAGGCACTACAATTTGGTTGTGAAGGAGCCCATGTGGGGCCACAATTCTCCGATTCTGAGCATCGCTTTGCGTTTGTTTTCTAACTTTACGCCAAACTGAAATAAAACCATTTGTTTGATCCCTTGTCGACTTTAGTTTGTCACTAATTTTTAGCGTCAGTTATTGCCTTCTTTCAGAATTCGCGGCAAATAGATGCACAACATTGACTACATGAGAACTAAAAAAATGAAAGAACATAAATTTTTCTTTAGAAAAATTCTTGAACCAATATTCTTACCCTCTTAAAGCATCGTTTTGCACATATTTTGAACTTTCCTTGGATTTCTTTACCTTTTATAGGCTTTCCATATGTTGTATAGTTTACTGAAAACTTAGAAAACTATCAGATTGCTTGTTGATATTCAAGAATAATATAATAATGGTAGAAGAATAAACTTAACAAAATTCTAATTAACAATCATCGACCGCCAAATGAAAACAGAAAAAAGACTTTTGTTGTGACAGCGTATTCTGTCAAGTTGTCACTTTTTTCCCAGTTAGTTTCCAATAGGTGGTGATTTAGTACTTTTTGGATATTTTCTCCAATTTTCCCACGTTGTTAGCTCATAATTTCTGCACAATCACCTCAAGTTGAGGTAATTTTGAATTTGTTCTTTTAGTTTTCCCACTTCATATGATCGAAAGTGTTTGTCAAAAAAGTTTAGTTCCATTTCATGACATAAAACGCAGATTGTAGGGTCAATTCTATTGAAATACAGAATTTTATATAGCTTAACGATATACAGCCGTATTTATTAGATTTCCCTAAATAGCCTGCAATCGCAATGGCGGGGCATGAAGTTGAAGGCAAAGGCTACCGCACTACCGCTTCTTCATACCGCAAAGACATTAATGCCACAGGAGGTGGAGCAATGCCGAAATCACCAGACCTAGAACACGAAAAGCTGATGGCACTCATCCCTCAGGAGTTTGAAGAGGGTGTAAATGAGTTCGATTGCGATGCCGACATGCCGAGGTTAGTATAACAATACATATTGCAATTGTATGTTAATATAGTTTCGACTATTTTGCAGATGAACCAGAGAACAATTATGGACAAAAATGTCTCAGAGGTACGAGGTACAATGTTTATTTTGTTTTATTTATTTTTTAATTTCTATTGTAGATGTCAATTGAATATGAGAATTTAGAGTTCCTGCAGAACTATGACACACCTACACCTCAACCATCGCCACTACCTGCCGCTTCAGTGTCTCCCTCTCCAGCAACATCAAAACCGCCACTCCAGAAACATCAAAACAAAAAAAAGGTATATACATAGGTTTATGTGCATGTTTTTCTGGTTTTGTGTTACATACATTTATTTATATTATTCGTAGACTGATGAACACTATAAAAGGAAAGTGTTTGAAATGGCAGTGGAAAACAGAAAAGCGGAAAGGCTGTACATGAAATTTGAGCACGAAGAGAAATTAAAAAGCATACAGATGGAAAGGGAAGAAAAGCTCAAAACCTTCCAAATGGAGCGTGCAGAAAGAAAGCTGACTTTGGAGCTGAAGCGGCAGCATAAAAAGGAGATCCATCAGCTGCAAATCAAGATGATGTAGGAAGCTGCGAATGGCAGCCTTTAAGTTTTTTTGTTTGTTTTTTTAATCATTGTGACTATGAATTTGTGTTATTAGTTTGTAATTTCATTTGTGTTCCTAGTTTTTGTTATGTTTTTTTGTTCTGTTTTGTTACTTCGACTTAATTAAAAATTAAGTAAAAATGAATTGCATTTTGTGTTTTTTGTTTTATTTTGATAAAAAACACTACTCGGAGTTGCTTCCATTTGAGAAGAACCGTTCAATGAAAATACGGCGTGAAAAGTTTTGTCTTCCTTGTGGGTGCAATTCGTCTTCACCGAGTTGAACGTTATTCATTTCGTTATATACATCGACGTCTTCATCTACGATTGGACAAAAATTATAGATTTCGTTTTTGAGTTCAATTTATACAAACCTGAAGATGGAAGCTGGTCGTTCCAATCGATGGCTAAATTATGTAAAACAGCCAAAGCAATTATTGTTATTTTAGCGTTTTCTAGTGAGCATCTCATGCCAGATAATAAGATTCTAAATCTTTACTCCGAAACACCTCTCAACTGTGTTGCGTGTTGAAATATGGGCAATATTATATCTTATTTCAGCATCTGTTCGAGGATTTAAAAGTGGGGTGAACAGAATATTTGTACACGCGTAGCCCCCATCTCCCAGCAAACGACCCTTAAATTCACCGTTTTCAAAGCGTTGTTTTATGTTGCTCTCTCTAAAAATAAGAGAGTCGTGGGTACTTCCTCTCCACCGGCAAACGATGTCATTAATTTTAAGGTTTGCGTCACAAACAACCTGTGTGTTGAGTGAATAATAACCCTTTCTATTAATGAAATATTGGCCTGAAAGCCCACCAACTTTTCCAATTTTATCATCACTTGAGGGAAGTTGCGGATTCTGAAGAACTTGTTCATTGTTCTTATTTGCTCGGACACATTTGTTGGCATTTTAACAAACATCGTTCTCTTTGAGGCCAATGCTTTAGCAACACGTTTAGAGATTTGGCAAAGTGTGGGTTGGCTGAACCCGTGTATGTCTCCAGCATCATCTTGCATCTACAATAAGAATTGCATTCAATTCTGCTGTGTTGTAGTGCAATTTTTTTTAAACATACCTCATTCCACCCCCAATATCTAATTGCTGCCATTACTTGGAGTTCTGCCGGAATATGACCTCCTCTGTTACCTCCGTCTATATTTGAACGCACTAACTCAAAAATTTTTAGCATATTTTCCTTTGAAAATCTATATTTTTGCTTGAAGTCTTCATTTCTGAGACACATAGGGTTAAACCTCTTTTTGTAAACTTTTCGTTTTCTTGTAATACTTGAACCATTCAAAGCATTGAAATCGTTTAAGAATGATGACAGATTAAAAGGCATTTTATTTTATTTAAATTTGTATTGATTTTCTTTCTTCATTTAAGTTGAAATGTCAAGAAATTAAATGATATTTTCTTATTTTGATTTGTTTTTTTCAAATGTCAGTTCAAAATAGCGAAGACACAAACCTATTCGATCTCTATACTACCTCAATCGGCGTTCAGCCTATTCTACCTCTATGTTACGTTCAAAAAGTTTTATAAATAAGGTTTTCCGAATATAAGAGCAACATAGCGCTATTCACTACCTATTATGGGTTTATAAATAAGGCTGATAATATTTTGTATTGATATTAATAGAAAAAATTCATAACTGATTACATTGCAAATAAAATAATAAAAAAACTTTTGCACTTTTCTTGATAAAACTAAAATGCGAATGCCACCAGGGCCAGACATGCAACTGGGGATCGAAACTTTTTTCCTGGTTTGGCAAATCTTAATGCATTTCAACACGACTTGATGCAGTATGAACACTACTCCCGCTTACTTTAACACAATTTCCTTTTATTTTTAAACGATAAAATGTTGTTTGGCTACTAACCAGTTTTTGAGCTGAAACGCGCAATCAAATAAATTCAAATTAAAGCTAAAATGCTAATGCAAGCAGACAAGGGGTATTTGAAAAGATAACGCAAATCTCAGGATATTTCAATTCAATAAGAAGTAATATGAACACGACTCCCTTTTATTTCAAAACGATTTACTGTTTTTTTAAAACTATTCCATGTTGATTGAATACTGAAGAAACAATAATGTATCGTATTGATTTTACATGGGATCTGTTTCCTGCTTCAATCCGATTATTAACACGACTCCTTTTTACTTCACTACGATTAACATTTCTTTTAATAAGATGCCAAGTTTATTTAAGCGAAATATTTTAAGAACATAAATAATATTGACAGCTCAAAAAGCAATCGTGTTAGATTAATCACTAAAAACATCAATTTAAAACGAAACCTTTTCAAATCTTAATAAAAAAAATGTATTGTATATATATATATATATACAGGGTGATTCGCATAAGGTGTGACAAAAAGATAGGGTGTGTAGGTTGGACCTAGACAAGCAAAAAATCGTATGGGAGGGGGGGTCCATTTTCCCCCGTTTAGGCGGGAGGGGCAATTTAAGAAAAAAATCACTAAAAATGGGGAAAAAATTATTTTAAGAAAACGGTAATACCTACAGAGTCGTGCTATAGCATTTTGAAAAGCCAAAAACCTATACTTTCATTTTAATTTTAAAATAAGTTGTTCAAATGAATAGTTTTTGAAATATTAATTTTCAAAGTCAAAATTTTGAAAAAAAACATAAATGTTTTTTTTTAAACCATTTTTTTTTTCAAAATTTTACATAATTAGGTAGTATTTTTCTGGCTTACTTTCAATGCTCTTATTTATTTTTGATCAAACACAAAAAACCGGATGTCCAAATAACCTGTAGTTTTTGAGAAAACCAAAAATTACAAAAAATACTTTTTTAAATTTTTTGTTTTTTTAAAGTTTTTTTTTCGTTATTGGATTTTTAAGTGAATTCTCAATAAAAAAGTAAAGAAAAAATTCATCCTTTATTTCGTAAGTTCACTTAAGAATCCAATACACTACAGGTTATTTTGACATCCGGTTTTTTGTGTTTGATCAAAAATAAATAAGAGCATTGAAAGTAAGCCAGAAAAATACTACTTAATTATGTAAAATTTTGAAAAAAAATGGTTTAAAAAAAAAAATTATGTTTTTTTTTCAAAATTTTGACTTTGAAAATTAATATTTCAAAAACTATTCATTTGAACAACTTATTTTAAAATTTAAATGAAAGTATAGGTTTTTGGCTTTTCAAAATGCTATAGCACGACTCTGTAGGTATTACCGTTTTCTTAAAATAATTTTTTCCCCATTTTTAGTGATTTTTTTCTTAAATTGCCCCTCCCGCCTAAACGGGGGAAAATGGACCCCCCCTCCCATACGATTTTTTGCTTGTCTAGGTCCAACCTACACACCCTATCTTTTTGTCACACCTTATGCGAATCACCCTGTATATACTTCCCAAATTTTTAGAATAATGGGCCTCAAATTCAAAACACCGAAAGTAGACACCTTGAATGCAAAAATTGAACAAGACCGAAAGTGCATATCATAAGCTGAATGATAAAAAAGAAGCAACACAATCCAAAAATGTTAAAACTTTTGCCTTTGATCTGCAGCAATGTTTGCCAACCCCACATGAAACTCCATGAGCTTCTTCTATAAAAGAAAACTCTGGACTTTTAATCTAACGGTCCACGACTAAAGCGGCCCATACACACCACACAAGTGTGCACACCGTTGTGTGCACACCGGTGTGGCATTTCGCCATACACACCACACCAAATGGCACACACTTCAGCCCCACTTCAGTGTGCACACTTGTGTCGGTGTGGATAAATGTGGTACGTGTTTGGGGTGGTTTGCACACCAATTTCTCGGTGTGCCACACGGTGCGAACAAAATGAAATAATTTTCATTTTTGGTGTCGGTGTGCGTCATGGTGCTATGTGGATGGGGATGGGGAAGTGCGCGCACAATCGAGGATAATTCAGTAATTTCAGTATTCAGTTGCGATTCGAACTTCAATGAGTCTGATTCACATCTGCGCACCATTTAAAGGAAAAAAAATGTCAATAAGAAATTGTGAATTTTGGTCAGGCTTTATTAATCTTTACAGAGATCGACCCGAGCTCTGGCAGATTAAATCTAAAGAATACAAAAACAGAGACAAAAAAAAAATAAGGCGTGGGAAGATCTCTTGATTAAATACAAGGAGTTGGAAACAAATGCAACCCTAGATGTGGTGAAAAGAAAAGTGATGTCTATGCGCTCATCTTATAGGAGAGAACTGCAAAAAATAAAAAAAGTGAACGTTCGGGAGCAGGGTCGGAAGAAGTCTATGTACCAACATTGTGGTATTTTTATGAACTAGAATTTTTAGCCGACCAAGAAATCCAAATTGAAGGCACATCAACGATGGATTTGGAGACCATGGCATCTGATGGTGAAATCGAAGTAAGTAAAGTTACCTTAAATTTTCAGTCGATTATTGAGGCTTTTCAAAATCAAAGCGACGACAAAAACAATAAAAACAACGTGTTGTATTTACTGACAACCATGATGTGTTGTCTGTTGTTATTATTATTTTCGTTGTCCTCGCGACAGAGTCGCAGAGTAGGGGTAGATATTTTATTCAATGGAAAGCGCTATGAGCTACATCTCGATCTACAGGAATAAAGAAGAAGAGGGCAAGTCTCACACACACAACTGCATCCGTTCACAAACTGACTGTACCAACACCACTTAAAAAAGTAAAGAGTCCCAAGATATTTCCATCAAACTATTTTTATTTTAAAGAGGTTATTTCAACTTAACATATTTAATTGTTTGTATATACATCTACTTATTTACATATTTATTGCCTGGTCTTGCCATGACACTGATCCTACTGTGTTAAAATAAGTACAGAACTTGTTTCGAATATCCTTTATGACATCAGTAGAGTTTCTACTTCTTAATGGCTGTAAGTTTTCAAGTTGAACCTCCGAATGCCATGGTTCATTGCTTATTTCCCCAGTGAAAATGTTTTCGAAGTCACAGGAATTTCTTAAGTAGACGAGACGTTCGGATTGCGCTTTCTCAAAAAATTGTGCAGGTAACAGCAAGCAAGAACTACAGTCGTCGCTTTTTCGGGTGACAATTCTATGGTTTGTAACAGAATCCGAAATCTGCTAGCCAGGATACCGAAAACATTTTCGACAATTCGCCTGGCTCTAGACAACCAATAGTTGAAAATACGCTGTTCTTTGGTAGCTGATAGATGATTATATGGCTTCATTATATTTTCCATCAAAGGAAATGCGACATCAGCAACTATAACAAATGGAAGAGCCTCACCACTGAAGGGTGGTTTTTCAAAACCTGGTAAATTCAGTTCTTCGTCTGTCAATTTCTGTTTAAACTTTGTTTGAGCAAAGACACCTCCATCTGAGACTCTTCCATTTGTCCCGGTCTCAACCATTATGAATTCATAGTTTGAATTGACTAAAGCCATCATGACGATGCTAAAGGTCTTTTTATAATTAAAGTAATATGACCCTGATCCTGGTGGCTTTTTTATTTGGACGTGTTTGCCATCGATGGCCCCTATGCAATTTGGAAAATTCCACTGCTTCTCAAAATCTTCAGCAACTTGCTTCCAATCGCTTTCCATTTTTGGTATCTAGAAACAAGAAGAAAAAAAAATAAAAAACGTGCCGGCAAATTTTTTGAAAAGGCTATTGAGCATTTGGACCAAGGGGGGAAAAAAAGAGAACGAGATGACGCCGAAATATATGCGGAATCATGGGCTGTAGTTTCTAGGAAACTAGAAAATGATCAGCAATTCTACGCAAAGCAAGCGATAGATGAAATTCTTCTCCAAGGGCAGTTAAAAAACCTTAAATGCAATTATTTACATTCCCTGCAAAGCCAAGATTTTTCAAGTCAGCCACAACACCAACAACGAGCATCATATGTTAATTTTTTGCAGCCTATTGAAAACACCCCACCAAGGATATCTTCCACTGCACATAATAGCCGCGTTTTATTATTGATCTGATCCGGATCAGATCATGGGTTTATTAGCGTTACAACAACAAAACGAGATCCTGCTTTTTGGTTGGATCTATTTTCGTGATCCAAAAATTAGTTATCCTATTTCACACGGGGTGTCGGTTTGATTGCTAAAAGTTGGTATCACTGCTAACTTTTGTCAAAACAAACGCTATTGCCATGTAAAAGTTTTTAACTATTCAGAAATGAAATATTTTTCAAAATATTGTGGTGTGCTTTATGAGTGCCTAATACGTCTTTGTTTTTGTGTGTTATTGATACAAGATTACAAATTATTAACAAAATAAAATAATAGTTGGTGGAATTTAAAAAAAATATGCAAAAATATATTAATTTGAGCAAATGCATTAGTATCTATTATCTTTAAAAAATAAATATCAGTGTACCAAGCAATAGCATGGCAACACCACGCCAAACGTCAAATTAAAGAAAAAGAAAGAGCTTCAAGTTGGTACACACATTTTGTAAACAAAAGGTGAAATGGCAGAAAATATAAATAAATTGTAAGTATTTTTGCATATAAATTGATTCACGTTTAGGTTTAACTACATTTTATACATATTTAGATCAAGAAGAATCTGGACTGCGGATGAAACCAAAGCGTTTTTGGATGCCTACGGAAAGAGAAAATTTGAGTTCGAAAACGCAAGGCTTAGAAAATATGCTTGCGTGAACAGTTGTTCTTTGAAGCCGAAAGTGTTTTTTGAAATCTGCATCGCAAAACGTTCGTATTGTTTCCAAAAAAGTTTTTACTCTTTGGTGAGTTGCAGGAACATGTTCTGTTCATGTTCAAATCTGACGAACTATCGCTATCATCGCTTTCAAATAAAAACTGCAAATATGAAAGTTTTTAATATAAAATAATCAAAAATAAAATTCATATACTTACATCAACTACAGCAGCTTCCATTTTTTGTTTTCGTTTGTATTTTTTTTTTTTTTTGTTTTCTTTTGAAATGTCAATTTTGAAAGAACGAATTTCACACAGCTACCAACTTAGAATAATAAGAAATATGATGATCCAAAGCTGTTTTATTATCAAGATCTGATCCGGATTGGATCATTGTGATAATAAAACGCGGCTAATAATGCTCAATATGTATGTTTGCCAAACTCTAATCAACAAATTTTTGTCTCTCAAAGAAGTGCGCACACCATCGAAGAGCTTTTATGCGAAATAGAATATCAATAGATATTTTTATGAGACTGATAATGTATGAAGTTATTTTTTTTTTTAGTTTGTCTAGTTATTTTTTATGAGACTGATATGTATGAAGTTATTTTTGTTTCAGTTTGTCTAGTTTTATTCACGCAAATGGAGCTTCAGAAGTTAAATATGTGATAGGATAGTTTTCAAAAAACTCACAAATATTATTTTTTTTATTGTTTCTTATGCATGAAGTTTATTTATGTTTTTGTTTTATTCACGCAAAACCTTCTTTCTGTTTTTGTTTTTTTTTTAATGTTAATAAATAAAATAAAAATGAAAATCAAGTGCGGAAACTACTTGCTTGAATATATCCTTGTAAAGCCTTGATAATGGCTTCGCAGGTTTCGATTGTTATTCGACCTAAACACTGAGGGGAAATAGAGGTAAGGAATTTAAGGTCTTCGTAGCTTTGACCGGATGCAAGGAAGCGCAAGGTGGCGGAAAGTCTTTCGTGTGGAGGTATTGCATCTCGCATGTGGGTATCCCTCTTTCTGATTGATGGTTCCACTAATAGCAAAAGCTTGTTGCGGTAAAATTTACCACAACAAAAACCATATTATGATAGTTTGTTCGAAAACCTTTAATCTCATAATTTTGGTCGCAGGTGCATGGTTCTGGGTGAGTTGAGGGCAGCCATGGTCCCATCAACCAGTGGCGTACTCACAGAGAACCCTGCAAAAGCAACCACTTGCGAACAGAACGGGCGGTTCTGTAAAACTCTTTACCCTTCCTCTTCACTTCCTGATTCCTGATACCTACCCCATCTTTCCACCTGGATTATCATCAATCGTGTCGAGCCAGCAGGTTGGCTGGAGACTCGCACGCAACTCTGTGTGTGAATATTGTGTAATGACAGAAGGAGTCTGTCTAGATGATCGAAAACACAAACCAGCACTAACCATACCATATTACATCACATACACAAACCACACGAAGAAACACTAATCACATGCATACACACATTTACACTGATACACAAATCATCCATCACACATGTACACACAAATCATCCATCACACATATACACACAAATCAGTCATCATCCACATACCACAACACTGATACACAGGTTGATCAACACCAAATCATCAATGGCAAAGTACCCAACGAATATACTTTTCTATGGCCGAGTGCCCAATTTTTAACTTTAACTTTTACTTTTACTAATCGCCACTTAAATTTTGTTGCAGGAAAATCACGTTATTTGTCAGCAGTGTTAGAACCTTGATCCGATCGGAGTAAATCTACTCCAGTTTTGAGAAAAAAATTTAATTTACTCCACCACTCCGATTTTTTGAGATCTACTCCTTTTTTTCACTCTGAAATTTTTTTTGATTTTCAAGCCGAATCTCAGGAAAGTAAATTACAATCCTGTATTATTCAATTTTGCAACCAACCCTCACCCTGAAGCTGAACTGAATCAAAAGTTTTATACTGTTCTGAATGATCCCATTAATTTTTTTCTTCGTTTCTCGTTTATTTCGTTGTCATTGGCAATGCAAATCTGTGATAATAAGTTGAAAGAGCTTAAGTTGAATTAAGTGAAAATCGTGTTTTCAATTTTATATTTTCCATTTTGTTTACCTAAACGAAAATTCTGGGCTCCGTTACTATACGACAAAAAACAGCCGGTAAATTAAAAAAATTTAAACAACTTATGTTTAAATAGCCTAAAAAGCATTTGCACAGCAGCTTACGTCTATGTCGAGCACAAATTTATCAAAACAATAAGAAAACATACTTTTTTAAAACGGGTCAAGTCATGATTTGAACGTAAGTAAATCGGATTATTTGATAACTTATTTCGACAGAAGTCTAAAGCTAATTTCAAAAAACATTTTTTTAATAGTTGTGTGGTTGTTTTTTAACAAAGAAAAAAATGTTATTTGAGGTATTATAAGCATGTGTCCTGAAATAAAAATTGTATCTCTAGTATCAACAGTTTTAATACAATCACTAAAAATGTCTAAAGTAGTTCACAAACTTCACTTGATCATACTGAAAAATCATAAAAGTTGACTTAAGCTCTTTTAACTTACTATATTCAGAATAGTTTACTCGCTTTGTAAACCAATATTTATGTAATACTTTTGTTCAAACAAATCTTCTGTTAAATACAGTTATTGAAAACCTGTGTTTTTCTTTCGTTTTCAAATCTACTCCGGAAACTTTCGATTTACTCCACTTTTTTTACAAATATGCTCCGAAATTTTGCTACTGAGGTTCTAACCCTGTTTGTCAGTCTTCCCCTGTTAAAAATCTGAACAAAAGTCCACCAGACCTAAATTGTAAAAAATACGCGTTACCAATTTTTCCTCCTTCTCTTCGAAACATTTTACTACGTCGGCGTCGTTACTAGAAAAATTGTCTGCAGACCCGTTCTGCACATAACTTTTCCAACCACCGATGTAGCTTACCTTTTAGTTGCACAGAATGGTGCATGTCTTCGTTTTATCGCTTTCGCTACAAAAAAAGGCACTGAACTCTTCCGTCAGCTGTAAGCCGACCATAATTTCCCAAGATCGTGGAAATTTGGTGGCTAAGGGGAATATTGAGATTGAGAGACAGTAGGGTATTCCAAATAAAACGGTAGTCCTCTCACGCAAAACGCTGATTGGTGCTAAATATCCGTAATGGAACCCACTGTGGCTGAATGAACGGCCAAGACAAACGACGATCATGAAGAAGCTTGATGAGAGAGTTGGGGAAGTCACTTCATTGTTGGCTATAGAACATAGAGGTTTTGTTGAAAAAGCGATAAACGATTTGGAGAATTAATTTTTGGATCAGCCATATTGGTTTACATTTTGAAAGAAAAGAAAAAAAAGTTCCAAGTTGCAAGTCTTGTAATTTGACTGAATTAGTAATTACTTGAGCAATTTTTCTTGTTTCCTTTCGTGTGGATAAAGGGTTCTGGCAGAACGGGCCAGCACAGAATTTCCCAACAGGAAAACTTGGAAAAGTGTCAGTTTAGGACACAGGAATTGAAGGAGCAACAATTGGTTAAAAAGATAAGTAGAGTGAAAATTTTTCTTGTGCATTGTGCGTCTTTTGAACTTTGTGCAGTTTTGCTTGCATTTGTGAATATAATTCTGGTTGACTTTTGTGCCGATAATTTCCCGTATTTTGAGGGACTCGCGACCTTTTTCATTGCCATACGGCATTTTCAAGACAGCACGATAACGGGCTTTTCTTGCTTCCTTGACTTTGGCGAAACTATTGTTTGCTCTTTTACTTTTCTTACATCTTCTATATATATATATTTTCGAAAAGATTTGGGTTTTTAATCCTAATCTCTTAAGGTTTTCCCAACACCATTACTTAAACATTAAAAAAATTCTACTTTACATATACTCTAAAACTATCTTTTGTTTCCACTCAAATTTGTTCAAATTCCTGGGTCGTATTTTCCTTTTTCTTTACTTTTCAGCAAAGGTTTGAAAATTCCTTTTACTAAAAATTTTCTGGCGCCCACTAAATTTCGTTGACCCTCGGACTAACGAAAATTTTATTACCTTTTATCAAATAAAATACCATCTACCTATCTCAAATATTAATTTAATCAAACACTTTTCCATCGAACACACCCCCAGCTGAGCGGCCATGGTATCAGCACAAATTGTTGCTGGACGCGCTTTTCATTCTTCCCAGCGAACAAACACACCTTTTCATTAAACGATAAACGTCGTTCAATCGAAAATTTTCCCCGCGTGCATTTCGACTGTGCAATTGCTTTTCTTGTTTCAATTGTTTGGAATCGGAAATTCCATTTATTTTAGTCCGCGGTTTACAAGTCCGTACTCAACCTAAATTAGTAGATTAACGTAAAAAAATATAATAAGAAAATGATCCCTGTGCTGTGGAAGGAATAAGTGCAACAAGCTCTTCGTATGAGGGTGGAAACATCCATTCTCAAAAAGTTTTTAAAATCGCCTGGAGAGTTATCTCACAATTCTATAACAATCCCACATGTGAAAATTTACTTCTTTTTACAAGCCAGTTTTTGACCCAAAATCTTTTTTGCTTTTTTTATTCTTTTCTTCACATGAAGCAATTATTGCTAAGGCGCACAGTTTTTCGAAATCCATTTTATCTTACTAGGTATCTTAACCTGACGAAGTCAAATGAACGACTGAAGTGTGTACCATTTGGTGTGGTGTGTATGGCGAAATGCCACATCGGTGTGCATGTGCACACAACGGTGTGCACACTTGTGTGGTGTGTATGGGCCGCTTAAGAGACTAACTAAGCAAAATATGGCATGATGCTATGGCCCGTCGCACAATGTGGGAATTTGCTCTTTTAGCGGAATTAAATCAGATTCAACGGTCTGGCTGGTTTTTTGTCAGCCAGGGACGAGGGTGGGCATTCGAAAATGGTAATTTTTTTAGATTTTGAGATCGAAGTGATAACCACATAAATGATACATCAAACAATCAGAAAAAATCCCCTGATTACAAAAAAGTCGGTCCCAGACAAATTAGTTTCAGCTTACTGCTTGCCGCATGCATTTTAAAAATTTTTCAAGTGCATTTTTCAACTTAAAGTACTGATACCTTTTTCCTATCACATGTAACCAAGAAAGAAAAACAAAAAAATAAAAAATTGAATAAAAATCAAAAATTTTACTTAAATGAAATACTGCAAACAATTATTCATTGTCAGATTCATCTGATGAAAGATTCGATACCTCGTAGTCTTCTTCACTTTCGCTATCGTCTTGGTTTTCAAATAATTTTTCAATAGTTTCTGGGGCCGCAACTCTGTTAAACCATTGCAGTTTTACCATCATGTCCTCCATCTTCCAACGACATTGAAATGGCGAAAGCCTTATGCCTGTATTTACTACCGCATTTTTCCAAACATGGCACTATGGCATATAAAATTGCAACGATTTATTTGTTGCAGTAAAACGCTCCTGTTTGGGGGCAGTAAACTTCCTTCAAAACATACAGATAAAATGTTTAAGCATACCCACAATACTTAAGGATTTATAGAATGAATTAAGACTTTTAACTTACTTTTAATATTCTTAAAAAAATTTTCCGAAGTCGTTTTAAAAAATAACTAAAAATAAATAAAAAGCATCAGGTCATTATGTGCAAATCGTACTTACGCCTTTTTGTTTATGTTATTTGTAGTGTCCACTCCGCTGTATCTGAAAAGGAAAATAAAACGAAAAATAGGATAAAATTTTCAACTTAACACAATATAAAACCTAAAAAGAAATAACAGAATATAAACAATTTCTAAATATCAGCATGGCTTCTGCATTCTGCTTCGGCAAGAAACTCATATCGTGCGTCGTCTACTTTGATAGCAGTTGTTTTACATATATAGCTTGCAAACAAATTCTACTTCTTGTTCACTTATAAATGAAAATTGTCCAAAGTTTGAAAAAGTGATTTGGAACTCCACCGATGCTTTATGAATTTTAAAGTGTTTTATTTTCTCCTTTTTAAAAAACTTCGCGTATAGTCACAACCAGTAACACTGTGAAACGCAGGACCAGGAACTACAGCAAAGGGCCCAAACTATCAAACATTTCATTGATACATACCTTAACAATAAAATATGAAGTTATAGCATATGTACCTATATCTTTTTTAATATTTACCTTAGCGAGTTTTTTGAAATGTTTCCTATTTCCAGTCATACCTTGAAGTTATTTCTTAGATGGGGAAGTTAGTACAGCGCCATTATCAGCACATCGGTATCTGCAGTTTTTAATAACTACAGTTTATCTTCATACATATTTTCGACCAAATTTTAAGAACATTCCAAGTCCGTACAGCTTATACATTAGGAAATCCCTGTCGACCGTATCGAACGCTGCCTTTATATAAAAACAAATTGGCTAAAGAAAAGGCATGGGTGGATGTTGCCTTTTCTGTTGGCCTTAAAGGAAACTTAAAATTTTTGAAAAAAGTATATTATAAAATTTTTCCAGAAAATGTCTGCAAACAAAATGGAAGTCATTGCGGGACAGGTTCGCAAAGGAATTGAACAAGAAACCGAATTCAGGCAGTGCAGCTGCTAAAAATTCTGATTGGAAGTTCTATGAGCACATGTAATTCTTAAAAATACATGTTGCTCTAAAAAGGTAAGAAGTTGTTAACTGTACATTTTCATTAAACTAATGAAATTTTCTTATTACAGAACAATGAGTAACAGTTTTTCTGAGGAAACATTTGATGTCGCCTCACTTAACGAAGATGGCTTTCTTCTGCCGGAACTATAAACAAGGACCTACACACCAAACAGCCTCTTTGAAGGCTTCGTAAATGATAACTCCATTGAAAGAATATGGCCACGGCCAAAAAAGCAAACAAATATGAAGAACCATTACAAAGATTTGAAGTAAATACCAAATGATTGATAGTTTAATTTAATTAATTAAATTCTTCTACTTAAAGAGCTTGCTGCGCAGTCCAAAACTTATGTGAAGCAAAAACAACAGAAAGGGAATCCCAAAATGCTGCCTATTTTGAAGTTCTTGATGGTTTCCACCAAAGGCTGTATAGGTGTGTTTTTTGACCTGCTCTAGATCGATCTAGAGCAGAAAAAAGCAGCTGTTTGGTGTTTAATGACAATTTTTCTACTCCGAGCAACTTTGCTTTAGATCACTTTAGCGCAGCATTTTCTGCATTTATTTTTGAGTAAGAGCAGATTAGAGCAAAGTGTCAAAATCAGCTGTTGACATTTGATTCAGAGATTTTGTGCTGGCGATCTATTGGAAAGCAAGTCTTTTGTGAATGTTTTTATTTGTAAGTAGCTGGCATTTGGTTGGAAATGGAGTACATTGAAATTTGTTCTGATGCGACTCAAACCTCAGTGATTCGGTGCTCACCAAACACAAAATTTAACATAGAAAACAGTAAGTACGAACCTCATCATTCAATGGTTTTAAGCATGTAGTTTCTGTTGTTTTGTTTTAGATGAACAATTTCGAGCAGAGGTTTTTGAAAACTCTTTTGCCAGGGGAGAGGAAGTTGCGAGGGGAGAGGAAGCTTACAATGAAGACTTTGTGCCCATCGAGCCAGACGGTGGCAGCAACGCAAATTGGCTAAACAAAGACTGTCAGCTTCTGATAAGCATTTACAAAGAAGTACATCCCAACTTAGGGAAGAATGCCGTTCTAAAACCAAAAAAAAAAAAGATGTATGAGCATATTGCTGAACGCATGAAGGAGCATGGCTCAAACTTTTCACATCATCAAGTGGAAAGCAAGTGGAAAAATTTGAAGAGGGCTTTCAAAGCAAAAATCGTGCACAACAAAAAAACGGAAAGCAATAGGATTTCATGTCGTTATGAGAAGTATGTATATTGAAATTTCAATGAGTAAATTATAGTAACCACTTTCCAATGTTTTAGTGAGCTTGCTGATATTTTGTTGGAGCGGCCTTCCATTGTGCCAGCGTTTTTATTGTGAAGCACAATTGAAAGTCAACTTCGAGAAATGATATCCTTTTTCAAATGGAATTGTTGAAGGTAACAGCCACAAACTTAGATAAAAAAGTATGAACAATAGGTACAATTAGTTTTCTTTTTTATTGTTTAGATCAATTCTCATCTCAGCCCAGTGGAAGTGCTGCTTTTGAAGTTCCTGTTGGTTCCCTCCGCAACGATGATGAAGCTCTTGATAAACTCCTGCCAGAAAAAAATAAAAAAGCCAATACCTTGGCAGTCGAGCTAATGAAATGGAGGTGCGAGTTCACCAAAGAAAACAAGACAAAGCGGGAGTATAGAACAATGAAGTTAGAAGCTTATAAAGAGCGGACAACAGAACTCAAAAAACCAAGAGAGCTACGGGAACGTATTTTTAACGATATGAAAATCGTGTTTTATTGTTAATTAAAATAAGTAAATACTTCGTCACAAAGAACGTTGCGGCGGCTAAGTCCCTGGGTTTGTTGAGGTTGGTTGTGTAGATTTGAGCTGTCATTTGTAGTACTTTCACTCACTTCGAAAGGAAGTTCATCACTGCCACATAAATTGTGCAAGCTCGAATGAACGGGCAGAGTTTCTCCATTCCCCTCAACTTGCAGTAATAGAGCTGCCGAAATCGTTGTTTTAACATTCCGAATGAATGTTCTATGACGATGCGGCCAGAGCTTAGTTTTCTGTTCAAGAACTTTTACCTTGGCAATAAATGTCCATTGTCACGGTATGGTGCTATCAAGTATTGCGAACAGGCATAAGCAGAGTCCCCCAAAAGGAAAAAATTTCCACATACTGTTGGCAACAGTTGATAAATAAAAGAATTTTCGTAGACTCGGTTATCATGGACTGAACATGGATGTCCACAAAATATGTCGATGAATTTCCTGATGTTTTCGTCGCAAATTCCTTGCAAGCAAACACTTGTCACGTTTTTCCTGTCGATGTAATCGTTTTTGCCGATTTTGGGGGGATCAATCCTAATACGTGTACCATCTATGTATGACACCTGTTAAAAAGAAGGTAAGTTGACCATGAATTACTCAATATGCATTTGACCTAAATTACCAATAACACCATTCATTCCAGTTTTTGCTTTCATGAACTCTGAAGTTTCAGCTTTTCTCTCTTCAGTTGGCCATTTGATTGCAGATTCACAAAAATTAGTTAAAAAAATATGTAACTCTCCGAATCATATGCGGTCTAAATCTGTCGGCAATATCTCTCTAAGAGCACGCTTCATGTCCTGCAAACCAAAGGAAGAGAGCCATATGCATTTTGGCAGAAAAGGTTTTTTTTGTTTCTAGTCCCGCATAATCCTGGGATTAGGAGAACTTATCCACCAGGTTGTACAGCTCACTGCTTATACGAAACTGGGTACTGAATTCTTTTTCGGTATAAGAAGGAATTACTTCGTCCACAAACTTTGTTATGCAATTCCTTTTGCTTTTAGCCATGGCAAATACAAGCACATTTAACAATTCATCATCACTAGATTCCGAAGAAGAATCAGATGATAATTCACTTTCCAGCTCTTCCAATAAAACATTCATTTGGTTTGACTCTTTAATATTTTAGTAGATATGAAATATATTTTTCCAAACAATCGGCATTGCATTTTCTTCGGTTTTAATTTTTTTCTTTTTGTTGTTGACAGCCAGCTGACTTTTGACACCAGTCACCAGCTGATTCTGCTCTAAATTGCCTGACATTTATCTTGTTTCTTGCTCTGCTCTGACCTACGCTGCTCTGCTTTTTTTTCATTAAACACTCTTAGGTCCGTTATCCGTATTCCGTATTATGAGTAGCGAATCGAACTAAAATCCCAGCGAATTCGATAATTTCGTATTATGAGTAGTATAGTAATATTTTATTCGCCCAGCGCGTCAAAATCGGTCGAAGCCATTAGTGATGAAGCAAGCGAACGAACCGTTAAGTTTTTTTTGTATTTGTTTACTGTTTTTTTTTTTTTTTTTTTTTTTTTTTTAACTTGTAGGGTGAAGGTGAAAATTACCTTTACAAGCACGTCGACCTGAAAGATCTTTTGTGCTGTTCCCTTAGGTTTAATTACACGAAGTGTAAAGGTTTGTTCATTCGAAGCTGAGGTCATGTAAGAACCTAAGAATCTTCGAGGAAGAGGTGTTTCTGATATCAAGGGGACAGGGGAACCCTTTATTGAATATTTTAAGCCTGGATCTAGCTACGGCAGGGCATTCACATAAAATGTGTTCAGCTGTTTCTATGTCTTCAAGACAGAGACGACAGGTGTCATCTTGGCTGATGCCCATGTTTTTAAGATGATACTTGAGAGAGCAGTGTCCCGTGAAGAAGTCCGTAAGTAACTTTGCGTCACGTTTACTCATGTCAAGAATTTCTTTCATACGTTTGTGGGATAAGTCAATGAATAGTTTTGACTGACGATGACCATTTGAGTTGTTCCAGGTGCTGATCATGTTCTGTCGTTCCCAGGTAGCTAATTCGTTTTTTAGGCTACTTATTGGGAGACCACAGTAGGGTTCGGGGCCTTTGAATTGAGACTGAGAGCCAAGTCTAGCAAGTCGGTCAGCCTCTTCGTTTCCCGGTACGCCTTCATGACCAGGCACCCATGAAAGAGTTATTTTATTGTGAGTAGCTAATTGAAGTAAACAAGTCAGGCAGTTCCAAACTAGTTTGGATTCGATTTTTGTCGAGGACAGAGCCTTTAGTGCTGCCTGACTGTCAGAGCAGATTAGGATGCTTGATCTTCGGAGGTTTCTTCTAATGCATTCCCTAATGCAGAATTCTATAGCCATTACCTCTGCCTGAAAGATAGTAGTTGTGTTACCAAGGGATGTAGATGATTTAAAGTTGGGACCGTAAATCCCTGCACCTACACCGTTGTTTGTTTTTGAACCGTCAGTATACCAGATGTATTGGAAGTTATTTGTAAGAATTACAGGGTTCTTCCATGCTGAGCGGTTTGGAAAGATTACTTCGAAGGGGTGGTGTAACATTATGCGTTTAGGCATAAAGTCCGAGGAGTGTGCTGCAGGCGATTTCAGTATTGGGAGCACCTGCAGAATACTCATATGTCCTTGTAAGTTTTCCTTCCTTGAGTAATTAGTGAGATGAAGCTTTAGTCCGCTTAGTGCAGCAGTCTTCTTTACTCTTTGATGTAGCGGAGGAAAATTTAATAAACTTTCTAACGCTAAAGTTGGGCAGGTGCGCATTGCACCTGTGATACCTACACAGGTTAGTCTTTGTAACTTTTGCAAAGATTTGCGGGCATAAACTTGTTCTGTTTTTTGCCACCAGACCAGCGAAGCATAGGTTATGATGGGTGTGATAATAGTGAGGTAAGTCCAGTAAATCATTTTTGGCCTAAGTCCCCACTTTTTACCAAAAAGTCTAGAACAGGCCCAGAAAGCATTTGTTGCTTTTGCTATGGTTTTGTCTAGATGTGGTTTCCAATTGAGTTTATTATCCAGGGTTACTCCTAGATATTTGACCTCTTTGGAAAAATTAATTTGAACACTATTTAGGGATAGTGTTTGGAGATCGATTTTTCGTCTCCTGGTGAATGGAATGATGACTGTTTTGGTGGGGTTGACCTTAAGCCCTTCCTTGTTGCACCAGTCATTAACTTTGTTCAGGGCCCTTTGCATACGGTTTGTGACCTGTGCTTCTTGATTGCCTTGAATAGAGATGACTAAGTCATCAGCGTAGCCTTGTGTATCAAGGCCCAGCTTATTGAGGTCATCCAAGAGCTGATCTATTACAATTGACCAGAGCAGGGGAGATAAAACACCCCCTTGGGGACAGCCTTTAACAGCATTAACTGTTATTGATGTTTGACCTAGTGTTGTGGAGATGATTCTGCCACTTAACATAGAGTCAATCCATTTAATGGTTGGTGTGTCAATTCCTTTGACAGTTGCAGCGGTTTGAATTGACAAATACGTAGTATTGTCAAAGGCGCCAGAAATATCAAGAAAAGAGCAGAGTATGATGTCTTTCTTAGCAAACGCAGTCTCAATTTTGCTTACCAGCTGATGGAGAGCTGTAACAGTGGATTTACCCGTTTGGTAAGCGAATTGGTTAGCATTGAGAGGATTTGCTATTAAGGCCGTACTGCGAATGTGTAAATCAATCACTTTTTCCATGACCTTTAGAAAGAAGGATGTGAGACTGATTGGTCTGAAGGATTTTGGGTCTGAGTTTGATCTATTGCCAGCTTTTGGTATGAATACTACTCTCACCTTTCTCCAAGTTTGAGGGATGTAGCTTAATTCAAAACTGGATCTATAGATAAGTATAAGTGAGCAGATTATGGTATCAATTCCATACTGCAAGAGAGCAGGAAAGATACCATCTTCCCCGGGCGCCTTGAAAGGCTGTTGGGAGGATATTGCCCATTTAATGGAGTCTTCGTTAAAAATTTTTCTAGCTAGACTTCTTGTTGTGCTGTTAGGTGTAGTGTAACTCACATTTGTGGTTAGTGATTGATCAGTGGTATGTATACAGTCAGGAAAATGAGTGGCCAAAAGTAGGCTCAGAGTTTCACTGTAACTTTGGGTAAAACTACCATCCGATTTTTTTAAGAGACCAATACCATTGTTATGATCTTTAGCTAAGGCTTTTTGAACTCTAATTGAAGAAGGCAAGTTATCGATACTTTCACAGAAGTTTTTCCAGGTAAGTCGTTTTTGCCTTCTTATCATCGAGTTGTAAGTCGTTAGAGTTGTTCGATATTCGCTCCACGAATTGGTTCGTTTAGCTTTGTTGAACAACTTTCGAAGCTTTCTTTTTAACTTCTCCAACTCACTGTTCCACCAGGGAACATCGCGATTTGAGTTGATCTGTCTAATGTGACAGCTGGACTCGTATGCGCTTGTGATTTGTGAGCTTAAGCGTGTTGCTTCCTTTTCAAGTTGATAGGGAGAGTCAATGTTTGGATAGGATGGTTCAAATTCACAACGGAGTGTTTCTGTGTAGAGATTCCAGTCCGTGTGTCTTGGTACCCTATTGTTTTCTATATTATTGGAATTCGGCCTTGACAGATCAAATCTGATGTGCCGGTGGTCCGAGAATGATATCTCTTTCGAGACATGCCAATTGAGAATGTTGTTGGCTATGGCAAAACTTGCCACTGTCATATCCAACACTTCTTTCCTAGTGGAGGTGACAAAAGTAGGTTCATTTCCCTTGTTTAGAATATCTAAGTTTGAGTGCATAAGAAAATCTAAAAGTGACTCACCTCTTTTGTTGATGTCTGTGCTACCCCATATGGTGTGATGGGAGTTGGCATCACAACCAAGTAGCAGCTGTCTTCCCCTTGCGTTGCAGTATCTAACAAGTTTTCTTACCTCTTCAGGTGGTGCGGAGGTAGTATCTCCCGGGTAGTAGGCTGAGGCTATTACAATATTTTGTAAGCCTCTTGCCGTGGGGATCTCAGCTAGTACCGCAACTAGATCATTTGTGATGAATTCTGGAATGGGAAGAAAGTTAGTTCTTTTATGGATAAGAAGCGCAGCTCGTGGTTGGAGTTGCGTGTTGTCGTATATTAACTTACACGATTGTGTTGGAAGGCCTTTTATTTGGCCTCTTACCACCCATGGTTCCTGGACTAGTAAGCAGTCCAGATCCTGCTTGACAAATTCTCTGCTTGCCGCAGCTGAGGCAGCTTTGGCGTGCATAAGATTTATCTGCAGGAATTTTAGGGTGGTGTAATTCATTTTGTTTTTGGTGTAGAGGTAAAGCTCGCTGGTGCTTTTAATAGCCTCTGCCGAGCTTTACCTTTGGGCCTGGGGTCCCGTTTTGGAGCCATTAATTTGGCTGAGCTGCTTCTTGCAGCTGGTGTTGCATTTACGCCTTTTGTTGTTGTATTGGCGACGGTTGTTGAGCAGGGAGGGGGGGGAGTTGTTGTTGCATTACCAGAAGTACCTTTTGGTGAGGAGGGCCTAACGGCTGACTCCTTTGGTGAGGTATGTGTGGCATTAGCAACTGAGGGGGGAGGAACTAGGTTTACTGGAGCTGTCAGCCTGTTTTGTAGATCTGACGTTGGTGAAGGCTGTGGAGCACTATTACCTGTCGTCAGGCTGTCTTGACAGGCTGTCTTGACAGGGGAGTTAGGTGGGGGTTTGGGGGCACCAGTTTTGTGAGGGGCTTTAGGATGGCGGAGTTGAACATCGCCAAACCTAAAGTCTATAATGTCCTTTCTGGTTTTCAGTAGAGCCACAGATTTGTGGTCCACCGAAAAGGTAAGAATACAGGCGGCACCTTTGGCTTCTCTTCTTATGATCCTCCACTCAGGAACGGGGAGACCCTCATTCTGGACCTTGATTGCCGTGAGGATCTGCTCGTTCGTGCAGGTGGGACCAACGGGGAAATGGCCGACCAGAATTTGGTTTTTGGGAATTTCTTCCTCTTCAACCGCCTTCAGTGAGGCATTCTCCCAAGGCTTTAATTTTGGAATTTCGCCTTTTAGCCAGTCAGCCGTGACCTTGTTTTTGCAGTTGAAGACAAGCCATCCTGGTCTGAAATTGGTGCCAAAGAATTTGGGGCTGATATCCCCTGTCTTTTGGCTGCAGATCAAGCCAAAGATGGTGTCTTGCACTGCTGTCATTTGGCCAGTGCTAAGCAGCGTTTCCGGGAAGTCAGAGGCAAGGATACCTATTTTGTAACTCTCCAGCGCTTGCTTAAAATTTTTTTGCTCTATTTTTTGTTGAATTGGAGGCGGATTTGATGTGATAGGCACATCAACAGACCTCTGCTTGTGAGCAATGTTGGGTTTTGCTATTTTGGCACGATTTGTGTCCCTAGGGAAGGATTCAGAGCGATTCCTTTTTTCTCCCTTTGGAACAGCCGTTCTGGCTCTTTCCCTGGCTTCGGCTTCGTTAAGGCCGCTAGCCAGAAGGAATTTAAAGCGTTTGCGAGCAGCTCCGCAAAGCTTGACGCGCGCTTTTTGTGTGGATTTGATCGTTTGATCAGTGTGTGTTGTAGGGACAGCCTCGTTGAGAAGCTTCGCCTCCTCCAAAGAACCAATAGGTGGAAGGTCGTCAAGACCTGTCTCCATTGGTGTGGATGCACTTAGAGCAGCATCACTCTCTTTAAAATTTACATCAAAAATATCTATCTTGTACCCACGAGTAATAGGGAAAGGAGGTCACCATTGGCAGAGCCCTATGCCAACGTAAAGGACTTATAATTTAAACTGGATTTGCCTAGGTATCCAGAGTTCGCAACTAGCGACTAAGAACTCCTTAGCCATTCAGCCCTCGGCGTCGCTATTCAACCACTGGCTTGAGGATTGTTTATCGACCTTTACTGGTCTAGATCCGTTATGTTCGGTTATTGCGTAAGCAAGTTGCAGTGGCACCTCGAGCAGGATGTTATTTGCTAACGCATAACGGTCTTGAAAAGGGAGAGGCTAGAGTTTCATGGAATACCAGACTTTTATTGCGCTTCACCTGTTCCTGGGTCTTATAACCCTGGCCACCTTGTTTACTGTTTACAGTTTGGATGCATTTCTGCCAAAAATGGGTGATTTTTTATAATTTTATTTACTTTTCAATACAAGAAGCTAATTTCTTTCGTTTCATTAAGGACAAACAGCAGTCAGTTCGCAAAGCTTGTGGAGTTAATGGAACAAAATCTGGATATTGCTAAAGGGTTGGGAGCGTTTGGATCTTCAAAGAAGAGTCAAAAAGAGTACTGGGATCGTTTTGCAATTGACTTCAATTCACTTGGTCCTCCTTCTCGTGAGGGAAAAGAATGGCATAAGGTTTGTTTATAGGTTTATAGTCGATTTTATAAAAGATATGTTTCTTATTATACCATTTTTTTTAGGTTTGGTTGGATTTCAAACTAAAACTTAAAAAAAATTTCAGCCAACAAAAAAGAAATTGTAGCAACTGGAGGGGGAAAGTATACGCCACTGTCTTTGTCGCCTTTAGAGCAGGCAGTTGATAGTTTACTCAGCCTTCAACATGCAGTTAATCCGTCTGGTTGTATCTTCGGCGGAAGGAATCTGCAGTTGCGCCTACAAGTATAAATGCAACGGAAAAAATGGAAGGGGCAATTCTGCAAGAATTATTTATTAGACAGTTACAATGAAGAGGCCGAAGTTCAAGATGAAGATGCTCAGGATGTTCAGCGACCATCGTCATCTGGTCAGCAGCGATCCTTGCCAGCTCGTAAAAGAAGAGAAAATGCGTCAACTGAAAAAGAAAATGCACGGATGCAATTTTTAAACGACCAGACTGACACACAACTCGAAATACTTACAATTTCGAAGTCCATTGGCAAAACTCTGGCTGAAATTGTAAGATACTCGAGGAAGAGCTTTGAACTAGAAAAACAAAAGATAAGTCTTTTGAAATCTAAAGAGAAAAGGAAGGAAAAAGAAAATTTGGACAAAAACAAGCGTCACATTGAAAAAGTCAAGTTGAAAATTAAAAAACTGGATATTGAAATGAGAAAGTTAAATGATCTTTGAGTTCTTATTTTATGCAGTGCACAGCAGACGTTGACTATTTTAATAGCCTTCTGTGGACTGTAGTGCAATTTTCGCTCGTTGAGAATCGATCTAAATCTACTTTTCAAAGTGCCAATCGTTCTTTCGATTATAACGGGTGATTTTTTAGCTGGTTTGGTTTTGGCAACACTGGTTTTGACAGCTGACTTGTGTTTAGTACCTTGTGTCACTGTCAAACAGCTTCAGTTTGGTTTGCAATTTAACCATGGATCGTCTTACAAATGAACAACGCTTGAAAATTATTGAATTTTACTATCAAAATTCGTGCTCGGTTCGAAATGTTCATCGCGCGCTGCTTCCATTTTATGGTCGGCATTCTCGACCTTCTGAGCAGTAAGTAAATAAGCAAAATTGCCGCATTTGGAGTGAAGATCAGCCAGAAGCAGTGCAACAGCTACCAATGCATCCCGAAAAAGTCACTGTTTGGTGCGGTTTATGGGCCGGCGGCATTATTGGGCCATATTTCTTCAAAAACCATGCGAATCTCAGCGTTACTGTCAATGGTGCACGCTACCGAGCGATGATAACAAACTCTTTTTTGCCCGAAATGGAAGTTCTTGACTTGCATGATATGTGGTTTCAACAAGACGGTGCCACATGCGACATGCCACACAGCACGCGAAACAATGGCGCAATTGCGAGGCGAGTTTGGTGAACAGTTAATTTCACGTTTCGGGCCGGTCAATTGGCCGCCTAGATCGTGCGATTTGACACCATTAGACCATTTTTTGAGGGGGTATGTCAAGGCTAATGTCTATAGGGACAAGCCCGCTTCGATTGACGCACTGGAAGCCAACATCCATGCATTCATTCGTGAGATACCGGCCGATATGTGTGAAAGAGTATGCCAAAATTGGACTCAGCGGATGGGCTACCTGAGAGCTGAGACGCAGCCGCGGTCAACATTTGCATGAAAATATCTTTAACAATTAAATTGCAAGGTTCAAACTATCGATTCAAATAAATATTTCATTCATTTTTTCGAATTTTTTGTGTTTTTTTTTTTAAAAAAGTTCTAAGCCTCTTAAAAAATCACCCGTTATTCCTGGCTTTTGCGTGCCTCTTGTTAAAAAGTGATTCTCTTGATCCGGATTCCGCGTTTCTATATGGAGTTATCAGATATGGCTGCAGAGGATATCCTGAATCTCCTAGTTTTAAAAATAAATTAAGAAAAAAAGGAAGACGTTCACTACATCAAGTAAGCTGATAAATATTTTGAGTACATACCGAGATACCTCGAGCGCTCTCCATTTGACCACCAACATTCCAACTTTCAGTTCACTGTTATTCCACACGAACGAGTCATGTGTAGAACCAGGATATCTTGAATCAACGAACCGAACAATTTCATTATTGTCACAAGCCTTATGAAAAGAAAGAGTTTTTATGAAATATGAACAATTATTAAAGTCAATCAACTAAGTATTTAAACTATTGAACCCTGTTGCTGTATTTGAGCAGGGGCAACGATTGCAATGTGTGTTCCGTCTACACATCCAATTACTCCGGGCAGTCCAGCAGTCGTAAAAAAATAGTTTCTAGCTTCTTGCTTTTCAGCTGCAGACATACATATCTGCCTTTATCCAAATTTTAGTTTCAATTAAGTTAAGCACTCTATTCAAAATAACTGAAACTGTAGATTGTGACAGCCCCAACTCAAAATCATTTCCAACACCATTTTGATAGCTTCCACTACCTAGAAACCGCAGTGTACAGGCAACTTGTATAAATGGTGGAACTGCAGAACTAAGGGAAGTTTTTAACTGCGAACCTATGGTTTCCAAGACATATTGAAATGCTGGTTAGTTTAATCGGAAATATGAAATAAACCTTTGCGAAAGAAAACTTATTAGACTAAAAAAAGAATTTAAAGAATTTGTTCTTACAAACTATCTGGCAGTTCAAATGGGTTGGAATTGGCTCTTAAATTTCTTCTCGATCTTCGCACTAATTTGTTCGGTGCAGTCTCACTTTCTTCCACATCATCAAAAAAGAAATCAACACTGCTGATCATACTTGTAATCAATTATTTCTTTAATATTTTGTTGAGAAAGGTGTTCTATCAACAGATCAACAACAATTAAATGTAAGTCAATTTGTCATATGACTTTATGAAATTTTAATTTTTTTATGTTGGTACCTATCACATCTAAAGGCCCCGGCCTTTAGAACGCGTTGCGCGCTGTAGAAGCGGCGTGGCAACTGATGCGGTGGGTTTTGCCGCGCGTAACTGATGGTGGTGACCTAATGAAGCGGCGCGTCGCGTCGTTTTGACAGCTTGAAAGTAGTGTTTTTGCTGAAAGTTGTGTTTTTTAGCTGAAAGCAAATAATTTTAATATTTCTGTGTCCGAAGAAAAATTTTAATAAAATAAACATAAAATGAAGCGATATCTATCGGAAATAATTATTATTATTTTAATTCTTTTGGAGGCTAAAGACTGCCTAAATATTATGTACAATCGAACTCGTCGTTTCTGGGTACGACCACTGTACAAGGACCGTGATGAAAACTGATTTTTTAATTTAAACTTTGAAGAAATGTATGAAAATGATCCAGAACAGTTCAAACTTACTATGCGAATGAACAGGGACGTCTTCGACTTGCTTTTTGAGCTAGTCAAAGAAGGCTTAACTAAACACTCAAACAGACCAGCAATACCAGCAAAGTGTAGGCTATTTTTGACTTTGGCGTAAGTCCCCGATTTTTTTGTCAAGGTAGGTTGAAGAAACATAATACTTTTCTTTTATATCCCGTAGGTATTTGGCTCATGGAGGATCTAAGCAAATCTTTTCCATTGCATTCAAAATGGGTCTTACAAGCGTAAAGAGAATCGTGAATGAAACTTGTGATGTTCTTTGGAATTCTCTTGCCCATATATACTTGGCATATCCGAACGAAACGAAATGAAGCAACATTTCTCGAGATTTCTATTCCATGTGGAATATGCCGAATTGCTTGCGAGCTATCGACGGCAAGCATATCAACATGACTTGCCCACCAAAGTCCGGGTCTCTTTTCTACAATTATAAGGGGACTTATTCCATAGTTTTATTGGGTGTTTGTGATGCCAACTACACCTTTACTGGGTTTGACATTGGTGCATATGGGTCACAAAGCGATGGTGGTGTCCTATGGCATTCTGATTTTGGCAAAAAATTGTTTTCTGGAACATTGGGAGTACCAGAAGACGACATTCTGCCAAATTCAAATGTTAAATTTCCTTATTATTTCGTTGGAGATGCGGCCTTTCCCCTAAAAACGTTTTTAATGCGCCCATACCCTGGTAAGTTACTATATACCTACCTAAATGAAACAAATAGTTATTATTTTTATCCCTTAAGGAGACCACTTGCCGTTTGACCGCGAGAATTTTAACAAGCGTCATTCAAGAGCAAGATGCGTTATAGAAAATGACTTCGGTATTTTGGTGTCTCGGTGGCGGATTCTGCTAACCCCACTTCAAATGAGCCCGGAATCAGCTGAAAAAGTTGTCAAAGCTGCCGTGTTATTACATAACTTTGTAAAAATGCACGACGGCAGCTATATTCCAACAGAATTTGTTGACAGGTACCAAGGCGATAAGTTGATCAACGGTTTGTGGCGAAAAGATGCTGATCCACTTCAGAGGCCCAAAAAATTTTTTTCTAATAATACATCAAAAGATGCTTTCAAATTAAGAGATCAGCTAAAAGATTATTTGCTTCATGACACATTGTTATAAAAACTTGAATTTCTAAACGAAATTGATTTCAAAATAAATAATGTTTAATTCATTCCTTTATGTACTTTAATTTGTTGCACTTCTTTGAATTTGAATAGTTCTACAAACAACCACTTTGATATTCTTTCTTTACGAACGTTCATTCCCTATTCTAATAAGTATTTGTACATAATGTACATAGTTCTGCATACTTACCTTCAAACAACCACTTTCTTCTTCTTTCTTTACTAATATATATATATATATATATTTACTAATAATATATATATATTTAATATACAATACCTAATTCTATTAAGTATATACGTATATATCTGACCCTTAATGAAAGTGACCTTAACTCCTGTAATTTTTAATTTCGCTGAAAAAGAAAATTTACTTTATGATACCAAACACGGTAAGCAGTAAAAGAAAAAAATTTTAATAGAAAAAATTTATTTGGAATTAAAAAACAACATTAACAAAAAATAGCGGACGTGAAAAATAACAAAACAGTAACGAACATAACAAACATAAAACAATAACAAAATAATAATGAACACAAACAAAACACAACTACATATAGATTTCAGCATTCCTAACTCGCCGCTGCGAGGAATCTTATTTTCAACTCGTCTTGCTTCCATTCTGGAAGCTTCAGTAGGTAGCAGTCTAATACATTAAAATAAGAGGCATTTCGACTCTTGGTTTCTGTTGTATTTGCCTCGACTAGGCTTTGCACAGCACCAACTAACACCTTAAAAGGAGAGAATTAGATTAATTAAATTTCACTATAAAAATATTTACTACTTACATCAAACCTTTGAGAGGCTTCATCAAACTTCGGCCTTTTGGGACGCGGCGTCGATGTGCTCTCAAGTGAAGTCTCATTTATAAAGCCTTCAAAAAGGCTGTTTGGAGTATCATTTCTCGAGCAGCTATCGTCTGCACTAAAAGTCGTCAAATCATTTGTCTCTTCCGCAAAACTATTACTTATTGTTCTGCAACAAAAACAAATTCATTAGTTTAATGTGAATCTACAACTAACAACTTCTTACCTTCTCGGAGCAACATATTTCTTCAGGAACAATATCAACTCAAAGTACTTCCAATTAGAACCATCATCAGGTGCACTGCCTGATTTCGGTTTCTTGTTGATCTCCTTGGTCCTTGACAAAGCGGTCTCGCAAAGATTTCCACTTTGTCTGACAGATATCCTCTGAAAAACAATTGCAAAATGCATACACATTCCAATAATAAGTTTGTGTTTCTTACCTGTTAGACCAACAGAAGCGGCAACAGCCATCCACGCATTTTCTTTGGCCAATTTGTTTTTATAAAGGCCGTTGCCTTTGTCGTAAAGACATGGATGGATTTTAATACTTTCAATTAATACCTCTTCTGACATTGTTACTGCAAATAAACTGTAATTAATATCATACATTTAGTTAATGTAACAAAACTTACCTTTAAGTATATTTTCTTGCTTCTCTAGTGGTTCGTGCCAGCTTTTGTGTTTACTAAAATTGTTTTGAAATAGACAACACAAACGTCAAACGAACTAGGGATGAGTCGATGAGTCACTTAAAACTAGAGGTGAGTGAGGTTTTCACTGGTACGTGTATTATATTTTTATAAATGATTCAAATACCTCGATTCCACTCGAATCCAATCTCATTTCAGATCGAATTAGTGTCAGGTTATACCTTTTATGATACTTTAAGAACAAAACAAGAAACTTTTTGTTTAAACAGCGATTCACTATTTTAGAAAAATTTGTTAATTGTTAATTAGAAAAAATTGTTCGTTGAAACTTTGAATGTAGGTGGCGATACCATCACTTTTCATACGCTTTTTTGAATTCGAATAAAAAAAAAAAATAAAAAAAGTATTTTACTGAATTTATTTATCACAGAAAAAACAGGAACTTTTTAGCTTTGAATAGATTGTGTGTGGTGTTAAAAACAGTTACAGTTTTAATATTAACAAAATGTTTGAAATGTTGAAATGAAGAAGGCGCCACTGTTGATTTTGGAAAGCGTTTTTTCATTTTGTCCTATCTCATCTCTAGCGACAATAGAAAACTTCAAATTGGTCTTGACAGCAAATGTCACCGCGTGAGAGCCGCGGCAAAGTAGAAAGTTGGGCTACTTGGCGCGTTCGGCGCGTTGCGCGCGGTGCTTATGGGCCACCTCTCATAAGATCGTGTGTATTTTATCGAGCTGTCAGTTAGAAGCGGTGCCGCACGCGCGCAACGCGTTCTATGGGCCGGGGCCTTAAGGCGAATGTTGTAGTTCGCTAATCATAATCCACGAAGCTTGTAGTTCGCTAAACAGTTCGCCTAGAAGCGAACGTTCGATTCGCTATTCATAATACGGGCCTTAATGAAAGTCGACAGAATTATTTAAGAATAAAGTTTTATCGGTGGCAAATGAGGAGTGTGCAGGTGTTTAAAGTTGTAGTTTTGTAAATATTCTGCTTTCGTTCTGTTAATGTATTGTTATTATAAATAAATTATGTCAATTCTATATTTTTTGTTTTTCTCTACACTTCGTTTGTGCGTCCAATGTACAAAATCAATTCCGTTTCAAAATACAATTTTTTTTTAAATAAAGTTCGTTTTAATCTTTTAGCTGATCTCGTAATTTAAAAGCATTTGCTGATTATATAAGAAAAAAATTTTTGGCCTCCGAAATGGATCAGCATCTTTTCGCCACAAACACTTTATCAACTTATCGCCTTGGTACCTGTCGAACTATTCTTTTGGAATATAACTTCCGTCGCGTCGTGAATTTTTACGAAGTTGTGTAGTAACACGGCAGCTTTTACAATTTGTTCCGGGCTCACTTGAAGTGGGCTTAGGGGAATCCGCCACACATATTGCCACACCCAATACAGATCTTCTATATTTTAAAGCTTTCGTAAAACTTCCTTCTGCAATGTCAAGAATGACTTTGACAAAATCCGTTTTACCTTCCGACCGCAATTTGCTGGCCGTAGAATGTATTAGCTTTTCAGTGGACATCGATGCTCTTAGTTCCTCAGTTTTCCTACGTTTAATTCTGTCAGATGACTCAGAAAAACTGAGTGTTGGTCTACCCGATATAGTTGGTTTTTCCTATTAGTTTGTTTGTTTGTCTTTAATTCAACCTGTTTTTGCAGCCAATCATTATTTTTTTTTTTTTAAATACGCTTTCAGTTCTATTGCTCGCACTCAATCTTGCTTTTATCTTTAATTCTAAATCATATATTTCCTTTTTCTCTTTGTCTGATAAAAATAATCGCACCCTGTACTTTCGGTCAAATATTCTTTAATTTTTTTGGAAATTTGCGTAACGTCATCCTTTAAAATGTTTTCAAGCTAAGCTAAATAGTTAAATTTTAGTCTTGTGAAGTGGTCTTCATTGGAAATAATGCAAACTGAAATACATAAATTTTAAATAGGATTTAAAATGTATAGAATGAACGAAACGCAATTGTCAGAAATTTTTTTTTTGTAACATGTAAACTTTATTTGTGTCTATCGCGATCTTTTAATTTCTTTTATAACTATAATAAATTAATAAACAGAGCCTTGACACCTAAATGTTAAGGAGAAGTGGAAGAAGAATAAGATTAAGAATAAGAAGAAAACACAGCAGAAGCCTCAGTTAAAAGATAAATGCACCATGTGTATATTTTATTTATCTCTTCATCTCGCTCACTATCAATTTGATTTCGAAAAACGGTATTAAAAATGAATAGGCAGCTCTTGGCAGCTGAATCTTGTTTTATTTAGTTGACAAAATATTAAATTATTATTTAAACAAGGTTTCAAAGCAGCGTTTTGCAGTGGTTTAATGCAGTATCATTTGAAAAGTCTAATTTTCGTAATAATTATGTGTTAAAATGACACTGTTGTTTGTGGTTTCCCTAATTCATTACTGAACCATTGGTAATAAGCAGGGATAGGATTTTACTAACTTTGCCTTTTTTTTTTGGTTAAACGGAATATGAAATAGACTTTCGACAAACATGTTTCAAGGTGATTGCAAATATATGTATTTTATTTTGCCTTTTTTTGCCTTTTCATACCATAATTGCCTTTTTTTGCCTTTCTTCGCCATTGTTGCCTTTTTCTGCCTTTTTTGCTCTTTTATTAAAGTTTGTTAAGAAATATCTAATAATTAGTTTAGCCTTAAGAAAAAATGCTAACATTTTCGTTTGCCGTTGAGAACCTTTCGTTAAAAATCTTGTACAGTTTCAAACAAACACAAAAACTATGGAAAATGTTCGAATTTATGCATGTGTTAATGTTTATCAGCGCAAACATGATTGGAACTTCTTCCTCAACTTCGTAAAATGCATACCTGCGTTAACAGAATGTTGGTATGTATGCATGTTTTTCTACGCAGCCATGCTCGGTGTTTCTTCCTCGCAGCGTAAAATGCATATCTGCATCAACATTTAGAACGTTCTTGACTGTTCTTAGAAATGATTGAAGATGAAGAACTGCAAGCGCAGCTGGCGTACATTAAAGTCAATTTTGAGTTTGTAGTCGATCTGAAAAAACACATTTTCAAAGACTACTAAAAACAGGAACCTCAATTGGTGAAGTGCTGCCCGTTTTGAAACACATTGAGGAAGTCTTGAAGAAGATTACTGCCGTTTCCAATGGAAACACAGGCCTAAAAATGATTGTGCAGATAAATTCTGTAATAAACGGCGAAGTGGATTCCAAACTCCCAGGAAACATTGAAGTGAATAATGTTGAAAGTTTTAGATGGGCTCCTCTCGTCTCAGCTGAAGCTGAGAGATCATTTAGCTCCTTCGAAGCCCTTTTTAGGGACAGCCGAAGAAGATTGCTTCCTGACAACTTAAAAAAAAAAACTCTTGGTAGTCTACTACTACAATTAAATGTATTTTTGTTTATTTTCCTTATATTTTTTAATAAATGCCTTTTCTTTGCCTTTTTAAGTGTTTTGTTTTGCCTTTTTCCATTTTTTTAGGTCAACAAAATCCTAACCCTGGTAATAAGTATGTTTTTTACATGTTCGACTCACCTTCAGAAGTGGATTCCATTTGGTCTTTTTTGATTTTCTTTATAAAGCCTAGTACGCTGCTGAAACGAAAAGAAAAATCCCATACAAAAATGACAGGACGGAATCGTAAACGAAAAATTTCGCTCGCCTTTTCGTCGTGCAGTACGCTGCTGCTCTGCGAAAAGAGTTTTATAAGTGGATAGTTGTAGTAGATTTTTTACTACAATTTCATATAATTCTCCACACTTTTCCGTCCATCGTTTATCTCCTGGGACAGTAAATGCTTGCGAAATTTTGACAGTTCTATTTTTTTTTTTTTGTTTGTGTATTTATTGTGCGAGCAAAATTTAAATTAAAATACTAGAAAATGGAAGAATTTTATTTGGATGAATACATTGCTTACGAGGAGGAGAAAACAAAACAAAGCAAGAAAAGAAGCGACCTCTCTTCTGAAGAAAAAAAAAAACTAGCTGCCCTTGTGCAGTTGGAAAATAAACTCCACAAAAATAGTGTTGCTGTTGCGGTGCTTCGGCGTGATATAGCTGCCGAATTGGACAAGCCAGGTAATCATTATTTCTTTAATAGTATACACACGTATTTACTTATTTATTATTCATCTAGTTGAAGTCTGTAAATCGACTTGGCGTTTACTACGAGACAGCATGCGCTATCACACTTCCGCAAAAAAGAAAAGAAAGTCTGGTAGCGCAGCGGATCTATCAGAACTGGACTCCGAGGTGCTAGTAGACGAGTCTGAAAGAATAGACTGGGAGTTTTTTGACAGCATGTCATTTTTGACTCCAGTTTCATCTAAAAAAAACGACGTAATGTATAATTGCAAACACGACACCAGATGTATTGCAATTTGGTCTTGAACCCCAGTAATAAAATTGATTTTGGTTTCCCAGCAAATAAGAAGCTAGATACAACAAATTTTGGATCACTATTTGAGTGCAACCTAAATGATTCTTTCTCACTTTTCCCAATGTGGAACTATTATTGATAAAGTCTTTCTATCAGCAAATAGCAATATTATGTGATCCGAACAGTTTTATTTTCAAATCTGACCGGGATCAGATCATGGGGTGGGATAATAAAACACAGCTAGCATATCCATTTCGAACGGGAATTAGAAAATTTTCATTTCCATTTGAGATGTAATGATGTGGTTTTGTAGCAATCCTAATAACAAGTCAGAAAACATGTATGTATCTCATAGCTTTTAGTCAAACCACATAGAAATAAGATTTCTAGAATTTCTTTTTTTATATAAACTGGAAAATAAAAACAAAGAATTTCAAACTTTTCGCTTTATTATATCAGTCTTTTGCAAAACTTAACAAATAATCTTATTCTATGAAAAAGGAACTAAAAACAAAACTTAAATTATTTACGCAAAAAAAAAACAGAAAATTCTGTCTTATAAAAAAAAAAAACAAAAAAATCACATCTGCCGGTTTTCCCTCAAATTTTGCATTTTCAATTCGTGCTCCTCTCTAACGAACTGAATTTGCTCCTCCATTGGCACAATATTTAAAACGCGCTCTTCCCGGGCGAATTTCACTTTATCTTCCACAGCTTTTCTCTTAAGGTTCAAGATTTCCAGCTTCTTGGCTTGCTCTAGCCCTAAGAAATCACATTCTTTTTTTTTGATTCAAGAGCTGCCTCAAGAAGCTCACTCTTTAAATACTGCTCCTGCAAAAAAAAGGAAAACTAAACTGTATTTTTATGCATAAAAGTAATAAAGATTTCTAGAAGAAGAATCCAATGTAAATGTCAATATGGTGGTAAATTTAGTTTCCAGACAGAGTATACATATATTACTTCTCGCTGTGACTAATCATATCAAAGTAATATCTTAAAATGTTCACAAATTGCTCCATTCTCAACTTCTTCTGAAATAGAACCTAGGTGAAGACACATTTTATATTATATATGTACTTACTGAATCGTTTGAGATCTTTTTTTTCTTTCCTCGTATGCTGGATGAAGATGGTTTGCCATTAGATTCGATCTGAATTGTAAAGTTTGAATTACTTTATTTTTGGAACAGCAAAGTTTTTTGTACTTACTAATGGTTCCTTTGCACTATCTATCTCCATCACCGAATCGTCATTATCGTTGAAATGATTGGTGTAGGGGTCCAGCAATATCTCCTCAACATAAAGGCCCGATTCATTTTCTTTGGTTTCCTTAAACGTTCATAAAATTTATTGTTTCAGTTTTGTTTTTAAAAAGTTTCATTAATAAGTACAACACACCTCTAAAAATCCTGCATCACAGTCAAAACTGTTGCAATCAACCTCAAATTCATGAGGGATTAAGGCCAGAATTCGGCTTTCTTCGTGGTCTGGAGATTTCGGCGCTGAGCCGCCACCCGTTGCACCAACACTTCTCTTAAACGAAGAATGTTTCTCCTTTAGGCCCATTTTCGTTTTCCTCCACTGGCACTGTATTTGCGCCACATCTCTTTTGTTGTGGCTAATGTTGTTGAAACTGAAAAGATTATATACCAGCGTTACCGCTTTTCTTTTATTTATTTAAAAAGTAAAACTTACGTTTCTAGAATCTCATTCCAGGCCTCCCTTTTTTTGAGTTATTGGTGTCCGTATTTTTATTTTCAATGACGCCAATATTTTCCTCGATCAAATTCACTAAAAGTGCCTGAAATAAATTCAGTAGCATTGAATTTATGCAACGAAACAAAACCAAACTATATTAAAGCTAAATAACCTTGTCATGGGAGTCCCAATTCACGGATGTTTTTCGTTTCTTATGATCCATGACTGCTTGTGCTTGCTTTTGTTTATTATTTACAAGTAAAGCGCCAATTCAGCTGATTTCGTTCACTTAAATTCATTTGTTCACTTGAAATTCACTGAATTCAGATACGTCAATGAGTGTTTGAGGATTTATTTAGACAACAACCCCGATTAGATAGACAACTGTTGGAATGGGTTTATAAATACGTCCTTGACTAAGGTATGTCCAACTTCTTAGTCACCGTCTAGCTGGACAACCATCTAAGAGTGTTCTAAGCAAATTTTATAAACACGACTGATAATAAATAAGTACTCAATACTCATACCCATACCCATTTCCATTTTATTATTTTTTACTTTTTTCTGGCAACAGCAACAGCTGACAATGAAAGTATGTAGGTATCTGTCAAACTACGGAATATTCCATTTAAACCATTGACAAGGAATGAAAAGAATGCATTCCAAATATTCCAGAATGAATAAAGAAACAAGGAAATAGTTTATCCGGAATATTTCATTGAATAAAGAAACGCAAAAAGGGTATTCCGAATAATTCGAATATACGGAATGAATAAAGAAACACACTCAGTCTATTAACTATAGAACGAAGCTAGAGCGAAGGCCACATTCCAATTGAGCTTAGGGGAGACTGAGCTTAAGGGAGGGGCATGACAAATTAGTCATCACTATGAACGGTTTTAGTTTCTTGAAGCATCATTGCAGCCAAGTCAAGGGGGAAAAACCCTATATAGAAACTTGTTTTTTTTGGACTTTTGGCCGCACTTTGGACATTCGGCCGAACTCTGCGCCACCAAGACACCAAAATACCGAAAGCATTTTCTATAACGCGTCTGGCTCTTGAAAGACGCTTGTTTGAAATTCTAGCGGTCAAACGGCAAGTGGTCTCCTTAAGGGATAAAAATAATAGCTATCTGCTTCATTAAGTATATATATAAACTTACCAGGACAGAACCTCACAAGTTTCATTTATGATTCTCTTTGCACTAACTTGTCAGCCTCATTTTGAAAGTAATGGAAAAGATTTGCTAAGGTCCTCCATGAGCCAAATACCTACGGGAGTAAAAAAAAACATTAGTTTCTTCAACCTACCATGACAGAAATCTGGGACTTATGCCAAAGTCAAAAATAGCTTACACTTGGCTGGTACTACCGGTATATTTGAATGTTTAGTTGAATCTTCTTTTACTTAACTGAACAATATATCAAACACGTCCCTATTCATTCGAAGAGTAATTTTGAATTGTTCTGGATCATTTTGAAACATTTCTCCGTTTTCATCAGGGTCCTGGTACAATGGTCGTACCCAGAAACGACGATTTGGACTGCAAATAACTTTAAGGCACTGGTACTGGTAAGCCTCCAAAAAAATTAGTGCAAGAATAATTTTTTCCGCTAGATCTAGTCCCATTTTATCTTTATTTAATTTAATATTTACTTTGAACACTGAACTGTTTCAAATTTTTTTAAGAATTACGGTTGCGTCATGATCCGAATAAATAGGGTAAACATTTTTTTTCCAAAACGATACGAGCTTGATACGAACATCTGTCGCGGAGATATCCAATATCAAACAAAAAAGGATGCTTATGTACTTAACCGCCAAAATCTCTACAGCAAAAACAAGGCCAGTTTTAGAAGAAACTGGAAGAAATTTCCGATAAAATTCCATCAAAAGGCTTATCGATGTACCATGTCAGTTTGAAAAAAAGTTGAAAAAATTGGTTTTTACCCTTTTTTCGGGTAATCGACTGTATCTTAATAAATATCCAGGAAGTTAGACATTGCAGGAATTTTTTCACCTCACCAGATTAATATCACTTGTTGCCACCTCTGCTTCTTATGACTGCTTGCAATCTTTGCGGCATATTCGAATTCATTTTCTTATCATCTGCTGTGGGATTCGTCAAATGCCATTTAATGCTCGCTCTAATGCTGCTAAGTTCCTTAAATTATTATAGATTCGACACAATTGACGGTCCTTGATAAATTCCAAAATACTCAATCGGACTGAGATCGCTGGGTGTCGTAACAACGTAATGTTGTTTCTTTCAAAAAAACCGACAGGTGATGTTTGCAGTGTGAAGGCGGACATTGTCTTTCATAAAAATAAATAATGTTCTCGGATTTCGCAGATTTTTAGGCAATACAATAGGTCGCAGGATCCGATCGATATAACGTATAGCATTTAAAATTTGACGGACAATCACTGATGGAAAACTCCAGCCCAAACCATTACAGATCCTCCATTATAAGCTGCTACAGGCCGAGTAAAGTTCAGCAAAAAACGCTCCCCCTGACGACGCCTAACTTGAGGTCTTCGATCATTGCCATAAAAGCGAAACCGTGACTCATCGGAGAACAAATCATTGTTCCATCGCCTCATGGTCCAAGCAGAATGTTGATAAGCGTAAGCCAGGTGAGCTTGGCGATTGCGGCTGACAACATTGGATCTTCTTGCTCGCTTTTGCTTTTGTCGTTCAAATCAACAAGTACGATTGTACGATTTTATTAAGATAGTCAGGTTTGACGATACATTCTGAAATTGAAAGCACAAGACTTGAAAGCCGAATAAATTTCATGAGCTAGGGGTTCTTCCCTCTAAAAATACTATTCAATTTACTCACTTCGGGCAGTATAAATTTTAAAAACTCTAGATATAACCGGATCAAATTTTTTTTTCAACTTATTTAAAATATTAAGAGTGCTATCAATATGTTCTAAATTTACGCACATTGCAAAATAAATTTTGAGCGGTTCGTAAAGATCTAACACACGAATCACAACTCTTTCTACTGACAGCCATCGTTTTTTTAATAGGTGCAGCAGCTTTTTGGGTTTTTCATCCAGTAAAACCACTATTTCTTCAAACTGACCTATTCTTTTTGGCCTTTTTTGGACATAATCATAGATATCTCGAACCATAGTTTCAACAACTGATGACAATTTAAGGCAAGCACACGAAGAGCAAAGAGCAAATGAACGACAAACGCATTTCAGCACAAAAATGCTGGAACAATCTTTTTTTAAAAGCGTTGCAACAGAATGACTTTTGTTGTCATTACATTTGCCCCATCAGGTACATAGCCAATCAAATTATTTTCAAAATCTATATCATTGTCTACGAAAATTTTTTGATCGCGGAATACAGAGCTACTGCATCTGCTGCTGTCACCTGTTCTAGACTTAGGGAGAAGTCTTTTACTTTAAAGTCAATAAAAGCTCACCACAATTCTTAAAATCTTGTTGGTTGATATGTCTGTTGATTCGTCAATGGAAAATTTGTTGCTACTTAAATTTCAATTAAATCTTCAAATTGCTGAAGTTTGAATTCTACAATTGTGAGCTATTCAAAATGAAATGACTCAGATCAAACTTTTACTGGAACCATCTCTGGAATGACTTCTATTTAATCTAAAAATTTCATAAAAATTCAAACAACAAACAAACATGCATTATAATAATTTATTTAACATAATAATTTTGTTTAGTGATGAAGAGATATAAAATACTTATTACATTTATTGAGGCAAGATTCTACGCAACATTTATCGCAAGATATCAATGTTTTTTCATTGCAGCCAGGATATTTTCATCGTTGTCTTTTTATACCCCAAACAAGAAAATGCTCAAACCCATCACGTCTGACTTCACCAGGAGGAAGGGATTGATGTAAATAGCTTCTGCCATTGTATATGGAATCTATAGTACTTTCGAAAACAATAACGGTCCCTGAAAGCCATCTATGTATCCGCCGGCGCTCTAAAAATTACAAGGGAATGTTAATACGCCGGCGTATACTTAGACGGCTTTCAGGGACCGTTTTTGTTTTCGAAAGTACTAAAGATTCCATAACAATGCTTCTGCCTTTCTATTTTCTATTTTATCAGATCAACTTGGTCTACCTCTCTTTGAACTTTTAAAACTTTTTAAACGCAAATTTGAAGTCTTGCTGTTTCATTGGGGTTGGCGTATGCTAATGGACTCCGACTCTCCTGTACAATAACCAGCTGTTGATAAGAGCTACATCAAGAATATGATAAAAAAGTCTCAAATACCACACCAAGAATATGCTGGTTATATAATTTGATTAATCTGGGGCAATCTACTTGTATATATTTTTTCTGTTTCTTGCAGTAGCTCCTTGCTGTTTCTGGTTTGCTATAGTACCATATAACGGTGACACTATCTGTATTTTCACAATTTGCTACCCATTGCTGTGAATAACCTCTTAGAACTTTATACTTTTATAGGTTTTTTTGTGGAAGGTATTTTAAGGTCTATATTCCCTCTTTGGTCAAATAAAAAAATTTTTTCGAATGTACAAAACGGGCTTTCCAAAGTGGAAAATCATGAGAATAATTATCATTGTAAAAATATCCTCTGGGTGTGAGTCCCATCCGCTCCTACAAAAGGGTTATCCGGGTCACTTTGATTGACTTTTATGTGGATATACCCATGCTCGGGTAAACAATCATAGGCCTTCCAATAGTCTGTATGGATTGTTGATCCTAATGCCACATGTTATTTTATTAGAGGAATTAAAACCTTAAATTAAAAACGACATAAGTACAATAAAACAATGTTATTTTAAAAGATAATAACCTCTGCACTCCTAATGTTGTCTGAGCAAACTTCCAGACGCAGATCTTGGGACCCATCTTGGATCATTCCCAAGACACAATGTCCCTCAACCCGCCAGCCCTTGTTGAACTTGCGCTGTCCAAACTTGCTCTCGTCGATTTGAACGACGCATCCAGGCCCTCCTATCTTCCTCTCCTCCTCTTGAGTGTCAAAATAGTGGTCCAATAGTACTTCTCGACAATAGCTGAACCAATCAGCTATTGTTCGTGAAGTTAGAAGTGTAATCCTCCTCCTGAAAATAGTTAATTGATATTCGATATTTGACTATAAATACATATATATACACTGCCAACCACTAGGATGAGGCCACAAATTTTGCGATCGATTTTCGCTTTTTATACCTGGTGGAAGTTTTGTACCCGGAAAAGTTTATTATCAGTTAATAGGTACGTATTTTCCCATTACAAATTCATAAATTTGAAGGGTTTATTCGAAACGACTGTTGGAATCTCCCAAGATCAATTAATGAGGTACTGAAAATAGGTATAAAAAGGTGCTCCACTAGGATGAGGCGACTACGAATATTTCCGTGCAGAAGTGCGCAAGTGCGAATTTTTGTATAAAATATCTAATAGAGTGTTAAAAATAACCGTTTTAATTAGTTTGAAGCACACATGGGTTCCGGAAAGACTTTGACAGCGACAGACAGAGCAAAAATAGACGCTTTCAAGGAAACAGGACTTTCAGACCGTGAAAAAGCAAGGAGAATTAACAGGAGCAAGACAGTCATAAACAATTATCTTGCTGATCCCCTTAACTATGGGGAAAATCAAAAAGGATGCACGGGAAAAGCCACAACACCAAGAGAAAATTGGTCGATTCTACGACTTGCCTCAAATTCTACTCCACCAGCGACTATGATACGGGCCAAAAGCGGAGTTTCAGCCAGCATAACAACGGTTCAAAGAATATTACAAAAAAGTAATACTATTCAAAGGAGGAAACTAAAAAAGAAACCAGTTTTGAAGCCAGTACACAAGGAGCATCGCATGAACTTAGCAAGACAGCATGTTGCTTGAAGCAGTCAATGGAAACGCGTTGCCTTTTTGGATGAAAAAAAGTTTAACCTTGACGGTCCTGATAGTCACAACTTCTATTTTCATGACATTAGAAAAGATGAGCTTATTTTGGCAAGACATCATAGCATACATCAGGTGTAATGGTGTGGGGAGCTATTTTATTACTTTTTTTCATCCAAAAAGGCAACGCGTTTCCATTGAATGCTCCAAGCAACATGCTGTCTTGCTAAGTTCATGCGATGCTCCTTGTGTACTGGCTTCAAAACTGATTTCTTTTTTAGTTTCCTCCTTTGAATAGTATTACTTTTTTGTAATATTCTTTGAACCGTTGTTATGCTGGCTGAAACTCCGCTTTTGGCCCGTATCATAGTCGCTGGTGGAGTAGAATTTGAGGCAAGTCGTAGAATCGACCAATTTTCTCTTGGTGTTGTGGCTTTTCCCGTGCATCCTTTTTGATTTTCCCCATAGTTAAGGGGATCAGCAAGATAATTGTTTATGACTGTCTTGCTCCTGTTAATTCTCCTTGCTTTTTCACGGCCTGAAAGTCCTGTTTCCTTGAAAGCGTCTATTTTTGCTCTGTCTGTCGCTGTCAAAGTCTTTCCGGAACCCCTGTGTGCTTCAAACTAATAAAAACGGTTATTTTTAACACTCTATTAGATATTTTATACAAAAATTCGCACTTGCGCACTTCTGCACGGAAATATTCGTAGTGGCCTCATCCTAGTGGAGCACCTTTTTATACCTATTTTCAGTACCTCATTAATTGATCTTGGGACCTTGGGAGATTCCAATAGTCGTTTCGAATAAACCCTTTAAATTTATGAATTTGTAATGGGAAAATGCGTACCTATTAACTGATAATAAACTTTTCCGGGTACAAAACTTCCACCAGGTATAAAAAGCGAAAATCGATCGCAAAATTTGTGGCCTCATCCTAGTGGTTGGCAGTGTATATATCTACCATAAGGAACTCATATGAAAACTTCTTCGCAAACCCGTACATTATATAAAATATTCTAGAGACTGGAATATGGGCGTCCTAGAACCATGTACCTTTGGCACGTGAAATTCGCTTCTTTCCTCTACACACGCCTTTCGAGCACTCAAAAAACCCAATCGCAATCTCTCGAGTATACAGGTGCATTTCCTGCCGATGTAGGCGGCACCTTTTCGATTTTGGTACCAAACCAAACTCCTCCGCTAACTGCATACGGCTAACACCTCTTTTTCCGTCCTCCGCGAAAGGCCTACCAGAGTCCTACAGATTGTATTATTTGAATACATTTACACTAAAAATAATATAATTGTATAATTACCAACATTTTCTAATAACCTCTGCAGTTGGTCGTTGCCATTCAACACCCGAAGTTGAAGGCAATTCCTGGTCAACGCTAACAATTCCTGAAGCTTCCATTTCTTGTTCGAACTTTGCTTGTTGCTTTTAAAACACAATGTGCTAGTACTTGCCAAAACTTTAAGCATGTTTACCCGTAAAAAGTTAACTGTTTTTATTCAATAACAATAACACAAAATTTCCCTTGACCGTAGGGACGTGTTGTAGATTTTAGCAATTTCCTTCGAGTAAAAGAGAAATTTCCTCAAAAAATAAACAAAAAAACAACGTTTTCCGAAAAAGTACTCCAAAAAAGAAAATTTGGCATCACTACAAAAACTAGAAAAGTCAAAATGACATCCATATGGCAGCAATTTGTTAACTTCGGTAGTAAATGTCATAAGACAAAATAAGTGGGAAATTGTAAAATTGAATAAATAATTATAAATAAAAAAAGCAATCTTGCCATAAAAAACTGGCCTTTTACTGTGTTATTTAATGATATACATAAGTACTATTAGAACAAAGTGCAGCGGAGTAGAGTTTTAACAAGAATGAATTTTATTTGACAAGTAAGAATATGAGTTGACATTTATGAATGTATTCAGTACTTAAATATTATGGATGTGTTCAACACTTGTTTTTCATTTTCAACACTTTCCCTGAAAAACTATTCATGATTTTAAACTTATTCAATTTGAACTCTAAAATTTAAACTACTAATATTGTTTGAAATGTAAATCAATTCTAATTCATTTGAAGAAATCTTAAGAAGTATATGTTATGTAGCAGGAAAAATTTACATAAGAGTTATTGAAAATTAGTACAAGAGCATTAATATATATAAATGTAATAGTTTGTGTACTATTTTAAACCAAAAGCGTTTGAAAGAGAAATTTGTTTAGCAGCAGGTACACCTTTTGTAAGAATATCTGCTAACATCTGATCGGTTGGAATGTACAGCAGTTTGATTTCTGAACTCTCTAGTTTTTCACGAACAAATTTTGCCTTGATATCAACATGCTTTGTTCTCGATGAATAAGAATTATTTGAAACGATGTGGATTGCTCTCTTATTATCGCAGTGAAGTACCATTTTTTTTTCTGAATCAGGATATAGCTCATTCTGTAGGCGTTTAAGCCAGATAGACTCCTGGATAGCAGCAACAACTGACATAACCTCAGCTTCGGTTGAAGAGAGCGCGACGGTTCGCTGACGTTTTGTGGCCCATGATATAGCACCTAATTGGAATGTAAACATATATCCAGTTGTAGAGCGCCTGGCATCCATGTCGCCAGCCCAATCTGCATCACAGAAACCGACCATGTCACTTGCTTCCTTCTGATACACAATGCCTTTGTCAATCGTACCCTTCAGGTACCTCATCACACGTTTGACGGCTGTCCAGTGCGCCTTCCCTGGATTTGTTCCAAATCTACTCAGTAGATTGACGGCGTAACAGATGTCGGGACGTGTAATTTCAGCAGCAAACAGCAAAGACCCTATTGCCTGCATATAAGGCACATCCTTCATTAGTTGTTTTTCACTGTCATCTTTAGGGCACATATCTGACGACAACTTTTGATTGATGTCTATGGGTGTGGAGATGGGATTGCAGTCATCCATATTAAATCGTCTCAAAATCTCTGAAATGTACTTAGATTGGTCAATTTTTAAGAACGACATACCTCGCTGAATCCTTATGCCCAAAACTGATGTGGCTTCGCCCATATCTTTCATCTTGAAGTTTTTTGACAACTCGTCCTTCAAGTTTATCACCAGATCAAGTGAGTTCGAGAAAATCAAAACGTCATCGACATAAATGGCAATGAATAACATCTGTGCTCCAGAGCATTGAAAATATATGCACTGATCGACCTCGCTGCGTCTTAAGCCCATATTTATCAGAACATGGTTGAGCTTCTCATTCCACACTCTACTGGATTGTTTGAGTCCATACAGAGATTTACGCAACTTACATACTCGATTAGAACCATCTTCAAAACAGTTTGGCTGAGTCATATAAATGTCTTCTTTTAACTCACCATTTAAAAACGCTGTTACAGCATCCATCTGATGCACAAGAAGATCATGTCTTGCCGCTAATGCTAATAGATACCGGATTGATGTGTATCTCACTACAGGTGCAAAGGTCTCTGTGTAGTCGATTCCTTTCTGCTGACAAAAACCTTTTACGACCAACCTTGCCTTTCGTCGAATGGGTTTACCTTCATTATCAAACTTTGTTTTGAAAACCCATTTTGAATTAATCGCCCTCTTACCAGGCGGAAGCTCAGTTAAGGTCCAGGTTTCATTCAAAATCAATGAGTCAAACTCTTCTTTCATCGCGTTTCTCCACAGCTTAGCATCACAACTAGAAAAAGCTTCTTTGGGACTTCTAGGATCACAGATTTGATCTGTTGCTATATAATTGTAGCTCGGCTTTGGAATACTCTTAATTCGTTCAGAACGCCGCATCATGTCTTCATCGTTAGAAAGAGTTACATCCTCGTCCGGAATGAATGTTTGGTCATCAGCATCATCATAGTCTGAATGGTCGCTTCTTATAACTTCATCATTATTTGTAGGTTCATGGTGTTCGGGTTTCAAATCAGACGTTGACAATTCTCTTAACTCTTCTTCCCCAGAATTGACAATGTCGTTATCTTCATCGTCTGATATCATTACTATTGGTGTATGAAGGTTATTAAAATTATTGTCAATCGAAATTACCTTCCCATCAGATTCCATGAATATGACATCACGACTCGTTACTATTTTTTTTGTTAATGGATTGAATAACCGGTATGCTTTCGACTCTGTGCTGTACCCAAGTAGAATGCACTCTACTGATTTTGCTTCTAATTTTGACCGCTTTTCTTTAGGAACATGCGCCATGGCTTTGCAACCAAAAATACGAAGGTGACTCAAATTAGGCTTTCGCCCTGACCAAATTTCTTCAGGTGAACGATCATTATTTCTACAAGGTACCATATTTACCAAAATGGCAGCAGTTGTGGCTGCTTCTGCCCAAAACTTGTTGTCCAAACCGGAATCCAAAAGCATACAACGCACTCTTTCAATAATGGTGCGGTTGAGACGTTCCGCAACGCCATTTTGCTCAGGCGTATAGATGACAGTTTTTTGGTGTAAGATACCATTATTTTCCAAAAAACGTTGGAAAGTAGTTCCAGTGTACTCAGTGCCGTTGTCAGTTCGGAGCACTTTTATTTTCCTAGAACATTGGTTTTCAGCAAAGTTCTTAAACTTCACAAACTCGCTAAACACTTCAGACTTGTGCTTAATGGCCCTCACAAACACTTTGCGGCTAAAGTCATCGACGAATGTCACCAAAAATCTCGCTCCAGAAAATGATCTTTGATTTAAAGGACCCATGACGTCAGAGTGCACAAGATCAAGAAGACTTTTTGCACGAGTTCCAGTATCTTTAAAAGGTGCACGTGTTTGTTTGCCTTTTATACAAATAATGCATTTGTCATTATTCCCCGCAGAGATATTGACACCCGATGAAGAATTTTTAACCTTGGTTAGGTTGCTAGCACAAATGTGACCTAACCTTCGATGCCATAAATCATATGTACTTGCCGCTGACAATGCCTGTTCGTTATGCGTTGCAATTTTCATTGGTTCACAATCTAAACGATACAAATCATTGATAGCGACTGCTGTTGCTATTAAATTACTTTCATCATCGTAGATCTGACAAGAATCATGTTCAAATACAACTTTGTTACCATTTTTAGTCATCTGTCGAACTGAAAGAAGGTTTGCACAAAGTTCAGGCAAGTAATCAACATTTTGTAACACTGCATTGAATTTTTTATTTTTCATAACTAATTTTACATCACCAGAGCATTTCACAGACATTTTGTGACTATTTGCCACAATGACTTCTTTGTTGGTGAGCGGCTGTTTTTTATTGAACAGCAAACTTTCTTGATTCGTCATATGAGTCGTAGCTCCTGAGTCTACAAACCAGTTTGAAGAACTTTTGTTGTTGGCAAAGAAAGAAGCATATAATAATTTATTCCGCCTATTCTTGTCGTTGCTGATGCTTGTCTTCTTGTTTTTGTTTGGGCAAGATTTGCTAAAATGCCCAACCTGCTTGCAAGTATGGCAACGATATCTAGCTGACGACGATTTTTTTTTTGTGTAAAGAACACTATCAATGCTCTTACTATCAAATTTTACGTCTTGAAGTAGTAAGTTTTTCACAATATCCACGGTAAGCTTCGTTTTGGAATTTTCCACTGCCAAAACCAGTGCCCGAAAGTCATCAGGCAGCCCCGCAAGCATTAGAGATGCTGTTAGTTCGTCGTCAATATTCAAGCCGGCGTTTTGAACTTTCAGTGACGTAAGAACCATCGTATTGATATACTCCTGCATTGACTCGCAGTCATGTAACTTAAGTTGTACCAATTGCTTTAACAATTCAACTTTTCTTGTTAGACCACTATCATCATAGGCTGAAACCAGAGCATTCCAAGCAGCTTTTGCTTCAGTACATGTTGCGATATGTCCAAAATTACTTGGCTCAATCATTAAAGTAATTTCTGCTAATGCACGTTCATTTGATTCCAATTCTTTGTCTTTCCGATCTGCCGATAGTCCTGTTTCGATTATCTTCCAGCAGTTCTTAATAACCAGGTATGACTTGGCATGTCGCTTCCATATATCGAAGTTCTCACGACCACGCAGCTTCTCGAATGGAAATGTGATCGTCGATGTAGCCATTTTACCTATTAGATTAAATCAACAAATTTCTAAGGAATCGTATGTGATAGTTACTAAAAAGGATACTTGTTTTAAAGAGCAAATTTTAAACTTTTTATTTGCATATTTATTTAATTGAAATGAAAGATTTAAACTTGTTTAATAGTGACTTTAAAGGGCCATAACCTATTAGAACAAAGTGCAGCGGAGTAGAGTTTTAACAAGAATGAATTTTATTTGACAAGTAAGAATATGAGTTGACATTTATGAATGTATTCAGTACTTAAATATTATGGATGTGTTCAACACTTGTTTTTCATTTTCAACAAGTACAAAGTGTTTTTTTGCTGAAAAAAATGTTTTCATTAAATTTTTCCAATTTTAAAGAGAAAAAAAAATCTGAAAGTGAGGTTAGATACGAAAAATTAAAACATTTATTAAATAAAACGAGGGGCTAACTCACACATAATAATTTGAAATATAATCTATTTAGACGCCCCCCCAACCTGTAAAAAAGTTTCAACCTCCAAGTCCCGTACCGGAGAAGGAAAGAAGAGCCAAAAATTTACCGGTTGATAGGCAATTTTGTCGACTTTGCAACAAAACCTTTACTTTGGAAGAAACAGTTATTCTCAATTTTGCATTTTGATCACATTCTCTATACAGTAGTATTGCGATTTTCTTCCTTTTTTGCTTCTACATAAAGTACTTACAGCTAAAAAGTGAATTAATGAAGTAGTCAAAAGTAGATTTGTTCCGGGAAAAATATTTTTTGCCGACTGTCATTCTTCTTCTTCTTCTTGTTCATTTCCGGCGTTACGAGTAGTGATCTTGAAGCGATCACAACTCTCCCACTTTTCCGCTTCACACTAGTGATCCGCCTGTGGGGTACGCCGCGTTGACCTCAGAAAGCGTCGGCAAGCCTCCCGGTTTTGGATTGTTCCATGTCTGAGGCCAACCAAATGCTGCTGTTTTTGCATTTGCTTGTACCAGGTGTGTTTTGGCCTGCCTTTTCTTTTACGCGAATTTGTTGAAACGTTGTACGATATTGCCTTTTGGGCGGGGTTCTGCGGATCTCTCCTTTCAACATGACAATACCAACTGAGCCGGTCGTGCTGAATTTCGTCCAAGATGGTACTTTTGACATGAAGGCTTCCATGGATCTTAGTACTTCTAATTCGATCAAGCTTTGTTATTCCTGCTGTCATCCGAAGCATCTTCATTTCGGCTGCCGTCAATTTGCTCTCATACTTTTTGTACATTGTCCAACATTGTGAACCGTATGCCAGAGCTGGACGGACAACTGCTGTGTAGAGTCTTCCCTTCAGCTTAGGGGGCATTTTTCGATCACAGAAGATAGCGGAGTTTTCTCGCCACTTCATCCACCCAACGCTTACTCGATGATTGATGTCGTCATCACAAGATGCTTCACTATTAATCATAGATCCCAGATATTTAAACTTTTCACACTTGGGAAGCACATTTCCATTCAAATAAATGTCTGGAATAGGCTTGTCTGGATCAGAAAAAGGGCAGCACAGGTATTCAGTCTTTTTAGCGCTAATGCGGTACCCATTTCCTTCCAGAACATCACTCCAAACGTCAAGTGCTCGTTACAGGGATGTAGGATTCTCGCTTATGATGGCTCCATCGTCAGCAAAGAATAATTGTTGTACTTTATTGTCCGTTACTTTTCCTTCGAGCAAATAATCCAGAACAGCAATAAAGAGCAGTGGACTCAAGACACTTCCCTGATGAACACCTACTGTTATTTGGAATTCTTCGGTGACTCCAGCTGGGCATCTCACTTTTGCAACTGCTCCCTCGTACATGTCCATAATTATTCGCACATAGGCTTCAGGAACTCCGTGTCTGAGGGCCACCCATATCAGATCTCGTGGTTGTCGATCGAATGCCTTTTCGAAGTCAACCAACACAATATGCAAATCCTCTAAGGCATCTCGGTGTTTTTCCATAATGATCCTTATACTTTGGATTGCGTCTGTAGTTGACTTACCCGCGACAAACCCGCATTGGTCATCAGACAGCCTTATTATTTTCCGCAGTCGGCTATCCAAAACCCGCTCAACGATCTTCATAGTGTGGGACATCAACTTGATCGAACGATAGTTGTCACAGCATCTGGTATCTCCCTTTCCCTTGTACATTGGAAGAAGAAAACTTTCCCTCCATTAATTAGGCAAACTGTCACCTTTTATAAGTTTGGAGATGAGAATCGTGAGCCATCTCAACCCGATGTCTCTCATATTTTTCCAAAACCCATATGGTACCTCGTCTGGCCCAATCGCTTTGCCTTTTTTGGAGTTCTTAACTGCCTCCCTAACTTCCTCGACTGTGACGTCGGATACTTCCGTAAAGTTAGGTGCAGCTGTTGGAAAGTGGCGCCGAGGAAACTGTTCATTCAAAAGATCATCACAATACTGTCGCCACCTGTGAAGAATTTTGTCGTCATCCACAAGTAGCATTCCTTGAGCATCATTGATGAACTTCGGCGAACGAATCTCCTGAGCATTTTTCCTTCTCTGAGCGGCTATTTTGAAAATAGTTGCTCCCTTATTCAAGTTGCTTTGTCTTAGCCGACTGTCATTGCTGACATTTATTTAAAACTGTAATTGAAGAAACCTAATTTTTATCATAATTTTTTTAGTTGCAAAGTTTGGTTAGTTTCTTCAGTCGTTCGATGTCATTTGAAGTGATCGTATCAAATTGGAAAAAAAATTAGCTTATCTGCTAAAATAAAAATCGTTGCTTGTAGCAATAGTGAATTCAATGAGTCTGACGAAAACATCGAAGAAGAAATAACTGTTGGAAAAGAAGGTAATAAGAAAAAAAAAAACTAATACAAGATGGCATTAAGTTTCGTTCGGCTGCAAAAAAAAAATATTTTAAAACAAATCCTGGTTTAAACAAAAAGTGTGGTAATTTTCAGATGATCGAAATGATGTCATTGATGAACATTATTGGGTAGACCAAAGGCGAAAGACTTAATTACTAACATGCATAAACCCAACCCATTAACCTGAGTAATATATCGTATGATTACTTTATTCTTTACAAAAATAACCATATTATAATTTGTCAACATTTTAAAGCGTTAACTATTCGATTTTCCCAAATCAAACAAGCAGTTAACGCAAGTAAAACAAGTAAAAGGAGAAAAGCGAAGCGGAAAAGAAGACAAATTTTACAAAAATAAAGTTAAAATTTTAAAATCTTATATTGAAAAACTTCCTGCAGTGCCCTCTCATTACTTCCGTACTAAGAGCCAAAAATTATACCTTCCACACGAATTTTCCAATGTTTCAACGTGTGTAGATTGTATACTTTACTAAACATGTGCAAGAGAAGAATATAAGTGCTTCAATTTAATCATTATTAGTGTTCCACGATGTGTTTGCAAATGATTTTCATCTGTCTGAAAAGGACGAATGTACATTAGGTGAAAAATATAAAAACGTTGAAACAGAAGAACAAATTACTTTTGCGCAAACATATAATTACTAAAATCATATATTATTCTGAAGACTTTGAAGTGTAAGGGAGTTAGGAGACGAAGTTTTTCGGCAGATTATTTAAGGAACCTCAAACAATGCTATACGCAAAATCTTTAATTTTTTAAAGCTAAATACCTCGACTTGAAAGGATTGTACGAAAAAAAGAACAACTTCTAATCGCTGCCATCATGGAACAAACAAGGTCTTATTCTGCTTTCTATTGTTTTTCTCTAATTTTATTCAGTGTTGTTCTCTTTGAGCAAATCAAAATACAAGCAGAATGATTTTGTTTCACTTTTTTCTTTTGGCTTTCTGTGCTTTCTTTTCTTTTCCTCGAATTTTTTATTCCGATTGATAAAATCTCTGTATCGAGTGGTATGGTAGGTACCTCTTACCTATATGGCATCCGTCAATACAACCTATAATTTGGCGTATATTTGAAATACTTTCAAAACTTTTGTTGATTGTTTTTGCTTCGCCTAGTTTTGGTAAAAAAAAAAACATATTCTTTTGCTCTTTTGTTCAAAGAATTAACGAAACGATGGAAGCACTTTTGAACAGTTGAAGTTCCAACTAAAAAAATTTCAGCAACCCCTCGCATCTCACTAAACGATGCCAGTTGGTGTATTGTAAATTGTAATGGCATCTTGCTCCATGACAAATACAGTAGACGCTCGATATAGTGCAGTAATAAAAACCAGCCATTTTCACTATTTGGAGACTGTTCACTATTTCGAGCGGGAGGCTAGAAACGCTTTTCAAAGAAAAATTTGATCAAAAATGCACTGTTCAGTATGAATTATATTTATTTAATGGATAAAAACAAAAACAATTCATTATAACATACATACTTAGTTAAAATAAAATAACATAAAACAAAAACATTTTAATTAAAAAAAAAAACAAAAAAAATACTAAATGTACAATGTACATAGATTTATGCAAGCATCTTTTTTTCTAAGAATTAAATTTTTGAAAAATAGTTTGTCACTTTTGTCTTACTTTTTCTCGAATTTAGATTAATTTAGATGGCTTTTTCTTGTAAACGTTTCATGACCATAATGTCAGAAAGTCTGTATTATTATGTTCCGCCCACTCAATTACCTTATCAAAAAGAACAACAGCATCCTTTGAAGAAACGGAACATGTTGGTACTATCTAAGTTATCCCAAGCCGATCGTAAATTGAACACCGCATCCTTGATCTTAATTTCTTTTGCCGCTTCGCAAATATTTTCTAAAGCAAAACATATAAGAAAAGTCAAAGTTTTGTATATTTCATGCATCTTTGTTATCATTTTACTACCTACCTTTTTCAGCTGCAATAATTGACAACAAGTTTTGTCAGTCTGATTACGTTTTGGTCCATCGGTTGAATGAGTGGAGTAACATTTGGTGGCAAATAGATGACTGTTATGCTGCCATCTGATGTCTGAAGCTGATTTTCCGGAGGGTGACTAGGAGCGTTATCCAAAATAAGTAGCGCTTTAAGTGGCAAATCATTATTTCTAAGAAAGTTTCGCACTTCTGGAACAAATAAATTATGGAACCAGTCTTTAAAGATAACTGCTGTCATCCAAGCTGATTTGGAGCGTCGGTAATGAAAAGGCAAGAACACATTTCTAAACTAACGAGGATTTTTGGCTTTTTCAATCATATTTACTTTATGACGACCTGAAGCATTGGTGCAAGCCAAGAAAGTTATCCTTTGTTTTTCGGCTTTTCTCGCTGGAGCAGTCTTCTCAGCCGATAAAACGTATGTTTTTCCAGGGAGAAGCTTCCAATATAAGCCTGACTCATCAGCGTTATATATTTGATCTGGCTTGAGATCCATATTCTTTATTTTTTCTTGAAGAACTCGTTCAAAAGGGCAGACCAGTTCTGGTTGAGAAGATAGCTTCTCTCCGGATATTTTCAGATATCGAACTCCATACCTTTTTTTAAATTTTTGTATTCTGATTTTACAACGCACTAAAATTAAGTCGCTATCCACAGCAAATCCAAACAAGAATGAGAATATTACACACACTTCAGCATTTGGTCGATTTTTGTTCACAATTACAATGTTGTGCAAAAGTAATCACACAGCAAGAACTTGTGTTCTACTAAATCAAGTGACTACTTTCTTTTGTGATCCAGTGTGAGATATACACGAAAGAACGGTAAAATTTGTTCAAAAGTAGTCGACATGCTGTAGAGGCACTGCAGCTGCAATATTCTTGTTCAAACCTGAGTAAAAATATGTGTTCACTATATCGAGATTTTTAATGTTCACTATTTAGAGTATAGTGCATGTAAAATTTTGGGTGTTCACTATACTAGATAGTTCACTCTTCCGAGATTCACTATATCAAGCGTCTACTCTAATGGCTGTCTCGAAGTAAACTCAATCTCAGACGGAGCCAGCTCATCCTCCACTAAGGAACAAACGTACTGAAATGTTTCTTTTTTCATCCGAAACGAAGAGTATCATTTGCTGTCGTCATACGTCTGCCACATCTTTTCAAAACATCTCTTATTGGCTATAGGGTTCTCCCATATTCTTCCAAAAGGAACTCTACACATTTGTAAGGAAGTCATCAAACAAGGTATACAAAGCTGAAGAACTACTTTTTTCTTTTGCCAATAGTGCATTGAGTACAGACGATCTTTTTTTTCGTTTTCTAATTTGTTTTCTTTTATTATAGACTATTAAATCACTGAAATATTTTTTTAAACAACCTTACGCTCGCACATACTCACTTCAGATTAATTTATTTTTAAAATTTTTGACAGCTGACTTTTGACAGTGGGGCTATTTAAATGAGGGCATAAGGGTATGTTAATGCCCATACAGAATCGAAATGACTTGCCGGTACGGTGCATCGACACTGCCGTGTAATTTAGGTATATGACGTGGTTATCGTTGTTTTCGCATTTCGTAATGCGTATTGTGGGCCCAGTACACTTTCAAATTAGTTCGGATTCCTTATAGGTTCATTCGGAATCCTGAACAGATCTATATTTCTAATAAAAAGTGACGAACTAAGTAAGTTTCGTCTACAATAACAAATTATGTATTCTTTTAATTCTGAATAATAAACGAAAATGTAAACAATACTCCATTACTAATTGCTTTTTACGCTTCTGAAATGTTTAACGTATAGTAAAATCAACTACTTAATAAATTTGTTTGCCTATGCAAATCAAAACCGTCACATTTGAAATTTCTTGTTAGAAATCCGTTCAATGTAAGACTGATAAGTATTTCAGTTAATCTTAAAAACAGTAAACAGAGTTGTTAATAACACCCGCAAGGTTTTCCAAATAGTTCACTGCACAATTGCGATTCTACTCTAGGTTTTAGCGAATGTTTTGTATTTGATTAAGGCTCTACTTGTATTGTTTTAATTTATTATAGTTTCAATTGTATATTCGAACGTAATTAATTTACGCGTTTTGTGAATACTTGGAATAGGTTGAGGATAGATATTCACAGTTTAAACAGATGTACCTGAAGTTATGCAAAGACTACATAAGAAAAACATGTCTGCTTTTCTATTGTTAAAAACAAGTCATAGTCATTCCTTTATTCTATCAGCAGTGAAAAGGAGAATACAGAATGACATAAGAAATCTTATTTGATCAGTGTTTATTTTATTTTACAGTAAAAAATATAAATGAATCTCCAAGCTTTTACAACTACGCGGCTGTTCGGGATTTACTATTGACAAACGCTGAAATGAATTAAGTCATCAGATTATAGAAAAAAACATTGAACTTTCATAACTCGACACCGAAGAAAAAAAAACTGTTCCAAATATTTTACCATAAGTACTAGTTTGCGCAGAAAATAAAGAAGTAGTTAGAAAAAATTGTTTTCCAAAAAATAAATACCGTGGCACAAAAATGGTGGAGTCCAAGTCCAAAATTTTCCTAAAAAATACGCATATGTCAATTTTTTTGATTTTTTTTTTTCAAACAAAACTAATATTTGCTATAAATAAGTAAGGAAAGGAAGTAATTGTTAAGTCAATCAATGCAACTTTTATTGAATCAAAACACTTAATCCATTACTGAAAAAAAAAGCAATACATTTACGGTGCCGTGAAATAAGGTCAAAGGCAATAAGGCTGAATCGGCCTCATTACTTTTTTTTTGGGAAATAAGGCCGTAAACAACAAGAAATTTTTTTTTTTTTACCTTATTTCGCATTAAAATGGTAATAATGTCGAAAAGAGAAAACAAAAATATTTGACAAAAATAAGAACGCCAAAAGTTGAGAAATAAAGTCGAAATCCGTTGACTAATAAAATCGAATTTAATTTCTATTGGATAAAGAAGAAAAAAATTATTGGCAATGTTTATTGGAACTATCACATAGGAATATCCTGTTATATAACAATTAACCGAACAAAAAGCTCTTTGGAAGGATTCAGTAGCATTTTGTCCTCGAAGCTGACAAAAAGGTGGAGTTTTTTCAAGTTTCTAGCAAGAGTATTGATTTCATCAAATTGTTGGACGGTTTGGAGATTAAGATAGATAGACCGTTTGACTTTCTTCTTCTTCTTTTTCATTTTCGGCGTTACGAGTAGTGATCTTGAAGCGATCACAACTCTCCCACTTTTCTGCTTCACACTAGTGATCCGCCTGTGGGGTACGCCGCGTTGACCTCAGAAATCGTCGGCAAGCCTCCCGGTTTTGGATTGTTCCATGTCTGGGGCCAACCAAATGCTGCTGTTTTTGCATTTGCTTGTACCAGGAGTGTTTTGGCCTGCCTTCTTTTTCGTCGCGAATTTGTTGAAACGTTGTACGATATTGCCTTTTTGACGGGGTTCTGCGGATCTCTCCTTTGAACATGACAATACCAACTGAGCCGGTTGTGCTGAATTTTGTCCAAGATGGTACTTTTGACATGAAGGCTTCCACGGATCTTAGTACTTCTAATTCGATCAAGCTTTGTTACTCCTGCTGTCATCCGAAGCATCTTCATTTCGGCTGCCGTCAATTTGCTCTCATAATTTTTGTACATTGTCGAACATTGTGAACCGTATGTCAGAGCTGGACGGACAACTGCTGTGTAGAGTCTTCCCCTCAGCTTAGGGGGCATTTTTCGATCACAGAAGATAGCGGAGTTTTCTCGCCACTTCATCCACCCTACGCTTACTCGATGATTGATGTCGTCATCACAAGTTGCTTCACTATTGATCATAGATCCCAGATATTTTAACTTTTCACACTTGGGAAGCACATTTCCATTCAAATAAATGTCTGGAATAGGCTTGTCTGGATCAGAAAGAGGGCAGCACAGGTATTCAGTCTTTTTAGCGCTAATACGGTACCCATTTCCTTCCAGAACATCAATCCAAACGTCAAGTGCTCGTTGCAGGGATGTAGGATCCTCGCTTATGATGGCTCCATCGTCAGCAAAGAATAATTGTTGTACTTTATTGTCCGTTACTTTTCCTTCGAGCAAATAATCCAGAACAGCAATAAAGAACAGTGGACTCAAGACACTTCCCTGATGTACACCTACTGTTATTTGGAATTCTTCGGTGACTCCAGCTGGGCATCTCACTTTTGTAACTGCTCCCTCGTACATGTCCATAATTATTCGCACATAGGCTTCAGAAACTCTTCGGTGTCTGAGGGCCACCCAAATCAGATCTCGTGGTTGTCGATCGAATGCTTTTTCGAAGTCAACCAACACAATATGCAAATCCTCTAAGGCATCTCGGTGTTTTTCCATAATGATCCTTATACTTTGGATTGCGTCTGTAGTTGACTTACCCGCGACAAACCCGCATTGGTCATCAGACAGCCTTATTATTTTCCGCAGTCGGCTATCCAAAACCCGCTCAATGATCTTCATAGTGTGGGACATCAACTTGATCGAACGATAGTTGTCACAGCATCTGGTATCTCCCTTTCCCTTGTACATTGGAAGAAGAAAACTTTCCCTCCATTGATTAGGCAAACTGTCACCTCTTATAAGTTTGGAGATGAGAATCGTGAGCCATCTCAGCCCGATATCTCCCATATTTTTCCAAAACTCATATGGTACCTCGTCTGGCCCAATCGCTTTGCCTTTTTTGGAGTTCTTAACTGCCTCCCTAACTTCTTCGACTGTAACGTCGGATACTTCCGTAAAGTTAGGTGCAGCTGTTGGAAAGTGGTGCCGAGGAAACTGTTCATTCAAAAGATCATCACAATACTGTCGCCACCTGTGAAGAATTTTGTCGTCATCCACAAGTAGCATTCCTTGAGCATCATTGATGAACTTCGGCGAACGAATCTCCTGCGCATTTCTCCTTCTCTGAGCGGCTATTTTTAAAATGGTTGCTCCCTTATTCAAGTTGCTTTGTCTTAGCTCTTGGATTGCCTGATTTGCTTCAGCAGCTGGGGCAGAAATCTCTTCCAGCTCTCGATACAGGCCCTCTACTTTTTGCTTGAAGTTGGGCGCACTTTTTCTTCGCTTCTTTTCTGCAGCTCTTGTATTCCATTTTGAAACGCGCTTTTTCATTTGTATTTCTTGAGGGGCACTTCGACCAAGCTTGGAAAGCTGCTTTCTTCTTTCTAATCACTGCTTTAGCTTCATCATCCCACCACCAGGTTTCTTTAGCTTGTTGGTGGTGTCCTATTGAGACTCCTAACAGTGATTTGGCTCTCTCTAAGCAGGTTCGTTGTAGGCGATCCCACATATTTTGTGTCGTGATTGCATTAGAAACTGCGTCGATGGTATTTCACAGCTGACTTTGCATATACGAAATGAATTGCTGTCCTTTGGTTTTCTCCAGATTGTACCACTTGATTCTCCTAGGAGCCTTTGTTTGTTTGACTTCCTTCACCGCATCCGTAAAAAATTCTGTTAAAAGAAGACGGTGTTGTTGAGCTGCAGCTTCTCCTAGTATCACTTTGCAGTCTTTCACCCGAGATTTCATGTAATTGGTTACCAAATGGTAATCAATCTGGGCTTCATTTCCTCCACTGCTGTAAGTGATAAGGTGTCGGTCTTGTTTGATGAACATGGAATTTAGTACGATTAGACCGTATGACTTGCACATATTTAGAATATCTTCACCAGGAGTGTTCCTGGTGCCGAATCACAAACCTCCATGGCAGTCTTCATAATCCTCGTTTGTCTTCCCGACATGTCCATTCAAATCTCCTCCAACAAACAAATACTCTTCTTTTGGGATGTTCTTAAGTAGGTTATGAAAATCAAGCCAGAATGCATCTTTTTCCTCCTGCTCACACCCTATTTTGGGAGCATATGCACTGATTATATTCCAGACCTTTCCTTCCATCACCAATTTAAGAGACATCAAACGGTCACTGGACTTCAAAATGGTCAACACGCTGTTACATAAACTTTGGTCAAGGATGATACCGACTCCGTTCCTACCTTGTTCCGTTCCATAGTAGAACATCTTGTAAGCCTTGGTCTTTGCATCTAAGAAACGGGCTTTGTTTGCTGTGTTTCGCCATTTCGTTTCCTGAGCACACAAGATGTCCACTCGCCTCCTTCTCATCATCTCTTCGAGTTCGAGACTTCTACCAGTTATACTTCCAACGTTCCAACTCGCGACTCTAAATTTTCGTCCAACTCGTCGCATTACTTTGCAAGCCCCCGGAATCCGTATAGCTCTGACCCGAACATTGCTGCTCGGTCCAAGATCAGCTCCATGCATAGCAATGGAACTGCCTGGCGGGGTAGTGCTTCTTATGTTCGCAAGTACTTCCATAATGCTCAAAATTTTTCAAAAATTTTCCTTTCATCCTTTTCGATACATGCCTGCTCCGTTTAATGAGTTTGATTTCCCTTTTACTACACCGGTGATCTCCAGTCGTGTAAACCCCGGGATCTGCATGCATACTTGGGGAGAGTTTTTAGGTGGTATGTGTGTCGCTGACTCACTTTGATGTTAGTCGTCTAGATATGATTGTTCCTTTAGTCGCCTTTTACGACAAGCGGGGAGGCGCTGCATTGCTATTCTAACCCGACACTGCACGGGGCAGATAGACCGTTTGACTAAAAATGATAATTTTGTAATTGAAACAAAATTGAATTAATTATTTTGGCTTCGCATTGTTTTGTTTTTTCTTTTTTTAAGTTTTTTTTTGTATTTTGAAAATGTTTATGTTGTTATGAAAGTTTGTCAACTTACTTAATGAATTCATTAAAATGATACCCACAGTTATCGGAAAATTTTTGTTTTTCATTTCAAGACATATGCAGGTGCATGCATATAATATGTAGAAAATTTCTGCGGAAAGTGCTGCGCCTCGTTGACTACGCGCCGATCCCACGCCGACCCCGTGCTGACTCCGCGCCGGCCGCGAGCGGACCCCTCACGGACGAAAAGTTCAACTCCTTAAATCCAATGTTCCACAGAACATTTCTGTTTCTACCAAAAGTAAAAGGTTTTATAAACAATGATCGCAATATATTAAACAAAGAAATAAAGTCGAATTCAACTGAGAAATAAAGTCGAACGCTATTTTCGACAATTTCAGTACCACAATGATTTTCGACCTTATTTCCCAATATTGGTAATAAGCTCGAAAATTCAATTGGACCTTATTGTTTTCGACCTAATTTCGCAGCACCTAGATTTTCATCTACAAAGTAGGGAAATATAATTTCATAAATAAATTGGGCAAGAATTTGTTATTTGCCTACAAAATGGGCCAGTTCCGAAAATAATTGGAGACCATAGCGCTTCATCCGGTTTCTCATGGAGAGATATCACATTTTCGACCAACATTTTGCTCTTTTACTGAGATTTAATTTTTTAAAATAAAATTTTCGAGGTCTTTGGCTGAGATTTATCATTTATTTAAAAATATATTTCTCTTTGGTTGACTTTACACACATAAAATAAATGGAATTGGTTGACCTAAAACCTTTATGATAAGAAATAGATCATAACAGCCCTATAAATAAAAAAGCTTATTCCACTCTTACAGCCTTATTTATTAGATTTCACTAATACTCTAAAATGGATACTAAACCAAACAAAACAAAAGATATTAGTTTTCATTTATACATTTATTTATCTCGCACTATAGGCGTTAAAAAATCATTCACAAAACTAAAAATTTTCCACTTTTCCTCCAAAAATTTAGGCCGTGTCCGAATTGGGTTAAAATGTGGGTTAAAACTTGACGTCTGGTTAAATTTCGACACTAGCGTGGTGAATAAAATGGGTTAAAAATTATCCAGCTCCAGACCAGGTTAAATTTTGACACAAGTGGTTAAATTTTGACGTTTCTCAAGAAAGAAACTAGTGAGCAGCTAGTGAGAGCTAGTGTTCGCAGACTTCATTAACAAGCAATACACAATAGGATTTGTTCCTAATGATGAAGGGATATAATTGATGCAAAACCTACAAAAAAAATGAATTTAAAATTATTCTATTTCATTTGAGCCAAATTTGTATTTTAATACATTTCAAGCTGGATTTTGTCTTAAATATTTATGTTTTGGAATAACGATACACAAAAAAGGATAGGGAAATTTCTTAAAACTAGGGGGAATTTTTACTAAATATCCCATTTTACCCATTTAATTTTAACCCAGTTCGGACAGCAAAAATTAAAAATTGATCCCATTTTAACCAGACGTCAAAATTTAACCAGTGGTAGAAGATTTTAACCCAATTCGGACACGGCCTTAGCGAGTATTTTTCTTACTCTTTTATCTTCAAAATGACATTTAGACTTTAATACGACCTCACACCGGCTTTAATACTCCTATGAACCAGTATTAGCTTAATCCGCCTCTAATACTGGTGTATTTTTCTTATAAATAAGGTTTGCAGTATTAGAGGGGTATTAAATTCGTAGTAACTTTAATCCGCCGATAACACGAGTTTATAAATAAGACTGTTATTCTGCATAATTGTTAAGCCATAGAAAAATAGGGTAAAATTTCCTATTAATAAAAACAAATTGTTCCCGGTATAGTAAAGTGACGTTTACCATAAATTCCTAATTGGGAAATTTATTTTGCTGTCAAAACAAGCAACTTGGCTTTGATTCATTTGTTTTGTTTGGTTCTGCGGTTCTTGTTTTGCGCCTTAAAAAATAATATTTTTAATTTTAGTATAAATATTTGCAGCTACTAATAACTGCTAATAATAAAATGGAAAACTCAATGATAAAACGAAAAAGAAGTGAGAACTGGAGCACAAACGACAAAGTAAGTTTTTTAATTTTTCTAACACAAGGCATTCGTAGTTAAAAGTATCTAGGAATATTTTCCATTTTGAGTTATGTGTTTGTATTTGTACCGAGAAAATATTTGTTCACTTCAGTTGTTGCTTATTTTGAAATTATTCTTTGAAGATATTTTTCCGTGGTTCAAATCCTAACAGAACACAAAAATGTTTTTCCACGGGTAAAGTTTTTTGGAATTGGCAAGTCCTGCGGTAGTAAATTTATTGGTTTGAAAAATGCTTTCTAGGTTAGCCGCTCGGAACCGGCAGAAAAAAGTTTTCCTCTATTCCCTCACAAGGCACGTAAGAAAACCAAAAATGTACGAGTTGCAATCAATGGATATTTTGCAAATGAAATGTTGACTTTAATGTCTTGTTCACCACGTAAAGTACTAAATGCAGAAGTACTAAATGCAGAAGGAAAAAAAGTTTTAGATTTTTGCAACGATTTTGGCTTGAGTATTTTAAATGGAACTATGGAAGGAGACAAAAATGGTGAATTCACTTTCATTGGTAAACAGGGCTGCTCAACAATAGATCTTTGTCTTATCAGTGGAAACTGGCTTTCTATTGTGAAAGATTTTAAGGTGGAAAACATTGCCTATTCGGATCATCTTCCAATTAAAGTCCAAATTGAAATTGACAGTATCCAAGGCAGTAACACAAATCATAAAACATTAGATGTGCAAAAATTGAAATGGGTGCCTCGCTGCAAAGGCAACTATACATCAAATTTAAATAACTTGTTGGAAGGAAAGATATGCTGTAGTAAAATCAACTATCTACCCTTAATAGAACTTGAAACAATAATTAAAGAAGCAGCTGAGGTGATGCAGAAAAACAAAAAATTGCAACGAAAAGAGGATTGGTACGACTACGAATGTGAAAAACTAAGAAAACAATCACTGAGTTTGTTAAACTCACTAAGGAAAGTCAATTTAGTCTCAACACGGACAAAATATGTGGAAAAAACTAAGCAATACAAGCGATTATGCCATGAAAAAAGAAAAATTCATCAAGAAAACTTAGCAAAAAAATTAAGCCAAAGCAAGGACTCTGCAGAATTTTGGAAAATAACAAAGAAAACCAATGGAAAAGAAGCAGCTCCGAAATCATCAGAGATAGAAATTTCAGTTTTAAGAGAACACTTTGCGTCGTTACTGAACTCACAAAATGATCAGCATTTTTGGAGCTATGCAAAACCTGTAATTGTCGATAACATTTTAGACGAAGAAATCACAATGTCAGAAGTAGAAAAAATTCTGGACACACTTAAGGATGGCAAAATGGCTGGCTCTAACGGTATACCTACGGAATTTTTCAAATATTCTTCGACGTTACTGAAAGAAAAGCTTACTCAAGCACTTAATGTTATTTTTGATTTCGCTGTTTATCCGGATCACTTTGAAGAAGCTCTCATTTGGCCAATTCACAAAAAAGGTAACCCAAGTGACCCCAAAAACTATAGAGGAATCTCTTTTTTAAACGCAAGTTTGAAAATATATACAACGCTCCTTAATAATAGGCTTAATAATTGGGTAAATGTAAATAATAAACTGAGTGAATTCCAGTCCGGCTTTAGAAAGGGCTATTCGACAGTGGATAATATTTTTGTGCTAGGATGTTTAGCCCGTTCGAAGCTAAACGAAAACAAAAAACTATATGCTTTTTTCGTGGATTTTAAAGCTGCCTTTGATAAAGTGGACAGAAGAGCACTTTTTTATAAACTTTATAATCTTGGTATTTCCACTAAATTCGGTAGAGCTTTGGAAAAAATGTATCAACGAACAATTGGACGCATATTAAATGGAGCTGAAACATCGAAAGATATTACAATAAATTGCGGAGTTCGACAGGGATGTACTCTTAGTCCGTTGTTATTTGCCCTTTGTCTGGATGACATTCAAGAATGCCTTCCTTGTGGAGTTGAATATGGAAATATAAAAATCAAAGTTATTATGTATGCAGATGATATTTTGATATTGGCAGAATCTCCTTCTTCGCTTCAACTGAATGTGAACAGACTTTTTGAGTACTGCAAAATATGGTGTTTAGAAGTAATCACTGAAAAGTCCAAAGTGATGGTATTCCAGAATGGTGCAGGAAGACTTTCTAAAGAGGAACACTGGAGATATGGTGAGGTCAAGTTAGAAGTGGTGGAAGAATACACTTACCTGGGAATAACGATTACTTATAATTTAAATATGGAAAAACATTTGGAAACTAAAGCTAACGTAGCCAGGACCACCATTTGTGCAAGTTGGAAAAAAATATTCAATAGCAAACTCGTTTCAACAAATGCGAAATTCAAAGTTTTTATTGCAACCGCTAAATTTATTCTTTTTTATGGAGCTCAAACCTGGGGTATTAGAAAATTTGAAACTGTGGAGACATTGCTGCGTTTTTTCTTGAGAAAAATCTTTTTTTTACCGATGGATACGCCAAAATACATGTATCACTTGGAAACTGGACTACCTACGCTCTTCGTTTCAACTCTAAAGTTAAATGCGGATTATTTGATCCGAATTAAAAAGATGGAAGACAGTCGATTGCCGAAACGGGTGCTTATGCATGCAGTACGTAGAAAATCGTTGTTCTACAAAGATTGGATTGACCATGCAGCTAACTGTGGATGGAGTCTAGACTTATCCGATGCAAATGCACAACAATGGAAAATGGCTCTTTATGAAATAATACAATGTTTCGACGAAAACGAGAGATATACATTCATAGAACAAGCGAGGTCATCAAGAGCAAGAATAACATATGCTAAGCTCAACTACAATTTAAATGAAAGAAACTACTTCAATGATAATAACGCAAGAAAAGTTGTGAGTTGTATTTTCAAAGTAAGGGGCGAACTCTTGAAACTCAACTATAGACCGCACAGGAACGATTTAGAAGGTATCTGCTCTCTTTGCAATATGCGTGTTGTGGAGAACGTTTACCACTTTATTGCAATATGCCCAATGCTGATGGAACTTAGGAGAGTTTTTTATGAGAAGAACTACCTGGAAGAAGAAGACTTAAAACTTATTCTAAATGGAGAAGACTGGGTTCGGCTATTCAAATTCACCACTGAAGCGATGTCTTACAGAAGCAGAATTATGTATGAAAACTTTTAAACTCAAAATAAAGCGCTTTGCTCTCAGAATCGAAAATAGAATTACCAAAAAAAATAAGTAAAAAAAAAAAAATTATTTGTTTCGTTTTAGCTAAACTAAAAGTCATTCATTAAACTATAAGCTGTAATCATAAAGCTCTTTGTAATTCCTTTTTATTGTGTACCCAAAATACACGTATTTGTTCTGTTTTAACTAAACTAAAAGTCAAAAAAAAAAAAAAAAAATATTTCGTTTTAACTAAACTAAAAGTCATTATAAAAATCAAATAAATTTTATTTAAACTAAAATATGTAAAAATACTGGATTTAAAATTAAATATTTCCACAAATTTTAGTATGTATAAACCAACAATTATTATGAATTATCAGGAAAGAAAACACTGTAATAAATCAAAAAATTAGAGAACAGTCACTCGGGCAGACGGCAGTAATGCCATGCTCTAAGTTATTCAATTTTATAAAGCGCTAATGTAAATGTAACTTTTTTTAAGGAATGAATAAAACAATCTATCTATCTATCTATCTATCTTGTACATGTTCCATCGCTGGGTGCCAAAGAATCATCAGAGGTTGCTGATCGTGCTGTGTGCACTGAACATCTCTCAATGGAAAGACTTATAGTACACACAGTCTACATACGTTCTGTTTCCCGATTGATGTCGATGTTAAAGTATGTCGAATGTGATGTGATTAGTGAACATTTTTTTTTTACAATTGATTTTGTTTTTAGTTATTCTGCAAGGAACTCCAGATTCCATTCTTAGCTGTTCTAGATAATCCTCTCCTCCTCGCTCGACACCACAAGATTTTTGTTGAGCTCAATCGACATCCAAATGTTCTCTTGGTAGATTTATGGCGGCCAACTAATAGAAAATCCATCAGCCCTAAGTGATATGGAATATACTTTCCATTTAAGTTTCGTAAACCACCACGTTATCTGACCATCCAGATATCCCTTACTTCTCTGTTGTATTGTTTCTAATCTCATTTCTTTTTCTAGACATTCCGCCACACAAACGTAAATTTGTTGGACCACCATCAAAGCAACAGAAAACTATATTTCTGGCTTAGTTTTTACCAGAGTTGCCACATGTAGTGGTGATGTGTGATGAGAAGATACCATTCCTTAACCTAACCCAAGAGTTCGCCAAGCACAATACCCCTCACAGTGGTCTACATATTCGTTTCCAGTTCCACATCCGAAGAGCAGGGACGTGAAATTGGAAACGAATATGAAAAGCTGAGGGTCGAGTCGTCAGCAAAACAGTTAAGCGGATTAGAAGTTTCAAACAAGAAATCATTTATAAAAATAAGGAAGAGAGTCGGAGACAAAACGGAGCCCTGGGGCACACCGAATTTATGAATGAAATTTGAAAATTTCTTTACTATTCAAGCAATTTTCTCCTTCACCTTCCAAACAATCTTCTCCTTCACAGTCTAGAAGAATCTCCAGATTGTCATAACTGATGTTGTCACATTCTATTGCATTCTAAATATTGTAAATAATGAAAAACAAGAAAAGTATATGAGTGGAAACTGCTACCAAAAATTTAAACGATGTTTAGTGCCTGCAGAACAATTCCATCACTGTATCATATTCATTTTCATCAATTACAAATTCATTTGGCATGAGGTCTATTAGCTCTTGGTCTTCTTTGCTTGGTGATTTTGGTGGCGGACCACCCCCAGTTCTATTTCTGGTCTTCTTGTAGGCTAATTCTAGACTGATACACGGCTGCGTATGATAAGCTCATTGAATTATAACCTTAACAGCATTGCTACATAAGGGCTTTAAAACCGAGTGAATTCACTTCTTTGAAAACTCAATACTGTCTCTTGTCCTTGAAGCTTAACATTCCCCCATTGCCATTATCCATGAATGGTACCTGCATCCAAGAAACCGAAAAGTTGTCGGTACTTGGTTTGGTGTTCGTTGGTTCGTTGGAATGACCACATATTTGAACTCGCCAAAAACCCTGCTATATGCTTAGGTTTATTGAGACGATGCATGAAGTTCTTCACCTCTTCTGACGGCTACAATTTATAAGTTCTTCATTAGCCCAAAACTAAAGAATAACTCCCATATCTGGTCATGTGCTTCTTAAACATCTCTGCGCCTACTTGATAGGGTACAAAACAGAGCGTTCAAATTGATAAGTGATAGTTCAATTGTAGAATCGATTGATTCTCTTGAACATCGTCGAAACGTTACCGGTCTCTGTCTCTTTTATCGCTTTTTCTACAAACAGTGCTCAAGTGAAATAGCCAGTTGCATTCCTCTCCTGAAAAAGTTTGGCTGCAACACCCGCCTCGCTAGGAATGCTCATCAGTTTTACCTTGAGCCAAACTTCGGGCGTACAGTCAAGTATAGGGATTCATATTTTAGTCACACCACCCGAACGTGGAATGCTCTACCAGACCCTGTTTTTCCCCTTCATTATGATTCATAAGAATTCAAAAGCAACGTGCATCGATGTCTCCTTTCAAATCCTCTCCTGTTTTCCTAAATGCTCGCGCTGTGTTCTACAACATTATAAGGGTAGTCATAACCCCTTGATGTGCGCGTTAATTATAAAAAAAGAAATTATACTTAATAGCAGATTATTTTAAATCCCGTCTACGTCAATTTTTCAGAAAAGTTTCACGACAAATCAGTTCTGGCTGATGCCAATGCGCCTAGGAAAAAAATTAAAAGAAAAATATCAAATGTAAGATAAAAATAACTTACTCAAATAAAATATATAAATATATAAACCCTATCTATAGGATTCATACCAGAAGTAAGTTTTTGAATAGACCAGAATGCAGATGACAGAAGATCATAGTCAGAAAGTGAAAATTTTAAGACTCGAAGGAGCAATGCCGGGAGCAATAGCTGTTGAAATCGAAAGCTCAAAGGGCAATTAAGAAGCAAATATAGTAGTTGTAGTTTTGCTGTATTAATAATGTGTTTTTAAGTTTAAGTTTAATTTTTATTGAAAATTGAAATGTGATTTTGCTGTCTTTTTTTAGATTATCTTTCCTTTACTATTGTTTTTTTTTTTGTTTTCTTTTAGTTTTGTCTTTAAGTTTTAAGACAATAATTTTTTTCTTAAATGAAATGTGATCTTGTGTTAGTCTAGTTTATGTTTCGATTTTGTTTTTTAGTTTTAAGGTTGTTTATTAAACAAAATATATAATATAAAATAAAATGAAAAGAAGGTAGAAGGACCTTACATATGTTTTATTTTTTCAAATTAATAGTAAATACACAAATTCTATATGAAGTATGTAGATATACATAAACGCTGCACGTGAACTTTCTCCAGATGATAATGAATTTTCTTGATGAAATGATATTTCAGTGCTTCTCAAATTGGTTTCGAAATCTAAATCAATAAAAAAACATGAAAAAATCGTTCGTCCAACTTATGTAAAATTTAAAGATGTTACCTAGCGGATCGTTGTATTAAATTGCCAAATTGTGTAAAACGGCTAATGCCACAACCAATGTTTTTACATTTTGAAGAGAGCCTCTCATTCCTATTTGTAAAATGCTGAATCGAGATTTCCAAACTACGAAAGTTCAATTGTGTTGCGGGTTGCTATTTGGGCGATGTTGTGCCTTATTTCCGGTGAATTTGTTGGATTATTAATAGGCGTAAACAATCAATTTGTCCAGGCATATCCACCGTCACCTAGCAGCCTTCCTGGGAAATCTCCTCTGTCCAATCGTTCTTTAAGTGTACTTTCATCAAATATACGGGAATCATGGGTACTACTACGACAATGACAAACTATGTACATATATCCATTATTCCTAAGTCTGCATCACAGACTACCTAGAAATATATGCACATTTGTTAACTACAGTGAACAAACAGCCGACAGAAAAACATATTTCTATACTTCATATATATTTCTTACCTGCACATTATTATTATTATTATTATTATTATCTTTATTAGTTATAAAATAACTTAAAAATTTACAAAAAACTACTACAAGTAAACTTAATTTTTTTTTAATTTTTAAAGAAAAATCGATTACTTTATCAAATTAGGTATTGAGATTTTACATATTGAGTTACAAGTTTCTTGAAGCAATAAAAATTGGTCTCGTTTTTTATGTTAGCTGGCAAAGTATTAAACAGTTGTAATCCACGGTACATCACTGAGTTTTGTGTGCTGCTTAGGTTATATCTCTGTAGTCTAAAGTCAGATGCTGATCGAAGATTGTACGGCTGCGCTTCATGTACATACTGTAGATTTTCAGACAGATATACAGGAAAGCGATTGTATTTGACTTTAAAAATGAAAATCAGTACTTTCAAGCAAAGGCGTTGTCTTACATTTAACCACTGTAGAGCTTCTAACATAAACACTGTTCTGGTATACACATTACACTTAAGCAAAGATCGCATTGCTCTGTTTTGTAGAACTTGAAGTCTAGATTTTGTCTCTTCATTACACATAAACAAAATACATGAACAATAATCGAAATGGGGAAGAATAATTGTATTACATATCTGTGATAACTCGAGTGAAACGCACACGTTGGCTTTGGTTAACAGACTGATTTATTTCAGTTTATCTAAGTGCTATGTATGTACATTGTACATGTTGATACGCTTAATGCAAGAGAGGACAATCAACTCACCACTCACTGAGTGTTACCAGATCTCTTTAGTTAATTATTAAATAAACTAAATCATTTAGGTGCAACTCACCACAATATTCCCCCTCAGTTGATTGTCCTTTACAATTCGATTTCATAGTTCAATTCGTATTATTTTACAGTTCAATTTTCTAACATTCTAAATTTCACATTTCAATTGATTTGGTATATATATTTACATTGTACTATTCAATTGTTCTTTTTATGTATTTATTTGTTTCTTTACTTCTTAAATTATACTTTTTTACAATTGATTTCGGTGTGTTTACATTTAGCTCTTCCTTTCCTAATTCCGAATTTTTATTATTTACCAATACATCATCCTCCTCTAAATTTGCTTCGCACTCTGATAAAATATTAGGTTCAACAATAGATTTGTTTTTTATTACATTACAAAGATCATCGTTAATTGTAAGCGGAGTATAGTTTGAATAATTTTTGTCGCTAGTACCAATTATTTGATTTAAATGTCTTTTCCAAATCTTATTAGATTGAATTACTTCGACCAAATAAATTTGTCTTCCCAAAATTTTTACAATCTTAGCTTTAGTCCAAATTGTTTTATTTGCCTTGCAATAATCTTTAACCATAACTATTTCATTTATTTTAAATTTTTTTCTTGATCTAGATTTATAATTTTGTTTTTGGTTTTCTTGTTGTTTTTTAACATTTGTTTGTATTTTGCTTAAATCCATTTTCATATTTCGCTTAGGATTAAGTAAGTCTAATCTAGTTCTTAATTTTCTACCTAACATTAACTCTGCTGGCGACACACCTGTGCTTGCATGAATGGTATTTCTATAATCTAATAGAAAAGAAGTTAGAGCAGTTTGAATTTCAATTTTTTCTTCTGCTCCTAAAGATCGTTTTAACGCGTTTTTAATAGTTTTTACAAAATTTTCGGCTTGCCCGTTGGTAGCCGGATTTCCTACTGGTGTTGTTTGATGTTTTATACCATTTATTTTCAAAAAGTGCTTGAATTCGTTCGAAACAAATGCGGTGCCATTATCAGACACTAACGTTTTAGGGACACCAAAACGTGCAAATAATGGTCTTAATTTACTTATCGTTGCTCTGCTAGTTGTATTAGTGCACATATCTATACACTCTGGCCACTTGCTATGGCTGTCCACTACTACTAAAAACCATCTCTTAAAAATCGGTCCTAAGAAATCTATATGAATGCGACTCCAAGGTTCCTCAGGCCACTCCCAACAAATAAGTTTTCCTTTCGGAGGGTCCGATCTAGTTGCCAGACATTGTTCACACGATTTTGCAATAGCTTCTAAATCACTATCTAGCTTCGGCCACCAACAATAATTTCTTGCCATGGCTTTCATTTTGCTTATACCCATGTGTGTCTTATGTAGCTCTGCTAACACAGACGATTGAAGCGATACAGGGACTATTATGCGGTAGCCCCAAAACAAACACCCACCTTCAACACATAGTTCATCTCGCCTAACATAAAATGGTTTCAAAAGAACATTGACCTCACCTTGTCCCCAACCATATTCCATATTTTTTATGATTTTTGATAGTATGGCATCATTTTGCGATTCTCTTTTCACGTCCTCTATGGTTATGGGCAACTTATTAATTTCCTGTACATAGTTTATGTAACACAAGTCTTCAACTTGCACTTCCCCATCTTCTGCGTTTGGGAATCGTGAAAAATAATCGGCAACATTTGCCTCAGAACGAATGCATTCAATTTTAAATGTATACCCTGTCAAAAACAGGGCGATTCGTTGCAAGCGATTAGCTGCCATCTGTGGAATTCCTTTCTTTGGACCTAATATATGCATGAGAGGTTTGTTATCGGTCACTAATATGAATTCTCGGCCATATAAATAATGGTGAAACCGCTTAATTCCAAAAAGAATAGCTATGGCTTCCCTGTCCAATTGAGAATATCTTCTTTCAGCTTCAGTCAACTTTCGCGACGCAAACTCTATTGGCCTTTCCACACCATTCTCATAAACTTGAGCTAACACTGCGCCCAGTCCAATCGGACTTGCATCCACCGTAAGCTTGGTTACAAGCCTTGGATCAAAGTGTGCCAATTGGGATTTAGAAATTAATTCTGTTTTAATTTTGTTAATGGCCTTAGAATGCACTTCTGTCCATTCGAACCTTGCTGTCTTTTTCAATAGTTCATATAATGGTGCGCATAGTGTGGTTACATTTGGCAGAAACTTCCTATAAAAATTGATAACTCCCAGAAACGATTGCACTTCTTTTAAACAAGTGGGGTTCCCAATCTCTTGAATGGTTTTTATCTTTTCTGGGCAAGTTTTCAAACCCGATTTGTCTATAACATGACCTAAATACTTGATGGACTTAGCTAAAAACATGCATTTTTCCTTATTTAACTTAAGGCCTGCCTTTTGCAAAATACTCAAAACCTGATTTACCTTTTCGATATGTAATTTTCTATTTGGAGCTGTGATCAAAACATCATCAAGGAACACCACTACACCCTTAATACCCATCAACAAGCTATCCATAATTTTTTGAAACACCGCCGGTGCGGATGCTAAACCATAAACTAGTCGTGTATAACGATAAAGCCCTTTTGTTGTGGATATTGTTGTTAATTTTCTAGACTTGTTGTCCAGAACTAACTGCTGATATGCCATCGACATATCCAATTTAGTGAATTCCTCACCTCCATGCAATTGTGCGAATAATTCCTCGATTCGAGGCAGAGGGTATTTATCGATCAATAATTGAGGGTTGACAGTTATTTTGAAATCCCCGCAAATCCGCACTTCACCTGATTTTTTTAATATCGGAACAATTGGAGTTCCCCACTCACTGAAACTAACAGGTTCTAATACGCCTATATCAACCAGCTTGTCTATTTCATTTTCCACTTTTTCTTTCAATGCTACTGGCAATTGTCGTGGCTTGAAAAACTTAGGTGTGCAATCACTTTTTACATGCAACGCAATTAAGCTTTTGTTAAATCTACCCAATTTCCCGTCAAACAATTTGCTAAAATTTGAGGTGATTTCATGCACTTCTGGAGCAATCATTTTTTTTATGTAATTAAGATTCGCAAATTTAATGCCAAATTCATTTAAGAAATTTCGGCCTAGCAATGGTGGACCGCCATTTTCTACAACCACAATTTTTACCTTTTTACACACGTCATGGTACAACACATCCATTGTACAAACACCAACCGGTTTAATTTTAGTACCGTTGTAGTTATTAAATACTAATCTAGACTTTTGTAATGCATGCATATCAAAATTTTCGCGGTACGTTTTAAGCGAGATTGCAGAGATAGACGCTCCCGTATCAATTTCCATCGTCATAGGAATACCATTCATATGCACTTTCAATTTAATAGGCTCATTATATTCTAAACAAGAAGTTAAATTAAATAAAGATAATTCTGAATTTTCAATATATTTGAATTCTTGTTCCCGCATGCAATTATTTGATTTAATAGGACATACCCGTTGCAAATGACCTCTATTTTTACATTTCTTACACCGGTATTCTTTAAATCTGCATGAGTTTTCGGTATGATTTGACAACCCGCAAACTGTACATTTACTGTTCTCATTGCTGTTATACCCGCCCTGTTGCGTTTTCCCATGCTGCTGATGATTTTGTTTAGCCTTTACTTGCGCCTTGCTCCCTTTCTGTCTTGCCTGCCCCATTCTATAAATTCCATCAGATGTACTTGGTTCTTGTTTAATGCCGACGTCCAGCTCGTATTGGTTCCTGACACACTCCACTGCGTTGGCAATTTCAATTGCCTTTTCGAATGTCAACTTATCGACACTCTCCAAAAATAGCTTATCTTTCACTGCCCCTTTCGGCAGTCCCATCACGAACTTGTCGCGAATAGCTGAGTTGAGGTCAAGTCCAAACTCGCAGGTAATGGCAAGCGATCGTACACGTGCTGCCCATTGGTTAACTGTTTCATGGTTGTCCTTAACTGCAGAATAAAATTTATGCCGTTCCGCAAATCCAGAAACTGTAGGCTTAAGGTGATCACTGAAAGCTCTACTTATCACGTCGAACGATGCCGTTTCTATTTTAATTGGGTGAATCAAATTATTAACCAATTTATACGATTTTTCGGATAACGCATTTATTAAAATAGCTTTTTTCTTCACTTCTTCTTTAACATCGTTAGCAATAAAAAACTGTTCTAACTGTGCTTTAAATATCTGCCAGTCATTTTGACTAAAATCGAATTTCTCCACTGAACCAATTATCGACATTTTTTTTTTTTTTTTTTTACTTATTGCATCTGTTCTTATGGTTTCTTTTTATCCTCGTCGCCACTGTGATAACTCGAGTGAAACGCACACGTTGGCTTTGGTTAACAGACTGATTTATTTCAGTTTATCTAAGTGCTATGTATGTACATTGTACATGTTGATACGCTTAATGCAAGAGAGGACAATCAACTCACCACTCACTGAGTGTTACCAGATCTCTTTAGTTAATTATTAAATAAACTAAATCATTTAGGTGCAACTCACCACAATATCATTATAGCATTCTGAAAATTCAAGCTCTTTCTTATCCGACCAAAGAATCCAATTTTTTTTACTTATTTTCGACGTTATATAGTGCGCATGTTCTTTAAAGTTCAGTTTATTATCAATCATTACACCAAGATATTTAATTACCACCACTTGTTCTATTCTTTCACTTCCCATTTTAATGTTTATTTCTTCTTAAGATTTTATTACTAGGCATTTAGTTTTTTCAATGTTTATCTTTAACTTATTCATGCACAACCACTCAAATAAACTATCCAGATCTTCTTGTAAATGAATTTGCATATCTTTTAAATTTTTTCCCTCAATATAAATTAAAGTATCATCTGCAAATAGTCCAATTTTACACCACTTTAAAGCACTGGCATTGTCATTTACATATATTAAAAACAGATCTACACCCAAATTAGAACCTTGGGGTACTCCAAGGTCGATATTCGCCTCTGCAGATTCCGACTCCTTAATTCTTGTTTTTTGCCTTCTGTTAGAAAGATATGACCTAAACCACATCAGCTCTCTTCCAGTATGCTTCCAATTTTGTTATTAATATATCTCTAGAAATTGTTTCGAAAGCTCTCTTAAAGTCTAGAAACACTGCAACTATAAATATTCCTTCATCAGCATATTTTTTCCAATCATTAATAGTCCAAACTAATGCTGTTTCACAAGAGTGGCCTTTTCTGAATCCTGATTGTTCTTTTATAATAAGTTTATTTTCACTCAAATATTGCACTATTTGTTGGCTTACTACTTTTTCAATATTTTTTTCTAAAATTGGAAGAGTGTTTATCGGTCTTAAGTCTTTTAGTTGAACAGAATTATGAACTTTCTTTATAGGCACAACAGTTGACACTTTCCATACATCCGGAAATATTCCATTAATTAACGATCCATTTACTACATTCAATATTTCTGCGGCTACTATAGGTCAAAGTTTTCAAGGATGATTTTCGAATATAACCCGAAACTGTCTTTTTTACTGTTCATTGCTTTAATAATATTTTCAAGATCTAATATATTTAAACTTCTAAAATTAAAAACTGACTCAATTTCTTGAATATTTAACACGAATGGAACGTATGGTATGGACTGATTGATTTCGCTTATACTGTTAACAAAGAAAATATTAAGGTGGTTAGCTATTGCACTTAAATTTCGTTCTATCACTCCGTTTATCATTATTTCATTTATTTCTTCTTTGTTAGATCTTAATACTAGCTCTTTTATTGCACGCCATAGTCCCTTTTGCTCACCGGTCTTTGAAGATATTGTATAGTGCACGTATTGATTTTTGGCTTTATTGACCTCAGTCTTATAAATATTGTAGAAAGTCTAATAGTTATTCCAGTCTTCAATATTCTCACTTATCACAGCTCTTTGGTATAATATCACTTTTTCTTTTTTTCTTTCTGCTAACATTGGGGTAAACCACGGATTTTGATCATTGTATCGAATAGTTTTTTAAATGTTAACACATCCCAATACCCAAACTTGTTTGTAGATAGGGACGATTACTAACTAACCACGAATGCCCGAAAGCCTCTTTGGAATATCTGATTTTTTTAATAACTCTCATAGAACTTGTTTTTTTATTTTCACACTGTATAACAATTCTAATTCCATCATGATCCGCAATATTTATTGTTTTATCCACTTTTACTTTTACATTATTATTTATTTCATTCGTAACAACATAGTCAATAAGTGTATTCGAGTTGATTGTGTTTCTTGTAGGTACAGTTACTAATTATTGTTTAAAAAGACGATCACTAAACGGTTTACATATTTTTCCTTTATCACAAGACTCTACTAAAAAATCTATATTTACATCACCAACAAAAAGAACGTCATCATTTTGAGATATATTACCCTCAAACCAGCTGTTTAGGGTGGAAATAAAGTCATTTACCGATGAATTCGGTGATCTATAGACAGCTATTATTTTCCAAGGAACCCCATTTAGCCACGTTTTAACTGCTACAAGCCACATTTTGTTATCACTTCTTATTTCTCCCACAAATTCATATTGAACACCTTAACTGATGTATATTGGAGCACCTCCTGTATGTCTCGAGTTCAACTCACTTTGAATGATGTTATAGTTCTTTAAATAATACTCACTCGCTTCTATGTCGTTCGTTAAGCGCGTTTCACTTAAGAAGACTACTTCAGGCTTTTCTCTGAGAACAATCTCCTCGATCTCTACAAAATTGCTTAGAACACTTTGAGCATTAATATATAAAAAGTTGTATTCATTCTTTGATTGCTAGTAAAATTTACTTCGTCGGGAACTTAATTTCTTAATATAAAGTTGACAGTTTGAATCAAAAGCACTTTGTATTGTGGCGGAAGAATTCAAGTGATCAATGGAATTGACTTGTGAGTTGATAGTTCACTACGAACTAAATTCAATATTATACGATCCCTGCCACCCTAACTATGTATATAAATCGGGTTGAGAAAGCAGATGCTTTTCAAGTTATTTAAGATTTATTGAAATTGAATGACTCATTGATTAATATAAACTTTATAAAAAGAAAAATAAGCATTTTGCGAACTCAGTTTTCTAAAGAGTTTCGTGAAATGGGAAAATCGAAAAAAGTAGAGCTGCTGCGAAACTCTGGTGCTTTGACCAGTTAATGTTTTTAAGAAACTACTGCAAGACCAGGTGTCCATGTTCAACATAATCATTAATTTCTTCTTTATTCATTTTTACAACAGCTTAACAACTGTTTCAATGGAACTTTAAAACTGCAAGACTGAGCGCAGAAATCAATGTGAAAGAAAATTGGCAAAAACATGCGCAACTCGAAAAATGCAGCGTGTAATAATGAGAGCATAACCGAATACAAGTTCAAAACGAAAAAAGCGATTAATGCGCATTAAAAACATGCGCCATGTAATAGCCGACTTTTGGTTTAAGAATGACTATAGGACACGGATTTTTTATTTCTCTTGCAACATCAGCATAAGAAAACTTTTTGCAAACATCTTTTTTTGCTTCTTTTGCAACATGTTGCTCATCTTTGTTTACATTGCATTTTTCGCCATTTCTTCTAATTTGTTGTTTTGCTTTTCAAGACAATCTTTCATTTCCACACTTTTTTGCTTTTGTGTTGTTGATCACTATCTCTACACTCTTCTTACATTTCCCACACATCAGATCTCAGATGTACAAACTCATTATTCATTCTCATTATCTCATTATCTCTCAATAAATTCATAACATATTCACCACCAATGCACTTCTGATGGAATACACCTTAGATGAATAAAGAACAAGATGGAAAACCATTACGTCTCCTTCCCCGCAACTTCCATTTGTTTACATTGTTGTTTTTGTAATCGCAGCCTCCATCTGTGAATAAGTGTGAGCTGCAGAAAAAAGGCGCGAAAAAGTTGTGGAAGTATATGCGTGGTGAATTTATTTTTTTTTTGCTTGGCAACTTGAAACCACCTTGAAACATAACCTGAAATTTAATTTTCACCATACTACTGAAAAATTCTTAAGGGCAGGGTTTGAACAACACAAAAGTTATAGTTTTTTAAAAACTCAATTTTTTTTTTTTGTAAAGCTGGGCAAGATGTGAAAACTCATAAACATGCAACGATACTGATTCTATTGGGACTTATTATATTCTGATTCGCTCCCTCAGCTCGGTTATTTGTCTTAACTTTTTTTTAATACCAAAACCTAAATATCAAACTATGTAGACATTTTTTGAAAAACTGATCTCATTCAAAATATTGAAATGCAGCAATCTTGTAGATATTATGGAGAGCTCAGAAAGCCTTCATTCATCTCTGTAGCACAATTACTTACAAAGCGCCAACACTTTAAGCTTTGATTTTTTGTTTTTACTAAAAGCTCGGTGGAAATTTTTTTAAAAACTTGTCTCAATCAAAATCTTTAAATGTGGAATTTTTGTCCACGTTGTGTTGAGCTCAGAAAGCCATCATTCATCTCTGTAGCACAATTATTAACAAAGATCCAACACTTTAAGTTTTCAATTTTTCTTAACACAAAAAAAAATTAAAACTTAAAGTGTTGGTGCTTTGTAAGTAATTGTGCTACAGAGATGAGTGAAGGCTTTCTGAGCTCTCCATAATATCTACAAGATTTCTGCATTTCAATATTTTGATTGAGATAAGTTTTTAAAAAAATGTCTACATAGTTTGATATCCGCTTTCAATTCTTTTACTTTTGATTTTTTTTTTTTTAATTCAATTAATTAAATGCTTAAATTTTCAACTCAGCTTCAAGAAGAGAATCGAAAGCTTAAGTTGGAATCTCTTTCCTCAAACAAATGCAAAATGAATTCATATTTATTGGTTACTGTTTTGCTTTAGTATATATTTTTTTAACAGTCATACTTTTCTGTCTATTTCTCTTAAGAAACGTTTTTTAAAAAAGAAGAAATAGAAGGGAGGAGACTACTCAGAGAAATGTTTAACAAAAAAGAAAATATTTTAATATTTTGATGCTTAAATTTTTATTTCCAAATACTTTATATAATCACAAATAAATTTTATTTACAAAACCCAAAAAAAAAGTTTTAGATCCAAAAATTCTGCCAGACGTAGCCTTAAGGTGACTAAAAGTAAAAAAAAAAAAAACAAAAACCGGTTCCCAGACGAGAATACCAATACTACGGTACAATTTTGTGTAAGCCCTGTGTGTGGATCCGAATATAAAGTGGTGTTAGTGAAATTTTGTGTAAGCCCAGTGTTGAGATCCGAATATAAGGTGGTGCTAGTGAGATTTTGTGAATGAATGCGTGCAGCAGCTTGTGGGGTGGTATCAATGTGTTGGTGTGGTTTTCCATCTTGTTCTTTATTCATCTAAGGAATACACATTCACATGTTCCGCTACATTTAACCGTCTTTTCGTTCCGCGTAATTTTATTTTCGCATTTTAAACACTCGATCTCCATGATTTCTCACATTCAAAATAATAAAAACTTCGCGGTTGAACATAATTTCACAATTCGTAAACTTTTTCTTTAAAAAAATTTTGATTATAGAGTTTTAGTATGCTTTTGAGGAGCACACCAAATACACGACTTTCTTGTTATGTCTCTCTCTCTATTTACATTAGTTGAGTACCATCCTTTCCTGTTGACGTAGTACTGCCCATTTTCCCCTCCTTGTTTTTTATTCTTATATATGGGTGCAGTCGATTGCCGCAATGACGAATGGAAAACCTCGAATTTTTTAAAATTTTCCCATTGTTTTTATTTGATCGGAAATGGTTTGTGGCATCTATATATTAATCGGCAAGTGGTTTTTTTTGTGGTACATTTTTACCCCACTTAACGATAACGCACCCGCATGAAGTATATATTTTCTGAAAGGTATTTAGCCATAGAATGGAAGAATATAAATTTTTTCCGGATCTGTTAACGTTTACCCGGTTAAATTGCGTTATAAAAATCGTGCAAAAAAACAACAACAACACTGTGTTTTTTTACACTGTGCATTGCAATCTCATAGTCTCTCACATACATGAGCGCATACAAAATTACGTGTGATGCTGAAAACGGAGAAGTGTGTGTGCGTCAATTCCATCTCAGCTTTTGTATTGTCTCTCGCATACGTGAGCGTTTGGTCAATTGGACTTGATTACCATTGGAAGTGGTGAAAAAAGTGGTGCTGAAAACGGAGAAGTGTGTGTGCGTTTATTCCGTCTTAGCTTTGGTATTGCCTTTCGCATACGTAACTTTAATATAACTTTAGTGGTCGAAGCTCGACCACAGGGCGAAACTAGTTTTAATGAATTGCCTTGCTTTCGAGGCAAATGCTCTTGCAACTCGGGCAGATATGATACTCATGGCTGGCTGACTAAATCCGTGCATATGACTGCAATTGTCTTGAATCTGTGTTTTAAATGTATTTAGTTCAAAAGTTTTTTCAGATTATGCTTAAAGTACCTACCTCATTACAACCCCAGTATTTGATAGCAGTCATAACTTGCAAGTTCACAGGAATATGTCCACCTCGTTTATCCCCAATCAATTCGGATTCAACAATTGCTATCACGTTTTTTATATTGTCTCTTTATTTCTTCAACACATTCAATGGATCGTATCAGGTTTGTAAATCTTTCTTTTTCTGAGCTAATGGCTGAGAGTTAATTAGTTCCAAGCGGTTCAAAAATTTCATACAATTATTTGCAATTTATTTTTAAGATCAACTTTTCAATACTTCAACACTTATTTTAACTCATAAATTTGTTCTTTCCACATTTCAAGTTTTTTCTTTCGCTAAACCACCCTCATCGGTGGAATAACTTAGTAGACGTCAGTTAAGAAAAAAATTCCTTTATTAATAGCAATTTCCACTTTGTTCATGGAATAACGCTTAATCCTTCGCTACCCCACGTTTATTAATAGGTACGGCTGTTAGTTTTTAATTGGTTAAAAGAATACATCTTTACACTATTATTGAGAGGAAAGTTTTTTGTTGGTTTGTTTGAATTGAATAGGCAAAACTACTAAGCCGATTTGAATGAAATTGGAAACAGAGATGGCTTAGAGCCTCAGAAATGATATCGGCTTTATTAATTTCAACCCCACATTTTTACAGCAAGGTGACAGGAACGGGAACATAACATGGCTTGGAAAATACCGATTCCGATTCCAAAAATTCTTTCGCCGTTAGAGTGCTTCATTATCCTCGAGTAGCATTATATTTCATTCCAATACTCCTACGGGATTGGTAGCGTAACCGCGAACTAATAAAATACTGACCCGGTCCCCGGGCTGTCATTGAAAAAATAACAATAACATGTCAGCATGTGGTGGTAGTCGTGGATAAATAAATTCAAAGTTTTCGACATCGGTGTCGGTTTTGGTTAAACTTTCGTTATTAGTGATGATAATATTTGAATTCAGATTAGTTCTCTCTCGTTGTCTCGTTCCTCGATATTATTTAATGCCGTTTTCGTTTGGGAAAAAAGAGTACCCTAAGGGTACTCTTTTTGCTGTCAGAGTGACGTTGTGTTCGTTTGGCTGCTCTCAGGGTAATCTGAAATTACCCTCAGAGCAAGTTTTGCTACTCTAGAAATTTTTTCAGAGTAAACTCACACCAACATAAATGACATTTCTCGTTTGTCATTCTTGGCATCTCATTTCGAATTTTGTGTTCACGCGGGCGTTCACAAACCTATCGGTTTTGGTTTGCATAACTTGTCCATGCTGTTTTTGTTGTTGTCCGAGCTCATACAAATTTCTTATTGCCTTAAATTACCTTTGTATAAAATCAATCTGAACATTGATGAAGTTTATTACGTATCTTCTTAAGATATAAGTTCTTTTTGTCAGTTGTTACTTCATTCAAAAAATGTTTACTTAATTACTCATGAAATACGCAGAGATATGTTTCTGAAAGTAGTCAATTGCATTGAAAGCAAATTATATGTCAAACGCACACATACATTGACAAAAACGGAGTACTCTGATTTCATGTTCGTTTGAGTTGTCAAAAATCAGAGTACTCTAAAAAAGAAAGGGTACTCTAGTTTTACCAAACGAAAACGGTATAAGTACTGGGTTAAAAGAGACAAAGAGACTCTTCGTAAGTTTCACTTGCATCAGATGACGTTGAAGGTTCATTGCTTGAAACTATGTAAACCTGTTTTTTCCGATTCGGTGCCAATTGTCTAAACGAAATAAAAGGTTTATCACATTACAAAGTATTTGCTTGAAGAAACTTATGTTTTGCTCGAAGGCGAAATAAAATTACCTTTACCAAAATTAAGACTCATTTAAATAACATGAATTCGCACCTCTTTTATGATTTTTTGCCAGCAACTTTTGATCATACATTAAAATCAAATTAAATCTGGAATCTAGACAAATTGCGCTTAAAATCGATGCATTATTAAGAAGCATACTCTCACGTTCGTTAAGAGCTTCTTTCTATTTTGTTTTCAAGTCACTTGAGCTCTGTTCATAATAGAGTTTTAACTCCATCCAAATTTTGAAAAAGTCGATTTGGACAAGCGGCTGCTGCTGGAGTGGTGTGGCAGCATAAATCGGTTCAAATGATTCTATACATATACTCTTCCAACCATTGCCAATCTACAATATGTTGGTACATTTCTTGATCCGTAACAAATGTTTTGAGATCAAATTACTTCTTCATCATCAGGTAGGTTGAATTCCACCTGATGGAAATATCAAGAGGAGGAATATTTTGCTCTGATTGTATAAGTATGTGCCTAGAAACAAGGTTTAGAATAAGGCGTTTGAATTTCAAAAGTTTGATCTACATACATAGTATACCAGTCAATAAGGTTTTTTAATAAGATATCATTATACTTTTTCGTAAATAGTTCCTTAGCATTTTTTTTTGTTTCGCAAAAACCGTGTTAACAAATTCAAAGACCCTGTTTATGGTTTTATGGTTAGAGTTTGGAACTGTATAAATTATTTTCACACTAAAAAATTATGAACTGGTTATGAATACGTAATTTCATTCGATAAAATTATTTACGAACATTTTCATACCTTTTAATTGGAGTTCTTAAAAATTTACATAATTTCCTCGCATCTTCTATTTTTGCTTTAACACTCATATCCTTATGTACATCATCTACACATAATTGCAATGTATGAGCAGCACATCGAATCTACCATTGTCTGTAGTCATAATTGATGCAAAAACATTAAAAATAGAATAAATTGTAAAGAAATCTATTGGCTCAGTTAAATTAACAATTTTAAATGAATTTTATGAATGATTTACTATCAATTAATTAAAAGGAAAACTTACCTGTGTATATATTTGGCTGAATTCTGATAAGATTTCCATTACCTTTTCTTTTCAATGGTGTCCTGGTTGGCTCTCAAACAATTCTATCATTCCTAAGGTTCGATACATATATTTCCAGAAAATCTTTCTTAACCTCAATATACTGCAGATTGACACCCAAGATTGACCTTTCCAGTTCGGTCGCAAAATCCATTTTCAAAGACAGAAGAAGCCTTCCTTTAATATGTTTTCGTATGTATCAGCGACGTGAACTTTTTTATAAGGCCTTTTCTCAATTCAACGTCGTAGCAGTTAACATTGTTATAACTCAAATAATCTTTTGTTAACAAAATTCCTGTCAAGATACTAGTTTCTAGATTATTCCTGGTCTTGGTTTTGTTTAAATTTATTTGGGAAAAAGATCTTTCTACATAAGCAGAGGAATGAGGAAGTGAAAGTAGGGAGCAAATAAATTTTGCCATTTGAGGAAAAGCTAAACTGTTGTCACATCTCTTTGTGAGACAAATAGTTTTCCAAAAATCCTGAACCGTTGTGTTTTTTAAAGAGCTTCTTAAAATATCTTCAAATTTGAGTTGTCTTAACTCTCTGAATTCGGAATCGATCTCCTGAAGATTTTTTCGGTCAACTAAGTTCGGAAATTTGTAAAACAAGTCTAAAAGAGAGTATCTACTGACATTTTTCTATGTCTATGTTGGAAAGTAGCTTAATCCGCTCGTCTTTTGGAAATCAAATCGCTTAAATATTTGGTGTGAAAGCTCAACGAAAAAAGCCATGCAATTTTTTTTTTAATACTTCAACTTCCAGAAAATCAATGTTTGGGTTCTCCGATATATATACAGATATCCAGACCCACACCTAAATATAGTGAATAGATATCGAGCAAATTGCTTTCGTAGTTTACATCAATAAGTTCGATTGAAGTTTTACTTAAATATTCAGGTTTGACGAAACATTGTAAAATTGAAAGCACAAGACTTTTGATTGAAGAATAAATTTTATGAACTTGGGGTTCTTCGCTCTGAAAAATTCTGTTCAACTTATTCACTTCGGGCAATATAAACTTTAAAAATTCTAAATACCTATAACCTGATCGAAGGCTTTTTCAAATTATTTAAAATATTTAAAGCGCTATCAATATGGTATAAATTTGCGCACATTGCAAAATAGATTTTGAGCGGTTCATACAAATCTAATACACGGATCACGACTCCTTCCACTGACAGCCACCATGTTTGTGATGGGTGCAACAACTTTTTCGGTTTTTCATCCAGTAAAACCATTATCTCTTCAAATTGATTGGCTGTTTTGTACATAATTATATATATCTCTAACCATAGTTTTGTGAACAGCTGACGGCAGTTTGAGACAAGCACTTGAAGAGCAAAGGGCAAATGAATGACAAACGCAATTCAACACAAAAATGTTGGGACAGTCTTTTTTCAAAAGCGTTGCCACAGAATGACTTTTGCCAGTCATTACATTTGCACCATCAGCTGCATAGCCAATCAAATTGTTTACGAAATCTATATTGTTATCTACAAAATTTTTTTTAACGCAGAATATAGAGTTACTGCATCAGCTGCTGTCACCTGTACTAGACTAAGGAAAAAGTCTTTTACTTTAAAGTTAATACAGACTCTCACCACAATACTTAGATTTTTTACGTTGAGATGTCTGTTGACTCGTCAACACATATAGAAAATTTGTTGCTTTTCAACATTTCAACCAAATCCTCAAATTGCTGATGTCCCAATACATTTTTAATAAGACGCACTGTTTTCTTCCGCCCACAAGTCACACTTTGGGATATTTTAGAATCTGGAAACGCTTTTTTTTGCATCTGAACAAGATGGTCCGATAATAAAAATGACAAATTGTGCTCAGCCGTCATAGCAGCAATTTTGAGTTCTGCCAGCATCGTACTCTCTTGCATATTATTTGACGTTTGCAACGCTGTAGATACTGGTTTTTGAATCATGATGGATTTTACATTTTTTTTTTGTGAGTGGCAGTTTCTGCGTGCTTCATTAAGTCAGTTTTTCCTCCAGTTGCCTTCAGTTCTACTCCGCAGGCCGAACAAAAAGCCAAGTAATGCACGTCATCAGACTTTCGAAGCCATCCCTTAAACTGTGGCATTTTTTCCCACGCCGAAAAATATTTCGTTTCATATCGGCTTCGTTTCCGCTAAATCAAAAGTATATTTACTTATTTTATCACTCACCATAGGTACATTTGTTCATATTTACTCTTATTTCAAGGTTGTTTAAAAGTCTAAAATTTATGGATATCGCACCCGAATTACGAGACAGAGTGTATACTATCTTCAAGGTAGTTGAATTTAAAAAAAAAAAAAAATCATCTCAGAACAGAACAACACACTCATTTAAAAGTGAAATATTGATTATATTAAATATGTTTGACAATAGCTATTGGTCTGAGATAATTTTTTTGTTTTAAGTTCTTGATTTTGTTAGGAACTATGTACCTACGCAATTAAATAAAGGACACTAATTGGAACTCAAAACCATTTAATATATTCAAATAGAGTTAGTAGTGTTGATAGTAACAGCTCTTATGTTGTCCAGTTTAGTTCTTTTCATTAAAAACGATACGAAACTATCGAAACTGGAAGACATAAGAGCTGTTACTATGAACACTACTTACTCTATTTGAATATCTTATATGACACTAGCGTGGTGAATAAGAGGGAAAAAAAATTTTGCTCACGGAGCAGGCTAAAATGGGTTAAAATTTGACGTTTGTCACGAAAGAGAGGTGTGTCGCCGTCTTCAGCTACAAGATCATCAACACGGTTCTCATCCATTCGTTCTTCTATTGATGGACCTTTGTAAGAAAAGAAAAAAACATATATATCGATTAAACATAGCTTACAGAAGCACTTACCTAAGTCATCGCCTTCAATACAAATGTTGTGCAAAACAAATGCCGTAAATATGGTTTTTATTGATTTTGCGATCTTGAGCTCAAGTGCTTTATTAAAAATATTTCTCCATCTCGATTTCATTATTCCAAAAGCACATTCTACAACGTTTCTGGCATTACTATGGACGGTGTTAAACTTTTTTTCATCAGAATTCGGATTTTTAAAAGGAGTTATAATAAGAAGTCACTGTAGACGACATGCATACCCACTATCACCAAGCAAATAATATATGGCTGCGTTGGGTAATAGCCAGTTTTGTAAATAAGACTGTTCTTTAGAACCTAATTGATATTGTAGTTTGCTTACTTTGCTTTTTTGGAGTATAGGTATTCATTGAACTTACTCGAGTGTCATGTACTGACCCGGGTAATCCTACGAAAACATCATTAAACATCAATTTGCTGTCTACAACACATTGGCACTTGATGTGAGTACCGTCTATTGCTCCGATGGCATTTTTGAAAATATTGCATCGAGAACGCTTGCAGAACGTGGAGCCGATTTCTTCGTAGTCCATGGGCGGAACAGGTTTTACGAGATGCCGCATAGATCCACAGAAGAAGTCAAGCATTTTGTGAACTATACTTTTGACGGTATGTCTACTCATACCAACGAACAGCAAGTCTGTAGCTGCAACCAGATGCCATCCAATAGAGAAAGCTCGTGCTCATTCGTCCACCCACTACGTTTTTCTGGCATGAGACTCACAATCCTTCTAAAAGTGGTACTTTTTAAACGCAAGTGCATCCGGCATTTCATGTCATCAAAGTCCAAAATTGCCTACCGTAGTTTATCCTCTGCTAAAACCAAGCATAAATTATTATGCAAAATCAAATTTTATCAAACATAAATAGGTACTTCACGACGTTTTCTCTTCTGTGCAATAGAAATGATTGTTAAAACACGTTGATATTTTAAAAGTATTTATAAAATAATTGTAAAATATTTCTTCGAATTGTTATTCATTTTGAAAACAGAACTCAAATCGATGATTTATTTGCTTGTAGTTGTTGTCAGTGCTGTTAAAACAAGTGCTCATAGACCCATCATTAAACATTCCGTGATGGGCAGTTTTTTCACAAGATATAGGACTATTGTTTCAATATATATAAAAGTAGTAGTAAAAGAACGAGAGAAATTAAGCAAAATGGAAATTTTAATACTTTTTAGATCGTAATATTAAATCTACATTCTATAAAGTAGCTTTATTTTGAAAAAAAAAAAATACATTAAATTGAACGATAAAAAGGAATTTTTTCAGGGAAATTTCTTAAACTATAAAGGAATTTTAGAGACAATAGTGTTTTAAAAAATCCCTTTTAACCCAATTCACACAGCAAAAATTTAACATCTGAATTCACCGCAAAACAAATGTCAAAATTTAACCAAGGCGATTCACACACTAATAGGCTAATAGCAAAAACAAGACTTTCAAAAAAAAAAAAAAAAATTATTTCAGACCAATAGCTATTGTCAAAAATATTTAATATAATCAATATTTCTCTTTTAAATGAGTGTTGTTCTGTCCTGAGATGATTTTTTTTTAATTTTTGATTTTGTGTGCATTTTAAACGAATAGTACCAAAACTATCTACTGTAAAAGTATGAAATGAAATACACTTACATTCGGTTCTCCTGATTTTGTTTGTTGACAACTTTGGGAACTTGAACTTGTTGAAGGCAGGTCATCATCATGAGGAGTTCCATCTGCAACTCCAACAACCCCAGCTTCAAAATTTTTAGCAGGTTGAGCTGGGCCTGGGTACAAATCCTGCACCAAATCCTGCAACCAAGTCCCGTGGTTTGAAGAATCCACATTTGGATTCATTGTAGCTGAAGCTTCAGCCGAATTCTCTTTGGGTTCTGAAAAAGTGAACACAAATGCTCTTATATTTTCATTTCCAAATAACGTGAAAATATTACTTACTTTTTTACCGGAAAATAGAAAAATACATCCTGAAATTTTTAAAAATTAATTTCACTCTAAAACACTTCTGAAATCTGAACAAATCAACTACTACTCTCGTCTCTCGATTTCTTTTCAAAAGAAGACAATTTGAACTTTTTAATGATGGCGGTTCGCGGTTCGAACAAAAAAAAGAACAGTAAATCTCGATAATTTTGTTTTACTTTTATTTTTCTCGTCTTGTCTGACTTTACCTTAAAATATCTACCTAGTGCGAACGAGATGAACATCCAAAAAGATTTTCTTACTCTTTTCAACACTTACTTACTTACTTAAGGTGGCGCTACAGTCCGGGTCGGACTAGGGCCTCAACCAACATGCTTCTCCAGCCAGCTCGGTCCCTAGCTAGCTGCCTCCAGTTTTGCACGCCAAGTTGGTTGAGGTCCTCTCCTACTTGAGTGCGCCACCTGAGTCGAATATATATACGAATCCATTTCTTCACCATGGTCTTCAGGAGAACTAGAAGAGTCCTCATAAATGTTTGCATTAAATGCAGAAAGCATTTCCTCGGTTGGAACAAAGTTATTGCAGCATATTTGCTTCACATTTGAGTGAATGCGTATTCGAATTATTGCATCAAGTGAAGGGATTTGCATTCTCGACCTAAACTTAGTTTTAATGGCATTCATATATATGAGAATGCCCGCTCTACGAGCTACGACTGCATTGCTTGCAGGCAGAGAGAGAGAACTCAATGCGAATTCACTTAGCTCAAGGAACTCAGGCTGGCCAAGAGCATTTGACGTTTTAAGAACTTTGTCCCAAAAACTTTACTGCGTCGTGTATAGGTACACTTTCAGGAAAAAATACTTCGGACCACTTAACGCTAAGCAGTTTTTCCCACTGAGACTCAGCTAGTTGCGCATTTTGTGCTGGTAATAATTTTATGGGTAAATTTTGAAAACGGGGACGGAATTGGTTCAGGCAGATTTCAGGCGAAAAGTTTCCAATAGAAACAAAAACTGCATTCTGACAAGCGGTTTCTAATTTCCGTTAGTAAAACAAGAATAAAATGCAGCACTTCTTTTTTTATTTCATCCACACATTGTTATGGTTGATTACTTTCTCTGGATAACGCTACTAAATTAAGTGGATTTTTGTCATCGTTTATGAGCTTGTAAATGAATACTATGGCATATGCATTTGACAAGAACAAGTTTCGGAACCATTTCCTTCAGGTGGGTGTAGAGGGAATTATTTTTTCCACGAAGATTGCTGGCCCCGTCTGTTCCTATACCGATCAAATCTTCTATCTTCAGATTCATCTTTTGAATGAATGATAAAAGTGTTTCGGAAAGCGTTTTTCCCGAACACTCTGTTACCTCAACTATTCCAAGATAGTTTGTCACTACACAGCCTGTATTTTTTGAAAAATAGCGTATGCAAATGCATAAAAATTCGCTTTTTGACACATCTGTTGATTCGTCTATAATCAAAGAATATCTCGAATCTGATATATCCTTTAATAGTTCGTTTAAAAATGCTGGAGCTAACACTTTTCTAATTAAAAAAGAACACTTTGTTTTGTGAATTCTTTCCGAAGGTGTACTTGTTGACAAAAAAAAAGTTATTAATGATCTCTCCAAGATGATCAATTGAGCGAAGAGACGTGTGGCATGCTGTGTAGTAAGCAAGCTTCAATTCACTAATTTTGGAGTGTTTGTTGAGTTTTAGAACTGAAACTTTAGATAAAGCTTATTTTGAAAAATCAGAAACATAACAAGTTTTTTTTTTAATTACCATAACTTTCCATCGGTTTTTTGCTTTTGCCACATGACTTGCTCTAGCTGCATGTCGTTCCAGATCAGCTTTGTGGGAACGAAGATCACAATCGCATATTTTGCAATGCGCAAATCCAAACTTCTTTGATTTTGTTAGCCAGCCTGAAGGTTTTAATATCATGCAAATTGTTCTGAACAAATCTTTGACACAGCACTTAATATTAGCTATTCTTACCTTTAAATACATTCAAATATTCCCATTCTGTTTTATATTTAAAAATTCGTTCTTTTTTCGAATTCGAACTCATTTTAAAACTATTTAATTTTATTTCTTGCTGTTGCTGCATCTATCACTTTTCCCTTACTAAGCACTTTCTTTACTTTTGCCCAATTTTGTTCAGGCTTTACGATACAGAAAACTAATAAGAGAAGACATTTAAAAAAGGTAGATTTCGATACAGTTTGTAAAAACGAGACGACAGGTGGCGATGGTTGCGATTTCCCCTCAGTGATGCTACTCTGTTTTTTAAATACAAATACAATGGCCCTGATTCAATGCACAGTATCTTTGTGATATGTGTGGGGTCAGTTCGCTATTTATGTATAAGTGGTGAAATAATAAGTACCTAGAGTGTCTAAGGTAAGAAGACAAAGAGGGAAATATATCCAATATGACAAATCGCCTGAAATCACCCGTTTTTATGTATATCGCCAAAAAGATTTTGTGTTGCCAAATCAGATTCGAAATCGCCTGTTTGGCGACAAGTCGCCACATCTGACAAGCCTGCTCACAATCCTTCTAAAAGTGGTACTTTTTAAACGCAAGTGCATCCGGCATTTCATGTCATCAAAGTCCAAAATAGCATTGACATCTTCTGAAGAACTCGAAGTCTACCGTATCTTATCCTCTGCTAAAACCAAGCTTAAATTATTATGCAAAGTTTTCACGAGCTTTTCTCTTCTGTGCAATAGAATTGATTGTTAAAACACGTTGATATTTTAAAAGTATTAATAAAATCATTGCAAAATATTTCTTCAAATTATTATTCATTTTGAAAACAGAGCTCAAATCGATGATTTTTTTGCTTGTAGTTGTTGTCAGTGCTGTTAAAACAAGTGCTCATAGATCCATCATTAAACATTCCGTGATGGGCAGTTTTTTCACAAGATATAGGACTATTGTTTCAATATATATAAAAGTAGTAGTAAAAGAACGAGAGAAATTAAGCAAAATGGAAATTTTAATACTTTTTAGATCGTAATATTAAATCTACATTCTATAAAGTAGCTTTATTTTGAAAAAAAAAAATACATTAAATTGAACGATAAAAAGGAATTTTTTCAGGGAAATTTCTTAAACTATAAAGGAATTTTAGAGACAATAGTGTTTTAAAAAATCCCTTTTAACCCAATTCACACAGCAAAAATTTAACATCTGAATTCACCGCAAAACAAATGTCAAAATTTAACCAAGGCGAGAAATTTGAACCCAATTCACACACAGCCTTAAATGGTTTTGAGTTCCAATTAGTGTCCTCAACGTGATTGCTTACATGGCTAATAGCAAAAACAAGACTTTCAAAAAAAAAAAAAAAAAATTATTTCAGACCAATAGCTATTGTCAAAAATATTTAATATAATCAATATTTCTCTTTTAAATGAGTGTTGTTCTGTCCTGAGATGATTTTTTTTTTAAATTTTTGATTTTGTGTGCATTTTAAACGAATAGTACCAAAACTATCTACTGTAAAAGTATGAAATGAAATACACTTACATTCGGTTCTCCTGATTTTGTTTGTTGACAACTTTGGGAACTTGAACTTGTTGAAGGCAGGTCATCATCATGAGGAGTTCCATCTGCAACTCCAACAACCCCAGCTTCAAAATTTTTAGCAGGTTGAGCTGGGCCTGGGTACAAATCCTGCACCGGGACTTGGTTTGAAGAATCCACATTTGGATTCATTGTAGCTGAAGCTCCAGCCGAATCCTCTTTGGGTTCTGAAAAAGTGAACACAAATGCTCTTATATTTTCATTTCCAAATAACGTGAAAATATTACTTACTTTTTTACCGGAAAATAGAAAAATACATCCTGAAATTTTTAAAAATTAATTTCACTCTAAAACACTTCTGAAATCTGAACAAATCAACTACTACTCTCGTCTCTCGATTTCTTTTCAAAAGAAGACAATTTGAACTTTTTAATGATGGCGGTTCGCGGTTCGAACAAAAAAAAGAACAGTAAATCTCGATAATTTTGTTTTACTTTTATTTTTCTCGTCTTGTCTGACTTTACCTTAAAATATCTACCTAGTGCGAACGAGATGAACATCCAAAAAGATTTTCTTACTCTTTTCAACAGAACTAACAAAAAGTAAAAATTCTAAGGAAACTTAAAAACGTTTAAGAACAAGACAACAATAATGAGAATTTATTGTCGTTCACTTTGGAGCATTAGTGTATGGTAGAAGTAGAACGTAGAAGAAAATGGAATTCTGTGCCCCTGTTCCGTAACTATAGCCGAAACGAAATTCTATGAATTTAGTAGGATTTCGTTCCATTTCCACCGTTTATCGCCTGCTTTTATCGAGGCGATAGTTACAGAACAGGGGCACAGAATTCAGAGTAAGTGAGGGGCTCCTCGCTCTGTTGCGCCACCCTATTTATTTATTTTATTTAGATTTTGTGCTAACGATAAGGTAGTTTGATTTTCAGATCAATTTAGTTAAACCTTATGCAACACATCATTGAAATTCTGAAAATCTGGATTCCAGATCTGGAATGGCTCTCCAGATCTGATCATCTGGAAAATAATGAAAAATCTGGCAAACCCATATAAATCTGAGCATATTCTACCGCTGCGTCCTGCTTGAGGCGTGGACCTTTTCAAAAACGGATGAGGAAAACCTTGGTCCTTCCGAAAGAAGAATACTCTATAATGTGCGGAGAAGAATATATTACAACAAGCTTTATGAACTGTACCGCGACATTAGGATAGCTAGAATAGAACGCATCCCAACCATCGCATTGTAGCCTCGCACTACGATGGTAGGGCTGGGCTATGTGGAGCGGATGGATCGAAGCGCTCCGGATGTTGGTTATGGCTCAGGTTCACCCCGAACTGAAATGCCCACCTTAATTAGCGAGTAATGGACTTAACACCTAAAAGGCTTTCTCCCGATTTGTGAGTATGGATAAGATAGTTTTTATAGTCGCCTGGCTATCTATGAATATGTCAATGTGTTTGTCGATGAGTGTGTAGCGAGACGTGTAAGACCTGCAAAAGGCGGCTAGCTTTATTTTTCTTTTAATGAAAGAATTATCTGAGAAGCTGCTTGAACCCTTTCGTCGACTTTAAAAACTCTCTATGAAGACGGAGACATGTTTTATTCACCTAAAATTTCCCAGTGAGTGAAAGGGCACTTCGTAGAAGATTCCTTGTGAGGTTACAACTAGGAAAAATGAGCAAGGCTTTGTTGCGGCACCCTAAAATAAGAAGGAATTTCTAGCAACTTATGCTTTAATTGAAGCCCAGTCAGTTTCCAAAATTTACACTTGATGACAGCTCTGTATCGCTCCAGACCATAATTTGGCCCAAACCGCATTGATCGATAGTTTATTTCTATAAAACTTAGTTTCCACCTCATCAACACCATGCCAACTGTTTTTCTTAACAACTTTCACTACATCCGCCTCTTTATTACTACAACGTTTTCAAAAATCAAAAGGGCCCCCCTAAAGTAAACATCCACTTGACATGATGTCTTCTAGTCAACGTGATTCATGTCTTTGGTTTGATACACAATGTAGCCCAATGCAACGTTCAATCTTCAACCCAGCGATAATTTTGGGTACTTTCATATGCATATTTTTTGGGTGAAAACCCGACGAGGAAACATGCAACGCAAACGCGTCGTTGTTGTTAAGGTTATTTCAGTATTTTCTCTTCCGTACTCACTCTTGTCTAGGCCGCCGATCATGGCAATCAGTAATCACTTCAAATCGAAAGTGAGTGCAGTGTGCACTTCTAATGAAAACATCAAACAAAGTGTTGTGCCTCTAAGCGCTATTGACTGCATAAAAATGCATAATGCACACTTTAACTAAATTGTTTTAGGTGGAACATGAGTATTTCATGATGACATCTTGCTCCCCCGCATTATTTGAGCAGAAAGTAAGCCTAAAAGAAAGTTGGAGTGGTTGAAGAGCATGTGTTTATAAATGAAAGTGGTGCCTTAGAATGTTTACAAGTCTAATAACAGAAAGAGTAACTGTGTACAGGACATGTTATCAGAAACAGACTTCGATTGAAGTCAAAGACAAAAAAAAACTCTTCATTAGCACTTCCTCGTAAAAATTATTTCTCGAAGGTTTTGAGTAAAACATGAAGAATGAAGGGCTTAAACCGATCTAGTTTTCCTTCAGACTGTACCATATTTTAATAAATACTGAGTGAAAAAAAAAACAGTAAGATTACCTACAAATTTAAAATTGATATACATATGTAACTATGTACTTTCATTGTGATGTTGACCAAATAGATAAATAATTTTGTCTTGTAAGTTTCCATAAGTGGATTCGAGAAGCCGTAATCCTTTGTCATGGACAAGATACTAGTAAGATTATCTCTCCAATGCAACTTCCCAGGGAAGTCAAAAGAGTCATATCAAATAAGTTCGTTCGTTGAAGATGGGTCGCCCCGTGGCCGTCTGCTGCTGCTGCCTTGTTACAATTCGTGGAATTTTAAAAACTTTTTATCCACAACATTTACTAAGTTATGTGGAGTCTTAAAAATTGTTTTGAATTACGGAAAGATATATTCGCGTATTCCTCGGAAAGTGTTTGTTATTAATTCCACATGTTCCAATCCAGACACTCATGTCGATTTCCATTGGTAATCCGGAATGCCAAAGTAACACTTTTATTTGTTTTGAAGTTTCGTTGCTTGTATTGTGTGCCGGCGTGAAACGTCAAGCGCTATTTTTTTTTTTTTTTATTCGTAAACATGGCTGACGTCGAAATGGACTGCGACTATGATGTAGTCCGCAATAAGAAGGAAGAAATTTCCTTCCTCGAGGCAAAATTGTTTTGCAAGACAAGTGGAGTAAGTAGAGACACACATTTTTTAACAATTGCACATGATGAAGTGGCAAACTTCTTTGGTCCACCTCAAAAAACCGGGCCTGTAGCCATGGAAGCTGCAAAAGAACATGGTACAGGTAAGATTTATCCTCAAATTTCATAATATGATCTATTCATCTACTTATAATTTCTACAGAAGTACACAAATGGTTTGACGAGGAGACTCACACGCTGCTGGGTCTGTATAGTGAAAATGTGAATTGTGAACCTTGTCGGGCCAATGACGAAATTCTGGGTCAAGAGGGATATGTGGACTATAATACAAAAAGACGATTCTCTCCCCCCGAGGTCTTCGTTTCTGCCAACAAAATGTTGAAGAAAAATACTTTGATGGAACAGCCTTCGCCGTCTGCCGCACCTTCGATGTCAGCCGTACCCTCGACGTCAGCCGCATCTTCATCTTCCGCCGCAGCATCTCAGCAATGTCTCAACAGCAAGTCACCACTGAGCACTGACACTGTTTTATCTGCAGTTGAATGCAAAGATGCTCGTTCCAGAAAGCAAAGTGTTAGAATGAAGAGCTGGTCGACAAACTAATTGAAAGCAGAGAACTTCGTGCAGCCAAAAAAGAAGATATGAAGATGGAAAGACATGAAGGTAAGATGAAAAAAAAAAACCAATATTGAGAACCTTCTCGAAAAATTAATTGATGCTGTAAATAACATTGATTGAACACTAAGATATGCTTACTTACCTTGGTTACAACTACTATGTACCTACATACCTACAAACGTTAACGTAAAGGCTTTCTAGTTTTAAGATAAAACTGCCACGAAGTGGAAAAACTAGTTTTAAGTTGAGCTAATTTTCATACAAAGGAAGTCTGTATTATTTTTGTTTTTTTAATATTTACATTTTTATTAAAAATCTCTGAAAACAAACTTGTTATTAGCGTTCTTTTTACTGTTGCTGTTCACTGTCACACAAATCACAATTATCAACCAAATCAACAGACCCGTACAAATCGTCCAACGCAAGTCAACGACAACGACACACATCCCTGTTGTGATCTGGTTCTTGTTGGAGTTCATCAGTTTTCAGAAGTTGTGTGGGATCATGGGCGTCCTCTGTCCATATGCCTCCTTCGTCGATACATATATTTTGCAGAACACAGCACGCCAAGATGAACTTGCACATCCTCTCACGTGTAAGAAAACAATCCAACCTCCTAAGTTGCATGAACCTTACTTTTAGTAAACCAAAAGCGTTCTCAATCCTGAGTTCTGACTCTAGTTTGGGATAGTTTTTCGTTGAAAACAGCTTTCTTTTTTGTCTGTTTCACAAAGTTCTTGTAGGGAGTGAGAAGATACTCTCGGACAGGATGAGCTGCATCGCCTAATAGGTGGTATTTATTACCACATATGACTGGAAGATCATCGCTTATAAAAGATAGTTGGAAGTCTCGAACATCATGGATTCTACTTGGAGAGCCATCAAATACATCCTTTTTATCGGCCGTCGCAGATTCCTTGAGGAGTCAATGACAAAAGATCTTGTATTATGAAAGAAGATTATGCCGGTTTATATAAGTTGGTCTTATTTTGTTGGCTGGTTTCCTGATGTATATGCAATGCCACCAATAACATCCTTAAAACCTGCAATCTGAAAAATTGATAAATGAATTGAACATACATCTTCTAATCCTCGAGCAGTTCTAATCTTCTCGGCTTCCGCCTTCTGAAATTTTATAAACTGCGGCGAGTTTTTGAACATAAAATCGAGAATTGGATAATATGGAAGATATCGAAACATTTAATATATTAGAAACTTCTCTGTACGAGTCTTTATTACCATAGCGAACCTATGATGTTTCTTCAAAAACAGTCACAAGAATAGGTACATTGGCAGGAACTTTTCTTCTTTTCTTACTTAGCAACTTAGCTCCTTTCTAAAGAATTCAGACGAACTGTATTGCTCTATGAGTTTCAGAGCAACATCCCTTCTCACCCTAGAATGTTGACGAAACTAAAAATAAACAAAATCTTTAATAACATTTTAGTGGAGGACCGTTAGACATAAAAAAGGCAAAACCTAGGAATCCAAGGCCAGTCCATGGATTTTCATGAAATTTTCGGAAATATGTTTTGGATGGCGTATAGAAAAAAGTTAAAAAATAAAATTTCACCGCTCTCAATTTTTTAATTATTTTTAAAATTAATTATTAACTTTTAAAATTTTATTTTATTTATTTAGGGTATTTTAGATAAGGTTTTCCAAAGCGTAAGGATGGATAGGTTTGGTTAAGACAAAAAAAATTTGTATGAGAGGGAGGGTCTTTATCCCTCCGTTTAGGGGCGAGGGGCAATTTTATATGAAATTTACTTCATTTTTTAAAAAAACTATTAAAAATCAACTAAGCCACTTACTTTCTCATACTTTAGTGTTTTTGAAAGCTATTGCTTTGTTCTTTAATAAGTCAAAATTTTGAAAAAAGAAAATATTTTTTTTTAATTAATTTTTTTTTCATAATTTTGCCCCACAAAGGGCCATTTTTTCTTTTCATGTTCAATGCTTTTATTAATATTTGCTCAGAGCAAAAAACCGAGCACAAAAATTTTTCTTGGCTTAAGAGAAATAAAAAAAACGAAAGATACTTTTTTCCAGAAAACAAAATGTCGTTAATTTCCCGCTAATTGAACTTTTTTCCTTGAAGTTAAATATGAAATGTGTCTTAAATAGCATATAAAACAAAGTTAAAAAAAAAAATTTGTAAAATCTTAATTTTAATATAAATTATAAATAATTATTAAAATTTTAGAGTTATATTTTAATTATATTAGTTTTAAGCTAAATTTTAAAACTAAGACCTATTACAAACTTGAAATTTCATCTCAAAGGACAGCACATATATGTTTTTTTTTTTTGTTTTCTGGAAAAAAGTATCTTTGGTTTTTTTTTTAATTTCTCCTAAACCAAGAAAAATTTTTTGTTCGTTTTTTTGCTCTGAGTAAATATTAATAAAAGCATTGAACATGAAAAGAAAAAATGGCCCTTTGTGGGGCAAAATTATGAAAAAAAAATTAATTAAAAAAAAATATTTTCTTTCTTCAAAATTTTGACTTGAGGATTGATTTCTCCAAAACTTTTCATTTAATGAACTCAAATTAAAATTCTTATTAAAGAACAAAGCAATAGCTTTCAAAAACACTAAAGTATGAGAAAGTAAGTGGCTTAGTGATTTTTAATAGTTTTTTAAAAAATGAAGTAAATTTCATATAAAATTACCCCTCGCGCCTACACGGAGGGATAAAGACCCCCCCTCTCATACAATTTTTTTTTGTCTTAACCAAACCTATCCATCCTTACGCTTTGGAAAACCTTATCTAAAATACCCTAAATAAATAAAATAAAATTTTAAAAGTTAATAATTAATTTTAAAAATAATTAAAAAATTGAGAGCGGTGAAATTTTATTTTTTAACTTTTTTCTATACGCCATCCCAAACCTAGGTAAAAAGCTTACGGTCCTCCACTATTACGAAAAAAGAAAAAAAAGTTGTACCTGATCATCTCCGTGTTTCCCGACAACTTCGATGAAATTTTGCACCCTATGCAGTTTAATTTTCAACCAATTTTCGGCTGTGGTTGTAAAAAAAAAGGAAATATTTTTCTTCCGATGAGCTGGAAGATGAAATATAACCATCTTCATCATTGCTCGAGGATTGAAAAAATGCATCAACGAATCCAGCATTACTTTATCCTCATTTGCAATTTTTGTGTTTGATTTGTTGTTTTTATCAATTATTATTATTATATTGATTGCTTTATTGAATTATTTTTCTTTTTCACTGATTTTAAGGTATTCAATACGTTTGCTTTTAAATTTTTTGAGCAAAATATATTTTCTATAGCAAAAACACAGGAAAACGACAACAATAGCTTCAAGAAAACTGTCACTGCCAAATGACTTTTGACAACCTGTTTGTATGTATTGTTGTTCACTCCCTTGCACCTCAACAGAAACGGGAGTGAAAAAGTCACTCACGAAATTCACTTCAAACCGCATTTTGGAAAACGTTTCGGGGTGAATTGTATACTACAGACTTTCAGTTTGGAAAACAACATAACACAACATTTTATGGTAGGTATCGATAGTGTTTTGAATAGGCTGCGTTTGACAAAAAATGTCCCAGAGCCAGGTTTAGAGAGTGTGCGCTACAAAGTAGGACTAGTTGAATTAGTGCAGTGTAAAACAATCGATGTTTGGGCAAATGCCAAAAAGCTTTCGACTTTGGTGTATCGAATTTTCAGAATGCCGATGACAAGGATACGCTGACTGAATCTTGTGTCTGAAGTCCAAAAATATTGAGAAATGATTGAGCAAATTTACGTTTTCCTTGCAAGTTGAAATATTTGAAACGATTCAAAAAATGTTCCATGTAGTAAGAGCCCCCTGTTACCCGTGGTGTGATGGATAGCATGTCCGCCTGTTAATCCAGAGGTTCGTGGTTCGAATCCCAACAGAGGCAAAAATGTTTTTTCCACGGGTATCGTCTTTCGCGAGGAATTGGCTAGTCCTCCGTTAGTTTTCATTGCCATGAAAAGCGCTTTCTCGATTAGCCGTTCGGAACCGTCAGAAAATTGTAGGCCCCTTCCATTCCCTCACAAGGCATGGTTGTGAGAAATGCGCTAGGCCCAGGGGTTCCTCGCTCTGTTGGGCCACCCTATTTATTTTTAATTTTAGTAAGAGCCCCCTAGTGAGAATGCGACTTGTGCCCCCTTGCCTATTTTTACGCCACTGAACACTATAATATTTCCTATCTCATTTTCTCCTTCGTTTAAGGTAAGGATTTGTCTGTCTCTTTTTACTATCGCTTTTTCGCTTCACAAAATTTCAAATCACTTAAATGCTTGTACCTAATCTAACATGATCGAAGAAAATAGTGGAACCTCTTAATAGACACGTAATGCTGACATCATGACTTTATTTCTTCTGTTCTCTTACAACAACTTCGGAATTCGGATTATGATTTCTTCCTTTTAATGGAAATTAATCACAAACAATCCTTCGTCTGCTTGCAAACTTCTATCACAAAGATCTGTCATACAAGGCACATCCGGTTTTCTGGTTGTAGTTGTCGATGGTTTTGATGTTGTGTTATTTGATGCAGCATACTCTGAAAAAAAAAGTAAAATTTATTTTAAAGCGACTTATTGTCTTTGACTAGGGTTCTTAACATTACCTTCTTGATTTGTATTATTACTTCCCCACTTTATCAGACGCCAAGGGTTAACTGTAGTAGTACTAGTCTCTAAATCAACACTTCGATAAAAAATGATTCTTTTTTAATAAATATAATTAAAAAAACTACCTTGTGCTGAAACATTGCTCCAATTCACCAGAACAAGGTTGACTAAGAAAAGCAATATAAAAAACTTCATCGCTAATCACAAAAAGCTAATCGATGTTTGACTACAGTTTTTTAAATGATGACGGGCAATTAATTGCAGCATTTATATTGGCATTGCTCTGTCCGGCATAAAGGTACTCACTCGTACATAAAGCGCAATATTTACACAGGTTTTGTGTTGTGCTTTTAATACAAACATTTAGCCAGCTAACAATCACCAATCGGTATACATATACATACTCTGGAATCGAAACCGTAGTCGCAGAAGAGGTCGAACTCATAGCTGTAAATAGTAGCTTAACGTTTCTTTGCTTACTGCCAAAGAAATTTAGCCTAATACTTCGATTATATAGTATATCACAAAGTTGGCCATGAAACCTTGGAATTTAGTCTAAAAGTAAATATGTGTGTTACTATTTTTGCATTTGTAATAAAGGATTTTGTAGAATGGCGGTGTTGGGCTAAGAGATGATCCTAAATTTGACAAAAAGTTTCTTGGCCCTTCGATTGCTTGGGACTTTTTCTTTTTGCAGTTCATTTGTTTTCCCTTCACTACGACAAAGAGCGCCGACACTTTTATCACGAGAAGTTCTTGACAGAAACACTAAAAGCACTTGCTAAAAGATCATGTTTTGACATTGTTGCTGTTAGCGCACCCACTTACGCTTTTGGAAAGAACAGAAAAAAATTCCGGATGTTTGTTATTGACACAGTTGAAGACGCCCTAGAAGTCATCGTCAATAACTGATAAAATATTTATGAGTTCACTTATCTAACTGGTATGTGTTCTGTTATTATCTTTTAGAGTTGATTTGATACCTTTAAAATGGAATTGATAAACATTTTTTGCCAGTCTGTCTAACCACACAGAAGACAATCGTTCAGAGCCCATTATGCAGTTATGGAGCATTGTGTCAATAACCAACCGTAGCATTTTTGCTTCTGGCGAATTTTCATCAAGCTGCGGCAAAAAGTGTGTCATGTAAGTAGACTGTGATCAAATTTTGGCTGGTATTTTGTTCAAATTGTGAAAACTCTCCTTTTTTTCGACATTGTCATCAATTCACTTCATCAGCTAACTATGTAGCATTGGATTTGACGACTGATTTGCCAACCACCACAGGTGTCATTGGCGATCCATGCTGGCTCCTAAAACCCTCGTGGGAATGCGAAGACTACAGCTATAACACTTAAAAGAGAAATTGAATTCATGAAGTTTTGGAAATGAAATGTACTTAAATTTTATGTTTTTGATTGCTTCTCTTTTTTAAAAATAAAATTGCCATAATCCTATAGAAAGGCAATATCAAGGAGATTTAAGTATATCAAAAGTGTTCAAAAGTCTGCAAAAAAAAAAAAAATTTAGATAGAAAAATTAAAAATTTGTTTTGACATGTTCATATCACAATTGTTTGCATATCTGCCTGAGTATGTCATTTGTTCAGGAACTCGAAAAAAGGATGATTTTTGTTGCTGGAATCGGTCAATAGTCTAACTAAGAAGAAAATAGCGCAGAGTTTTTGTCCTGAACCATCCTCATAAGTTTTTGCAATATATCTCCCAACGAAGTAAAAATTTTAGGCATTTTCAAGACATATTTTGGATAAGAGCAAATGTTCCACCGAAATGCATCTTTCGAATAGTAAAATAAAAAAATACTATCCTCAATAAAAGAAAAGTGAAAATTTTCCAATTCTTGAATTTTTTTCAATGGCATATCTTTCTGGTCACAGATATATGTAGGTATGAGCATAACGTCATTAAAAAGAAATTAGAAATGAAGTTTTCGTCAAAATGCTGCGTAGGAAATCTTTCTACTTTCAAAATTTACCGAAACAAGTCTACTTGATGGTAGACCTTTGTTCTTATTTTTATTTTTGTCAGGAGGAAATCTTCAAAAGACTTTTGGCAGTAATCAACACCAAGTAGTGTGGGATTCTTACCTCACTAAAAACTCCTCGTAATCAATGAACGATCGACAACAGTGGGGTGGTAAATAAAAGGCGAACAAACGTTTTCGTGTGTGCGAACGATTTGCAATGATTGAAAATGAGTGGAGAAGGGAAATCAATCATTCGGTTTCAAAAGTTCGATGGCAAGAACTTTAGTCAATGGAAATTTCGCTTGGATTTATTGCTCAAGGAAAAGCAATTATTGATTTATTCCGTGGAAACGGATTTAGCAACTTTATTATCAAGAGAAACAGATGCAACCAAAACAGCGAATATCAAGTCGGATGAGGCGAAATGCCAAAGCGTTTTGGCAATGACAATAAATGATGAACAATTGACACACGTGATGCATAAGAAAACGGCAAAGGATATGTACGATGCATTCATTGGTATGTTTCAGCGAAAAAGTGTGACGAGCCAGTTTATTTTACGCAGAAAGTTGTATTCGATGAAATTTCATGGCGGTCATATTGGTAATTATTTGATTGATTTCGAAAATACTGTCCGTGACTTGAAATTAGCAGGCGGAAAATTGGAAGATTTAGATTTGGTGATCACTTTACTCTTGACTCTTCCGGCGAGCTATAACCCGTTGGTCAAATCATTGGAATCAATGGAAGAGGAAAAATTGACTTTACAATATGTAAAAGGCCGTTTGCTTGACTAATCAACTATGTTGAACAGTGGCGAAACACAATCGAAAATTGAAGAGGCTTGTGCTATGCAAGGTAAGGCATCGAATATCACTTGTTTCAAGGTAAAAAAGGACATAAGAAGTCTCAATGTTTTTCGAAAAACCACAATAAATCGAAGAAAAATCTACCGAAAAAAGAGTCGAGTGCCAACAACGCATCCAATGATGGACAAAAAGGTGATTTATTGTGCGCGATTCGTGATGATGAAATTGAGGCGTTTGTAGTGAAATGCACAAATGTGAGCGAAAATGGCAATAAGAGCAACGATACAAATGCGTTGAATAGCAAAAGTTCAGTCATGATACAAGCACAAGCATTGAAAACGAAATGTGATAACGCATCAGAGATTACTTTTGTATTGGATTCGGGTGCAACGGATCATATGGCAAATATTAAAGACTATTTTAATGATTTGAAAGATATTCATGAAATTAATATTTCTACAGCAAAAAGAAATGAAAGGGTTTCTGCGAAGAAAATGGGCAACATTTCGATTAGAACATTGTACAACAATGACTCATCAACTAAAACGATGGAAAACGTTTTGTATTCGAAAGATTTGAAATGCAATCTTATGTCAATCAGAAGCCTAACGAAAAAGGGTTTCAACATTGTGTTTGAAGGCGATAATGCTGAAATTTCATTTCATGTAGAAACTAAATTCGTTGCTCATGCAGAATCAAATTTATATACCGTCAATTTCAGGGTGGAGCGTGATGCATTTGCCGGATTCTTGGGTGAGGACAATTTGAAATCGGTCTCACGCGATTTATGGCACTATCGCTTGGCACATCTAAATGTTTTCGACTTGAAAAAGATGATCAACAAGGGAATGGTTGACGGTATGGATAAAATTGCTGTGAATACAGATGAAATATTTTGTGAACCGTGCGTAATGGGTTAGCATACACGTTTTCCATTCAAGAAGCGACATGTTGTGCGATCATCTCGTATTTTGGAATTAATACACACCGATGTATGTGAGCCAATGTCACAGCCGGCATATGATGGTGCTCGTTACTTCGTAACATTCACGGATGATTTTTCGAGAGCATCAATGATATACAACATGAAGACATGCATCGACTAGCACATATCGTCTATGGGACGTGAATAAAAACAAATTGGTAATTGGACGCAATGTAACATTCGATGAGAATTCGGTATTGAATCGGTTGAAGGAAAAACAGAGAACAGGAGCTGCGATTCACTTTGATCAGGAAGCCGAAGAGATTGCGGTTGATACGGGTGATATGATCGGGAGTTATGGATGATACTGGTGACATGGAAGAAAATCTCAACAGTGCCAACTCGGATGGCATTGGTAACAACGGTAACCAGATTTTACGTCGCAGTACAAGAGAAAAGAAAAGATATGGTGAGTGGGAAGGAGGTGCACATTTTGCACTGTCGACGCAACAATTTGTCGAAGATGATCCACTATCGATTGAGGAGGCGAAAAATCGTGATGATTGGCCGGAATGGAAGAAAACAATCGAAAGTGAATACGAATCGCTCATGAAGAACAATACTTGGACTTTATGTGATTTACCAAATGGTCGCAAACCAATATCTGGTAAGTGGGTTTTCAAACTCAAACGAAAAGCCAATGGTGAGGTTGACAAGTATATGGCGAGATTCGTTGCAAGAGGCTTTGTACAATTACAGGGGTTTGGCTTCAACGAAACGTATTCTCCTGTGGCCAAACTACTAACCTTTAGAATTTTGTTGGCGATTGCGATTCGATTCGACATGCACATACATCAAATAGATGTTAAGAGCGCTTTTCTCAATGGTGAATTGAAAGAGGAAATATTCATGACACAGCCAGAAGGTTTCGCGAGGGGCAACAAAGTATGCAAGCTCAACTAAGCAATTTATGGCCTTAAGCAGGCGTCGAGAATGTGGAATTAGAAATTTCATCAATTCGGTTTCAAGCGTTGTGCTTCGGACTATTGTCTGTATACAAAATTCGAAAACGGAATTCGTTGCTTCATTCTTCTGTATGTCGATGACTTGCTCATTGTTTGTGACAATCTACAGATGTTGAATATTGTCAAAGGGCTACCTGCGAAACAATTCGAAATGACGGATATCTGTAAGGCTGATACATTCCTTGGTATGCATATTTCACATGATCGCGAAAGGGGAATCGTTCATCTGTCTCAATCGCATTATTTGAAGAATGTTATTCGAAAATTTGGAATAACAGAATGCAAGCCAATATCAACACCGATCGAAAAGGGGCTAAACTTGCCAGCTGAAAAGGGCAAGGCGGCTACAAATTACTTCAGTCGTTTCCAGAGCTGCTTTACAAGGGAACAATTTGCACATGCGAAACGCATCCTTCGCTACTTACAAGCTACAGGCGATTTGAAGCTTGAATATCGTAAAGACAAAAAGGCTGACATTTTGGTTGGCTACGCCGATTCAGATTGGGCGGGAGACAAAAACGACTCAAAATCTACTTCCGGGTATGTCTTCAAGTTATTTGGTAACTCACAAACAAGAAACGGTGAGTCAATCGTCAACAGAAGCAGAATACGCAGCGTTGGCTTGGGCGATTAACGAAGCAATATGGATCAAAGAGCCGATTGGTGAATTGGGAATTGAAATCAAACATGCGATTACCATTCATGAAGATAACCAATCAACAATCAATGCGGCACAGGAGGCAAGAAACCATAAACGTATGAAACATGTTGCGGTTAAGTTTCATTATGTTCGTGATACCATAAGCAAGAAAATCATTCAATTGAAATATATTCCGACGGGCGAACAAATTGCGGACATTATGACGAAGGGACTTGGGAGAATTCAATTTGTTAAATTACGCTGTGATTTAAATTTAGTTTGATTTGGTTACATGAACTCTTTCGTTAGAAGAAATTCATTCTTAGATTTTGTTTGCCAAAAATTATTTAACGTAAATTTTATATTTCATTATTAAAATTGAGGAGAGGTGTTAAATGAACAATTTGAATAATAGTTGGTAACTATGGTTACAAACATTTATATGTTTGACAAAAATAACAACTATTGTATGCTGTATTTTTTCATTCTCATCTAGAACTTTCATGAGTAAACATCAATATATACCTAACAAGAATAAATAAATTCATTCAAAAACGATACAAATAATATATCTCATTTTATTATTTTCTTCCTCAATAATATAATCGCTTTAAGGGAAGCCCAAGCTTTTAATGCTTCCCATGACTTTTAGACCATTAGCTCGTGTGGCTTGGTTCTTCTTAATCTCCGAACATTGCCGCCGTTTCTATTTGTAGGTCACAATGTACATAAATCGCTATTTCTTATATACCATGGTGCATTTACTATTCCACGAAGGACTTCGTTTTGGAACTTTTGGATGATTTCAGTATTTGTTTTCTTTGTACAGCCCCATAATTGGATTCCATAGGTCTTAACAGGTCTAAGTACTTGTTTATAAAGAATTATTTTATTTTCGACAGATAAGTCCGAATTTCTACCGAGTAACCAGTACATTTTTCTATATTTCAAGTTGAGCTCTTCCCTTTTCTTTTTGATATGCTCTTTCCATTTCAGCTTTGCATCCAAGTTCATCCCAAGGCATTTGGCGGTATTGGCGTTAGGTACAGCTTGATTGTTGATGAATATTCAAACGTAGCTTAACTTTTTATTTGTAAAGTTTATATGTGCAGATTTAGCTTCATTGAGCTTGATACGTCATTCTATGAACTTGGCCTATCGTGGAATGTTTATTTCTAAATCGAAACTCATGAGTTGGGATTAGATTTCCCTCTTCTATGACTTTGCTTAGTCTTTTCAGTAGCAATTTTTCAAAAACTTTTGAAAAAACTGGTATGAGCGATATAGGTCTGTAAGACTTCACATCTGTTGGTGGCCTACCTTGCTTTGGCATAACAATTACTTCAGCAATTTTCTAATGATTTGGAACATATTGGGCCCTTAGGCACGCATTTATTATGAATTGGAGTTTTATGAAGGCTTTTGATGGCATTTCTTTCATAACCTGAGCAGTTATTAGATCGTACCCAGGTGATGTTTTGTTCGATAGTTGATTATATGATTTAAATCAAAAATGAATGCCGTCTTTGTGTGATGTGTCCTGGTGTAGATGTTATTGATAAAGAAAAAGTAAGTTGTGAATTGGAGTTCTTATCAAACGAAATACAATTCAAACAACGGGTGTGTCTACTCATCGGCACAACTTAGGGACTGTTGTGAAAACGTGCGAAGAATTCAAAATTGATTTAAAACAACAATTAAAAGTTCTAAAATGCCATCATTTCACATTTAAAAAGCAATTCTATTTTCTAAAGAAATTAAAAGAAACCATAAAAGATACAGAATGCATCGTTGATTTTTCAGAAAATTATAGTTTTATAATCCAAGACGAAGTGCAACCATTTCATTGGTCAAATAGCCAAGCAATATACATCCTTTTGTTATTTATTATAAGAACGGTGTCACAGTTTGTCGGCTTGCATATATATGAAGGAATCGGAATAAATTTAAAAGAAATTGTAAGCTAAGCTACTGATTTTCTTGTTAGCACACATTTTAATGCATCATTTGGAAAAAGAGTTATATTTAAAAGTTGCTTGCTTGCTCCATACGACCGATTGAAAGTCACATTTCATTTACTCTTAAGACGATTGATAAGAAAATAGTGCTTTAGTATGGCTTTGATAATATAAAATTTAATAACGTGAAAACTTAAATCCAATACGAATGTCCATGTCCTTTTTTTTAAATATATTAGGTTTTTTCGTTTACATATACAGTGGTGGCCAAAATAATAAGAGTGAAAACAATTTTTTCCATTACCTCTTCCATCAGCTCTGGGCCTCTTTCTTATGTAAGTTCTGCCATCAGAACCAAATAAATTTATATTGGGTTCATCACTAAAAAAACATTTTGCCAATTTCTGTGAGCCGATTATGAAGGATTAACATTTGCAAATTGTATACACTGCTTTATATTCTTAGAACTAAGTAACGGAACCTTCATCGCAATTCCACCAAGTAGATTTTTATCCTGCAAACGTGAGTCTGCGGATCGTGCATGAGCTGATATCCAATGAAAGATTTGCTTTATTACCGATAGATGTTGCAGAAAATGTCAAATGTCAGCTAGAGAGTAGACGAGTTCGGCCCCTGTTTTTAATTTTTCGAGTGGTTTCATATTCAATTAAACTCTAAAAACTCACCAATAATTTCGTTGGACTGTTTTTTAACGTTTGAAAGATCAAGTGCGTGTTTCCTTAAACTGCAAAGACCGAATTACTTAATTTTCTTTTGATTGAAAATTTTTAAACATTAAATTAAATTTTGTTTCGATTCCATTTGTTGCACTACGTCTGGCTCAGCAAAAAAATCCGCAATCACTGAAGCCTGAGGTTACCGCTTTTACCCCTCAAAATAAACTATCAAGTGCGAAAGAGTGCAAGAAAATGGTCGATTTGAGTAAAGAGCAGTGCGACTATATTATTGAGCTTGTTTCAAAACAGATAATAAGCTCTGAAAAAAGAATTTCTGACAATATAAGCAGTGAAATTACAGAACTACAAAACACCATAAATGTAACAAATATTAAAGTGACCGAACTTGAATCTGAACTTTTATACGCCAAAAAAACCATAAATACACTTAACTTCGAAGTATGTGCACTAAAAAACAATCTCCTTGAGGTATGTAAACATAGCTCAGTTACTAAGACAAAAATGGATAGCATAAAAAAGAACCAGAGCTTTCTTGACAATCGTACCGTAGCCAGCGATGCTATTTTATTCGAAGTTCCATTTTACCACGATGAAAATCTCGAGTCTTGCTTTAACTTTTTTTGCAATACTTTGAAAATAAAGCCACCTACAATAAAAAGTATTTATCGCGCACGCACCGGCACAGAATCAAAAGACACTCAGATTCACATCAAATTCTTAACACCGTTTGACAGAAATTTTGTTCTGAAGTCTGTTGCACAATTCCGCAAAGCGAACAATAGAGAGATATGCTTACAAGACATTCATATCGACTCTCCAAAAGCTCTTTTTATGCGTGAAGCGTTAACCAAAAACAACTTGACAATCTTTCAACGTGCAAGGTCTCAGGAAAAAAAACTGCTGTTAACCGTTTACACCGCAAGAGGATTTGCTTACGTTAAACGTCTTATGAATGAAGATGCTGTACAAATCGACTTCATCGAGGAATTGGACAGGGTTGCCTACTCTGCAAATTAATGTTTTATATTTTAATTACTTATATTTTTCCATAAATTTTTTTTTTTGTTTTTCCTTTTTCATTTTATATAATAATTTATTAAATAAACTTATCTTCTCTATTTACCATTTTTTTTTTTTTAAGTAAAAACTTAACTTTTTTTCTCGTGCTGGACCATTTTTTCCTATCTCTTTTGGCATTAACTTTAGAATTTTATTTAATGGGTGACTCAAACTTGCGCACCATGGTAAATGTGTTGAGCAATCAACAGACTGGTCTTCGGATGTCTCACACAAAGCTTATTGTGTAAAGCTGATGAGTTCCGTTATATATTTGAGGATTCTAAGATTGACGTGGTTTGTGTTACAGAAACTTGGCTTTCTGTGTCACAAAATAATAAGTTATGCTGCCTTGCAGGTTATAAGATATTTCGCTCGGACAGGGTACGCTGTAGAGGTGGAGGGGTCGCTATATATGTGAAAATTTAAATTTAAATTTAAATGCAGGCACATAGTTTCTTCTCCTGAAGACAGTGCAATAGAATTTATTTTTGTTGAGCTATCAAGTGGTGACGAAAAGATTTTAATTGGTACAATTTATAGGCCGAATAGGAACATATGCATTTCTCCACTTATTTCTATTCTTGAACAGGTTTGCATTTCTTATTCAAATATAATTCTAACTGGTGATTTCAACTGCAACCTTCTGGAGGAAAATAGTTTTACTGACGAGTTTTCATCCCTTAATCTTTACTCTGTAGTCTGTACACAAGCACGCCTACCCATTTCTCTAATTTCAATGCTACATTACTGGATCTTTTTCTTGTCTCTGATCGGAACAAGGTTATTCTTTATGATCAACTTTCTGCTCCAGGTTTTTCAAAGCATTACTTCATATACTTAGTTTTCGACTTTCAAGTTACAAATGCTCGGCAGCGTAATATTATAGAATACAGAGATTTTAAAAACATCAACTACAGTGCTCTGGAAAATGATGTTAACGCTGTCAACTGGAATTACATTTTAGAAACTCTTTTTCCCTCTGACCAAGTGGAATTCCTCAACAGAAACATTAACAACCTTTTCAACAACCACGTACCCTTAAAAACTAAAATCTGCGCCGAAAAAAAACAAACCTTGGATTACAAGAGAAATTCTTTCCCTTATAAAAAAACGGGATCTTGCATACAAGCGTTGGAAAATGTTTCGTATTGACAGTTTTCATCGAAATTATGTCGTCCTACGTAACGAAACTGTTCGAGAAATCCGTAGAACTAAAGCTCGTGTGTATTCAACTCACATCAATATTGCACTTGGAAGTAAGCAAGTTTGGAAGAACTTAGGAAAAATCGGTGTTGGAAAGGTACGTGGTGACCCACCTGGTGATCTAGACGTTAACGCGCTCAATAAAACCTTCGTTTTAAATTCAAATTCTACCACCAACTTGTCAGACCCCGAGCCATTTTCATGGAGTCGTTCTTCAATCCAAAGTTCAACTTCGGTTCGCTTCAACTTTAGGTATATAACTGATGTGGATGTGACTGAAGCACTGCTATCCGTCAGATCAAATGCCATAGGACTTGACAATATGCATCCATCATTTTTGAAAATTATTTTTCCGATAATGCTGCCATTTTTAACACACATTTTCAATTCAATTGTCACAACATGTGAATTCCCTTCGCAATGGAAAAAAGCTAAGAAAGTTCCTATTCCCAAAACAAAAAGGAGACGACTTTAGACCAATGTCTATCCTACCATTTTTGTCAAAAGTTTTTGAAAAAGTAATTCAAAAACAAATTGACGTATTTCTTACTCGCTTCGAATTATTGACACCCAAACAATCGGGATTTCAAAAGAAAAATAGCTGCTTGACTGCGCTTTTAAGAGTTTCAGAGGACATAAGAAAAGAAATAGACATAGATAAAATCACGTTCTTAATTCTCCTAGATTTCTCGAAGACCTTTGATATGGTAAACCACGCCATTCTTTGCCAAAAGTTGTTAAATAAGTTCAATTTTTCTCGCTTTGCAGTCAAGCTTTTGTTCTCCTATTTAACTAGTCGAGAACAAAGTGTTGAATTTAATGAACAAAAATCTGAGTTTTTGCCGGTAAAGAGTGGTGTACCACAAGGGTCTTTCCTTGGCCCTTTGTTATTTTCAATATATACGTTAACGAATTGCCGGAGTTAGTTACACATTGTTCTATTCGCATGTACGCCGATGATACACAACTATACCTCAGCTGTCCTTTAGGGTTAATCGAACATTCGGTAACGTGTTTGAATGAAGACTTAGATTTGATTGATCGATGGTCTACTAAAAACTATCTTCAACTGAACCGAAAGAAATCTAAGTGTCTCGTTATCTCCAAAAACGAGATTGACATATCATACTTTCCGCAAATACTGCTCAAAAATAGTCCTATTGCTTATGTTGAGTCAGCCAAAAACTTAGGTGTAGTTTTTAACCAGACTCTTACTTGGGAACTTCATGTAAATACATAATACGGTTGCAAAAGCTTATGGTATCCTTCGAATGCTATGGCCTATCCAACACATAATTCCATTGAATGTGAGAAATCTTTTAATAAAATCGTTGTTTCTGCCTGTGCTTACTTATGGTTGTGAGATTTTTTGCAATTTGAATTATAAGAGCAAAAGAAAGTTAACGGTTGCATTCAACAGTGCAATGCGTTTTGTCTATGGGCTACGTCGTTTCGATCGAATTTCGCAATATGTTTCAGAATTCTTAGGTATGACATTTGAAAACTTTTTAAAATATCGGTCAATGATTTTCTTCTCCGATATGCTCATAACCCGCCCTTTAGATCTTTATAATAAAATTAATTTTTTAAGTTCTAATCGATCGTTACATGTCTTGATTCCGCGTTTTAGTTGTACGACATCCGAACGACAGTTTTTTGTAAGTTCCGCACGAATTTGGAACTCTCTGCCGCGAGAAATAAGAGGTCTGAGTTGCACGAGAAAGATAGGGAAGGAATTGAAAAAGTACTTTGGTAATTTATAATTAATTTGAACACAAAAATTAAAATTAATTTTTTTTTTTTTTTGCATTCTACTTTCAAATATAAAACAACGTTGTGTCTTATATAACGTAGCTGTTTTACATTTTAAAGCTTTATTATAAATAAGATTTATTTTCTTAAAATGTAAGCTTATCATAAATGAATAAATACTAAATACTAATACTTAAGCACCTCTATTAAAATCCTTTTGTCCAACAAAGTTGTTGTTTTTTTGGGCGTACTCTTTCTTCGGTGAAATTTGTTGGTTGACCTCATTGCTTTAGCACTATAGCAACAACCAACAACACATTTAGATCGGTGAAGAACATCTTGCATAAAACTGAATGTTTTGCCTCGATCTTTTAGTTGGAGGATCAAACGGTGTTCTTCCTCAGAGCAATGCTTTCCGCGTCCTATTATTTAAAAAATGAATGAGTTTTAAATACTTAAACACAAGTCTAACGGTAAATTTAATAATTAGATTGCGATCGGAAGTGAAAAAGACCAGAAATAATGCAATTCTACACAGCACTCTTATATTTTTGACCATTGCAAATCTGACATTTCTAAGTAAAACTAACGGTGCATTGCAAGTGAGCATCATTAATGTTTGGTAGCACTGGAAATGTTTAACAGTCAGGTCAAAGAAAATTCGTATATATATATTTATTCCAATTAAAAAGGTTTAAGGCATAGATTCTTGGGAAGAAAACATAATAGTCCACTCTTATTATTTTGGCCACCACTGTAAATGGTGTTTAAATTTTTGTTTGTAAAAATAGTTTAACATCTTGTGTATTGTGCGAAAAAAAACATGCTCATATTTGCTCCAATTTTTTTAGTGAAATTTTCCGAATAGACTGACTACCTTAAGGGTTAATTCGCAAAAACAGAACGTACATATTGACTCCTTTTTTTGGACGACAGTCAATGTTGTTTTCAAAATTAATATTTCAAAAATATTGTGTTAACATTTCATAAAGAACTTTCAAAAACTACGCAATGGCAGTAGTCATAGTGAAGCGTCTCGACAAAGAGGAGAGTTGCTGTGTCCTTCATAGCTCTGTAGTGGATCGTCCGAAATCAGGAACTTAAATTATTTTGTTATATAATTAAAAAAAATAAATGAATAGGGTGGCGCAACAGAGCGAGGAACCCCTGGGCCTAGCGCATTTATCACAATCATGCCTTGTGAGGGAATGGAAGGGACCTACAATTTTCTGCCGGTTCCGAACGGCTAATCGAGAAAGCGCTTTTCATGGCAATGAATACTAACGGATTACTTTCCAATTCCTCGCGAAAGGCGATACCCGTGGAAAAAACATTTTTGCCTCTGTTGGAATTTGAACTCGAACCTCTGGATTAACAGGCGGACATGCTATCCATCACAACACGGGTACCACAATTGTTATATAATTGCTTTCTCAAACTAACACTGGAAAATTTTTTTGATATCTTAATTTTTATCTTTTTGGGAAAACTTTGAAGTGAAAAATTTCTTACGAAGAAATCGGAGCATTTGTAATTGTTAAAAAGCTCCCCAGCGTTACCTTGAAAATCATAAAATTTCAAAATAATCGGTGCGGGAGTTTTGAAGTTAGGAGGGGCAACAAGTGAGGAAGCACTTCCAGTTGTGGTAGAGGCCAAGCTAACGAGACACCAATATAATATTATTAGGGCCAAGAGCCCTGAACGGATTCCTTCCAACAAAGTATTTTAAAATGCGAAAAAAATGCATCCGAAAAATGAAGAGATGCATGTGACGATTAATTCAGCTGACTTGACAGTGCAGTCTTTAATAGATCATAGTAGCAGCGTTTTACTATCACAATGATCCAATCCGGATCGGATCATGATAATAAAACAGCTTTAGATCATCATATTTTTTATCATTTCCAGTTGGAAGCTGTGAGAAACTCGCTCTTTCAACTGACATTTCAAAAGAGTTGCAGAGTTGCTCTACGAACTTTTTTTTCAATGCTTAATTTTTTGTTCTTTTTTTTGGGGAAAAATGATACCCATGCACTTTGTCAAATATACATTCTTTTGCACTAATTCTTATTAATTTCACGAATATATGTTTTGTTTTGTAAAACTTTTTCATTATGTCATGTATTATACAAAAATGAATAAATGTGAAGTTTCTCGCTATCTAACTGAAATATATTTCATTTCACACTTATAAAAATGTTCATGTGGCAGTACTGTAGTTATTGGAAATAGCGGAAATGATACCAACGTTCTCAATGGAAAGTCTCCTCTTGTGTGAAATAAATGAACTAATTTTTAGATCACAAAAATAGATCTAACTAAAAAGCAGGATTTCGCTTTGTTGTTGTAACGCTAATAAACCCATGATCTAATCCGGATCAGATCAATAATAAAACACGGCTAGTGTAGAATGCAAAATCCGAGATCTTCATCAACCAAATACTGCCCCCCACTTAAGTTCGAATACAAGAAGGAATTTGCACAAGTTTTGGAAGCTGAGAAGCATCGAGTCGTTGCTCAAAGGAGGCTACCAGTGTGACACTTTTAAGATTTTTTTGTTTCGATAGTTTATATCTTCAAAAAAATTCTGTGCCGCGGTAATTTCAACTTTATGCTATGTCCGCACCTGAGAGTTGAACTTGTTTAACTCAAAACAATCTCATGCTATGTCCGCACCTGAAGTTAACCTGGGTTTCGTTCCAGGATGGTTTGAGTTAACCAAGTAGTGTCCGCATATGCCAAAAAGTTTTGAGTTTATCTTTTCGTCTTAAGTTAAAAAAAGACAGATATAAAGTGTGAGCAGAACGTCAACGACGTATGAGAGAATTCATTCTCTCTCCACTCAGTTCCACTCTCTTAAACGTCTAACTCAATGGAATATTGGAAATAGTGCATTCAGCGCGCTTGGTTTCGAGTAGGTTAAGATGAAACCCAGTGACTAAAAAGGTTTCATTTTGTATGGCAAACCACTTGGTTATCGTGTTGGTTTGGGATTGTTTTGAGTTAAACAAGTTTAACTCTCAGGTGCGGACATAGTATCAAACTAACATGATAACCAAGTGGTTTGCCATACAAAATGAAACCTTTTTAGTCACTGGGTTTCGAGATAACCTACTCGAAACCAAGTGAGCTGAATGCACTATTTCCAATATTCCATTGAATTTGACATTTAAGAGAATGGAAGTGAGTGGAGAGAGAATGAATTCTCTCATACGTCGTTGACGTTCTGGCTTCTGGGTGCCATGAAATAAAGTCGAAGGCAATAAGGTCGAATCGACTTTATTACCTTTTTTGGGAAATAAGGTCGAAAACAACAACAACAATATTTTTCTACCTTATTTCCCATTGAAAAGGTAATAATGCCGAAAAGAAAAAACGAAAATATTTGACAAAAATAGGAATGCCCAAAGTAAAGAAGAAAGAAATCATTGGCAATGTCATGTGTTGTGTGTTATCGGAACAACTGTACTTAAAAAAAAAAATATGTGGTGAGGTTTATCGCAAAGTAATCTGTTTTTTATGTAAGTACTATTGATGCTTCGCAGGTTGACTTGTTTGCAACTGTTCTTTAGAATAGCAACTTCTTTAAAGAATACGTTTAGTTTGTTTTTCATTTCAAGTGCATGCATATAATATGTAGAAAGTTTTTGTGGAATTACTGAGCGTCGTCGGCCCGCGCCGACGGATTTAAGGAGTTGAACTTTCGTCGTTGGGGGGGGGGGGGGCGCGGCCCGGTGCGGCGCGGTCCCGCGCCGGCCCCGCGCCACGCTGGCCCCGCACCGCGCGCGCCGGAGGTGCGCCTCTTCGGCCCGCGTCGCACCTGGCCGCGCCCCCCCCCCCCACCGACGAAAGGTCAACTCCTTAAATCCAATGTTCCTCAGAACATTTCTTTTTCTACCAAAAGTTAAAGTCTTTATAAACAATGATTGCAAAATATTAAACATGGAATTAAAGTCGAATTCAACTGAGAAATAAAGTCGAACGCTATTTTCGGCAAATTTAGTGCCAAAATGATTTTCGCCCTTATTTCCCAAAGTTGGTAATAAGGTCGAAAGGTGAATTCGACCTTATTTCCCAATTTTTGGGCAATAAGGTCGATTCGGCCTTATTGCCTTCGACCTTATTTCACGGCACCGACGTTCTGCTCACACTTTATGTCTGTCTCTTTTTAACTTAAGACAAAAAGATAAACTCAAAACTTTTTGGCATATGCGGACACTACTTGGTTAACTCAAACCACCCTGGAACGAAACCCAGGTTAACTTCAGGTGCGGACATAGCATTAAACGCGTTTTTCTCGAAACGACATTTTGCCAAATTTCTTCCATCATTATTCAAAGAAAAATTGGCCGATCGATTTAAAATTCAAACCGAGTATTTCTGAATATATTTACGATGCAATTTACTACAATCTTTTTGTTTGGTTGAAAGTTTCACAAATGTTTACCCCAAAAAAGACTTTTTTTTAAAAACTACACCATTTTGTTTACTTTTGTATATTTTTCAAAAATTGTAGGTCATTGTATAGGAAATACCTTCAATTTTAATACCCTTTTTGAATTTTTTTGTTTCAGGTACTCGTTTGACAGGAATCATGTCAGAATTTGGGGCACTTTTTTTGCATCTTCGAAGACAGCAGATAACTCCGTTATTTTTCAATATTCTTGGAATTCAAAAAATTTCAAAACATTCTGCCCAGTACTTTCCTTTGAAAAAATTCTTAAAAATCGCCCAATTTTTCATGGATTACACTGGCATAGCCCTTTAAAGAAGAATTAAAACATACTTTAAGAGCATGTATGGGCCACCTTATACCTAGAACAAATTTTTTTTTCCATGCAATTTTCTTTAAAATATCACTATACTTTATGCGTGCAAAACGAACACAGCCACCGATGAAGGTTCTTTCAATTTATGTATCGATTTTGTGTTATCGATTTATCGTTTCTTTTTCATGTCGTACCAACTGGCCAACCTATCAGCGTGTTAAAGACATCCAGGATGTTAATTGAATAAGTTTTTTAATGTGAGCTTGGGAAAGGGGAATGACAAAGGGTGGTTTAGACGGTGAAAATATAAGTCAGAATTAAAATTATTTTGACTGCATTATAGAGGTTATCGCAAATAGACTTCGTGGTGCGGTAACCAAATAAGTGTCTACCTTGTGTGGATTACAGTGGGAGGGCCACTATCTGGAACTGATTTCATCAAAATTTCCATAGATGAAGATTTGGTTCATTAAAATAGAGTTACCCTTTAGCAGCTTTTGGTTTTTTTCTCTTTTCTTGCATATTTATTAGGCACGTTAATAAGGTACACGGCGGTCCAGTGGCGATTAATAGGTACACATTAAAATCCTTTGATTATATCGTATAAAGATAGCAAAGGAACATTTCTACAAAGTTTGAGCAAAATCGGAGGTAAAGCAATATTTTGGATTGACCGCTTTCATATGGAATGGCTCATACATATGTAATTATTCAATGATCATTCCGATACATACAATAAAGCGAACTGCACCCCATTTCGTACTGATTTCAACCCAACAAACTGATTTACTGATATGCCCTCCATGCTCCATCATACCTTCCTACACGCCTCATCGTTATCCCGAGTAGCGTAATGGATCGTTAGAGATCCGAATGAGGTGTTTGCGCAGGCTAACCTTGCCCACCCTAATTTTTGTCTTAAACTCTTCAATGACTGGTTTCTCTTTCAAGTTGAAATAGCGATTTCCAACGTTAAATCAAAACAATCTTACCTTCACCACTGTATTGCCATTTCCCGATGATTCACAAAAATTTTCCGTAACCTTTATGAGACAATTTTTGGGATTTCTTAACATTTTTCGTTTATTTTTACAGATTATGCTTACAACATACTTCTTTACTTTTATTTTTTATTTTTAAATACATGGTTCGATAAAATATAAATTGCAATTACAAATTAAAAATTATTCTTTTCATGTTTTGCATCTTTGGGCAAGAAAATTAAATATAATTTTATTTTTTATATATATTTTTGTTTTTATTTTTACTTAATGAAAATTTTAAGTTTACACTTCTGATATTTAAAAATAAAATAAAATAAATATTTTACATTACAATTAAGATTACAATGTTTACCATAGTTTGAATATAAAAATATATAACAACAAAGTACATTAAATAATAATTTTAAACTTATACTTAGACGACGTTTTAAATTTTATTTACAAAACAAACAAACTTACTACAATTTTTCTCCTTAATTTTTTCTTCTTTTTTTTGCAGCTAATTATCAATTGAATGATAAAATATGAGATGTGGTTATAGACTTTAAAGATGTTTGAGAGGGTAAAAAAGAGTTTCAATCACAAATCAAACGCAGTCCAAGTTTGGAATTGAGTTGGACTTTCAAATTTTCTTTTTGTTTTCTTCTTGAAGGGATTATTCATAACGCATCCAGTGTATTTACAGTGTTTTGAGATTTCATAATTTCAGTCATCAAACAACATTTTCCATTATCCAAGGAACAAATTTTGATATCCTCGTACAGACACCAGGCAAGTTTGCTTCGGCACATCCAATACCCCATGATATGATGCCAGCTAGGAAAAATCTACCATCCTGAGACTTCACCTGGGGAATAAAAAAAACAAAGAAAAGCGATTGTTTAGTAAACGGATGTGTTATGCAGGTTTGATATGTTGACACAGCTCGATTACTCTTATCATTAAATATTGACAAAAGCCATAAGTCCATTTGTTTAAACAACATGGTGAGATGTTTTTTTATTTCTGTGGTCATTTTTTTCTATAAGAGGGTGCGAGAAACGCATTCTGGCAGTCAGTAGAACTCTACAAGAGACAGTCAGTTCACGGTGTTCACAATGCAGTTCATGAGTTGCGTATCAGTCACCTTAGCACTTTTGCTTTTGGTCAGTTTCCATCAAGTTGAGGCGCAGGGGGGTAAGTAGTATCCTAATTGTTATAACCTCGAGTCTAATGATTTGTTGAAACCAAGACAATTCAACACGTTTTCGAAATCGTCATCGCCATCATCATCACCATCACTTTGGAGACAGATTCAATGGTTCGAATGCTAACTTTCTAAAAAAAACTCTCAGGATGGTCGTGAAGAAGACACCGAAATTTATCCTCGACTTAGTTACAGATCCTTAGATATTTCGGGTTAGATTTCAATTCAACAAAAATAACAAATCTTCTTATGACCGTCTTGTAGAATCACATCCGTCAGGAAAAAAGTATCAAATGTTCGGTTAAAATTCTTCAATTTTCAGGTGAAAACACTACAACAACCTGGAATCCCTGGTGGTGGAATACAACTACAACTACATCAACGACAACAACCAGCACACCCAAGCCAGACGAACCCTGCCTCACGGATCTTTGTAAGAGAGGACTCAAGGCCAAAAAGGGATTGTTTGTAATTAATTTTTTCAAAAAGTAACTTTTGTTTTCCACAACTATCGTCAAAATGCTTTGAAAATAATAATTAATAAATGCAAACGAAGAAATGGATATACTTTCAAAATAAATGTCAAAGAGTAGATTGTGCTCTCCATGTTGGAATGTTGTTCTAGAATTTCGATTTTGTTCCAAATAGTATTTCGAGTGGAAAGCATTGCTGTGCTTCAGATTTGTGTGAGTCTAGTTGCTTTGAGTATGTTTGCCACAGTGACTTGTTACGGTGTAAATCACCGATATTCGTCCTAAGGTTTGGTTTATTCCTACAGAAATTTCTCTGTTCCTATCCAAACCCTACCCATCTTCTTGTGTCCCGTTGTTTGCCCTTAGCAGTGTAAGAAGGGAGTGTTTTTTAAACGTGGAGTTTTCAATCTGGCAATACTATAGAGCTGTCAATTCATCGTGGAAGAATTAAGGCAGCCCGATCACTGCGCACTGCGTTCATCTCGAAACGGTGTTGAAGCCGATCTTACATATTTTCAAGTTACCTCCAAGATCGGACTTTTTATGTGGGGTTATTTAAAACCGCTTATCTACGCAAAAAAGCTCGAGATTATTGACGCCTTGGAAGTTAATAGTCGGCTCGTTATTGCTGACATACGGCCCCCGAAAATTGGGCCTCTCGGTTGGAGTTTTTTCAGGCCAGCCGTGGCGGTGCTGGCTACCACATGTCCGAAATTAATTTTGCAATAACACTAATTACATGCTTTTTATTACCTCTTGAAAGCCACGCGTCTAAATAATATCTACACTTTTTAGTATCAGAGCAAATAACAAAAGCTATTTCCTAACATCGAAGCACCGGTCGAGCTTAACAGAGATCATGAATACATCGAGCCAGAAGGTTTTGGGGACTTGCACTATTTTTTTCCCCTTCGGAGCCTTATAAGAAACTGGCAGACCAAAATACTGATTCATTGTACTATTAGAAAGCAACCTTCTGTTGCTATAGCTTTCCTGCTTAGAAGATGCAGCCATTATTTAGAGCCGATAGGCTACCAGCTCCCACCATACCTACGTCCAGTACCTGTTTTTATGCCATTAAATGCAGGTTATTCACAGAGGAAGTGCTCTGCAGTATCAACATCTTCTACACAGGATACACAGAGTGTAGTATCACTTGAGCCTAACACATCCAATTGCTGGACACAAAAGAAATGCCTCGTGTTAACGGCAACAAGCTTTCTATGGTATTTGCAGTTTTCTTATGAAAGTTGGAGAGAACAAGGAGAAGGAAATTTTATTTTTAATTTTTAAATTTGGTGGAGGCTAAATAAAAGTTAATTCTTAATCTAAACTTGAAAACTAAGAAGCTAATAGCTAACGTTAATCAGGAGGGTGATTTAGAGATAGAGTTTTAGGCAAGGGGTGCTCGGGTTGAAGTCAAAACTGTTAAAACTAGGTGTTGCCGAAATGTGAATTTGTTGGAAAGGAGATCAGACTTGGCAGATGGCAGGCGTATTCAAGGGGTGACCGAACAAAAGTAATGAACAAAGAACGGGTTACGCAAGGATCGGAGAATTCCTTTGACTAACGCTTAATGAAACTAAGTGCTGAATCGGCTTTAAGTATAGTATATTCAATATGTGAGATGAAATTAAGTCCCTGGTCGCAAATGATCCCGAGATCACGAATCTTATAAACTCTTGAAATGGTTTGGCTGTCAAGGAGATAGCAACGGAGAATAGATTTGATGTGCTTACGAGTGGAGGTAACAGATTGACACTTGGAAATGTTCAATTCCAAGCAGTTTTTAGAACACCAGATGGAAAAGTTGTCGAGGTCTTGTTGAAAATGAATAGAATCGGTAGGTGAAGAAAAGATCTTGAAAAACTTCGTATCATCAGTGAAGTGGGAAATAAGGGAATGGTGAATAAATGAATTCGAAATCATTACTAGTAAGAACGAAAAGAAGAGGACTTAAATGACTGCCTTGGGGGAAGCAAGAAATAGCTAAAAAATGTTCGACAAGGAAGATCTAAAACGAACACTATAGTAACGGTTTTCCAATTAAGAAGAAATACAACTCAATAAAATGGGTTCGAAGCCGAAGGTGGATAGTTTGAAAAGAATTATTCAGTAGGAAATTTTATCACAGGCTTTACTAAAATCTGTTGAAATAACATCGACTTCTTTTCCATTTTCCTAGGCAAAAAGGGTGAAAGAGACGAATTCAACAAGATTAGTGGTTGTTCTACCTTTGAAAAGACCATGTCGAGTGGAACTGAGAGAGAGACTTGCAGGGAAAACTCAAAATTTCACAAAAAAATGCTTTCGAAGATTTTGGGTGTATACGAAAGTTTGGCTATTAGACGGTAATTTTCAACATCGCACATTTAACCTTTTTTGTGAATAGGGGTTATAAAAGAAGTTTTTGAGGAAATACTGCTTGGGAAAGGGATAGGGTGAAGATTTTTGAAAGGGGCAGAGAAAGCGAAGACGAACATTTCCTTAGGAGTATGGCAGTGATATGATCAAGACCATGTATGAAATCATCATTGAGTTCATTCAGCTTTTTCTCAATAAGAGACGGTTCGATAGATCGGGGAAGAAATGTACCAAGCGAGAATTTTGGCAAATACTCGAAATAAGTATTTGACGTCATTGACAAAGATTCTTTGGCAAATGATTAGTTGAAAAAGGAAGCTAAAAAGTTGGATATAGAGAGTGGATCAGATGATGTGAAACATCATGAATTATTGAAAGATAAGGAGGATGGGTACTCATCAGATTTTCTTTTGAAGTTGACAAATTTAGAAAAGGACTCAGGGTCGTTTTTAAGGTTGGATTGCATTTCGATTAGATGTCGTTCGTAAAGTGTGTTGTTAAGATCACAAAACTTTTGGTATCAAGGTAATTCGAATAATCTGTTGGAGAGCGAGAGCGAAGGAAAATTGCCCACATTTTGTTTGTCTTGTTTCTCAAAGTGCGAAGTCTATGATTATACCAAGGAGGGGATGTAGAGGAAGTCTTCAGTTTATATAGAGAAACAAAAAGAGATATAGCTTTAAAAAGTTCTTTGTAAAATATAGATAATACCGTTAAAATATTCAATGATTTGGTTAAAGTTAGCTTTATGGAAGGCATCTGAATATAAAACTGTTGGGGGAGCAGATGGAATTGCCGACTCGTGAGAGAAGTAGAGGAGGGTGGAGGTTATCAATGGTTGATAGTAAAAGAGGACAAAGTGACACTGAAGAGTTTATGGGATCTGTTGTAAAGATAAGGTCTAGTTGTCTATTCATATACCACTAACTTGAAACAGGCTAGAATCAGCAAGTCGATCAATGAATAAACATTCTTTGGCCGAAGTACGGTTTGAAGCAGTATAAAACGATTGGTTATCTGACAGATTCTATTTTAAATAAGGCAGGTTGAAATCACCAAAAATAAGGATTTCGTCCTGGGGATCAAAGAAATCTGTAATATGGTCAATTACTTTTTCATTCCAGCAGTTGAGATGGTAATATTTAAAAGCAAATAACATAAAGACATTTACGGGGTAGTGTTAACCTAATGGAAACACAATCAAGACTGGGGGACGAGGATACTGCAAGAAGAACTGAGTCAATTGAATTGATGACAGCAATTAAGACATCACGACAAGGAGAATCATCACAATGACGGAAAGTGGATGGAAACAACTCTTGGTTGTTGATGCTGGGAATCAAGTTAGTTTCGTTAGGGCGTAAATTTCACAAGGTAAGGCATGAGACTGTTGCAAGACCGCTTGAGTCTTGGAACGCAGGCCTCTTACATTTTGATTATAAAAGGTTAGGGGGAGGTTGGAATAGGTTGGATTATTAACGAAAAAACTTGTCATGGTCAGCTCTACTGCGTTGAAGGTGGGATATTCGCTTTGAGTGAGATATTGACCAAAAGCTTCTAGATCATTAGCGACCTTTTCAGGGGATATATTAAAAAGCTCATGGTACTTGACACACAGCTTCTTAAGGGTGGGAACATCAGTGGAAAGACAAGAAGCCATTAGAACCGCTGCCTTTGAGGATCTGGGTTTCACTCGGCCCCCAAAACGAGACCCAATGTTCGATGAAGAGAGATAAAAGAAGGAAAGAACACCGGTTTTTAAAAAAGAAGCAGCATGAGAAACGATCGTTTGAGGAAATTGAGAGATGCCATGACAGGAATGAAGTTCGGAAGTAAAAAGATATTGCTAGGGTGGCAAACCCCGAACTCAAGCCTGTAGAGACCAGCAGAGAAACATAGTAATAGTGAGGCAGTCGTTACTGAGGATCTGAAAAGACCACATCTGGAGACTGCTTAACGGCGATAAAGACATAAACTCCGCTGTCAGGCAATTGTTGGCGTAAGATGTTACTGTAATACCCACCTAAGTAAGTAAGTAAGTTGCCACGACGAAAAAATTCTGTCAACAGAGTTTGTGCCACTGCTGCAACTGGGAAATCGTTCTGGTTTGGGAGATCCAAATAGTTCGGCATAATTGAGCAACACCAATTGAGCTTGCCCGATCGTTCTACGAAAGAAAACGCTATTTTTCTATGTCGGAAGTTTGAAGACATTTTTAATGATAACCATATTACGATATACTTTCACCAATTTAGTAGTGTCGTCCTTGCAATGCCATTCAACAAACTTTTGAGGATCAAACTGTAACTGCTGTGTCAAAAATAATAAAACAATTAACTAACCTGTAGAGGTCCACCAGAATCTCCTTGGCATGAATCCTGTCCACCCGTTTCGTAGCCAGCACACAGGAATATATCAGGAATGAATTCTTGTCGTCCAGCTCGTAAGAACATCGATTTGCATCGGTCATTGCTCACGATCGGCACCGACACCTGTAAAATTCAGAAGCAATGAATTTATTCCCTACATGGACTACTGGCAGTGCACCCAATTCCACTCACCTCTTGCAAGACCGATGGCAGTGTGCCACCCTCACTCAATCTGCCCCATCCTGTTACAGTTGCATTCATTCCAATGAGCAAGCTATCCGTTGATGGCAAACAAATCGGACTCACATGCGGAGCAAATTCAAGTGGTTGTTCCAGTTTCACCAGCGCCAGATCATACTCGTAAGTAAAAAAGTTGTACTTGGGATGGACGACTTTTTTCGACACACCACGCTCGATATATGGCAGCTGTTCCTGGACGTGGGAGAAATCATATTCTCCGACTCGGATGCGGATCTGTGACGTTAGGAGGCTATACACAACACGAATAGATAAATGTTCATTTTTATTTATGTGAACCCATTTGACCAAATTTGGCGAGGCAAACTGAACTTACTCATCCACGCAATGGCCTGCAGTCGCGATCCAATTCTCATTAATGAGTGCTCCGCCACATCGGTGAGTGCTAGAGAAGCCGAAAAAGGAGGTGCGACGCACTGACACCTGCCAAGGCCATCTACCAAATGGAGCACTTTTCCCGCCAACAATGCGGGTTTCCGGTCGTGCTAATGATGGAACGCCACACTCTGTAAATACGGTCGGTTAGCATTTTTGGGTTTTTGGTTTATAAAAAAAAGTGCAGGACCTACCACTTCGAGCTGCTGAGATAGTTTTGATTGGATTGTCATTTGTCACATGATTGAGAATTTCATTAGATTCGATGGTTGTCAGATTGAGTGCAGGAGGTGTGAGTCGGACAGGGAAGACACTTGAGGTAGTCGTGGTGAATTTTGTTGGAGGTTTTGTTGGTTTGTTTGTTGCGGAAGAAGTGAAAGTTGGATAGGACAATGGCGATGAAGGGCGGTTTGAAGATGGATTGTAATACGAAGACGAAGATGTCATCGGTCGAGAGGTAGTGGAAGTTGTCGTCGAAAAAGAGGAACTCGAACTGCTGGAGTACGGACTGTATGGTCGAGTTGTTGTGGGTGATTTTGTAGGCTTCGTGCTGAATGTCTGAAAATAAGAAAAAGACGTTTGGAATAAGTGAACAGATTTTAAATAGTAGATAAGTGGGTGTTTTGGAACGATCCACAAAAGCGATACCTACTCAAACTAATCATAGCTAAACTATTTAAATAGAGTGGAAGAGGAGGAACCTGCCTGCCGCTGCCGTATGCGCTAAAGAAAGGAAAGCCAGTACGAGTGAGCACCGTAACGCGTTACGTAACAAAGCGGTTTACCCTTCCAAAAGAAGTTATTGAAACATATTTTTTCATACACAAGGAGGCTTTTATGCTTTCGGACTATCAGGCGAAACCTTCAAAATGTGTTGTGTCATCTTAACAAGGAATTAAGGTAATTTCTAAACCTTAGCAGGAAAGTAAAATCTTAAGGGTAAACGATAAAAGAAGAGTTTATTAGAACGTTGGCCAGACTGTTGGTACCCGTGGCGGGATGGTTAGCATGTTCGCCTTTAGCCCAGAGGTACTTGGTTCGAGTCCCAACTGAGGCAAAAATGTTTTTCCACGGGTATCGCCTGTCGCGAGGAATTGTCAAGTCCTCCGTTAGTAAATTCATTGCCATGAAAAGCACTTTTCAATTAGCGGTTCGGAAACGGTAGAAAATTGTTGGTCCCCTCCATTCCCTGACAAGGCATGGTTGTGAAAAATTCGATAGGCCCAGGGTATCCTCGCTCTGTTGCGCCACAATATTTATTTACTTTATTTTTTGTCAGATCGTATACAACGCGCAAGAAACTAAGTGGGTAAAGCTGAGACCATCATTAAATATTACGGGCCATAGTCTAAATTGGAACGCTTAAAAACGTGCTTACCATACTCGCTAGCATAAGGTTGCTTAGTTCGTGTTCACTTTGGCAATATTCCCTCAGCTCGAATGTATAAAACTATCTCCCAAAAGAGTAGCTAGCAGCTAGTAGCTAGCAGCAAATAGAATTGAGTTATCAGGGGCTACTATGAAGTATGAACCAACATGAGGCTGCAACAACGGTGATAAGGGCCTTGAAGGACACCTTTCGTGGATTGTGTTTGAATGATGAGGGATGCAGTCCTTGGGTTCTATCTTCGGCACTGAACCTCATCTCAGACCAGCTTTTGATCAAAGTGGTACCACCACAGAATTCAGTGAGGCTGAATATGTTTATGTAGCTCCAGCGGCTGCCTTAACTCAAGGACAGCTTCTTCAACGTCAGCGTTTTTTTTTTCAAGTTCATTAAGAACTCAACCTCGACATTGGTCCAAACTCTCGTCTACAATGACTCTCCGTATGTTAACTAACGTCGACAAAGGCAATTTACTGGTAGCTAAATTTGCTACTAGCTCAACATTTTCTGATATCAAATCGGCTCCGCCTGAGCATGCGACTTTAAGTTATGCTCGCTCGATTACGAGAGTCAAAGAACTTAATATACATAAATCCGAAGTGGAACCAATCTACACATTGTTAAGAAGAAAGCAAGATTTTGCACCTGGCATTTGATAGAGTTTGACATCAAGCTCTATTATCGAAAATGTGTGCTTTTGGTATCGATGAGTCTCTTCTTCGTTGGATTAGAAACTATCTTTCCGACCGTTCAATACAAGTTGTATTGGATTGCTTCAAGTCTGATACCCACTTCATAAATGCTGATGTGCCCCAGGGCTCCGTTTTATCTCCGACTCTTTTCCTTATTTTTATAAATGATCTCTTGTCTGAAACCTCTTATCCACTTAACTGTTTTGCTTTCGACCTCAGCTTCTTATATTCGTTTCCAGATTCACATTCCTGCTCCTTGGATGTCGTACTAGAACGGTTGCGTATGACTAACTCATTGAATTCTGACTCTGACAGCAGTTTTACATGGGGTACTACAAACCTCAAATTAGAGGAACGAAACGAATTAACATCACATATTGCATCACTGGTTAAAAAGACCATCGGCTAATACAACCAAACCCTCAAGAGACCCAAAAGAACAATCAACAAACGACTACAGCTCGCGGTTGTGCGTACAGACGGTCCCCATCTAATCTCTAATCACTAACAGTATTCAATGGGAAAGCGGTTGTCTCATATAAGAGTGTAATTCCCATATCTGGACAGGTGCTGCCCAAACATCTTTGTGCCTACTTGACATAACAGATGACGTAAAGATTGAGAGGCTATAGTTCAATCCTAAAATCGATTGATTCTATTCAAGATCGTCGATATGTTACTTGCCTCACCGTCTTTTACCACCTATTTTTAACAAACAGTGCTCTAGTGAAATAGCTAGCTGCATTCCTCTTCTGAAAAAATTTAACTGCAAAACCCACTTCGGCAGGAATACTCATTAGTTTTGAGGTTCTCTCATTCCGCTTTCCAAACCATTGTAGCGTGTTCCAAGCGGAAATTCTGGCGATTAAAGAGGTCCTATCATGGCTAAAAGAAAACGTGATATCCTCAACGAATATTCGGATTTTCTCAGATAGTCAAGCAGCCCTCATATCACTCGGCGCTGTTTCTAGTAACCGCCCTCAACTGTCGCTTATCTCTTAAGGAGATGGCTGAACAGTTCACAATTCACCTTATTTGGGTGCCGGGGCACAGAGATATCGTAGGTAACTGCAAAGCCAGAAAAGAAAAAAAAATTTGGAATTTGTTCAGTATTTTCTAAGTTGCTGATCATGTTCTTGTTCCCGTCCCGCTCCCTTGGGAATATGGGGATAAAGTTAAGGCTATTAGGGCATAACATCGCATTGCAATAGCGATACTAATTTGAAATTGGTACAGTGGTTCTTGAATTCCCGTTCCCGTTCTTGTAGGAATATGGAAATGAAATATAGTCTATGGTACTCAGGGAATACTGGAATCGGACCAGTATTTTACAAGTTTCCGGTTATTTTCCCGTTCCAAAGGGAATATGGAAGACCATTTTTGTTTCTCATTTCATTCAAATTGGCTCAATAGTTAAGGAGCCTTTTAATACAAAGCTCTCGTGGGAACAGATTGGAAGAGATCTAACCCTCCGATTCCGGACATGAAGAAACCCAATTCTCGGTAATGGCAAAAAGTCAAAACGATGGTTAGATGTTTCCAGAGGCTCGACGAAAACTCTTAGAACTTCAACTGAAACAGGCTCGCAAGCTAGTTCGGTTCAAGAATATGGCCCGGAAGGGAAAATATCTCAAAAGCCCAATTCTAACTTCATCATTTTAATCACTCAGGACTTCAATTTGAGTGCAAGACCACACCTTGTAGCCATCCAAAAGCCATTGACCTGGAAATGTCGATTTCTTTGTCTGGGCGGTGCACTATGTTCCCAAAAACTATATCCTATATGACTAGCGGTACCTACAATTTTCATCGGGCTAGTCTTATCATTTCGACGCTTTCCAGCACTTGATCAGTTTTATAAGCTACAATATGAACATTGAGGGCAAACTTTTGCCGTTGCGTCAGACTTCTTCTCGTAGTTTTCTTGACATTTTCTTCAGATGCGCCAGAATTGTTAGCTGGAAAGCTCAAATGTTGTGTCCCTATTTGAAAGATGCATTAAAAAAACAAAATGCACTGCAAACAAAGCTCTCTGCAATGCTGAAACTGGAGGACTAGAATAGGAACTGCCCAGAGGAAAAGTAAGAAGCTCCGAGCTGGTGTGTTTTATTTGTGTCGTAACTTCAAATTTATATTTTTCGTTTAATTCGTATTCGATCTTCATGAAATTCTTTTTCTGTGCTATTCTTTCAGGTCAAAAAGTCCCTTTTGAAAGCGTCTCAGGACGACAAACCAAATAAATATCTTAGCATAAAAAAGTTGTTATTCCTCTTCCATCAAACTTAACTTAAACAGAAATATGTATCAAAGTACTTCTGATCGATAAATGCTAAAAGTATACAAAAAAAAAAAAAAAACAAATACTTACATGCGGCTTCGTTTTGGTTGGCATATTCCCAGATGTCACAATTGGCCTCCTCGTCGAATAGGAAATATATGGCGCCTGTGTCTGAATGGGCTTCTTCGAAGGTTTCGATGGCTTTGAAGGTTTTTCCCATACCGGAGGTCTTGGTTTAGTAATGAAATTCGGTTCGGTTGTCATATGCCATTGCACTGTCTGCGGAGATGTGTTCCAAAGACCTATCAAGGAAAACCCATTTCAATCAAGTGTCACTCTCAAACACAAACCCTAAAAAAAAACTCACTCGAAGAGATACTGGCAGACGTTTCCATATCAAATAATGAATTGGTTAGACTAGGATTCTTGGTTGTTGATACAACTGTCAGGGTCGGCGTCGAGGCTGACACTGCTGATGTTGACGTGACTGGCTTCTGTGTGTGCTGCGGTTGATAGTAATTACTGCTGCCATGGTGATGTGTGATGACAGTCTGATGATGTGGTCCCGATGGATGACGGACAACAAGGGTGCCAGCACCGTGTGGTCGTTCAATTGTTGTCACTCCACTGAAACAGAAAAACAAATTAAATAAGTGGCCTTGAATAAGGTTTGAGACAACAACAACAACTCACTTTATGCTTGAAGGTGGTCTGGGCTTATGATGATGCGGATGATTGGACGATGATGACGGTGAATATGCTGATGAGGCTAGCGATGGTGGCGGTCGTGTAAACGAGAACGTCTGCGGCAATACCACGTTTTGTGTAAGATTGTGAGCACAACATGAGCCAAACATGAATGTGTCGACGCACATGCCAACGTGTTGGCCCTCGGACTTGATGCACTCCCAGACGAACATGCACGTCCCATCAATGCTACCAATCGTACATGGTTTTGGGCTGATTTTGTAGCTTTGACTACGTTGTTGTTGATAGGGGGCGGACAAGGATGGTAGCAAGGGTTCTGGGGCAGGTAGATGGTCATAACTATTATCACTTATGCTATCGTAACTATTGCTATATGTATCACTTAGGCTGTCGCTGTAGCGAAGATGCCTGTTATTGCCACTACTTATGAAGTCGCTTGTTCGATGATGGTCAGCAGCACCACTGTAGGCGGCCTCTGCTGCCAGTGGCACTGCGTTAAGGCAATTTGTTATTGTTAATACTATTTGGTAATAGAGTAATATGACTGGAGCGCTGACTAGCCATCTACTCCACATTGTGGAGAAGATATGATTTCCTGAAAAAAAAGAGAAAATGGTCGAAGTTAATGAGGTTGACTGGGGGACAAAAGTGTATGAAGTAAATTCATGGTTTTCACTGAGACAAAACAACATAGTTTATTGGGAAAATAAATACGAACTTCTGTTTGAAATGCGATGCATTTTGTTGAATAGAATGGCGCCCATTTGGTGGCCACATGAAAACAATTATCATCTTACTTTGGCTTTCACTGTCACCTGCTTGAGCTGTCTACTAGGTAAAGCAGAATAAGAATTTCAGTTGAAAAGAGTATCTAATTTATCGGTTGGTAAAAGTTTAGACTTTGTGTCAGACAATAGCTTATCGGCACAGCGGCTCTTGATCTTATTTTAAGATCAGGAGCTCTGACATACCAAAACTTGTTTTCGGGTCAGGATGAGGATCTTTTTCACCGGTTCATGTTTGGACATTTCGTTGGACAACAGCTTTTCAGTACAGCGGTTCCTGCTCTAATTTTAGTAGTAAGATCGATTAGTGATTCTCATTTTAAAGGGCAGGAGCTCTGACATTCCAAAACTTGTTTTCAGGTCTGGATAAGAATATTTTTCACCGGTTCATGTTTGGACATTTCGTTGGACAACAGCTTATCTGTACAGCGGTTCCTGATCTAATTTAAGTAGAAAGATCGATCAGTGATAGTAATGGAGTCATTTTAAGGTCAAGATCAACTTTATCGTTTTATGTTAGAACGTTGTTTCAACAACAATTTATAGCCAAAGCGGCTCTTGACCCTTAAGTGGGATGATCGATAGTCATAGAGTAATTTTCAGATCATGATCAAGATCGACTTAAAGGGTGGATGCTAGGAACAACTGCTTATCGGTATAGTTTTTTCTTTTTTAATTTTTCTTTTTTACACTGATAAATTCATTGATAACCTTTTTAATTAATTAGTTTTTGAAGGAGTATGTACATTTTTGGAGTTTTTATTTGAAGCAGTCCTTAAAAGGTCCGATATTCCTCAGCTTCCCCTATTGTCTTTAGAGACAATAAGTGAAGGTTTCGATGAAATTCAAACAACACGCAATTCCGCCACCACACCCAATTTTTCGACCCCGAACTTCCGTCATTATACCCCTTGCGGTTGAATAGGCGATAATATTCAACGAAAACCCTACAAATGTTATGAATATTGAAAAATTAAAACAATCATTTACTTTCACTTAAATGTATTGTATACTTTGACAGGTTTCTCAAAGTGTCTTCTTTGCTTTCCTATAAAAATCCTATGGCTTATTCTTTTGATTATCATAATGTCTACTTCGGCTGAGTAAAAGGAGTTCCTTCATTCTTCCCCTTACATAAAATAAAACAACAATTTCAATCAATCTTCAAAACTACTGCACATTTTCTTTTCAGGAGTTGCACATGTGCTATTAGATCTGCCCATTTGGAGCGGTATTGCAAACTCAGACAGGCGACACTGCCACTCCTCTTTTTCCAGTCAACATATATTTCACCAAAAAAGCACAAGGAGTCAAAGGCAAGGGCAGTGGCCTTGCCATAAGAACCCATTTTAAGTCCACAACTTTCATTGGTTCCAACTCCGATGTGCCAGTTTGATATGTCACATTCATATGACCGTTTTCAAGCACTTCATAGAACGATCTTCTTTGCCAGAACTCCATCAACCCTGACGAATGTGTTTGTAAAATGAGAGAGTTTATAACTTCCTTGTAAATCGAATTCTCGTTGATATTAAAACCGGAGGGAAGTCCTTTTAATATGCAAGCTTTCTCTGGGAAACGAAACAGTGGCTCATTAAAATATTTTTAGCTAGGGCATTCCAAAAGTGTCCCATAGGTCCTCTGATCAAGTATTCACCTTTTGCGTTTTTGGAAAATATAATCAAAGGCTCAGGTAATCCAAGTATAAGTGGCAAGTACAACCCTTTGAGATCCAGTAACCGATTCGGAAAATATGTGATTTTCGGTCGAATTTCGATCCAGTTGACTTCTTCGATGCTGAAAACAGGTATGCTTGTATACCTGTAGAAAACTGGTGAGTCTTGGAAGTCTTTGAAGACTGCTATTACGTTTATCATGTGATTCTCCCAACAAAAGTTGAATAAATCCTCCAATTTGAAATCATCTCTGGATTGATTGTTGAGGAGGAATACGATTTTACAGGATTGCATGTGCTGAAGATACTCAAGGAGCCGTCGAAGGATAAGTTCGTTACAACCCAACAGAACAATAGTCAGCATATTTTCATTGTATTCTTTTTTCATTGAGAATGACGTAATGTCGGTTGAGATTATCACTGGAATTTGAAAATTAGTTGAGACGTCTTTGAAGAAATTCTCACCAGAAGATTCGCTGAATGTCCTCAATACAAAAACACTTTGAAATTTCTCATGTAGCTTAATGTCTTTGAAGAAAGACAGTAGTTTGTTGTTCTGTCTAGTGGATGCAAGTGCAAAAAAAGCGAGTAGAAATACACAAATCCTGTTCATTTTGTAACCCCCAGTTGACTAGACTGTAGACACAAACTTGCTACGGCCGGAAGTGTCATGTGTTTTCAAACGAAAAAATGGCTCTTAATTAGAAGTTAATTAGATTTCTAATTGGGCTTGTGTACCTCATCAAATCACTTTCGTTCTCTAACAAAAATCGTTTTATCATAAACTGTCGGATAGTTGCCTTTTGTTACTCCTGCCAGGAAAGCACATTGACGACATTTATAATGCATGTGATGTCGATAGGAATTTACTGTACTTTTAATTTGACGTGCAGGTATTGATTTTGATGACTGAATCGTGGGATAGTCACTTATTAATGCAAGAGTGAGTCTTCCTAGAGCTTTGATGGCACAAAGATATTTGAGGAGCACCTAGCCGCAGATATGACAATTGATAATTGAACTGCAGTTAATTAAGGATGTACGTCTGAAGATAGGCCACAATATTGCTGTGGCTACAGAAATTTGGGCTTTTATTGTGCAAATAAAAGCCTTTTATCAATCTATTTTGTCTGTTCCTGTTACTTGAGTGGGCACTTACTACTGTGATGCTTCTTTTGCAAAGGCTGGGGTATAACTCAGCGTGTCCAGGGTCGCCTCAGGGAGGCTTCGTAAGACTTGGGTTTACGGCGGTCCAACTTCTCAAAATAATATGCGGAACGGCAGGTTAAATTTTAATTAATTCTAAATTTATTACTTTACAATATTTTCATGTGGATTCCTGCGGCAAGAATTCATGCAAGGGGAAGAGCTAGTGGAGGCTGCTATTTTGGATACAAAGAAAGCATTAGAAATCTTAAATGTAATTTTGAAACTCGGATTGGGATGACTTATATAAGTCTTCGAATTGGTAATAAAAGTTTTTGGATATTGCCCACCTATATAAATTATAACTTTTGGGAGTCGGATTTTGAAAAACTTCATGAGTTGTTGGCTTCGAAGAACAGTTCAAATGTTATTGTCGTGGGTGATTTGAATGCACGAATAGGAGAAGAACAAGGGCTAGAAAACCAAGTAGCGGGTATCGTAAGAAATTCTAAGGATAAATTTTGCAATGCACGTGGCAGAAAGTTATTAGAATTGTATATATAGAATACCAGTTGAATCTTACAAGTATGCCACCGATGCCTTCTATGAAAACCTAACAATCGTGTTCAATAATGTCTTTGATTCTGGCATCACACCACATCAATTTAAGGAAGCACTGATTTTCCCCATATTTAAAAAAGGAAGTGCTACAGATCCTGCAAATTTCGGGGCATTTCTTTTCTGAATGCATCTTACAAAATTTTTTACTGCAATTTTACAAAGGCGGTTATCGAATTGGATTGATGAAAACAAGCTAATGAAAGAATTCCAGGCTGGCTTTAGATCAGGCTACTCAACGGTGGATCATATTTTTGTGCTGACGAGCATAGCCAATTTTCAGCTAGCACAAAGTAAAAAACTGTACGTGATCTTCGTTGATTTTAAAGCAGCGTTTGATACGGTAGATCGTAAGGCCCTCATTTATAAGCTGTTTGGCTTAGGGATGTCTCTGAAATTTGGCAGGATAATTGGGAAACTTTATGAAGATACACAAGCTGCAGTTTGGAATGGTGATACAAAATCAAGTTGGTTTCATTATACAACAGGAGTAAGACAGGGCTGCTCACTGAGCCCGCTTCTATTTGCACTCTTCATTGAGGATATAATAGACTGCTTGCCTGTGGAGGCATTGAATATGCAGGAACGCTTATAAAAGCATTGCTGTTTGCAGACGATATTCACCCCTGTTCTGATTTTCGTTCGGATACCATATCCTCCCGTTTTAGAATATTTGCAGTTCTCAATTCCGAATCCGTACGTTTTCAATTCGCTTATCATTTTGTTAGCGGAATTGAATCCGGATAATGAATTCTGTAGAACATTATTTATTGCTAGAAATGAAAAATAATAAACTTATATTAGCACTTACATGCAATAAAGCTGTAAACAGTTCCAATAAACACAAAAATTCAATTTCCAATACGTTTTTGTGACAAGAAATCAGTAGTGAATCCGTTCGGAAATAAGAACACACTTTTTAAATCCGTACGGATTCAATTTCGGTTTCCGTTTTGAATCCGTACGAAAATCAGAACAGCCATGATTGTGTTGCTCGCACAATCCCCGGAATCACGGCAATTAATGATAAACAGACTTTATGAATACTGCAAACAATGGGGGCTGACTGTTAATGTAGGAAAGACTAAGGCGATGATTTTTAAGAATGGCGGTGGAAGGAATAGATTGAATGAAAAATGGAAATTCGATGGAAATTTGATTGAGGTGGTCAATGAGTTCAAATATCTTGGTGTTCTTGCACGAAAAATCTCAATATGGAGAAGCACCTGAAAGAAAAATACGAAAAAGCAAAAATGGCGATCAATCTAACGTGGAGGAGCTGCTTCAACAACAAGGCTGTCAATCATAGTAGCAAATACAAAATTTTTGAAGCAGTAGCAGAATCTATTATGTTTTACGCTGCACCGGTCTGGGGAGGTAACCAATATGAAACTGTTGAAAAGTTTTTGCGATTCTACATCAAGAAAACGTTTCGTCTACCGGCGAATACGCCTAATTATTTGATAATGCTCGAAACAGGACTGTCCCCGTAGTTTGTGAAAACGCTCAAACTACAATTAGATTTTATATGTAGAAGTTTAAGCTTGGGAGACCATCGGCTACCGAAAAAGGCGGCCTTGAAGGCAATCCATTCAAAATTGGGTGGTACAAAGAATGGCTTGCAAACACTACTGGCGTGGATATAAGCTACAACGCTGATGATCTAAGCAAATTTAAGATGGACTTGTATAAGCTAATTGCAAAGGTCGATGAACAAGCTAGAAATAGGTATATAGAAGAGGCCACAAACTCCTTGTATTGTACGGTTTACTGTCAGTTAAATCACAATTTGCTCCAGGAGAATTACTTTCGTGACGAACTTAGCATCGAAGAAATATCCATGATGATGCGGCTGCGGGGAGAAATCCTAAATCCTAACTATATACCACACAGAGGAGACTTGCCGATAATCTGCAGTATATGTAACTTGGAGGAGAAGGAGGACGTAGTGCATTTCTTAGGGAAGTGCCCCACATTAAGGGAAACAAGGAGAAGCGTTTTTGGGAGAGATTTTCTGGATGCCGATGAAGTCATAAGCAAATTGAATGAAATGAATGTTTCTAAATTGTTTCAGTTCTGCAAAATCGCTTTAAATTATCGTGAAAGAATCATACTTGATACTTGGTCAATTTTAATATTAATTATTATCTGTGTTAACTTACAATTTTAAAAGGAATAGTTGTTTAAAAAATTTATATTTTCGGTTAATTATATGTAACATGTAACAGTATATAAAAATTGTCAATCTGGCAGACGGCAGAAGCCATGTCATAATGAATTTTGTTTGTCAAGTACCTACATATCTTGTAAATAAAATTTTATTTGTCTATCTATCTATCTATCAATATTTTCTCTCAGGAGTTTTTAGTTTTACAATTTAACAATTTTTAGATTCAGTATTAAAGAGATCAGAAGAAATCAAATCAAATCAGTTTGATGATTTATTGATATTGTAGGTTTCTGGTGCTGGTTTACGGTACAGCCGGTATCGATTTATGAAACCACGGCCCTAAAATTGACTTGCTGTAGAGACACCAAAGAATTTTGGAAAGAAAATAAACGGCAAAAGTCTAAAAATCAGCAATAATCTTTCGGAACCCTTATTGCAAGAACACTTCAAGAAGCTTTTAAATCCCGACTTGGTTGCACCAACCTTTTATATGCAAAACCTTCTCTATCTGACGCAATTCTGGATGAAGTCATTAATGATGAAGAGCTACGTTTGGCAATGAGCAAACTCAAATATGGAAATGCGCCAGGATCTGACAGAATCACGGTAGAGTTCCTGAAATACGGAACGATAAACGTTGGCTGAAAACTCACAGAGACCTTCAATGAAATTTTAGAAACAGGAAACATACCACAGCAGTTCAATCAATTATATTCCCTATACATAAAAAGGAGACATATCAGATCCAAAAAATTACCGTGGAATATCCTTTCTCAATTCCACATACAAAGTTTTTGTCTCAGTTTTGAATAATCGCCTGTGTAGTTGGATGAATAGTAACTCGAAGCTTAAAGAATTTCAGTCAGGTTTTCGAAGTAGTTATTCTACAAGTGATGACATTTTTATCTTAAGAAGCATTGCAGGAACTTTTCTAGAGCAAAATAAAAAGTTATACGTATTCTTCGTTGACTTCGCAGCAGCCTTTGACACAATTGATAGAAGAGCGTTGTTTCTTAAACTCTATAACGCCGGAATGACATCAAAGTTTGGCAGAGTCTAGGAAAACCTTTATGATGGAAGTCAGGCAGCAGTATGGAACGGGGAGGAAATGTCTGAATGGTTCGAAACGGCAATGCGAGTAAAGCAAGGATGTCTTCTAAGTCCCAACTTATTTGCTCTATTTATCGACGAACTTATTGATAGTTTACCAGGTGGAATAGAGTTTGCTGCAACATTGATCAAAGCTCTATTGTTTGCTGATGACGTTGTGCTTTTCGCATATTCACCTGAAACATTGCAATTAATGATCAATCGGCTGGGTGAATACTGCAGCTTGTGGAATTTGACGGTCAATTTGAGTAAATCCAAAGTGATGATTTTTAAAAAGGGGTCTGGCAGAATGGTAAGGAATGAGCAGTGGCACCTAAATAGAGAACCGATCAAAGTTGTGAGATCTTACAAATGTCTTGGTGTCATTATAACCAGCAATCTTAACATGGAAGACCATTTAAAAACTAAGCTTATAGAAGCTAAAAGCGCTATTAGCGCGAAATGGAAGAAATGCTTCGATAACAACCTAATTTCCCACACTGTAAAATACAAGGTTTTCAGCGCAGTTGCGGAATCTGTGATGATGTATGCGGCGCAAACTTGGGGTTTTGAACAATATGAAACTGTTGAGAAATTGTTTAGATTGTAACTCACGAACTACATGATAAACATCGAAACTGGACTGTCACCTCTGTTTACCAAGACACTGAAGTTACATGTTGACTATTTATTGAAAGTGCTTTAGATGCCAAACGAAAGATTGCCAAAAGTAATAGCCTTGTATACTATAAGAAAAAAAGGATTTTGGTATAATAAACTCAAGGAGCTTGCAGGCTATTGTGAAGTTAACCTGAATCTAAGCGATGAGATAACTGACAGAAAGGCTGTAGAAGATTCCCTCTATCACTTAGTCTGTAAAGTTGATGAAAAATATAGGATGAACTGTATCAATAAGGTAATTTCTTCTGTGCACAGAGCAACCTACAGAATACTAAGCCATAACCTGTCCGAAAAAAAAATATTTTCGGGCTGAAAACAGTCAAAAACTAATATCAGCAATGTTTAAAATGAGAGGGGAATTGGTAAGACTGAAATTCATACCACATCGTGCTGATTTGCCAGTTATTTGCAGTCTGTGTAATCTGGCGTTAAGATAAGATGTTAAACACTTCATCGGAATATGTCCTATCCTGAAGAAATTTTCTTGGCAGTGACATGAAAACGAAAACGGAAGTGCTAGCGATGCTGAACTGCGAAGAAGATGTTACCCAACTCTACAAGCACTATATAAAAGCAATGTCATATAGAAATCAAATTTTGAACGAGAAATTCTAAGAATAAAATAATAAACACATACATACATATATTATTTATATATATTTATATACTTATTTATAAATATTTACATATATAAAAACAAAATCATGTATACATTATAAGATTTTTTTATTTTTGAAATATTTTCACTTTTTTTATCAAAAAATCCATTTTAATCTGTACATTAATTAATAATAATTGTCAATCGGGCAGACGGCAAAGCCATGCTTTAAAGATTTTTGTAAAGATTTATGTGAATTGTACATTTGGGAAAAGATAATAAATCACAATCTATCTATCTATGTATCTATCTATCGATCTTCAATGGTGTAATGGCGGTTGTTCCTCTTGAGATACGGTTGTAAGCTACGGCAGCTGCGTCCTCTGTCGGTGGCGGTGAACTCCTACCTGGATCTGCGTTAGGCAGGGCGCTCTATCGGCAGCAGCAAATTTCGTGGCAAAGTACCTGCGTTGCGTGAAATGCAGGAAGTGCCTGCGTTAACGGCGGTGGCGGATTTCGTAGCAAAGTCTGCGACTGTGTTACCACGATGAAACTCCCGCAATGCCTAAATAAGGAAAATCTAAACGTCTGGCTGGAAACAAGCCACAACGATTCATTTTCCTGCACGACGCAATGTCTAACAAAAACTAACTAAGGAGAATTCAGACGCCCGGCTGGAAACAAGCAACAACGATAAAATTTTCTTTACGGAGACTCAATGTCTAAAAATAAGTAGAATCCATACGCTTGGCTGAAAACAAACCACCCACAACAATTAAATTTCCTTACGGAGAGTGAGAGAAAGCAAAAGGCAGGAAAATTCTAATTGCCCGGCTGAGATCAAGCCCCAGCATTTAGAATCCTAGAATTCTTTTTCTGATTTTTGTTGATTATTTTGCCTCTATTCATTAACTTTATCACTGAAACCGAATGTGAGTTATAACTGGTCAGTGACAAATTTGCATGAAAATTGGATGGGCAATTTATTGCCAATGTATTTCCCAATAAGAAAATGCACAATGAGTGATAAGACACTAGATCGGTATTTGTGGTGTACAAAGGAGAAGTAAACAATGTTTGACCTTCATAGCCAAGCAGTGGCGGCGCTAGACCAAAATTAGGCATGTGCAAAACTTAATTTGCGGGGCCCCTAAAAAAAAGGTTTTAGATTTCATCGATCTGAAAAAAAACCGCCTCTTAAAACTGTCATATAAACTTAAGACAGTATTTGATATCAAACTTTCAAATCATTTTCTAATTTGCACGTATTTGTAAAAAAAAAAAAAACAATAAGCTCTTTTTTTTGCATACCGAATACATAAATGAAGATTAAAATAATAAACTGTTACAAAAACCTTGAGTGAATCACAAAATGACTGACTATATGAAGACAAGATACATAGTACTAATAACAAAACATTTATTGGTAGGGATATAATTTTAGAATATTTTTCTTTTATCAAGGAGAGGCGAAGACCGCAATTATGCTTTGTTTTTAAAGTCATCTTCATATCATTTCTCTTTAGATTATATACAGTGTTTCACTGTATAACCATCCCTTGTTTTTTACCTTGCCAACTTCTGACAACAAAAAAAATTTGTCGTTAGGTATTCGCCAAATAAATTTTTACTGTTCCGTTTACTGGTTTAAAAAAAAAGAAAAAAAAACAAGGCTTTTGGCATCACAAACGCCCTTATTTAATGAATAATATTCTTCGTAATATAGATCTTTTAACATTGCAATAAAAATAAATTCTCATCAAAACAATAAAATGGTGCCTCAAATTTGTGTTATAATTATGTAATCTACCCATCTATTTTCAATCTTCTATATATAAAAAAAATGGTTGTATTTTTGTGTATAATGTATAGAAATCTGTTCAGTAGTTTCTAAGTTTCCATTTGCGACACCATTCCTGTGAGAATCTTCCGTTCCCGTGGAAATATGTCAATGAAATATAAGTCTATGCCACTGAGAGATAATGTAACATCCTAGAATTGAAAGAATTTTTGAAATCGGTCAAGTAACTTTAATGTTACCGTTCTCGTTAACGATTCTGTTCCCATGAGATTATAGGATGCAGTTCTCTGGTGTGAATATTGTACAGAACATGACCAAGAACTGAACCTTGGGGGACATTATACTGTACAAAATACTGACCTATTAACACATATGTTGGTCAAAATTGAGTTTCGTACAGGTACAGGCTTCTTTAAATCAGGTGTCATGAATAAATTATTATCATACTTTAACAATACCAGTATTCATGATTAATTCATGAATGATTAGTTTTATTTTTTTCCGTCGTGAAGTGGATTACATTTTTATACAGTAGATTTCAAAACATTAAAAATTATTCATAAATAAATTTAAAAAAATCAAAGTCTCTCCATTAAAAAGTCTATATATAGCCATAATCCGAGTATACCTATAATATGTGCGTTTGGAAAATGGTTGTATTCAGTATATGGACTAAAAAGTCATTTATGAGTATTGTAATTCCTCAAGCATAGTTTTTTTTTTGTAAAACCAAAAGTGCAGGAGATATTTTTTTAAGGCAGTAGATTCAGTTTGGGAAAAAAAAACGAAGTAGATCTACTGCAATTGCAGCAAAGTGACCGCATTTTCACCACTTCCCTCTCAATAGAAGTTGCTTGAATTCGCTCCAGCAAAAACCCTGAGAATCTTCAATTAGTTTCCATAGAAAGGGGTATATCTTTCCTGGGTTAACTGGTTGCTTTTTAAAGTACACATTGAATTTTTTGAAGAAAGTCAAGTTTCACAATGTTCGTCCATAGTTTTCTGCGTTTTTGCAAATTCATACTTTCTTTCCAAATTGTATGAGAAGTAGGGATTGCAATCCCGAAGGGTTTTTTCAATCCCGTGATTTCGGGATTCAGATATGTCAATCCCTTTTGCCATTTCGCCGTGGTCGTTTCGACTTTTTTTTGTTTTGCAAATCTTGTTTGGCAAATAACACTTTGCATTCTTTCATTTTGTCTTCTTATTATTACGCAATTATTGCTAGGCATTTCATTCTTTCGGCTCAGTTTGAAATGATTTTGGGACAATACGCAAACATCATTTGGCATTTGGCAAATTGTTGAATGCCCTTCACTTACTTTAAGCTACTTGGTCAAGTGTTTATTTCGCAAATGATCGTTTCGCCGTTTCATTGTTCTGCGAATCGATTATTTCGCCGTAAATATCCATGAACTTGTTATGTTGTTATCATCAAAAAGAACATTTTTAAATCTGTTTCCAGTTATTTCATTAAAGTAAATAAAACCATATTTGAAGTTGGAATTCCGGAATTCTTTTTCTACATTCTTTGATTATAGTTTCAGTATTTATCGAAAAGCATTTAATATCCTCAGAGAGTTCTAGGAAAATGCTTTTCTTGCATAAAATAAGGGATTCCCCGCACTCTGGTCGGCGGCAAATGTTGCCAGACTAAGAAAACATGCTTCACAACAAAATTGATTTATATTTTCTTTGTTTTATTCCTCTTTAAACATTTTTGAGTCGCGAGGCCCCTTGTACCGCGAGGCCGTAGGCGGTGGCCCACGTCGCCCACGCTTAACGCCGCCTCTGTAGCCAAGCATAGGCATTTAATTTTTAACTAAACTACGCAGGACGTGATTTCAATAGAAAAAAAATACTGCAATGTTTTGGTGCGGCTTTTTGAGAGGAAGTAGGGAAAGGAAATTGTGACGTTTCGTCACACTACAGATTTTGAAAACTTATTCATTTGCTAAATCATCGCCATTCATAGTTTCACTAAAAAGCTATTAAGGAAACTCCGGGCTCCTATACTGTTGCTAGTATTTCCACATACCTAATTTCTTAAGCTCTTCTCGAAGTGATCATCATTCACTTCACTTATGAATGATTTCATCTCAAGAACACTTAAAGAACCTGAGACTTCAAACACACTCACAAGGAAACTAGTTCTTTTCTTTTCTTTTACTATCACTCTCAGTTTCATCTACCTTTCCCTTTAAAAGCCTTAAGTTATAAAAAAACAAAACCTTTTATAATACACTTTACGGAAAAAATTAACCATTCTCACATGCCAATCACACTCAATACACCATTCGCTTACTTCACCGCTAACAGTGCATACTGATCATGATCAATCTACAGATCGTCAGACATACTGACTGGCCCTTTTGTAGAAAGTAAAAGTTTGTATTCAAATTGGCCTCAATAAAAGTATAAATGAAAACGAAATTACTAAAGCTTCATTACCCATCGTCTACCGCACGATTTAGGATCGGCGTTTCCATATAAAAGGGCCGATCAAATCGCTAAGAGCGATCGGTTGGATAAGAATCCAATTGTTTCAATTTTCATTTTCATTTTTTTATCGATGAACTTGAAGTGTTCAATGTTTTTCTTTCAACTTGCCGACATGCTAGCCCGTATGATTTGTATTCATTGTTCAATTGGAAAAGGGAAAACAGCTGACAATGTGATTCCAAAATTTTGAATGCGCTTGGGCTACAGCTGGAGTGAAGCTTTCGAGTTGAGGTAAGAGATTTTTTTATACTTGCCTTTGATTTTTACTACCAAATCAGAGGGCATGGTAATTTAGTATAGAAACTTTCTGGATGTAAAATTTAAGTTCTCAAGCACTTGTCAGGGTCATATTCAAGTCCTTAAGATGACAATGGTATGAGGAATACTGCTGTGTGCAGAAAGAATAAAAGCATATGCAAAATATAAGTAACGGTCAAAAAAGAAAAGAAAAGGTTACAACAAAATAGCCTTTCTGTGGCTTTAGATTGGGTTAAGTTGGTTAGATACATATTATTGCATGCCGAATATTGAAGACGAATGTTTTTCTAAAACAAGGTGTGGCAAGTTCCATACGTCCAGCTTTTTTCAAGACGAAATGACAATAAACAATAATTAAGGAGAGGTCTCATCATGACATTGAAAGATGGGACTCAGTTCTGTCTTAGAAACAAATAGACATGCAAAAAAAGTTCGTGGGAGTCCGAGGTCTAGCAAATTTATCTCAACCGTCACCTGGAAGAAACAGAAGGGACCCATAATTTTTTGCCGTTTACGAAGTGCTTTTCAAGGCATTGTATTTACTCTTGGAGGACTGAAAACATTTTTATGCCTCTGGAGATTGGACCTGGGTGGTTGAGCTGGTACTATTCGAGAAGTCTCCGATTGGTGTCAACTTGGCAGCCAGCGCCCAGAGGTTGCAACTTATAATTGTACACATCAATTGTGCTTAAAATACCAGCGGTAACCACAGGGAACTGGGCTTGGCTACTCCAAAATATTTCGCTTAAAGGTCTTTCAGGGTCTTGAAGTAGAGACGGTGGCGGGTGATCTCCTGGCGAGCCAACGACAGGGGATGCCGAAAGGACCCCAACCACCTCGGACAAAAATCATGATTTCAACGTTAACGACCCAAGCAAGTGAAAAAAGGCCTACGGATTTGCTCGGTGGACGTAAGAATACTTAGGAGAATACGTGCATCTGTAGAGTTAGCGGATGCAATAGGCTGCTGAAAAGTAGACATAACTGCAGAAGTGCAACATAATTGGTGAGACAACAATAAGGTGGCAAACCACGATATCATGATTTTTCCGCAAAACTAAGGAAGGAGGACATCTTTGGAAATACTATCGGGAAGCCAGAAGCATAACTTGCACGACAAAACCTCTGAAAATGGACTCTGGCTAATCGATCTGCGTCAATGACGTAGGAAATCTACAATCGCAAGAGATAGTGGCATCAATTCCAACGAGCCATCATAGTTGCAGCCTCTGAGGTTTTGAGGTCTCGCTCGACCTCCGAAACGAAAATCATACATACATATGGTGGGCCTAGCGCATTTCGCGCAACCATGCCTTGTGAGTCGAAACACATGGCTCTACAAAGAATACAGGCAGGCAAATAGAGCCCAACACAAACAAACGATGATGCAAAAGAAAAGACTGGCTGCTTTCGACCAGTATACCGAAATTTGCAAGGTGAAAAGAAGAATAAAACACCGAATTCTCAAAAACAAAAAGAAGCAACATGACAAGGGCTCGGTCGTTTGAGGAAATTGAGAGATTCCATGGCAAGAATGAGGTTCGTAAGTCTTACCAAAATGTAAAAAGATCTTACCAGGGTGGCAAAGTCCGAACTCAAGCCTGTAAAAACCAGCAGGGTAAAAGTATAGCAATAGAAATGCAGTCGCTACTGAGGATTTGAATAGATTACTTCTGCAGACTGCTAACCGACTTTGAAGACACTAATCCCGCCATCAAGCAGAATGCAGAATCCAACCAACTTCGACCATGATCAATAGTGCCGTCTTCCCGACTTAGAAGAAGTTAAGCTTGAAATATGCAAACTTAAGATATGACTGCAGGTGCAGATAGCCTTGATGCCGAACATTTCAAGGCAGCTGGAGACCAGTTGGAAAATAGCATGCACCAGCTGATCTGCATGAAATGGTCGGAAGAAAGCATGCCCGATAAATGGAACCTCAGTATCGTATGCCCGATCCCAAAGAAAGGAGACCCTCACAATTGCGCCAATTATAGAGGACCAAGCCTCCTTAACGTCGCTTATAAGATCCTGTCTGCTGTAATATGTGAACGTCTGAAACCCCACGTCAACAACTAGATAGGTCCTTATCAATGTGGTTTAAGACCAGAGAAGTCCACAATACACAAAATTTTCGCATTACAGCAGATCTTGGAAGAATCTTGGATCGATATTTACCATCTCTTTATCGATTTCAAGACCGCGTATGACAGTATCAACAGAGACGAGCTTGGAGAGCCATATCTAGTTTCGGCATCTTGATGACCTTGGAAAATTCACGCTGCTCCGTCAAGGTCGGTAGAGAACTCACCGAGACCTTTGATGTCGAAAAAGGCTTTAGGCAAGGCGATAAACTGTCATGCGATTTCTTGAACATCATACTTGAAAGGATTGTAAGAAACTCCAACGTCAACACCAGAGGAACAATCTTTCAAAAGTCTGTACAATTACTCGCCTATGCAGACGTTATTGACGTAATGGGAAGAAAAAGCGTGATGTCATAGGAGCTTTTGCGAGCATTCAAACAGAGGTGCCAAAATGGGTTTGATGTTTAATGAGGGCAAAACGAAGTATATGTTGTCATCAAACAAAGACGCCAAACAACGACGAATTGGATAAAATGTCACAATGGACAGACGTGACTTCGAGGTAATACAGGACTTCCTCTACCTAGGATCCACTGTAGACACGAAAATCAACACGACGGCTGGGACAGAAAGATTGGTAGATCAGATAGACATCAGCGCTCCGGGTCTATGGGTTTTAGCGAGCACATTGCATGAAAATTGCGGAAGGCGAAAGCCTCATCCCAGGTGATGCCATTGATCAGCTTATAAAGATCTCAACTGCCTTAGGGTGTAAGACTGGAGAAAAATCGAGATTGTTGGAGAAAGATGCTGGCTGGAGCCCATATTCACTCAAAAATTTGAATTTTTTGAATTTAGATTTGGTGGGGCTACTGTACCAGTTATTACCTTAGAACAAGATTAAAAAACTTAAACAATACTAAACTTAAACTAATAGAAACTAGTTGAAAACTATATTGAACTAGCTGACCCTACCAAGCGTTGCTGTGGCTAACGGTACATAAATTGAGATGTAAACTATCCTATTTTTCAAGTTGGATCAAACTGCACACGGTGTTTAAATTTGATTAAAATCGGTTAAGTAGTTTAGGAGTCCATCGCGTACAAACATCGTGACACGTATATAAGGATGAGAAACTGTTTAAAAGGAGGACTTTTAGACAGGGACTTGGGAGATTGAGGTCGAAAAGAAAAAGAACAGCATTAATCATACTCAACACGCGGGTTAAAAGTTCGAAGACACAATAGAATGTACGATGAGCAGGAAGGAAAAAGTGTTGAAGGAGAAAGGGAGAAAAGTCAGTTTTACCATTAAGAAGTCGGTGAATGAAGATGATGTCTAGGGCGTGGAGATTAATGATTGAGAGACGTTCGCAGTAAGGAGTCAGGGTGAGAAAGTTTCTAAGGTCGTAGGGATCCCGAAGGGCTAAGTACAGTTATCGACTTTGAACGCTTTCGGTCCTAGAGATATGAACCGCTTAATATGGAGCCCACTCTTGCGATGCATACTCAATTAGAGGGCTAACATAGGCAATATAGAGGGATTCTGTTACAAGGGGGTTGCAAGACTCTTTGCACCATCTCATGATAAAACCGAGGGCGGAATTAGAATTTCATTCGCCGTCGCAGAGAACTCCTAAATCTCGGATAAGCTGCACACGGTTTATGGCAAGGTTCTGATTGATAGGATCTGGGCAGCTTATTACTTTTACGGGAAAAAGTTATTGCCTCGCATTTGGCAATGTTTCATTAAAGGAAGTTCTTAGAACACCAAGTGAGGAGTGACTCGAGGTAATTTTAAAACTGGAAAGAATCTCGATCGAAGAAAATGACTTTGAAAAAAGTCATAGAAGTGATGGAAGAATATTGGATGATCTTTTCAACATTATTGATGACAAGGATGAATAAGTGGGGTTCTATATGGCTGCCTTGGAGCACACCGGAGGTTGCCACAAAAGGAACTGAAGGAGTAGAACGGAAACGAAACCCTTTATTGGCGGTCATCTGGATATGAAAAGATCCATTTTAGAAGGATACCCCCGCAAATTTTTTTATCTACTCAAGCAAAATGTAAGTAAATAAGTTCGAACCATGAACTGCCACTTAACAAGCAGACATGGCTACCAATGCACCACCTCTTTCAATTTAATAAGCCACTTCCAATCGCTACCATTTTTTGAATACTTCAACATATTCCCATTAGCATTATGTTGAAACCAAGAGTTTTCCTCTTTTCAAGAAAAGCAGTGCAGAGTTCATCATTTTATGAATCATTTACAAACTAGGTCAAAGAGCACAGCCTTGTGGTTTACCAAACACCCATTTTTTCCAAAAACTTTTTTCACATTGGTAAATCTCGCCCTTTATCGTTAAGTTGCAGATGATGTGTTAGTCTACATTTCCTGTACCTCTTAAAGCGCGGCATGCAGCCAAGACATTTTGGAATTTCTTCGAAACACAGCTCTTGTTTGAATACGCCCTCCTTAAGAACACTAACGACCGCAGGCACATTTCCCTGATACATTAATTGGAAATTTCCCACTCCCCACATTTATGTCAAGTCATTGGCTAACATCACTGCCCCAAATTAGGCATGGAATTCAAATAAAATTAATTCAATTTGTCAACTAACACGCTACACCTCTCTCATTTACTTGACTTAAATTGCCAAGCAACAGAAGAAAAAAAAAACAGAAAAAAGTGAAAGACACCATATTGCTTCTAAACTAGAGCACATCATCCAACATGGCACGGAATTAATTTAATTTCTAAGTCGACAACGACGCGACGGACGTTGTGTGTTGTCGTGCAACTCGTGTTCGGTGTGCTAATGAATAGTGCTCTAAGTTTATCGTTGTTCTTTGTCTCCATCCACCTTGAAACCAGTACCCAAAGCGTTTGACCATAAATCACACCAAAATGCCATCGTGTTTCGTGTAACACTTCTCTAGGCTCGCTACAACCCTAGACTACTTTTGATTTGTTTTTTTGCAACAACGAACCACCAACCACCCAGTGAAATTTTGAAATTCACTTGCCTCCCGGGAGCAGACACCGACATCAGCTAGACTACCAAAGCCTCCCAAGCAAACACATACACAGTCATTTTCTTCCACAAAGTATTACAAAATAAGATCGTGTCGGACAAATTTGTGATCTGACAATGTGCAGCGCAACTATTAAGCTCCTCACCCCATCTCATTCAAAGACGACATGAGCGCGCAGTAGCCTAGTCTCTAGTCTCTGGCCATCACAAGAAAGTGTAGAAAAGGCGGATTTTTTAACGCGTTGTTAGACTTGGACCAACAACACTCATGCCAATTGAACGTTGCAGCCACAAATAATAGTAACCCAGAGTATAGTCGTCTGACTCAATAACAACGAAATGAGTGGTTTTTTGTTGATGTATGGTTGTTGATGTTGTTGTTGCTGCTTGCCTCTCCTGCTGATGGCCATTGATTTTGGCCAAGATAGGCGAAATTCTGTTTTCTGCATGGTTGATTAGATGCAATTTGCAACAACTACAATGGAGTTTGGCTCTCCATCTGTCCATCGTCGCGTGCGTCGTTTTCTTCCGACTGTCGACTCCAACTCCGAATCTCTGTGCCTGTATCCCTCCCACTTTGACTGTCTAACTTTCCACCTGCCGGTTCATACTGGTTGCTTCGGTGTATGCGCGCTTAATTAGCGTTCGATATGTATTGTGTAGCAATTAGGTGGAAATGTTTCAACTTGCATCTGTGAGTCGTCGATTGGAAGGATAATGCTTTGGTGTCCAAGCCGGGTATGCAATTAGGTCAATTATCTTGTCGGCGAAATGCGTTTGGTTGGTTTTTGTTTTTGTTGTCTTTCTAGCTTCTGGGCTGAGTGAGCCCCTTGAGTTGAAATAAGGTGGTGATAATGTTGGCAGGGAGATTATAAGTTAACTGAAAATTTCTAATTTCTGGTTGCATAGATTAGTGAATATTAAAACTTTTATTATTTGATAACACAGCTGTTGTGTTTTAATGGAGAATCATTTGGAGAGAACGTGTGGAAGTGGCAATCTTTGCTTTCAGCAGTAAAAAGCTTTTAAAACAAATAGATTTCTGGTTTGAGGAGTATTAGCTCAAGAGGTCGACGGGTGTCTAGCATTCGATTTGCAGCCATCACTTGAAGACTACAGAGTCGGAAGTTGTAATCCTTTACAATATGTTCATAGGTAATTAAGATCCTGTTGTTGAAACTGAAGGTACCAACTAAGATTTCGGCGTTTAAGAAGTAAACTGCATTAAGTTGTTTATTTAAGTTTAATGTTCGTTCTGAGTTGTGTCTTCTTAACATAAATGTCAATTAATAGTTTGAAGCCTGATACACAGAAAATACAGGAAATACTTGCTGAAATAACCTCTTTTAGAGGTAAGGTTGACTTAATGACAACCTCTTCGGGACAACTTCTTTGAGTGCGCTATGCAACAGAGGCAGTTTTTTTTCCAAAATATCGTTTTTTAATTACTAAGGTAAATTCTGCTTTTAATGACACAGGAATAATTCTGAGTTCACCTCCCTTTTTGGTAAATACAAGCAACATTCCAAGACAACCTCTTACAATGAAGTAGGTTCAAACGTAAACACACATGTAGATAGGCAACAACGGTTCTAAAATAGTAAATAACTTTAATGAAACCGAAAGTTACAAATATTTTTCTATTGCCTCATCTCAGGTTAAGTTAGGTCTGTCAATGAAACAATTGACGCACTTAAACCAGCATTGGGTTATTATTATAATTATAATTTATTGAATCTACAAAGTCTTATTATAACAGAATTATTCAATAATTTATTAGTAATATGTACATTTAGATAGATTTAAATCTAATAAATACATCCTTAGCTTCATTCTAGGTGTAAATAAATTAATTTCAGAGCAAGCTGAGTTAAAAAGCTCAATACATTTTGTAATAGGCTCATTTGAGCTGTAAGTATATAAGTGAAAAAAGTTGTAAAAAAGATTTCTTTGTCTGATACTCCTTTCAGGTAGGTGCATAGATATAAAAACAATTTAAAATATCAGGACAAATAATTTTGTATGAGAACACATCATGAACAAACAATATACAGCTAAAAAACTCATAAACAATATACAGTTTATATTTCTTCTATTTTTTAATGTATCTAGAGTTAATACCAATAAAGGCACAACGCGCTACATATGATAGACTTGCATCAAGATTCCAATTAAGTTTATATTCTACGTATCGAGTAAAAGCTTTTTGAACTCTTTCCAAACGCGATTTCGCAGTGGAACTGCTTGGACACCACACAATAGCACAGTATTCCAGCACAGGACGAACTATGCATACTGATTTAAGAGTGTAAGGGTTTGAAAACGCAGAACAACTTCTCTTTAGATAACCAAGTAAAGACTTTGATTTTGAAACAACAAAATCAATGTGGAAGATTATTTGTTTTCTGTTGCATAAATAACTTTTCATCTATTCAAATAATGAGGAATTTATTCCAAAAACTTTTATTTTCTCAAAAAGAATTTCATGACGAACAGTGTCAAAAGCTTTATTGAAATCTTTAAAGATCACGTCAACTTGATGTCCTGATTCCAGAGAGTCGAAAAGGTTCTTGGTAAATGACATTAGGTTTAGGTTAGTAGAAGTTGATCTACCAGATACAACTGAAATCGGATTTTAAGGATAGTATACCATTTGCTATATCAAGCTCGGAAATTTAAAAGTAATCTACATTCACAGCAATTATAAGCAACTAGCTGTGCCCGCGACTTCGTCCGCGTGGAATAGTGACTTTCGGCAGCATTCTTAATTTTTTAGGCTACTTATTTTGCAAATAAGACACATTCATGCGTTTTAGTAAACCATTGTTATATTATTTTATTTTAGTATTTTTTATTTTAGCACACGACGTTCTTATTTTTTCCATCTTTTGCGAAATAAAAAGGTTTTGTGGGATTGATATACGTGATTCTGCCACATAAAGTTGCCATGGGATTTTTTTCTAAACGAACACCTGCAACTCAAATCAGTGGGAATTAAAGGAAAACGGGGAATCGAAACGTTTTCTCCTTTTTTCGTTCCAGTCATTATTAATGCCACATCCCAGATGTGTAATTTGTAGCTGTGTACAATTCTGGATTACTCATTTTTGGCACTGGAACACCAACTTGCTGCCACTCCTAATAATCCTAAGAAATTGAGAAACTCTATAGGGTATGATGTGACTTGCTCAGTGTCCATAATATTGCCTATTGATAGACATTCGCCAACGTCCCCCAATACGTCAAACATATTTTATTAGTTTATATGGTTAACTATCTCATTAGTCGGCGCCGAAATCGCCTTTCAAACAGCCATTCCCGATTGCCAATTATTATTTGAAGATCAAGATAGACATTTCTTCTCAGGTCTAATGTATTTTCGACAGTTTGACAGAAATCACCCCGCAGTGAAAGAACTTTTATCGACCCAACAGTCTTAAGGTTCCCGTTTACGGTGTCGATCCCGTAGAAATATAGGGATTACTTATTAAGCCTATGTCTTTCCTCAGGCTCTAGGCTATCTCTTAATTAAATTCCATTTAAATCGGATCAGTTTTCTGGGCGGGAGATGGTAACAAAGAAACACGAACAGACAGAGTTAATTTTGGATTTGTAATATTAGTAAGGATGTCCATCTTCGGGTTCTAGACTATCTCTGTACCAAAATTCATAAAAATCGGTTCAATAGTTTGGGTGGTAAATATAAACAAAGAAAAACAGACAGACAGAGTTAAATTCGGATTTATAATGTTAATAAAGTCTTCCATTCCCGTGGGAACATGAGGGCGTTTCCGGAGGATGACTTGAAGTTTACATTACTCGGGAATAGTGCAGTATTCTAACGGTGGACATTTTTTGAAATGGGTGCTGTATTTTCCAAGTTCCCGTTCCCATGGCAATACAGGGATAAAACATGTTGCATAACATAATATATGTCCATCCTCAGGTTCTAGACTGTCTCTGTACCAAAATTCATATAAATAGGTTCAATAGTTTGGGCAGTGAATGGTAACAAAGAGAAATAGACAGACAGATTTAACTTCGGACTTATAATATTAGTAAAGACTCCCGTTCCCGTGGAAACATGGTGACCGTTCCCGTGAGGGATATGGGGATGAATAAAAGTTTATGTTGCTCAGGGATTATGGAGCATTCCAACGGTGGAAGAGTTTTTGAAATCGGTGCCATAGTGTCAAAGTTCCCGTAAACGTTCCTGCTCCCCTGGAATATAGGGAATAAATATATGGCGTATCGCGTATGTCCTTCCTCAGGTTCTGAATAATCTTTGTAAAAAATTTAATTCAAATCAGTTTATTAGTTTGAGCGGAAGATGGTAACATAGAACGACGGACAGACAGAGCTACTTTCACACTTATTATATTAGTAAGGACTCCCGTTTCCGTAGGAATATGTGGATGAATTAAAATTTATGTTACTCAAGAATAGTGTAGCATTTTAACGGTGGAAAAATTTTTGAAATCGGTGTCGTAGTTTCTAAGTTCCCGTATACGTTCCCGTTCCCGTGGGAATTAAGGGATAAAATATATAGCCTATGTCCTTCCTCAGGTTCTGAGCAATCTTTGTACAAAATTTCATTTAAATCGGTTGATTAGTTTGGGCGGGTGATGGTAACATAGAACGACGGACAGACAGAGCTACTTTCACACTTATTATATTAGTAAGGACTCCCGTTCCCGTAGGAATATGTGGATGAATTAATGTTTATGTTACTCAGGAATAGTGTAGCATTCTAACGGTGGAAAAATTTTTGAAATCGGTGTTGTAGTTTCTAAGTTCCCGTATACGTTTTCGTTCCCGTGGGAATATAGGGATAAAATATATAGCCTATGTCCTTCCTAAGGTTCTGAGCAATCTTTGTACAAAATTTCATTTAAATCGGTTTATTAGTTTGGGCGGGAGATGGTAACATAGAAAGGTGATCAGACAGAGCTACTTTTGCATTTATAATAATAGTGAGGACCGGTTCCCGAGGGAATATTCGAATGAAATAAAGCCTATGTCCGTCCTTAAGTTCAGTCCAATCTTTGTACAAAATTTCATTTTAATCGGTTTATTAGTTTGGCCGGGAGATGGTAACATAGAACGACGGACAGACAGAGCTTCATTCGCACTTATTATATTAGTAAGGACTCCCGTTCCCGCAGGAATATAAGGATAAATTAAAGTTTATGTTACTTTGGGATAGTAAAGCATTCTATCGGTGGAAAAAATTTTGAAATCGGTGTTGTAGTTTCTAAATTCCCGTATACGTTCCCGTTCCCGTGGGAATTTAGGGACAAAATATATAGCCTATGTCCTTCCTCTGGTTCTAGACTATCTCTGTACAAAATTTCATATCAATCAGTTTGGTAGTTTGGGCGGGAGATGGTAACATAGAAAGCCGGACAGACAGAGGGACTTTCACATTTATAATATTAGTTAGGATTCAGATGCCAAAATGACAATTCACTTCAAAAACAGTTACTCAGAGGATAATCAACCTCCAACCGTTGATTATCTTTATTTGTCATATTATCAGGCTGATTATCTATTATGAATAAGAATTTCTGTTTTATCATCTGATTATCTTTAAAATGCGATTATGAATAAGGCTGTAAGTGTTTTTCTATATCCTTTGTGTTTTATGTTTGCGTTTATGTGTATAGACAATATTTTTTGTGTGATTTTACTCCTTAATTATAATGTATTGATTCCTGAATGGTTGTAAAAGTTTTATTTCCTATCGGGTAAGATGACATATAGCTTATCAGTCCGTGATGACATACTATAAATACTATGACATACCTACTAAAAAACACAAACTTTATTTTTTAATTTAAATATTTAAATGCAAATTTAAAGTACATAATTATATTTCACCAAGCATAAAACAAAAATCATGAAAGCTAAATGGCCGAAAATCTAAGTTGAAAATGTGAGTTATATGGGTGTCTCTCTGCTATTTGGAAATTCGTCCATACAGGGGTGTCCTTAGCAAATTTTAGGAAATATTGAGAATATTTTTTAGTTAAATGAAGGGCAATAGCATACTAAATATATATCTTTAAAAAGCCCACACATTTTCCTCTTTGTTTTTTAGTTGTGGGCGATTTTATGCAAAACCTTGACAGGGGACTGTTGTAACTATTCATTGGAATATGTTTTAAGGACAAAAACGAATATTTTGGTTTATTAAAATAATCAAAGTCTTTATTTTTCTTTATCGTTTTTAAAATATGTAATTTTTTGGAATAAATCAACAGTATTAAAACACGATTTACTTATTATAGTGAATTTTCTAAGAGCTCATAACATTTGTGTTTAACTTAACAAAATCAACTTCTTAGTTCACCGGTTTTATAAAACTAATTGTATGACACTAAAGTCAGTCTTTATAAAAATAAAAATCCAAAATATAAACAAAAAAAAATTACTTCAGCTAATCATTTATCACAACCATGCTATGAAATGACAGGGGACTGTTGGCCAGGCGACTGTCATTTTTTCATAAATATTTTATAAAACAAAATCATTTAAATATATCAGATTATCGAAACAGATGTGGCTCCATACTAGATAATTAATTATTTTAAACAAGTTGTCGTTATTAAAACTCCTGAAACAGTATAAAACTGCAGAGACGCGTGGATCACTAGCAGATGCAGTCGTCACACTAAAAAAAAATGGCGGCTGCTCGCTTAGCTCCACAACCGAACGAACTTCACACCGATTGCGTTTCGTTTCACAATCTAAATGTTTCGCGCCAAAACAAAATTTGACTTCAGCGCTGTTTTCAAATTTTAACAGGGGACTGTTCAAAAATTTGAGGACAGCATTGGCACATAGATATTTTTGATATTATATTGTAAAAAATATAATTGTGTAGTATAAAGATATTTAATGCTATTTTTATGTATTTGGATATTTTTTATTCAGTTATCAACGGCAAAAAAAATTAATATTGGTAACAAGGCATGTAATTCTTAAAAGGGACGTACCAGTGGACTGTTTTTTGGGGTGTTTGGGGTTTATTTATTCAAATATAACATTATTAAATTACTTAATAAGTTGTGGCGTGCCAAGAATGCATAATACTATGTCATTGTTGATACAAAAAGCTAAGGAAAATTTAAATTTATTACATAAAATTTGCTTGGGACAGCGATTTTCCATTTAGTGGAGACATGCCCATATACTGACTGAAGCTGAAGAGCCAAATAAAGCAGGCATTTTTACAATATGTCATCTTACCCTCATGAAGTATGTCATCTTATACCCGAATATGTCATCTTAGCCTTAGCCTCGGACTGTTTTTTTAAACTAATTTTTTTTAAATAATTCTTTTTACTTTAAACTATTCATTCCAACTTTATTTTTTCCATACAATCATTAATTATTTAATTATGTAAAGATTTTAACGCTAAGGTTTGTAGAAAATTTTATTTCTTACTTTAAACAAAAAGTATGTCATCTTGAGAACAATTCCCCTAACGGGAAGAAAATAGCGTGATGTCATAGGTGCTTTTGCGAGTATTGAAACAGAATTGGCAAAAATGGGTTTCATAGCATGAGGGTAAATCGAAGTATATGTTGTCATAGAACAAGGAAGCAGAACATCGACGAATTGGACAAAACGTCACAATAGACAGACATAACTTCGAGGTAGTATAGGGTTCGAGTTAATATCGAGACAAATGTCTTACTAGGGACGGCACAAACACAACAGTCAAAGTTCTTCCGAAATACGTTGCTTGTTCTGGAAAACAAATTTTGCTCTCAACTGATAAAATTTTATAGTTCAAAATTTCAAGAAAGCAGGGAGTATTATTATAGTAAATTCAAGTTTCCGGGAATAGTAGGCTGTGTTGATGGCACTCACATTCCTATTTTGATACCTTTTTTTGAGGATTCCCTTTGCTAAATATGGTTAGTATTTCAATTTGTTTTTTTTTTTCATTTCTAATAAAAAAACACTGCCTAGGTCGACGAACGACAACTATTTTTTGTCGAGTGAAAACTTTTGTTTCAAGCGTCGTTTCCAAGTTTGTGTGCTGCTAAAAAAGACGTTACAATCGAGAAAACTCGATTGATTCAACATAGGTGCTGTCGACATTCGATTGCATCGACAATCCCCGATTGTAACAAGTTACGTGCTGACACCCCAGGACTTCGTCTACATATAGGATTCACACGGAAAACAACATCAGCGCGAAGATCAAAGCGGCTTAGCTTATGTTTTATATAGTGGATGAGCAGATACCCAAGTGTTTCACGCGATGGCGGATAGACTTATTGAGGTCTCCTTGAATACTCTACTCCACAGCAACAATAGCACCTTCGGTGAACACTGTAGGTGGGTTATCTCTGAGGATGCGCTTTAAGCACTAAGTAAGTGTGGTGCAAAACTGGTAAATGGTTTCTTGTATTACCGACTCTGATGAGCCGTTATGTCACTCGATTATAAATTAAAATTTCGATATTGAGTTTCCATTCATCGGGTATAAATATGGTTTCTTCCGACCATATCAGCTGTTGCACGCTGCTTTCCTCAAAAAGCTCGGCGTCAAAGCCATCTACACCAAATTTTATCTGACTAAAGCTTATACACTTGGCAAGCTTAGCCTCTTCTAGGTCTGAAGGACGGCATTCTTGATAATCATCCAAGTGGAATGGAGCATTCTGTCAGACAACGGAATTAGTGTCTTCATCACCGTCAAGCAGATTTTCAAGAGTGACTCCGATTCTATTACTACGTTTCACTGCAGGTGTTTACAGACTTGAATTCGGGCCTTGCCAGCTTGGTAAAACCTCTTTATCTTTCAATAAAACTTTAGAACCATTCTGTACTTTTTTGAATATCCTAAATCTAGTTTCCACATTTAGATTAGCATAGATAAGATGAGATTACACGGTAAATAAATAAAAAAATAATGCATTTCTCTTAACCATACCGAATAAGGGAATGGTAGAGACACATAATTGTTTGCCGAATCCGTACGGCTTACCGAGAAAGTTCTGCTCATGGCTTGAAACTTCCATCGGGAAAATTCCCAATTCATCGTATAAAGCGATACCCGCCGTAGAAAAACATTTTTCTATTGATGTGTAAGGTATTCTAACCCGGAACATCCCACTTAACAGGCAAACACGCTAACTATTACGCCACTGGCACCTTTCTACATGGTGGGTCGAGCTTATTTAAATTTCAAGGCAGTTCTTTTAATCCTGAATCTCCCACATCTTTTTTTCGATACAAGAAGATCCTACTGTGATTTCGATTGTAACATTCAGGGTCCTTATTTGTTTTAAAATAAATTGAAACTCACCTATGACTGGCATGCGTGTCAAACATTAATCCAGTTTAGGGCGCATAACTGCAAAGAAAGAAAAACAAAAACAAAAATTAGTTTACCACCAACAAAACTTTCACTCAAAAGATTCACTTAAAAGCATTAACCTCACTCATCATAAAAAAAATAAGACCAAATCCATTCAGAGATAAAAATTGATGTTTTAATGCATTTTTTCATTGTTTTATAATTGGCGTTAGTTTCACTCTTTTTTATTGCAACAGCAGCAGGCCAGTGGAGTAGTTACAATTTTATGAACGACGCCCTTTTACCCTTTCAAAGTAGGTAAGGTATGGAGGAAAGTCCCATTAGATGACAATCAAAAGAAACAAAAATTCATCCTACAAAAGAGTAGTTGCTGTTCTGTGTCGTGTGCCTTGCAATAAAAGAGTGGCCTCAAGTGATCAACACGGATTTCATTACAATCCAATTCCAGTTCATCTGTCGCCGGCCATAGTTGTGACCGCTGTTATTGTATTGGTCGTGAGACGATATAGGAGTTAGTGGGTCTCTTTTATATGCATGTTTATTTATTTTTCATTTCTTTATGGCCACCAGATGGCATATTTATAAGATAGGTCCACTCTCCAGGTCATGTAGCCGGAGCCGCCTGGTCATTTGAATCAATTTCGAAATTGAATGTGATTTCGTTTGGGTTATTTTATGGGTTAGTAGAGACCAGACCCCTGAGATTATGGGGGTTTCAAAAAGTGCAACGCTTAGAGAATAGTGATGCCGATGGCTTACTAGTCGTAAGTATTATGCATAGTTAAGGATAAATGGAATCAGTCATAAGCTATGCAGTGGATGATGTTATGACTTCTACTTCGAGTCTTCTGAGAAAGTGCTTGCGATTGATGCACTTACTGATGGTGGATGCGAGCATTGTGTTCTATGTCTTTTTTTTTAAGTATCAGCAGCCTTGATGAAGCTGCATAGAGTTAGAAAAGCCATATAAAAGTGTCACTTAAAGTCGTGTTAGCTTACTCATCCTCTAAAACTTCGTACGGCAGTAGTCTTTCAGCTTGTAGCAAATGGTGGGCATATCAACAACCAGAAATGATTCCTGCTTAAAAAATCAGATCAAAGTATTTAAGACCACTTAATTCAATCATCGGCTTATCCCATACTCAAGACATCATTGAACCACTTGATCCACTTATCTAATCTCAAGTTGGGCCAAAGAAAAAAGAAAAAACATATCACCCTGAAGCCAGACTCATTATCGAACAACTTCTTTTGTTACAATTCACAACAACTTAATGACCATTGAGACTTTCATCGAACTAGTTCACATATCGCGGGCTTGAATGGCTATCAACATGAACACTTAGATTGTTTTGACAACTTATTTTCGAAAAATAAAATTTGCTAAGTGCCTCAAGGCATAGGAAGGTTTTTTAATATCAAATAATAAAAACTAACACCCATTTATTATACCGCGGGTGTGTTTTTGTGTTTTTTCGCATCAAACTAATCACTTAATTCAGCAAAGATCAAAAGGCTATAGGACTAGGACCCCAAAAGAATGCAAACCTCTTCAACGTCTGACGTCTCTGTTGATTTGCGGTCCATCAAAAGAAACTATCGAATTTGGAAAGTTCCAAATTTAATTAATAGTTTGGGGATAATTGCTCAATTAAGGCTTGTCAGATGGGGGCTGTTCTTATTAATCGCATCTTTCAGTTCTTTGGGACCTAAATTTGTGGTTGTGTTATGTTTTGAAGAAAGGAAGGTAGGTAGGCACAAACCGTTTAAATTAATCACTGCAATTTGCAAAAGCTGTTAATTGCTGAAATGGATGGTAAGAGTTTGATATTATCGGGAGTTGGAGATCTCGGGGTTAGGGTCTTGCGTTTTGCATATGAATTACATTTTGTCGCTTTTAAAGTAGGTCATAGAGGTCAGTGCTGTGACAAAAGTTAGGCGCTGATGAAGACAGACAGAGATTGGCTGCAACATAAGGGCTGATATTCAGATATCGCAAATAAGAGAACCTGAATGTGGTTTGCTTCAATTTTACCCACTTGTGATTACGGCTGGTGATGGTCTCTTCCAATTGCTGTAGTAAATAGCGCTGCTAATGAAGGCAGACTTTTCAAATCTCTGCTTTCTATATACCAGGACCTTTGGAGGATGCCACAGTGGATCAATTAGACCGATTCACTCAGATCTTTACTTCTTCGATGAGGAACTTCTCCAGGCGTCAACGGAAAAATTTCCCTGATAATTTGATAAAATGGTGCAACCGGCGATTTAAATTTCAGGAAGAACTATTTATGGTGAGCAGGTTAATGCGATAATACAACTTTTCTAGATTTTCATCATCGATTCTTTAGAATATCCCAAAGAGGATTTTTTTTGTGTGTTGGCGTAACTTTGAACGGAAATGTTGCAAAGACAAACTGCCGAGGAGATGTGGGATAGGGTACCAGGAACCCTACTGGCGAAGATATCCCGAGTATTTGCAAATCATACGGTTTTATCGTATTGAATTCCATGTTCAGCAAATATGCTCTTACGTCTCTAACAGCATTGATGAAAATTAAGCCCAAATTGAATTTAGCAAATTCGGTTGAAAGACTTCAAAGTGGTATTGCTACAAAAAAGAAGAAGACCTTGGTGCCAATACGTAGATTTGCTGACAGACAACGCTTATCATGCACTGTTCGAGGGAAGCAAATAGGAACCTGTCCGTCAGGAAATAAACAGAAGTATCGGAGAACTCAGATCGAGTAATTTCATAAGAATATATATATCAGAAGATGCTGAGAGCCGAAGAGAGTTGAAGTATAATTAACATGTGTCTGACGCAGGTTCTGAAAACAAAGAAACAAAAAGAAGTATAGTTAAGGAACTAGAACCCGACATCTTAACACGCATCCCACGCGAAGAAATGAGAACGTTGCGTCGTCCTAAGGGGGAGATCAGCAGACATTAGCAACTAGAGGAAGAAAGAGGCAAAATTTGGACACAGAAAAATGAAACATTCCCTCTGAGTATGCAAGGACAATGAAAAAACATCTGTTTACCACCACCAACACCTGTCCAAAAGGTAACAGAGCCCATTCATAACTTAGAACTGTGATAAGACTCCATTAGCAAGTCAAAGAAGCTTGATGGTTAATCAATCAGCTATAGCCGTACAAAGAAAGAAGAAAAAGGCTTTCAAGGTATGGTATAAGTTTCCCTCAAAAAATAAAGAATAAGGTCTTCATCCCGAAGTAAGATATAGAAAAAGTGCAAGAAAGAAAAGAATTGAAAAGAACTGCACCCAAGACCAAAAAACTGCCAGCGAGAGGTGCATCGGGTTTCTTGAGTTTGGGTATTCCTCAAGGTTCAGTTATGGGCCCAATACTGTTTTCAACTAGGAAATTCGTTTGTGACGTTCATTAACGATTTTAGCATGAAAAAGCTTCCTGTCGAAGACGACAAGATAGTAGTCGGATGGCCTTTGAAACGAACAGTTTGCTCGAGAGCACTTTCCATAAGCTGAATAACTTAACGGAAATAGCCGACAGTCGAAGAAGTAAGGTTGTTATAGTGTAATAACATTCATTCAAATAGAGCCACAACCAAAAATACTAGAGGCAAACAAACCGCACAGTACAAGCACGTTTTTCATTGATACTTAATATCATAGTAAAACAAGATACATAATTTGTTTATCCCCTTTCGTTAATAAAGTTAAGTTCAAAAACATAGTTTTGACTACGTTGCTTTATGAGTGGCACAGAATGTATTTTGTTACACTTCTCCAGAATGCAAGCTTTAAGTGAGCAACAGTTTTTAAACATTAGAAATGAGACGACTGCCTTAATAATTTAATTATAAGAAGTAGAATGCTGATGCATTCTTTTTTGTAATATAGTTGATACGAGGATATCCCAAATCGATTGTAAAAAAATGTAGGTACAAATAGCTGTAAGAACTGTAAATAAATTAATTCCATTTTTGTACTTGAAGTGTGAATTCATTTTTTACTGCGGCTCTCTAACCATCTCTTTGAAACGAGCGGGCGCTGTATTAATAACCAGCAAAATTAGGGTACCGGTACCGATACGACGGTTGTCAGAAAACAGAAGACAGTACCTGCTAAGCTTCACTGATCGCCGTGCCTTTCGGCTTGAAAGATGAAATGAAACTGATCATGAGTGATCTTCTTAAAGATAAACAATGTTTGTTTTCGTGTTTTACAAATATAAATTAAGTTTCGAAAGATACGAATGTGGTACGAAGTTTCTTAAGCCTTTATATATATTCTGATTTTGAAAGTAACTGACTAATTAAGCTGCAATACAATCACTCTTCAACCAAACATTTCTTCATCTTGTCTTGAAAATCCTCAAAGCGCCCTATAGTGGTTCGAAAATTCAGTTAGTTCAGCAATCATCAATTACTTAACTGCTCTGCTGAGCACATTTATAAAGAATCAGTCAAAAGAACTAACGTCGACTACGATCGTAGCCTACGAAAGTTCTTGCCTGCCATCCCAATGGAAAGGTTGATCCCAATCCATAAGATATTTTAAGAAACTTCCCATAGAAGGAACTCCAAAAGATCAGATGTGAAATTGAATTCAAAAATAAAACTGCATAGATATAAAATGAGTAGCCTGGCACAATTCCTGCAGTGCACTTACGATGCCCCCAGGCTAAGAAAAGTCATGTCCAAGGTCCATAATCCCACAAGTTTTCTGAAAAGACATGACAACATATGGACTGACTCTTGTTCTGAAGACCTGGAGTCGGATATGAATACACTCTTTTCAGGGTGTTTTCAATTGACATCTAAAGAACCGAGTGATACTATCATAAATTTTAGCCCCAACATAGAAAATGAATTGTACGTTTCTATATAAAAAGAGTTATATGCAACTCATTCTTAGCATACAACCTTCTTGTTGTCTGAACTTCACCTTTATTCCATTTTGGAGAGAAGTTAAAGTCATACTCAACCCCAAAACTGGCCAATTCTCCTTTTTTGCTCAAGAATCTAGAAATACTAATAGAAACGCACATCCGAACAAGACTGAACTGTGAGACGCTGCACTTCGAGAAAATTGAACAATCAACCCAATAAGAAATACACGTTAGCCGCTTTCTTCGATATACCAGGGCCCTCATCAATATTGAATGTGATACTATTTGCCAGGCACTAAGCTCCATCAATATTGAGCGCTGTCAAATTGGATCAACTTCAACCTTCAAACATCAAGGGTAGAAACAGAAATGGGTTCAAGCGTCTTCGCATGTTCTTAGAAACAGGACTTTTGCTTCCAGCTTAGCAGGCCTTGAATCTCTCTGTTGATTGGCGTTATGACGGGTCACAAGTCACAACTCATTAAATACCCACATGATGAGTATATGGGCGTTAGCACATCCGACTTATGTAGGGGACGCCAAGAAGAAGAATAAGTAACGGAGGGATCATTCCAGTTCCTCTGTGAGTGTCTTAGCTTGGCCCATTCTTGGAAAAAACCCTCGGAGGAAAGGCGCAATGAAGCATCTGAATCGGTAAAGTATTTTTCAAGTTCCTGGTTATGTTTGAGTTCCCAAGGAAATATCACAGCTTGTGTTATTTCCAAATTTTATTCAAAGCGGTCCAATATTTTTGGCGCCTTTTCCATTCAAGCACTAAGCTCTCGTTTACGTTCCTGTTCCCTTTCCCGTTGGGTTGTGGGGATAAATATAAAAAAAGCCTTTCTCTTGAATTACTGTAGGTATCTATTGATAGAAAAACCACATCAAAATCCATAACATAGCATCAAGAAAGTCGCTTTCCATTGCCTATTTGTAACCATAGATTTTTAAAAATACTCCAAATAGAGAGCAAAAATTTAGTCCAGTTGATTTTTTTTTTACTTGAAGGATGAAAGCTAGACTACCTTACGATTGAGGTTTAACAAAAGCTGAGACCTAAAAACTATATCCAGCTTAAAAGAAGGCATAAGCTACCGCCTGCAACTTTAAATTTCAGAGATCTTTCGATTCTCGGTTTGGTGCTGGGGACTCGAGCTATTCGAGGAGAATAAAAATCATTTCCATGAAGCTTGTGATACAGAAAAATTAACAACAGCAAAACGCTGTAAAGAAAACCCTAGGAAGAGCCTTTTCGAAAGGACAAAAACAGCAGCGCAAAAATTCATTTAAGGCTCACTCATACTATTTGAACAAATTTTTACCAGGCAAAATATACGCCTAGAACTTGATTACTCTGCATGATCATATAATGAAATTGCATACATGTACCCAGTACCCACCCAACTACTAGACACAATGCTCTAGGAGAAACTCTAGGGTAGCGCCTTCCATGCCTAATCGATTAACCTTCAAGCAATGCACCACTTTTCAATTAGAAGCATTCTTCGTTGGAGAATTTTAAGAGGTCCCACTACAAACCACAATAATAGCCCTTCTCAAAGCTACCCCCTCATGTAGAGCCTATTCGACTTCAATTAAGTGATTGACAGTTAATTCCACTAATCAAATTATAGGACATTAAACTGTCATCACGCATACAACGTTCCTCAGTAATCTCTTCTGGAATAGGAAATTCCATTTCAAAGACCGCATCACACAGAAACATTACACATTGCAGCGCTACCGGCTTTTGTTGGTAGAAAGTGGAAAAATTTGCAATGAAATAGCCAATTTTTTTAACCAACTCCATCGAACCGTTTACCAAAGAGCTACCAGTGAAGAGAGGGTAGTTGATGATTGGCCATGTAAAAAGACAAAAAACGTCAGACTACGAGTATAATATTCCACGGAATTATCTCAAACGACAACAAGTGTGTGTTTTTGTTTGTTGCGGCTGTAGCTGGTGCCCTTAATTACAACCCAAACATGTTGTTGGAAGTAGGTACACGCAGTGACGCCAGACTTTTGAAGCATCTTTTCCCTCAGTGATGAGTGAAAATTCCCTTTTTTCCCACACTGTTTGAAAAAATATCCCGAAATTATCCCTCGAAATTATAAATTATAAAAAACACACATTTCATAACTATTCAACCTTTTCAATTTATTAGTTGTTATAACATTTATAATCAAAGAAAAACGAAACAGAATTATATATTCGAATATTAATATTTAATACATTTTATTTAGTAGGAAAACATTGATGTAAAAGAAACTTCAACGGCTCAAACGATATATCCTATTTTCATGAGTAAATATTAAATAGGGCGATTGTCCATTAGGGTTGCCAGTTTTTTTAAGCTTTTCGGGACAATTTACTGAAATGTGGAAAATACCGAGATTTTCAATTTTCACCAGGGACAAATTAAATTGAAAAAAAAAAACAATTTTTGTTAAGGTTTTTTAATTAATACTCAAAATCGCATTTCTTTTATCACATTGTTTTAAATTTAAATAATAAAATAAAGAGTCTTTTTGTATTTTTCGGCACCATACAATTTAGCTACGTGACATCATTGTATATATATGTATATATGTATATTGTATATATGTATAAAAAAGCATACACTTAGTCCGGGATATATAGTCAAAGCAGGACTTTTAAATTTACATCTGAAACGTAAACGGGTAAGCCGGGGCACTAGGCAACGCTATCTCCATGGAGATATACTGGTAACTGATAAGCTGATTATAATTATATGGTGACCAGCAGTTTGAAAGTATGTAACTATGTGTGACCTGAGAACAATTTAAAATACTTAAATTTGGGTTTGGCGTTGTGACTTTGAAGGCCCCACACCTCGTCTACACAATGCAATCGAACAGATATAGCTTTATGTGTATTTGTCTATGTTGAGTGAGCAATTGATTGGAATTGGAATATGTAATAAGATTGAACGAGTTCAGATATTAAGAAAATTTTTTTGATCACAACTGAATAAAACTTATTATATCTTTGAATAAGGAATGCAGGACAAGATTTGAGTTTTTTAGAAAAATCCCTTTTGCTTGCACTATGAAGTTCGAAAAATCCCTTTTTCCCTTTTAGCTTATTTTAGACTTGAAATTCCCACAAAAAGGGAAATATCCCACGATCTGGCGTCACTGGGTACACGTACAATTATCAGTTGCAACGGTGCTGCGACGATGGTATGCAATTTGTGCTACGACAACCAACAATGACTATAGAGAGAGAGTGGCAAGGGATGTTGCAAGTCACCGATATATTGCAGCCTGCGCGGTTATTGCACACAAAAGACACCACCACATCAGCTGAAATGTTGAAAGTAAAAAAAAAAGTAGTGGAGGTGCACGACTATTACGGCCTTGTTTGTACTTAATGGCCGACAACTTTGCTTTGCCAGAGAGTGGAATTGAATTGGGGAATGTGATGATGGCAGTAAGGAATTTTTACGGTAGGCTGCAATTTTGGTTTAGATAATTTCAATTAAAATGCGGTGCTGTAATGTGACTTCTTTTTGTAAGAAGTTGTGCAATGCAATAGACTGTTTGCTAGCTTGTTGCATCTGGAAGATGCAGCTTTTACTTTTGTCGGGTAAATGTAAGCTGCAGTGACTCTGAATGTAAGTCAATAGTGCAGGTGCAGGCAGGTAGATATTTTTGGGAGAAACTGCGGGGACTGAAAATTAGTGAGCTTCAAAGGAGCCGGATATAACTTGCTGAGAAGCATACACCAATTTGATTATCGAACTTCTTCTGATGAAATGGGAATCAATACTCGCCATCGCAGTTCTTATCCGAATGAAACTTCATATAGACTTCTGAAAGAATAGGTTTTCATTTCAGTTGGGCTACAGGCCTCTCAAAACAAGCTACTAACTAAATCTTTACGCTTCGGAAACGTTTGAAAAGACCCCCGAATTCTACATCGATGGACACGATCTTTCTGTCCTTCTTCTCCATAATTTTTCCAGCGAAACGATAACAGCTTTCCCACTTATTTGCTTCACACTTGCCATCCGCCCGTGGGGTCTTCTTTGTTCTTTTTTCGTTTGATAAGCTTCAAAATGTTTATAATTAAAGCAATTTAAAAGGCCGGAAATGGTGTTATTCCAGCACATGGGCGGAACGTTTTAAAATGGTTTTTATTATGCAGCCATTTGTTTAATGCTAAATTTCTTGAATAAAAGCTGTCAGGGCACTGGGTCCGTCATGAGTTAGCGGAATCATTATAGATACCACGGCGGTATGACGCTGCCGAGAGCTTGTCAACGTGTGTAATACAGTCCAAAATGCAGAGGGCACAGGATAAAGCAGTTCACAATGACTACAGCAAACTTACTAGGAGAAATAAATTTATTTGGTGCCCTTGTGGCACACCATATAACCCAATGTAAACCCAAATTAACTTGACTAGACCTGTTTTTTAATTATGAGGCCAAATCGTTAAAAATTTCATACCGGCCCTACCAACCAACAAGCCAGTGTACAGAAGTTGCAAGAACAGCTACCCCTAACTCCAAAAAAATGTCACGGAGGACATGCATCGGGAGTTGGAAGTCTCTCCAAGGAAAAAAAAAACCACTTGAATAAAGGGCCATCCTTTAAAAAAAAGATGGTCGGCGGAAGGAGAAATGCTTTAGATATTCAAAGCAAGTGCAGCTTCTTGTGGATGACAGTAAAATTCTGCACAGGTGGTGACTAGGGCCGTCTTTACCCTTTTGGGGGCCCTGGGCACTTTTTAAAAATGGGGCCCCTGTATGATTCTATAAATATGTTATGTTATATGTAGTAAAGGTATACAGAAAAAAACATAAATTTGAATCAATATTTCATCAATCATTATAAACATTATAAAATTAAATAATTATTGCAGCATGTTTATGTTTAAACATAAACGATAAAATAAACATAAATAATGTAAAAATAAAAACAAAATAATAGATTTTTCATATAACAACTCAAAAATAAATAAAATTTAAATAACAAAAAATTAAATTCAGAAAGCTGTTTAAGGAATCTAGTTTAAGGAACAAAATATATATGTGCAAAAAGATTTAAAGAGAAATATTTATTGAAGGAGTCTTTTTCTTGATTTAATATTAGCAAAATCATTGATTATGTCTACCAAATCGATATCTCTGAGGACGTCGCTTTCGATTGAGATCAGCAAAAAACTTATCAATCTTTCTTGAACCATTGTAGTTCTGAGTTCGTTTTTTATTCATTTTAGAGAAGGAACGTTCAGCACTGTAGTTGGTCACCATCATACTTACGAAAATTCTTAGTGTAATTTCAAGATTTGGACACTCTTATTAAAAAATTGTAAAGTTCTAGACTATTGCCAGTTTTTCATTTTCGTGTAAACTAATTTTCCAGTCTTCTTTTAAATTCAGGCATTCAGCATGTAGTTCATCTCCGTCCACATCTTTAGTGTAAAATTGAGCTTAAGGTTTGCAGTCAGTTTTCTTTTAAGTCTTCTGAATTCAGATTTTTTAATCGAAAAAAAAAGTTAAAACGTCGGCCAATATTCACAAACGAACCTAGTCGCTTTCAAATCAAAGCTAAGAGTGTCAACAATGCGAAGAAAGGTTTCATTTTTGAACCTTTCTTTCCCAGTCAAAAGAACTAAGGGTTCAGAGCAGTAAAAAAAGTCAGGCGCGAGCTTCTACACCTATAGCCCTTTCAGAAAAGTCCTTATATTCGGAATCCTGATTTTTTTCTGTTGATCTACGTTACAAAGTATCGGTAAAATATTTCAAAAATTTTGGAGAATACATCGATGCGAATTTTCTCGTATTTGATCGTAGAACTTTCAGTTCAGTCGGCTAACTCGATAACTCGATCACTGCATAATTTTACAAATAAAGTCAAATCACGAATTTCTATTGTCAAAATAGTCCAGTAAAGGACAAGTCCCCAAAAGAACAGTCTGGCAATACGAGAAAGCCAACTTTAACCATTTTAATTTTTACGTTATGAACTTTATTATGTCACATTGTTTCCCTGATATTGATGAAGACTCCAGCTCAAATATTATAAAAATTTCTGATTGTATTGTTGCGGTATATTTTACCACAACAAGTTAAACCTCTACTTTTCTTCCTCTTCCCATTTTCACCCCTCCTTTTGTTGTGGCTTCAAGGTGCTGGCAGAGAACAAAGCAACCCTAGTCCATCAGCTAGTGGTGTACTTCAAAGCATTTTGGAAAAGCAACCCAAATAGGTACCCCTTCATTGAGCCAGTGGACGGCTGGAGACTCAAGCAGCAGCGATAGTAAGAACCAGGGAGGTTCTGGAGAAAATCCATCGAAACAGCAGCAGGTTACTAACAACCTAATACTCGTACAATAAGGTAGAGATTAGCTACCCACCTTTAACACACTGATATATATCAGTGATCTTCGGATTTTGGCATTTCAAGCCTTTTCAATATAAAAGGCCAAGAGCCCAACGTAATGGCTGAGCGCCCACCGTAAAGGCCGAGTGCCCAACCTAAAGTGCTTTACCTTAAAAAGAAATGACTCTTTACAGAATTATCCCCATTCCCCCAAATCTGCGCGAAGGTTCACCGAAGTAGTTTAGTAGTTGTCGCGAAAAATGACGAATCCTCGTTAACTGAATCCTAGCTTAAATAGTTTTCTTGCACAGTGTAACTTGGGTCGGTTGGGCCGAGGGAATTTGTTTAAAGAAATAGTTTTTCAATTTTCTATTCTGGTATGGATTGAAATGGAACAGGTCTGGATTCGTTCATTCAGGCAAGTTGTTGCGAATCTCTAACGACCAAGAGATTCACAACGAAATTGTTTAGAAGAGAGCGATGGATGCGTTTCGCCTACGGCGCGGCGCAGACTCCAGCGAATTTGCTGAGAGTATTGCAGATACCCCGTGACGAACCTCCACGACTCTGATTGGTTGAAGTGAGTGGAATTTGCTGAATGCGCCGATGAATGAAGAGACCGCCACGAAGATGGCACTTCTTGGTTGACCTCTAAAAAGGACACTGTGCCAAAGAGTTTGAAGATTGAGAATTATTCGGATATTTTATAATCGAGGGCTAAAATTTTGCAAGTAGCGCAAATTTGTAATTGTGATAGAGTTTGTGTTTGCACTTTGGCAGGAAGGCCAAGTTCAACACTGTTTTAATCTGTGCAGGAGAGCTCCAAGCAGGCAGGAATTCGGAGGAGTTAGTGCCAGTACGGGCAAGAAAACTCAGGCAGGATTCGTCAACAGAAAAAGCTAAGTATTTTCCTATAAAAGTGGAAAAGTGTTAATAGTGCGTTTGTTGTGTTTTGACTATTGAGTCATATTGCTTTATTCGGTAACCCTTCGCCTTTCGTAATTAATCCTGAGATTGCAGGACGCGCGACCTCCATTTAACATTTTTGTCTGTTCGGGAAAATTCCCAAAGAGTCGTTTGTTTGCGGGTGCATTGTGCACATACTTTGTTGTTTGCCTTTTAACCTGGGTAAAACCCATCTTCGATCATTAAATATCATTCCATTTAAATTGTTAACTGGCACTTTGCCAAACTTTGCATACTTTGTACACCAATTTGTTTATGAAAAAATTTCAGGTTTTCTACCTATACCCGTAAAGGTTTCCTGAATAAAACATATTTTATTCCTTTCTGGAAAGCAATCGCGTTGTTATTATTCCATTTGAAGATCATTTTCAGTGCTAAAGTTGGTTTGGAAATTCCAAACAAAAATTTCCTGGCGCCCTTTATTTTGTGAAACACCCTGCTTGTGTTTTGATTGAATATTATTCATTTCATTAAATTCTTTTTATTTACCTTTAATTATACCTACGTACCTATAAAACTACCTACGGACCACCCCTTGCTGAGCAGCTGGCATTGGCAGCATATTATCTTGCTACCTGTTGCACTATTTTCCTTTAAAATCCACCCAGCTGTCATTTGACAGTTCATCCTAAAATTAAATTCGAACAACATCGCCGCGGCACATCGGTGTGCATATTTATATTTCTGTGTAATAAATAATTAATTAATCATTCGTTGCGATTAATTAATATAGTAGTTTGCTAAAATCCAAGTTGTGGATTCGGTGGTAATTCGGTTCGTCGGGAAAAAAGTGCAACAGTATGTCGAATAGAATGAAATATTTATGTATTGTGTACTATGCAAAATTCATTTTTGATCCGAGGGTAAGAGAAGTAAGCATACCTCTAGCCAGCCCAACATCGGAAAACCGGAAAAAGTTGAAATAAGACAGGAAAGCTAGCAACGTCCATATTAAATAAATAAACTTTTTGTATAATTTCTACTAAACGAAAACTACTTCTCTACTGTATAGCCGCGCCGCCGCCGCCGGCGCCGCCGCGTTGTTGGCACTCATTCTTGAATTTTTACATCGGGTCTTCTAAAGAAAGCTTTTCTTCGAAATATTCAAGAAATTTATCTACTTAATTAATTAAATGCCTTACATTTAGACGTTTTTATGCATTACACGTGAAAATCCAACTGTCCCCTGTAATCCTCTCGTCCATCCTCACATTGCTTTCAATTTCACATCCCCTCGGTAGATACATACGCTTTCGAAACACAAATTCATGGATGTTTTCAAATCGATTAAGTTGTCAAGACACTTAAACACACAACGACATCCACTTTCGCTATCGCAATCTTGCGTTATCAAAACATCGCTTGATAATTGGATTCGTAAGTTGTTGTTGCGACTTGTACACACAATCTTGTGGCACACGATCGCTGTCCGTTTGAAGAGATTAATCTGTGCGATAACCATGCGAATACTATGGCATAATCATTAACCACGTCGAAACTGAGATCCTCACTTTGCTTAAGGGGGCCATACACTATGCGATTGCCTGCAGGCCGTCGCCGCAACAGGCGATCGTAAGACCAATATCGCCGAGTTCCATACACTAGCAGTCAACCGCCTGCAGGCGGCCGTACTGAACTGCAGATGATAGCCTGGAGATAGCACACACTACAGTCCGGTACCTGCAGGCGGACTGTCGGTCAATGAAACAGGACTGCAGGAGATCCCCAGTTTTTCACCATGCTCCGTCGGAAACGTTGCGCTATGTTTGTTTTGTCAGTTCTTTGGGAACCCCAAGAAAAAAGGGTGTCTCACATTTCGTTGCTCTGTTAACTGAGGCTGTCTCACCACGAGGATCTAAGGAATTATCTGAGAATGAATGAAGAAAATTTCCAAAAACTTCTAAATTTGGTTGAAATGAGAATCACAAAAGTGGACACTCATTTGCGCCAGGCTATCACTGCCAAAGAAAGGTTGACTGCAACTCTGAGATGGTACTTCCCTCTCCAGTTATCGGATTGAAGTTGTAATTAGTCTGGAAGAGGTTTTGATCTTGACCAATGGAGTAGGGAATCTTTTTTTCTACTCGACGAACTGGTTTTTGCGGCTGTACGAACTTGAGATCCAGGACATCAGTTTCCTCTTGAAGCCTTCCCTTCACACCATACCCACCATACATCAACACTTTGTTGATTAACATTTCCGCATAGATACAGTTTTTGATGACCAGCGCATATTCAACTAACGTTTGAGCAGAGCTCGCAGAATAGTAGAAAATGCTTTCGGTATTCTGTCAAGTCGTTTCCGGATATTTCACACAGAAATCAACTTGAATCCAGAAAAAATAGATTTCATTGTGCTAGCAGCGTGTGCTCTTCATAATTTTCTGAGGAAGGAAGCAAAAGCGTTGTACATGCCATCGAATTCACTTGATGTAGAAGATATTGATAGTGGGGAAGTTATTGAGGGGATAGGGTGGAAGATCAGCTGGTGGGTCTACGACTGGGATATAATAGACAAGTTTTGTGTGAAAATGCAAAAGACAATCGTGATAATAACAAGAACTATTTTGTTGGAGAAGGTGCAGTTTCCTGGCAAAACAAATTTGTCACCAATTAGGGTGGGAGGGTGAAATTTTATACTGTGAAAATTTGTTTGTACTGTTGTATGTATTTGATATAAATTAAAGAATAGAATAAAAATAACTTACGAGTTGTGATTCCTCACTCCCAATCATCGCTCTAGTTTCTTCATGGTCGGCTGTAAACAATAGCAAGTCGAAATACCACAGTGACGGGGTGTATGCGTCATCTCCCGATGAGCCCGACTTTTGCTGTTTTACTTTCTTCAACTCTTAACGGAACGCACATCTCAAGTTATTAATTTTTTTTTTCACTGTGTCAATGGTGGCTGACGGCACAGTTTTTTGATATAACTTCAACAATTCACCGTACGCCTCATCCCACGATCTTTTATTAGCGTAGGCATCGTCCTTGACATTCCATAAACAGGGGTAGGCCCGATATAATTCAATAAATGCGGAAATGAAAGGAGGTTTCCCGTCCATCTTTCCTCGTCAGTCCAATCTCGGCTGGTGAATGATCTCACGAAAATTATCTCACGCAAAACTGATGGAAACGGTGACAACAGATCGTTTGCCTGCAGGCTAACTGACAGTGTGTGATGGGGGGCACATGAGATCATTATCCGACAGGTCGCTGCCTGTCGACAATCTCTCATCCTATCCCCGCCTGCCCGGCGACCACACACCTTCAGTCCGGGCGAACTGCAGTCCATTATCTTCAGATCAACTGATAAATGTGTGGGCAATCCCGATCTACGGCCTTACGATTATCTTCAGTTAAACTGACAGTGTATGGGGCGCTTTAAACTAGCTTGCTGACTGTTGCACATTAACGATACATGCACATCGTTGGCACTTTTTGTCTTTGTTTTTTTTTTTTTTTAGTTTTCTTGGAGTTCTTGAACACACTGCACTCAATCAAGTGAAAATTTGAATTTTAGCTAAAATTTCATAGGAGTATGATGACTCTCGTGAAATAAAGTAGCACTTTCCAAGGAACAGGTAGGAGTTCAGAATATTTACCAATGTTGGTTTGTGTCAATCTCAATTAGGCTCTCTCAATATGCACTTACCAAAGCATCATAAAAACTCCAAGGATGGTTTGTTTGAAAAAAGGTTTACGACTCTTTATAAAAAAAAGCACAGTAAAGCTCTTTATCTTCAACTAAATGACAGATGGCAGATGGTAGACAAAGCGACAGACGACAGACAAAGCGACAGACTACAGACGACAGACGACAGACGACAGACGACAGACGACAGACGATAGACGACAGACGACAGACGACAGACGACAGACGACAGACGACAGACGACAGACGACAGACGACAGACGACAGACGACAGACGACAGACGACAGACGACAGACGACAGACGACAGACGACAGACGACAGACGACAGACGACAGACGACAGACGACAGACGACAGACGACAGACGACAGACGTCAGACGACAGACGACAGACGACAGACAACAGATGACAGACGACCCGCTATATTTGCCCTGCTGAATCGGTTGGCTATTGATACAACAAAAATGATAAACTTGAATTCGAACTTCTATTCAAAGGCTTCTTCTTCTGCATTTGTTTAAGTGTGTCAAGCGGACCTCTTTATATTTTCCCACAGCTTTCTCACTTTAAATTATACGTCTGATTTAAATTCCACTTCGACTATCTAAATCGCCTCTCATATACCCTTTCAAGTGACCGCCGATAAGTTCCACATTTAAGTAGCAAAGCAACCACATACAAACTAGATTCATCGCACTTATGACCATAAAACCTGCCATTTGAAACATGCTCCAGAAATCGTAAGATGATTAGAGAAACCATTGCTATTTCTTGTACCAAACCACACCTGAGTGTGGAATCTGCAGTTCGACAAACGGATTGGCTTCTTAAATGCAAATTACCAAGTCCCATTAATAAGCAATCACCTGTGGCTGACTTAAGCTGCATTTTTGCTTAAAACGCATATGTACGCCAGAGACATGCTATCAATAGCATTACGAATGATCGGTCCCTTTCCAAGTCCAGTCTTCTCTCTTCTCTGATGCTGATGCTATTTGAGGAGACTATCCACATCTCGCTCATCATAATAAACACGTTAGAGAATTATCATGCGCCTGCGACTGCGTGAATGCAACAAGCTTGATACAGCAAAGTCCTGCTTGGTCATTTCATTAAAAACAAATCTGGTTCGCAATCGCAAGAGTTGCAAAATTAAAGAATCAAAAAAAAAAAAATATGGTTATATTCCAAGATTATTATTAAAACGATCAATGGGATGGGTTAATTTATGAAGTGAGTGCGCCATTGCCATACAAGGCATAGATGGGATAGGAACTGCATCAGTGCAGGGGAGTTCATTAAAATTTACTTAGTGCCTAACCAGTTTTTGGAGTTGAGCTTGGACTTGAAAACAGAATCCTTGGTCCAGTTGGGAGAAGGGAAGACCGCAACAAGTACCACGAGGGACCGGTATTTCTGGCGCTAATGGTTCTCACATCATTTTCGCCAAAGATTGCGTGACAATCTTCATTTGCAGAACAGAGTACTAGTTTTCGTTTACATTATGTACTCGTTGCAGATGAAATCACTGCACTGGCAGCTGGGCCTGTCCCTACCTGTGAAGACTGTGGTAATGAATGTTCAGATAAAGGGAACACAATATTTATTTGCTGTGTTTTGACAGCTGGCTCCTCCATTCGTCTGTTGGCAATGGTTTTGGTTGGGTTAGGAATAATTGGTATTTGTGTAAATGTGTGTGTATCTTTAACGTTTGACTGCGTTAATTTATTGACTATTGGCTAAGTAGAGATGACAGTTGGCATGATATCTGTCAGGGGTATGATTCAAGGCATTGTTCGAAGAATCTTATGAGCTTGGGAAGTCTTTTGATTGGAATGTCTCTTTGTAACCACTTGATTTTACTTTGTTTATGTTTCTTGTGCGTGGATTTGTCAAGTTTTCGTGTCTTGGCTGAACAAATCCACACAGCTTTGAATTTTGTGCTGATTTTGCATCTCAGTGCGTGCCTCTCTTTTTCTTTCGGCGTAACGATCAAATAAACCTCAAAGGGAAAAGCATGCTTAATCGAACGATAGTTATCGCAATTTCATCAGGAGGTAGCTTTCCTTTCTTACAGACTATCATCTTCTATAAGCTTTGAAATTGAAATCGTGACCCGCACCCAAGCATGATGTCTACCATCTTTTCCGAAACTTAAAAGCTATCTCGTTTGGCTCAGCAGCTTTTTCTCTTTCGTTCTTAACTGCTTCATCATCTTCTTGGACTGTAATGTCGGCTGTTTCCATTTAATTAGGTTCAGTTTCTGAAAATTGATTCAGGAAACGGGCATGGAAGGCTTAGTCATTTTTTTTTTTTAATATGAGTGTTCCTCAAGGATCAGTTCAAGGTTCAATTCATTTTTAAATGTATGTCAACTTGCTGTCTGTTCAGTCTCTTAAGGCAGAAATCACCTCCCACAGAGAAAATATATGTCGAAACAGCCTGAATAAGGGGTAACCATCTTTAAAATAGCCGTTCAAAAAGAAAATATGACCAGGAGACTCTTTACGAAAGTTCATAATCGATGCTCAAAGACAGCTTGTTGCGGATGACGACAAAATTTTTCGCAGGCGGCAACAGTATATTCTGATGGCCTTTTCAAATAACAGTTTTCTCAACAGTCCTTTCAGAAACTGGACCTAACTTCAAGAAAATAGCTGACTTAAAGTCGAAGAAGTAAGTGAAGCATTTAAAAACTCCAAAAAAAGCTGCTGAGCCAAACGAAATACCACATGAGTTTTTAAAAAAATGGAATATATCGGGCTCAGATGGCTCACGATTTTCATTTTTAAACCTATATTTTTTTATGTTATGTAGCTATAATTTTTCTTTGTTTTCATTAGCTTTATTCGCTCTCTTTGTGATGTATGCGTCTTACTAACTTCTAACACTTGCTGATGAAGAGCGTAGATAAGTACGTACAAATAGGCTTGCTCTAAGCCCAGTGCGACTTTGTCTCTGAGATGCAAAGTTTACAAAGTATATAGAAGTTGACAGTCAGTAAGGAAAGTTACCCTCTGCCAATGTGCAAAGGGAAGAGAAATACATGAAATTGCGATGACTACCACTCGATCAAGTAGATGTCCCAAACTTAGAAGACTGTTGAGCGGGTATTAGGTAGTTGAATGTGAAGACTAATAAGGCCAACTGATTACCAACTCGTTTTTGACAAGGGTATATCAATAACAATTGCAATACAAATTGTAATGATCCAAATGGAAAAACATCGTGATTCTTCTTTGAATGTTGTGCCAGTTGATTTGGAAAAAACATTCGATCGAAAACCACAAGATCTGACTTGGGTGTCACTTCGATAATGAGGAACTCTAGACGCTTTTGTCTGGATGATCAAGGATGGTTATAATGTAGCAGCGACGAAGGTTTATGATGTTCTGCTGGAGTCACATCACATTTTAGTTTTTTTGTTTGGGACCGGCCCAAAGGAGTTTCAAATTCGGATTCGAAATACATGCCCATAGGTCGGTTCGGTCAAATGCACATCCAATTTTTGTTTTGTTTTGTGCGCCGATGTTATTTTTGGCCTACTAAGAGGCCATCAAAACCAAAGATTCAATATCTCTGCAACAAGCACTTAGGGTATGGGAAAACGGTTTAGAAGGATCTTGGCCACGTATCATTCCAAAAAAGACTAAGACCCACTCCTGTTCCAGACATTAATTTGAAAGGAAATGTGCTCCCAAGCTGTGACAACGACTTCAATTGTCGGGTAAGTGTATTGTGGACGAAGTAGCGAGAAAACTCTGCTATTTTTTCATTTATAGAAAAACGTCTCCATAATTGAAGAATGTACTCTACATCCATGTTAAGCGTCCTGCACTCCCATTCGGTTCACAATATTGGACAATGAACAAAAAGTACTAGAGATTGTTAACGGCAGCTGATATGAAAATACTTCGAAGAACAGCAAAGTAAGATTGATGGTTTAGGAAGTACTAAAATCCGTGGAATCCTTTACGTCACTACCTTGTAAGAAATAGATCACGACAGAAACACAAAATTGGTATTCCACGGGTATCGCATACATGGAGGAACTTGAAAATTCTTCCGAAAGTAGTTGCACTGCCATGATAAGTCATTTTGTACTTATAGTTAGCCGTTCGGGATCGGTTTTGTATTTTAAGTCTTCAAAATTAGCAAGGCCCTGTTGGATGTATCCATAGCTTTACTACGTCATTCTTTTTATTTATTATACCGGATTAGTGGACATTGCTACGTTCAAAGTAAAGATCCGAGAAGCTCCGTTCAAGCGACATCGCGAGTTAACAATAATTATACAGCAGGGCTTTCGAAATTACTCAACAAGGACAACACCAAGAAAATCGTGCTACTGATAGATAACACATGATGTTCGAAACGCTTTTAATTTAGCCCGATGGTCGAACGTGATTGATGCACTTGAAAGAAGATTCCCAGGTCTAGAGTATATCTTCATCTCTTGCGATGACATTCTCTGCAATCTGCATGAAAATTCCCGGAGGATGCTTTCTAGTTGGATACGTTGCTGCGTTGATTACTGCAATGGACACCGAAAGCGTGAAACTGGAAGTGATGCGAAGCACACATATCTGGATGAAGGAACATGTGCTGACGCTGGCTACTGAGAAGACTGAAGTAGTAATTCTAACAAAAAAACGAATTCCCGCTGCTATCGACTTCCACATCGAAACCTAACTTATAAAAAACAAAAACGTGGTAAAATATTTGGGATTAAAGCTCAACACGAAACTGAGCTTTTGGGACCAGATACGAACTGCTGCTGAAGGTTAGAAGCCAGAAGCCACCTATCTGGGTGGATGGCAAATGTAAGTGGACGATCCGCAAGCAAACGGAGACTTCTTCTGGCAACAACACATTCAATTCTGCGGAAGCGAGATTTGGGCTGAAGCACTAAAACCGGAAAAAACTAGTGTCGGTACAGAGAAGAGGTGCCTTGCAAATAGCGAGCGCTTACCGTACAGTGCTTGAGCCATCAGTTCTTGTAGTTACAGATGTCGTACCAATTGACCTCCTCGCACATTTTTGAAAAGAAAGCAGAAATCGACGTGGAAGCGGCGAACGCGGAAGCTAAAGCGATCACACAACAGAAGTGGCAAGAACGCTGGGATTCGGAAAGCAGATGACGCTGTACTGCAAGGTTGATCGGAGACATAGGCGAATGGAGTAACCGAAAACACGGTGAAGTGAATAACTACGTCACACAGTTTCTCACCGGACACTGGTATCTCAACAAAGAAGCCCTTCGTACCAATGCAAAGATTCGCTTACAGATGACGCGACGCTTATCATACAGTGTTCGAGTAGATGGGAATCTCCCCGTTAGGAAATAAATAGAGTTATCAGAGAACTCAGTCCGAATATTATTATCCAGGAGAGGCTGAGAGACGAGAAGAGTTGGAGGCGAATCAACCTGTATCAGAACCTGATAACAAAGAAACAAGAAGAGGTAGTTGAGGAACTAGAACCTGCCACCTAGACACGGATCCCCTCTCGAAGAAATGCGCAAGTGGTCCCGAAGGAAAGATCAGCGAGAAACTTTTGGGGTTTTAGTCGGTATGCCAAGCATAGTACACCTTGGAGAGTCTGACACACGGGGAAGTAAAGCATTTTTCCAAAAGTAAATAAAAAATAAAAAAATAGAGCGGGGAACCCCAGGGCCAAGCGCATTTTTCCCAACGATGACGTTTGAGGGAAGGAGGGGACCTACATTTTTTTCCGATTCCGAATGGCTAATCGAAAAAGCGCTTTCACGGCAATGAATTTTTTATCGGAAGATTTGCCCATTCATCGCAAAACAACAATTCTTTTGGTGTTTGTGGGGATTGGAACCTCGAACCGCCCACGATAGCACATATGCTAGCCATTACAATACGTAGACACCACATTTCGTTACATGAGCGACTACTTAGCTGTTCAGTCGCTAATTTGTAAAGAAGTATTCTAGAGCGGTAGAAACCCTTTTACTTTGATTTTGTCTTCCTCGCACTTACATAAGTCGTTAGATGGTTCGAGCATAAAAATTATTTATTTCTATCCTTAGGATTGAATCCTTTATTACAATTTTTAGGTGCTGTAATGGTGTTGGAATACTAATGATAATGACCTATCCCAGTGCTCCCTTTCTCAGTGGTATCAATTACAACGAATTCCACCACTTCCTAAAAAAGAAAATTATAATTGTCTTGCCTTTAACGCAGGGTCCCCAGATTGAGGGGAAAAGCACCATTTTTGCCGATTTTGTTTTCCAAAAGGGGAAAAAAGGGACAAGCTTACAAAAAGGGGAAAAAATTCAAAGAACTATTTGAAACATGTTTTGCTTAAATTAAACATTCAGACATATTTTCATCACGAAATAATTTTAAAGGTAGTTCGAATAGTATAAGACTAAACTGAAAGTGCTCATCTAAATGTATATCATGTACAAAAATGTAATATATAAAATAGAAATAAATATAAAATCGTGCAAGGAGATCCTAAAACGTTTTGATTTTAATGATAAGATAGAAGTTTTTAAACTTCTAAAGTTCGTTAGCCCAGAATCACTTAAAAACAAAATTGTTAGTTCTCTGGGACCCCTCTCTAAATATTTCTCGAACATTTTTTCTGAAAGTGAATGGAACGAACTGGATCTCGAATACAGATCTCTTCGAAATCTAAATTTAAAAGATATTTCGACAGGAAATGTGCAGCGGTTCTGGAAAGATGTTTTAAGCATTAAGTTCGGTGATGGAACTGAAATGTTTCTCAAAATGAAAATCCTTATTTCATTTGTTTTTTGCCTACCACATAGTGGAGCTGGGGCTGAAAGATTATTTTCTGCAATTAACCTTAACAAAACTAACTAAGCTTAGAAATAAAAAATCCCACTTTAAGTGGAATTCTTCACACGAAAACCCTCCTGAAGAAAGCAAATGTGTGGATTTTGAAATTGAAAAGGACTGCATAAAACTACATTTTGAAAATATGTACATAGAAAAAACGTAAGCTTTAAACATGTTTGTAAACTTGCAATATCAGTTTTTGTGATTTCTTGCCTTAATATTTATTTTTTATGTTACCAAGTACAAGTTAGGTACTTGTAGTCTGAATTTTTGTGATTATTTTTTGTGATTTGTTTTGTTTCTATTAATGTAGGTTGCGTTAATTAATAATAAAAAAAAATAAAAACAACTAAACTTTTTTTTATTCAGAATTTATGAACATTTTATTAAAGGGGAGAAAAAAGGGGATTTTTTTTACGAATGAGGGGAAAAAATTTGGTTTTGCTGATAAAAAAAGGGGAAAAAGATTTCAAAAGTCTGGGGACACTGTAACGGCCAGATACACAGCAAGCAGCAACATGCGCTTTCTATCAGTCTGTGGTCTACCTACTCTTGAATGACTTGTAGAATGATATAGCTCCTTTGTAAAAAGACTCGCACACATATTTTCCAATCAAAACATAATTAGTCGGATTAACCGTGGAATTTCACCTGTCAGTGTGATGGTGGTTTGAAAAGTTATGGCATACCAAACCAAGACAAAACCCCAACCAATCACACCATACAAACTCGCTCTCTATTGCACATTGTTGGCTTTAAATTAGTTTTGAAAGCATATTTAATGGTGCATTGTGGCAAAGTGTTGTAATCTTAATACAAAATCGATTAACAACCAAGTAATTGATTTCGTTTAGACTCTGTTTAACGACTTTTACCCAAATAGGTGAAGCATAGCATGCTGCGTCTTACTCGTCTTGCATGTTAATAGAGAGCCTCCCGGAGTGGACCCCAATCAAGTGTAATTATTTTGATTTGAGCATAAAAATGCATGTTAACTATTTCATTTACATTTCGTTTTGAAAGATAAGTGTAAGTTGATGAACTAGGAGCAAAGAAAGCGGCGGCGATTACGAGTGAGCAACATGATCACTCGAATGTCACAACATTTTTATCATCTCTCAAGCCCAAAATAACTTCATTGAAGGCACAACAAGAATTGTCGTTGTAACCTGGTTTTGCGGGGCTATAGTAGACTCTATCATACTTGTCGGCATTGATATTCATAAGAAACCTTTTTAAAATGGAAATAAGGAGTTAACAAGGAATGTGATTGAGAACGTACGAGATTCGATTTTGGTCTCTTAATTACCACTTAACGGTGAAATCTGTCTTGACAAACAATTCCAATCGTCCAATTATCACCGCAAACAAAAACTTGAATAAGATAAATGTCCCGCTAAAAGGAACAGCAAACAAGCCACAAATTTAAAAAAAAAAACCAAAGCGAAAACAAAGAAATGCGTTTACAGAATCCAGGAAATAAATTCCTCTTCAGCCAAAGACAGCAGATACATTCACCCAACTAAATGTGATGTGATTGCCTTTCGGGACTCGTCAGACAAATTTATTTGCACAGAGGCCTCAAGATAAGGGCAGTTGTTGTCTTCTTGGGTGCAACGCCTGATGGTTTGAATTTCTTTTTTTGTGCTCTTTTCTTGTTTCCCGAAATTCTGTAGAATTTTTGGTACTGGACGTGGGATTCTAGTAACTGTCATGTGGTGGAAACATTCTTTGTGGTTTCTTTTTTTTGTGACTTTAATGAACGTGGGTTCGTGCTCTTAATAAGCCTCAAAAGTGAGGAACTGTAGAACCAGTTAAAGAAGATGAACTAAATCGTAAATTGAGCCAAAAGTGAAGGGCATATGCGAATTGGAAGGGCTCTTGCCGGAAGAGATCACCTTGAACATGATGTTGTTTTTCAATTTTAATAGCATTTTGGACTTTGGGCGTTTTTATGCTTCTTGTGATCCATGGAAATATATCATTTTGGTTGTATGTCGGCATAGTTAAATGAGTGAAGGGAAATTAATAATAGATATAAGAGTATGAACATTTTCAAGGCCGGATTGTTGAAGAAACCTCAGTTTTTATTACCAAATATTCAATGTCAAACGTTTACACTTAAATCAAGGCTAAAAGACCAGCAGGATTTAAGGATCGTTTCCAAGACCCAAGAGACCGTAAATCAACAAACTATCATAGTTTAAGGGGGTCTCCTCATCAGTGGCTTCTCAAAAAGGTGGTTTTTTAGGTTTTTTTTTTTTTAACATCAACAAGAGAAACAAATGATCTTTTGTGTATTTTTTAACATATATTTATTCAACAAAACAAAGTTTTCCAAATGTCAAAATCAATAAAATTGGCGGATTTATAAGCAATCTTGCGCGAGCTGCTCGCCACGGACAGCTCAAACTCCGTGAAAGATTCAGCCCGTAATTTTTTTCTGAAACCAAAAATTGAAGTACATCGTTATTCAGGAGGCTTTTCTGCACAGTATGAACTATTATGGTGATTGAAAGTTGAAATTTAAATATTTTAGGCGTTTTTCAATAAAGTACTCGATTTTTCGACTCTTTTTTAGCAGTAAGTGCGTTAATAACGTTGTAAAAAGTGAATTTTTTATGCATTTTTTTAGTTTAGTCTGTGCACAATTACATTATCTAATAGCGTTTTTCATTGAAATCCGAAAGAACTACTCTCAAATGCAGAACTACTCTTTTCAATGAAACATTTTTCAACAGTTTTGTAGTAGTATTGGTGACAATTTTCATGAATAGCATTGGGTGCATTCACTTCTGTAGTCACTATGTAGTCAAAATTCAATTAGTTTTGTGAATGCAAAATTGAACTACAAACGCAGTAAATCCTTTTTTGTTTTTAATCTTTCGTATTTTTTTCCGAACAGCCGATTGTGAAACGTAGAAATGATTCTAAATTAACTTTACATCTGAAATTTTTACATTACGTGGGGTGAACCATTTTAAACTCATTTCGCAGTTGTTTTTAATGACTTGATTACGTAGTTACTAAAGCAGTGAATGCGCCCAATTGCATCTTTTCAATTTTTTTTCACACTCCAAGTAGGTGATGGATGGAAAGGGATGACGACGAAGAAAATGACAACAAACAATGCAGCGAACTAACAAATTCTAAATTATTTACATATTTCTGCACGCATATTCAATTACTTTCTTTTTTCTTTTCAATTTTAATAATCACCAAACAAATTTCATAACAATTTTTTTCCATTTGACATTTGATACAACACATTTTTTTGCATGTGTGTGTAATTTTCAGAGTAGATCTCCCAACCGATTGGGAGTAGATCTTTGGCGTTTAGAGTTACTCCAGAACTACTCTTTTTTCCAATGAAACATCAAAAATAGAAAAAGAGTAGATCTTTTCACAAAAGGAGTAACTCTTTTCGTCAATGAAAAACGATATAAGAAACAGTGTCTTACTTTTATACATAGCTTTCATAGTTTATTTTTAATCGTGCACGGAATTTTAAAAAACATGGTGTTCAGAAAATGGGCTTTAAAGTATTTAGAAGGAAAAAAATCGAATAAAAGGGAACTTACAGGAATGAGATGTTAGTCACCTATACCCAGTTCGTACAGCAATCCTTCTGATTCCTTAAAAAAGCCGTTCTTTGCTTGGTGCAAGGTTTCCACGAATACAAAAGGAAAGACACCTGGGCGGAGCACGGGAGGGCGCGCGGCTTGGCTCACGCTTGCCCCACGCGAGCCTCTTTTCGGAACTATAACTTCTAAACAAGTTTGAGATAGGCTCTGAAATTTTGCGAGAATATTCTCAAATAATAATTCTAACGATAAAAAAAAAAATCGGTTTTTTGAATCTGACTGATGAGGAGACCCCCTTAAGGAGCTATTTTCACATGAAATCGTTTTTTATTCTCACAGAGAACAGAGGCGAATTTTGGTTTATAGATCATTCGGGCGCTGAGCAATGTGAATTGTGAACTGAAGAAGCGAGCAGCGTATAATATGGAATAACTAAGATATTTTCGTATACGAAGTTCCTTTAATCTAGTCTTAAACGGCTCATCGAGAGAGCTCGAAAAATCTTATAATGAGAAAAACTTTGTGTAAAATAAGTATATACTTCAAAAAGTCATTGTACAGTTTGTTTTCAACATTTGGTATCAAAAAAGGCGAAACTTAAAAAAAAATTGTACTGATTTTGGATATCGATAATCGTTTTCAGTAATGACGATGTTCGCACAGACTTTGGTTTAAATCAGCTGGATTTGAGGATTTCTCATGTAACGTGAGGCTCACGTGAGGTTGAAGCGATGCACGCTACGCTATATTGTGGTTTCACTTTAATGTACTCTTTACTCTATATAAAATTTGCAGGCAAGTTTTTTATCAAAAATTACACTTATATATTTAGCCTGATTCACTAGCGTGAGTGTCACATTTTTTCTGGCAAGAGGTCTGTAATCCGTGTTATAGAAACACTGTTTTATTAACAAATGACCTGAAGACAGTTTACAACTTTACCTGTATACTGATTGGCGAACGAGTTTTCGAAAACAATGGCTTGGAAAATTCGATATTGGCTTCATATAATAAACTTAATTGGCGACGAAATGATTTCCATTTTCATAACAAATAGTGTTCCTTCGATGGACTTTTATTTTGAAATTAAATGCTTTTAATTTAAAAAAAAAGAGAAAAAATTGCCAGACAATGATTTAAATTAAATAAGTTCTGAATTAGCAAAAGCCTAAGCCTATTAAATCCGACAGCTTAGACCGATGCCTCCCGATTGTTGAAGGTTTCTTTGACGCATCTGGAATGTTTTCTTTCAGTTTTTGTGTATGTTTAAAGATGTTTTTGCGAACTACGTACGAACTCCACAGTTTGATATAAGGAAGATTAGAATAATTTTGGCTTGTTTCACAAACTTACAAACTTGTAAATACAAGCGTTTTAAGAAAATTTGTTTTTTTTATTTAATGTCGTCTACCAAACATTGTTGTCTGACCATTTTTGGATTTTTTAGTCTGCAATTTGTGCGCTATAACATATATAAAAACTACAAAATTGTTTTGAATTATTTAAATTTCTTACTTGAGCTTGATTATTTTGTTTAATTTCACATATTAGTTTTTGTAAGTGTATTTGGATACGAAGCTTGCGCCCGAAGATGGACAGAGTGTTTATATTGAAAAATAAGAGATAGCTGTCCGAGGAACTTTTTTATCGCCTATTTTCTAATTTATAAGTTGTAACAAATTTCAAAATAATGCGGTTGGATCCTCATAGAGACTAATGTGTAGCTCCGAATCTTTTAGAGCTACAAAATTTTCACCAAAGGCACTTTTGTAGCTAAAGAGTTCAACTTTAATGGTAAAAAAAACTGTTTTATTGAGTATAAAATGATATCTGTACATCGTATCAAAAAAAGAAAATAAATAAATAAATTAAATGTAAAAGTTGACGATAATTGAAAGATCTACAACTTTTGTATTTTTTACTGTCAGTATAACCTCAAAATTTTGTATTATCATGTAAAAAAGCGACAAACCACCATTTTATCATTTATTTAGTATAAATTTTCATTAAAATTAAATCATGAGTGAGTACCAAGCCAACTCTATAGGAGAGCAGACGTATTTTTGAAGAAGTTGTTTATCTACTTGAATTAGTATTAACAGTTTACCTCCAGTGCAGGTGTTTTTTTTTCTTTTTCTCATTCCCTTTTCGTTTTTTCTTATCATAAGCTTATCTTGAAAAAAAAAAAAAAAATCTTAAACAAGTGTACAGAGTGTTCCCTTGGTTACCCACCGCCATGGCGGTGAACAATCAAAACCCATTTGCTGGGTTAGACAAAGACAATCCCACGCCTTCGGCAAAAAAGAAAAAGTACAACAAAGAAATTAATGTGACAGATCAAGAATGGCCAATGTTACAAAATTCCGCGCAAAATCAAATTGACTTCTCTCGTTTTCTAATTATCACAAATTCTCCAACGGATAGTGACAAAACACCAATTGCAAGAAATCCAATTGTCATAGGTAAAGCCATCGATGGCATAACAACTCAATATAAAGACATAAAAGCCTTACGGAATGCTGATCTCTTAATACAAGTAAACAAGAAAGAAATTGCTGATAAACTAATTAAACACAAATCTTTAGGGCAAATCCCCGTTGTAATCAAATATCATCAATCCCTCAACTCTTGCCAAGGCAGAATTTATTCTTATAATTTAATTCAACTCAATGAAGACGATATCCTAGATTCTCTTAAGAAATTTAACGTCACACAAGTTAAGAAAATGTATAAAATTGTAGGCGATAAGCAAACAGCTACTGGAGCAGCAATTATTACGTTTGATGCCCCGCAACCACCTAAAGAAATTAAATTAGGCTGGCAGATTGTAACTGTCGACCCCTATTTCCCCAATCCAATGACATGTAAAAACTGCCAACGCATTGGACATACAAAAAATCATTGCAAAGAACCAACAAGTTTATGTGCTACCTGCGCAGAAATAAGCCCACACGTAGAAGAATGCAAGAGAGTATTTTGTGTAAACTGTATGTCAGCTGAACACTCATCCAAAGACCGATCTTGCCCAGTCTTTATAAAAGAAAAAACAATAATGATTATTAAAACAATGAAGCGTGGTACTATCAAAGAAGCTAGAGAAGAATATGATAAATCAGGACACTTTTATACACGTTATATCCCAACACAAAGAGTTAAAAAATCAATGGCAGAAATAATTAAAGAAAGAATTTCCAATGAAATATCGAATTCTAAACAAAACCTTATTGGAAAAACGTCTGACACCGAATCAATTCAAAATAAGCACAGCAACTCGTCTACAAATATTACAGCCCTTCCAACAACAAAAACAACAACTACAGAACAACAATATCCTACAACAAATACTCAAAACACACCAAAATCAACAACAACTCAACAATATTTAACAACAGATATTCAAAAACCACCAACCACAACAATAGAACAACAAATTCCAAAACATTATTCTCAAATAAAAAACTCATACACTTCAACAGATGAAACAACCGCAACAGCTTCATTGCTCGCATCAGCGAGTTCAAATCACGAAGATAGCAATAACTCTAATTCAGAAATGGATTGCACCGATGATACTGATATTGAATTATCAATACATAATCTTAAACATCAAGAGTTCAACGAACTCAAACCTTCTACATAAAAATGGCCAGCCAAAATAACAAATTTCACCTAAAAATTTTACAATGGAATATCCAAGGGTTTTTTAATAATCTCCCAAATTTGGATATTCTAATTAAAAAATATAAGCCTACTATTATAGCTCTACAAGAAACTAAAGTTTTAACGAAAAATGCACCAAAAACATATAAAGAATACACAGCTTACTTTAATAACAGAACACATGGCTCAAATAAGGACGGCACGGCAATTTTAATAAAAACAGGTATACCCCACTCATACTCAAGCTCATTCGACATTTTTTTAACACAAACGTTATCAATAAAACTACCTCAGCCAATAACTTTGCAGAATATTTACCGACAAACCCAAAACACCGCTTCCCAACAACAATACCTGAGCCTGGCTTCAAACAATCTTCCTCATAGTATACTAGTAGGAGATTTTAACGCAAATAATATTCTTTGGGGCTCCCCCTACACAAATAGCGCTGGAGCTGTTGTGGAAGATTGGCTGCAAAGTTCCGATCTTGTTCTTTTAAATACAGGATCTTCAACACATTTTTCAACAAAAAACACTTTAACTGCAATCGATTTATCCCTCGCCTCTCCTGAAATAGCTCTTAACTCTAATTGGAAGGTTCATGATTCCTTAGAGGGTAGCGACCATTTCCCAGTGTTGCTTGAGACTTCTGCAACGTACAAAATTGCCAACATCTTTCATTCCCGTTTCATCGAATCCCAAGCTGATTGGAACAAATTTGCCAACAATGCAGCAAAGGAAAGCGTTAATCAACCCCCATCTAACAATATTAATAAAGAGGCAGCTTGTTTAAAAAAAATTATTAGATCGGCAGCATCGACTTCTATTCCTTCCTCACATCCACCAATAAATCCTTGTCAACCGATCTGGTTCAACTCAAGTTTAAAAAAGTTGACAAATGAAAAGCGTGAAGCTTGGAAGCTCTTTAAAAGATCGCCTAACACAAAAAATACAATCGCCTATCGTCAAATAGCTGCAAGATTGAAAAGAGAAGTACGGCAAGCAAAAGCAGATTCATGGAAAAAGTTTTTGGAGACAATTAACCCATCAATGGAGGCAAAAACTTTATGGAATATGGTAAAAGCGTTAAACGGAAACTACTCTGCCAAAGCAATCGGGCCTATTGCTCATAACTCTACCACTATTTTAGATCCAAAAGAAATAGCTAAGTTGTTCGTAAACAAATGGACTGGATACAGTGCCAACAGTAACTTCGCGTATGATGTTTTAAGAAAGAAGAACAAAGTTCAAGAAGAAATTAACTTTCAACCTGATACAGTACCTGATTCAATAACCATAAATGAATTAATGGAGTCACTCAGCACAACCAAAGGAACAACTCCAGGCGTTGATAAAATCTCTTTCCAAATGTTAAAACATCTTCCATTGGACGTTATAATGAGACTGGTTAGTTTATACAATAATATATTGAAAAGTGGTATTTATCCCCATGATTGGAAAAAAGCTGTTTTGATTCCCATCCCCAAAAATAATACGGACCAAAACTCTTTAGACAGCTACCGCCCAATATCTCTTTTAACAGTTCTGTCCAAATTATTCGAGAAAATAATAGGAAACAGACTTAAGTTTATTATGGAAAAACACCTTAACAATAGTCAACACGGCTTTAGACAAGGAAGAGGCACCCACACTTTGCTTCATATGCTAGATCACGCCGTGAACACAGAGTTAGCCTTGCGTCATCATTCCGTTCTTTTGTCCATGGATTTGGAGAAAGCGTTTGAGAGAGTCACTACATATGGAGTGATCAAGCAACTGAAAAATTGGGGAATCACCAAACATCTACTTCAGGTAATTTATTCCTTTATGTCTAATAGATCGGTCATCGTGAAGATAAACGGACATCTTTCAAATGCTACTTCCCTTCAAAATGGAATTCCACAAGGATCACCAATCTCAACCGTATTATATAATGCATATGTGGATTCACTACTTGTATTACTTCAAACTGAGCTCACACAAACGAAAAGTACCAGTATACTTGCCTATGCAGACAATATTTTTGTCTTATCATCAGGGAAACCAGATGAAATACAAAATATTCTGAGTTTGACCGTAAATAAAGCTCTAAATTGGTGCCAAGAATCTGGAGCGAAAATACCAGTAGATAAAATGGAAGCTTTGCATATTTGTAGAAAGCACAAATGTATAACTAATACCTTGAATATTGGGACCACAAATATCCCTCTTCTGAACAATGCTAAAATTTTGGGTTTGACTTGTACTAAAAACTGGAAGTGGCACTCTCATCAAAAGATGATATCACTTAAACTTAGCAAAGTAAATAATCTACTAAAAATAATTTGCAGCAAAAGCAAGGGTCCTCATATGAACACCGCTATAAATATTGCCAAAACATTGATAAGAGGAGCTATCCAACACGGGTTAACCATATATTCAAACTGGACTAAACAAAACGACCAAAATATCCAAGTAAAAATAAATACGGCGCTAAGAATCGCATTAGGAGCGTTACCAACTACTCCTATTGAGGCTTTATTGGTGGAAGCTAATATTTTTGACTTTAGAAATATGAAAATTATAGCTCAAAGTAAAATTTTCGCAAAAAGTATAGTAGACCCAAGGCATGCACTTCACATAATTTCCGGGTCGGGTTGGATACATGCAGAATCATTGAAGAATAACAGTGCTATTTTTAAAATAATTCGAATCTTAAAAGCTCTGAGAATAAGTATACCTGAAATCAACAATCTTAAAAGCCAAAACCCTCCATGGCTGTTCCCTCGAGATCTCATATATACTTCTTTACAAAAATATTTGAAACATGAGACTCCAAACGAAGTTTATAAAAAAGAGTTTGCTGAAGTCATACAAACTGGGAATTTTAGGTGTGTTCTGTATACGGACGCATCAGTCAAAGATGGAATAACAGGTTACTGTGTTTACAGACTTGACCATGTCTGCAACATGGTCATATTACAACAAATTACCTCACCTGATCATAGTCCCTACATTGGAGAAGTAATGGCAATACTAGGAGCATTTAAATATGCGTTAAACACTACTGAGAAAACAGCTATCTGTAGTGATTCACTCAGTGCAATTATGGCCATAAAAAATAATAAAAATAACACGCCTGTCATTCAAGCTATTCGAGGATATCTATGCTCAGAATATCCCCGCATTCGTCTGATATGGTCACCAGGACATGTGGGAATTCCGGGCAATGAAAAAGCAGATGCCGGTGCACGACAAGCAACTAAAATGCCGTTAGAATATATACAACCACCATTTGCAACATCAATATGGATCCAATCATCCAAACACATTCAAGAAGATTTGAAAAAGCGTTGGGAACATTCAAAATCATTTTTGAGGACACACAAGCCAAACCTTTCTGCCGTAACTTACAATTGCCATCTTAAACGATCTCAAGCAGTTCAGATTTCGAGAATCAGGCTTGGTCATACATTGTTCAACAAATCTCATCTTTTTAAAAAAGAAGATGCCCCATCATGCACTTTTTGCGGAGAAACTTTAACGATCAAACACGTTCTGCAAGATTGTAGACTAACTATAACTCATTTCAATGGAAATTTGCCCACAGTTGTAGAATTATTAGACCCTTCTATTCCTCCAAGTAATTCCAAATTACTCCCGCTTTTGTCAAAACATAAACTTGTAATTTAAAACTCTAATAGAAAAAAAAAAAAATGTAAATTGTAAAAAAAAAAAAAAAAATGTATGTAAATTTATAACACTACTCTAAAAACAGCCATTATAGGCAATATGCCTCGGCTTTGTCCTCCGGGCAATTCAAATTTATTTGTATTGTATCCTTTGTAAATAAAATAAAATAAAATAAAATAAATCATGAGTGATTTGTTTTCCAATCTAATCTCCTGAATGATGAAAAACGATATTTTTCAGTGAGTTGTGCCAGTTTAAAATGACTTACTTCCGGTTCTGAGCTACTTTTGATCAATTATAAGGATTGTTTGAATCGTTTGGTATGCAAAAACAACTACAACAAAACGACTGATTGTTATTTAAATTCTTGTAAGAAGTCTACCACCTTTATCACAAATTGTGAACAAAAGACTTGTAGTTGATTATAAAAAAAAAAAAAAAATTACAAATTTGTAACCGCAAACTACAAGTAGAAATCTGACGTTGTACCTTTTATTTTGGTAGGAGACCACAAGTCAAAAACTGAAACCAATAGCACTACTGTTTTGTGTTCAAAAAGAATTTAACGTTGTGGTTCATCTTCTTTCGATTCTGCTGCGTTGTATCCAGTAACATTACTTTTAGGTGGATAGTCATTCAAGCTAAGTCGCTGTGCAGTATTAACTTCTTTTTACAAAAAAGGGTCAATCGAATGCCTAGTCTCAGTTGATTTGGTCAAAAAGACACTTCATTAATCAACAATATTTATACATATAGTAAAAATTCTCGTACTGAACTAAAGTAGTCCAGTGCACCTTTTGCACTTTTGTGAACGAGAAAATTACACGTACGATGCACATCTCAAAAGAAAAGAGGTGTATAAAATGGGATTTGACGACGGAAACGGACGAAACTATTGTGTATTTGGTATAGGCACGAAGCTCCAGCTGTTCGTATACGAAATAAAATTTTTTTCATCGAACTCTACCTTTTAAAAGGAACTGAGAAACTCATATAGAGACGCTACAAACCATAAGCCTTGCAATTAGCTAGGTCCGCCAAACCTTTTAATTCAAATGATGTTCACATACCTGAAAGAAGAAAGAAAAGCGTTGTTTAAAAATACATTTATGTAAAACTGCTAAAGTTTAATTAAACTTTCTAGTAATAGTATGGTAAGCCTTAAATTGTAAATACTTAAAGGAAGAAGTCTCAACCACACGGATATGAGTGGTTTCACTGAATTGCTATTATGAGTCCTTAAATCAGTATTGTAAAGTAATGCCAACGCCTCGTTCATGAGTTGTAACTTGTAACTCGTAACACTTTTAATCCTGTGCTTAAAATGAAAAACCACCCTAGCTTCGTTTCGACTGACGCTTAGGCCTGAAACACAATGCCGCTTTAGCTTCGGTTTCGCGTGACGTTTATGGGTTCCATCATTGGAAATTAGTTCATCTTATCATAATGTCGCTTTGGCGTTACGTTTGTTCGTGTACAGGACGTGACTCTCACTCCAAGCAAACATTCCAGTCAGGTTGCTTTTATGCTAGGTTTGACAAAACGTAAAATATAAGTTTTAATGTCAATGCAAAGCGAACACAAAGTGCTCGTTCGTTACGGGGGCTAAGGAGAAAACGAACGCTGATTGTGATTGATGATCAGCTCAACGACTATTATAGGAAACCTGAGTTGCGAGAAAAACGCACCTGGTACTTCCTCAAAGTCACATGAGATCGAAGGCAACTAAGTTCGTTGTCTCTGAAGCCGGGAAGTACTTTACTACCACAATCCATCTTGACCGTTAACCTGTTAGTGTCATATCATACTCACTTCACTTTAGACACTTTAGACGTTTAAAAAATCATTAATATTTTATAAGAACCAGGCTCTTGTCCATTGTAAGTTCAAAGTTCGACACGACAGTTCACACGACCTTCTAAACACAAAACCCGGTACCTTAACCATCCACTTGTTACCCATTATCTCATCACACCACAAAACTAAACTGACAGCTTAATCCTGTGAAATAAAAAAGCCTTATCCCCCATTGTCATTGGCCTTTAAGAAAAACTATCAGCACGTAAAGTGTTAATTGGACCGAAAATTACCCACAAAATTACACCGCCAGCACCACATTCAGAGGTCCACTGAACCGTCTATTCTTCTCTATTGTTAATGACCATGCAAATTAGTTTGTTTTTATTCCATTTAAAGTCCCATTCTCCTTTGACCTTTTTTAACTCGAAAAGCTCACGGTTTCTTGGACATTGTCAGTTTTAAGGGAGTCACAACCGAAGTTTGAACTCCATTCCTCTGTTATCAAGTTCATTACCTGGGTCATTGCTTTCCCTGTAGTCAATTATATCGCGCGTGTGGCATTGTGTTAAATTAAAAGAAAACAACTCCGTCGTATCTGCTTCACAAAAAGATTTGTAGGGGGTCAGCTTCTTACGGCCGGTGTCATCAACGAAAAGAGGCCGAAATGACAAAGGCAAACAAATCGGTCGGTGTGAATTCACAATTCAGCTATTAAGGGGCAATTTTTTTTACTTTTTTCGTTTTTAACCTAATCTGACACTCATCTCTGTCTTAGCATCCATCTTTCCCAAGAACTTGAAGCAAAGTCCGACAGCTTTTCCGCACAAACATTTAATGAATTACCATCGCGTGCTAATGTTCTTTTCTCGAAAATGGAAATGTTTTCGTTGTGAACCGGCGCGTCGCACATCCCTTTTGATTTCCCCTTACAAAAATTCTTAAGGCATCAGACAACACTCACTTGAGTCATCATTATAGTGATGTTTTACTGTACTGCTGACCTGGTAACGTCAACGTCAACGTCAGAGATAGAACAATTTAAACGTTTGACATGAATTCCTTCATCTCACAACACAATAATCAAGCGGAAATTGTAATTGTTTGATTGCAATTGCAGTCGTAGTGTAACATTTTACTTAAGAGTTCATTTGGAAAGAGGGCAACCTTAATTCTAATCGATACTTAGGACGACCAAACCCATTCTTCAGAGTCAGCATTCCAAACACAACCGATAATTATAGAGGTGAATGGTGTGTCTGCATAGCCTTCATTGCTACTGTTTAAATAGAGGCTCTCGCATAGACACATGCGTTCTTATGTTGGAGCTACTTTGGTGAAAGAAGGCGATCGAATCAGAGCAAATCGATTTGCTGTGGGACCATGGGTGTCTAACGAGGGGCATTTGTGGGAAGTTTCGAATGGAACTGAAGGAAGGTTTCTGACGATAAGCACATTCGGAGTGCTTAGAGCTGATATAAGCTGAGCAGCCTCATTTTAACGTTAAAGTGAAAAAAGCTGTAAATACATAAGCAACAATCATGGCATAAGCAACAATCATCAATAAGCAGGTCCGTGAGGGACTCCATAGAAAATCTAAGTTAGATGGGTGTAAAGAGCTGATTTCTGAAGGACTCCATAGAAAACCAAAGTCAAATAGGTGCCTCGCTCGAACGTTCAAGTTGATTGAAAAACTTATTTTTTTCGAAATACAGAACAGTCATGGTCCCAACAATGATTTCTGAGGGACTGCATTAAATATAAAGTCAAATGGGTGATCACAGCTTACTTAATTTCAAATGGCCTCACTTAAACGTTAATAAAGCAAATACAAAACCTTAATAGTCATGGCCCAGATTCAGATCCCTGAGGCATTTTATAAAAAAATCTAAATCAAAATCCCAAATGATCCACGATACGTCCATCAGTAATTATCAGTTCTGTACAAATTCACAACAAATTGAAGTTATACACCGAAGTGATGATGATTTTTCCCAACTTTAGATTACCTCTATCATTGGCCTATGAGACAGGCTAGGACCAGAGCTGGTGAGAGAGCAGCCCGCGAAATCTATGTGCAGAAAAGAAGAGGAGAACACCGACTCCTAAGAAGGAAGAAGAGGGAGCATGAAAAGCAAGCGGTTGAGTCTATTGAAGGATGTTACGGCAGAGGTAATACGCGAACGTTCTATCAAAGGGTGAAACAATCTACCCAAGGATACCAGCCCAGGGGCTAGATTCCGCAAGAGTGAGTATAAAAAACTCACACTCACGGCCCTCTGAAAACTCACGCTCTGAAAGACCGTGAATAAATTTGAAGGATAGTGTACACGTCTTCTGTCAAAAAAAACTCACTTTCACCCTTGCGGAATTCAAATTAAAGAGTGTGCACAATTTTTCGTGTACACAATAAAAATTCACTCTTGCGGAATCTAGCCCCAGAACAGATGCCTGTCGTGATGAAAGTGGGAACATCGTAGGAGACACGCAGACGGTGCTGAGAATCTGGAAAGACTACTTTTCCAAACTGTTAAATGGCGGAGACAGCCAACAATCCGTTGCTTTACAGAACAACCCATTCGGCTTGGACGATGATGATCAAAATATCCGTCCACCCGACCTAGAAGAAGTAAGAACATCGTTAGCCAAACTTAAGTCCACACAAGGCTGCTGGCTCAGATGGTCTGCCAGCCGAACTTTTTAAGGCAGCGGGAGATGACTTGGTCAGGAGCATAAACAAACTCATCTCTAAAATTCGGTCGGAGGAAAGTATGCCCAAAGAATGGAAGCTCGGCTTAGCGTACCCTATCTACAAGAAAGGAGATGCTCTGAACTGCGCCAGCTACAGAGGTATTAGTCTTCTCAACATTGCTTAAAAAATTCATCGTGCTTGAAGCAATTGTACGCAACTCCCAAGTCAACACCAGCGGTACAATTTTTGAATTGAAGCGGAAGTGGTGAAGATGGGTTTAACTGTTAACGAGACGAAAACGAAGTACATATATGCTGTCATCGAGAAGAGAAGCCCATTACCATCGACTGGGACAAAATGCCCAAATGGGCAATTATAACTTCGAAGTAGTCAGAGACTTTGTTTACCTGGGACCCACTATTACGTCGCACAACAACATCTGTGCTGAGATCAAACGAAGAATCACATTGGCTAATCGCTGCTTCTTCGGGTTTAGAAAGCATTTAAGTTGTAAAGACCTCTTTCAAAGATCCAAAGAGACCCTATATAAAACCTCAATCATTCTAGTATGGGGCAGATGCATGGACACTGACAAAATCTGATGAATACCAGCTCGGTTACTTTGAGAGGAAGATTTTTGGCGTGATCCAGTTTGCATTGGTGGAGAGTGGAGGAGAAGATTTAACCACGATATTGATATCGACTTAGTCAAAAAGCTGAAAATACAGTGACTAGGATGGCTAGGCCACGTGGAGTGCATGGACATCGACGCAGCAGCCCGACGAGTCTTCGATTCCAACCCCCATATGGAAAACGTGACAGAGGAAGGCCTCATCTTAGGTGGCACGATCAAGTGGAGAATGACCTCAACAAACTTGGTGTGCGCAACTGGTGGCAGCTAGCTATAGGGACTGGGCTAGCTGGAGAGGTTTGTTGGTTGAGGCCGTGATGCACCCTGGATTGTAAGCGCCATCTAAAGTAAAGTAAAGTAAGATTATCTCAGATGCTTCAAATTGCTTGTGCCACGAAGCCTAACGTTCAAACATGGGGATTTCGATTGCGAAAGTGAGCTACTGTGCCCTACGTTTGCCTCCGAAAGATTAAACAAGGAAATGGAAACCAAAGACCAAACAAAATGATGCGAAGGAATCAGTGATGGGACTGTGGGACAGTGCCTCATCAATTTTTTCATTTTTTCCTAAGAAACTCTAGGACCGTACTCACTTGAATGCTCCACCGACTTCTAGAGTCCAGACAGATTAGCGATGGTTCCCAAAATGGGTTTCCCAAGAAAATCCCATAAAACTTCATCCACTTCTCTGTTTTCCTAATAAAAAACTCTGTCGGAGCATACTAGCCACAAAGCTTCATTATCAACCACTGACAAGCCCCACTGTCGGGACACTCTAGCATTCTTCGTGTGAACTAGGAAGCAATCGCTTGCCGTTGCCACTCATTAAATATCATTAATTTTCTCAGTTTGGATTCCCTGCAAAGCACCAATGTAGTGTGTCTATAAGTCAGTCGAATGCCAAGCCACAAGAAGACAGATAATATGAACCAACCAAACAAAAGAACACAAAAGCAAACCACACCGCGCCGCCGCCGCGCCGCAAAATGAAAGAAGCGGCGGCTATCAGATTTAAATGCCCCTACGGGACCAAAGTGTGAATGAAATTCTATAGACAAATCCATCGGATTTACTGAACATTGATTCTGCGCGATCTAACTGTGATTACTCCTACTCTTGGCTTGAATGTGAAGTATAAACCAAGTTTACAGGTGCCCAAGTGTTAATCGAAAGCGTGAAGCTAATTTCTGTAATAGAAATGGATTGCATGTCACATTTTGAAGCTACCGTTGCGTTGGCTGATGGCATAAGGTTATTGGTTAGTCGTCTATGCCTGTCCCGGTTCTGTTCTATAAGCCAAACAAGACAACACGTAAATTGCGATCATTTTTCTGGAGGTGTTTCGTAGGTTGTACTTGTGGCATTGGCATTGTGAAGATATGTTCCCTTAGGCATTTACAAAAACATCCTCTCTATCTTCGCTTGCTTGCTGCTGCTATATGTGCGACAGATTATTATTAAGACACAAAAAGATGTTAAGATTGTTAGATAGACAGATACAGATACAGATGCAGAAAGGGGGGCAACAACGCGACGGACGACGACGATTCGAATCGCTTAAATTGATTCTTGACTTGTGGCGGAGGTGTGTGTAGAGTGTTCGTTGTACACCATCTGATTTCGTTTCTGTCTTTTTTTTTTTCTGTTTGGAGTTCTTCATTTAATCCAAGAAGATGTGAATCAACGACAGATAAAGATAAACAGAGAGAAAAGTAATAAAAAAAAGATACAAACACGGATGGGATGGAAGGCAGCCCGACACAGCTCAAGCGATCAGGGCACCACAATGATGGGGCAATAACCCAGAAACATGAAGAATTTTGTAAGATTTTTTGTTTTGCGAGCGTGTTTTTTATACTCGAAGTCTTTGGCTGTTGTGTATCGGCTGGCTGCGGTGTTCTGGTAAAAAGGATTACAAGGAGATATTTGTTTCGGTTTTTATTAGCTTTATGGCAGATGGTTTGTCTTGATTTTTTTTTTTTTTTTGCGAACACGTCTTCTTGGGAGCAGAGGTTGTGTTTCGTGTACGATTGACACAATTTGACACAGAAAGGCTTTTTGTTCCCTCGATGGATTTATCAGCAAGAAAAAATGAAAAGAATAAAGAGAGACAATAGAGAGGGAGCAGGTGTGCGAGAGGCAGGTAACAGAAAGAAGGACAATAGAAAGCGAAAGGATGAAGCTTGATTGCATTTGTGGCCTCTCAGGGTGTGTTTGACTTGGAAACATGACCTTCATCTTCATCAGAGGAAGTGGAAACATGGTGCGAACAATAAACGAGAGATTCTGAGAAATTTATGATGAATTAACACGAAGGTTTAAGGGATCTTCAGTTGATGTATGTTCTTATGTAGTCTGAGAATATGAACAGGAACGTTGATATAGGTGATCTTTAGCGTGAGGTCAAACGTCTTTGGGTTTTTGCTTTACGTAAAAGTATTGCCGTAATGGCAGGTTTCGAAAAGAACTTATAAAATGTTTAAGGTTTTGAAATATAGTTTAAAGTAAAATGGCATCCCAGCGTTGAGCTCGTCTGTAAAGTCACATGTTACAATTATTATGTTCAGCTCAGGGTCAAGAACCACGACATAGTGAGAACCTTTTTCTGAGACGGAATGGAAAGGAACAAGTTCCGTTTTGGGGTTGTAATGACAAAAGGCAGCAACATATTGTGCTATAAAACGGATTATGATAAGAACGGAATCAGTATCATCCCTTTGGTAGAGCTTCATGGCAGCGGGTTAACCTTTTCGTAGTTTAGTGACTGTTTGATATCTGGTAGAGGTGGCAAAAGAAGTCAAACAAACAGTGGCTATTAGAATAAGAATCAAGGTGAGCCGAGAGTCCAAAATACAAACAGCACAGCAAAAAGAGTATGCAGGACTCATTTGATAAAACTGTCTTCAAAAGAACCAAATCACTTCAAAAGTTTCAAAGGAACACTACCAAGCTAAGGAAACATAGTGATGGTATGATGAACGCAATAGAACTGATGAGTTAAAAGAAAACGGCATTCACAGTGAAACAGATTTTCAAATAATCTATATATTAATCGGCAAGTGGTTTTTTTGTGGTACATTTTTACCCCACTTAACGATGACGTACCCGCATGAAGTATATATTTTCTGAAAGGTATTTAGCCATAGAATGGAAGAATATACATTTTTTCCGGATCTGTTAACGTTTACCCGGTTAAATTATTAAATTAAAAATCGTGCAAAAAACAACAACAACACTGTGTTTTTTTACACTGTGCTTTACAATCTCATAGTCTCTCGCATACAAGAAGAGGTGATTTTACGAACAGGTAGTGTGATGCTGAAAACGGAGAAGTGTGTGTGCGTTTATTCCGTCTCAGCTTAAGTGTGAATGCAAAACTGTTATTTTTTCTTTGAGCGTTTTCACTGTGTAGAAAGTGTAGTAGTTGAGTTCATCGGTCTTTTTTCGTAGAATGTTTGCAGAAGTGCTCTTTGAGTTGCGGATAAGAAATTTATAAATTGGAGTGGCGGGCGGCAGAAAAAAATATTTTATTTGGGACTTCATTATTAACTGGAACTTTGGGACTTCATAATTAACTGGAACTTATTTTTGTAAGTTAAAGTACTGCGGTAAGGAATGTGAATGCATTCCCAATATTTAGCTAATTTTTTGTTTTTTCTATAGATTTCCCTTCTTAAATTGCGATTTACATTTAAAAATTATGCCGCGTTGTAAAACATTGACGGGGAAAATTCAAAGGCATAGGAACAGATTAGAACAGCAATTACGTCGGCAACAAAATATAACTACACCTGAAAATGTTTTCATTGATTTCTTAGTTGATTCATTCAAAATTGGATTAAATTTTGATTCAAGAATTTTTGAAAGTTACGACTGTGGTCCAATGTCCTTAGTTTGTAAATTTTGTAATGCGAAACATTTTAGTAGTGAAGTTACAGCTGGCGATAGGGATTCATTTAATTCCTGTTGTCATAAAGGTAAAGTTCATTTGCCTTCTTATTCTCAAAATGAATATTTTAAATCTCTTTACGAAGGACTTTTTTCAAGAAATCGGGAAGAGAAGGCAAAATCAGTTAATTTTTTTAGTAAAATACGATGTTTTAACTTGGCTTTTGCTATGTTAAGTACAAAAGTGAAATTAACTGAAAGTGTTTTACCAGGAACATACCATTTTAAAATACACGATGCAATATATCATAGGTCAGGTCCTTTGCAGCCACCTTATGGGAAACCAGCACGTTATGTACAATAATGCCATTTAAACTCCAAAGAACTCAATTTCCTCTAATTCCAGCTTTTGCAATGACAATAAACAAGTCACAAGGGCAAACATTCAATCGAGTTGGAATATTACTGAGGCAACCTGTTTTCACACATGGACAATTATATGTTGCCGCAAGTAGGGTTAGATCTTTTAATGGTTTGAAGTTTTATGTTTGTGAACACACAGAGGACAAGGACACTTAGCAAATGATCATAGAGTATTTACAAAGAACGTAGTTTACCAAGAATTATTTAATGTTTTACATTCATGAAATCAACTAACTAATCATTAAAATTGTTTTAATTGAGTTACTTTTGGTTTGGGTTGTAAATAAGTTGTATACATTTATAATAATTCGTGATTTGTTTAAAAAATCTGTTCTAATAAAATTTATTATTTATAATAATATTAATTATGTTATTATAATAATAATGGTCGAAGCTCGACCACAGGGCGAAACTAGTAAAGATAATAAGGCTCGTATGTCAAAGTGGAATACAAGAAACAGTCGAAGAAGGAGAATGCCTTACTCCAAGCCAGGAGGACAGACGGCATGTATCGAAAGATGAACACAATTTATACTCCGGCTGCTGGTGCAAGTTAAGCTATTCAAGAAATACCTACCACAAAACAGCTTGGATAAGGGGATACCACCTTGAAAAAAGAGAATCAAAGAAAAAAAATGTCAGGAGATTCGTTGCCCATAGTTCATTAACGATGCTCAAGGACATGACGAGAAAACTCTGCACAGATGTAGAGAAATCATTGTGAAGACCTACTGAACAACAAGTTATCTTGAAAGAAATTTCAGAAAGTTGAGCCTAGCTTATCTGAAGTACCTGACAGTGAAATCGAAGTGATTTGTCTATCTGATAACCGGGTATGTTGACAACACATACAATCCTAATAAAAATAAATAATTTTGATATTTTAAAATAACCGCACTTTGTGATGGTTGACTTCAAAAAAGCATTTGATCGACAACCACGAGATTTAATATGAGTAGTCCTGAGACTATGAAAAGTTCCAGAGTTCTGTGAGGGTCTGTTTGGCGATATGTACATACGAGTATCTAGGAGCAATGACAAAGATAGTATGTGCAACTGAAGTTAAACAAAGCATTCCAAGTTACAATAGGTGTACACCAAGGCCTTGAGCCTTTTGATCTTTTCATAGAACCGGGAGCTCAAATCTTAAAGTGGTAGAGTGCGAAGTCTAAGGGCCTGGTCTATCTCGATATCTCACCGGGTATCGACTATCATTTCAACCTCCCAGTTTCGTTTGGGTGCCCGCTGCCCTGTTCACAAAAAAATTACAAATATGTACCTTTTTTCTATCCACTGTGCTTTCAATACTCAAAGGGATGGCTTGAATCTGTATAGTGCAATAAATAGACCGGCTTAAAGTCAGGTTTGGCTTCCTCTTTTCGAATGTTGAGTACCAAAATACATTGAACCAACAATATTTTGGAAGGAATTGGGTAACAGCCCAAAAAGACTATACAAGTGATGCTCGTAGTCTGCCCCAGTCAAGTCTATTCCGCACATTTATAGAATAAAGTTGTGGTTCTCAAGTGTAAAATGTGTAGGTTAGGCTTGGTTAGTTATAATGGGCTGACGATTGATCTTATTACCGCCACACTTAGGTCAGTGTAGATCCATTGTGATACCGTCGAATATTGTAACGTCTTAAAATCCTATGAATTTATGGTTGGTCAATTTTAAACCATTTTGTGGCCTTAATGAAGTTCAACAGGCTGTTTCTTGGAGTGTCGTGAATTCTTTTAGTTTGTTGAAGAAGTAATTGTCTAGAAATTTTTCCTGGTGTGGCAGATTCTGCACAAGTCATCGGTAGTAGGTTGTGTCTTGTTATAATACTGACAAGCGATCGTAATGAAGGCCTATTCAAGGATAGCAGCCTTTCAGATCTGTTCTTATCGTATTTTTACCATTGTTTCCTGGAAGTGACCAATGATCAGTTTAATTTCACAGGGGGGGGGGGCCTGATTGATTGATCATTGCGAGAAGGAACAAGTGCTGAGTTAACTCGTCCGCTTTTTTAAATGCGTGGATTTTTATTATTCTCTTTTAAGGCGTCAATCGTCTCGGACTTTTATCTGCGTAGACAAGCGACTTCACACAACACAACAAAAATAGTTCAGCGGTGTTAAATCGCCAATCTTGGAGGTTACTCACTGGCTCAAGACTCAAAGTCCGAACTTATGTAAAACAGTGATTTCAATTCGAAACAGTTTACTATATAACCAGGGGTCATGTGACTTCAATTTTTCCACGATGAAATGGCAAGTCGAATTGAGTCTAAGTCAAAGACAGCTGTCAAAGTGACCAACTCCGAAAATGTATTGCTAGATTGAAACACAACATTTCTAAGAAAACACCCCTCATACATGATGTCTGTAATCAAAAGTGAAGCTACTAGTGAAGGCCACTTCAATCATTGAGTAAAAATATGTTGAATGAAATCACCCGAATGTTTTGCTATCATCTGTGATCAAAAAAGCTCCCCTTGATCTGATGAAAAAGCGGTTCTAGTCTTGAATATTCGATAGCTAAGCACTCATGGATCTTGTCACAGATCGATTGACCCGCGAAGTTATCAGAGCTTCAATGTGAATTGATATCAAGGTCGAGTACTTGGATCATTCATCGCTCCATATCTTTTTCTCGGCATGTTGTGATTTCAAGTGACTTTCACACCTTTCAATGCTGTTTACCCTTTACGTGACCTCAAACAGTTTTCTCCGTCGTATGAACGAAACTGCCGCGATCTTGAGAAATTTGGCAAAGCACACATTCTGATAAACTATTGTACTTTTGCGTATCAGTTTCGTCATAAGGTGTGTTTGACTTAATGCGTGTCATTTACTATTTATTTTGTAATTTTTCAAAGATCCTTTCAAAGCTTGCAAGTTTTCAGCCGCAAGCGCTAACTCAACTCATTAAATTATTTTTCGTTTATGAAACTCGCTCTGAGTCTCAGAATTACGAAAGAGTAGGTTCGTTGTTCCACTTAATACTCAAATCCGGTAAGCCACAAAATCGTTTAGCATATTAAATCCATTCCCATATAAATTCATAAGAACTAATTCCGCGAAAGTCGCAATGTGAATCAATTAATAAAACTCATAAAAGCACGTGCCTAAGCATAATTATAAATGAAAGACCATTGAATCAGATCCATAAATTAGTTTCTTATCCCTTCCCAAAGGCTTTCCATTGAGAGGAAAAAATAAGAATTTTTCAAAAGAAAACTCGTTGAAGACACGAATGGTCTCAAACATATTTAGGAATCTAATTATCATCACTTAACATACAAAAACCCTGAAACCTGAAGTGGAAGTGTCAATCGATAACGTGAAAGTGATTCATTGTTGAATTTCTTGAAGATCTATGTTTTTTCTTAAAAGGAAATTTCTTTTTCTTTTTATTTATGTTTTCGTGAGCCTCGATGTAGTAGGGTTATGTTTATTCAAAAAATGAGTGTTAAACAGGAAGTTATTCTAATCACAGGTTGGATTACAATGAATCTCAATGAAGACTCACGCGACTGCTTATCGGAAACATTAGTTTAATCAATGGCAGTATTTTATTAGATAGTTTTGGTTAAAATATTCAAGAACGACTAATGAAGACGTTAAGTCTGGGAGTGGGATTCGATTTGGTGTTTCGAGGAACAAGTGATACAAATTAAAGTGCAATATAAGATGAGATTTATAGGCTCTTTTCTTCAGATGTAACTAAGAAAACTAAAATGTAAATGAGATAAAGTGGTGGTTGGGACCGAAATTTGAGTTTTCTCACAAGAAACATTGTGTCAGTTGAAGAGTTTATCGAGTGCGTTTTCTTCTCAGAGCATTTTGAATGGGCTTTTTTAAAATAGATTTGTCCAATGAGCGAAGGAACTAGTCAAAGTTAATTATGGAAGTTTTGGTGGCACTTAAAATGATTGACAAACAAATGTTTACTTTCCCATTGTTTGAATTTCAGAGAAACTTCTTAGAAAGGGAAACCTTTTTCGAATCGGAGCAAGCGATTGAATAAAGGCTTCTAAACATTTGTTTAAGAAGTCACAGTGAGATAGTTGTCTGTCTGAAACCTATGAGTTTAAGGCTTGAACTCTTGAAACATCCAATGGATTTTTCATCGGTATTGAATTTCGCAAAGAATAGACAAATAGGTACTCTGAAATTTACGATACTGCCATCAAAATTATTTCTTTGCTTATCCGTTTTGAATCGACGAAAATGTGAAGGCCCTCTATTCCTCAGTAAGTCTTGGTTGATTCTTGAGACGTATGCGCTAGGTTCTAGGACTCTCTGGGCTCTGTTTTGCATATTTTATTTATTTATCTTTCAATTCCAACTTCTGTAAAATCGTTTCAACTTAAAACTGAAACGAAAACGCGTCACGATAAAAAAGCAAACTCATTAATAATGGAATAAAGTTAGCGCGAGAAGAGATGGAATACAATACTCATTATTTTAAACTCTCGGACACATTTTTCTGCTATGCTTCTTAACGGTCGTAGTGGAATAGTGAACTACAGAAACATCGCAGGGAAACCAGGAGTATTTTGAATAAGTCTCTTAAGACCAAATCAGAGGTTGACTGGAACCTGTATCGATCTAAACAGAAGGACTTTGAAAGGTTCATTCGAAGATCAAAGAATGCTTCTTACAAAAAATTCTGTGAAAGTATAGATACACTCACTTAGACTAGTCGACTTGACAAAGCCTTTAAAATGAGCAAGGTAAACAAACTAGAAACACTCAGGAAATCAGTCGGTTCCTATACCGAGTCCAAAGCAGAGATACTCAGTCTTATGCTGGAAGCTCATCCTATAGCCTTAAGCCACGTTACGAACAATGGATGGACGGGGAGAAGTATCTTCGTTTGCAGCGACAGCCAAGCTGTGCTCAAGGCCCTTCTCGACCCTCTAACCGCTTTGAAAGTGATCCAGGAATGCAAGAGCTCTTTGAATGCGGTCGGAACACAAAATTCCTAGAGTCTCATTTGGGTTCCGGGCCATCACGGCAAAACTGGAAATAAGATCGCCGATGAACTTGTTAGGCAAGGATCTCAGACAGCTTTTTCACAGACCTGAACCATTGCTTGATCTGCCAGCGTCTTCAGTGAGGGCTTCAGTCAACAATTGGATCTGTGAAGGGCATAATCGTAGATGACATGCCTCCATTGGATTCAGACAGACCATACGTATGCTCCCCAACGTTAATAAGAAGAATGCAATATTTTTGCTCGCTCGTAGTAGACTGTAGAAAGGTCACTGGCGTTGACAACGGACACTTCTCTTTTACCAAGCATTTAAACGTTTTAGGCTTAAGTGAAACCACACTCTGTGAATCTTGTGGAGAAGTTGAGGACACCGCAGAGTACTTCCTCTGTGAATGTCCTGCTTTTTCTCGCATTAGGTTACAGATACTCGGCGCAGACATGATGAGAGCTGGTAACTTAGGATCCTTATCATGGCAGCGTCTTTTGGCTTTTCTGAAAAGCTATAACAAATAGACGGTTGCTAACTGGTATTACAATGGACCGGTATTTTGGTATCATTGCTTCAGGTAGCATTTTAAAAACCTCCAACAGAAAAAAAAAAATACGTTCGCATTGTTTTCTACTAAGAATTTTCCACATGTATGGGCCTTCTTTAGTGGTACAGTGGGTATGCCTATGCCTTCTTTACAAAAAAGACAACAAAAAAATCTGTGCTTAACAATTGAACCAACGCCGAAGTATCTAAGTCATAATTAACATCTGATAACATATCAAGAAAACTACTGTTAGAATAGGAATATAATTCAATAATTCAATTCAATTCAATGCAATTCAATTCAATTCAATTCAGTTTATTAAAGCACAATTTTAAGATTTACATCTTGTTTATAATTTGCTTAAGAAAAGGAGTTTATAACAATGGTATTAAAAACAGAAATAATTTTACTTAGCTAAATTAAATAACAAACTAATAATTAATATAAAAACAAAAGAAAAAAAATAAAATTATAAAAAAAAAATAAAAAAATAACATTATAAAAACGATTTTGAGTGATAACTTTGAAAAAAAAGGAAGAAGAAGAGATAAAAAAAAGAGAAGAAAAGAAAGAAAAGGCAAGTAGCAGACCATAAAACGACAGAAAGAATATATATCAACATTACACTGAAACTATGGCAATGTTCTATAGTAGGAGTAGAGTACACATTTTTTTTTTAAGTTTGAATGCTATTTGTGTTCCGCACATTTCGTGGTAAGGAGTTCCACAGACGTGAAGCATTAACAAAAAATTGGCGACCAGTGTTAAGGCAAGAAAAACGCGGAATAATCATTTGATTAGTTCTAATAGATGACGAGTGTAATATTTTTTCATGAAGGTAAGAAGGTTGACCTGTAACTATTATTTTAAAGAGCAAAGTTAAAGTTCTCGCTTTTAAGAGATTTTCAAAAGACATTTCATAGATACGTTTAGCACAAGGCGAAATATGATCATATCTTCTTAAGTCGAAAACATATCGAACTACACAATTGAAGGCTACATTAATTTTTCTTCGGTTGTAGCTTTCTAAACAGCCAAAGATCTCACATCAATGCATTAATATAGGAATAACTAAGGTTTTGCTAACATTTTCCTGACATTAGGAGGAGTGAATTTCTTAGAAGGCCAAAGCAAGCGAAGCGCACCATAAGCTTTCCCAACGACTTGACTAATATGGTTGTTCCAATTTAATGTCCTGTTAAAACAAACACCAAGATTTTTTGCTGTTTCCACAAATTCTACTTGGACATAATTAAGTTCAAAAGCAGGGAAGTAAGACACATCAAGCCGTGTTTTCGAAATGACCAAACATTTTGTTTTTTTAGGGTTGAGAGCTAAGCCACACCCAGTAGACCATTGATTAATGTTTTTAAGATCTTCATTAATCTTGGAAGTGCAGTCTTCAATGAGTCCGAGCGGACAGCTCCTGATTAGTTGAACATCATCAGCAAACATGTGGTACTTACAGTAACGTATAACACTAGGAAACTTGTTGACATATAAAGAAAAAAGGGTAGGACCCAATATTGAGCCATGGGGCACGCCTGAAGACAGAGGTAAAAACTTTGATAAGCGTCCACAAATGGAAACAGCTTGCTTCCTTTATGACGAAATGAGTTTAGTAGCATCAAGGGAGAAGTTATACATTTGTAACAGTTTTTGACACATAAGGTCATGATTAATTGTGTCAAAAGCTTTCGAATAGTCTAGTAGAGTCAAAAATGTTACATGATTATCATCCAGGGCATTCCGGGTATGTTCAATGACATCAATGAGGGCAGTTGTCACACTATGGCCTTGCTTATAACCTGATTGCCTAGGTTTTTCCACAGTTTACGTCCACTTAGAGGCGTTCTAAGACGATTTTGGTACCACGTCACTAACGCTGTACGAATAAGTTTGACCCCGATAAATTACGGAGACGACGATATTCGACCAAGTCCTCAGGTAATCTGAAACGTTTCCATCGTTTGTATACGAAATTCCTAAGTTCTATTTTTTCACGTATTTCACTATTGAACCATGGACACTCAAGTAGGAGATCGAGTACGGAGGAAGATTGTCCACAATGTTCCTCTTATTTCTTAGAGTACGGAGCCTATAGTTATACAAGGTCATGTTGCCTACCCATGTAGTTTGAAATTCCACTTACTTGGTAGAGGCAAGAGTCTACAAGGCGATCAACGAACAGACATTCTTAGGAGCAATGTAAAACGATTGGTCATTTGACAAAGAGCTTCTTGAGACTAGTGTCGTCAGTGGGGAGACCTTCCTGTTGAATAAAGACCATAACACTAGTTCTAGTCATACCTTCATAGCAAACGGAGTCCGATTTGTCGTGAAGATAAGACAAAAAGATGCGTAATTTTCTCAAAAGTTTTTTTTGCCTCTAAGTCTCGAAGAGCGTAATCGAATCGGTTGAAAGTTGAATCAGTGTTTTGCTGTGTGAGTTTGACAACAGGAGGTAAGAAAGGGTCGATTTAGGGGGAAGATCCTTGTAGAAGAGTTTGTATTAAGTATGTGGGAACTGACGAAATTGAGGTATTTTGCTCCAGACGTAAGGCCGAAGCTTGGGAAAGAGGCAGAGATTTGTGGGCTTGGTAATACAGAGGAACTGGATGTAGTTGTTTCGATATTGAAAGACACCCTTTTGGGAAGCGTGGATGGATAAGTGGCGTCTTTGCATTTGATTTTGGATTGAATTGGCTTACGGGGCTTGTGGCTTGGGTTGTCGAGATGGGAATATTGGGTTTTTGGAAAGGGGGAAGCTTATTACTTTTGTCCTTATAATGTGCAATTACAATCTGTCCAATTTTGATGGTATTTCCAAAAGGATTTGTGAACAGCCATTCGCAGGACGGGGGAATGCTAATGCGAAATGAAGTAGTGTTCGGAGTAGAGATCTTCTGGATGTTACAAATCCTTATGATGTACTGCCATACGATGTCAGCTGATTTTGGTGTGTTCCTTGCTGTGAAGATCGAAGTGTTGTTGTTGTTTAGCTTCGTGATCCTTGTGTTCCTTCCAGATAGAGCCCAAGAGGATCCCAAACGGTTTATGATGAGCTCGGTGGTAGGGGAAATAGCAGGTTCCACTTCGACTGCAAAGAAGGCGGTAGGAGATGAGTCAGATGTTGTTGTCGTGAAGTTGGCGTCTATTAATGCAGCAAGTATGGACATGTTGGACTCGGTAGGTCTTTCCGGTTGCTGATAGGGTGTATTTTTATTGAAAGAAAGCACTCTTACTTCGTCGGACAGATAGATGATCAATACTCTATTTAATGCTAAGTCATTGCTTACGTCTACGAATCTGTCAGCCAATTCAGAGAGCAATCATGTTGACACGGAAGGGGAGTAGGGTTAATTGAGATGGATTGTAGCTGAGTTTCCACAGAGTTTACGGCAGTTTTCAGAGAACTCAATGGATGACCTGAAGAAGTTTGTAGAGATATTTGCTCAGAGTATTACGAATTTCAGTTTTGAATGATTGAGCACTCTGCTCAATTTGTTTGTCGCTAGAGATATCTGAGACGACTTGAGTCAGAGCGACAAGTTGCTTCTCGATATCAACTACTAAAGAACTGTACAAATGGTTGAAACCTAAAAAGCATATTAGATTGTTAATCCTTAACCTTCCCACTCTTTCGTTTGATTAAGAAAACACCTACCAAATTATTATTATAAGGCTCCAATCTTCCACCCTCTAAACACAAAAAGAATTAAAAAATATTAATTTTTGAGGCTTCCATAAAGTTTATTGTTTCAGAAAACGGCAATTCAATTGAAAAACAACCAAGGCTTAACGATGCCTTCTAGATTTCTAGACGAACTTTTACTCTATCTCCCATTTTTTGCTAATGTATAAATATAAACTTCACACAAAAAGCATAACGTATCCAAGGCAAGAGCAGTGACCAATGCAACCAAAATTCACTTGACATCAGAAACTTTCAGCGACTGCAGTTCCAATTTGGTTGTCGGATCTTTCATACACATCCTTCCATTTGCCACTAATTCATAGAAGGATCTACTTTTCCAGAATTCCAACAAACCTGATGAATGTGTTTGCAAAATGAGAGAGTTTATTATTTCCCTATAAATTGAGTTCTCGTTCATGGGAAAACTCCATACTCCGCCTTTGTACACGCACATTTCTTCGGGTAAACGAAATAATGGTCGACTAAACAATTGTTGTTGTTTCTGCAAACTATTCCATTTGATATCACTCACTATATAGGCGAAGTTTGGATTAAGATTGTCTCGAAAATTGTTGTATTTATTGTAGTCGTGTTCATATACGAACAACTTTTCGTATTTGTTTTTAAAATCTGGTCTCTGTTTAAACATTTTCTCTGTTTGGTGCTCCATAGCAAGAACCTTCATATCTGATTTAAGGACATCGTCAAAGGACTCTAAACGTTTTTCCGATGGACGGGTGGTCATTAAAGTTTGTAGGAATGCGTCAAATGAAGTCACCAAAATGATTCCAAAAAAGAAAGTCATCGCATAAATAATTTTCACACTTAAAGAGGTATTGGGTCTTTCATGAACAGATTGTCCAAGTACCCCACGCAAACAGTGGTCGTTTAAATAGCAAATTTTTTTACCATTGCACATGAAGAAAGTGGTGGTTTTCAACACCGTTGAAAACTACGACCAGTCCGATTGTAATGACAAAAGCATCCCATTGAAAGACCATGCCGTAGATTCTAGATTTGGGGACTTTAGGTTCGACTGGTATCATTAAGTAGACATCAACAATCATATAGGGGTAGGAAGCCCAGTCCGTATAATATATAGCGGCAGCAGATATCTCAACCGTTCCATTCAACACCAACTCTCTCAGTTCGTAAGGAGTAAGACCTAATTTTATGCTGGGATTGTTCAATCTGGCGTTGTGCTTCCTTGCTAAACAGTGGAAAAAGTGTCCAATGAATCCACTTATGACGTATTCATTCTGAGTGACTTTGGAGATGATAATGCCTGGTTCAATTCGTGAAAATGTAACTGGAAGGTTGCATCCCTTTCAGATCTTTTAAGCGATTCGGAAAGTATGACGCTGCTGGTTGATTTCGATGGAAATTGATTTTCTTTATGTTGAAAACTAACGATAAAACACTGGTGAGTCTTCGAAATCCTGGAAGATTGCCATCATGCGATTCATCCAACAAAAGTTGAACAAGTCTTCCAATTTGAATTCATCTCTTGAATGATTGTTGAGGAGAAACACTGTCTTACTGAAGCGCATGCGTTGAAGGTACTCTGGAAGTCTATGAAGGACGAGTTTCTCAGAATCCATCATGACAATGACAAGAACATTCTCATTGAATTCCTGTTTGAGTGAGAAGGAAGTCATATCTGTTGAGATTATCATTGGCACAAGTAAAGTAGTCGAGACATCTCTGATGAAATTCTCACCAAAATCTACAGAAGAACTTCCATTCAATTTTGTTAAAACAAAAACACTTTGAAATTCTCCATGTCTACGAAGATTTTCAAATAATGAAAGAAGTTTATTGTTCGGTTCAGTGGCTACTGCTACTGCAGCAACAACCCACAAAAGTGGCAGACTTATTATTTTGTAGTAAATTTTTTCGACCAACAAAGACTGAGATTACTCACAACACTGCCGTTATTTTCTAAAGGACACTAAAAATAGGCATGGTCCTTGGTTATAAAAATAGTAATTCATCAATAATAATTCTTGTTTGGTAACAATCTCCCGATAAATTGCTTTTGTTCTGTTGAGAATGTCTGAGAACCTTCAGGTGACTATCTCGTATTATTTGTATGTAAAGGCAAACAGTTTATTTATTTTACTTACCAATAAACGAAGAAATAATGCCAACGTGTTTTAACACAATTAAGTCACATAATCATTTTATAGATCTCAAGCGAAGAAAACTGTTCGAAGAAAAAATTTTCTCGTATAATATTAGGTACTAATGGAGTGCCGTAAGCTTTATACCTAGGAATTTAGAGCCATTCCATGAATTTTCATGAAACTTTCGAAAATGCGTATAGAAAAATAAGAAAATCTTTCTTGGTTCTTAAGAAATTAAAAAAAAAAACGAAAAGTACTTTTTTTTAGAAAACAAAATGTTGTTAATTTTCCGCTGATTGAACTTTATTCTCGGAAATGAAACCTGAAATGTGTTTTAAATAGCATTTAAAGAAATGATTAAAAAATATTTCGTGCGATCTTTAATTTAATGTAAATTATAAAAAATTATTAATGTTTTAGAGTTATTTTTTAATTATACGAGTTTGAAGTGAAATTTTAGAACTAAGAACTATTACAAACTTGAACTTTTGTCTCAAAACTGCACATATATTGGTGTGTGCCCCAAATGCTGATTTCGGTCAAAGCAGTTTGCTGAAACCAAAAAATTGTGGTTTTCTCTTTAGGAATGTAACAAAGTTTATCATACTGTTATGAATGATGTTTGACACAATATCACACGAAGCGTCAAAGTTTTCGTCTAGATCTAGACTCTAGATAGTACGAGGGTGGATTGATAAGTTTCCGACCTGACCAAGAGATGGCGCCACTCGGCCTAGCTTGAGGTGGCGTTCTACAGGGTGATTCGCATAAGGTGTGACAAAAAGATAGGGTGTGTAGGTTGGACCTAGACAAGCAAAAAATCATATGGGAGGGGGGGTTCCATTTTCCCCCGTTTAGGCGGGGGGGGGGGGGGCAATTTAAGAAAAAAAATCACTAAAAATGGAAAAAAAATTATTTAAAAATAACGGTAATACCTACAGAGCCGTGCTATAGCATTTTGAAAAGCCAAAAACTTATACATTAATTTAAATTTAAAAATAAGTTGTTCAAATAAATAGTTTTTGAAATATTAATTTTCAAAGTCAAAATTTTGAAAAAAAATAAAATTTTTTTCTTTTCAACCACTTTTTTTTCCAAATTTTTTCGTAATTAAGTAGTATATTTCTGGCTTATTTTCAATGCTCTCATTTATTTTCTTCTTCGTCATCACGATAACGCACCAGCGCACAAGTCAATCATTGCGATGGCTAAAATCAACGATCTGAAGTTTGAATTGATGTCGCACCCTCCCTACTCTCCAGATCTAGCCCCGAGTGACTATTATCTGTTTCCTAACCTCAAAAAATGGCTTGACGGTAAGAGATTTGCGGACAATAAGAATCGAAGCTGTAAGTGGGTATTTTGAGGACCTTGACGAATCAGTCTATAGAGATGGCATTATTAGACTAGAACACCGCTATGAGAAATGTATCAGCCTTGGAGGAGATTATGTTGAAGAAATAAAAAAAAAAAATCTTGAAAACGTTGTTTTTCTTGGTCAGGCCGCAGAAATCAATCCACCCTCGTACAATGACAAATTGAAATTTCGAAAGAAATTATTCAGGCCGTCCCATTTGACTTTCTCGTATTGCCAGTTCTTTTAAAGGCTTTTTCTTTTTTTTTGTTGTAACAAATTGCGTGAAATCTAGCGATATGACGCAATGTTCCAAATTGTCTAGGGGAGATGATACTTTAACCCTGTATTTTTCAGGATGACAAGAGAGATGAAACGAAAATTCGTCACGAAAAAGAGGCCCAAATCCGTTTATTAGTTGTATGACAAGCAACCAAACTTTCACATGGCATTTAAAATGGTCAAACCTGCAAAGACTGTGTACAAAACGTGCTATACTGTTAAAAGCAACTCGGAATTTTGGTGACTATTGCTATCTATGTTACAGAAAATTGCACTTCCACACAGCACGATGGGAAGGATTAACGTTTTAGCCAAAATGGAAGACAGTTTCCTGAGGAACTGGGCACTCTAAGTTCACCGTACGTTTTGCCAACGGCGCAAGAAATATGATCCTCCAAAGTTGAAGTTTGGTTGAAAATAATGCCTATGTTTTTAACTGTTTTCATATAAGGAAGAATGGAAGAACCATGTTCTACCTCTGGGACAATGACAATGGCTTGACTTTTCTTCAGATTTAATCGCAATTTATTGTTCACAGCCCATTGAAATACTTTGCTCAGGTCAAAATCAATACTGCAGTCACCAGTCATGACCGGAGTTAATAACGGCGTGTATGCAAAATTGAAAAAAAGATTTGCCGAGTCTGGTTTCGGTGCGTTGCATTTACCCAGGAATCTCGAATTCATTATTAGAAAAACATATGATTGGCTCAGTCGTTCTGCTTCGAGGCAAGTTGCCTACAAAGAACTATACAAATTAATAAACGGTGGTGAAATCCCCTTTAGCAATTGTACTATCTTGCCAAACTAGGTGGCTTTCTGTGCAGTCCGCAGTTGCGCGGATTCACACACATTTTAATTTGGCAAAGTTTAATGAAAGATGTTACACAGCAGAAATGCTGAATGCAATGTACTCTGATGACGTGAATTATGCATTCATTTCATTTTTGTATCCAATTCTGACAAATGTCAACAGGGTTAATAAATTATTTGAATTTAAAGACGCAGATCATCCAAAACTTTATAACGAACTAACAAATTGAATTGATACACTTTGCTGACATGATAACATTGCCTACCCAGAAGGTGTATATTTTTAAGCAAAATATTCAAGATTTTATATATATATGAAATGTTATTTAGGATATAGATTCGAAACTCACTTGACAACTATGGAAAATAAAGGATTACCGCCTGATCAGGTAGAAGTAATACGCAATAGGTGCATCCAGTTCATTGTATGTTTAATTCAAGAATTGAAAAACAGATTGCCTGAAAACTTGAAAATGATGAAGAGTATTCAAAGAATCAGTGTAGAACACACACTATCTCATAACAAAGAATCGATTAAGGACTTGATGTTACATTTTAAGAAAAATCCTGAAGATATTGCAACATTGATGACCAGTGGCGTCATTTACATCTATTAAGCTGGAAATACACGAAAAATACAAAGGAATTTTGGTACGAAGTTTTGAAATTCGAAGATATAGCGGGGGAAAACCGATTTTAAGATATAGCGAAATTTGCTATATCTTTATTAGTTTTGCCGCAGTCTAACACTGAAGTAGAGCGTTTATTTAGCATGATGAATGTTCTCAAAACTAAACAGAGAAACCGGATGAAGTTTGATCTCTTTTCTGCAATTCTCACAGTTCGTGCAGGGTTAGCACGCGAAGGCAAATGCTGCAATAACTACATAAACATAATACCAAATGCCGTATTAAAAAAAATTGGAACGAAAGAAATTTATTCTTCAGAAACTGAACAAGCAGATGACACTGATTCCTCTGAAGATGATCATCTTTAGACTAAAGACTTTAGTTATGTACCTACTTACGTAATGTATTCCTTTTTGTAGTTACAAAAATAACTATTTCATAATAACAATAACGTTGTTGTTGTTTTATTTTCAAATTATATTCAGCTGGGTAGTTGTTGTGTTTAAGTTATTTAGTGGTTTGAGGAGCCATTTAGGTTTTAGTGGCTTCTGGTAAAAGTAAAGAATAAAGTTGGCAGCATTGTTGACGTCGATTTTTACTTAATTTCAAGTTTTAAACCAGGGAGTTACCTCTAAGACATTCTATGTCTACCTCCAAGGAATGTTTTTTGTCTCGTTATGTGATGTCGCTTGTGGTACCCGTGGTGTGATGGATAGCATGTCCGCCTGTTAATCCAGAGAGTCGAATCCCAACAGAGGCAAAAATGCTTTTTTCACGGGTATCGCCTTTCGCGAGGAATTGGCAAATCCTCCGTTAGTATTCATTGCCATGAAAAGCGCTTTCTCGATTAGCCGTTCGGAACCGGCGAAAAATTGTAGGTCCCCTCCATTCCCTTACAAGGCATGGTTGTGAGAAATGCGCTAGGCCCTGGGGCTCCTCGCTCTGTTGCGCCACCCTATTTATTTATTTATTTATTTTTTATGTAATGTCGCTTGCATAAACAGGTAATCGCGAGGCGATTTATGCCTTGGAAGAGAATATTCGGCTTGTTATTGCTGACATACGGCTCTAAGTGGTCGAAAATTGAGCTGTCGTCTGCCACTTGCCCGAAATAATTGTCTGAAAACATAATGGAAACCCCTTAATTTTATAATCAGCTTCATTTTTGGACATAACATTAAATTATATGCCTTTTATTTCTTCTTGAAAACCACTCGTCTATAAATCAAAAAAAAAACTTGACTTCTAGAGGTCGGTGACAGCTATTGTGGTAAACAAAAGCTACTTTAATTTTAGTCCGCATTCAATCTTGTCCGCGTGGGAACAATTAATTTTAATGCAAATGTCTGCCATTAAAATCATATTTTTACATAACCACCTACACTTTTTTGCCTAAATAATCAATGTTTAGCATCTACTGTAGCGATTAAAAAATGTTCCTCTGGCAATAATAGCAGAAGTTAGCAAAAACCTTCAGACCAAAGACTATAGCTTCTTTCACATATATCGAAATTCTGTTCCCAACGACTGAAAAGGAAAAAACCTACGCACTGACGTGGAATCATGAAGGAAGGCCGTTGATTGATGGTAGAGGTCGAATCATCCAGAAAAATGGTCTCACGAACATGCCCAACTAAATGCGTGCCATCAATCTGTAGTTTCTTTCACTTCCCTTTATGGAATCCTTTAATTAATCACAGACACGTCCCGTGTCGGACTAAGCATCCTATTTATGAAGAAACCTGTTCTTAAGCCTACATTGGCCTACAATCCATCGGATTTCCTGCAAACAAAAATACAGCAACCAATTTAAATTCCTCGAACTAGAATCCAACATACAAATCAAATCTCATCCCCAACACTGTGTGATTCAGGAATCATTAATAATTTCTACGATTTCCACCCCACCACATCGTGACGGAGCGGCGGCCGGCGAATGCATCAACACTCAATTAACAAATTGATAAAAAAAAAATATAAATACAAAATTTTAAATTAGTCATTAGCTGGCATTTTCTTCCAATTTACTTCCCATTCTTTGCGCGTAGGTTTTTCCAATTTGCTTAAAGAGATCAGAGCCATGGTGCCGGCACAGCAAAGCCTCTGGTATAATTGATGTGGCATCATTGAATGCGCTACATAATTTGTTTTCATCACCATATCCACATCCACCGCATCCAACGAAGCGCATAACATCACACTCTCGCACTCTGCGCGTAATAGGACCATGCTGGCAATATTCTCAAATTAATTAGTTCTACCTGTTGGAAGATTAAGAGCCGTATCTAGTATCCAGTTGTTTTGGTTCGGTTTCGGTTCGGGAAACGGTTTGAAGTCATTTCGGTAAATCGATAATAAGTGGCGCTGTACCAAAATTAACACCACGTCCCGTTTAGTATGGATAAGAAGACTCAAACCCACTTTGCCACAACAACTGTAGTCCTGCATATAAATTAGATTAGAGTGCACAGTGTGGAGGACAAGAGAGAGGCTAAGATACGAGAAAGAAAACAAACGAGGAGCTAGGGCTTAAGTTTCTGAACTGGTCCTTTAGAGATGACCATTTTAGCTCAAAAGTAGATTATAAAAATCAGGGGCGAACGCAGAAAAATTTTTCGGGGGGGGTTTTGAAAAAATATATTAAATATTAACGAACAATTTGTTTTTAACATTTTTATGCTTTTTTTATACTCTGTATTGATTCGTAAAATACATTGCTAGGAGGAATCCTAACTAATATTATAAATGTGTAATGTGTAATTCTGCCTGTTCAGCTCTCTATCTCTTTTACCGTCTCCCACCCAAACTACTCAACCGATTTGAATGAAATTTTGTAGATAGATAGCCTAGAACATGAGAAAGGACATAGGCTATGCATTTTATCTTTTTATTCTAATGAGAACGAGAACGTGTACAGGAACCTTGAAACTACAGCACCGATTTTAATAATTTTTCCACCGTTAGAACGCCTCACTATCCTCAAGTAACATAAACTTCAACTCATCCCCATATTCCTACAGGAACAAAAGTCCTTACTACTATAACAAGTACGAAAGAATCTGCCGCCCAAACCACTGAGTCGATTTAAGTAAAATTTTATACAGAGATGATCTAGAATTACATAGACTTCAATTCATCCAAATATTCCCACGGGAACCGGTCCTTACTAATATTATAAATGCAAAAGTAGCTCTGTCTAGTCGTCCCGCCCAAACAACTAAACCAATTCAAATGAAATTTTGTACAGAGGTAGTCTAAGACCTGAGGAAAGACATAGACATTATGTTTTATCCCAATTTCTACGGAAACGTAAACGAGAACTTATAAACTACTGCACCGATTTGAAAAATTCTTCCACCTTTAGAATGCTACACTATCCCCAAGCGAGTAACATAAGCTCTAACCCATTCCCATATTCCTATGAGAACAATCACCATATTCCTTCGGGAACGGGGGTCGTTACTAATATTCCAAAAATTCCAAAATTAAATCTGTCTGTTTTTTTTTTTCTTTGTTTCATTATTCCCATGGGACTTACTTGTAGTTACTACTTGTAAGTAAACAATTCTATTTGGCAAAATATGAAAAAAGTAAGAAGATAGGTTACTGAAAAATTCATATTGCTGCCGAAAGTCAGCTAGTATTTTATAAAATTAAATCAATGCGCCTTGGATTTGTTGCCATTTTTATATTTATAAAGTTCTCATAGTGAACCTCAATACTTTTATAGATGTACAGCAACATCAAACCGTTCAGTTGCTCCTCGCTGGTTCTTCCTCGCAGAAAAGTTTTTAATCTGCGCAGATATGAAAAAGATCGCTCGCTTAAAGCCACGGATACCGGAAGTGTGGCACCGATCTGCATATAATAATGAACTGTTTTATATAGGGCTGAATCGCACATATTTAAGGTGTCTATAAAGTTGTTGGGGTGTTTTTATTTTGGCATACTCAAGCAATGTTCATTGGTATGCATAAGTATACCCTTTCCTAGTTGCAATTGTCGATCCCATTCTTATACAGAGTCAGAGCGACTGCTTTTTAGTATGTGTGATGAAAATTTTAATTTTCGTTAGTTTTGAAGCGACCAATGCGATGTGTTTGCAAATATAAGTAGGAAAGCGAATTTTCATATATTTCTATCGCAGGTCCCATTTTATACGACCCAATACTACCTCCACATCAACATATGAAATTTACTTACACTAGAAAAGGGTGATCATGCTAAAAACATACCAAAACCAAAAAGTATTTCCAAAACATATGAACTACCTGCATTTGGAAGGATTTTTTCAAAAAATTTTGACAGAATGAAATGAATGTTTTATATTTTGATTTTTGTTTTAAAAAACTAGTGGTTATTTTTTTATTTCAAAAATTTCGGGGGGGGGGGGGGGGGGGGGGGGGGGGGGTTTCAACCCCCAAAACCCCCCCCTGCGTTCGCGCCTGATAAAAATAGATTTAAATATAACTCAAAAGTGCTTTTACGGGCCCCATACGACTTTTATTTGCAGTACACAGCGTTTTACCTTCGAAAGAAAAAGATATTTGATGACATTGGATCTAGAATTTTTGCTTTTTAAGATATTTTTAGACTTTCTTCCGCAAAAATAGATGTTTTGGTTTGCTATAGGCTTGACAAAGCACCAGACCTTTTCTGGAACTTTCTTGTTATAAGGCTAAGGTCCCTGTAAGATGCCCTTATATCTTTTAATATCTGGCAGGTATACATACCGATAAATTAACGAGCGTCGTCTCTTACCCTTATGTTGCAAAGTTTTTTGACGGCTGATAATTCCATGGCAATAGTTTTGCCTCTGACTGCGAAGAGAGATCAAGTACTAGATCAGTCTATGGTAGAAATAGTTCACCTCGCCGAGGTCATGGTTTTAAATGCTTGACAAAAGAGAAATGCCTCATGACAACGACAGTAAGCTTCTACAGTCTTTTCTGATACCAGATAACAAAAACGTTGCAGTTTTCTATTAACGTTGGGAAGCATACGTTTGGTCTGTCTGCATCCAACGGAGTCATGTCATCTACAATTGTGCTCTTGACGGATCCATTAGTTGATTGAAGTATACACTGAAAATCGGGTAGACCAAGCAATGGTTCAGGTTTTGAGAAAACTCTAAAATCCTTGACTCGCAGGCTTAACGGCGATCTCATTTCCAGTTATGCCGTGATGGAATGGAATTGCTAATCTTGGCGCTAATCTTGAGGTCATCGTTTGTGATGTTGGGAATTTGGTAAGCAATTTTCTCCTTAAGATCTAAGTGTATTGGGCTGGACTGAGTTTATCCCGATTTCATCAAAATTTTGCTGCCCAAAGTTCTCCGATACATAACTTTTATCTTCAATTCAATTATCTCGACAAGCCAGTGCCCTATGGAGTGGAATCGTGTGAAAGTAATCCCCGAACCAAAGAATTCAGGTAAAAACTCAGAATATAGACCGATTGCCATATTTTACCGTTCCTCTCTAAAGTTTTTGAAGTCATAATCAGCAACCAAACTAAAGCTTATGTTAATAGCTTAAATTTACGTAACCCTTTGCAATCTGGGTTCAGGAGAAGTCACAGTTGCGTAACCACCTTATTGAAAGTCAGCGAAGATGTTCGACAAGCTTCAGAGGAAAGTAAAATAAGAATTTTAACTCTTTTGGATTTTTCCAATGCTTTCGATTCGGTTGAACCAACTTTACTGTGTAATAAGCTATGCAAGCTTTTTAATTTCTCGTCTGCTGCAACCGAAGTTATTTTCTCTTACTTGTATCATCGATCACAAGCAGTATTCAACAAAAGTTAACTGTCATCATTCCTTGACTTTAAAAGAGGTGTGCCACAAGGTTCGATACTGGGACCATTACTTTTTTCATTATTTATTAACGACCTTCCATCTGTTCTGAATCACTTCTTCTATCATATCTATGCGGATGATGTTCAAGTTTATCGCAGTTTCCGTTTGGGGCTTGTCGAAGACGCAAAAGCAAAGAACTTTGTGGGCTTTCGGTTGTTTTGACTTTATTCTTTGAGAAATTTTAATTTTAATTTCTTAATTTTAATTTTAATTTCTCCAAAACTGAGAAAGACTGTTTCGTTTGGTTTTTTCAGTATCTCGCCTGTGAAAAAAAATTTTGATTACTTGCTCAGGAAATCATGTGATACTCCTTTGAGAAATTAGTAAGGAATGTGATATTCTTTTGGAGCCTTGTTCAGGACGCATCGACTAATGACTCTATTTATATTTTTTGGGGTGATATTTTTTCCGTCTGGGGCAATGTGGTACCGTGGCGTGATGGTTAGCATGTCTGCTGTTAACCCAGAGGTTCTAGGTTCGAGTCCCAACAACGGCAAAAATGTTTCACAGGTATCACCTTTCGCAAGGAATTGGCAAGTCCTCTGTTAGTAAACGTATTGCCACGAACAGCGCTTTCTCGATTAGCCGGAACCAGCAAAAAATTGTAGGTCCCCTTCGTTCTCTCAAAAAGGCAATGTCTGTGAGAAATGCGCTAGGCCCTGGCGCTCCTCGCTCTGTTACCACCCTATTTAATTATTTATTTATTTCCGTCTAGCAAAATGACTTCTTTCAAGGGCAATAGCAAGTGTTTCCGTTGAGCGTTGCGTTTAGGAGCCATAGAAATTGATAAGCTTTCACTACTTCGCTGTGAGGTGCCCATGACGTAGTCGTCAAAATGTCTGCTGCCACACGGAAGTTTGAGTTTAAAACCTACAAATTTAGATATATCTTTTTACGGTTATCATTGTTCGCAGAGAAATAACAGATCTTTCAAAAGCAATCACACTGCCATGAAAAGTGTCTTCTCACTTAGCCGTATGGAATCATGGAAAATTTTTAGGTCTCTTCCATTCCTCAACAAGGCATGGTTGAGAGAAATTCGCAGCTCTGGGCAGCTTTTTATTTTATTTTATTTAAACGATGAGCCGGGTTTATTCCATAGAGAAAAATGCAATAAGCCCCAGGGTTCCCCGAACTCTGCTGTGCCACCCTATTCGTTTAACTTCTCACTACCAACACACATTTTTGCCAGACAGACTGTATTAACAATTAGTTGACATTGCATATAATTTGTATTTGGATGCATGCATGAGAAGCGTTTATCTGATGTAGACGAGCTTAATACCAACTTCTCCTCCACGCTCCAACCTAACCACACTGTTCATATATACCTGCAATGTGTTAAAGCACACAATCAAACCTTTCCCGCTAAATCCTTCATCACCCACTTTGCTGCTATAATTACTTACTTGACAGAATTAGATTGATTGAGTAGGGTGGTGATGGAGATGGCTTACCATAGAACGATGCTATGGAGTTGAGGAATTCAAAGTCATTTCCTGATTTGACTACTACCTCTATACTCGGTTCAAACAACAAAAAAAAAAAAAGTAGAAAAATGGTAAAAAACAGTGTTGTGTGTTATCAAGCTTTAGGATCTGCAGTTGTAGCTGCAACATTTTATGTATGCAATTCAATGGTGAGCTGCTGCCTCCTTCGCGTATGTGGAGCGGGTCTGGAATTTATTCTAAAGTGAAAAAAAAGAAGAAATCACAAGCTATGCTGGGGACAGAGAACGACCGCGACGACCGACGACGACAACACGAACGACGGTTCCACTGAGACAGAGAGAGAGATAATCATGGCACTTGACTTATTGCCCAGAGAGTACCTAAGTTGGCCGATAGTAGAACTTCGAGAAGGAGTCTAAAAATGCAAATATACAATGCAGTCCCACAGGAAATACTTGGAACACCACAGATAGCACACCACAGGAATGTTTGTTACAAATGCTTGCTAGTCGAGATATTATGGGGGAGATCGTGGTGGCGGTGGTGGTGGTGGTTATGGATCAACATATTTGATCGAGATTGTTATCGGAGAACAAGTGCGAATTGCTCGCTGTGTGTGGCATAAGCTTCGAAGAACTAGACCAGGATTTCAATGTTCGGTCGACTGGTGTTAGATTGATGTGTATGAAGCTTAATCTGATAGATGGAGCGATATGGGTGGCCAATTCGAAAGTAAGGTTCCTCGGGCTAAATCGTTCAAATTCTTGAAAGACCAGCGTTGACGTAGGTCCTTTTATACATCGAGATGAATTTTAGTGTGGCCACTAGTGTTTGATAACATAGTCAACCCATGTCAGGCGTACATCATCTGTTTTCATTATGGATCGTCGAATAAGATCTCTCGGCAAGATTCGTGAGCTTGGATTTTTTTTTGTGGAAAAGTGCAGAACTTTGAAGAACTTAAAGATTTCTCAGCCCGCTATAATGCAGTTCACACTTTTCAATTTATTGGACAGACTGCGGTCCGAACGATCAATGTTGGGCAATATGAGCCCCCAAACGTCCGCTTTTCTGACTTGTGGGAAGGTTTTTAAACATTTTTGATCATTTTGTTCAAGAATGAGGTCTGACGGCAGATCTATTTAGGTTGAACTCAAGCTACAGCAGACCATGACTTGGTCTTGACTTTATTTGATTTACGAGAGAGTTTTCAGAGATATGCATTTCAGTATGCCCCACGGGAAGAACACATGTGCGTCTTAACTCTTAACCTTCAAAAATCTTATTTTTATTTTGAAAAACTGAAGAAGTTGGAAAATGTCGTGTCGGGTGTCGGAAAATGTGAACACGCTGCTTAACATTTTGTAAAATTTCGAACATTATTGAAATATGTACTTGCAAATATTTATGGCACTACCCTTACAGAAAGAACCATGCTCATCAGAATCGACAGCTTGTCACGTGTATCTTTAGTGGAAATGAAACCCAAGTTTATTGCCATTTGGTAACCACGCACCACGGTGATGACAAACATAAATTCTGGGCTGAAAGACCGCATAGTGGAAGTGGTAGTTGAGATCCGTTCTCAATTCCTGTTGACAGAGTTTTGAATGGAGGCGTTGAGAAAAACCAAGGGTTACTAGACGCTTAAAGGGGTGTAAATAGAACGCCTGCAATCTAGTTCGAATATACCTGCTTAGCGCCATCAACATAGTCCAAAACGCTGGTAGTACTCACAGCAGGTGGCGTTCCTTACTACAAACTAGTTTAAAAGAGTCAAAACATAACTTGATGCTCAGAGAAGACACTGTCAACAATCCAAAGAAACATGATGGTTGAAGATGAGGCTAAATCAGTCACAAGTAAAGAGAAAGAGGCATTCGAAACATGCTCAAAGTGCATCTCAAATGCGATAGAGTTAAGGTCCGACTAGAAGTGGAATTCAAAAACTGCAAGAAAGGAAGAGCGCAAAACTACAAGCAAAGACTATGTATTGGGAGCCGGGTGCTGATGCAAACCAAGCTGTTCAAGAAAAACACCAAAACAACTAGGATTAGTGGGCAAACGCTCATGAAGCGATGATGGATCTGGAAATGATGCCTTTGTGGAGAATGCCAGAATGATGCGTGTCATTTGGCAAATACGTATCCGTCTTCCACGCGGAGGCGTATGCTATTCAAATCGCTATAGCTGTGCTTAATCCTGCATTTTCTCGTATCAGATTAGAGGTACTCGGCGCAGGCATGGTAAAAGCTGGCAACCTAGGCTTCTTATCCCTACCATGGCTCACCCACCAAAAGCTTTTTGGCTTTTCTACGAACATCTGGAAAGCTATAACAAAAGAAGATTGCTATGTGATAGTATCGGTATTTAGGTCTGAGTCGAAAGCTCCAGCCAGAACTTTAAAAACCTCCAACAGAAAGAAAAACGCTTAAGAAACTCAATCGAGAAACTTAATTGTAAAGAGCTTCTTGTGAATGACTACAAAATTCTGCACAAGTGTTTGAGATACCATATCAGTTTAAGAACGGAATGGGAGGCATACATTACTACAAAAAGTTAGCTTTTTCCAATGGAAAAAAAGGAGGTTCACGAAGTGTGATAGCTGCCGTTCGATAAAGCTGATCTCTAAAACTGTGAAAAATAATTAGGCTGTTTGTGGAGAAATTTGGGTGTGTCGCTGTTTAGTAATGCTAATAGGAAATCTTAGTGATTATAAGGACTTGTATGTTGCGCTGGTTGAATTCTAAAAATGCCTTCGATCGACAATCTCGAGATCTGATATGGTCTACCTTCAGGCAACGACTCCACCTGGTATCACAGAAGCTCATCATTCACCAACTTTCCGGTTGGACCTCTGTCCGTTTTTATTGTAATGGTTTTATCCTGTCCGGCCGGTGTCCATGGACCGAAATTGCAAGCCTTGCGACTTACGGTTTCAACAGAAATTGAGCCTCGCAGAAAAGGGGCAACATCGGTTACTAGAGAACGTCCTGAAGTGGAGGGTAAAGCCTCTTCATGTCTTTGATGCAGTGGTAGAGTGTTCTGAAGGTAGGCCGAACGCGTGGGTTCGAATCCCGCTCTGGGCATCTACTTTTCTTTCAGCTTCCCAGTTTCATCTGGACGCCACTTTTGAGGTTATATGCGAAATTACATCCACTTTATATTCAAGCTACTGCACAACAAAAAAGTGAAGGCTGCTACCCTGGCAGTACAATGGACCGGTAATTAGTCCTGAGTTCTCCAGGTTAGCATAAGCCTTGTCTTTTTTTAAATAAAAAAAGCTCTTCAGAAATGTTCCCTTTCGCCTTCGCTGCCAAAGGGTCGCAGTTAGACTCCGTGCTTGTAACCACCTTAGTGCACTGAGGACTCACTGCTAACCTTCTTTCCTTTCTCTGTTGGCGGCCACTGGATTAAGATCAGCCTCTTCAGTCTCATTTGATCCTGCGGTAGCACCACTCTGATCAACAGCTGAACCATAATACACCCCCGAAAAAGCAGAAGTTGGTATGTCAGATGGGGCCTCCAGAATCCATGCCCCTACCGCAGTCGAGAAAAATATGGGTGGATTATCGCTTTGATGAATGCCACCTTGAGAATAAATTCCTTTAGTTTAGCTTCCATACTGTCTTTTTTTTTGTCAATTCTTAGTTTCATTCATTTTCCTTCCCATCCTTCGACCACCTTTCCGAAAAGCTTATACCGATTCCGAAGTCCGAACATCTCTGTTCGAAATTCCCGAAGTTACGATTTTTTCATTTCGTAGACATTCTCGAAAGCGTAAAGCTTCCAGTAACTTTTTTTTAATACCTAGTTACATGTCTTCCCGGATTAACTTTGTATTTTTGAACGCAAGCTTACCACTCTAGAGGGGCAATATTTGATTCCTTTCAGTAAAGAAGCAGCGAAGAAGCTTGTTCACTCAACTAAATAAGCCTCACAGCAGATCTTTTGTAAAATCTCGTCCACATGTGATTGTGCCTTACTACAAATAAAATCTAGGCTATGTCGTTAGTTCAAATGATTGCAAAACTCCGACCAATCATCCTTTGGCCTGCATTCTAGTGAAATATTTCTTATACGAGTTCTAACAAATCCCTGGTATCCAAAGCACCTATCCAATCAAATACCGTTAAAATTAATTTCTACAGAAAAAATTCCCCCACAAAATACAATTCTCCATTTTACAAAGAAGGGGCATCTACGGCTTCTAACAATATTTCTCATTCACTCTATACACTCCACCAAACGCACTCCAATCTAATTGCTGTACTTACAAGAAACTGGGAATATTAAAAAAAAAAATGTAAAATCATGAACAATGTTGCACGTCCTCATATTGACGTTGTTGTGGCTCTTGTTGCTATTATTTATGATTATGATTGTTTGATGATTTATAATTGTTTTGATGATAGATTAACACGCACGCGTACAAAACACCCGGAGATAGTGCACAACGTGTCATTGGAATACAAATACAGAAGCCAGTAGTAGTAACCAGCGTATCTTGATTCCGTAATCGATTTAAAACTGACATCAATCGAAACGGCCCGAGAATACCAGACAAAAATGGAATAGAATAGAAGATGAAAAAAAAACAAGGTAAAAGCAAATCCGGGCTCGAGTCAACTGGATCTGGCATAGATATATACAAAATAGTTTCAACTGAGAGACTAGCAGAGATGGGAATGCGGAAGATTCTTTCACAAGTTTGGATAAGATGTTGGCTCATTTTTCTTGGAAAAATGAAGCAATTTTCATATACAAACCTGCGACTTGAGTGAAATAAAATAGGTTCAAGCCTTCCAAGCATTTTGGTGACAGCAAAAGGATGAAAGAAGTACCAATGATAATAGTTTAGAAATAAACAGCCCGATTCTATCATAAAGAGACAAGTTACAATGTAGTGTGACTTGCGGAGAGCTACATCACAATTAAGGCATTGCCTTAATTGTGACTTGTGACTTGTAATTTACCGTTGATAACAGGAAGAATCGGGATCACTTGTTCTTAGTAGTCAAAACTTGGTTTGTAGAGGTTGTCTTTCCAGAAGTATACGTCAAAATTTCTCACCCTTAAAAAAATGTTATCTACCGCGGTAATTATTTTAAAGGACTTGCTTAGGTGGTCATTACAGATCGGGATGAACTTGAGCCCACAACCAACATCTTTCGCCAAAAGTTTCGATTTTGGGCGAGATCTCTTCAGTTGTGCAGTCGGTTGAGGTTTTCTTCCGACGTCCTTCCACCTTTTGATGTGCTGTCGAAAAAACGTCGAGTATAGACGCAATGATTGGCAAAAGAAATATCCCATTTGATCTTCCCACCGATGTGTTTATAGCGTATTTTATTTAAACGAAGTCCTGTTCCTTGAAAATCTCGGCGGCAAAAGCGTCTGCACCTGAAGTTTCACTTGTCTTAAGCTTCTAGCTTGGAAAGGGGCCTTTTTCTCGACTATCATCCAAAGTGAATGGACATTCTGCTTGACAGCTAGCATTTGTCGATCGCAGACTCAACAATGTTCCTTGAAATATCCACTCACCAGAAGCAGTGCCCATCTTCATCAGGTTGTTTAACAATATTGATGCATATTATTCGTTATTAGTCCATCCTCTCTTCAAAAAGAAGTATGATTCTAGTGCAACAAATCTTCAAATAAGTCTTCTTCTGAGTTCTATTCCACGAATATTTGAAGACGTTCTTAAAAGGTGGTGCTAGGGAGCGATGAGCAACGTGGCCTAACGTATTTCGCTCAACCATAAATTTTGGAAAATGGAGCCGGTTCCAAACGAATAAGCAAGAGAGCGCCTTTTACTACAGCGTAAAAACTCGAAGATCGCTTGCCAATTCTTCTCAAAAGGCGATTCACGTGTGAAAATAATTCGAAGTTTCTAGGATTCAAACCTCGAGCTCGCAACATGCAGAAATATTAACCATAACTCACGGGCATCACCATGGAACAATGCTAAAGTTCAGAGCACGGGTGGATATCTGGCTAACTTCTAAATGGTATTTTTGATGCCGCTGACGGCCTTTTCTGCTGAATGTTCAGATACTATGAGGGAAGAAAAAGTTTCATCGAATTCCAAGCAAAAACCCATTACCTTTTAGCTTTCAGAAATTCCTGCCCAGACTGTTAGTTCAAAAAATACGACAGAACATTTTGAATAAGGCGGCAAACATATTCAAAATGTTCGATACGATTATGCTCAAGGAACAGCTTCTTGTTGATGTGGAAAAATTTTGTATAGGGGACGACAATTAGTATAACTTCCTCCAAAGCGCTTTCCAGAAGCTAAACCTTACTTAACGGGGATGGCCGACATCACAGTCCAAGAAGTTAGTGAAACTGTTGATAAAGGCAAAGGTACTGAACCAGGTGAGATATTGCTTGAGTTTTGGAAAAAGATGGATGATATCGGGTATTGCAGGATAAGGATTCTCATTTCCAAAATATTATGAGGAGATAGTCCGACTAAACAATACAGGATAATTTGCCTTCTACCAATGCACAAAGTGGAAAGAGATGCACGAAGTTGAGATAATTACTGATTATCAAGCTGATGTCGCACACTTTGAAGATCTTCGACCGCATAGTGTGTAGCCGACTCCCGACTGCGATGAATAAATTAGGCCCTGGAGAGATATGGATTTCCGTGAGTAGGTCAACGACAGCACAGCTCAGAGCGTCCAAATGGTAAAACGTCGTGATTTCTTAGAGGACTTGCAATTGCCTTCAAAAAAACTATTCGATCGACAATCGCAAGATAATTTGGATGGCCCTCAGACAGCGAGGAGCTCTAGAAGAATATGTGCGTTTAATCCAGCATGTGTGTGAAGGTACAGTGACGAAGGATCCAGCTGGAGTCTCTAAAGCCATCCAAGTCACAGTGGGCAAACACGAAAGCGTCTGCAGTTCTGCAGAATTTGTAGACATCTTAGAAGGTATTGAATACCGTATTAGACAGAAAAGGCTTGAGTACTTGTGTTGCCCCCTTTTTGATCCAGACAATCTGGTTCGAGTCTTTTATTCGAATGGAAGTATGCACCTCAAATCAAATGAGATCCATGTTCTTAAGCTTAGCAACTCGTGATCACGACATCAATCATCGATTGCCCCCCAAATGTCAAAGACAAATTTTGGAACTCCTTAATGGACATCATCCAGGTATCAACCTAATGAATGCTTGTTTTTTTAGCTATGTGCTGAGCCCAAAAATCGACAAGGACTTTGAATTAAGAGTGAAAGGCTGGTATCAAAGTCAAGCAAGGAAAAAGAGTCCATCTGCAGCTTCAAAGCAGCTCATCGAATCACCAGAAGAACACTAAAGCACCAGCCGAACTATTAAAGGCATATCACCGTCGGCTTTGAACGTCATTAGACACGTTTGACGTTTTATCAAGTTGATGGGCAAAAAAACTCCTAGGAGCACCGAGTTACTGATAAGACGTTTTGAAATAGGAGACGTCGTTTATTTCTAAAAGTACTCGACTGGGCCACTGCGGGTGCAAGACCAAATTGCTGAAGTCACCTGCCTGATGTCACTTCACCCCAGCCAGTGTGCCACAAGATGATCCAGCTGGTTCTAAAACGCTGACGTGCTTTTATGACTCTTTTATAAATGTAGTGTATTGGAGTCACCCTAACGTAAAAGAAAGGATTGTCGACAGTCAAAAAGTCAACAATACTGTCTACCGTTTGCCAGGAGATGTCACGACCAAGGTTGAACTTAAAACAGCTCTTTCAGTGAATTTGAATTTAAGATGATAATTCAGGGTACGAAAACACCATTGCGGAACCTCCAACCCAAATCAGAAAAGCTTTAACCAATTCTTTTTTCAGTTGTTCTCATTCATGGCACTATAGTATCTGCACCATGTGCCACTTAGCTTTGCAGACTCAAAATTGAGAAACCAGACAGTTTGGTTGACCAACAATGAGAAACCCTAGACGGCACTCCACAAATACGAATGTACGTCGTTTTGTTTCTTGTGGTTGACTCAGACATCTCAGAAGTCTCTTCAGCGATTTCCCCATTCTCAGATCTTCTCCTCCTTCCCGTCATCACGAAATCCATGTCTTCGTTGCATAAAAACCGTTTAATTAACAACTAACTGAGTATCTTTTTCGAAGTTATTCATGTGAAGTAAATTTTTTTGTGCGACTTGTCGCACAGTTATTATATTCACTAACCGCGCCTGTCTTAAGGCCGTTAGTGCTGCTTAATTGATTTTCCGTAACAATACTCTGCAAATATGCCGCTAGGAAAAAAAGCAGGAGAGGAGGGGCATCCTCAGAAACGAGCGAATTCAATGAAAACAAAAATCTGCTCGGTTGGATCATTTAACGTAACCAAATGCGATGATGATGACGAGATGATGATGATATTATCTGTGAGGAGGATATCACATGACATCAACTACAACAGCAGCAGCAGCAGCAGTAGGCAAAATGTCTCCCAGAATTGCATTGCTTTAATGACATCAATGAACTCCGCATTGAAGAACTAATCCACTCGCATATATAGGAAAGGGAATATAACAACACTCGAAGTATGGATGGCCCATCTGTGTGTGTACAATGGTGCATCATTCGTATCGCATTTTATCGATGCATCTCAGAAGCTCAGAGCGTACGTATGAAGCTGTAGATGCTGCTGCATAGCGCTGTGTTGGGGCACGCAACTTTTCGTTTGCATTTATTCCGTTTTTTCCCGTTTAATTTGATATTATTCCGATGCCAATGTCAGTGGCAGATCTTCTTCTCTGGTTTATCTGTCTGCGTTATTGCTGCTGCAGTTGGGTCGGTCATGACGATGGTTGTCTTCTTGGTCGGTCGTTGTTGCCGTTGTCGTCACAAGATGAATGGTCTAAGAGTTGTGTGACATTGGAGATATTGCAAAAGGTTTACACATAACATACACTCATTGGATAATGCGTTTTGCTAGGAGTAGTCGGTCAGACGACATCAGTGGAAGGAAATTGACAAATATTTGTGTCAGTCGAGGATTTGGGTTACACTGCGGTGTGGAGTCAGTGTACACTGTACAATCAGCATCTCAATGCAATTAGCAAAGCAATGGCAAGTCAGGAAGCAAATGTTTTCACATTTGTTCTTTTTTTTCTCCAAAAAAGGCTTCAGGAATCAGATTTTCAGAGGGTGACTTGACTCTTTATAAAAAGATAACTCGCCATCGTAAGACTTTACAAAGGAATTCTCAGTCAATACGAGCTCGGCCCCTACTTCACTTTCCAACAATTTTCATTCGACATGGAAATCTCTATTCTGACGATTCTGATTTGTAGTGAGAATTCACTCAAAAAACCACCACTGCAAGTAACTCAAATGTGGGAGTAGAGAATTTCTTTCCACCTTGAGTTTTTCTTACACGAAGCCTTAACCACGGAACTGAGCAGAAGCAGTCTTGTTTTTTTCGATTGGATACAGCACCAGTTTTAATTTTAACTGTTGTTGTATTCGAACCTATCTTGCGAGGAGAACCAATGGAACAACTCGATCTGTCCTTACCCGAAACACTACCGAACTGTTTATTTGAGTAAAGAAAAAACTAGGGTTGCTGTGAATCTTATGTTGCTTTCCAGTGGACGAAAACAACCGTCCAAGAGCGTCCAGCAGGAGTCTCAAACCGTTCCATTGGTTCAGAAAGATCGCTTCTCATGCTTCTGAAGAGTGACAGCAGCTGCCCAATTTGAAGTGAGAGTCGACTCAAGAAGCACTAACACATGTTACTCAAATGTCAAAGAGAAAATTTTCTTCAAGGAATATTTATTTAGGGGCAAAGGTGTTTCACTCACACAATGGCAATTACGTTAAACTGAATAGAAAAAATGCTGGGTGTTCCATTGGTAGGTCCTCACGACACCAACTTAACCACAGATTTCTATAGAATTTCGTCTGCGCAATACATCAGTGAAAACGGAAGTATTTATGTTGAATGCAGATACTTAAAGCCAACAGAGCTTCTGCACGCGATCAAGCTTCGCTATTTCCACTATTTAGGTACTCCACATTGAAGGCTTTGGCTGACTTAGATTACAGAAACTTCTTACTACTGCTGCTTTAGTGAAATTTTCTCCATTCCACACTCTAAGAATGGGTGCCACAGGAATGGATCACTAGTTTGTAACAGTTGGTTGGGAGAGTTGTGATTCCTTCAAGGGACGATGCTTGTAACATCGGAAAATCGAAGAAGAGTAAAATACTTGAAGAAATGATGAAAATATCAACTTTATTGCAACAACAATTAAAGAAGAAAAAAACACTCACATTTGAACCAAAACAGATTTTTTCACTATCTTCATTCGCCGTTGACACCATTCGTCCGTCGCGTTGGGTAAATTCGATTGAGTGCTTCTGGCTGAAATTTGTGGAAAATTATTCCACTCAACGAATTTGGCTTTCGGTATAACCTTCTCCGTGCCAAATGCCGAAACAAAGTGCTTTTTACACATTGCAGTGTCCCGAAATTGCACTCAAAAGAATTATTAAGTGTTTTTCATACACGAGTTTTTTGACCCTCAAACCCAATTTTGAATTGAGTTATCTCTTTCTTTAACTCAAAAATAAATAAGGTGGCCCCGATGTCTAGCATTTCTGTGAGGAAATTTATTGCCAATTCCGAAAGGATAGCCCGGGAAGCGCTTCCCAAGGCAATGAAATTGTTTTCAGAGGACTTGCTTATTTCTCTCCAGCTCATAACTCACCCACTCACTCAACGGAAGCTTGACCACTCAAGCCACCAGAACAAGAAAAAAAGAATACAACGAAAATTTATAGAAACTGGCAACGAAAGCTGGTAATCCGTAGGAAGTTGTCGGGTCTCCAGGTTTCTATAGCCAGACCTTTCCATACATTTATAGGCTGACACAGTAGAGCGTTGAGCCCTAGGGACTGGCTTATTTCTCACAACCATGTCTTGTACGGGAATGGAGGGGGCCAACAATTTTTTTCCGGTTGCGAACGGCTAATCGAGAACGGAGTCTTATAATTCCTCGTGGCCAGGTATTTCCACAAAGAATGAATTTATAAATTTCTATTCCAACGAAGCAGGCCTCTTCTCTTTCGGTTGATTGGCATACTCACGGGGTACAACTCATTGAATAATGAATACTCACATGATGAGAACAAGCATACAAATACTTCCGACATATACAGAGAATGCCTCTACGAGGAGGCAGAGGAAGAATTGTTCCAGTTCCTCAGAGCTTTCTTTTTTCCACTACACAGTATTCTGATAGTCCAAGAGCATCAACCAAATTTTCGGAATGAAGTGATAACCGAAATTCATGCACAAGTAGGTATGTGTAGATATCGTTACATTATATCAAATTCGAATGTCTGACTGTTTTTTTATTTTTAGTCGGTGTGGGTGTTTTAAGTTGAAAACTGATTTTTAAAACTGTTAAAACGCATCTGGAAACCAGAAGGCTGAAACCAAATCGTCGCACTTTTTTTTGTAAACAGGAGAATTTTTCTATTCTTTTTGTGGTATCACCTTGACCTCAAAATCTGAAAAACTACCATTTTGGAGCGTTTAGCGGAGCTAAGTAAAGGCTGAAAGAACCTGTCAAATTTTTGTCACTCAATTAAAAAAATTTGCTTTCAGGTCTTGGTATATGAAATTCATCCGAAATTCCAAGTGGTGCGGTGAGGCTTCTCAGTGATTGCCCAAGCTTAGACGACTACCTCGAAGTTATGTCTATCTATTGGGACGTATTGTCCAATTTGTTGATGATTTTTGTGCCTATTTGACAACAACTATGCTTCGTTTTACCCTCATTAACCGCATCTAACCAATTTTTACCGCTCTGTTTTAATGCTCGCAAAAGCAACTGTGATATCACGCTTCTTTCTCCTTATTACGTCAATATCGTCTACGTAAGCTAGTAACTGTACAGACTTTTGAAAGATGGTTCCTCTGGTGTTGACAATTGAGTTTTGTACAATCTTTTCAATCTTTGGAATACTGTCATATGTGGCCTTGAAAGCGACAAAAAAATGGTGTTTGTCGATATTATACTGTCGGGTTTTTTCCAAGATCGGTTGTGGACTTTTGTGGTCTAAAACCAAATTGATAAGGGCCTATAAAATTGTTGTCGTGGGGGTTCAGGCGTTCACATATTAAAGTATATTAAGCCAGACACGATCTTATAACCTATGATAAGAAAACTCTAAACTGTCTCTTCAAAAGTCAAGACTTCCATTTCTTAGGACTCAACTGATCTCTAAACGACACTGAGGTTTCATTCATCGGACATGCTTTCTTCTGACCATATAATGCAGATCCGCTATAGTAAACGCTCCTTACTAACCGATCTATAGCTTCTTTTTAACAAATCTCCTACTGCCTTGAAAAGATTGCGGGTGTCAAGACGATCAGCAACTTCTGTCTAGTTTGTTAAAGTTTTACAAATGGCAAGCTTAACTTCTTCTAGATTGGGAGGGTGACATTCTCGATCATCGTCCAAGTCACGACGCTCGTAATGACGAAAACTAAGTTGAAGCATATAAGACTCTGTTTGAGCTGTCAATTAAAATGATCATCTCTTGAGGAAATGTTCTTCATAAAATTGATGTCTGATGTGAAATTCGATAACATTCTCTTTATTTCAACTGAATATATACAAAACAAAGCCTCAAAACAGTTATTTGTACTCTTGTTCCCTATCACCCACCATGTAGAACTTAATATTCCCACATTTTTATTAACATAACATCTTCAAACGTTGGTAATTCATCTGATTAATGATTTCAATAAAAACTATAATGCGTGACATTCGAGAAAGATTTCGTACTTTCACGCAATTTGCATATTCAACATAAAAAAAATGTTGTGGGCAGAACGGTTACGCTTCCACGCAAAAAAAATGTAAAACAACGTTTTGTTTACAAAACACCATTTATCAAATAACCGAGGTTGTTGAATATGCTAAAGATGCAGGTTAACAAAAATTTCGGAATAATTTATTCATGGCAAAATAAAAAAATGTTATACTACGTCAATGGGGCGGGGAATGCCCGGAATATGAAGTGAGAAGTGTGGTGTAATTGAAGTCGAGTTATAAGTTAATTGTTCCTTGCTGATATTGGGAATCAGCCGAGATCGTGTGTCTCCCTTTGTGGTCTATTAGACTACTGTTAACCCCTCTTATGAAAGTCTTATGAGGGTTCTAAATTAGTTCGAATGGTTGCTAGCACAGCTTCTGCGTAGCACGAAATTAAAAAAAAATAAAGGAAAGCTTTCCTCCAGCAGTTCGTCGTGTCTCCCATTTACAGCACATTCAAAACGAAGTCACTTGGCAGCTGTTTACACATGTAAAAGTACCTCTGCGACACTTTTAACGACTCTGAACTTCGGACAAACACTTTTACTTTACTCTTTTATGTTTGCACTCAATGTGTCCCTTTAGTAGGGTACCCCCTAATTTGGGTCCATTACAAAGCGTCAAGTGTCAATCAAACACCCAAATTGCTTCTCCTTTCACTTCTCTCGTCGTCAAATACAGTTTCGACGAATGAGGTAAAATATTCGACGAAATACCAACTGCAGTCCACATATCCAAAAAGAAAAAAACAAAAGTGCCCCATCAGCTCATAAACTCTCCCATGGCATTTTATTACGAAAACTTTTACAATAACCTCATGTGGCCCGACACCGATGCGTCGTTGTTCACAAGTTTTCTAGGAGTACATGGCGCCCATGTCGCAACAACTCATAGTGCCGAACAATTTACACCTTCGTTGTTCGTTGGCCTGACATCGACTTTCGCACCTTTTGCATTGGCCTGGTCGGATTCATTTGCGGCGTTGCTGGAACTTACAATGGCCAACTTTTAGTGCGCACATATAAACACACACACACAGTTCGCATGATTTACGCTTTTTAATTGCTGACCTTTGAGTCTTCTTCGACTGTGGCGGTGCGACTGGCAATGGCAGCTCATTGAAATGACTGAACATACTCGTATATGGTTGTGTCTATGTGAACGATGATGTCCCGGGAGAACAATCTCATGCACTGTCCTGTTGCATTGGGAAACATATCCGCTAATGAGATTTGTCAATAGAGTTGAGTTGTGTCCACTGAGAGGGCTGTGGCTCCTGGTTGAGGATGGTGACTCTTTGTTGTGTGTCTTTGGGGATATCTAAGAAAGTATGGGATGCGCGCATTAAGACCATAAATGGTGACCATTGATGGACTCCTATTTTGGGAAATAAATTCATTTCGGACTTTGTGTTGACAAAATGTTGTAAGAACACACACAGAACAAAGCAATTCGTGTTATTGACAAGGATGCGTTGACTCATATGGCTGACTGAGGAAAGAATGACAGATTGTTTTGTGAAGTGATTCGCTTTGGAATGAACATCAGTTTCCTTTTTGAGTAAAAGCAATGACGCATGGTTGTGCGTCATCTGCCGACATTGGGGATGAGGTCAGAGATGACAGTGGTTTGAAAAGGTCCAAAACTGTACTTAGACTGTTTTTATCCACCCCACACTTCTACCATTTGCTTAGAAACTACAAAACCGCAAGATGGAAATGGAATTAGCAAATTACAACAAATTGGCGCCCAACGTTTGGCTTTTTAAAAATGTCACATACTCTCTTCTCGGCGTTCCTAGCATAGTGGTCTTGAAAGGATCAAAACTCATCTTCTTACAGACTTCACGTCTGTAAAGTGTGGCCCTTAAGAAAGCGTGAAAGCTTATCAATAAATTCGAACGCGATGAACTCACATCGAGCGCCTTAACAAAGTGGAAAAAAAGATTAAGGCAAAGGTGATGAAATTGTTGGACGTTGCCCTATTCAATGTGGGAAGTTAGTGGTAAGACTGTTTTACCTCTTTAAAATAAGGATGAACTGGCCTTCATACACCCTTTCTCAAATGTATTTTACAAGCAAACAGCTTCTTTGACTGGAGCTTCAACTCGAATCTTCTTCCACCTAGCTTAATACGGACTCCGTATCGTCAACGTTGGCAAATGCAATCAGCCCTAAACAAAGAAAATCCTTGCCAATTCTTTTTGCACCATTTACCATACCACCAACTCGGCGAATACGTTTGACAAGCATTCTCTTCAAATAGTAGGCATCAAAGATACAAAAGCGCTAGTAAATGCATTCATTGTAGTCCCATAGCAAAAATCAGGTTCACCGAAAACAAGCGGCTCGCTAATCAGCTCCAACAGAAAAAAAGCACAGCGTACGATTCCCTGCTGGCCGTGTGTAAGCTGTGCGTAAGCGCGAGTTCGGCGAGCATGTTCGCTGCTTGGGGCTACCTTAAGGGAAGAAAAAATTTCTGGGAATACAACCGTGTAGGTAGATGACACGTTTACATCCCTAATGGTGTTGTAAAAATCGCAAAATTCTTGTTATTTATTTAAACACCATAACATCAGTAGGTTTTGTAGAGAATCTTGTGGTCAGAGAGAATATGTTCCTTGCACAGCGATCAATGACTTAATATCCATCGAAACGATGAAAGTCCAACCAGTTTTTTTGATGAACAAAATATGGAGGATTATCTCGCGAGGAGTAGAAGTTTTCGAAAGTCTTTCGAAGTTCGTCTTCATAACATTAACCAATAAGTACCTATTACGTGGCACTTCTAAGTTCGAATCCTTGAAAAGTTTTATAGTTTTTCCATAATTGTCACATTCCGTGAGGAATTGGCGCCGTCCGAGAGTAATTACACTGCGATTTCTCACTCAGGTGTTTGGAATTGGCAAAAGAAAATAACGTTCTTGAAATGCGTTAGTCTTTGATATTTAAGTAAGGGTTTGCCCGATCAATGATTATTTTTATCGGAGGCTTATTGATCCAGAGGAGCATTTTCGGCGACAGAACTCATGTCTTGCCAGAGGATCACATACGAAGTCACAAGAATAACAGTGCCATAGCATGAAAGGGATTACTCCTAAATATTTGGCTTCAATGGAGAAGGGATTTTTGACGTATTTAATTGCGTGCCGGGTCAGTCAAAAAATTTTCTGTGTCACATGAAAAGAACAACTTCGGTCTTGAGAGTAGTGACGGAGAAACAGTTGTCTTTAAGACTCAGCGAAGCCTCTGGAACAAACAGCTTGAAGGCTAGATTAAAATGAAAAACAGAAAGTCTTGTCACGTCGCTCATTAAGATATCCTTGTGCGTTTACTTCACATTCATTAAGCTTTTCAAGCAGAGAGACAACAAGCATTCCCAACAGAAGAGGCTATAGAACACCAAATAGCGTTAATTATGGCTGCTTCCTATTGCGTGATATTGTCCACAAACAGCTTCAACGACCATTGCTCAATTCATAAATATGGCTTTAATCTACAAGGCTAATGGTTCGTCAACACCATGTTCTCTATCAGCATTACAACCTCAACCATTATTTTAAGCATTTTAAGCAAGAAATAGGTAAACGCCACACTATACCGAACGACACCAATCGGCACTTGCCAATCGGCCATGTCAATTTAGTGTGGCCGTCCTGGTCGGCATACTGGCCTACTGAAAGCTGGCTCAAACTCGAAAAGAATGAAAGAGATCCAATTGCCACCCGAAAAAGTACTGTCGCGCCCTAAAACTGATAGGTCTGAAGCTCTTGTCTGAAGCATACAGATGGCACTATTGTTCGGTGGAACACAGTATCGAAGACGACCCGCCATCGCAACTGTGCCTATCCTTTTAATTGAAGGGCGGAAGGATCAAGGATCTTGGTTTGTTGCCTTACCAAATCCAACTCGTGTAAAAAATGAAGCTGAACGACTATCTAACGAGTCGCACGTTCGGTGAATGGGCCCTAAAACAAGATGGCCACCGATCCCGATTTCCACAAGAAGATTTTGTTCAGCGATGAAGCTCATTTTTGATTAAATGGGAACTAAATGGTTACTAAACAAAATTGCCGAATCTAGAGTCAAGGCAGTCCCCGTTGGAGATGCCGTTACATCACGGATTGGTGTACTCTATAGACAGAAGGAATAATTATCTTATATTTCTTCAAAAATTGAGCCGACCATGATGTTACCACCAATGGGGAGGGCTAAACTGCCATGATTAATGACATTTAAGATATCTACTTCGGTAAGAGCTACACTCAACAGAGACAGCGTTTGTTCGGGTGTGGTTTGAGATTAGAGGCAGACTTAGGCTAGAAGTCATGCACTTTAAGTATGTAAGTGAATGCCTTGTCACAATCCGCATCAGGCAAAATTTAAAAACATCACGCTGATATGTTTCCACGCCCCAACAGAGGAGAAAGATGATCCGATCAAAGAAGAATTCTACGAGCCTCTCGAAAAGACGCATGATAAGTGCCCGAGGTACGACGTTAATATTGTTTTTGGCGACTTTAATGCCAAGATTGGAAAAGAAGGCATCTTTGGCTTGACGAGACAGTCAGAGGACACAGCCTGCACCACGAAACCTCTGAAAACGGACTCAGGCTGATCGACGGCGGGGCGCAATATCAGCATATCAAGCATTCGATTTCCTCATCTCAATATACACAAGGAACTTGGAAGCCTTCAGATGATGACACTGTAAACCAAACTGAGCATGTAGCGATAGGCACCAGCCATGCAACCAGTATCCTAGGTGTCCGATCGTTTTGAGGGGTCAACATCACTACCTGGTAGTATCTAGAGTCCGGTTGCGGATATCCATGGTGCCTCAGTGAAGAGCGGATATTATGCGAAATTTCAATGTCGGTAAACACGCATCGCAAGAGACTGCCAGATCTTTTGCCGACCGCATCTCCCTCAATCTCTCGGAAAATACACCAACAGCACCAACCATAGACGAACAGTGGAACCATTGAAAACTTGCCATCAGACGTGCCGCCTCTGATGTGCTGGGTTTCAATCTTTCAATCGACAACAAAAACGAAAATGTCCGTCAGCCTTACCTAAAAGAAGTATGAACATCGACAGCCAAACTTAAGTCGCACAAGGCTGCTGGCTCAGATGGTCTGCCAGCCGAACTTCTTAAGGCAGTGGGAGATGACTTGGTCAGGAGCATACACTAACTCATCTCAAGAATTTGGTCGGAGGAAAGTATGCTCTATGAATGGAGGCTCGGCATAGTGTGCCGTATCTATAAGAAAGGAGATGCTCTGAACTGCGCCAACTACAGAGGTATTAGTTTTCTCAACATCGCTTAAAAAATTCCGTCGACTATTTTGTGCATCCTCCTAGAACCTTTTTGCCATCGACCTGATTGGACCAACAAACGATCAGATTTGCAGACTTCGGCAGATACTGCAAAAACCCAAGAATTCGTCGATACACACCATCTCTTCAACGACTTTAAAACCGCCAATGATAGCGTTGATAGAGACGAGCTATATAGAGCCATGTCACTTGATAAAAGTCGGTAAGAACATCACCGATGACTTTGATGCCGAGACAGATTTGAGACAGGGTGATACGCTATCATGCAATCTTTTTAGCATCGTGCTTGAAGCTTGTAAGCAACGGTTTGGATGCGTATGTCAGCAGTCGAAGATTGGGTCTCTCAGCTGGAGTTTATTCGAACCAGCCCAAAATCATTTATAAAACATAATTTCACACTCTAATTTTTTAAATCTTGGCCATAACATTAGGTCTAAAAATACACCCTTTATATGATAAATTTTAATGCAATTTCCTTTAATATTTTCTGATATGAGATTTTGGGCTCCACCATTTCATTTTGGCTTCAACTTATGGTCTTGAATTCAAGGTCAACGGAAGAAGCTCTCATTTCAGTCAGCGAACCAGGGAAAACAGGCACTTTAACTATTCCTTCAATGGTGGTCTATAATAAGACCAGGGTATAACTTAAGCAAAACTCTATACGATTAAGCAAAACTAAGAAAGTTAAAGAGAAACGTAACACTCACCAGTTTTTCCAAGAATAAATCACAAACAAGTAATCAGCAAGCAAAATAGTTCCGCGGTCGGTCTTAGATAACAGCAAAGCCAATTAGAAAATTGTGTTGTTTTCGTACAAAACGATGCGTTGGCAGCACTCGTTTATATCTGGGTTATCGTAAATTAAACGCACGCACAAACAAATCACTTTTCTTTTCGTCACACAGAACGCGCGTTACAGAATTAATATTACAATAAATTTTCTCTTTCTTTCGCTTCTTCTTCTTTTCTTTTCAGCCTTTTGCCAATAATTTCACTTTAATTGATGTGATGTGTTGCAGGCACAATTTAATTGCAGCAAAACTCTTTAAAAAACTATAAACGCGAAAACAGTACGCTCCACAGAACAAGACAATTAAACAACACAAAATACCAAGTCACAACACTTCTTTTACGAGACGTTAACTTTTTTTTACTATTTTTCTTTGTAAGTTTTAAATTTTACGACTCTCCTAATCCAAGAAATTGCGAGGAAGCAATTTATTTCATAACTTTATGGTACCAAATCTGAAAATGAAAAAATAAAAAATAAATAAATGAATTAAATTGTTCAGTCGAAGTGTAGTTAGACGCAGGAAGAAAATGAAAGAAAGCCAAAAAAGCAGGAAAAGTCTGCACAAAAGTGAAGACGTGTGGGTGACAACCATTCGCTTTCGTGATGCATTTCTGAGTTTGAAGCTGACGTTGTAATCAGATTCAGTAGATATAGCGACTCAAATTTGTTAAATTTTAATTGTTTCTTTGTTGGTTATAACGAAATGTAAAGTAAAAGCAACAATAATTGTGATGTGACAGGCGGACGTTATTTTCTCTATTATGTGACTATAGGAAGCGAGATTCTTCACTTGATAAATGTGTCAAGCTTTTGAATAAATCTATTCGAAGATACATTTCTATCTTCTTCTTCTTTTGTGTGAATGCAATGTGAGACCTCTGAAACTAAGGAAGACGGCAATTATTTCGTTTAACAACTTCTTCTATACATGGCTCAAGACTTCTGTTCTGCTGTTGACCAGGGATACACAGTCATCGGTCTGAAATAATTTTGTTTGCATAATTTGGAGAAAGAAAACAAACTGCTGCGGGTTCAATAACACCGATCTTATGGTCTGGTCTATAAATCAAAACAGAAGACGACGACGATGGAAAATGCGTAACAATGGATGGCAGTTGGCATGGTTGGTAGATGTTTTAAGCTGTTAATACGCTTAAGAGCTTAAGGCACAAAAGTGGATGAATTAATTATGAATTAAGATGAAAAATGGGTTCGAAATATTTTAAATGGAAGTCAAAGCCAAATGCGATGACTTTGGTAACCTTGAAAATGAAGAACAACGACACTGCGGGAAATGAATGGCCGATAGTAAGACTCATAGAGAAGATTGGTTTTTTAAAACGAAGTGGCTAATCTGGCAGTGGGTGGGCCAAAATTGATTCAATAATTCAAATTGTTTGCACCCAAGCCCAAGTTTTAGGGTCAATAAATTGGATTAGGTAAAGATTATGAGAACTATGTTTTTCAGTAAACTGATTAAGATAGACCCTTTTAGAGACTTTTATGAGTACTCAATTAGGAGGACTGCTTTACTTGGTGCCTTAGCTGGGTCGAACTGCCGCATCAGTGAGCGAGTGGGTGAGCATTATTTGTCTTTCGAAACTCGCTATACTACACTAAATCAGTCTTCTTTTCATTTATCGACTTCGATTAGTTCCAATACCGATGAAGGATGTCAACTTGTAATACTAAAGTGCTGGATAACTTGAGAAGTAATGAGAAAAGCAAGTAATTCAGTCACGTTTTACTCGATCACGGTAATTCGGCCTCTGATTCCGATAAATTGTGTGACAAACAAGATTGATTAAAAAAAGGATGGGGCAATAGACATCTAAACGAGCCCCGGAGTCAAGCGTATTATTGTCAAACATACCGTGGTGTCCGTGGCGTTGTGATTAGCATGTCTACCTGTTACGCGGGAGGTTCGTGATTCGAGTCGAGTGATTCAAGAGGCTTTGTCGCAAAAGAAAACAAAACTGTTTTTTTTTACTGGTATCACCTTACGGGAGTCTTGTTATGGTTATTTCATTGCCGCATGAAAAGCGCTCAGTTAATTAGCCGTTCGGAATCGGTAGAAAATTGTAGGATCCCTCCATTTCTTTTACAGCTTTGGCTGTGAGAAATGTGCTGGGCAACGGGGCTCCCCGCTCTGTTGCACCATCCGATTAATTAATATTTTTTTCAAACCGTGATTTAAATGTTTAAATGTCAACGTGGGAGTTCTTCGAGTACCAGAAAAAGGATTATCATTTTTCGCGAAGAGTTGGCAAGAGCTGCCATGAAAAGTATATTCGCAGCTTGTAGTTTGAAATCGAAAAGAACCAAATACTATTGAATTGACTACTGTGCTGACTTTCCAGTCCAGGAAAAATCCACTCTCTAAACAGAGTACATACTCGGATACAGGTGTTAAATGTTGGTTATCACTTGCCGTTGACTTTTTGGGTTCAGTAGTAGAAAGGACTAGAAGAGTTAATAAAAACATTTTAGTTCTTGGAGACTATTTTACCAAGCAGCCAGAAGCTCTCGTGACTCCGAACCAGTCAACAGAGATTGTAGCTGAAATCCTTTTAAAGAAAGCGTTTTTGTGCGATTTGGAGCTGCACTTGCACTTCATTTAGATCAAAAACAAAACTTCAAATGAACTATTTTTGCTGAGATTATAAGGCGCTTCGATATTATTGATAAAAAAAACTAGAACGACTCCCTGTCACCTTCAGTAAGATGGTTGAGAGGTTAACCGTCGGGTTTTGAATGACTTGGCAAAATACGTCAACCGAAGTCAGAGAGGCTTTGACGATCAATATCCACTCGTCTTTTTTGCTAATAGAAAAGTTGGCCAAACAATACTTCAGCAATGGCCCAGTTTTGGAACGGAGCCTTGACTATCACGGCATTTAGTTTTCGGCACCGATGCTGAGGAGCCCATTTTAATCTCTTCGTATGTATATTGTGGGCTTACGGAATCTTCAAGTTCAATAGAAGTTAACTGAAATTTGCCAGCAGAAGAATCAAAGATCGAGATATATACTCTCGGAAAACTTACTGCCTGAACAGAATGGCGCTGCTGTAGTAGTAGTACGCTGCACTTACAGGGGTACATCATTTTAAAACACTTCGGCGACGCTATTTGCAACGTTAATATACAATAGACTGGCGCAGTGAATCCATGAAGAAAAGATATTATCTGAGTTTCAAGCAGGATTAAAAAAAAAACGAAATGTTTGCTCTAACAAGGACTGCAAATGCGTATTTGAAGCTATATGCATTTTATATTGATTTCAGAGCAGCATTTGACACCATCTTCCGTAAAGCACTTTTCTACAAGCTTTATAGAACTAGCTCTCTGAATACTGTAATCCTTAGAATCTAAAAGTAAATCTGGAAAAATCCAAAGTGATGATTTTTCAGAAATGGGGGAGGTCGCAACTGCAACTCAGAGAAGTGGAAGTTTAACGGCGAATGGTTTTTCCAAAAAATACAAATATCTTGGCTTGTGAATTACATCAAACCTCTGTATGAATTTGCACCTTAATGAAAAAATTTCAGAAGCAAAAGAGCAATTTCGTCAATCTGGGGAGGCTGTATAAGTAATAGGTATGTTTCATATAGCGGTAAGTATTAGCTTTTCCAATCGACTTCAGTCTCAGTGGAGTGCTTCTTTATGGGGCACAAATATGGCGGTACAACAAATATGAAGCTGTTGAAAAATTCCTTCGTTATTTCTTAAAACGGGTTTTTCGACATCCACAAAATATCACAAACATATTGACCGGAACTCCGCCAATTTTCCTGCGCACATTAGATCTACACTTTAAATATGGAGCTAAGGTTCTAGAGATGGACGATCAAAGACTTCAAAAAATAATTTTGATGAATTGAATCAAACCAAAAGTGGAGTCTGGGAAGAATGGGAACATCCGTTTTCGATTCGAAAAAAAAACTCCACGACATGTTAGCAAACTTAGGTCGTGTTATGTACGACAGATGCGCAAATGAGGCTTTATCGTCGGTGTAAAGGTGTTACTACAGCAAATTGAGCCACCACCTTAAGGACAACACTTACTTCCTGAGTAATTAGGTACAATTACTTTTTTTTTAATAAGCACAATTTTCAAAATGAGGGGCAAAATAGCACAATCTAAATTATATCCCTCACCGATCGGATCTCTCCATACTTTGCAATATGAGAGTAAGAGAAGATGGCCTGCTACACTTCTTAGCTATCTGTCAAATTTTGAAGGAATTTAGAATAAGATTCTTTGAAAGTCGGCCTTGAGCGAGACAATCAATATTTTAAACGGAGAAAAAGGCTGGGACATCTCATTCAACTTCACTGCCCTGAGTTATAGAGAATGCATTAAAGAAGGCAATTTTTAAAATGTTCAAATATTCTATTTGTATGTATTTGTTTTTTCTTTTTCTTTTTTTTGCGAAACTAATTTTGTCAATATCAAAAAATCAATTGTCATTCTGGTAGACGGCCACGACGGAGGTTTTCGATTCTCAAAAAACCATAGACCACGAAATCTTCATACATCTCTGTCATTTTAAAAAACATAAATGGTGTTCTTTCAATCGGAATTTATCAGTGCCAGCCGAGGCACTGACCGTAATCATTCTTAAAACATAATGACAGACCCTCATCTCTCTAATAAAACTAAGTTGTTGGCCATATCATTACACCGCATAAGTTTTACTTTTTACTTCGTCCTGAAAAGCACAAGTCTAAAAAACACCCATGACAGGTAATTTGGTAACTCTTTTCGTTACCTGAATCCACTACAGCAAAAACCTTGAGCTACTTAAGAGCGAGCTGAAGGTAAGCACAGGGTTTAAGAAATACTCAGTTTGACATAAGCGAGTTCAGGTGTCTCAAAAAACGCTTTGTGGCAAACCCAGAGCTTCTGCTAATATTAATATTTTCTGTTTTCGAATTATTCGACAGATTGAAGCAAATTTTTGTGAGCCAATTTTTTACTCCAGCGCCTTGACTCTTTTAACAAAATAAATTCTTAGAACAAATTAACAACAAATCGGGAGATCACAATGCAAAATGCAAACTGTCTTCAAAAACTAATTATCCATCACCAGCTCACCTCCAAAAAAATATCTCAACCAACTGAAAATACTCTGCATACCTACTTCCCCATTAACATTCCATCCGATTGTCCAAATAACACACCAAACGACATAACACAAAAAAAAAAAAAACAATACTATTCTGCCTCTGAGCAAGTCCAAAAAAAATTCAAGTACAATCAAATTAATTAGCCACTTAATAACAGGTATCTTGAAGCGCATTGCACTTCCTCTATAAACTACAACTTCCACACACAGTCAAACTACAAACAAATAAAAAAAACTAAAAGAAGAAGAATCTTCCTCGAGATTGCAACAAAATGCAAGACTCATTAGCCTGCAATGCTAAACTGGCTCGAAGAATAGAGAAAAACCAACAAAAATGTCACGACAAAAACTGAAACGAATCCAGAACAATTTGTGCAGCAGCACCACCAGCAGCAGCAGCCATCACCAACTGCAGAAGAAGCAGCTGCTGCTATAATATCGCCATACAAACGTAGCAAAAGAAACCAAAGCAATTAATAAGCCATCTAGGAAATTTTTGCGCCAAAGACAGATTTCCAATTTGAAAATGCAAAAATCCCCAAGACTCTGGGATAAATTAAAATAATTCCGCAATTAGAGAAAAATTTAAAATAAAAAGAATGAATGGCGTGAGGCTGTGCATTTCTTCAAGCCCAACCAACGAAGAGGAGCATCGCATCGCATCACCATCGTTTGAATAGTTTTAGTAATTCGAATCAAAAACAGCAGAAAAAAAATTGGATTCATTTGAATTGAAATTATTTCTTGAACACGGACGTGATTATGTGGCTCACGCGGAACACAGTTACAACATCACACAGAGAACACAACACGATTTGAATATTGATTCTTTTTGGTCACACTCCTGGCTGCACCTTTGACTGTCGATCGGCGGCGGCGGGCGTTTGTCGTTTGTCGTCAGTCGTGTCAGCCGTCGTCGTCGCACGGAACAGCAAAGAGAGGCTCATTAAAGCGTTAAGTTATTAGCTTGTTAAGTATCTTTTTGGCAATCTTAATTTTTATGGTAACCAATTTTTGGGCGAACTCTCACTTTTTATCTTCTGTTTTGTATTTGATGGGCACCGCGAATTGAATTTATGAATTTTTTTTTATTAATTCGTTTCTCGGGCTGATAACAGATTCATAGATACACGCCTTCGATATGCAAGCGGGGTAATCGAGTTGAATAACCACAGAGAAAGTCGTAGAGTTTATGAGGAAAGATGTCACAGAAGAGTATTTTTCAACTGGAAATGTATCCTATTTGCACGGTAAAAAAATAATCAACTCCCGAGTCTATCAGATACGACAGCGACTGTAAGGCAGATACAACGACGACGACTTGATTGGTGAAGCACTCGCGAGTTACTGAAGCAACTGAAATACCATCCGCGTCCGCAATGGTACTGTTAGCCTGGTTTTAGTGTAAAAGGTATAACCCCCCTGATGGAAACCAGTGTGCTCGCTTTATGTGCTGCGCAAGGTGGCACAACCAGTGGAAAAGATGATGTCTCGAGTCTGAGATTGCCCAGACCACGGTGGTGATGAAGAGTATCTGAGTATCTTGAATGCAAACGTAAGAGATATCTTCTTGCAATCCCTTCCCCAAATGTATGCGATCGACATCGAACCGCGTAGCGCGTACCACAGATGCAGATTGAGAGAGAGAGCGAGCTTTTTGTGCAGATGCAATCAGCTGTCTGTTGGTTTAATGCTCTCCTCAGGTTTGAGTTGAAAAATGCCGGTTTGTAACTTTCTTTCGAACATCGAATGCTGCGATTGTTCGAAAAAGGAGTAAACCATCTCCCATTCATAAAAATCCAAAGAGAGAACAGAGACTCGAGCTTTGCTTTTTCAGATGGAAAAGCTTTTATCTTTCTGGCAGAGAGAAGATCACGTTGCCTGGTCGAGAGGGTATACGCGACGCGACGCCTTGTATTTTGTCAGATGAGTCGCGCCTATTTTTTATTATTTTCCCAAACCATCTTGGGTGTTGTTTTTTGTTTGTTTGTTTGCTCTCCAATGTCAATCACCATCGTGTGGCACTTATTTTCGTTGTTTTGAAAAATGTTTTATGTATGAAGAGTGACAGATTATTACTATTAGAAAGCAAAATCTGCTTTTGGAGGTAAATATGGCATAAAGATCGAATACAATGATTTGAGATGTTAAGCTGCACATGGAAAGTGACAACATGCTCAATGAAAGTCTTGAGAAGAAAAAACAAAAACTAAAAAGAAGGTGAAGCTGCAAACACATTGTGAACTGTGATGCCTGATGCAGTTGGTAAGTGAGAAGTCTATCGATTGGCTTTTTTTTTTTTTTTTGAATTTTCAAGTGTTTTTAGCATTGATATCTGAAGTAGGAAAATGTTTATCGATCAGAAGAAGTTGCTTTGTGGGATTGTTTCTGTTGGGTTAGAAAATTGTTTTGTTAGCGGGAAATGGGTTGAGTTTTCCGAAAAACAACTGGTGTAAACCAAGCTATTTCAGAGGTAGACAAAAAACTCGAATAAGAGGCAACCATCGAAGCAAAATCAACTAAAAGCAGAATAAGTTATCAACTGATTCATTCTCCAAATTTTTATTGTTCGTTGCTTGGCTAGTGCAATGAAGAAGTTTTCGAATTCTATGAATGAATTTGACCCCTTGGGATTGGAATTCCCGTTCTTTTATGAAAAACTTTTGGTTCTTAAGACATTTACGACAGTTAAGTTCTAAATTTGTTTATAGGGTAAGCTTGGAGAAATATAGTATATGTCTATAGGTTTTTTGAAGGGCTCAATAGGGCCGAGAGGGTTAAGTTGTTCATTGCTAGGGAAATTCGATCGCTTCTTCAATGAGTTTCTTTAGCTATTAAGATCAAAAGATCAAAATTCTAGCAACCAACGTGTAATCAGCAGAGCCTGAATTCCGTAACTTTTTAGACGATTTTCGTCCAATCGTCTATAGTCGATTGTATCGTCAAAAGAATGCAACTTTACTTTCAGCGATTGAATGAAAGCTACTTTACTATTGTCTTAAAAATCTTAGTTACTTTTTCAGGTTTTCAAAAACGTTTTTTAGTACATAGAAACTGGACGAGCGATCTTACAAGTTACGGAATCCATGCCCACGAATTTCGAATTTCAATAGTGATAATTCAATAACTTCTTGAGCAGGACCGTTCGAAAGCTGCTCCCAGGCTCACGGGAGAAAGATTCTGACATCTCAATCATAGAGTTTCGAAATAACAAAACAAAAGTAGTAGAGTTAAGTTTTGAAAAACGAGTTGGCTTCGTGAATGTAAAGTGGACTTCCTCCAAATTGTAGAAGCACGGGAAGCTGTAATGATTACTATCAAACTATAGTGTGCCACACTTTGAATATCGCTGAGCTGAGCGAGGACTATTAAAGTTCAGCATTACGGCACAGCATCATGGACTTTATCTAAAACTGATGAGGAAGTCTTTGGTCGTTTCGAATGAAAAATAGTGCGACCCTATGTCATGTATGTAAGGACAGAAGAAGATTCAAGAACGAACGGTATGAGCTATACCGCGACATTGATTTAGCTAGAAATGTACGCAAAAGACCACAACCGACTGGGAATGCGAAACTAAATTGTTGGCAATCGATTTTTGTTGAGACCCAGGCTCACCCCAAACCCCAAAAGAAAGTGAGTACATTTAAATAGAGTTGCACGCCAGAGCCAAGCCAATTTTTCACAACCATACAATTTAAGGAATGTAGATGATCTGCAAGTAGCAAAGTTCAGTCATTTATGAGTTTTGGAAAAGGTCGGAAACACGTTGCTTATAGATGGTTCGCGATTCTCACATCTATGATTAGAAAATGTGATAGTTGGCTTTGTGAAAATAATGTAGGCCTATACCAGACAGTCAAGTAAAGTTTCGACGATGTTCAAAAAAATTTATCTGTTCTGAGATTGAACTATCACCTATCAGTCCTAACGCTCTGTTTTGTACCCTATCAAGAAGGCGCAAAGCTGTTTGATGACCACCTGACCAGATATGAGAATTGTACTATAGTTTTGTGGGAATATAAGCTTTATAAATAGTAGTCAGATCAGAAGGGGGTGAAGAATTTCTTGCATCTTCTCAAGAAACCTCAGCATTCAGGATCATTTCTGTCGACTTCAAATATGAGGTCATTCCAACGAAGATCATCGTTTACACACATACTAAGTACTGACAGCTTTTTGGTATCTTGGGTTTCTTGGAAGCAGAAACCATTCATGGATGATGGCAATGAGGTAATGTAAAGCTTTATCAACAGGAGACAGCATTAAGTTTTGAAGCATTATATTCTACTCGATTTTTATAACCTCATGTAACAATGCAGTTAGGATCAGAATTCAAATAGCTTATCATTATCATACGCAACCGTTCCAATTTCTTTTTCGAAGAGCAGGGACTTGGAGTTGGGAACGAATATGAAAAGCTGAGTGTATAGTAGTCAGCAAAACAGTTATGTGGATACGAAGTTTCAGACAAGAGTTGTTTTATGAAAATAGGAAGATGGTAGGAGAAAAAACGGAGCACACCAGAATTTATAAAAAGGAAAAAGTTAAAGTTAAAACCGTCTAATACAACTTGTATTGAACAGGCCAATAGGTAGTTTCTAATTCAACGAATACCAAAGGCATGCATTTTCGATAAGAGAGCTAGATGCCAAACTCTATCAAATGCCTTAGAAATATCAAGCGCAATAATATTTCCTTCTCCTAAGCAGTGAAGATTGATTCCACTAAAATAAATTAGTTGCTAAAATTAGTTTAAACATTTAATGACGAAATGCAAAATTGTTAACTGTGCTTTAAAACCCCATTTTCCTTTATGCAAAAGCTAGGTATCTTGGCTATACTCCTTACGGCAGAGTAGTGCTGTCTAACTCATAGCTCTATAAACGGCTGTGCAATTTAAACTGAACTTTTCAGAGTCACTATATGCAGCCATTACTAGTTTCGGTTATGAATTCATAAAGGTATGTAGGACGTAGAGTCCTTCTGGATTAATAGACTGTTGCGAGAAGAATACAGCTCAAAAAAAGATTTTGACACTGCTGCTATACTGACTGCATCATTCTCCCAGCCATGCCCTGTAAGAAAATGGAGGGGACCTAAAATTTTCTACTAATTTCAAACGGCTAATCGAACAAGCGCTTTTCATGGCTATGAATTTACTATCAGAGGACTTGCCTATTCTTCACAGAAGCCGATACCCGCAGAAAAACGTTTTTTGCTTACTGTTGGAATTTGAACCATAAACCTAAAGCGTAAAGTAATCGCTGGTATGACTGACATTTTGGTATTGAAGTTTGTAGTTCGAATCAGGGAGCTGCAGTGAATGTCTCGTTTTGTGAATGCATTCACTTATTCCTTGCCTTACACACTATTCAAGCACCATTCATCTTAATCCAAAGCAATACACATACTGCACTCTCTCTTAGTCAACAATACAGGTTCTCACTCTCACTCAGTTGAGGGCGGCCGTGGTGCAGTGGTAGAGTGTTCAGTAGATAGGCCGGACGCGTGGGTTCGAATCCCGCTCTGGGCATCTGCTTTTCTTTCAGCCTCCCAGTTTCGTATGGATGCCGCCCTTAAGGTTATATGTGAAATAACTAACACCTTATTTCCAACTACTGCAACACAGAAAAAAGGGAAGGCTGCTACCCTGGTAGTACAATGGACCGGTAAATTAAGTCTGTGTTCTCCAGATTATAAGCCTCCTCTTTTTCTCATTAAAGAAAAAAAAACTCTCACTCAGTTAACTGAAACAATGGCCGGCAATGACAATACTTGTATGTGTGTGGACTTATGCGAAGCACTAAAGCAACGAATCATCTACAGTCCAACGAATACTTCACAGCACAGTGCAATACTGTGATGAAGAACACATCTATTAAACTGAAATTTATATAAAAAAACCAAAAAATATAAATAACGCCCAAGTCAGGTCACAAAATGTGTATACAAACCTCTCAAACAAACCATGAAAAAATAAACATTGTCATCCCTCATCATTCGTGAACATTTGCTTTTTTTCGAATGCAAGCGAATGGTGTTCCTATTTGAGTTTGATTGGTCTATTCATTCACCATTCACGGGCACAAGCAATGCGAAGGCTCCTATTCACGAGTGTTGTGTAATTTTTCTACAAGCATCACACTTGTTTCAACATTGTGAGCTAGAGACTTTGAACGGCTTGTTTTTCGGGGGATTATTCGAAAGCGCAAGTGATTGCACTCATGCAATTCTCTGGTTCAGAAACATCAAATTGTTTCCCAATTACAGGTATTGCCTGTAGTGAGGAATTGAGAAATCAACCGATAGTAATTACACTGCCGTGAAAAGTTCTTTCGTAACTATCCATTCGGAATCGACAACAATTTGTAGATCCCCTCCATTTTGTTTAGGTTGCGATAAATGCTCTAGGCTTAGTAGTTCCTCGAGCTCTGTTGTAACTCTGTGTTTTAATATCTATCCTAATAGACTAGTTATCAGCCACTTCTTACCAGAAACAAACAAAAGTAGTAGCAAGCAGCGGTGCGCGCTGTACAGCCGGTCACATTATTGGTTCTAACTCTCGAAGCCATATAAACTTTGGCTTTGTCTTTAAAGTTTTATGCGCAGTGGCGCAGCAATTTAATAGAGAATCTATTGCAAGTGTTAAGTTATTCCTTTTTGTTCAACCACCTTCTTGCAGCCAATAGCTGGATATGTTAGCAACTCTGCCAACCGCTAACGGCGAGTGAGTAGGGTGCATTTTGTGTTTTCCCCCCTGAAAATAGTGATAATTACTGACCGTAACATTTTTTTGTTAAATTTGTTTTAGAACAAAGATAAAGATGAAAGTTCCCAACGTTTATGTCTGGGCCCAGCTTACATCATCAAATACAATTCGCGGCAATAGCCCTACCAGTTCAAATATTCTCATTTAATTTTTGTATCTTTCAACTTTGAAATCTGCTTTACAGAACTTTACAATCTTGATTTAAAATTAACTTTTTTTCGTTTGTTTACTCAATTTTACGACTGTTTAACGACTTCAGTGTTTGGATTGAGACTGAAATTTATTAATTTAATTAAATGTGATAACAGGGTGTGCCTTATCCACTACTGTATATGCAAAGCAAATTAAATCTTTCGGGACCAACTTTCCCATCATCGGATTTTGAAAAAAAGTGTGACTGTGTATTTATAGAGGTGGTATCGATATACTTATATGTGTTTTTTATGAGCACCAAGCCTCCCATGTAAAGAGTACAAATTTAGTATAATTGATTCATACATCGAATTTTGAGAGTATTGGTGGTTTCAAACATCTCTCACGTCAAGTTTGAGGTAGATAAATCGATCCCCAAAGTGTCATCACCTCAGAGTTCCAAAAAGGAACTTCTCCGTTTCTTTGCAACGCTTAGGTCATTCATAAGAAAAGCACCGAATGAACTATTCGCAGATAAAGAACGTTTTCCTATTCAGTGATTTAAATAAAGACAGGTTAAGAGACTAAGTAGAGTGCGAGTATATTCTCAACATCTCGTTCGTTTCCTATTTTTTATTTATTTCTTGCTGTGTAAATCAAAACAACAAAGAAATCAACTACTTACAACAAGTCACAGACATCATTATTTTCTCCCAACCGACACAACTTGGAAACTGTGAAAAATAAACAAACACACAATCAAAAGCGATCAATAAAGGCGTCTGTCCAATGAGATAAGATCTTTATACTCGTACATCCATGGCGTTTCTTTGATTGTGTCAAGTGCTGCATGAACACTATCCATCAAACCAATGATTAAGTCAAAACTTTTACTTTATGGCGAATCGTTTACCATGAGATGATGTCTCCAACTGTATTTTCTTCGTCACCACCACAGAACCCCACCTTCCCTTAACCTGATTTAATTTTTTTTTTTTTTTTTTTTTTTCAAGTCAACTACAGTGCTGTGACTGTGTTTGGATTGTATCATCAATAAATTAATCATTTTCGCAATGCTCGAACCACCAAGGAAAATGACAACACAAAAAAGCGAGTAATAAACATCAGCAGAGTGAGAGTATTGCGACAAGCCCCTGAATTGACGATGGACCGTAGAGAAAATCAGAGAAATGCACAGCAAAATGTTCAATTCGCTCTAATAATTGATAACTACCGGGCGGATGAAATGAAATGTGTTGTGTCGTGCATTTGTGTGTCGTCAATGGTTTGCGTTTTGTTGAATTGGAAACTGAAAATAAAAACAACAAATAAATACATGGTTTTCCCCACTGATTGCCTTTGGAGTTTTCTATTTTCCTCGGAAGCTCCAAAGCCAACCGACCGATCGATGCGACGCGACGCGACGACATACGGATACATTGTCTCTTTTCCTATAATTGATGAGACCATCTAATAATTAGTTTTATATCGAAGCAGAAGAATGAGGATAGAGCCTACTGCCTGTGATGGTTTCATGCGTTGATTTGTCGCATACGATTTCAGCGACTTTCAGGTAAAAGTGTTACACTTACGGTGCGGAGTATCGTTTTGTTGTTACTTGGTGTTCTTCGTAGCATAAAAGAAAAAATATTACCAACTTATATCAATAAATAGAGGGATCAATATTTTTTTTTTCGTTTGTTATTGCAAATTTATGTATCCCGACTTGGAGTTCAATCGGTGAAACGAAAGAGCTGAGCTTAGAACTTGTGTTCTTATATTTCGAAATCTGCGTGTTCGATGTCAGCGGTTAGGATGTAATTTATAAAGCGTATTTTTAAGAGTCGTAATTTCAATGATTTTCACTTATTTGAACTTTGAGTGGATTGAAATGGTTTTGTTGGCTTCGGGTATTGGACTTCATGTCTTCTTCTTTTGTTTTCTTTCACGCTTTTCAACATGACAAAGCCAATTGAATTTCATATTCTGTAGCATAGTTTTTTTTTCTTTTGATGTAAAGGCTTCCACGAATCTTGCCACTTCCATTTCAATTAAGCTCTTGATCATCAACTATCGGCACCGACTGACACGTGAAAAGTTTCTATTGGAACGCCACCTTTAACTTTTTTGAACCTCTGAAGCAAAGTTCTTGAGATAGTTCTTGAGATGCTAGTTTTGCTGGTATCGTTGGCAAAGGGTATTTTTTCTAAACGTGTGGTCTGGCCATACTTTCTTGGAATTGGTCTTTTTGATAGATTGGTTTGAAATTTCATTGTAAATAGAAAGATCAAAAAAAATCGTTATTCATATCTTGATAAGAATTGCCATCAGAATCTGATGCGTAGTTTACAGTTTTGAATTGTTCTTTTGATTGGCACACTGGTGATAGATGCCCGATTTTTCCACACGAATTACACTTGCTCGTTTTGTATTTGCAAGTATGAGATTCGTGGTTGCGCCAACCACAATGCGTACAACTTCTTTTCTGCCTTTGCCTGCTTCCACCTGCTCCACCGCTACCTGCTGCACTTCTATTGTTGCTTGTATTAGAATTAACGCCACCGCCGCATATGTGATTGTTTGAACGACTGCTTATTTTTTATAATTATATAGGGTGAAGGTGAAAATCACCTTTACAAGCACGTCGACCTGAAAGATCTTTTGTGCTGTTCCCTTAGGTTTAAAAACACTTAGTGTATAGGTTTGTTCATTCAAAGCTGAGGTCATGTAAGAACCTAAGAATCTTCGAGGAAGAGGTGTTTCTGATATCAAGGGGACTGGGGAACCCTTTATTGAATATTTTAAGCCTGGATCTAGCTAAGGCAGGGCATTCACATAAAATGTGCTCAGCTGTTTCTATGTCTTCAAGACAGAGACGACAGGTGCCATCTTGGCTGATGCCCATGTTTTTAAGATGATACTTGTGGTACCCGTGGCGTAATGGTTAGCATGTCCACCTGCTAACCCAGAGGTTCGAGGTTCGAATCCCAGCAGCGGCAAAATGCAAAAATGTTTTTCCACGGGTATCGCCTTTCGCGAGGAATTGGCAAGTCCTCCGTTAGTAAATTCATTGCCATGAAAAGCGCATTCTCAATTAGCCGTTCGGAACCGGCGAAAAATTGTAGGTCCCCTCCATTCCCTCACAAGGCATGGTTGTGAGAAATGCGCTAGGCCCAGGAGCTCCTCGCTCTGTTGCGCCACCCTATTTATTTTATTTATTTTACTTGAGAGAGCAGTGTCCAGTGAAAAAGTCCGTAAGTAACTTTGCGTCACGTTTGCTCATGTCAAGAATTTCTTTCATACGTTTGTGGGATAAGTCAATGAATAGTTTTGACTGACGATGGCCATTTGAGTTGTTCCAGGTGCTGATCATGTTCTGTCGTTCCCAGGTAGCTAATTCGTTTTTAAGGCTACTGATTGGGAGACCACAGTAGGGTTCAGGGCCTTTGAATTGGGACTGAGGGCCGAATCTAGCAAGGCGGTCAGCCTTTTTGTTACCCGGTACATTTTCATGACCATGAAAGAGTTATTTTATTGTGAGTTGCTAATTGAACTATACATGTCAGGCAGTTCCAAACTAGTTTGGATTCGATTTTTGTCGAGGACAGAGCCTTAGTGCTGCCTGACTGTCAGATTAGGATAATTGATCTTCGGAGGTTTCTTCTAATGCATTCCCTTATACAGAATTCTATAGCCATTACCTCTGCCTGAAAGATAGTAGTTGTGATACCAAGGGATGTAGATGATTTAAAGTTGGGACCGCAAATCCCTGCACCTACACCGTTGTTTGTTTTTGAACCGTCAGTATACCAGATGTATTGGAAGTTATTTGTAAGAATTACAGTGTTTTTCCATGCTGCGCGGTTTGGAAAGATTACTTCAAAGGGGTGGTGTAACATTATGAGTTTAGGCATAAAGTCCGAGGAGTGGGCTGCAGGCGATTTCAGTATTGGGAGCACCTGCAGAATACTCATATGTCCTTGTAAGTTTTCCTTTCTCGAGTAATTTGTGAGACGAAGCTTTAATCCGCTTAGTGCAGCAGTCTTCTTTACTCTTTGATGTAGCTGAGGAAAATTTAATAAACTTTCTAACGCTAAAGTTGGGCAGGTGCGCATTGCACCTGTGATACCTACACTGGATAGTCTTTGTAACTTTTGCAAAGATTTGCGGGCATAAACTTGTTCTGTTTTTTGGCACCAGATCAGCGAAGCATAGGTTATGATGGGTGTGATAATAGTGAGGTAAGTCCAGTAAATCATTTTTGGCCTAAGTCCCCACTTTTTACCAAAGAGTGTAGAACAAGCCCAGAAAGCATATATTTGACCTCTTTGGAAAAATTAATTTGAACACTATTTAGGGATTGTGTTTGGAGATCGATTTTACGTCTTCTGGTGAATGGAATGATGACTGTTATGGTGGGGTTGACCTTAAGCCCTTTTTTACTGCACCAGTCATTAACTTTGTTCAGGGCACTTTGCATACGGTTTCTGACCTGTGCTTCTTGATTGCCTTGAATAGAGATGACTAGGTCATCAGCGTAGTCTTGTGCATCAAGGCCCAGCTTATTGAGGTCATCCAAGAGCTGATATATTACAATTGACCAGAGTAGGGGAGACAAAACACCCCCTTGGGGACAGCCTTTAACAGCATTGACTGTTATTGATGTTTGACCTAGTGTGGTGGAGATGATTCTGCCACTTAACATAGAGTAAATCCATTTAATGGTTGGTGTGTCAATTCCTTTGACAGTTGCAGCGGTTTGAATTGACAAGTACGTAGTATTGTCAAAGGCGCCAGAAATATCAAGAAAAGAGCAGAGTATGATGACTTTCTTAGCAAACGCATTCTCAATTTTGCTGACCAGCTGATGGAGAGCTGTCACAGTGGATTTACCAGTTTGGTAAGCGAATTGGTTAGCATTGAGAGGATTTGCTATTAAGGCCGTACTGCGAATGTGTAAACCAATCACTTTTTCCATGACCTTTAAAAAGAAGGATGTGAGACTGATTGGTCTGAAGGATTTTGGGTCTGAATTTGATCTATTGCCAGCTTTTGGTATGAATACTACTCTCACCTTTCTTCAAGTTTGAGGGATGTAGCTTGATTCAAAACTGGATCTATAGATAAGTATAAGTGAGCAGATTATGGTATCAATTCCATACTGCATGAGAGCAGGAAAGATACCATCTTCCCCGAGCGCCTTGAAAGGCTGTTGGGAGGATATTGCCCATTTGATGGAGTCTTCGTTAAAAAAAACGACTGCTTTGGGAATTGTTCTTTGGCCACGTGCGTTTTTTTGTAATGAGGTTAACTGGTTCTTCACTGTGAGTTTTTCCTATCATCTTGGTCTCCATAATCATCGCCTTTCTTAATGCATCAGCGATGTTAACTTCTCATCTTCTTCACACAGCTTTTCGAATATTTTATCTGGTAAGCTCATAAGGCATAACGAATTGATTTAGGACAAATTCATCTAAATTCTAAATGTTCACCGAATTTGCAATTCAGTGCCAGGCTCTTGACTCTGGCAAACCACTCAGCCACTGTTTCACCTTCTTTTTTATCGAAGAAAAGAAGTTCTTTCGTTCACGGAAGACTATTGTTGGTGGGTCATAATGTGTGCTTAGTATTGCACACAAGCTTTTATATGTTTTGCTAATCGGTGAATCTGGGCTACACAAACTGTGTAGAATAGTATAGGGAGCTGCACCCACTGATTTTAGCAAAATTGCCTTTTTTTGGTTGTCCTCAGTGCAATTAATTTCGCAATAATAGATGTCCAGCTTCTCTATCCAAATCGAAAACGTTTCGTTGCTCGGGGAAAATTCGGGTATGTTTGCTGTTTGGAACAACGTGATCGCCGTGCTCGTAATTGTTTCCGACCCAGCTGGAATTTTTACGAAAGTTAATAATAATGACTATTTAATTGTTTAAAATGATATCGTACGTATATACGTATATTAAATTTATTTTTGTTTGAAATCCTCGTCGCCAATTGTGATGTATCGCAAGACGAAATGTGAAAAGTGAAAAACACGTTTTTTCCCTTTGATGGCTGAATGACAAGTGGTCTTTTATTTATGTGTCAAATTAATTACATTTTCTCTCCACTAATTCTACAATGACAATTCAGTGTTGCCACTGTTACAATACTCTACATCTATAATTTTTTTTTCCTGTATGGAAGAGCAAGCTTGACAAATTGAAACAGAACTTTCCAATCGGCTCCATTGAGAATGGTTATTATTTCATCTTCACTGAGTAAACTCTTCCCGAAAACACTCCTCCGAGATTCCATTAAGATCGGGCATCAGGAAAGGTAGTTGTTTTCCTTTTCTCCTTGGTTGCACAGATTGCAGGTTTCCGGGCGTTCCTCTCTGTGCGGTATAAAGTTGAGTGGCAGCAACTCTCCTCTTGTTTACTTCCTTGAAATAACTTCTTATTGAAAGATTGTAATCGAGCATTGCGTAAATACATCTGCTTGTTGACTCTCTCGCTCTTGTAACGAATTCCTCTCTTTTCTTCACATCAACTGCACTTATTAGATCATAAAGTTTAGCTTTCCATTGTTCTGGTCTATTTTCGTTTAAAGTAAGCTGACGGACACAAAAAGTAGCTAAGTTACTCCAACTCTCGAACCAAGATGATTTCCTTCTTAAAATGACCATAGCTATTTTTTTGGGCAGCCTGTTCTCGTTCATGGTTAACGTCTTCAATATGTAGTCTACTTGCATTTTAAGTTTCGAAATGAATAGAGGAGGAAGATCCGTCTCGAGCATGCGAATGTGATTTGGAGTACTGCTTGGAAGCCTCAAGGTTGTCTTCAGAAAATATCTCAAAAGATGTTCCACCTCACTGAATTCCTTGTGGCCCCATACTTGAGCCGCGTAACACATAACTGCATTTAGTGCATTTTTTGATTTGGCCAGTTTCTCCACAATGTGGTTTCTCAGATTCAGATTTTTTGATATTTTAACTCCTAGGTAGTTATAGTGACTTACTACTTCGATTTCCTTACTATCAAATCTCCACTTTTCGTTGTGACAGTTTGGACCTCCACCGTTACGAAAAATCATAACCTTGGATTAACTGAGGTTTACCTGAAGCTTCCATTTGTATGCAGCTATTCTGTTTATCATCAACTGGGGGATTTCAGGCGTTTCAGCAAATATCACAATGTCATCGGCGAATTTTAAGCATTTCACAAGAAGATTTGCTGCAACTTTTGCTCCACCCTGTAGACCGTCCTCCATGTCGTCTATGAATAGTGAAAACAAAAGAGGGCTTAAGTTGGAAACTTGTATTACTCCTATTTCCACTTCGTATGATTCCGTTACGTCGTTGTTGAATTATATTGCAGATGTTGTAGATTCATACAATTTATCCAAAATGCGTCAGAGCTTTTCTGTCGATGGTGTCGAAGGCCGCTTTAAAATCTATGAAGAAGGTATACAACTTCTTTTTGTCTTAAATGAAAATGTCCGCAATGGATGTGAGTGAGTAGATTAGATTTACGGTTGAGTAATTTTAGCGGAACCCGGCTTGAGACTCACCAAGGAGGTGATTTACTTGAACCCAACCGTAGAGTCTTTTGTAGAGAAGCCTTGTAAGAATTTTCATTGATGTGTTCAGCAAGGATATTCCTCTATAGTTTGCAGGATCATGCAGGTCGCCTTTCTTGAATATGGGTGTGACGATGGAATCCTTAAAATAATTTGGTATGCATCAGTGATCATAAGCCTTGTTAAGCGCTATAGTAAAGTGTTCGATGAATGAAGGTGTGCTGAATTTGTAAAGTTCCGGCGGTATTCCGTTGGATCCTGGAGCTTTGTTACATTTCAGTTCATCCAAAACTGGTAAAAGCAGTTACAGAACGGGGCGTCCAAGGCGTCGTCCGTCTGAAAAGGGATAGCAAAGCTATATTCTTGGCCATAACATTAAATTATAAATGCTAAAAAATTCGACTTTGGACGAGCTCTCTCTTGTTTTGCACTCCCAGTCATGTGAGATATTCTTTCACTTGATAAGGCCACCTAAAACGAGGTCTCCCCCTTCCAAAAATTTCCTGCAATATTTTTTCGAAAACCCATCGAGCCGGAGCGTTGAGGTCGAGTGTTATTCTCCGTTTTATCTCCGCACAAATGTTGTTATCTAGGATTCAAGGTTGACCTCGAAGTACTACTTCGAAGTTATGTCTCTCTATTGTGATGTTTCGTCCAATTCGTCGATGTGCGGTGTCCTTGTTTAATGACAACATATACTTCGTTTTGCCCTCATTAAGCATTAACCATCAAACCTATTTTTGCCACTTCTGTTTTAATACTCGCAAAAGCACCTTGATCACGTCAATATCGTCTGCGTAGCCAAGTAATTGTACAGTCTTTTGAAAGATTGTTCCTCTGGTGGTGACTTTTGAGTTTCTTACAATCTGTTCAAGTATGATGTTGAAGAAATCGCATGACAGTTTGTCCTCTTGCCTAAAGCCTTTTTCGACATCAAAGGTTGAGTTCTTTGCCGGCCTTAACGGAAGAGCGTTAGTTCTCTGGACTCATACACGACCTTGAAATCGACAAAAGGATGGTGGGTATCGATATTATGTTTCCGGTTTTTTCCAAGACCTGCCGTAATGAGAAAATTTGGTCATTGATAAGGACATATCAAATGTTTGAGGTGAGGTCTTAAACGTTCACATATTACAGCAAACAATATCTTTTAAGCAACGTTAAGGAAGTTTATTCCTCTATAATTGGTGCAATTGTGAGGGTCTCCCTCTTTTGGGATGGGGCATGCATACGATACTGAGATTCAATTCATCGAGTATATATATTTTCTTCCGATCACATCACGTAGATCATTTGGTGCATGCTCCTTTCCCAGTGATCACCAGCTACCTTGAACAGCTCGACTACAAGACCATCTGCACCTGTATTCGATTTATGTTTGCATATGGCAAGCTTTACTTCTTCTTGGTCGGGAGGACGGCATTCTTAATCATCGCCCGGGTTGAATGGAGCATCCTGTCTCACAGCGGAATTTGTGTCTTCATCGCCGTTAAGCAGTCTGCTGAAGTGGTCTTTCCAGATCTTCAGTAGCGGCTGCATCTTATTACTAGATATGTATCCCTGCTGGTACTCACAGGCTTGAGTTCGGACTTTGCCATTCCGGCAAGATCTTTGTGCCTTTTGGTCAAACTTCTGAGTCTCATTTTTGTCACGGTACCTCTCAATGTCGTCAATCGAGAGTTTCTCATGCTACTTATTTTTTTTTTTATTGCGAATACGACTACATATCTCTTCACAGCGTTAGTTCGTTCAGTTCGTGAACAAGATATCCTAATTCGTACCTTGGCTACAACAAGGTAGTGGTCCGAGTCAAAGTTGGCCCCTCGGAAAGTTCGGACATCTAACACACTGGAAGAGTGCCTTGCGTCAATCGCAACAGTGTCAATTTGGTTGACGGTTGATTGATCTGGGGATCGCAATGTACCTTTATGAATTTTGAGATGCGTGAAGCGTGTACTACTTACAACAAGATTCAGCCCCGCAGCAAAATCGATTAGCCTGAGTCCGCTTTCGGATTGTGGGTCATGCAATCTATGCTTACCGATTGTGTTTCCAAAGATGTTCTCCTTACCTAGTTTAGCTTTAAAATCGCAAAGAACGATTTTCACTTCATGTCTAGGGCACTATGCTCATGTGTTTCTTCGAGGATCTTCTTGAAAACCACCACATTGAAAAGAATTTTGGACCACACATTCGCCAAGCAAATGAAAGTGCAAATTTCTATCCATATTACCTTACTTTCTTAAGTTTCTCTGTAAATGGAAAAGGTTGTGAAGTACTTTTTCAAGAAAACTCTAAGTAACCACTAAAGATATATTCCTCTCCCAACCATCTGTAACTCTAATCCCCAAGACCTTGAACCTACCATGTAAAAATCATTACTTTACAACCTCAATTTCGTATTAAATTATCTAATTCACCACCTACATCTACCATCTGGCGTCTGTAAACTCTATCCTTACCCTTGTCAGATATAATTTCTCAAACATTATTATGGCCTAATGCACAGAGTGCACAATAATAAACTGTGGTATTGGTCGCTTCTCCATGATAATCCTCATAATGGCATCAAGGACAAACTTAGTGTGTTGATGATGGTAAATGGTATAGGTAGGTATGCCTTGTTCTTATTCTTCTGTACTTTTTCAGCACAGCAATATTGTTGGGATGATCGGGTGGTCTGCATTGCACTGTACTGAATCACGGTCGTTGGCCGAATAATTGGTTGATGTATGCCGCTGGATGCAACCAAAGACTGCTGGCTATGTCGCCTGATAATCATAATCATCATCATCATATTGATGATAATGCGTGGGTTTCTTATTGCAATGCAAATGATCTCTCGATGCACACAACATCACGATCATAACAAACTAGAATCATCCAATAAAACCTCATCTAATGGAATTCCATTTGAAACAAAAGAACTCTTGAAATCTAAGAACTTTGAAGGCCAGAAATGCCGCCTCTGGTGGTCGATGTTTGGCGGCATGTGCTTATGGAAAAAAGGAGAGTAAAAAAAAAGATTTCAAGATCGCAATGTCGATCATTATTGAGGGGGAATGACTGAGAGTGAAATCAATGAGTCGAATCAAGTGAAGGTAGAGGGAAAGAGAGAGTGGAAAATGATGTTACACAATGTGAGTTGATCTGATAATGTCCTTGTGTCACAAGTGATTTGATGTGTGGTTACGTTAGATTGGTGATGCAGGTGCTGGTACATGGACCGGAAGAAATGCCATGCTTGATGTTATACGAAGGAAGGAGGATGACTTGTGCCTCTTTCAATAACCACATGAACCAAGATGTTCGTATCAGCAGAGAATAATATTTGCCAAATTTGAAGACTATGGTTAACAATTGAACCTCTCTCTGAAAGGTTTGGCAGTCCTGGATCACTTTCGAAGTAATAAGAAGGAGTACAGGGGAGTACAGGGTTACATGAATTTATTTATTTACACTTAGTACAAACAAAACTTAAATCTAAAAAAAATTACAAAGTGAGATCGAAGGGTTGAATTCATTGTGAGTAGGAAGCAAGAGATTTACGGAGGGTTAATTTTGAGGTGTGGAAATCGAACAGATTAAAGGAATCATTGACATTACGTAACATACGTGACATAGGATTGTAGAAACTATTGTTCGTACGGTAAAAGAGAATTCGGAAAGGGGGAAAAGTCTTTAGATTCAGTGAATTTACGTTGAAAGATATTAAACTCAATATTGACGGACAAATAATGCTAGAGGTCTTGAACAAATTCTACATCTGAGATCTCACGTCTCCTTTGAAGAGTCCTTCCTTTTTGAAGAGTCTCCTTTGAAGATCAATAAATTGTAGAATTATTTGATGTAAATTTATTTGATAAGGTGACCACACTTGGGAGCCGTATTCAAGGATTGGCCTAACGAAAGTAACGTACACGGATTTGAGAATATACCGAACGGAAAGTTTTTTCGTCCAACGTTTAATGAATCCGATCATGATGTTTGCTTAACATGTTCAATGTGGGAGTGAAAGTTGAGCTCTTTATCAAAAATGACGCCTTAGTCACGAGCATAAGAGATAACGTGTATTGGTTCACCTTGTAGATAATAGCATCGAACGGGCGGGGGTAGACGTTTGCGGGAAAGAGTTATAGCGTGGCATTTTCTAACGTCGAGTTCTAATTTCTAAATTATTCTTGTGAGACCAAACTGAGAAAATGCCTCTTGTTAGATACAAGAATCAACCGGAAATAGAATGCTTCTAAATATTTTCATATCATCCGAGTGTATTAAAACGTTACAATCAAGGATTTTGACAACATCATTAATCGCTTATATAAAAAAAAAGTGGGCCAAGATGGCTGCCTTGAGGGACACCAGAAAACTTAAGTCACTTCTTAGCTCAACTCTTGATTTTAATTCACAAGCTAGTCGGTGACTCATAAACTATCCCTGGCTGAATGTACATGATGAACAGACACGTCTCGCTTTCACTCCGTTACGATGATGAAATCAACAACGAACATTGCCTGCTTTCTGACTTCTGATGATCATTGACTGGCGGGGGATGATTACCTTCAAGTTTTTCCTTCAGTTGTCTTTCTAATGCGCTAAATCCCTAGATAAGGATTTTCATGATGTTATTGTCTGAATATGCGGTTGAAATTGGAAGAGTTAAGGCAGCAATGGGCTTAGGCGCTGAAGAGTGGCTGATTATTTTGTCAGCAACCTCCGTAAGATGGTTAACGTCACCTCTCACCTGCAACTGATAAAAGTATCACTTGGATGTTCGAAGGCTAAGGAGGCAGACACATGACTTTAATAACGGCGTCGAAAGTGTCCGAAGCTCCTGAGAGTTCACGATTGTGCCCAATCATTTGAGAGGTCTACGAGTCACCTAAGTCAAGGCCTTCGATGAGATGTTGGTTTCGAAGACAAAAATTATAGCCTCCAACTGAGCGAATCAGAGGAATGGTTTGGGGCAATAGTCAGGAAACTGTCATTGTAACATGTAACATGAGCCGGTGGGTAACTTTTTCCCGGACGTTGCAGTGCCTATGATCTTGTCATCCTTCGGGATGCTTTATTTGACTTCGTGATGGTCAGGTGTGTTGAAATAAACCCTCGATATTTTGAAAGAATCGAAAGTCATATTATTTGCAAGATTTTTTTGACCCACGATGCCAATAAGATCGAATAAAATTAGTGGTGCGTGCCAGGCTCAGGTTCTCTAGAAAATCAGTCTCCAACCGAAGGACCGCGTATTTTCGACGCAATTTGAGCCTGTGGATCATTGTTTGGATCGGCATATCCAACATATGTGAATCAATACATGTGCTGTTTGGGTTATCATCAGAAATACAAGACGAATAATATCAGAAGCCAATTCTTCAAAAAGAAAAAAGAAGAAAATGGTCTTGAGAGTACATGAAAAATCGTCCTTCTGTTGATACCTTCATCAAGGAAAGGAACCTTTTGCAGTTGTTTGAGAGCAACCCATAATGTGCTGAGGAAAGCCAAAGTACAGCCCGGACATGTCCTTAGAAATTGATAAACGAAGCAATGAAATATAGATCCAGAGAAATTATTTCAGTGACAGACGCCATGTTTTGCCAAAGGCTGACAATGCACAAGCAGTTTTGGATTAAACAAGTTTGGATCGCCTGGCACTACTCCAAGATGATTCCATAAGACAAGGTGACTTTGATGTCTTTGCCAAGTCTATCCCTTGGTCCCGATCTTGAGAGGATTGTCGAAAAGACCGTTTCTAACACACCAAATTTAGCGAAACCTGCGCTCTTGAATAAATAGCACGGTATCACTGTTGGCATGCTTGGGCATGTAAATTACATCAATTGAGCATTTCAACTTCAGTCTCAGTCAGCATGCACTACAAAAGAGGAGATAGACCACAGCATTTCGGATAGCCTATACTTAAATTTGTAAAATGTGTTTTCTTAGACGTGTTGTTTTTCAAAAGAAATAAAACGCAAACAGTTCAGTGCTGTGGCGCAGAACAATTAAAAATGATTTAAGGCCAGTTAGCGCTTCGGCTGGAACGAATAAATTCCAGCCAAGAAACCCAGTTTTCGACCACTTTTTGCGGCACTTGAAACAGTATGTCAGCAATAACTCGTCGAATGTTCTCTCCAAAGGCGTCAATCGTCTTTTAATCTGCGTAGACAAGCTACTTCATATAACTCAAAAAAAAAAAAAAAAATAGCACGGCGGTGTTACATCGGCCGATCTTGCAGGTAACTCACAGGCTTAAAAATCGAAATTATACAAAAATCGGCGTCAAAGGGAGCCTACAATTTCTTGCCGATTCCGAACGGCTAATGGAGAAAGCGATGAAGCTACTTTCCTCGCGAAACACGATACACTAATCTCCCGCTGTGCAACCGAGCAGAGAGCTCGCGCTTAGCGCTTTTCTCACAGCCATGACTTGTGGTGGATTGTAGCAATTTTCTGCCCATTCCGAAAGGCTTGAATGAGTTGTAATGCAGACCTTTTCAAAGATGCCTTGATACGAAATGAAACTGAAAGCTTTTAGTTAAACTACTATCAATTTTTCCATTTGACAAAGGAGCCCTTGAGCTGCTAAAGGCATAAGAACCTCAAAAGATAGGATACCACCGACAAGGAAATTGGATTGGCTAAGGAAACAAGTAATGAATTAGATCGAGATGAATAAGGGTCAACCTCATGTTGTGCAAAGCAAGTTCTTGGAATGCAATTGAAATAGAGGCAATTGCCTTCCTCAAGTCAACAAAGTATTCCTCATGTCAATTATATCAAATTATTGTTGTCCACAGTTACTTTACCTAGTGACTATAGCATACCTCACTTCTCTGGCACTTAACCCCTATCCAAACACAACAGTGTCTTGTGCTTCAAGCACTATTTTTCACCAAGACCTAAGTGCTATTTAATCATTTATTTCACGAACACTTCCTTCCACCTTCTCTATGTTCCTAATTAAAAGCCTGTTATACCTACAATAGGAATCCAGCCGCATCCAACATATGTTCTTCTAGGAATCTCTTACGCGTTTCATATATTTATCTCCTCTTTAAGAAAACCCGTTCCATTAAGATCTCTGATAAATCTCCTTCCAGCATAAATCGCAGCAAAATGAACAAAAAAAAAACCAACTAATAAAGGAAAATATGGCCAACCAGAAAAATTCCATCACACAATCTTTCTCGCTTGTTGATCTTGCTTATAGGTCCGGCTAACAAATAATTTGACGACGAAAAAAACACACACTCAGCAGCTATGACGATCAAATAACCATCCAAACGCGTTTCATTGCAAGTAATTGCATCACACCATCCTGTTCTAAAGAATCTATCACCGTCATGGTCATCATCATCATCAACATCAGCAACAGCTGAAGCAGCAGCAGCATTGTGGAAAGTCGTCTTTTTTTGGACTTAAACGCAATCTTGAGATGAAACAAATCAGATCTAAATGCACTACTGTGCTCTCGAACTTGAGTTAGTTTCAGATTTCACTCCAAATAGCCCCCAGAAGGAGCTGCTCCTCTCCACAATCCCAGACTATATCTGATCCCCAAGAGATACCGCGCACTGTGCATTGTGCTAAGTCGCGTTGGTCGTCGATATATCTGCGCCACAGGTTAATCTTTGCTAATGTCTTCGACGTCGCGCGGCACCAGGAAAAATTAAATTTTAATTGAATTAATGAGGGGACGACAGAAGTATTTGTTAACAGGGTGTTCTTGGCGAAGTTTTTGCCAGAGTTTATGGTGTGTTTGGCTTTAAATGCTTCCAAATCTGACCTCTTCATCGGGAGCTTCCTTTCATGAAAATTTAGACCTTTCAATTGTTGCAACATTGTTTATACATTTTTATCAACACCCTGTGGTAAGTCTTCTGTTCTCAAGAAGCGCATGTGTGTGTTCGTGTGAAGGTAGCCATAAGGAAGTTATAAAATTGCGATAAGAACCTTACGTATAGTGTATAGCAATTATCTTTGCGTTTCACTTCAAAATCAGGTGGTGGTGTAGTCACACTGGTCTAGATTCGAGCCCCATAAGCACTTCAGATGCTATACCTACCATCAGAGAGTATGTGTGTTAAGGTACCTTGAAGGCTGATACGATTGGCACAGGAGCCAAGACCAAGAGAGCCAAGCAATATAATTTATAGATTTCAATGGAAAACGCCTCGAGTTGAATTGATTAGCATGCGTAGAAGGTTCCGCACCTGTAAACCCGAGGATTTATGGCCAAGCAAGTGTAGTAGAACATGCGTGTTCAACAAGGGTCTCATTTTGTTGTCAACAAACTGTTGTGCATATATGTACGAGATATATGTATTTAATTTGATGACAAAAGTCTGTCGGAGGGAAGCTAATTGGTGCGATGTTTGATCGTTGCATTGGATATGCGCGCAGGCGCAGCTGTGTGTTAACTAAAATGTAACTGTAAGCGGTATGATGGGGTGTGAAATAGGTTAACACACTGAGTGCAACTTAAGGAAGGCTTAACATTGTTGGAAGTATTTTAATTAAAGTTATTCTTTTTTGCTTTGGTTTACCGTAGCAACGACTTATTGAAGATGAGCTAATTGAGTAAAAAATGTTTACACGGAAAAGATCACTGTTCTGGTTTAACTTTGAAGGCATCTTTGCTAGAGTGCCCTTCAGAATGTTTAAAGTGATGCCATACACATTTACATTGCGGTTGTTTTAGCTAATAAGGCGTGAGACTGCATCTTGAAGACGTCGTTAAATTACTTCTAATAGAAGAATCAAACGAAAAAAAGTTCAACTGGTTTGGGAAGGTACAAAGATAGCTAGTGGTTTAAGTTTTAGTACAGTGTTAGCATAGCTTCATGGTAATGGAAGGTAAAAGAGATATTTAGATGTCACTCATTGCTTCGACATGGATCAGAGATTTGATGAGCTAGCGCTGGAATGATAAGAGAGTCTATTCATACCTAAGAATCATCAGTAATAGGCTTTGGATTTGTAGACAATGATGGTTTTTCAAAGGACTGATTGATAGCCACTGCTTATTTTGTCAGTGTTTCCGTCTGTGAAAGGATACAAATTTTTTCTTTATCAGTTACATGAATGTTTTAAGAGACTGGAAATCATTTGCTGTATTGCTTTGATTGGGGGCTCGAGAGGGTTTTTCACAAAGACGAACGCAAACATTTGACCTGAGATCTTTTGAAAAATTCCTTGTTTTAGTTATCACCTTATGATGTGCCGAAATATTGTCAGTAAATACTTTGACTAAATGGGGTGTGTCCCACCGCAAGGATATGGTACTAAGTAGTCCTGTTGATGGTATCTTAGGTATGCGAAAGTCGCATAATCTTACACCGAAAGAAAAAGCCTTGGTTGATTTAAACATGTTTCATTGTTAATCAACAATTCATCTAAAGTTGTGAAATTAACCAAGTTTCGTGATGAATTCAAATAAAAACGCATTTTCAAATCAAGTATGCTGCCGTGATCAATTTTTTTTCAGGTAAGTATCATAAAAATGTTTAAATTAAGTATGTTCGTAGTTGATTTGAATATGTTATAATTTCCCTTTCCCTTTCTGGGCCTGTTCTAGACTTTTTGGTAAAAAGTGGGGACTTAGGCCAAAAATGATTTACTGGACTTACCTCACTATTATCACACCCATCATAACCTATGCTTCGCTGGTCTGGTGGCAAAAAACAGAACAAGTTTATGCCCGCAAATCTTTGCAAAAGTTACAAAGACTAGCCTGTGTAGGTATCACAGGTGCAATGCGCACCTGCCCAACTTTAGCGTTAGAAAGTTTATTAAATTTTCCTCCGCTACATCAAAGAGTAAAGAAGACTGCTGCACTAAGCGGACTAAAGCTTCATCTCATTAATTACTCAAGGAAGGAAAACTTACAAGGACATATGAGTATTCTGCAGGTGCTCCCAATACTGAAATCGCCTGCAGCACACTCCTCGGACTTTATGCCTAAACGCATAATGTTACACCACCCCTTTGAAGTAATCTTTCCAAACCGCTCAGCATGGAAGAACCCTGTAATTCTTACAAATAACTTCCAATACATCTGGTATACTGACGGTTCAAAAACAAACAACGGTGTAGGTGCAGGGATTTACGGTCCCAACTTTAAATCATCTACATCCCTTGGTAACACAACTACTATCTTTCAGGCAGAGGTAATGGCTATAGAATTCTGCATTAGGGAATGCATTAGAAGAAACCTCAGAAGATCAAGCATCCTAATCTGCTCTGACAGTCAGGCAGCACTAAAGGCTCTGTCCTCGACAAAAATCGAATCCAAACTAGTTTGGAACTGCCTGACTTGTTTACTTCAATTAGCTACTCACAATAAAATAACTCTTTCATGGGTGCCTGGTCATGAAGGCGTACCGGGTAACGAAGAGGCTGACCGACTTGCTAGACTTGGCTCTCAGTCTCAATTCAAAGGCCCCGAACCCTACTGTGGTCTCCCAATAAGTAGCCTAAAAAACGAATTAGCTACCTGGGAACGACAGAACATGATCAGCACCTGGAACAACTCAAATGGCCATCGTCAGTCAAAACTATTCATTGACTTATCCCACAAACGTATGAAAGAAATTCTTGACATGAGCAAACGTGACGCAAAGTTACTTACGGACTTCTTCACGGGACACTGCTCTCTCAAGTATCATCTTAAAAACATGGGCATCAGCCAAGATGACACCTGTCGTCTCTGTCTTGAAGACATAGAAACAGCTGAACACATTTTATGTGAATGCCCTGCCGTAGCTAGATCCAGGCTTAAAATATTCAATAAAGGGTTCCCCTATCCCCTTGATATCAGAAACACCTCTTCCTCGAAGATTCTTAGGTTCTTACATGACCTCAGCTTCGAATGAACAAACCTTTACACTTCGTGTAATTAAACCTAAGGGAACAGCACAAAAGATCTTTCAGGTCGACGTGCTTGTAAAGGTAATTTTCACCTTCACCCTACAAGTTAAAAAAAAAAAAAAAAAAAAATGTTATAATTTTTAACCAACAAAGTGATTGTTGATTTTATACTTGATCAACAACAAACATACTTAACTAACAATTAAGGCTGAAATTACAAAACCCATCACGTTTGTGATTGAAATATCAAATACACTGTTGAACTATCACCAATATGTTTGATCAACAATGTTCATACTTCTTTAATCAATAAAGAATAGTTAAAGTATCAGTAACATTTTGAATTCCAATATTTTTCATACTTAAGCCCACAGAAAACGTGAAGTCGCATAACGGAACTTCAATTCAATACGATCAGTTTCGTGACCATTTTATCTTAAGGGATAACTTATTATTCTTTATTGTTGATCAAGTATGTTCGTGAGAATCCAGCCACGTTTTTATTTGCTCAACAGTTTTAATGTAAAATTTCTATGATAAATGCCTGAATTGAAGTTTGACCTATACATTTGATATTATTTAGAAAACAAATATTGTTATTAGATTCTCGAAAGATTTTATAGGCCATAGAACGAGGAGCCCAAGGGCCTAGCTCAATTCTTCCAACCATGCTTGTTAGGGATAGAGGGGACCTACGATTTCTGCCAGTTCTAAACAGCTAATCGAAAAAGGACTTTTCATGGCAATGCATTTACTATCAGAGGACTTGCCAATTACTTGCGATAGGCGATAACCGTGAAAAACTTGATGATCGATTACTGGCGTCACGGTCGCATTAGCACCGCTGGACTATTTTCTGTGGAGTTTTGTCAAGTTGCTTATTTTCAAAAATGACATAAGAAAGAGTAGAAATATTTGGCGTGTTATTAACAGCATACAGTTCTATATCCTGCAAATTAGGCCTTTTGGTTGGAATCTATTAAAGTCTTCAGAACGAATTCGATGTACTAAAAAATTTCCTTTATAAAAGCGTTTTTTGTTCTTCGTCAATAGTTAAAGAAGTTCAAATGGTATTCCCAGCTGCACGCAGTGGCGGATTTAGCTATAGGCAGAGTAGGCTGCAGCCTAGGGTGGCAACTCCAGAGGGGGCGGCAAATATTTTGAAAATAAGAATTTTTTCTCGAACAAAAAAAATTTTCAATAGAAATGTTCCTTTTTTATTTTTTATGTCAACTTATTTTTATTTTTTATTTTACAATCTTATGTTATCGACGTTCATGGTCGAGTTTCATATGACTGTGGTGAGTATAAATATGTAAAAAAATTTTTGGGGCGGCTTTTTTTCACAGCCTAGGGGCGCCATTAGTCTAAATCCGCCACTGGCTGCACGCACTACTCAGGGAAGATTTCTAGTGACCCTATTCAATTCAATTCAATTCATAAATAATATGTTTTCAAATTTTTTTCAGTCGGTTTATTCTTTTTTGAACACACCTGCACATTTTTCTCCAACCACACCAGTAAATCAAGTCAATATAGTCCTTGCCAGCGCCTTCATTTTTGTCATGCCAATATGTGCGGTTTGAAGTTCCTTTAGGATATCCAAACGAAGTGTTGACGGTATAAGAACTCGTATCCCTCTGTAGATGCAACCATCTTACAACATGAGTTCAGTTTCCATAGCACTATAAGGTGAATTTCCGAGAGAGCCCCCAGTTTGCAATTTGACGAACAATAAAGAAAGCTCCTTATCCTTTTTTATTTCCCTCAAAATGTCGTTTTTAGTAATGGGCAAAACATCTTCCCACAGCTGATAGATATCTTTGATTTGGTCCTCTAAACCGTTCTTTCCTAAAGGATACCTAGAAAGAAAATCGGCGTTAGTGTGTTCCTTTGTATTTTTGTATTTAATTTTGTAGTTAAATCCACTGAGAAACAGGGCGTAGTGCAGTAAACGCTGAGCTGTAAGCAGAGGTAAATTTTTCTCAGGGCTAAAAATTGAAGTAAGCGGCTTATTGTCCGTAATGAGTGTGAATTCTCTCCCGTAGCAGTAGTCAAAGAACTTATGCAGTCCCCAGAAAATCGCTGTAGCTTCCTTGTCCAATTGACTGTAGTTGGTTTCAGCTTTCGAAAGACTCCTCGATGCGAACGCGATTGGTCTCTCACCTTGCTCGGTTAGATGTGAAAGTATAGCTGAGAGTCCAACTGGTGAGGCATCTGTAGCGAGGATGTGGTAGCTTCTTGTCAAATGGAGCAAGCACATTGTCACTCATAATCTCCATTTTAAGCATTTCAAATGAATGTTGGCAATCAGATGACCATACAAATTGTTGATCGTTCCTTAAGAGCTTGTATAATGGGTGCAATTTTGTAGACAAGTCCGGTATAAACTTGTGGTAGTAGTTTACCATCCCAAGGAATTGACGTAGCTGTGTAATTTCCTTCGGTGGTTTCACTACTGATATAGCGTATATTTTATCAGGTGTTTTGTGCAATCCGTTCTTGTCAATTTTATGCCCCAAATATATGACGCTTTTTTCAAACATTTTGCATTTGGACTTGTTTAAATGAAGGTTGAATTTTTCCAGTTTATCAAGAAAGATGTTGCATCTTTGGAGGGTTTCATCTATGTTTCGTCCCATTACAATACCTTTAAAAACAAGACTTATTTTAGCTAAAACGCTTATTATACCAATAATGCTTTACGGTTGCGAAATTTTTAATAACTGTGATTCTGAACATAAGCGCAAACTCATAGTAGCTTATAACAGCACAGCACGTTATATTTTTGGCATAAGAAGGTATAATCATATTTCAGCTTTCTCAAAATCAATTTTTGGTCTTGACTTGGAAGATATTTTTAAAATGAAAACACTGACCTTGCTTCACAGCGTCATGCAGACGCGTCAACCAATGACACTGTTCAACAGGATCCGTTTTGCTCAATCCAGTAGATCTCTTGGTCTCATTCCTATCCGCTACAATTTCTTGATTTCCGAACGACAGCTTTTTGTTCACGCGTTACGTCTATGGAACTCCATTCCTCGAGTTATTAGACTTATAAGCGGCACAGCTCTGTTCAAATATAAACTGAAGCAATTCCTGATGACACCAGGACGATGACTGGATTTTGAATTTCTTTTCCTTTCCCTCCCATGACTCTTTTCCCTTTTTTATCTCCTTTTTTCTCTCTTTTTCTATTTTTTCTTTTTTCTCTTTTGTAAATATTATGTAAATTAAACAATTAAAACATTTACCTAAAATCAGATTAGATATTCTAGATAATCTGTGAAACCTGTAATATAGAACTAGTCTAAAAAAAAAAAAAAAAATAAGTTTTATTGTAGAAAGGAACGTTGTCAATGATATTATGTAACATATTTCACTTAAAATTATAAATTATAATTGAACTTTAGTCGAAGCTTGCACTACTTTTAAAAGATACTGTATCTTACTGTGTAAGTTATGTAATTATAATAAATTACTATTTACTAAAATAATATCGTCAAAAAAAACAAGCTGTGCCGTCGAGATCGTTAACGATGTGCTCGTCCATAAAGCGCTGCCATATATTGGGTGCCGTCTTAACTCCAAACATGAGCTTGTTAACTTTGAAGAGACCTTTTGTGGTACTGACTGTTTGTAACATAGCGCTCTCCTCTGACATGCTAAGGTGTAAGTAGGCTTTATAAATATCGAAAGTGCAGTAGTACTCGCCGTACTTAAGCCTTTGATAAAGTTCTTCGATTTTAGGAATTGGATATTTATCATTGACTATTTGTTTATTCAAGGTTACCTTAAAATCTGCACATAGACGAATTGATTTATCTGATTTTATTACAGGCACAATAGGTGTACCCCAATCCGAATGCTTGACTTTTTCGAGAATACCATCTCTTTCTAGTCGAATTATTTCGTCTTCTATAAGGGGTCGAATAGCGTACGGAGCCTGACGCGGTTTTATAAATAAAGGAGATGCTCCTTCTCGTAATTTCAGAATACCTTTTATTTTTGGAATCGTTCCGATTTTCTGTTCAAAAACTTCCTTATGGTTCTCAAATATTTGTTGTTTCAAATGATGAATGTCTGCCTCTGTTAAAACATTAACTGCATTAATTTGTAATATATTTAGTGCCTTTACCCATTCTCTTCCTAAAAGTGTGTCAAATGGCTCTTTCACAATGTAAAGGTCGCACATAACATTTCGTCCATTATACACAACTTCAACATTAGATTTTCCATAAGCTGGGAATGTAGCATTATTGTAAGTTTTCAGCATTATTTTTGTAGGCGTAATTTTTGCATTTGGCCAATGTGAGACAAAAGTATTTAAATTCATAACCGATATAGCTGCTCCTGTATCGAACTCCATGGCGAGCTTCTTGTTGTTGATTTGTAAGGTTATGAAGTACTTACCACCACGTGATTCAACTTCCGATACTTGGCTTTTCTTTGGTTCTAAATTTAGCACATTTAATTCGAAAAGATCATCCTCCGCTTCTGAGCTTTGCTACATCTCTGTTTCTTCATCGGATTCTTTAAAATTTGAAGTGTATTAGCATCTTTATGTATAGACGTCTTCATACAGACTGAGGACACATGCCCACTGCAGCGACACTTTTTACAATACAAATTTGCAGCAAGGCACTTGTTTGCCAGATGGTTATTTTTCCCACATCTATAGCAAATCATTTGTTTGTCTTTTTGCATTGATCGATCATGATTTGTAGCTATTCATTTTGTAGGATCCTTTAACTTTTTGTTCTGACGATATTTTGCATGTTACGGCTCTCGATTTTCGACGCTTCCATAGCGATTGCATTTTTAACAGTTTTATCCAGAGTCATGTCTGTTTCCCGCAGAAGCCTTTCTTTAATGTCAGAGTCCCTCAGTCCTCGAATGAATTGAGAACGTAGATGAGTGTTAAGCTTGGACTTCTTGCATGAGTCACAAGTGAAATTGCAGTACGCGCTTAGGTTCTTCAACTCAGCCAATATTGTTTCTCCCTCATGTTGAAGTCTGAGCAAGAATTTGTGCTGCTCTGTTATTTCGTTCGGCTTTGGACTGAGGTGATTTTTTAAAAGCTCGACTAGATCATCGTAGGATTTTGCATCAGGCTCTTCTGGGGCTGTTAAATTTGAAAGAAGTTGGTAGTATTTGGCTCCAACGCAATTAATAAGTACTTGCCGTTTCTTTGTAGTATCCGATATGTTTCGTAGTGCAAGGTAATTTTCCAATCTCTTGATGTAATTGGTGAAAGGTTCTTCATTTTTATTGAAGTGCTCAAAATGTAGGTTTGGTGAACTCGGGTTGGTTTGCAAATTTTGAATTGCAGCTGTTAACTGCTGTAAGATCTCCAGCGTAGGATCAGGCATCGCTAAGATTTTTCTTAATCTTAAAAATCCTCGTCGCCACTGTTGAATATCTGCTTAACCCCAAAAAGGAAAACGTGGGAGAAGAAAAGAACCACACGGTAGGTTGACGTTCAAAAGAATGACATATATTTTATTCCTTATGACAGGTGTTATATTCTATGATTAATTCACAATTGCAGTATTTCAGAATTCATTATACAATTCACAATTATAATTCATACGTATGTAACAGTTCTTTAATCTCAAGTAACTCAGATGTTGAAAGAGCCCTATGTGAACTTGATTGTGATAAGCACCTGGGCCCTAATGGGTTTCCTCCGATTCTCTTAAAATCATGTTTTGCTGCTCTTTCTGAACAATTAACTCGACTGTTTAATGAATCTCTGAAAACGGGCCATTTTTTGAGTGATTGGAAAATCTCTTATATTACTCCCATTCACAAATCGGGACCCAAGCAAGATGTAACCAATTATCGTCCTATATAAGTAAAATTTCAACCATTCCGAAGTTATTTGAAAAAATCGTTTAAAGCAAATTGACTTTCCTTACCAAAGATATCACTTCCTCGTATCAAAATGGTTTCGTCTCTGGAAGATCTACGGTAACTAATTTAACAAATCTTTGCAATGAGGTTACAAGTAACCTTGAGTGTTGTTTTCTGTCTGATGTTATCTACACAGATTTCTCTACAGCCTTTGACAGAGTTAATCATTATTTCCCTAGGAGCTAAACTATCTGCATTTGGTTTTCATTCGAGCTTTCTGCTATGGCTAGAATCATATCTTGTTGGTCGAAATATAAACACAAATCAAGGACAACAAGGGAGGATACTTTATATGATAACATAAAATATCTCGTGATTTCAGGGACTGCAAACCTAGAAGATTTTGCCTAGCTATGGAATTTGGAAGAAAACACCATCGCATTTTGTAAAATGCATACTTCGTAAATGTATTCTGAGCTTTCTGAATTTGATCTGAAAAAGATTGTTGGTGAGGGATCCAGATGATGTCTGCATACTCTAGGTTGGGTCTTACTAATGAGGTATAAAGAGACACAAGGGCTTAGGAGTTAGTGAAATCTGTTGAGTTCCTTTTGATAAATCCTAACATCGAGTGTGCTTTTGATATAATAGCATCTAAATGCGGTGTGAAAGAGAATTTGGAGCTTAAAACTACGCCTAAATCTTTGAATTTTCCAGTTCTCTGAAGAGGGTTGCAATCAAGATAATATGAAAACTCCTGCTTTCTTGAGAATAATCACAAAACATTGCTTGGTGTTAAGATTCAAACGGTTTAACATACAACATCGATTTAGATTATCAAGATACAATTGGAGTTTTTGACAGTCACTTATAGAGGTTACTTTCAGAAAAAGTTTCAGATTATCTACGTATATGAGGCATTTGCTTAAGTTAACACCACAGTTAAAATATCATCAATAAATATGATGAACAGTAGAGGACCTAGATGACTACCCTGTGGAACACCGGAGTTACATTTTATCTGCCTTGTGATCTGATTTGTGTGTACAACAGACATGAACAATTTGGACATGGCTTTGCCGTCTGCCATTGACATAATTTCTACTTTATATAAATTTCATGTTTTTAAGTTGCGTATTTAGTTATTGCTCATATTGCTAGTTTCCTGTTTTTTCTTGAAAGTTTTCATCAAATCTTTTTTCACGGTAAGCTAGAGCTATTCTACAATAGTTATTTAGTTTCATTACATCCACTTCATTTCACAAAAGAAGAATAACTTTTTCGTCTGTAAAGTCTACGCCGAAGTAATATCTTCTTGTCTTTCTTAGTGTTGGCACCCCGCACTTGAGCAGCACACTTGATATTTGCTGCTGTGAGCTACATGCTTGTTTGCGAAGCAGTTATTCCAAGTCGAACTTCTTGTTGAAGATCTGGCGTTCACCAGTTTATGCTTTGAGGTGTCTCCCCATATTGAGGGATGGTTTAAAGTATACCCCTAGATATTTATATTCTCAGACTACTTCTATAGCTTGGTTATTGAAAGACCAATGTTTATTTCCTGTGTTTCTTCCAGGGTTCTTTTTGAAGACGATAGCTTTTGATTTTTCAAGATTTACAGTAAGATTCCACATGTGGCAGTAATCAATCATCAATCAATCAAGTCAATGTCCCGGGTGACATAACAATGTCGTCCACAAGTAAGAGGGCTTTTATGTTAAGGTTACCATACTCAATACCTCCTTGTAAGTAATCGGTAGTATTGCGCCACCCTATTTATAGATGAGATATTTGCCACTTCTCGCACCTCCTTTTAACGATAATCTTGGTTAGAGAGTGTCCATGGGCTTATCTCGAACTAGAAATAACTTCGGAGTGAGGAAAACGTAATAAAAGGTGTCTTTCTAGACATTTGGTTTTCGAGAAGTAATAAAACGAATATAATTCCATAATTTGACGAAATATTTAGCTTTGTTATCAAGACAGTGGTTTGCCACTACACTTTAAAAATGATTTCGAGCAAGTGGGCGCTGCGTTGGCTCGAATATATTCCAACCGAGAAGCCCAATCTTCGACCACTTTTTGCAACATTTGAACTCTTACGTCAGCAATAACGCACCGTATGTTTTCTTGCAAGGCAACAATCGTCTCGAATTCATCTGCGTAGACAAGAAACTTCACATGACCCCACAAAAACAATCACAAGCTTAAACACTCGAAACACATTCACATTCACACCATGCTGTTTACCAAAACACATCGTGTCCTTGAGACGTTACGTAATACCGTCATTTCTGGAGTCTCTTCAAGCTAATGGATTTTACATTAAAATCACTTTTTCTAATTCGCTTGTTAAAAATTCAACTTATCAAAAATTCTATAGTCATCCTTATTATGAGGCACTCAACCAGCGAGTGTAATGCGTGAGCCATCATCCAGCTCAAATAACATTCCCCTCCCGCGCTTCACCGGAGAACAAGAAAGTTTTATACATTTTCACTTGATATTATGCATGCAAATATCTCAGCCTCGAATGCGCTATTCAAGTGTAACGTTAGATATTAATCACCACCGGACTAAGTATGCTCAGAAGCACATATGTAGACTCAAAGTACGTACTCACATAGCTGCATAGTAAGCTATACACGAGATATTTTTATTAACGGTTATCAAATTAGTGTGAGAGTGTGTGGACGTAGCTAGTTGCATCAATGGAAATTATCTATACGTATCCTAACGGTAAACGAAAGCGATAGTGAATTGCTAGACATTATTTTTCGCATAACACCAACCAGAAGAAGAAGAAGGAAGATACCAACAGAAGGCAACCAACGCAATACAACGTCGAAGTCGAAGACGAAGAAGAAAAGCCCAAAGACTGGAAGCATTAAAAAAAATCATTAGCAAGGCTCGCTGGATGGTTGTTGCATAAATAATAAGAATAACAATCTAACGATGTGAGTTGGGATTTTTTGTTGTGAGTTTGTTGTTTTTGTATTTTCCTCCTATTATTGGATTCTTTGCATAAAAGGGCATGTGTAATTGAATGGGAATATTAAACTGTAATTACTAGGCTGGGAGCTCTTGTTAGCTTCTTAATATCGGTCATGGGATGGCTGGAATTATAAAGTGTAAGACTTTGTGTGTAAACGTAATTGGGATCCAGAAACCAGAATGCAATCAACATACCTAACAAGTCATCAAAATTGCCTGGGATTCACACTGGCCTCATCGATAACAATGTAAACGGGTATGAGAGTTCTCTAAATAGCAAGGAAATTATACAAAGGTACAGTCATCTTATCAAGGATATTGCTTTGAAGACTTTAAAGCAACTTAATGATATCACTTGCAATGTACCGTAGCAAGAAAAGTGCAAAAAAAATATATGTTTTGGATTGGTCTTCCAGATAGAAAAAAACTGTAACAAGTACTATGATGCAAGCCATCGCTGTTTCTTTGAGAGATGCATGAATTAACAAAAAGAGCCATGGTTGATTGAAAGTTAAACATTCCAAGCAATGTCAGACAATCTCAAAAAACTCAGCGATTTGAATTCTACTGGTGGCAACCTTGTATTTGAACACGCATCATTTATGCTTCTGGTGCAAATTTATCATGGGAGGACACTCGCCCAGAAGGAGGACACTCAAACCGAAAGCCAGTTTCTGGAAATTAAAAATGTTTACCATGGTAAATTTCCAAATGTATGTCTTCACAGATTTATAAGATTTATTCTTAATGTGTGAGAAATGTAAATAAATTGAATAAATAAAAAAATTTTAAAAAAATGGTTTGAAAAATGTTCCAAAAGTCAATTATAAATTCAATGCAACGTCTATGAGATGTGGTGCCTTTGGTGTAATGGTATGGATGCTTGCATGTTACGTTGGAGTTTTCGAGGCATGGGAATCCCATCAGAATTATAAAATTGTTTTTCAATGGGTATTGGGTATATCGCTTTTCGAGAGGAATTGACAATTCTTGCAGGAGTGGAAGGAATTTCTGTTTTTAAAGAACCAATTGAAAGATGGCAAAAACTTCACAGACACAATCAACAATGGTATAGGATGAGAGCGAGCAATAAGTTTACCAGTGTTGACTGCGGAGTAAGACTGCAGGGATCGAAGACCACCATAAGCCCCTTGTACTATAAAGCTAAAATACTCGCCCCAAGACAGAGCGGAGTCTAAGGGGACACCAAGATTTCGATTGGAGCATGAGAACGGAATGATAAAATTGTTCAGCAAGATTGGCGAGAAATTGTCACTTTGCACAGGGTGATAAACGATTATACAGCATGACCTTTTGGGGCTTCAAAGCAATATGTTCGCGCAGGGCCAACTTTGGATAGAGGATACATCATCATTTATAAAATATAGGCAATCTCCGACCGAACAAAATTTCTTCGGTAGGAAGAGTTTGTCATCTTCTTCGTCGTATTTTTTTTTTTTTTTTTTGTATTTGTATTTGTATTTATTTCAATTGAAAGTGGTAGGTAGTACAAGAAGAAAATAGATTCTTGTAATAGTACTTAAGAACAAAGATAAATTTAAATTTAATTGTCAAACAGGGTTGCGCATTTTTATTTAATGCTTAAAAAGAAGAAAAAACAATATTTACATTAGTCTTATAATTTTAGAAAAAAATAGTTTACTAAAATACCAATTAATATTATTTGTTTATCATTCAATATAAATTCTAAATAAAAAAGATATCTCATTCTTCCATAATTTAATATTCAAGCAATTGCTAATAATAAAAATATGTTCATACAGTTTAAATTGAGTTTATGAAAAAATAGTATTACTATTATTTGAGATGTATTTATAAAGAGATGTTTCAAATATTGGAAGCGAACTACAATGTCTTAGATTGAGTGGTATGGAATTCCATAACCTACTTGAATGGTAGAAAAACAATATTTTGCTTTCAAGATAGTTGAAAGGAGGCACAATGATACTGTTTATTCTTACAGATGAGGCAAAATTAATTTTTTCATTTAGGTATAAAGGCTTTTGATTTTTAATTATTTTCAAAAGAAAAACACAGTTTTTGAAATTTAGCAACTGTTTTAGAGTCATGCCAGTCAATATTTTACTGTAGGCAGATATATGATCAAATCTACGCAGGCGAAAGACATATCTGATTGCCGTATTATACGCAACTTGAAGCTTTCTCATAGAAATTGAGTCTAAGTTACTGTAAATTACACTACTATAACTAAAAATTGGTAGTAAGAGACATTTTACAAGCCTTAGTCTTGTTGCAAATGGTGTCACAGTTGCAGATGCGTTAAATTGCCTAACTCCTGCATAAATTGATCTTACAGTCAGATTTGCACTGTATCTAGCTGATAACTTGGAATTAGGTACGATTGCTAGATTGCTTTTCACCTTGTTGAGATATGGTATATTTTTTGTCAAGAGCTGTACTGCAGGAAGCAATGTCGTATCGACGTTTTGTTTCGAGAAAACTATGCTTTGGGTCTTTTCTGGATTTAATTTGACACGGTATAATGTATGTAGCCCATTGAGCAATAGATTGTAAATCTTCGTTTAACCTGAAAACACAGTCCTCAACCAGACCTGTTTATCGTGCTATGTAAGCCTGAACATCATCTGCGTATAAATGCAATGAAACGCTGTGGCACACAGATGGCAAGTAATTGATGAATAATGAGAATAAAAGGGGACCAGGTATGGAACCCTGCGGAACACCAGATTTAAGAGGTAAAAATCCTGAACAGCCATTCTCATTAAAAACACTTTGTTTTCTATCAGTTAAATAGCTTTTTATGAGTTTGATAGAGGTATCATCAAAACCAAAATAGCAGGTCAATTTTTTAGAGATGATTTCAAAATCAACACAGTCGAACGCCTTAGAAAAGTCGAGAAGACAAAGTATGGAAATACAATTTTTAATAATTCACGAAGAACAATTTCCAAAATTTTTGAAAGGCATGGTAGTATGCAAATTGGTTTAAAATCCTCAGGACCACTACAAATTGACTTGTGTCGTTAACTGTGTGTATAGCAATTGAAAATAAGGGTTATGTATTTATAAAAATTACAGATCCTATAGATCCTTATCCGATGTTGCCGGAGGAAAAGATAAAATTGAGCCATTAGAGAATACAGCTAGATGTCTATCTATGATAGGTTCTTATTAATATCAGGGTGATTGGAAAGTCAAAATTATCCCTCAAATTTTCAAAGTCAAAATTTTGAAAAAAAAAACATAATTTTTTTTCTTAAAACCACTTTTTTTCCCAATTTTACGTTATTAAGTAGTATTTTTCTAGCTTATTTTCAATGCTCTTATTTATTTTTGATCAAACACAAAAAACCGGATGTCAAAATAACCTGTAGCTTTTGAGAAAACCAAAAACTACAAAAACGACTTTCGTCAAATTTTTTTTTTTTTTAATTTTTTTTTTTTCGTTATTGGACTTTTAAGTGAATTCTCAATAAAAAAAAGTAAAGAGAAAATCCATCCTTTATTTCGTAAGTTCACTTAAGAATCCAATAACGAAAAAAAAATACTTAAAAAAAAAAATTTTGACAAAAGTCGTTTTTGTAGTTTTTGGTTTTCTCAAAAACTACAAGTTATTTTGACATCCGGTTTTTTGTGTTTGATCAAAAATAAATAAGAGCATTGAAAATAAGCCAAAAAAATATTACTTAAGTACGTAAAATTTGGAAGAAAAGTGGTTTTAAGAAAAAAAATTATGTCTTTTTTCAAAATTTTGACTTTGAAGATTAATATTTCAAAAACTATTTACTTGAACAACTTAGTTTTAAATTTAAATTAATGTTTAAGTTTTTGGCTTTTCAAAATGTTATAGTAAGACTCTGTAGGTATTACCGTTATTTTTAAATAATTTTTTTCCCATTTTTTGTGATTTTTTTCTTAAATTGCCCCTCCCGCCTAAACGGGGGAAAATGGACCCCCCCTCCCATACGATTTTTTGCTTGTCTAGGTCCAACCTACACACCCTATCTTTTTGTCACACCTTATGCGAATCACCCTGTATATATTTTATTTCTGCGCTCTTCAAGAGATTTGACTACCCATAAAGTGCTGGAAAACACAATGCGGGTGTTTAAGGAAAAGATAAGAATGGAGATGCCGATGCACATTTTACTTGAATATCTCTGTATTGTAATGCGTCGGGAAAATTGAGTTCAGTAAAGCATTTCACATCCGAGCTGAGCGGTTAAAATCTTAATCTTTCTACTTATCTGTACGACCGAAGTTGGGCTGAAAGGAGAACTGGTGCACATTCCTTTTTAGGCGGATATCGCGCCTAAATTGATTAAGGGGAGGAAGCAACTGGATACTTCATTAGAGCACTGTCTGAAAAAATAGCGATAAAGAAGAGAGACACATGAAAAGTTACAACGATGTTCCAGTGAATCAATTGAGTGGATTAGATGTTTCAGACAAAAAATGATTTACTCATACTTAATCAAACGAAAAATGGACTCATCGATACTTAATACACGAACTTTTGATAAGAGGGCCTGACACTAAACTTTGGAAAGCTTTTGGAAATATCAAGTGCAATAATTTCACTTTCTAAAAACAATGTAAGGATTAGCATTAGGATTAGCTGTACTGACGGTCATTGAGAAACTTTCGTTCTTCAAGACTTTTTATGAGTCTTGACTTTATTCCATGACCTTGGAAAGAAGGGACGTTAGTGCAATTGGACGGTAAATGGAAGATGAAAATGAAAATTTTTAGAGCCGCACTGGAAAAATGCAGTTTTTCATCTGCTCAGAAGAATAGGATAAATAAAAAAGCTTACGCAGGTGTTTAGAAAGTGTAGAAGAACAGCGGTGGATGGGCGTTGTACTATTCGGGTAGGCTCTGATTGGTGCTAACTTGGCGGCGCCCAGATGCTGTAACTTATAGTACACGTCAACTGTGCTTACTATACCTCCAAGCGGTATCCACTGGGACCTGGTATGCTCCGTCCAGAGCTGACCTGCTAAACTAGTAAGTGCGAGTGTTGATAAGGGAATCCGGAACAAAGAATTGTGATCGATCAACACTATAATTGCTCTGCGAACAATGACTGACTGCACGAATCTCAGTGGTCTACGAGAGCTTTCGTGTAAATGTCCCAGCGGATGAATTCGAAGGACAGAATCAACGGTGGACTTCAGCAGCCATAAAAGCAGAAACCCCTGAAAGAGCTACTCCAACATATTTGGTTTAAAGGTCTATTGGGGTCTTTCAATACTAGGACAGGGTATTGAAGTAGAGATGGTGGCGGACGAGCTCCTGGTGAGCCAACGGCAGCACTCACACCCCTGCAGCAGGGTACTGACTCTGGATACTCCAGCCCTTTGTGTCCGAAGGGATCCAAAAGGACCTGGCCCTCCAGGTTGGGGATTGTGCGTAGGGTTAACTACCCAACCACGTAAAAAAAGCCCAGTTCCGAAACAATCAACAGCCTCGGATAACAATAATGATTTCAAAGTTGACGACCCATGCAAACGAAAAAAGGACAACGACCTCCGGATCTGCACTTGGAACGTAAGATCTCTTAACGGACTAGGTGCAGCTGGAGAATTAGCGGACGCCCTGGACTGCTGCAAGCAGACATAACCGCCATCCAAGAAGTGCGATGGAGTAGACCGGGCATAAAGAAGATGAAAAACTGTGACATATACTATGGCGACTGCTACAGACAACAGAAAAAGCGTTTATTTGGGTGCGGATTTGTCGTTAGAGGTAGACTCAGGGATAAGGTGATTAGCCAAAATCCAGTCAATGAGCGTATAATGACCATCCGCATCAGGGCTAAATTCGCCAACATTAGCCTTATATGCGCCCACGCCCCCACAGAAGAGAAAGACGACGATTCCAAAGACTGTTTCTACGAGCTCCTCGAAGAAACATATGAGCAATGCCCTAGATACGACGTGAAAATCGTTCTTGGCGATTTCAACGCAAAAATAGGGAAGGAGGACATCTTTGGAAACACAATCGGTAAGCATAGCCTCCACGACAAAACCCCCGAAAACGGATTGAGGCTAATCGATTTTGCTGCGGGGCTAAATCTTGTTGTAAGTAGTACACGCTTCCCGCATCTCAAAATTCATAAAGGCACATGGCGATCCCCAGATCAATTATCCGTCAACCAAATTGACCATGTTGCGATCGACGCAAGGCACTCTTCCAGTGTGCTAGATGTCCGAACTTTCCGAGGGGCCAACTTTGACTCGGACCACTACCTTGTTGTAGCCAAGGTACGAATGAGGATATCTTGTTCACGACCAGCACGAACTAACGCTGTGAAGAGATATGACGTCGGAAAGCTACAATCCCAAGAGATTGCCAATGCCTTTTTCAATCGAGTGTCCCTTCAATTATCCTTGAATCCCATGCCGCCAGCATTAAACATTGAAGACCAGTGGCAGCAATGCCAAGAAGCCATCAGAACCGCTGCCTCTGAGGTTCTGGGTTTCACTCAGCCACCAAAACGAAACCCATGGTTCGATGAAGAATGTAGGCAGGCAAATGCAGCCAAGCAAAGAGCACGACAAATGCTTTTGCAAACACGAACGAGGGCTGCTTACGATCGGTATAACGAGATTCACAAGGAGAGAAGAAGGGAAGAACACCGACTTCTCAAAAAGAAAAAGAAGCAGCATGAGAAGCGCTCTTTTGAGGAAATAGAGAGGTGCCATGACAGGAACGAGACTCGGAAGTTTTACCAAAAGCTAAAAAGATCCTGCCAGGGTGGCAAACCCCGAACTCAAGCCTGTAAAGACCAGCAGGGAAACATAGTTATAGAGTCACAGTCGCTACTGAGGATCTGGAAAGATCATTTCTGCAGACTGCTTAACGGCGATGAGGACACAAATTCCGCTGTCAGGCAGACTGCCCCATTCAGCCTGGACGATGATCAAGAATGCCGTCCTCCCGACCTAGAAGAAGTTAAGCTTGCTATATGCAAACTTAGATCAAATAAGACTGCAGGTGCAGATGGCCTTGATGCCGAACTTTTCAAGTCAGCTGGAGATCAGTTGGAAAGGAGCATGCACCAGCTGATCTGCATGATATGGTCGAAAGAAAGCATGCCCGATGAATGGAACCTCAGTATCGTATGCCCGATCCTAAAGAAAGGAGACCCTCACAACTGCGCCAATTATAGAGGGATAAGCCTCCTTAACGTCGCTTATAAGATCTTGTCTGCTGTAATATGTGAACGTCTGAAACCCCACGTCAACAACTTGATAGGTCCTTATCAATGTGGTTTTAGACCGGAGAAGTCCACAATAGACCAAATTTTCACATTACGGCAGATCTTGGAAAAAACCCGAGAACATAATATCGATATTCACTATCTCTTTATCGATTTCAAGGCCGCGTATGACAGTATCTACAGAGACGAGCTGTACAGAGCCATGTCTAGTTTCGGCATCCCTGCAAAACTTGTACGACTATGCAGGATGACTTTGGAGAATTCACGCTGCTCCGTCAAGGTCGGTAAAGAACTCACCGAGACCTTTAATGTCGAAAAAGGTTTTAGGCAAGGCGATAAACTGTCATGCGACTTCTTCAACATCATACTTGAACAGATTGTAAGAAACTCAAACGTCAACACCAGAGGAACAATCTTTAAAAAGTCTGTGCAATTGCTCGCATATGCAGACGATATTGACGTAATGGGAAGAAAAAAACGTGATGTCATAGGTTTTTTTGCGATTATTGAAACAGAAGCAGCAAAAATGTGTTTGATGGTTAATGAGGCAAAACGATGTATATGCCGTCATCAACCAAGGACACAGAACATCGACGAATTGCACAAAACGTCACAATAGACAGACATAACTTCGAGGTAGTACAGGACTTCGTCTACCTAGGATCCGCTGTAGACACGGACATATATGCTAACCATCACGCGTGAGGAAACCCTTGGTCGTTTCGAAAGAAAAATTCTCCGAATGATATTTGGTCCCGTATACGAAGACAATGTGTGGAGAAGAAGATACAACAGCGAGCTGTATGAGCTGTGCCGTGACATGGGCATTGTTAGAAGAGTACGCATCGCAACAACTCGATGGCTGGGCCATGTAGACCGGATTGTCAATGCTCTGGATCTAAACAACATTGCAGTTATGTCGCGATCAGATCCCGTCCAAGGCAGTGCAATCAAGCGGATGAAGACCTCAGCCGAGCTTAAAACTGAAGAGAGCTAACCTTATATCAAATTCCTTATCGAAAGATGTTGATTGAGGCCTAGGTTCACCCCGAACTTTAATGCTCACATAAATAAGTGGGTAAGCAGATGTCAACCCAATCGAATCGGTGGCATTTTAGAATTAGAAGGATATTAGATTATTGAATATACTATACGAATCGCTGAATTAGAGCCACTTCAAGACGTCAGAATTATTTACGCTGTCAAGATGTTCACATGATCTTGACAGAGCTTTTCGAGCACATCAAACTGCGTTCAAGGTTGTTGTGAGAATGTTCTGAAAGCTGATCGCTACGTGGAAAGGTGATTTTTTGCAAGAAATAAATCATTTTCTTCGATGAAATTGACAAATACAAATGGAAGGTCATTCTTACCTTACCTTAGGGAGTTGTACTGCGGATGCTTACAGATTCAATCACAGATCCTTGATTTACTGTGTCGACTAGAGTTGGATATTTGAGGCTATTAACGATAAAGTCAACAACCCAGCAGTAAGTCTCATCAGCCCAAAATTTACAGTTCTTATGGCAGAAGGGCAAGCGTCTCAATTCTGTCATTACTCCTGTAGCATTTATCCAAAGATCGTCGTCAATATCGTGTTCCTCAACGGAAGTCTAACCCCTTCTTCAAAAGTTAGACGCAAAAGTTAGACGCATTAACTTTTGAAGGCACTTCATGCAAATCGTTACGAGTAATCGATTAAATTCGTGTGCAAGTTAGTAAATCTTAATTCTATAAAAAATAAGACAAAATTAAAAAGCTAATCAATTTCAATTCTGAGTTCCAAAGCGACTTCTGGAGAGAAAGGTGACCTGACCATAGCAGGAAAGTTATAAAAATATTTAAATAGGTCACTTCGAAACATCGACCACAAAACATTATTGCCTTCCAGCAGTGACACATGTAACCCAATTATTGAGAGACCTCCCGCTTTCTTAGCGAGTGTCAATACCTTCCCTTCACCCAAACTAATTATGTTGTCAGCTTTTCCCTGAATCACCATCAGCAATAAAATGTAAAACAGATGCCAATTTTTTTCTTCTGTGCTATCCGCCTCGTATATACTCGTCGTAGTTGTTCGTTCGGTCTTGTCGGCTATAAATATTGACTTTAACAAATATTTATCTCCAATTAGCTGCTCACCTACTTTTGCATTTAATTTGCCATCATTAAACCCCACACACAGTTCTTATCCCCGATCATACCAGCGAACACCGTCGATTGATTTTGAAGCAAAAAAAAAAAAAAAAAAGGAATACAAACCATTGGCCGAGACCCAAGATCATCAAATAAATCATCTTGATTGCATAATTACGCTGATGCTTGGATAGGGAATGTTATCTCAAGACTCAATCAAAGTAAACATCTAACACAGCGAAGTTGTATTCGCCGTCGCCCGGTAGCAGCCCACACTTCTTGGCTTTGTCTACACAAAGTCTTGATGATGCCTTTGACTCAATTTGTCTGTCAAGTAAAAAGTTGAATGACATTTCTGTCAAACAAATGCCCGCCAAAGTGATTAACAACACTGAAGAGTCATCTTCTTCCAAATGACTGTGTATGATCTTCTGTGGATAAGCATCGTGTGATTAAATCAATTTGGCGAAACCCACACACAGCGCGGTGATCATGTCCAAGCTCATGTCTCAGAAAAGCTTCCATCACAGCTCATGAGACAGATGCAAGGAATTTGTTTTGTTTGCGGATTTATTTATAGCGTTTTGTGACAGCAGAACTGTCAATGTCATTGTGGGAGATTCACTTTATGTTGTCAGTAGCTTTTGTTTGAGCGTTAAGCTTGGTTGAGTGACCCCGGCTCTGGCACTCGGCATGTCGGTTGTAATTGCCCATAATGAAACACTTTAGGAAAAATACACATTTCCACGACTTTTCCGTTAGCGGCGCTGCTGCCGGTGGATAACAATTCATGACTACGAAGTCTGATTGTTTTCTTGTACTCAGGTTGGTGGGTATATTACCTCGAAAGTTCTTTCCCCGTTTTGCTTTGGTGGATTCTAATGACACTTATGCAATGCTTGTGTAACAAATTAATTATTACCCGAATAGAAAAAAAAAAAAACAAAGAACACAATAAACATACAAGTTATGAATTAAATGGAAGAAAATGTGCTCGTAGTGCGAAAAATCGGCGTGAAGACAAAAGAAGAGGAAGAAAACAATTCGCGGTATTATACGAGGTCGTTACTCCGTTTGGTACTTTAGCATCAAATGCGTGCTCGAGTTGGATTTGCTTTTCGATTTTTTGAGTCCGATAAGCTCGTAGTCTTAGGATTGTTAGTTTCAGATTAAGCAGCAGTTGAGGAAGCTAAAACAAAGAGATTTTTAGTTGAATTGGTGTGAGAAATGTTGATGCTTTAAGGTGTTCTCTCGTGAAAACACGTAACGAGCAAAGCGTTACGATTTGTCACATGAAGTTTGTGAGGCTCATTGAGTTGAATTCCTCATTTGGATGGCTCAAGTGTGTAAATTTCTTGACGGAGGTGGGAAATACTTCAAGTCACAAGAAAGACGAGATTTTATTTTGATTATCATTCGAATTTTCTTATGTGGCGCCCGTGGCATAGAGGCAAATATGAGAGGCGATACTATTGAAGAACATTTTTTTCACGTTCTCCACAGAAACAATGAATACTGAATGTTTATCAGCCAGATTTATAGCGTAAAACCAAACAGATTTTTATTCTCCAAGTTGCGCTCGCAAAAATCAAGTGAAAGGCCCGACTGTGGCATGGGCAAGCATTCTCGAGGCCCATATCTTATACGAACTTCTTCTTTTAAGGCATTCCTAGGGCCTGTGACACTAAACTACTGAAAAAGAAAATGCTACAAGTTTGCTTGTTCTTTAGCAAGTGTAATGGACATTATCCTACAAGTGGTTTGGGGTTGTAAGCTTGTAGCTTTGTGTTACAGTTTCCTGAAGGTTTAACCAAAATGCAGGTATGTGAAAGCGAGGCTTGGATCCTCAATTTGCAAGGCTCGCAAATTCATTTCCCTCACATGGCATGGTTTTGAGAAATGCGCTAGGCCCAGGGGCTCCTCGCTCTGTTGCGCCACCCTATTAATCTATTTTTATTTTTTATGAATAATCAACGCGATCATCGATGACCACTACTGGATGAGACAACCAAATATGCTTTGGCATCTGTTAATGGTTTCAAGTGACCTGGCACTAGGAATTCCATAATCACCATCTTCCATCTTGCAAAAATAGAGCACGATCGGCTTTGTTAGCATTGCCCAAAACGCCCCGTGCCGGCCATCAAAAGGCAGTATCATCAAAATTTCAGGCATGATCGGGGAGATGCTTAAAGATAGGCACACTAAAACATTCCAGATAGAGAAATGTTGTCCGCATTTATTACAGAAATGGAACAATCTCAAACCGGGAGAGGAGACTCCCAAAATACTGATCGCTATCACTGGTACCCAAGCTGAGTATTTTGATCATTCTTGACTTACCGAAAGCTTTTGATTCATTAATCATAATATCTTGTGCTAGCGGCACAGTTTGCTTCTAACTCAACAATGTACATACTTTTGAAAGATTGTTCCTTTGGTGTTGAGTTTTGAACAATCTTTTCAAGTATGATGTAGAAGCAATTGCATGACAGTTTGTATCTTGCCTAAAACCTTTTTCGACATCAAATGTCTCGGTGAGTTCTGAGTTCTCTAACCTTGACGGAGCGGCGTGAATTCTCCAAAGTCATCTTGCATAGTCGAACGAGCTTTTCAGGGATGCCGAAACTTGGCATGGCTCTGTACAACTCGTCTTTGTAAAGGCCTTGAAATTGATAAAAAGAAGGTGCATATCGATATTATATTCTCGGGTATTTCCCAAGCTCTGCTGTAATGTGAAAATTTGGTATATTTTAGACTTTTCTAGTCAGAAACCACATTGAACCACTTCAAATTGTTTACGTAGGGTTTCAGACGCTCATTGCTCATATATAACAGCAGACAAGGTTTTCTACGCAACGATAATGCGACTTATATATCTAAAACTGGCGCAGTTGTGAGGATATCCCTTTTTAATGATCGGGCATACGATAGTAAGGTTTCATATGTCAAGCATGTTTTCTTCCGACCATATCATGCAGATCATCTGATGCATGCTCCTTCCACCTGATCTCCTGCTGCCTTGAAAAAATCGGCATCAAGGTCATTTGCACCTGCAATCATATTTGGTTTCAGTTTGTATATGGCAGCTAAACTTCTTCTAGGTTGGGAGGACGGCATTCTTGATCATAGTTCAAATTGAATGGGGGTTTCAGCCTGACAACGGAATTTGTGCCTTCATCGCCGTTAAGCAGTCTGCAGAAGTAGTCCTTTCGGATCCTTAGTAGCGACTGCGTTTCTATTATGACGTTTCTCTGCTGATCACTACAGGCTTGAGTTTGGGCTTTGCCACCCTGACAAGATCTTTTTCATTTTGGTAAGACTTCGGAATATCATTCCTGTCATAGCATCTATCAAATTCCTTAAATGAGGGCTTTTCATGCTTCTTTATTTTTCCTTCTGAGAATTCGGTTTTCTTCTCTTCCTTTCTACTTGTTAATCTCGTTATACTTGTCGAAAGCAGCCCTTGTTCTTTTAAGCATCAACATCTGTCGAGCTTTAAGTTTAGCTGCATTTGTCTGCCTGCATTATTCATAGAACCATAGGTTTCGTTTAGGAGGCCGACTGAAACGTACAACCTCATAGGCTGCGGCTCTGATCGCTTTTTGGTATTGCTGTAGCAATAGCTGTATAGCTGTAGTTCTTCAATGCTTCAATTAGATTGTGTGGTTTATCGATGCTTAATGCTAGTGCCATATGATTCAAGGATAGTTAGTGACACACTTGATTGGAGAAAGCACTCTCTTGCGGTTGTAGCTTTCCGACGTCATATCTCTTCACTGCGTTGGTTTAGACGTGTCGTGAATAGGATATCCGTATTCGTACCTTGGCTACAACAAGGTAGTGGTCCGAGTCAGAGTTGGCCCCTCGGAAAGTTCGGACATCTATCATACTGGAAGAGTGTCTTGCGTCGAACCCAACATGGTCAGTTTGGTTGACGGTTGATTGATCTGTGGATCGCCATGCCCCTTTTTGAATTTTGAGATGCAGAAAGTGTGTGCTACTAACAACATGACTTTGCCCCGTAGCAAAATCGATAAGCCTCAGTCCGTTTTTGGAGGTTTTGTCGTGGAGGCCATGCTTACCGATTGTATTTCCAAAGATGTCCTCCTTCCCTAGTTTTACGTTAAAATCGCCAAGAACGATTTTCACGTCGTGTCTAGGGCACTGCTCATATGTTTCTTCGAGGAGCTCGTAAAAACAGTCTTTGGAATTGTCGTCTTTCTCTTCTGTGGGGGCGTGGGCGCATATTAGGCTAGTGTTGGCGAACTTAGCCCTGATGCGGATGGTCATTAAACGCTAATTAACTGGATTTTGGCTAATGACCTTATCCCTGAGTCTTCCTCTATCGACAAATCCCCACCCAAACAAGCGCTGTTTCTCTTGTTTTAGCAGTCACCAAAGATAATGTTGCAGTCTTCTTTATAACTGACGAATTATATTGCCCTTCTTGGATGGCGGTTATGTCTCCTTGCAGCAGTCTATTACTGTCGCTTATTATCATACGTAGTCCGTTTAAGGTTTTTGCGTTCCACGTCTACATCCGGAGGTCTTTGTCCCTTTTCCGTTTGCAGTGAAATCGCTATCCAAGGCTGTTGTTTGTTTCGGTACCATGAAGCTCTTACGTAGTTGGATAGTTACCTCTTATCACAATCCCAAAAACCACAGGTAATTTTGGAGTCCTTAATAGACATTTAAGGTCAGATAATCGAGTATCAGTTCCGTGCTGCAGGAGTGTGAGATCTGCCGTTGGCTGGCCTGCCACCATCTTTAGTACCCTGTCCTAGTATTAAAAGACTCTGAAAGACCTTTAAACCAAAAATCTGGGAGTAGCCCATTCAAGAGTCTCTGCTTTTTTAGTTGTTGAAGTCCACCGTAGAGTCTGTAGGTCGAATTCATCCGCTTTGACATTCCCAATAAATTTTCTTAGATCACTGAAATTTGAACCGTGTTGTTCTCTCTTCATCAACACTTTGGCAAGTCACCTCCGGGTGGAAGATCCCAGTTCCCAATGGCTACCGCGTGGATGTACATGAAGCACAATGCTATATACTTTAATATAAGTTGCAATATCTGAGCACCACGCCCCCAAGTTGATACCAGTCGGAGTCTCCGCTATACATTCCCAACCATATTTGGGCGTCCCAAAAAGCTTTGATACTAGGAAGTAACCGTTACCGAGTTCGTAACTCAGTTCTTGTGTTTTGACACAAGTACATATATCTGTTGAACTTCTTGAGTCCTGGGACTTTGCAAGAACCAGGAAATGATAATCAATTATTTCCAAAATTCGCCTCAAGAATTCACTCAATTTGAACATGTCTACTGTTGAAGTGCTTACTTGTTAGCAACAAGCCTCCAACTAAACACTTTGCAAGAATGAACAGTAAGCTCTCTTTTTGTTTGAACCATTTCAATAGTTCCAGAGGCGAGAACTTCGAGAAATCCAAGTTCAGATATATTGATCATGTTTCGTACTCCCCACACAAACACATGAACACTCTTCAGTGTCAAACTGTCGCTTGTTTAAGATTTACAACCAAATCCACTGGACAAATAAACTTGGGGCAGCAATTTTCCTATTACATCACACCATATACACAAAACATTCCAATAGAAAAAAAGAGAACCAAAAAACCAACATTCAATCGTAATCTGTTCTCCACGCGAGATTATGCCAAAATCATTACCATGCCACAATTAACAGGCCTCGAATAGCACAAGAACAACTTGAATGGACAACACTCCAACTAAGAGAGCGCGCGCAGTCTGTAGACGGATGTTGGGCTTAGTCGTGGCAGCTTATGTCTCTCCATCTGTATATGCCGGAGAATAGCTAGCGAGTGTTTACGATGGAATTGAACCAGCTATCTAAACACTTGAACTTGTCCGACGACGTTGTTTGGCTACAGGTTGCAACAACTTCTTTTCCTTCGTTCTATTGCTTCTATCGCCTTGACGTCGCAGCATCTTATATGTGGTTTCCTCCCATCTAGCGCCTTAGATTTCTAGGTGAAGAGCACAGCAGCAGCTGTATAAGAGCGGTTGCCTCTGGGCCACTTATGTGCAATTTGGAACAATAAAACAGTGCGAAGTGTGTTGGCATATACGAGGCACGATCGAAGTAGAGCTTTCAAGGAGTAAAGCGAAAAGGTATAGGTTCATACAGCTGGCTGAGCTGAATGCCAGCAGTAACGCAGTGGAACAATCATTTAGAAGCAAATCCGCCCAAATGGCAACAAAAACCGCATCTAAGACGCGCACGCACGGCATAAACTAGGAAATCAAGAATAACCGGCGGCAGTCGCAAGCAGAAAAGCCTCAGAGTGAGATAGACTCAAAGTGCGCCGGCCAACTTTGGGACGTCATCTCGGTATTAGTGGTTATCCCAAAGATGATGATGGTTTCCGGTTTTTGTTTCAGAGTTTTAAAATTTTTTTTTTTTCGCTTGGCCAACAAGCAGCGGTGGTCTGTGTGGAACTTAGATGCGTTGTACAAAAGCGTTAGCTAGCTTCTTAACCAGCCTCGAGCCTGCTGCCACCGCTGATGATGATGATGAGTTGTTCGTCGTTGCGCGTGCAGTAGTGGGATTCTATTCGCAGGCAAAATGCGTAATTGAAACTCAACCGTGGTTCCTTTGCCGTGTTGTGGTGGTGTTGTGAAGTGGTTTTCGGTTTGCACATCCCGTTCGAAGTCCACCAGCACCACATACATATATGGGAGCACTCTTTTCATATTGCATAAGCACGGTCCCAACGTGATTATATCATAATGGAGATGGACAAAAACCGGGAAGAATAACGAAAAGAAGTCTTCTTCTTCTTCTTCTTCAGCATCGTCGTCGTCATAGCTTTTTTTTATATTTTTTATCGGTTCCAAGATTCAGTTAGTTTTCACATATGAAACGTTGTTGTGAACTTTTTTTGTTTATGTTTTTCTGTTGCAGAGAAAGAGACCCAGTTGCGGTTAAGCAATAGAAATGTGGCAAAGATCGGACTGAGATTTAAATGCGGTTTTGGGCAAAACAGGAAGAGAATACTTGAAATCGAAGGATGAATTGGCTAGAAACCTGTCTGTGTGTCTGTGTGTTCTTCTCAACTTTTTCGTCTGTTGACTTAAGAGTTTTGAGCTATCCAAATTCAGTTTGTGTATGGAGACATTTGAGGAAGGGTGACTGTTTGGGCATATGTGTGTTTGTAAGGTAAATTCTGGATATACATGGGTGCTAAGTAGGTCAGTTTGGGATGATGAAGATTTTGAGGCGGAGATCCGAGAGATGCAGAATCGTGCTTCGGGTTTGGTTGGGTGGAGGAATGTGTGAGGAGCATTTTTTGAGTTATGTGACAAGCTTCTCTTATAACGTTCCACTACACAAAGTCGTGGAAAATGGTGGTGTTTGGTATAGAAAAAGATGTTGTGATTGTTTGGGTCGTGGAGCAGCATTGCTCGAGTCTAATGATGTAATAGGATAAATGAAAGGAGTATTGTTCTGCGATTACATTGTAGAGGGAGCCGATAGCAGCATCGAGTGACGGAAAGATTTGCATCATAATTTATGACCGGTTTTTTATAGATTCTATAGAATTTTATGTGATCTCACCTCTAATGCCAGGTGTGGAGGTAAGATTGGTTGACGAAAACTAACAACCAGTTCAGCTTGTTTACATTTTCAGCACAATTAACAAGACAGACAATCGAAGCTCTTTGGCAGTAAATACGGCATCTAAATTATCTTGAATTCTTTCACACAACCCAAGAAGTGCCTACTCGCGACTCACTGAATCCTTTGCTTGTGGAGATTCTTACAATGTCTACCCACAAATGCCAAAAAATTACTCAATCATTGGAACAGTGGCCGGGGAAAAAATTATTCTGATGCTGGGGGATGAATCGCAAGTGCATTTAATCAGGAGGGAAACAAACTTACTCCAAAAAATCGTTTGAGAATCAAATTACACTCATGATAATCCTTCGGGTAAAACAAAAGAACTGAGGTACGAACTTTGTTCAAAGTTTCAATTCTTACGAATAGCTAGCAATTCGGTTCCTTTAATGTGGGCCAAGGTTAATTGTGAACTGCAGTGAGTATACATAAGTCTCATTTACAGACATTTAGGACGAACTTGAGGCATTGCTGAAAAATAAAATGTTTTTCCTCGTGTCACAAAGATGGTGATGTCATTTTTTTGTGTATTTTTTCTTTTAACAACAAGTGCTGATGAGGACTCTAATTTACAGTTGTCGGGTGGCAAAACTTTACTAATTGCTTTATCAAAGATTGAGTAGCTTCTGCGGGCACATTGCAGTTCCTGGAAGCCGGAGTTTCTTTGAAAGATCTTTCAATAGTCTTGTTCGATTTTCTAGGAAATTTTCTTGCTACGTTACAGTAAACCATTTTCAAAATCATCTAAGCCTATGTTAACTTTCGTTAGCGATAGGTCAACAGTGACTAGCTTTTTTTCTAATTTCTGCATTAGAGGTATCGAACGTGGAAATCAGGTTGACGCTATCTACACAGATTTCTATAAAGCATTTGATAGAGTTCAACATGATATTCTGCTAAAAAACTGAAATTGTTAGGTTTTCACTCAACCCTACATGTGGTTTGAAAATTACTTCACCAATCGCAAGCAATATGTAAAAATTGCAACTGTTGTTTCACATCAATCACTCAAGTGTTCCTCAGGGAAGTCACTTAGGACCTCTCCTCTTTATATTATTTATAAACGATTTACCACCTAGAATTCGATTTTCTGCATGTTTGCCTTTTGCAAATGACCTTAAACTTTTTAGGACAATTAAGTGTGAATTGGATTGTTATAGACTTTAAAATAATTTAGATGAAGTGTCAGCTTGGTGTGTTAAAAATCGCTTTTTTAGAATAAAGCGAAATTTAAAAGCATTTCATTTACCAGGTCACCTAATGCTATATAAATCATTCATACGTCATTTCTGACATTCCACTTGAATCAGTGGATATACAAAAAGGCGTTATTTTCGACTCGAAGCTATCCTTTGATTTGCGTTTAGACTACGCTATTTCTAAAGCTAATAAATTAGATGAGTTCATCATGCGTAACTCAAAAAAAAATTTTGGATCCTTACACAATTAGATCTTTATACATAGATCTTTTATATACAAAATTTTAAATTTTTTTTTTTTTTAAATATCATAAAATGTATGGGTTTTTGAGTGAACTTAATACTAATTTTTTTCTTTATTATTGTTTTGTGCATCTGTAAAAAATAAAGATACTCTATGTTTACAAGGCATTTTCTGTAAAAAAAATTACCTCAAAATCAAAACTTTGTTTTGGGAAGAAAATTTGAACACCACTTAAAATTGAAAATCTGGCAACCCTAAACCTATAGAAGCTCAAATTAAATACAGTCTTAAAGGTTGTTATTTTTGCAAAAAATAAAGTCTAAGATTAGGTCTTTATCATCAGTATTGACAGAGATATCGAATTTAACACAGGTCAGGGTACACCAAAGTTAGCCTTTTTTTAAATTGTCAAAAAGTGATGTCAAAGTTGAGAAACGGACTTTACTGTTTAACAACTTTTTTCTTAGAATGTGGCAAAAAGTCACACCCTTAAAGATAATACACGAATTACCGGACACCCTATATATCTATTTCACTTGTAAGATCTCTTCTAGAGTATGCACGTTATATATTGTGTCCATTGCATAGGGTGGGTATAAATCGTATTGAATCCGTTCAAAAAAAAGTTTCGAGGTACGCTTTGCGTAAACTTAATTGGGTTGATAACATTATCCAGCTACAAAGTAAGATGTCTGTTAATAGATTTGAATACTCTCGAAGAAAGAAGAAGGAATAGTTAGTTATGCTTGCTAAAGATATTCTCTGCAATCAAATTGATTGTCCTAATCATCTTTCTCTTTTTTCTTTATATGCTCCTTCAGGCAGTTGAGGATGAGGTCGATTCTGCTTTTTGTTCCCCGATCTTTCACAAACTACAGTAGATCAGATACGATTTCACGTTCTATTTATAAATTTAATTTCGTTTATCAAAATATAGACTTGTGTTTTAGCAGAGATGTTTTTAAAACTATTGTTTTGAGTTTAGTTTCGCAGCATAATTTGTATAGGTATTTATATGTACATATGTAAGATAATTTTTCTAGTTGCTCATTGTTAAATACTTTGCTTGTTAAATACTATTACTTTTGTTAATATAAATAGTTATGTAAATATTATTTAGTCTAGAAGAGTTATGAACTCGATAGATGGTTAGTTAACAAATAAATAAAAATAAATAATATTTGATTTAAGGACCTGCAGGATTTTTCAATGCAAAGACTGGGTTTTGAAATAAAGGTTGTGTTACGGTAAAAATTACCGCATTAAAATTCGTCCTTGGGTATGGTTAATTTCGATACAAATTTCTCTATTTCTTTCCAAGCCCTACCCATCGTCCTTTTGTCCAAACCTTTTTGGTCCCGTTGTTTTGATCTTAGCAATGCTTTAGTATAATGTATATAGTAACAGCAAATATCAAAAGCAGTTTTTTTTTTTTTTTTTTTTATATATAATAAGCGCGCACATCAAGGGGTTATGAATACCCTTATAATGTTATAGAACACAGTGCGAGCATTTAGGAAAATAGGAGAGGATTTGAAAGGAGACACCGATGCACGTTGCTTTTGAATCTTTGCAGGTAGGTTCTTTTCATCGAAACAGCGGATGGGCTGAGCGGAGCATCGGTATGTCGACTCTGTACGTTCTGAAAACCTGCATACGGAGTTCTACAAAATAATTAGGAGCAGGCACATACAATACAACATTGTGTATACTAACAACATGAGAACGTGTTGATAACAAAGCTTTTGGTTGATAGCCCAACATAAGAAATTGAGCGTTTTATGAAAATTCAAAAATTCCTGAGAGGCACCCACGCCTGCACAGAGGAGAAGTAAGATAATTTCAAACACTGTTCCTACGAACTCCTTCAAGAAACATATGCGCAACTCCCTAAACATGAAAACTAAGGCAGGTCGACTTTGCAGCAGACTTAAATCAAATTGTTAGTAGCATACGCTCCCCGTCTCAAAATTCATAAAGGAATATGTCGATCCGCAGATCAATCAATCCTCAACCAAACTGACCATGTTGCGATTGACGTAAGCCATACTCTTACAGTGTGACAGATATCCAAACTTTCCAAGGGTCAGCTTTGACTCGGACCACTATACCGTGTTGAATATAACGCTGTAAAACGATAAGACGTGGGAAAGACACAATCACAAGAGGCTGCCAGTACCTGTGTCCTACCAACTATAATTGAATCCTAATCAATGAAGAACAATGGTAGCAATGGCAACAAGCCAACAGAACCACTGCCTCTGAGATTCTGGGTTTCACTCGGCCTCCAAATCGAAATATATAAAACACTACAAATTTTGATACCAAAGGTAAATAGGACCGCCTGTGATCAATTTAAGCAGGAGATCTAAAAGAAGAAAAGAAGGAACGAACACCGAATCCTCGAAAAAAAGAAGCTGGAAGTAAACGCTTGAGAATCCAATTTTTATCGAATGGTAAAAACAAATCATGCAAATCTCCAACTCAAGCTTGTAAAGACCAGCAGGAGAAGAACCGCAGTCACTTTTGAGGATCTGGAAGGACCACTTCTGCAGACTGCTAAACGACACAGACTCCCTCGGTAAGGCAGAATGTCAAACTCAACTTGGACAATGATCAAAGGTTTTGTCCTCCAGACCTATAAGAAGTAAAGCTTGTCATATGGAGACTTACCTATATCAAATGAGACTGCAGGTGCAGATGACCTTCACGCTGAACTTTTCAAGGCAGGTGAAGTCGTCGTTAGAAAGGAGCATGTATCAGCTAATCTACACATCAATATTGTCGAAAGAAAGCAAGCCCGTTGAATGGAACGTTACTATCGTATGCCCGTTCCTAAGAAAGGGAGACCCTAAAAATTGCGCCAATTACCAAATCCTCCCTCAAATCTTCCATTCTGTAAAGTCGCGACGAGAATTAAATTTCTTCATAAGTTCTCAATTCAACAGTCCCTTCCAATTGCTTAACAGGAATGCTTTCCTTATACTTTCAAAAGCTCTTCATAAACGGTTCGGGTGATTCGGTTTGTTTGTGTTTTTTTGAAAAGATTCAATGAATATGCTTGATACCAGTGGCTTTTGGCAGTTGGCATGTCTACTGGTTACTTGAGAATACGAGGTTCAAGTCCCAAAACCATAAAATTGTTTCCCCATGGGAATTCCGTTTCGTGGGGTATCGGCAAGACTTCCGAGAGTAATTACACTACCATGAAAAGCGCTTTCTATCTCAGGCATTCGGTATTGACGTAGAGTTATTGGTCCCTGAAAAGCAATACGCCCCGAGGTTTCCTCAGCTCGCGTTGTACCGCTCCATATTTTATTTATATTTCCATCAAAATGTCAACAAGAAAGAGCAAAATTCAAAAAGAGGGAGTCTGGATTTGTCTAGGACTAGAATTGCGCAATGGTAATCATGAAGTTCGTATTGATGGCGTCGTTGTCATTTGCAACAACACAATCGTGAAACCCTTGAACGCTTTACCGGTGGTATGAAGGTATAGACCAGGCTTCACTCTAAGTTGCACAAGACATTGCTGAGAAATGCAAATCTTTGGCAATTATCGAAATGTACATCAAGCTCCGTTCCGCTGCTGGATACGAAAGCAGCTGGCGCCAGTCGTATGCTCAGTGATCGTTCCTTTGCGTTATTCGTTAATCGCCAATGAAGATTGGCCTTATCTAGGATGTTGTTTCAATTCCATCAAATTCCACACGCAAGAAATGAAGTCTTCGTTAACTGTGCGCCGGATTCTTTTCGTGCATAAATTTGTTGGATTCCAATATTTGATGGACGAAACTGATACTTTGAATGATATACAAGAAGCCGTGATGGAAGTAAAGGCTTATAAGCCCAACCCAACTTTTTCTTTATATGAAAATCTCGTTCATTGTCTGGAACTGGTATCAGATGATGATGCTTCTCACTCCTCCAATAGCGAGTTCTTTAATACCTTCCGGCCCAATTCATACCAAACAAGCTTTTAACTGGATATAATCTGTTACCTGTACGTAATGAATAGAATTGGTCGCAGAACAATCCCCTGTGGCGCACCATTTATGCGTCCTTACCATTCCACTGACACCTAAAACTATTTCCCACTGAACAGCACCCCGATTGACAGCTGAATTATGTCTCATTATTCAAAACTCCAGTGACATCACCGTACGCAACAACGTGGGAATGCATTCTGCCCCAAATACCTGTTCCTCATGCCCAACCGAACCACAACTCAGTAGACGTAATCGTCTTGTCGTTTAAACTAATTTTCTTCATGGTGTCACAGCTGACCAATTTTTTCCGCTCGATGATGGTGCAAACTAGAGAAGAGGGCATCAACATTGAATAAACATCGTATTCTATACGCCATAAGAAGCTGCACCATCTTTCTAGGCATAACAACAGCGCACCAGAAATCCAAAAGGAAATAATTTATCTTTTCTGTGTCCGTAATGTTATGATAAAATATGCGACCAGATCGCATGGCATACGTGATGCAGTAACGGAATTCTCCTTAGCCTAGTGTAACAGGTTGCCAGTATAGAAAAGAATGCATCATATCCGTGTAGTTTGTCCCGTACCCCATCTTGCCCTGGGATTCCTCGTTTTGTGTGTCTTTTCCAGTTGTAGTCGTCGTTCCTCCGATAGAAAAAAAAACAACTTATCTATCCCAATCCCGATCAGTATACATATACGCTGCTGGTAGGGAGCTAGAGTGGCTGAGTATATTTGTTTTGTGGTTGCAGCAGAAGCCAGTGTACGAACCAGCTTTGGAAGCCAACCTACCAAACACTTCAGTTCGCCATCCATCCGCATCCGTCTTGCACCGAATCTGCACCTTGTCTGATGATGCTGATGCTGATGATGATGATGGTGATGATGATGACGAAGACGGCGACGGCGACGACGACCACGACTCTGGACGCATTTGTATACGAATGCGCGTGTTCAGTTTGCGGAGCTGGATGGAGTGTGCGAGCTATTCTCCTCTCATTACCACTACATCACCTGTGGGCATTTTCCATAAGGTAACCACACACAAGGGCCTTTGACGCGTAGGCCGGTCAGCCGCACGCATGCCCCTTTCTCTCTCACGATATCGATTACATAGCTGAATAGACCGCGTGAGGCTATTTCGGGCCGGAAATTTTCACAGTTTAAGAGGTGGATGGTAATCTAGCGTTAAACGCCTGGATGCACTGTGTGATCTTCAATCGAGCAGCATAATGGAATGAGGAGCAACGTTGGTGGTGGCGATGGTTGTGTGGCGGTCATCAATGCAAATGAGTTTTGGGCATGAGCAGCGCTACGCCGCGCCGGCCGAGCCGAACCTCACCGCCAGCCACCGCTGCTGATTTATTTACTCTTCAACGTGGGCAAGATGGATGACCGCATCGAGTGAAGAGTTTGTTCGGTTTCTCGTGTGTGTGGCTTGTGCTTGCGGTAAGCAGGTGGCTTATCTACAGGATGCGGAAATAATTCAATAATGCACGGGTGATTAGCACGGAATATAAACGTCTAGAAGCCATGTTTGGTTAATTGTTTTGTGTTCAGATATAGAGACACGAGTGGAAGCAGTGCTGCGGCGCAATAGATAAGAAGGTGCTGGGATGGGATCTACTTGGAGGAGGGTCTTGGGCTTTCGGACTCAAGCCAGAGCAGGAATGGCGATTTTTGTTCTAAGGATAGAGAAGGAATAGGCGGAATTAGTTGAACAAACAAATTTCAGTCACGCCTAATAACTCATCTTCACTCGTACTTCAATTAAAAACCAGAAATATAAGATTTGTCACTTGAGGTTGAGTCTGAGGTAAAAACGTGGCATAACGTAGCTGCGGGAAACGGTGCTTACTCAACGTGCAGAAATGCGAGTGGTCAAATTGAAAGACAAAGATTCATAAAGTGATTGACAATTGTGACACTTTTGTATAAAGCCAGTATAACATTATACGTCTTTCAGGGGTTTGTTGTTTCCTCTAGAAGGCGCGTTCTCAGGTAGCGGTAGAGGAAAGCTTATCGATAATGTTTATCAGTTTAGTGAAGGGTAGGTGGAAAGTGGAAATACCACTCACGGACCAAAAAACAACTATGTATGTGAGGAAACACTGAAAATAAGTTAGCAAAACAGAAGGAGAGAACTTTACGCTACAGGAAGTCGGATCCCCAGTGTTAGTGCGACGCGCCGTCTGTCAGTAGTAATAGCGCGGTCTTTGGGATGTTGAGATACTGTGAACGCAAGGCATATCAAAACTATTCTTTGAGAGTTTTATACTGGGTTTTCAATAAACTTACAACAAGAAGCAAATGAAACGAAGACATCTGTGATCCCTTCAAGCGGGGATCGAAAATGGAATGTACCACATCACCAAATATGAGGTCCTCGAACGAGAGAAACACTCTAACACTATAAACCCCCATAGTCAGACCAATTGTGCTGGTAGCTATTGAAGAAACTCCGTCAAATAAAATCACAGACAGAATTAGACGTAATCTTATGTTATGAAATTTGCGTGCGTAAGGCAGGAAAATATAAGCAACGATTTCAGAATCAGAATTGAAAGGAAAGAGAGGAGTCACTGGACAAAATGGAATTTACCCCCAAGCGGGAAAGGAAGGCCTACTGCATCCGAAAGACAGACCGCAAGCGAAAGCGGCAAAGACTCCAACAATCAGGTATGGAAGTGGACATGCATCAGCCGCTCCCAGATCCCCTTCAGTTTACTTACAAAAAAGTAAAACAAACTAAGAAGGAGGTCTCCGATTGGTCTTTGATCCTATTTCAAAGAGGGCAGGAACAATCTTTGAAAAGCAAAGAAGTCAACTGCTAACAAGGAGTTGTAACGAACCGTCACAGTGCGGATATTTTGTTCAACAAAATTCGGGCGATATACAAAAGATCTATGTATATCAAACAAACAAACGCACCAAATACCTCCGCACCCGCAGCAACACACGAGTTATACACACATTCCTAGGTTTCCCATTCACCCCACTCGAGTATGCAAACACAGGCATCGGCATGCGACATTGCATATGCATTCAATGGTCAATGGGTTTTGCTCATTTATAGAGCTCACACTCATTTGGGGCAGGAAATATGATATAGGGATGTATTGCGAACAGGTAAGGTTAAGTTTCTGCTCCGCTTCGGTAGAGTGTATATAGTACTTAATTGGAACTTGGGGTTCAGCAGTACTAGGTACTAATCCCACTTACTTTTTGAGAGGACGGCACCAGCTATCCAAAATTGTTTATTCCTCTTTCCACTCCGTCTGAGTGTAGGGAGGACAGGCTGAAAGCCACTTGATTATTCTTCAGCATTGTACGCTGAGGACAGAGTCCGGAAGGCTCAAACGTTTATTCCGTGTGAATTCCCGTCAGGAGTCCTCACGGACATTGGAAGCTGCTGACGCAAAAGTGGCTTCAACGATAATTCCATTGCATTGGTGCTTTGGACATAAGGCAGAAGCGAGACCCTGCTTTGTTTATTCCTCTTTCCACTCTTCCTGAGTGTAGGGGGGGGACAGGCTGACAGCCACCCGTTTATTCTTTGGCATTTGCGCCAAGGACAAGATTACTTGTGTTTATTCCTCCTTCCCCTCCTCCTGAGGGTATCGAGGACAGGCCACCCGTTTATTCTTCGGCATTTGAGCTGAGGACAATATTACTTGTGTTTATTCCTCCTTCCTTCCTCCTGAAGGTATCGAGGACAGGCTTTTGGCCACCTGATCATTCTTTGGCATTTGCGCCGAGGACAATATTACTTGTGTTTATTCCTCCTTCCCTTCCTCCTGAAGGTATCGACGACAGGCTTTTGGCCACCCGATTATTCTTTGGAATTTGCGCTAAGGACAGAATTATTTTGTATATGCTATTTTAAGTAAACCTATTGTTATTAAGAAGATAAATAAAAAGGAATTTATTGGAAAAATAAAAGTTGGTCGTGTTTGGTTATTTTGGCTAAGTCTGGTGGAATCTTTATCTCGACTTCTGGTGCTTCGTCGAGAATACCTTAGACACGCTGAGCTTGCCTCAGCCTTAGAAAGAAAGCATCGCAAAATGGCGCCCGAGCAGGGACTATAAAAGATTCCAAACAACCAAGCCAAAACCAATACTTTTCGAAAGGTCCCAAGTTCTAAGAGACCACATACCAACCAACGAGAGCAAATTTTCGATATTGACGTCTTTCGCCCGATCGCCAACGGCATATCCGACCCGAACCAGCACTATGTCCGACTCCGAGAACCAGGACGATCAATACTTGAACCCATGTAAGAATCTGGGTTTCATTTATTTTATGAAGAAACCTGAGCTGGTTGAAACGCTGATAGCTCGTAAATTAGACACGACCGGTAGCGTACAAATACTACGACAACGTCTCAGCCGACATTTAAGGAAGTTGAGAGACCACGGCTCGACACAGAATCTTTGCGAGACGTGGGAAAATACGATTGAGAAACGCCTCGATGAAGATGAAGGTCCAACTAGCAGCGCCGCGTTTACTCTTGTTTTACCTACTCAAACGAACGCCGACGAAATAATGCCGCAAGTACCGAAGACTCCGTATTACACGGAAATTCAGTTTCCTGTTCCAGCTTTGAGTAGAGGTCTGACTAGACAGGAACCTAGCACCCCAGGGCGTGCGGAACAACGACCCTCGGGCCAACCCAGCAACCATGTAGTATCATCACAGAGTTTACCATTCCCTCGATCATCAGGTCGGTATACTTTAAGCTAGAGGCAGAAGTGATGAACACTGTCCGTAAATGGGGTCTCAAGTTCGATGGAACTGGGAACCCCTTGGAATTTATAAAAAGAGTAACAGAATTAACGACATGCTACGATATCCCGCGAGATCATATGCTCCGCACACTCCCCGATTTGTTTAAGGGAAATGCATTGGAGTGGTTGCGAGTTAAGCTTGATAGTTTAACAACGTGGGAAGACTTCCACCAATCATTTACCCAGTTTTTCCTACCACCGCGATACTTTATTAAACTCGAGGATGAAATATATCGTCGACGTCAGGGGCCAAGAGAAAGCGCGAAAGAGTATATCTCGAAGACCCAGTATTTGATACACCAGCATCCACGTATGACTGTGCAAGACAATCTCGACAGAATATTCGATGGGCTGAGACCCGAATATCGATTATACGCACGTCGTCAAGATTTTCAGACAGTTGATGACTTGTTACTACTCGTCGAAGAGTGTGACGCTATCAAAAGAGATGAAAGATATACACCTACTACTCCGTCTCGACCGAATGCGAGTTCCACCCTATGCGCCACCAAACCTCCGCTTCCATAGTCTCCTACGATCGCCAGAGTCACTGCTGGAATTGTAAACAGCAAGGCCACCGTAGAGAGAATTTCCGAAAGCCGATTCGTTTGTCTTGTACTTTCTGCGGACAAGATGGCACCTTAACCAAGGACTGCTCGTGTCGGCGTAGTAATGTAGCAGCCGTATATACCAAACCATACCAAGATCCACGACCTTACACGCCAATTAAATTTGAGGATGACGTCTACTACGCTCTACTAGGCACTGGCTCAGCGGAAACCTACATCAACAAACGATTCCGAGACCATCTCCGCCGACTCAGAATACCTAGCTTTAATACATATGAAAAGATAAGTATGGCGAATGAAAATATCACCACAACGAGAGAAAAATACAGGATCTCATTTGAATTAAACGGGATGCAAATCAATGAAGACGTGATATACATGCCATCCCTAGAAGTTGACGCATTACTTGGACTGGGAGCATTACGACAAGCCGGTTTAGAAATACTTTTAGGAAATCAGATCGTAGGAGGTAAAATGCCAGGTTATGTCGACCCCTCAACCAGAATCCAGACTCGACCACCCATGGCTGCCCTCACACTCAGCAGCGAACACGTACATTTAAGGGTATTGAGCCGACCAGAAAAGGCTCCGTCACCGCAGCAAATCACAATCCCCGATTCCCCCAAGAAGAGTTTGAACGCTATCAGCGACCAAAGGCCATCCATGGCTGCCCCACACACATAAGCGAACCCGTGCATTCCAGAGTACCAAGCCGACCAGAAAGAGCAGCATCACCGAAGCCAATCACAATCCCCGATTCACCCAAGAAGAATACGAAGGCTATCAGAGACCGAAGTACAACTGCAGAGGAGTTGCTCCAGAAGAAGAAGAAACTCACCCCACCAGAAGGGCAGAAGATGACAGGTTTCAAACGACCACTCGCCACAAACCAAAAGAAGGAGAGACAGCAGTCACCCCAACCATCCACCAGCCAAGGGCTCATAGCTGAACCATATACCTTTGTGCAACAGAAGGAAGCTATACGCCCAATTTCACCCCACCGACCATCTCAGTAACGCCAAAGGCCACAATACCAGTCTATTATGTGATGGAATATACAAATTTGGAAGTAGGCGATCAATATCGCGAAGTAGAGGAGATTGTAGAGAGCGATAAACCATTATTTTGGCTGTATAAAAAAAAAAGAAAAAAAAATTTTTTTTACTTGAAAATATTGGAAAAAATGAATGTAATCAAAAAAAAAAAAAAAACGAAAAAAGAAAGGAAATATATTTTAAGTTGGTATTCGAAAAAATTGAATGAAAAAAAAAAAAAAACAAAAAAAGGAGAAAATGTAAATAAAAAAAAAAAAAATGTTGAATAGAGTCAGAAAAAAATATATGAAAATATTAAAAAAAAAAAAAAAGAAGTAAAGAAAAAAAAAACATTTGAATTGAATCAGAAAAAAAGTATAAAAAAAAAGAAAAAGAGTTTTGAAAAGAAAAAGAATCAGAAATAAAAATGAAAAAATAAAATTGTTTTTGAAAGAAAACAAAAAGTAAATATGAAAAAATTAATATTATTTTAGCCGAGAAGGTTCTCGTCTCGTGAACAGAGGGGGCTCTGTAACGAACCGTCACAGTGCGGATATTTTGTTCAACAAAATTCGGGCGATATACAAAAGATCTATGTATATCAAACAAACAAACGCACCAAATACCTCCGCACCCGCAGCAACACACGAGTTATACACACATTCCTAGGTTTCCCATTCACCCCACTCGAGTATGCAAACACAGGCATCGGCATGCGACATTGCATATGCATTCAATGGTCAATGGGTTTTGCTCATTTATAGAGCTCACACTCACATGTTGTAGTAAATGTGATTTAGGGATGTAACTTGTAGAGGTAAAGGGAAGTTTTCTGCTCCGCTTCGGTAGAGTGTACATAGTACTTAATTGGAACTTGGGGTTCAGCAGTACTAGGTACTAATCCCACTTACTTTTTGAGAGGACGGCACCAGCTATCCAAAATTGTTTATTCCTCTTTCCACTCCGTCTGAGTGTAGGGAGGACAGGCTGAAAGCCACTTGATTATTCTTCAGCATTGTACGCTGAGGACAGAGTCCGGAAGGCTCAAACGTTTATTCCGTGTGAATTCCCGTCAGGAATCCTCACGGACATTGGAAGCTGCTGACGCAAAAGTGGCTTCAACGATAATTCCATTGCATTGGTGCTTTGGACATAAGGCAGAAGCGAGACCCTGCTTTGTTTATTCCTCTTTCCACTCCTCCTGAGTGTAGGGGGGACAGGCTGACAGCCACCCGTTTATTCTTTGGCATTTGCGCCAAGGACAAGATTACTTGTGTTTATTCCTCCTTCCCCTCCTCCTGAGGGTATCGAGGACAGGCTTGTAGCCACCCGTTTATTCTTCGGCATTTGAGCTGAGGACAATATTACTTGTGTTTATTCCTCCTTCCTTCCTCCTGAAGGTATCGAGGACAGGCTTTTGGCCACCTGATTATTCTTTGGCATTTGCGCCGAGGACAATATTACTTGTGTTTATTCCTCCTTCCTTCCTCCTGAAGGTATCGAGGACAGGCTTTTGGCCACCTGATCATTCTTTGGCATTTGCGCCGAGGACAATATTACTTGTGTTTATTCCTCCTTCCCTTCCTCCTGAAGGTATCGAGGACAGGCTTTTGGCCACCCGATTATTCTTTGGCATTTGCGCTAAGGACAGAATTATTTTGTATATGCTATTTTAAGTAAACCTATTGTTATTAAGAAGATAAATAAAAAGGAATTTATTGGAAAAATAAAAGTTGGTCGTGTTTGGTTATTTTGGCTAAGTCTTGGTGGAATCTTTATCTCGACTTCTGGTGCTTCGTCGAGAATACCTTGGACACGCTGAGCTTACCTCAGCCTTAGAAAGAAAGCATCGCAGAGTAAATGACCTTTTGAGGAACACGCAAAGCAAAACGAAAGAAACTCATTCAAACAAATGAGGTTGGAATGAGTGGAAGCTTCAATCAAATACTCCCAGAGCTTGCGCAGTAGGTTGATCCTGAAGATACGAAAACTACAATCAAAACCGAGGTTTTTATGTTGGTACATGTGCTTCTGGATCTAGGACAAGAAACCAAAAAACGAACATCTTTCGAAAGAACCATTGAAAGTGTTTTGGAAGGGAGAGCCAAGATTCGGCACCATGAACAAAAACTCACTTTGGAGGAAAGATATCTTGACGAACCCCTTTCTCTGGAGGAGGTTCAAGAAGCTATAAGATAGAAAATGGGACATCAACCAACTGACTTCAAAATTTTTGTTAGTGAAAAAATGGATGCCTTGAACATGGCAATACCTGATTCATATAAACGAGCGGAATGCGAGTGAAATGTTGAAATATCTGATACTAAAAATAGGATGGCAGCAATGCAGGATCAAACGAGGGGTAGAGGCCTCCAAATGCTGCAAGTGTCTCGGTTTTTAGGCATATGTAAGCAAACAGCAACTGCAAGACAGGCACTTGGAAAGATGAAAACAGCCTCCTCATTATGACCAGATTACTCCAAACAGAATTCCACAGAAGACAACGAGCAACCTCCTGTTGGGGCTATGCGCCAACAAAAACGAGCACAACTACGTCTCTGGAAGACTTGGGTCCGCCGCTTTATGGATTCCCAGCCAAAGCATCACTGTTCAAAGCAAATGATTGGAAAGAGGCTTCACATAGAGAAAAAGCTCAGGAACCACAGTTATCAGCGTGTACCTAAGCCCTTATAATCAGATGAATGATTTCCAAAGAAAACTAGGAAACTTAGATGATTTCATGTGTGACACCGAGGGAGAAATCATATTTGCCGGAGATTTTAACGCAAAAGGCCAAAAATGCGGCATGCCAACTACGGATTCTCGAGGAAGAAAATTAAATGAAAGACTATTAAATTTTCAGCAATTAAAAACACTTTTTATATATTTCCTCAAATGCACGTGGAAAATCTGAACTATGAGACTCATGAAGAAAAAAACTTGAGATGGAGTCGCGACGTGGCCTTAGTGTAGTTAATGCAGGGAACACTGCAACTTTTACAAGAACTGGCAAAGGGGGGACCAAACTTGATATAACTTGGGGCACAGAAAGATTGCTGTTCAAAATAAGGGTAATCGAAGACTACACAGGCAGCGATCATCAATATATCGTTTTCGACATTGATAAAAATCGCTAGAGCATTATCCGCGAGGCAAACCAACATGCCGGTTAGAACGTCAACAGACTCAACGTTTACGTCTAGAAAAGCAGAACTGATAATGCAAAGAACATCGTGCCACAGTCGCATGGATCAGCTGAAGAAATAGTTGAATCAGCCAAGCAGCTCACTCGTCTGCGCCATGTGACCGACGCCGACGCGACGCCGATGGCGACGCTTCAATGCCCAGAAAGATATATTCCACTAGAAGAAAAAAGCCTGCCTGTACAGTTTCTCATAGTGCTCGGGTATTTTTTTTTTTTTTTTTTTTTTTTCTACATATCGGCGAAACCATCAAACAAATATCATACAGAAGATGCTAAGAAACGAAGAGTTTTTTTTTTTTGTAATAAACGCGCACATCAAGGGGTTATGAATACCTTAATAATGATTTAGAACACAGTGCGAGCATTTCTGAAACATGAGAGGATTCGAAAAGAGACATCGATGCACGCTGCTTTTGTAGAGCACTTCGGGTAGAGCATTTCACATTCGGGTGGTACGACTGAAGTACGAATCTCTATACTTGACTCTTTATACGGAGCTCTGCTCAAATTAAAACTGTTGAGCATTCCTGGCGAGGCGGGTGTTGTGCGGCTTAATTGTTTCAGGGGAGGAATGCAACTGGCTATTTCACTATAGCACTGTTTGTGAAAAAAGCGATATAAAAGAGACCGACAGGTTACGTTTCGACGATGTTCAAGAAAATCAATTGATCCTACTATTGAACTATCACCTATCAGTTTTAGTGCTTTGTTTTGTACCCTATCAACCAGGCGAAAAGATATTTGGGGAGCACCTGACCAGATATAGGAATTATACTCCAGTTTTGGGTGAATGTAGGACTTATAATTTGTAGCCAGATCAGAATTGGTGAAAGTTTTCTGGCATCGTCCTAAGAAACCTAAGCATTTAGCAGCATTTTTGGCGACTTCAAATATGTGGTCTTTCCATCGAAGATCATCGTTTACACACATACCAAGTACTGACAGCTTTTCGGTTTCTTCGATGCAGGTACCATTCACGGATAATGGTAATGGGGGAATGTTAAGCTTCAACGACAAGAGACAGCATTGAGTTTTCGAAGCATTGAGTTCTACTCGGTTCTTATGACTCCATGTAACAATGCTGTCAAGGTCAGAATTCAATGAGCTAATCATACGCCACTATTCCAGTTCCACATCCGAAAAACAGGGTCGTGAATCTGGAAACGAATATGAAAAGCTGAGGGTCGAGTCGTCAGCAAAACAGATAAGCGTATTAGAAGTTTCAGACAAGAGATCATTTATGAAAATGAAGAAGAGAGTCGGAGACAAAACGAAGCCCTGGGCGTATCATGATTTATAAAGTCGGTATCAGGCTTGAAACCATCCAACACTTTGTATTGAACGGTCCGAAAGGTAGTTTCTAATCAAACGAAGAAGAAACTCATCGATACCAAAAGCACGCATTTTCGATAAAAGAACCTTATGCCAAACTCTATCAAATGCTTCAGAAATATCAAGCGCAATAATCTTATTTTCTCCAAAACAATGTAAAAATTGGTTCCACTTTTCGGTGAGATATGCCATCAAATCACCAGTGGATCTTTTGCTACGAAAGCCGTACTGACGGTCATTAAGAAGCTTCGTTCTTCAAGATATTTCATAAGTTGACGGTTTATCAACGTTTCCATGACCTTGGAAAGAAGGGACGTTAGTGCAATTGGACGGTAATTGGAAGGGGAGGAAGATTCACATTTTTTAGGGACGGGCTGGACAAATGCAGTTTTCCATCTGCTCGGAAAAATCCCAGCAGAATAGGAAAGATGGAAAAGTTTACGCAGAGGTTTTGCCAGCGTAGAAGAACACCTCTTCAGAATAACGGCGGGGATACCATCTGGACCAGCGGATTTATGTTTGTTGAGATCTTTGAGGACTCTCGCAACCGAGCGAGTTCGAAAAAATATCTGCTTCATCAAAGAATTTGTAGACTCAAGCTCAGGTGGAGCCAATATGCTATGAGGAAGTGTCGAGTTGGCAGCAAATTGGCTTTGTCGATGGAACTGACATACGGAGAGTCATTGAAGACGAGCATTGGGACCGATGACGTGGTTCTTAATATTCTTAACAAAAGACCAAAAGTTTTTACTTCCTTTTGGACACAATAGTATTTTTTGTCTAACTTTTTGGTCATGTAAAAACTTAGCCCTTTGTATTCGAGCATTACAAATATTTCTAGCCCGTTTGAACAAATTTCGGTTTTCTACAGTCGGGTTGTCTTTAAATTTTCGAAAACTACTTTCTCGATCCCTAATCTCCTCTTTACAGCTTGAATCAAACCACGAATTCTCTTTAGCGGAACCGCCAATCTATCCTGATCAGCCCTACCATATCAAAACAGATGAAAACCTCCGTTGGGACAAATCTAGCGAAGCGCGTTTTCTCCATATATCCAGTGTTGGGGTAATAAACCCCAAATATCGTGTGACCGCGAGTAGGTTTTATAATGAAGTTGTAAAGGACTTCATTAAGATAATATTTTCCAAGACAGGTACGCAGACACTGTCTCTCAAGCACCCGAATCTTTTCCATATGAGCCGCTGTAACATTGAACCACACAGGCACCCATAGACAATCATTGACCTTATGAGGGCCATGTGGCAAATCACCTTCACTTAGCTATCGAGTTGACTGCTGTGATAAAGTTGCCTCGACAAAGCGAAGAATCATGCAACGCACTCGTTTGGCAAGCGACTGACGATTTAGGGCCAGTTGATCAATCGAATCATAAATTTAAGCTCTACATAAAGCTCTACTTTAGTATGGGGATTTTATGTAGAACTTAAGAATTCCGGAACGTCTCATACAAAAATGAAAACTTTATGCAGAACTTAAATTTATGATTAGATTGAGCAACTGGCCCTTAATGCCCTGAAAGATGGCGGGTTCTCATTACTTCTACATTATTAGAGAAAACTTAGATTCTTCTACATGATCCGAAACATACTTGCAAAGTGGCAAAGCATTTTTTTTCTCAAAACAACGTGGAAGTATTTTAATGGCAACCTTAATCCCCAGATCTCAATCCGATAGAGCATCTTTGGTCCATATTATATGACAGAATTCCGTTAGATGGTCGGCGAAATATACCATCTTTTTGGGAAAGCCTTCATTTTGAATGTGAGAGGATTCCAACTGATATTTTAAGAAATCTGGTCCACAGATTGGAAAAAATTGGAAAAAAGAATAAAACATTCGTGCCAATACAGAGATTCGTTGACAAACGACGCTTATTAATAAGTGTATTTTCAACGAACAATGATAAGAGTAGTACCATTGAAATGAGGTTTTTCGGGGTGTGTAGTGAAAGCCATCACGTGACGAGACGTGAACGTAACAACTTGAATTTCCTTTGATCCGCAACTTGGATACATAAGCTTTCTTTCTTCGCAAAAAATTCTGAAAGTCTCAATGTATCTCTGCAAACTAAAGTTATTACGTAGCGTAATGTATAAATGCAAATTTTGCATACAACAGCCCTAAGAGATGAGAAAGATCGCATTAAAAAACATAAGTTTGTTATATCTTAACAGATAGATAGATAGATAGATCTTTATTCAATATAGTAATCAGTACATAGAGTCATTGAGGAAATCTTGAATAAATAAGGGCATGACATAGCTGTCGTCTGCCCGAGTAACAAAAGATTTTTTTTTTTAATATTTCTATTAAGAAATCACACATTTTAAGCAAATTTAATTTAAAAAAAAACGTACAAAGTCTTACGTTAATTTAAGAAAAATTGAAAAAGAGTAAATCTTAAATAGGACTTTAAGTTCTGAGTTTTAAGTTATTTTTGTTATGAATTATAGTTTAAAACATCTCATTTATAATTCTAGATCTGTAAGTGCTGGGCTTCAGTGTAATAATCAAAAAGCAGCTTCCAGTAACCACCATTCAGATAATAATGCACTTCATCTTCTTGTAAAACATTTTTTCCAAAGTAGATTCTTCTTATTTCTCTTAGAATTGGACAGATTCCGATGAAATGACCCAAATCTTCACGTGCCTGCAGGTTACACAAATTACAAAAGCCTGGACCCTCGTTCCGATGTGGCATAACATTCAGTTTGATCAGGTCTCCTCTGATTTTAAAAATTGTTCCAATGACAAAACAGGAATAACGGCTGTTAAAATAGTTTAAGCTCATTCAAATTAAGATTAGCTTTTGAGTAGTACATCCTTTCTGTTGACGAACGAGCTTTTTCGATAAAAGTATACCTTTCATTTTCATCAGTGAGCATTATTACTTCGTATAAAGCCTTCTTCCAGATATGCAAATTATTTTCTGACAAGTTCAATATAACACCACAATCAGCAGCTATTTTGGTCCATTCTCTGATAAAAAGACTTTTATTTTGTATTGCATGTCGCATTATTAACTTAGGTAGCCTTGCTTCACTCATTTTTACTACCCTCAATAAGTAATCAGCATTCAGTGTTAGAGTTGATATGAAAATAGTTGGCAGACCAGATTCCAGATTATACATATATTTTGGAGTATTAATTGGCAAGTAAAAAATCTTTCTTAAAAAAAACGTTGGAGATACTCAACGATTTCGAATTTCTGTGTACCCCACACTTGTGCGCCATAAAAGAGAATGGCTTGTGCTGTAGCATTGAAGACATTATACTTCGAGCTAAAAGTCATCAATTTGTTGGAGTAGATCTTTTTCCAATTAGAACAGATTGCTTTCTTTGCTTTATCCAATTTAGTTTTAAGGTGCTTTTCCATTTTCAAATTAAATGTCAGGTCCATTCCAAGATAAGTATACTTTTTAACTACTTCTAGAGTTTGTTCTCCAAATTTCCATTTTTCCCCTCTTGCTACCCTGCCAGATCCATTTTGAAATATCATCACTTTCGATTTTGCAGCGTTAACTTCCAAACCCCAAATTTTACAATACTCAAACAGTTTATTTATCATCATTTGAAGGGAGCAAGGAGACTCTGCGAGTATAACAATATCGTCCGCATACATTATGGCTTTAATTTTTGAGTTGCCAACTTCAACTCCACAATTAAACGTATCTATTATATCATCTAAGAACAGCGCAAATAGAAGAGGACTCAAATTACAGCCTTGTTTAACTCCACGATTTATATCAAAACTGTTTGACTGATCTTGACCATTGAATATCTTTGCTGTAGTTTGCTGGTATATGTTTCTCAACGCTCGCATGAATTTAGTAGATAATCCAAGGTTGAATAGCTTATAAAACATAGCATTTCGATTGACCGTATCAAAAGCTGCTTTAAAATCAACAAAGAAAGCAAACAATTTCTTACTTTGATCCAGTTTTATTTGGGCTATAGAAGTTAGAACAAAAATGTTGTCAACTGTAGAATAACCCTTACGAAATCCAGCCTGAAATTCACTGAGTTTATTGTTGGCATTTACCCAAGTGTTTAATCTTTTGTAAAGTAGAATTGTATATATTTTTACAGACGAGTTTAATAGAGATATACCCCTATAGTAAGCAGGATCACATGGGTCCCCTTTTTTATAAATTGGACAGATCAGTGATTCGTAAAACTGTTCAGGCAGAGTGCCAAAATTAAAGATGACATTTAAAGCCTGTGTGAGATGTTTTTTGAATATATATATATCTTAACAGTAACGATGTTACTGATATGAAGCGTTTTAATGTAGGATTGCCCATACCGCACCTTTTCTTTGCTCTGGAATCTGGGAATAAAAGTTGACATGAGAAAATATGAGCTGGCATTTAGTGAACATACTGCAGTAATAATTTTTTTTTTTCAAAACGAAAGCTTATAGGTAAAATAAGTGACCAAACGCCTTAAAAAATCTTGTGAGCATATAAGAAACCTAAACGTAACATAACGTAGACGTGTGAGTCTAATAACTTCTCTCTGAATATAGCAACGGCGCTATTTTGATCGTACATATTTAAAAGATGAAGGCATGAAAGTCAAGATTGGCAGAGACCATACAACGTAACGTAATCACAAAGGTCCACAAAATGTTGCATTGGTAAAGTTGTAGATAATGATAATTCACGCGAATTTTTGGCTATTTTTGTTGAAATAAAAAAAAATTGAAGGGGCTGAGCGCCACCTTGCACTTTGAAGTTATTGGGGGCACCCTCCAACACCACCATGTTTCTCCCATCCCTAAACAAATCCTGTGCTAATTAATTAAATTCAGCAATTTTTGTGACATGGGGGGTATAACTTTTTTGAAGGGGGTGGGTAAATACAACGTGTTTGCACTATGAGGCTATTGTGGGGGACATCCCCTACCCCTCCTTCTTTTCTCCACACCGAAAGAACTCCAGTAAGTTTTATAATATTCATCAAATTCATAAATTTTCATGAAATGGGGGGTTGTTACTTTTTTTGGGGGTGTGATTACAACCTGTTTGCACTTGGAGGTTGTTGTGGGGAGCACCCCCTACCAAACCCGACTTTCATTATCTACACCTTTACCCTTGCAATTATCCAACCTAAATGCAGTGAAAGTAATCTCAACGAAAAGCTTAGGCTTTCACGATTCTTAGGAGTAACTTATGTGTTCTCATTTTTTTTACAGCTCACTGTAAACAAATATTAAATTGTTTAAATTACTTTAAAAAAAAACCCACACTCCAAGCACAATTCAGATACAGAAGAAGAACTTAAGGAGGCAAAGCTTTCTTCATTTATTAAAGTCATGTATACTAAGACAACTGCGGTAGGTCTCTACATTTCTTCACCAGCATACTGATAATTGAGTATTGTTTCGAATCTAAGTGGCACTTTACCAAAATCCAATGAGGCTACTTATTTATCAATTGAAAAATTAACAACTTGATCGTCGCAATTGAATCTTGTATTCAATCCTTAACCCTACGGCCATACACTTCAGGATCACCCTTAGTATCAGGAGCCGAAGTATCTCCCATCGGCATCACCACTCATCTCAACTACATCACTCAAATTGGAATATAAATGCGATTCAATTTAGAATTGATAACATCCCATTGTGGCCAATCATCGACTTTACAAGAGGCCAGAGGCAACGACGCCAACCGATTGCCCACTCTGGCCTGTCTGGTGGTCCCTAGACTAGATGGACCTCTCTGTTTCCCGCAACAACTGTGCCGATAAAAAATTACAGACTCTTTGCGCGCCACGTAATTATATACAATTTGCGAAGAATCATTCCCTGACTGCGCGCATCATTAGTGGAAATGGTAACATTGTTTAAAATCGAATCGAGAAGCAGAGAAAAAAAGCCAGGAAGGATCTCACTTTCACAAAACTGATGGTGTACACCTGCCGCTGCATAAAGTTCAAAAGTTCAAAGTCAAACGGAGCAAAACTAAACCATTTCACGGAAGAAAAATTACTTCCTTCCATGATGGAGTTCATCCATCCGCACAGCTCGAGGCTGGATCATGTTCCATGGCAATAAAACGAAACTATCCTCGAGAGTCGTCATTATGTTTGTCTGTACGGTCGGTCGATAGGTCGGTCGGTGGTTCGGTTGGCTATATGATAATATTTTCACCGTTGCCCCAAAAACCTGAACTCCATCAGACGAAATTATGATTTCAACCTTAGTGTCTTTACTCAGGTGTGAGATGAAGAAGTGATGTCTGATGGTGCCAAAAGGTGAAGTGTTGCCTCTCAACAGGAGTATACTCTGTACTCGGCGTTATAACGCTACGTTTCCAACACAGAAATGCAAAATTGAGGTGTGAGAGGTGCATAGTGCATTTGGCATTGATGACCTCGATAATGGGACTGGCTCTGAACTTAGCTGCATGATTGCAATGGAATTATGAAGGACCACTCTTCATTGGTACAGATGCTGACTGTGGATACAGCAGAGAAGATTTGTAAAGGTACTTTGCTGAGAGGCTGTAAATTAATATGATCGTGATGGTGAGAACCTTTTTTGTTATTTTTGCTTGCGGGTATTTTGTCGGTAATTGTCCCTTTTGCCTCTAGGCGAGTACTAGTGAAAGTATTTGTAGATAGAGGTCTTTAGGTTGTACAAAATGAAAACAAAAGTAAGTTTTTTCCGTTTTTCAAGAAGCTTCAAGTTCAGAAGGGTTAACTAAGGTAATTGATTGGGGTTTTGCAGATGAGGGCAATCAATGGAGTAGGCAAAACTACCACAGCGACAGGGCTTGTGTTTCGTTTGATGAAAAAGAAAAGGAATCTACGTTTGGAATGCCAATAGTTTTCTTTTGGCAAAAAGTATAGTGTCTTAACTTTGTCCGATTTGCTCAAAGGGTGGCATTGAGTAGATAAGACTTCTTCTTCGGGCAATTTTTATCCAACCTCTTCATAATAATAAAAAAAAAAAATAATAATATTATGAACTGAAAAGACAGCGTTACTGTTGAAGAAGCTTTTTTGTATTCGCTGACAGATCTTACGTACTCAGCCTCAGTATCCAGAGTAGTACCTACAGTTTCTTCTCTACATCTGTCAACTTTGCAAGCGCCAGCAAGATAAGTGTATATGAAATCTAAAGTAAATGCTTCTCTTAGATTTGTGGTTTTCAAGAAGAAATAAAGCGCATACGTAATTCAATGTTTTGGCCAAGTTTATTTTTAAAGATGAGGATTTGCGATGAAGTTTAAAAAAGAAATTTCAAACAAATGGCCAATGGCTGGCTCGAATAACTTTCAACTATTTTTTGCAGCATTCATCGGCGTCAATCGTTGCCGGCTTATCTGCATACACATGCACCATCTTATAATCCCTCAAAATATGGTCCATTGGTGTTAAATCGTTAGCGATGCCTCTATAGCGGTCCCTATTGATGGCAACATTATGGACGCAGGGGCGTAGCGAGAGGGGGGTGTGAGGGGGTATAGAACCCCCCCCCCCTCCATTTTCCCGAGTCGGCAAAACAAGGAAGAAACGCAAAGTTAATTTGCCGAGTTAAGTTAACTCAGCCTAAAAGACACGAATGGAAGTGTTTGAAACCATAGTCGATTTGCTGCCAAAAAAAACAAGTCGGCAAATTAAGGTAGAAAAACGAAGAAGATTTGCCGAGTCAAGTTATCTCAACCAAAAACAAGCGAATGAAAATGTTTGATCTGCATGAGTTGTTTTTTTTAACCAGTATCTAGTACTACATTCGAGTTAAAAATAAACGCTCAATCCACCCGCGTTCAACATCAAAACTTGTTGTCACTTTTCAAAACTCTCTATGAAATTCAAAAAGAAACAAATCAAATTCATACGCGTTTTGTTTTGTTATTTGTTTTATGAAACGATTGGCTTAGCTTGCATTTTATTCTCAGACGGAATTCAAAATTCGCTAATCCGGTTCCGGATTGACTATATCGGTGTGTGTTCCTCATCGGCATTAAAGGAAGAGTTGGGGTTACACAAAAAGAAGGAAAATCGGTTCAACATTTCACTTCTGAATCACATTTTTTTTGCATCTCAGAGACTAAGTCGCACGAAGCTTAGAGCAAGCTCATTTGTACGTACTTATCTACGCTCTTCATCATAAATGCAAGTGTTAGAGGTTAGAAAACACCAACACCAGCACAAAACGAACGTATAGAAAATATATATGAGAAAAAAAAAATAAATACAAATAGTGACATACAATATAGAACACCTAACATGAAATACAATAATAATTAATTAAACAAAACTACTAAAAATAAAACAAAGTATAAACTACAAATATTTTGAAAAACAATAAACTAAGAAACATTGAACAAAAATCATGCATGTGGAGCACTGGTTTTAAATTTTTGTTTTAAACTATATTTATTAATGTTGAAATCTAAAAGTAGGGAGCTAGAATTATATAGTCTACTCATGCGCGATAGCGGCTCATTCATGCCGTAATTGGTTCTATGATGGGGGCAATGAATCAACTCCAAATTACGCAAGTGGTGAGATCCTCCGCGGTAGTTAAAACCTATGGACGAGAGCAAGTAAGGAGCATCTATAAAGCCAGTCAAAAGCTGATGGAAAAATACTAGGTCGTTGTTGATACGTCTTTGACTAAGGGTTTGCAATTGCAAAAGTTTGATTCGATGTTCATAAGGAGGCAGATTGAATGGATCTTCCCAAGGAAGACCCTTCAAAGCAAAACGTATAAATTTATGTTGCACAGCCTCGATACGATGTTTATGAATTTCATATAGGGGAGACCAAACTTGTGAGGCGTACTCGAGATGAGGACGAACATAACAGTTATACAAAGATAACGTTACATAAGGATCATCAAATTCTTTTGACCACCTTTTTATGAAACCTAGCATAGAATTTGCTTTCCTTACTATTGAGCTTATATGCTCATTAAATTCAAGGTTAATATTGAAGTAAACACCTAGGTCACGAAAACTTGAGACACTACATAATGAATGACCAGACATTAAGTATATAGCATTGCTAGGTTCACGTTTTTTCGAGAATGTCATTGTTTGGCACTTCGAAGGGTTAAGACTAAGACCATTCTTTTCACACCATGTTCCAAAGCTATCGATATCTTTTTGAAGAAGTACGCGATCAGTTGTATTTTCATTTTGAATGGATTTAAAAATTTTCATATCATCTGCGAAAATCAGAATTTCACTATACGAAATGCATGAAACAACGTCATTGATTGCGATAATGAAAAGCAAAGGCCCAAGGTGACTGCCTTGGGGTACACCCGACAGAGCTCTGAAGGGACTCGAAAAGCTGTTACGAAATTTTACTTGGTACGTTCTATTTTCGAGATAAGAGCAAATCCATGCAATAAATATTTTTGGAAATCCAAAAGCTTTGAGCTTATATAATATTACATCATGAGAAAGTTGATCGAATGCTTTGGAAAAATCAGTGTAAATACAGTCGAGCTCATACCCATTTTCAAGGGCATTAGAACATATGTGAAGAAAAGAAAGAAGGTTTGTTACCGTTGATCTTTTCTGCATAAAGCCATGCTGCTGTCTGCAAATAATATTTTTTGTAAAAAATGAGAGGCTGTCACAAACAACCTGTTCAAAGAGTTTGGGGATGCAAGATAGCTTGGATATAGGCCTGTAGTTTTTAATTTCTATTTTATCACCCTTTTTAAAAACCGGAGTGATAAAGGACTTTTTCCAAAGACTAGGAAAAACACCTGTTTTGATTGAAAGCTGAAAGAGATATTGAAGTGGGAACATTATTACGGAACGGCATTTCTTTAACAGAACTGGCGGGATTCCATCCGGACCGGACGAAAAGTCATCTTGCAGAAGTGATAAATATTTTAAAATGTTGTCATTATGAACAGGGATATTATTAAAATTTACTTGAGAGCAGTTACGTAAATACGTAAAGTAGTTTTCATCTATTACTATGGGGGTATCACAGAAAGAGCTTCGAAAATGATTAGCGAAGGCATTACAAATATCGTTAGTATTCACTAGCGGAGTATCACCAGAAATAAAGTTCGCTGGGTACCCATCAGATTTTTTCTTTGAATTAACAAATCGCCAAAAACTTTTTGGGTCATCCCTTAAAGAGAAAGACATCTGTCTTAGGTAGTTGGAGTAAAGAGTTTTGGAGAGCGTGTTAAAGTTTTCAAAAAAACTAATATAAACACTATAGTCTTTTGTAGAATGAGTTTTAATGTAGGCTTTCCAGGCCTTATTTCTCTTATTACGCAGAATCTTTAGTTCTTTGGTATACCAAGGCTGATTAAAGCAGGAATTCTTAAGGATTTTTCGGGGAATAATTTTGTTCATACAATCTTCCAAGATCAAGTAAAAGCATTTGACTGCATCGTCGATATTGTCAGAAGCAGATACATTATCTATACCGGCTCTGGTGAGTTCTTCGGAAAGCAAATCGAAATTCGCTCTCCGAAAGTCAAAAGTGTATGAACAGTCAAATGAGTTACTATGAACATATAAATCAGAACTTAAATCCAGAAAAATATCTAAAGGTGGGTGAAGATCATCTAAGTTATTAATGCCATACTTAGATTTAAGAACAACAGTACTAACTGCGTCAGATGAAAAAACTAAATCGAGCATGCGATTCATAAAGTTTCTAATACAGCTTATTTGCTGTAAGTCTGAGGAAATGATATTGTCAAGTAAACGAAGCTCTTGCTGAGACGAAGTCAGTGATGCTACTTGAAAGGATCCGTCTTTAGAAGGGACCCAATTCACTTCTGGCAAATTAAAATCGCCCAATAATAAAATATAGCTTTAAAGACAAGACAATTCCATTACATAATCTAAAACTAAAGAGAGCTCAGTATAGGCTGAGACAGGACTCTTTGGAGGAATATAGACGTTTACGACATATATACTATTTAACTGTACGGATACTTTGACACATAAGACATCAATTGTAAATGGAAAAGGAAAAGTGATTTGAGAAGACATGTAAGTATTTCTTACAGAAATTAATGCACCACCTCCCACATCTTCAGGCTTATCGTAGTGACGGTCTTTACGATATACTGAGAACTCGTTGCTAAAAAGCTCAGTGTCCAAATGACTTGGATTGAGCCAGGTTTCAGTTAAGGCAAATATATCATGCGAGAAGACATGAGAGTTAAGATAAAGATTCGTAATTTTTGTACGAAGCCCTCTAACATTTTGGTAAAAGAGGGTAATTCTATTTAGTTTTTTGGCTCAGGTGTCCGTTCAGTTCTTACTGGTTTTTTCCTGCGTAATGTAAACTCTTTAATGAGTGTACCATCAGGCCAAGAATTACTATTCAAAATAGAATTAGAGAGGGAAGGAGGAACAACTAACTTGAATGAAGAAACAAAGCTATTGTTTTTACTAATTTTATTACATTTGATTGACGTAATAGAAGGGATACTCTTTTTGTCAACCAGATGCCGCAAAACATCTTCCGTGGTGATTTCTGGTTTAAGTCGTGAAATAAAAAGAGATATAGGTTTGGGAACAGCTTCCATAAGGACATTTATTCCCAGAGAATTTGGATCAATTACAGGCTGCGTATCCATAGAGTCCGAGTTTTCGAACGTTGACGCAGTGGACTGAATTTCATCTTGGGTAACTGTAGGATTTTTAGCTACTGACGCAGTGGACTCAAGACCTTGACCTTTGCTCGCATTGCTCCTCAATGTTTTACGCTTAGGAGGAGGACTAGAGTTTTGATTAATAACTAAGCCATCACGATTTCTTTTTGAGCTTTTGGACGAAGCTAAGGCCGAGCTGGTAGCAGAAGTCATTTGTTGTTGAAGGTCTGCTAATGTTTGGGTCTTGTCAATGATGATAGTCTCCAAATCATCAGTAGAAGTGGAAATATCCACAGAACTATGTGGAGAAGAAAACGAATTAAGATTGGAAACACTATCCTTGAAAATCTTAAGGAGTTCCTCAAATCCTTTCGATAGTTTTAAAATGTCCAATTTAAAAGCGGACATTTTAATTGCCAGTAGGTAAATTGATATTTTTTTACAATCGGAACAATACCAACATGCAATCTTAGACGCACTTATTTTGTCTAAAAATGCATTGTTTGATCCGATACATTTAGAATGGAATACTTTTCCGCAAGGCCCATAACATTCAAAAAGAGGGGCACTATTGGAGCTTTCCATGCATTTATCCGCAGCACAGGCCATGATAAAATTAAATGAAATAATAAATCAAATTGCAAATGCAATGAAGATAGATAGAAAAAAAGAAAATTAAATAAAATAATACGAAAAATAAAAAAAAAATATTTATATGTGACTCCACTGGGATATGAACCCGTGACGCGGAGGTTAAAATATGATAAAAGGCTGACCCGCTAGACGATTGCACCACCAACCAGATAATTTGAAGCAAGTTTTTACTTTAAATATACAAAAATAAACAAAAATATAACTAATTTAGAAAAAGATGATTATTGAATTTACCAATAGGCCAGAATGAGATAAGTATGTTTTTAAAACTACTCAAAATACACTCAAACGGAACCGAAAAATTAAAAAAAATCAATTTCTCACCAAACACTGTGATCAAAAACGAAACACAAATTTAACTAATTCTCTACGAAAAATGCAGGAACTAGACAAAATAGAATGATTTTAATCACTTTAAATCACTAAAACAAATAACAAAGGTATTAAAATCACACTAAATACCACAAAGATGTGAAATTTTCACAGAGCTAAATTAACGCAAAGGTAATAAACACAAACCAGCGCTGCCACATTAATGATTATTGTAGTTTTGTAAATGGAAGAGCTCACGTTTTGCTTTACAAAGCTGAAAGACAACAAAGCATTCAAGAAGAGCAAGAAAATGCGTATCATTTAAAAGTGCTGTAAGTTTTAATCGATGTTGCGAGAACTTTGGGAAGGCAAGGATTACATTTTCGTCGTCATAAAGAGTCCGATGAGGACGATGGAAACTTTCCACAAATCACTTTAATGATTTCACGACATTATTGAAAAAATGGTTGGACGGATCTTCAAAAAGGCCGCGAGATGTGACGTATCTTAGTCCGACTACCCAAAATGAATTTATTGATCTCATGGGTACTAAATCTCAGAAAATCATAGTGAATGAGATCAATAAATCTGGTTATTTTTCTGTAATGGCTTACACAACTCCTGACTCATCGTATCAAGATCAACTTGCTGTCAACATTCGATACTTAGTCCAAACCGACGCGCCGGGAAACCTTTCCCTATTGAGCCCTTTTTTGAAAATGGATTTCGTTCTAAAAAAAAATGGAGAAGAGTTGGCCCAAAAAATCATATCTACACTTCAATCAATAGGTATTTCTGTGAAGAATATTGTATTCAAATCTTATGACTATGCCAAAAATATGCCCGGGAAGTATAATGGTACCCAGAGAAAACTTCCATAAAAATGTGGTAAGAAAATCACTTACATTCCATGTCAAGCGCATCGTATAAATATTTTCGTTAAAACAGCATCATGCAATTCAAGCGTGCTGATCAAAGGGTTTTTTAATTAAGTAAGCATTCTTTGTTTTTTTCTATGGTAGTACAAAATATTTTCAATGTATGCAAGAAAAATTCAAAAACATTGAAAACTCCTTGCAATTGAAAAATTTGTCAAAAATTCGATGGACTGCTAGAGCTAAAACAGTAAAGGCTGTGTGGATATCTTTTGAAGGCATTGTAAATGCTTTAGAAAAAAATGTTAGATTTTGATTTTATCATTTCGTTATATTTTTGCAAGAATGTCATGTTTAAAGTTAAAAATTTTACCAAAAATCTAGAGGCGGAAGAGTTAAACACTTTTGATGCTTCATTGTTGATTCGAAGCACATTGGAGTTATTTCAAGAAATGAACGATCATGACATTCAATTAAATACTTTAATAAAAAGTTCATGTTCATTTACTGAAAAACTAAAGATAAGTCCCGAAAACGATTTATTGAAACACTATAGAACGCGTCGGTTACCAAAGAGAATTGATGGAATTTCTGATACCGTCTTTGTATTTGATCAGGAAACAGTTGAAAATGGTTCTTCAAACTTTTACTTTGCACATAAAAGATAGTTAAACAGATAATTTTACCATTTTTGAACCATTCTTAAAATTTTCTGAAATACCCGCTTCTAGAGCGGATGCCATCATAGAATTAGTTGAATGCTACTTAATGGAACTCCAAATTCTCCTTTTTACTTGTGAGGAATGCTCAATTTTCGAAAATGTAGTCAAAGAGCTATTGAAATTGAGAGATGTGATTCCGTAAGCCTTCAAGCTTTCCTAATGTTAAATGAATTTTAATTGCTCCTGTGATGTGGTCGGCGAGCGGTCATTTAGTAAACTTAAAATGGTTCTCCATTATTTACGTACGACAATGGGTAGTGACAGGTTAGATTCATTAATGCTACCATGTATTTCTAAGGTCTTAGAGAAGTTAATTGAGAAACAAATTATTGTAGTACATCTTTCAAGAACCAATCTTTTATTTGACAAGCAATCGGATTTCAGAGCTAAGCACAGCTGCTCAACAGCTATGGTCAATATTCTCGAGAACATTAGAGTTGAATATGATAAGGGTCATCTCAGTCTTTTAGGCCTAATTGACTTTCGACAAAGCCAATCACAATATTCTGGGCTAGAAGTTGCGAAATTTTTTTGGATTTAGTGATCAGGCATACAAGTTATTAACGGATTATTATCTGTCGGGTAGACAGCAAAAAATTACTTTTGGTGGTAAGAGTTTAACAGCTAAACCTGTTATCCAAGGAGTCCCACAGGGATTGATTCTTGGTCCGTTACTCTTCAGCATGTTCATTAATGATCTACCATCTAGCTGTTTGTATGCTTCTGTCCACTTATATGCAGATGACGTCCAACTTTACTTAGCCAGGCCTTTTCCTTAGCTTGTTGAGCTTTGTCTTTTAATTAATGTAGAATTACTGATTAGTCTACTGCCAATGGCTTGCTCTTAAATCCTGAAAAATTGAAAGTCATCCCAAGTTTGAAATCAATATCCTTCCAGACCTATAGTTAAAAGAGGGTAAAATAAAAGCTGTTGATCATACTGTAATTGTTTTGGCTTTGTTATTTATTGCAATCTATCAGGCTACAAACACACAAGTTTAGTTATTGGACGCATTTATGTCTGCCTACGAAAGCTTTGGTCATCTGCATACTTTACCCCTGCTATACAGTTTAGAACAATATATAAATGCAAGAAACTGTATATTTTTTTCCACAAGCTAATCAATGTTAAGGCACCGTCATATTTATTTAACAGACTTTCATTCAATCGGTCCGAAAGAACAATAAATATCGTTCCGAATCTTTGGAACTACCTCAACTCATCCCGTTTATCTTTATATATAAAATAGGATGTATGTATGTATGTATATATGTATGTCCGGGGTAAACTCCTAAACCACCCAACGGATTTTTATGAAATTTTCAGGGTAGACATAGTATAGTCCAGAGATGGTTCCTGTCACGGTTTGATCCCCATATTCCCACAGGAACGGGGTTGGGAACGGAAAATTAGAAACTACTCCACAGATTTCAAAAATTCTTTCAGCACTAGGGGTGCTACATTATCTCCCTCCATCAGTAACTTAAATTATATTTCATCCCTATAATCCCACAGGAACAGAAAGGGAGACTAGAACGGGAACCTTAAAGTTACTTGACCGATTTCAAAAATTCTTTCAACTCTAGGGTGTAACATTATCCTTCAGTGACATAGATTTATATTTCATTCACATATTTCCACTGGAACGGAAGATTCCAACAGGATTCTGTTGAGAACGGAAACTTAGAAACAACTGGACAGATTTCAAAAATTCTTTCGTGATACTCCCATTATAAGATTATATTTCATCCCCAAATTCTCACGTAAGAGGAAAAACGAGAACGGGAACCTTAAAACTACAGACCCGAGCAAAGCCGGGTGGCTCAGCTAGTTTTTTATACATGCTGTTATACTCTGGAAATTGGGATTGACAATTATTTTGATTGGAGGACGGAAGGGAGCCTCCAATCAAAATAATTGTCAATTCCAAAACATTCAAGTCCGCTATCTTTCTCTACTTCTCATCTCTTTAATATTATCCTAATTTACTTCCTCTTCTCTATCTTTTGCAAAGAATAGCTTAAATTGTTGTAAGTATAAATGTGAGCTGTTTTCAACTCTTTTTTTTTTTGAGATTTAAATCAAATTGATAGCATAATCTAAGCCTAAGAACTATAAAAGACTTAATCTTTATGTACCTCTTTTGTAAGGCAATAAATAGTTCGCCTCTGCATACGACTCGTAGAAATGAGCGATGGGCTTCACATGAAAACGTAATAAGTCTGACCTTACCACCCAATCGTTTGCTTGTATGAGTCATGCTACTCATGCGAAAGAGGCATCCTTGAAAAATTTTTGTGATAGTTGTTCAGTAACCTGACGTCGCAAATCGGAAGAACTTCGGTATTGAAGTGTTTCATTAGAAAAACCATTGAAGTAAAACTTTTGCTAGTTGGTGGTGCTAGGATTCCAAAAAACCTAAATATTAAATTTCTTGTAGCATGCTGATGCATCTCCTAATATTAATTATTGTCCTTGGTGATATCTTGTTTCTCTATTCTCCTGTTTGTTTGGTGCTTTGGTAATTCTGTCGTTATTTTCTACCGCTTAGACACAACATACAACTGCTAATACTACTGCTTGTTTCACGACAACTCCTGTCGTTATCACTCGTGGTAAAACTTATGGTGGGTGTTTCCACAACTTCCTTTGCTTAGCTGTTGCTACTACTAAAACTCATGCGCTCACTTACACAGCTACTATCGCTACTATGAATTCATTAAAATAGTAGATTGCTTTTTTCTTGAAGGTGTAAACATTTTTGACTTATTTTATTATTGCTGCTTGTCCTTGCCACATTTGGTTCTCTAGCAGTACCTACCAAAGGAGCTTCTACCAATTCCACCGCTCCTGCAATGGCGCTTACCAGTTTCATTATTTCTTGCGCCATTTTGCCGCTTAAATTTTCTCACGCTATGCCAATGAACTCTTTCATGAGCTATGATTCGCCTTCTTGACATTCCAAACCCATGTTCGCACCACCGCTGACCTAGACCTTAAATAGTACCTACCCAGAGTTACAGAGAGTTTACCACTTCATCTTTTTCTTCAAACGTTTTTTGGTTTAACAAAGTAACTGCAGTTGCATCAACAGCAGCGAACATCATATACAGTGCCTCAAGATAGGCTTCAACAATATTCTTCAAACGCAAAGGTCAGTGTCCTTGCCAACTTGACCGACATTTACATCGTACGATAGCACCCTTTTTAAAACTCGAATCCAATCCTAATGAGCATTTGCTTTAAACCAGGAAATTATTGCCCCATAAACAATGAAGAGAGAGAACATTTGCAAACCTCTGCTGCTGTTTATTTCCAACAAGACTGTCAAGTCAACCTCCCTTGGCTTTTAAACCAGCCATACGAGAAATAAAATTGCCCCAACAACGCGATATCTTCATGACACTTAAAAACGAATAAAACGGGAGGAGCACACGGAGCTGCATCAAATGAAATAAGACAAAAAAAAAGAAACCAAAGAAACGCACATTGCAACACAACATCAGAAGAATATTTAAAAAGCAAATTCCATTCCATTGCACTGTTGCAACTGCTCGCTTGAGCTAATAAGGCCTGGAAACCATCTCGATTTCAATCTCTGAATAGGACGTACAGTAACGTATACACCTCTCCACAGTTCCGCCTATAAGATTTAGAGGGATACAAATCCGACGACAAAAGAATGCCACCGAACAGCTTCGCTAAGATAATCATCGCTCTCGCCAACAAGACACATCTTCTGCTTCAAGTGGAGTCTTCTTATCATCCTTGTCCATGTGTCGTCCGTCCAGGCGAACGCACTTTACCTGCAAATGGCCACAGAGTGTCGCACCTGGGCCCAGAAGTAGAATACCACTTATATCTGGAACTCAATGTGTGTTTTATATCTATGAATTGGCTTTTGCTGTTTTTCGCCCCTTTTACACTCTTCCTCAGCAAGACCAAAAAAACTTGCTCTGGCAACATGTTGCCATATTCGCAGTGAGCGTGCCTGCCCGACTTAGTAATTTGTGTTTGGTTTGGGTGACAATTTGTCACTTTGGCGTCACATTGTCAAACCAGGAAATTCCGCACATGTTTGCACCAAAAACTAAATCAAATTTAGCTTCAACAAAACTGAAAAATATTAAAAAAAAAAAAAACGCAGGCAACATCCCTGAATGTAGATGAAGTGGCAGCACCATTTACATCTAAAAATAAATCACCGTTATGCAATCGAATCGCGGCGACACGAGTGCAGATAGGTTGAGGTTCTCCAAAGTCAGGTTTCTACATTTGTTCAACGAGTTACGGTGGCGTAGGCAATACCCCAAAAAAAAAAGAAACAAACTCAGAACCTGGCCTTGTCAGACTCCGATTGCAACAACCACACATAGAATGTACCACCACCAACCGCCACCGGCCTCCTGTCATGGATAAAGCTACGGTCGACTGAATCGTGACATTAATGAATCGTTTCACCTGCTTTCGGAATAAGATAAAAGAAAACAAAAACCAATCCTAGAACAAGTATCAACCGGCACCCAGTAGCAGCCAGGCTCAGGCACACCACAATCCTAACTTGTTGTGGTGCGCCTGTCCCTATTTTTTTCCAGTATGCAATTTTGGTTCTTATATCATCGATATCCCGACTATAAGTGCGAAACTTCAATGTCAATATAAAGGTGGACACGAACGAGTATGGAGAATGGAGCTTGTGGTGTGTTATGGACGTAACGTATAGTTTAGCCAGCGGGGGATTTGTGTTAGAGTCTATCCCCGTGGGATAGGAAACCAACCGTTCGTTAGATAGACGAGTGAGTATGGAAGAACTTGTTGAAAATATAACGTTTCACCATTTGTAATGCAATTTAAATTGCGCGCCAACCATTGCGTCGCCGAGCCGCGACGCGACGGCGAAAATGCAAATTGATTTTCGCCTTCATATGACGAATTGATGGATGCTGGGGATAGACTTTGTAGATAGTTGAGAGGGATGGTTAGACAGCTTGTATGCAAATTTAATTTGTGATATCCCACAGGGCGGAGATATTTTATGAACGTGCACGCTAAAAGACAAATGACTAATGCTTCGATAGGCTATCGCTTAAGAATGCCTATAACTAATCGAGGTACCGATGAAGTTCAATGGCTTTTCTAGGAATCGATACAAAGTTGAATGAAAAACTCGGCAGAGCAGTTGAGTAAGAACAATTCTTGTTCAAAGTCACAGCCAGTAATCTATAATTGCTTGGACCTCTTGCGCAATGACTAGTTTTTTTGGTTGACTTCTCCGACTAGGACCTTCGTATTTGGAAAGATACTCATTACTCAAGTCCTTGGGAGAATAGGTCTATTGCCGTCTTGGTCTTGGAAGAGCTGCTTGATAATGTTTAAAGTATTGAAATTTGAACTTATGCTCGCAATTTAAACTGGTAAAACTAAAATGTTGGTTCGTAGAGTCTTAAGTAATCCACCGAAGTCGTCGTGTCTATTGCCTTTACTGTTCATCTGCTGTCTTTGGCGAAAGTGACAGGACATTAAGTAAGAAAGTTACTATTATTGTTATTATTATGATAGTTCTTTATTTAACAACTTAAGTCCATTTACAATTAACGTTCAACAAAAGAAAAGAGCATGGCATTGATTAGCCGTCTGCGGATTGATTGATTCTACAGAGATATAAAATAATAAAGATAATAGTATACCAATTTAAATATTAGATAAATTGATTAAGGAATGCTACATACAAGATGTGAAATCGTGAGTTTGAGAGCTAAAAAAATTCAATAAAACTGTTGCGATACTTATATGCATGAATACAATATTGAGATAAAGCTTTCCAACCGTAAGAGTCATTTAAAAGTTCAGAAGCTTCTTGCAATGTGAGAAAGCTCTTGGAGAAAAATAACCTACTAAATTCAATTAAAATTGGGCATTTTGAAAAGAAGTGGAGAATGTCTTCCGGTACATTGAGGACAGCAGATCACTCACTGTTAGATCCGGTTTGTGAGGCATAAAATTGAAGCAAAGTGTCTCCGTTCTCATTTTTAAAATTGTGCTGATTTTATATGTTATCAAATTGTTACAGAAATAATTATTTGCGCAAAGAAAGTGATTTAACGTTCTATATAGACTTCTAGATTCACACAAACGCGCCCGGCTGAGACAACTTTCATAAAAGCGTTGATCTACCTTTGCGATGCAATCGTAAAATTTATCTTGCCAGTCGTTTACGTTTTCAAAAGTTAAGCAAATATTTAATTTGCATATAGCAGAGACAGGAGTTGACAGGAGTCAACATTATTTTAATCGCTGTTTTCGCTTTTTCTTTTACGTGCAATCGCAAATTAAGGTTGTAAGATAGCAAGTAACCTAAATATTTGAATTCTGTAACAACTTCTATTGGTTGTCCTGCCAGTTGCCAGTTTTCTTTCGGAAGTCTTCAACCTGCGGAGTCCTGGAAGACCATAATTTTTGATTTCGAGGTGTTCAAATCCCAGGTGTCGCAGTAACTCGTAAGCCTAATAATTCGGAGCTGAAGTGTAAGGAGGTTATCTGTTAAGATCGCTAGGTCACCTGCATAGAGTGGGGCTTTTATGTGCACATCACCTACAGAGTCACCACCAGGCAAGTTATTCGATATATCACCAATGAAAAGGGCGAATAGAATAGGACTGAAAACGCAGCCTTGTGGTACTCCGGTTTCGGTAGCAAAAAAATTTGACATTCTGCTGCCTTTCTAAACAGAAACTTAAGTGTCCAAAATCAACCTTTTGTAAACGTTCAGAAATTTTGTAGATACACCTATCTGACTCAGCTTATATATAAGCGAGTTTCTGTTGACAGTATCGAAAGCAGCTTTAAGATCTACGAAGAATATATATAGCTTCCTTTTTCTTGAAATAAATTTTCTAGCTATGCTCTCCAGCGCAAAGATTTGATCAACCGTTGACAGTCCAGCCCGAAAGCCTCCCTGAAAGATACGATTGTTATGTTTTACCCAACTAGATAAGCGATTGTATGATATTTGAGCGAAGAATTTTCTCAGACTTCATAAAATGGAGATACCCCTGTAATTTTCAACTAAACATATATATCCCCTTCTTTAAAAATTGAAAAATAAGAGATTTTAAAAAAAGAGTTGGAACGTCCTCAAAAAAGAACACATTATTAAAAAATATAATGAGTAACTCATGGAAGAGTGCAGTTCTGTTTTTCAAAAAACTTAAGTAATAATTATTTTATTGAACGTTATATATATACAATTGATACTTATACTAGATAATTTTAGAATTTAAAAAATGATAATGTAAGAATGTTGGCACATAGGGGGCCTAACGAAATACTTTGTCTAGAATTGAAATAATAACTTAATATTATATAGCTGAAAAGAAAAGAAAATCTTAATTATAAGTTGGTTGACTTGGGTGATCTCGGGATGTTCCGTCCCGCAAACCAGACTGGGCTGCCGTAGTTGATGACAGGTCTCAGCAGCTGCTTGTACATCAGAAGTTTCGTTGACTGACTTAATCCTGTTTTTCTTAACTGGTATCCCATCCAAACCGCAAGCATTGTTATTTTTCATATTTTATTTGGAAGCAAGTTGTTTAGGTTGATGGACAGAACTATCCGAGATAAGTTCTCAGAACAGCAATAGTCTTCAATATTTCAAAAAAGAAGCCGTACGGAAGATTAAAGAGTGAAACTTAAGTGATCTTAACGAAGTAGATAGGCAGCACCACAAACAACTTTCTACAACTTTCTTTCTTTCAGAAAGCTCGCTTGTCAGAAGGGAAAACATACCAAGGGATGAAGAAGCCATCAGCAGCGCAACAAACAGCTTGTTTTTCTCCTGTCGAAAGACTTGAAATGCTGTCAAGCAACTTTAAAACATCTTAAGACAATTGCTTACCAGAGCTAAGTCACATCAAACCTCAAATGCTCAAGGTCAAAACAGATGTCTGAAAGAAAGTTTTGAGCCAATAATGGATTTATTTCAACGTTTGTATAGTGAAATGGATGAAGAGGACATCCAAGTGTATTTTCATCTTCAGTATCAGTTAAAACTAAAAATGAGTCAATTAACGCAAAAAATAAAAAAAAAATTCCGGACAAAGTTCATCATTCACTGCAACATCCATCAATCTTCCGAATATTGAAATACTCAAATCTGACGGAAGCTAGTTAAACTGTCCGCAATTAAACAACAGGATGTTCCTACTTACGGCCATGCTGACTAGATTTCTCCAGAAATTTATTGTCGTTGACAATTCAAAGAGTATCAAAACACTTCATGAAACAATCAAGGAATCTATTCAAGCAATCAACAAACTTGGACAGGGACACGGTGCTGGTGGATAGGATCCACTGATTGTTCACCTATTGCTCGAGAGAAGATGGACAAGGATACGAGAATGATGTTTGAGGAGTCATTGGAGTCACCGAGGTGCAGTCCATCATCGACCATGAACTCTGTTGAAGACAGGCACTTTAAGCCATAAATACCCGAGATGACAGAAGGAAGTTCCATTGCATGGAAGCCACTGCTAGCTGCGATGATGGAAAGAAGTCCATCGTGGACAGAGCTCGCAGGATGGAAAGGATATAGCACTAATTTGCTATTTTCACAGTCAGGTAAGCATGGTATTTACAATTGCAATAAGTTTTTGTCTCTTTCAAGTTCAGTACGAAGAAAAGAAAAGAAATTGTCTGAAGAAAATGCCAAATTGCAACATGCCCTCAAAATACATAACTACATCAATAGAGGCGGCAGCAAAAATTTCATCAGCCACAGGACAACAGCAGTAACTCACCCAGTACACATCAGTGGAATGAGAAAGGTTTTATAAACTACCCCACAACCAATATGTCAAGCAGTGAAAGCAGCAGCAGAAACGCATTTTGAAGAGCGCCATGTTTACCTTGTACCGAGGGTGGTCGATGTTTCTTCGCCGTCCGTCGGCGGGCGTCACGTCGGCTCTTCTTGACTCGGAATCTCAGTTGAATTTTATTACAACATCGTTCCAACAGCATTTGGGAATCAAGATGCATCGGAAAGAAAAATTCGATTAGCGGAATTGGTGCTCAACTGTCCAAGTCTGAATTTGTGGCTTCAGTAACATTTGAATCAAGATCATCCAAATATCAGGCAACGATTGAGTCAAGCATTATGCTTCATGCCTCGCCTTCGTGATTATAATTCAAATGCGTAAATCGATATATCTCGGTGGAAAGTTCCACCAAATGTAAAGGTACATACCTACTACTTGCAGATCCTTCGTGTTTTAGGAATCAATGTATAGAAATTCTGCAAGCTGCCGGCATATTTTTTTAGCTTATCATGTGAGAGGAACTCAAGATATCCATATCCAATGTTCTTTCTTGGGGACTTCGACCGTACCCGGAGAATTTCTCTGTGAAGAGGCCAATAAAGGAATTATAACGAACCTTCAGACATTCTTTAGTGATTATTGGTCATCGAGCAAAGTATGCTCGAACGAATTACTTCCACGATGGTGTGTAAAAACTGGGTAGGCTTTGATTGTTGTCAAAGTGGCAGTGCCAAAAGCGCCGGTACTTCTAAAAAAAAAACAAGCAGTTTGTTGGGTTTTACGGGCTGGTGGAATCAGTAATCCTTATTTTAATTACTTTTTCACTTTTGAACTGAATCGTCAAAACTCAGTGCGTGCGACAATTAATTTGTTGAAGAAAGGTGAGCGCATGAGTTCGAGATTTGAACCTGTGAGTCGGCATTCAAGGTCGAGTGTTTTATCAGCGCTAGACTATTTGCTTATTCACTAGTCTACACCGAGTTATGAACGATGTACGACAACAACAAATCTAATATGAATTCTTTATAATTTGGGGGAAAATAAAGGTCGTGAATTTCGTGTTGGTTCGTTTTGAACGAAATCATTAAGTCATTTCTGATGAAAGAACTCGTGGTGCTTGCTATTGGAGAATCTAAAAAGAGCTTATTAAAGTCATTTGATTTGGAAGCCATATGGTGAAGCTTGTGTTGGTTCTTGTAAAACGAAGTTTAAAAAAAAAATTTTTATTGAACCAAAAACTTTTTTGTAGCCTTACGAGTATACATTGGCTATGGCCACATAACGTTGAATAGAAGCATTAGAAAAAGACTAAAGTTGCTTTTGGCTATCATCAATCAAAAGAAATCTTTTCCAACATTGCGTTTCATTACACAATTCTTTTGTCTCCCTTATTACAATAGGCGTCACTTAAACGCCTGAAAAATGGCACAGCTTCAGAAGCGTTAATAAAAAATCTTCCGTGAAGTAAGACGGTCTTATAAACAGAGCTTCCAGCACTCACACTACAAACTAAATTCACATTGTAAAAAGAAATAACAAATTCATTTGTTTCCAATTTGATTTCCTTTCCTCTATAATTAGATACTATTGACATCAATCAGTGCCTAATTATTTATTCAATTAGAGGTTTTATATCCTCAGCATGCTTTTACCATTAATTCTGTAATTAAATCCACGATTCCTGCATCAAATTAAGTGCTTGTTCTTGCCAATTTGGAATCATCTAATCAAGTGCAATGGTAATAAAGGTAATCACAATAATAATAAAATCCTCCAATTAAAATTGAGGCTTCTTCTATTGCAACTGAAGTAACTTTTTAGTGTTGCTGGTAAACGACAAGTTCTGTGGTAAAGTTTAAAGGAACAATCATTTGGCAAATCAGCCTAACTATAAACATTTAAATCCAAATTATTTCATGGGTAATCTGCTCATTTGAAGGACATAACAGATAAAATTAAACGCAATTAAGTATTTTACAGTTTGCTTGCTTATTCGAATACAAGTTCATTTTAAAAAGGGGAGGACTAAGGCTCCCTATCTCGGAATACTCGGAATAGCAAAATAATATAATCGTATAACTATCGCAGCAGAAGTGATTTAATCGCAACAAAATTGTCGTAATCACATCAAATGGGCGCAATGGCTGCAATAGTGCCGTTGTTAAAACAAAATTGTAGATAATCCAAACCGAATTTTATATATCGCGAACGAGCTTTCGTAATCGCGACAAAATATTCATTATAATTATCGCAACAAAATTGAAACAGTTGCGACGAAACTATTGTGATCGAATTTTCGTTATCATGACAGTATTGTTGTACTCACCACAATATCTTTGTAGCCGCCACAAATTTATTAGTGGTAGCAATATAGCTAATGTTACCGCTATAGAATAATCGCATCAAAATAACCCACAAAATATTCGTATACCAGACTCAAAACAAGTAAATTCGAAAAAAAAAATTGTTGTTGACGCCACGTCGCGTCGTAGTTAAAACAGAATTTTCGTTATCGCATTGGAATTGCTTCTATCACGATAACATTGTCGGAACCTTGACAAAATTTGTGTAGTTGCGACAATATTGACAACGTTATTCAGATTGCGAAAGCACTAATACGAGCACGACAAAATTGTAGTAACCGCAACAGAATTTTTTATCGCAACGAAATTGTCGCAATTGCAACAAATTTGCGTATTGCGTACTGATATAGATCCAAAACATTTATATATAGCACAACACGCCTACTACAAGAGAAAATTGGCAGAAACGGCCCTAAACACCCTGCTTTCTACTATCGGATATTCCCTCCATCACAAAGATCACACTCTATTCGCATTCCTTGTCAGAAGTGTAGTAAGGTGGCAATTACAATGGCACTGACAAATCTTAAAGTGGATAGTACAATAGCTTAAATGATAAATCTTATGTTAAAAAATACGAGAATCAACTCATCTCTAGTAGTCTTTTTTGAAAAATGATCTGTCAGTAGAGGAGCACCGCAGGGTGGGGTCCTTTTCCCTCTTCTAGTCTCTAACGAACTTCTAGTAGCTTAAAAGTTAAGGGTTTAAAGGCGATGGCATATGCAGATGACGTCTCTATTGCGGTATCAGGAAAACATCACAAATCGAATATGCTCAGAAAACTAAACTCGTTTTCTTCCCCAAGAAATTTAAAATTTCGCAATTATTAACTGCATCAATTGATGGAATCCCACTTAAACTTTAATACGAAGAAAAGTTTCTAGGTTTCATCCTTGACAAAAGGCTAAACTAGAAATCCAATATAGAGGAAAGATTCAGGAAGACCTTAGCTCTATTTTCCTGTAAAAAAAATCCAGTTGGTAAGAAATGGGGATTTCTTCTCCAAATCAAATAGTGTGGTCATCAGACAAATTATTCACACCCTCGTCAGCTGCTCTTAACAAACTGCTTAATCTCATACCATTAGATGTCTTCAGCAAACTAAAAACCGCCAGCGCAACCATTCTTATCAGGGCTATCCCTCAATGGATCAATAGCCGTGTTTTATTATTGATCTGATCCGGATCAGATCATGGGTTTTTTAGCGTTACAACAACAAAGCGAAATCCTGCTTTTTAGTTGGATCTATTTTTGTGATCTAAAAATTAGTTCTTCTATTTCACACAAGAGGAGACTTTTCATTGAAAACGTAGGTATCATTTCCACTATTTCCAATAGCTACAGTATTGCCAAATGAACATTTTTATATGTGTGAAATGAAATATATTTCAGATAGATAGTGAGAAACTTCACATTTATTCATTTTTGTATAATACATGACATAATGAAAAAGTTTTACAAAACAAAACATATACACGTGAAATTAATAAGAATTAGTGCAAAAGAATGTATATTTGACAAAGTGCGTGAGTATCATTTTTCCCCAAAAAAAGAACAGAAAATTAACCATTGAAAAAAAAGTTCGTAGGGCAACTCTGCAACTCTTTTGAAATGTCAGTTGAAAGAGAGAGTTTCTCACAGCTTCCAACTGGAAATAATAAAAAATATGATGATCTAAAGGTTTTATTCAAGATCCGATCCGGATTGGATCATTGTGATAATAAAACACGGCTAATAACAACATTGGTCACTCAACATTCCTAAACTTCTTTAGATCAATTTCATGCCACCCCCATTACACTATACCCCAATTGGTGGAAAGGGTGAGCTGAGCAGTATACACAGGAAGATTTAACGTTTGTCTCTCATCCCGCCTTCCAAATAACTATAGCGTGTTCCAAGTTCTGGCGATCAAAGAGTGGTTAAAAGAAAACGTGATATTTTCAGTGAATATCCGTATCTTCTCAGACAGCCTAGCATCCCTCAACTTACTTGGCGGTGTTTCCACGAACTCAAGTAACCGCCCTCTACTATCCCTCATATGATGGCCGAAGAGTTCAATCTTGACTTTTTTTGAATATCGGGCACAGAAATATCGTAGGTGACAGCAAAGCCGATGAACTCGCCAGAATTGGAACCGGTTTACCGATTTCAATCAGCAGGTTGAACATAGGAATACCCATCGCACACCTCCTCTGCTAATGTCCTGTAATTTTCTTCAAAAGAAAGCTATATCTTGGAGAACACTTCCTTGATGATCCAAGCGACCTGGTGAACACAGATGCCCTACACATCTTTCGCTTTATTAAAGGCTCCAAATGGTTTAACACTTCCTATGGTATCACAATAAATCTAATAGTGGTCTCAGTGTGTCAGTTGTTTTCATAACAGCCAATTAAACCTAACCTCAACATTAGAATATTTGCAATTGCGCGACAAATGGTTGTATAGAAATAGAATAACCTAAATAAAAATATTTATTGGAATCGATAAATTGGTTTTTGCAATTTGCGAAAGATAACTTCATGTCAATTTTGTACGCGGCTGCAATCCAAATGGTTCCTTTGGAAGGCCCGATTTTGCGTTACTTTTTCGAGTATTTAGGCCTGTATTTCACGAATTACGTGTGTTATGTTATCCTATAATTCTTAAATCGTGTTCAGTTTTTCGCAAAGACTTACGACTTTATATAACCCCACAAGAAATAATCAAGAAGCGTTAAATCATCAACTTGGCGAACAACTGGCAGGCCATATCGAGAGATTAGCTGCTCACCTAATTCATCCTTCAAAGTGGCAATTGTTTCACTTTGTGATAGGTTAATCGGCTTCTATTCTCGCAGAAATTGGCTTTCAAATATAAAATTTTCTATGTGATTCAGTAACACATGCCCGATTGCTTGAGAACGGCGACGAATTGACATTTCGCGATCCTCATTTATACTGGACGCTACAACTGTTCTCTTCAGAACGCAATGTACTGATACCAGTCGATGGTTCAATGTTCAAAAAAGTAAATTTGGTGATAACACCACGAAATGGTGATTCAAAAGATCGATTATGACGGCCCAAATTCTCTATGGTCGTAACAAACGATGCACATTTTTCACAGAGCAAAAATTTTGGTAGTACATTTTAACAATTTGCCAGCGTTACTCATTTTATCTTTTCATGATGGAATGGGAAAGTATACTGTCTGAAAGCTTTTCACTGTGACAGACGTTTGAACGCCATTAAAAAATCACTTCCTTGTCTAATCGAATCATAATCACAATAGAATAATTCATGTTATCGCTAAAAAACTGTGGCAACCTCAACTGAACTACTTGACAAGAAAAGATGAAAAAAACACAACAAAATTGTAGTCATCGCCACAGGCGTGTTACAATCGCGACAAAAGAAAATGGGAATATGATCTCAACTGCTATTTCTTAGACATCGTGCTTAAGCAGTATAAGGCCGGCTTTACCAGACAATGGCGAAAATATGAGCAAAGAACCAGGCGCGGCCAGGGGGGCAATGGGGCAATTGCCCCCCCCCCCCCCCCTCTCTCTGTCAATAAAAATGTTAAGTCTGAAGCAAACTGTACGTATTCGCTACAAAAAAGAAGTTTTTGATCAAATTTTGAGTAACTTTCGGGATTCACAATATTATTCAATACTTTTTGATGAAACAACTGATACATCTCACTACTCCCAACTAAGTATTATATTACGCTACGTTCAATTAAATACCTACAATGGTAGCATTCGTGGTGATTTTGTCTCTTTCGTGGATGCATTTGGGAAGTAGCTTATTCCACAACTGATGAAGAATACGAATCTGATGAGGAATGCTGGAAGGAAACTAAAAAAAAGACAAGCTGCCGAAGAGAAATTGGATGGAAATTTTAAGTCTATGGAGTTATCTCTAACTGGCAAAGCCATCGGCCAAATTGTATTGTTGTAACTGAAGAAAAAGCTCAAACTTCCTCTTGAATGCTGTGTGGGAATTTCACAAAGTTCAAAAGTACCGGCCATTTGAGACGCTGCAGCGCGCTGTTGCAATAATGAAAGAGGTTATCTCTTCTTCAAATCGCATCCGAAACAAAAAACTGTCCTCATGAACACCTTGAGGTGTGCCTTCAGTCCTCAGTTCACTTTGCGAAGCAACGTGGGAAGAACGACATGAAGGTGTACTTCAATTTTCTTTGGACCTCATCAAAATTGTAGAAGCGTTGGAAACGATATCGCAGTGGCGTGACCCAAGCACCACGGCTGGCAAGCCTTCCTTACTTATAACGTCTTTATGTAATTCACAGTTTACTGTATCAGTTTTGTGTTTGAGTGATGTATTGTCTTTAACACAGTCCTTGAGCAAGTTACTACAATCTAAATCTCTTGACCTGAATAGCAGCGCAATGCTGGTGAAGAACACGATTTTCGTTCTTCAAGGTCGCCAAAGATACCAATTTCCACAACATCTGGCAGCATGCAACGTATTTATGTGATCAGTAGAATGTTGAGTTCAGAATTCCTCGTATTCCACTTCATTGTAGACGCCAAAATTAACCGAGCTAATTTTGACACTAATTCAGCGGAGGCATACTACAGAATCTCGTTATATGCACCTCTACTTGACACTTGTCCTGACCGATTTGCATGAAAGATTTCGACTGGAAACCTTAGATGGATTTAAACTTACAATTTTCATTCCGGAAAAAAAAATTCGATATAATACTGATCAGTTGGATACCACCGTTAAGTCGCTACTAAATCGCTTTGGTCAACTCTTAGTGTTAAATACAGCACATCCTGTTTTTGGCTTAAAGATGAGCTGGTGTTGTGGCGGGAAAAATGGTTAACGGAAAAGGAGCAGAACAACCGTCTTCCCGTTACTGCTCTTGAGTTGATGGACTAATGCAATAAGGATGTATTTGGCATTATAAACAGTTTTCTTTTAATCCTTGCAACGCTTCCGGTAACGAATTCTTCGGCAGAGCGGTCTTTTTCTACATTGCGGAACCGCGCCTTAAAACTTATTTAAGATCCACAATGAGTGAAAATCGCCTTTGCGGTCTGGCACTCATGCACATCTACAGACGAATCCCGATCGATGTTGAAGTAATAACAAGGTTTTCCGAAACCGACTCCAACGAAGTTAGATTTTAGCATTTAATTACCTGTTTTAAACTAATTCAAATTATTTTTTTTAAACAATTTTTCTAATTCTTTTAAATAAAAATTTATTCTTATATTTGATTGAGTTTATATTTAGTAACTGCAAACCATTGAAAAGGAAGGGAAACTACCTCCCCCCCCCCCTTTATCAAAATCCTGGATCCGCGCCTTTTTTCCCCAATATTTACTGAGATATTTCGTCCTTTTTTGGTTGTTAAGTTAGTTTCATTTTGGTCAGTCTCACCACAGTGGACTACTCATTTTTAACTAATTGTTCAAGTTGCACGAATTGTAAAGAAAATTCCATCGTCGAAAAGTATTTTTGTTTATTGCAATTTGCGACTCTTCGAGAAGGTTTATCGCCTTACGATTGTAATCAAATTACTGTACTGTTAGATTTATCTTGATGTTAAAAATCTTTTTTTTTTAATTTAAATGATACATGAACTACGAAGTGTTTAAAAACCATTGAGTTTTTTTTCGAAATTTCACCTTAAGGTAGAAAAAAAGTAATCAAGATCATTTTTTGGACTTACGAAATGATTTAGGTTGGTTCGCTAGAATTCTCCCTCGTCATTATTGTCTTTTTGTTAAAGAGTATGATACCAAAGAACTACCCAGCTCTCCTCCGTCACATAAATATCAGACCCAAGACCCAACATAGATACACCACCTGCTGTTTAAAGGACTATTCACTCATACCAATGTAATTAAATGCGCATTATTGTTAAGCAATTTTAATGCCTGACAAATACGACTCCTATATTTGTAATAAAACTATTCTCTCTCCTCCGATTAACCGATTGTGTTCGACCACGAGCAGTTATTCCATCCGCTCCTTATAAAGATATTAATTTATTTCAAAGCTTTTTTATCGTCCTACTCGTCGAACATCGAACGTCGCGTCGTCGTCGTTGTCGTCGTCTCAAACTATCAATGTGCCCAGCTTGACCATAAAAAAAATAGTTAAGAACAGAAAACAAACGCACATCCTTTTTATGCCCGCCCATATAAAACGAATCAAAACCAGCTTACCAATGGCCATTTATGTCCCTTAACATCCCAGAAACAGATCATTAATTGACACAACATCTCGTCTGGCCAAAAGACTTCCTCAATCTCTCCCAATCAATCTTCTTTCTTTTGTATTCTGTTGCAGTTCGCAGATCGCACAATTAAAAGAAATTTAATAAAACAAGAGAAACATATAAAAATGAGAACCAAAGGGAAGCAATAACTTACCTTCACACACCATGAATCAGATCATGAACGGCTTTGACGAGGAGGAAATAGAAAAATTTACAATAAAACGACAACGAAAATATTCTCCAATTGCGAAATGAAGACGAGTCCAGAAGCAGTCAGAACTCAGAATATACTCGGAACGATGAAGTGTTGCGGAATCCAGGAGAGTGAATCGGTTAAATCCTTTGATTTTTGCACATTTTATCAATCGAAGCTGTGTGTCGATGTGAGCACTCCACTCTCGATTGAAATTGAATCAATCAAAGGTAACACTATCGTTGAGTTGCAATTAATTTTTTGTTTTGTTTTGTTGAAGCGGCTGATGGTATTTATGGTGGTGATGCACTCAAAGTAAGATTATGATGATGCACTTAAGAGGAACAAGCACACGTGATATTGTTACAAGAGAATCCAATTAAATTAAAGATTCCATAAAACACGACACCATCTGTCAAAAAACCAAGCACACATAGCCCACCACACACTTAACGTAACGAACGCGCTCGCGACGACGACAACTCCACGTCCACACCGATCGATGGACAGAAGTTGTAGCGAAGCTGGCTAAAACGATGGTTTGTAAATTTTGCAATTGATAGCGAGTGTGACAACTCCACTTGACAGTGCTGCACTACCACGAACACAAAAAAAAACCGCAGAGGCTGAAAGGACTCAGGAAACAAAGCACCACATGCCAATGGCAGTGAATTGTCAGACAATGGTTTTTATGCGCTGAGACGTGTTGATGATTTGCTTGCCGACAAGTTCACATATGATGTTTATGTGTGTGCCCAGCAGAACGAAATGTTGAACTTTCCATAAACGCGATCTAAGGGAAACTAACTTGATCAACGTCGATCAACTGTGTACTTGGAAATCGCGTCTTATGGCGAGTAAGAATGTAAGAGAAACAGAAATATCGTAGACAATGAGAATTTTTTTATATCGAAGGCAAATTCTATACGCATGGAAGTAAAATGCCTTCGATCGGGAAGCTAGGCAGCTTTGATATCTGTGGAAGTATCTATTGATTGCATCCATCCATCTCTTCTCGCAGCTTCAAATGTTCAGTCAGTGTTTTCAAAGCATGAAGACACAGTGAGGTGTCTAAGCTCTTACGAGGACTTTAAGTCGACTAATTTGGCGATCATATATTTGCTTTCTCCTTAAACTTACGCAGGGAACTTTAGTAATTTCACATTTTTCATTTTTGTCATTTGAGCTAGTTGTTTTGCTCATCTGTTTTTATTATCTTCGTCAATTGCAACATTTATTTGTGTTCCTACTAAGGCATCTCTTCTTTCATCCAGGCGGTAGCTGAGGAATTCCCTAGATGGGATCAACGGTGGCGTCTACAGTTCCAGTCAGGTTGAACTACTTAGTGAACACCTTATAGGGCTACTACAACATTTTTGGAGCTCAGGCCTATAGGGAAATGTTTTTCCGGCTCCCCATCTCAGGAGTTATTCAAGGATCTGGCCTTCCAGGTTGGGGTCGTGCTGTCGGGGTAATTTCCTGGCCACGTAAAGCAATTGTTAGTTGCAAATCACCAACAAGCCTCGGATACAGACGGATTTACTGATGACGAACCAAGCAAACGAAAAACGGACAACGAACTTCGGATCTGTACGTGGAATGTTAGGTCCCTTAATAGACCACGTGCAGACGAACGATTAGCGAAAGCCCTAACCTGCTACAAAGCAGATATTACCGTTATCGTAGAAATGCGATGGGATGGACCAGGTAGACGCAAGTTAAAAAATATCTACTACGGCTATTGCTAACGAGAACAAAAGCAGCGACTGCGGATGTGGATTTGTTGTTGGAACTAGACTCAGGCAAAGTCTTGAGTTACAACTATGTGAACGAGCGCATAACAACAATCCGCATCAAGGCTAAATTCGTCAACATAAGCCTCATTTGCGCACACGCCCCCACAGAGGAAAATGATGAAGACACCAAAGACGTATTCTTCGAGTTCCTGGACAAAACATATGAGCAGTGCCATAGCTATGACATTGAGATTGTTCTAGGAGATTTTAATGCCAAGCTAGGAAGAGAGGACATATTTGGTGGAATAATCGGAAGATACAGCCTGCACGACAACACCTCCGATAACGGATTCAGGCTGATCGATTTCGCTGCGGGGCGAGACGTTCTGGTAGCCAGTACGCGGTTCCAGCACCTCAATATCCACCAAGGGACATGGAAATCTTTTGATCAATCGACCATCAACCAGATTGACCACATTGCGATCGACGTACGACATTTCTCCAGTATAGAGGATGTCCGAACATTCCGAAGAGCCAACATTGACTCGGACCACTACCTTGCTGTAGCCAGGCCACGACTGCGGATATCCCGATCCAAGCCAGAACAAGGAAATACTGTGAGGAAATTCGACAATCGCAAGAAATCGCCAAGTCCTTTTCCGATCGAGTCTCTTCCAACCTCTTAAGAAGTCCTATGCCGCCAGCATCAAGAACCAGTGACAGCGCTGCCAATCAGCAATCAGAGATGCTGCCTGTGAAGTGCTGGGTTTCACACGGCCGCCAAAACGAAACCCCTGGTTTGACAACGAATGCCAGCAAGCACATGCAGCTAAACAGGAAGCATACAAAGCGGCACTGCACAAAAAGACTAGAACTGCTTATGAGCTCTACAAGCAGAAGAGGAAAGACGAACTCCGGCTTCTCAGAGGAAAAAAGAGAGAGCATGAGAAGCGATCGAGGAGATAGAAGGGTGCCACAGCAGGAATGAGGTTTGGAAGTTTTACCAAAAGGTTAAAGCAACAGCCTCGGGCTATAAGCCCCGAGCCGAAGCCTGCAAAGACGACCAAGGGAACATCGTGGTGGAACTGCAGTCAATGCTGAGGATATGGAAAAACCACTTCTCCAAGCTCTATAACGGCGATGATGAACCCAATTCCGCTGTTAGAGAGATAGAACCATTCGATTTAGGTGACGTAGACTAACAATTCCGCCAACCCGACCTGAACGAAGTGAAGACAGCAGTATCCAATCTAAAGTCCAACAAAGCTGCTGGTGCTGATGGCCTCACTGCCGAATTGTTTAATGCGGCAGACGATGACCTGGTCAGGAGTATGCACAAGCTCATTTGCAAAATATGGTCGGAAGAAAGTATGCCCGATGAATGGAACCTCACCATTGTCTCCCCGTTTTCAAGAAGGGAGACCCTCTGAACTGCGCCAACTACAGAGGTATCAGTCTTCTTAATATCGCATACAAGATCCTGTCTGCCGTATTGTGTGAGTGTCTGAAGCCATTCGTCAACAACCTGATAGGTCCTTATCAGTGCGGCTTTAGACCAGGAAAGTCCACCATAGACCAAATCTTCACACTACGGCAGATCTTGGAAAAAACCCAGGAACTTCAAATCGATACCTATCACCTTTTTATCGATTTTAAAGCTGCTTATGACAGCATCTATAGAGAGGAGTTATATAGAGCCATGTTTGGTTTTGGCATCCCTACCAAACTTGTCCAATTGTGTAGGATGCCGATGGAAAATGTACGCTGCTCCAGCAGGGTCAGAAAAGATCTCACCGATACATTCGATGTCAAAACAGGTTTTATACAAGGCGATGCAATGTCATCCGACTTCTTCAACATCGTTCTTGAAAAATTGATATTGATATTGTTGCAATTGGTGCCATTGGCTCCATTGGTGCCATTGGCTCCATTGTCTTCATTGGTGCCATTGTCTTCATTGGTGCCATTGGCTCCATTGGTGCCATTGGCTCCATTGGTGCCATTGGCTCCATTGGTGCCATTGGCTCCACTGGTGCCATTGGCTCCATTGGTGCCATTGGCTGCATTGGTGCCATTTTCTCCATTGGTGCCATTGGCTCCATTGGTGCTATTGGCTCCATTGGTGCCATTGGCTCCATTGGTGACATTGGCTTTATTGGCTCCATTGGTGCCATTGGCTCCATTGGTGCACTTGGCTCCATTGGTGCCATGGCTCCATTGGGTCCATTGGTGCCAATGGAGCCAATGTCAATGTCAATGGCACTAGTGCCATTTCTGTCACTAGTGCCATTTCTGTCACTAGTGCCATTGACACCATGGTGTTAATCTGACACCCTTTGCAGCATTACATCCTATTGCACTTTGCTCCAAAACTACCATTACTGAAAATTTTGTCCTTCACTCCGTTTTGGTTTTCTGGAATGCATCTCAGCTACCGACAAGCTCTTCGCTGTGTACTAAAAAGAACCCACAACCACTTGCAGACACCACTGCTCTCGAAACCCAACGAACACAGTTGAGAGCAATGATCATCTCTCCTGAAGATAGGAACCACGTTCAGCCTCTTGGTCTATGCAGAGGCAAAAGCAGCAGCAGCAGCAGCAGCTCTTCCTTTCCATACTCCCTGACGTATAGATATTATTTTATTATGTAGGGAATGCGAATTCAATTGGGAGTTTTTCTGCCACACAGGCTCTCTGCCGCCACCGCCATCGTATGTGGGTTTTTGTGCGCAAAGTGGTCTCTTTGGACATTAAAGCCACTGACTCCTCCACCACATCTGCCCGCCGCAGATGAAGAGGGGCAGCTAAAACGTTTCCAACTTCCAAACCAACAGGCACCGAAAGACGAAGTCAGTTAAGTCAGTAGATGGATGGATATCTGCCGCAAGGAATTTCAAATTATTATTGTTTCAGCTGATACGGGATGCATTGTGGTTTGCAATAGCCACATAGATTATTTTTCCCTATGAAAAGGCTTCAGGCAACCCATGTGCTCTATGCAGCACTCATGAGGTTCTATGCATAGCGAGGGACACATTTTTGGTGAGTGAATTCCTATTGTTTGGATGAACAAAGAAGAGATCAAGGATCATCTCAGTGAGTTTTCACCAATTTGGTTGCTTGAATGCAGATATAATGGATGCTCTGTAGGAATTTCCGAAACCACTTTCAGTGTCAACTGCGATTACTGTTGCTCTACACAGCAAATGTCCAACTACCAAGTGTCACACTACAACAGTCCGGGTGAACACATAAATCATTGCTGTTGTCTGGCGTTGCCGTTGCCATTGCTATCATTGAAGAGAAATTGAAATTTCACATTGCAATTCCAAACTTGCACTCGTAAATCATTTCAATTGCGCAGCACATTGATCGGTTTTCTTCTTGGGCATTCCAATTGTTTCTGCTCTTAAAGCCAACATTTAATTACCCATAAAATTGCCCTAGCTAAATGTAAACAAAAGCGAAGTCTTACACTTTTCATTTCAATGCTATGGCCATTTGCATTGTTGCTCTTCTAGAGTGTCTAGAGAAGATACCCTCTCATTCCGCCCATATATACCTTTGGGTGCAATTATAATCCGTTGGTGTTGACCTTAATTGGAGCGCGGTGTATCTATCGGTTGGATGGCAAGTCTTGCATGAAAAAGTGTAATTTTTATGTTGTTTATCTTGAGGGGAAAATTTATGACTCCCATGTTTTGTTATACACGAGCAGGTGTAAAAATTAGCAGGTTTTCCTTTCCATTGCCCATCATAAGTTGCACGTTTGTATAGAGATGCCATGGATTAAATACGGCAGCCGCAGCGGCGTTGACTCGAAGGTTTTGTCTGACTATGAGCCTGTGAGAGAGCATCACAATTCTCAAAAGAACGCAATTATTTTTATTGCGTGGAAAGTTTTTTTTTTGCAACAGTTGCTTTGGTAGTTCGGTGAAAGAGAAAATTCGCAAGTGTGTACGCGGACTTTTGCTTTCACGAACTTGAGAAGATTCACTTTTAACCGTCTTTTGGCTGTGGCAATTAGCGGTAGAAGCAATAATTACATCTGTGGGTTTATGGGAAATTGGCACTACTATTTTTACTTTGTTTGAAATACCGATGGTAAGGTTTGCAATTTGTTTCAGTTGTTAATGAATTTCTCAGGTAAAACGCAAAGATTCCAAAGCCTGAACCCCTGTTTGAATCATCAAACCTTTTGGAGCTTTTAACTTTTTTAGTAAATGCTACTATCGAGAAAAGTACAGGTACCTACAAATATTTAGACTGTGGATAGACATCGCAGTTCTGCACAAAATAGCCACCAGATTTCAATTACTGACATTGGTGACATTTAATAGAGATAGATAGATAGATAGATAGATAAATTCTTTATTTCATCAAAGAGTTTACAAATAGAAAACTTAAGATTAAGGACATGGCAATTTAGCCGTCTGCCTGATATGACATATCATGATGACTTAGATATATTTTTGTATAAAGTATTAGGATTTTAAAGTAACAATTTTAATGATTTGAAACATAAACAAGTAAATATAAAAATAAGAGCATACAATTCAAAATTTAAGCTTATTAATAATATTATTACTATAAATTATAATTTAAATTTTTTATCTTCGTAAAAAAAAAACAATTTTAAGTGATTTGACACAAGAAAACTAATTAAATTAAATTGAAATAACTGACTCGTTTTAAGGAAAACTATTGCGATAAGAAAGCGCGTGCTGGCAATACTGATAGAGACTAAGCCAACCTGCTGCTCCATTGAGTATCTCATATAAATGTTGCAACGTGAGAATATTTTGTTGGAAATAGAGTCGCCGAATCTCTTGTAAAATAGGGCATATCGCAATGAAGTGATAGACATTTTCCGGATCCCTTCTATTACATAAGTCGCAAATTTGTGGCAGGTCTTCTCTGTGTGGCATGTAGTTCAAATTTAAAACTTCGACTCTAGCTCGGAAAATAACACTGATGACTTCGACGGAAAAATCTCTTCTGAAGTAGTTTTCATCAGACCTCAACTGGTGATTTAAGTTCTTGTATACACTTCTGGATAATGAAGAAGCTGCTCTATCCAAACATTGCATATACATTGTTTCATCCACTTTGGCGATCACATCTGCGAAATTATTCTGCCAAACATCCGTATTGGCCTCATTCAACGAAAGAACGGCATCATGTGACAACGCGAGTTCATTCCAATCTTTGAATGGCGTAGCATTTGTATGAAGAAGTCGAATCAAAATATTCTTGTGAAGACTCTCATCACCTCGGCTCATAACTTTAGAAATATAGTCTGCATTTGCTTTGAGAGTTTGAATGTAAACAGGGGGTATTCCTGACTCGACATATATCGCATAGCTCGGAGTTGAGTTCGGCAAACGAAATAAACGTTTGAAGAAAAGCCTTTAAATCGCCCCAAAAGCATCGAGAGGTATATATCCGAACACTTGAGCTCCATAGCACAAACATGTATTGACTGTTGCGTTAAAAACACGGTACTTGGAGGCCACATCAATATTCCGGTTGGCAAAGAATTTCGGCCACATCATATTTAAAGCAAGCTTGGCTTCGTTGCTTTTCATTTGGGCGTGCTTAATCATATTGAGGTTGTGAGTAAGCAAAACACCTAGATATTTAAGTTCTCGAACAACTTCAATACGGATGTTGTTTAAAAACCAGCTCTCTTCGGGTCTTCTGTTTCTCAGACGTGGTTCAAAAATAAGTATTTTTGTTTTTTGGCCGTTGATTTGTAGGCCCCAAGTCTCGCAGAAAGTGTTAAGTTTGTTGATTTGTAACTGCAAAGTGAAAGGGTGACATTTAATACGGGGCCAAAGATCATTCGGAGTACTTTTGTTTCAAAACCATCAAAGCCTTCCTCATCCGCTTTCGATAAGATCCACACTTCCGCGCCGTAAGGCAGGACTGACATGATTAAGGTCTCACACAGGGTTACCTTGGTTTCCCTAGACAGGGTTTTGTTTTTCAATTGCCTTTAAGAAGCAACGGTTGGCAATTATCATCAGTATTGACAGGAGATCGAATTTAACATAGGTCAGGGTACATCAAAGTTTGCCTTTTTTTAAATTTTCAAAAAGTGATGTCAAAGTTGAGAAACGAGTTTTACTGGATAACAATTTATTTCTTAGAATATGACCAAGAATCACACCCCAAAGGATAGTACACGAAGTACGGGACACCCTGAATATAGATACAATTGAAACTAATACTAGGTAATTTAAAAATTAAGGTAATTATAATAATGTAGGAGTGTTGGCACATAGGGGGCCTAACCAAATACATTTTCTAGAATAAAAATAATAACTTAATATTATATGTATAGCTGAAAAGAAAGAGAACTCTTGATTATAAGTCGGCTGACTTGAGTTATCTCAGGATGTTCCGTCCCGGTTGTCGCTGTTGTCCCTCTTTATGGGGAGGTTGTGGGGGTGGCATCAGCCACGGAATTTTGCTTGGCTGACCATCTTGGCTGTTTCGTACGGATGCTGGTTACTGTAATGTCTCTGACGCTGGTGGTTGAAAGTGAAGCCGGTGCAGAGTTTCAGAATCTTCCTTTCGAAAATTAGGAAACCCTTCATCGCGGTCTTCGAGATGGTGAACCAAACTGGGCTGCCGTAGTTGATGACGGGTCTCAGCAGCTGCTTGAACATCAGTAGTTTTGTTGGCTGACTTAGTCCTGTCCTTCTCCTTAGCAAAGGCTACAGTGGAAAGCGAAGTTGGATTTCTTCAGTACAGTGCGTGAGTTCGGGTTGAATCTAAGCACCTCGTTTATATTGATGCCTAGATACTTCGCGTTTCATTGGGCAACCAGTCTGATTCCATCAGGTAGAGTAATGGATGTGGCTGTAGCTCTGCAGTTACCAGCAGTACAACGGCCTCTTCCTCCGGGCCTTCTGAAGCAGGCGAGCCGCGAGCTCTGACTTTGCTGAGTTGATCCGGATACCCCACTTACTATAATAAGAATATAGTGTGTGGATGTGAGTTTCCACTCTCCGGGCAGCTATGGTTGGTGATATGGACGTGCTATACGTCAGAGTCATCGGCGTAAAGCAGGTTTTCGCAGTCCCTTATGGTAGGTTGGTCTGACGTCATGATGTTGAAGAGGAATGGTCCTAGTTTTAATCCCTGTTCGACTCCTGCTCTGATGTTCTTGGTGGCAGATTTTGCGCTTTCAATTTGGACGAAAAAGTTCTTGTGGGAGAGAAAATAAAAAATTATTTTTGCTAAGGGGGTTGCAAAGTTTAGAAGAATTAGTTTATGGATGAGTGCTTCAATCCAAACACTGTCAATTGCTTTTTCGACTTTCAAAAAGCATGCTTTTCCCGAAAGCCGAACTACATTATTGGGATAATGTTATAATCCCTGTGCAGAGCTTTTTGAACTTCCTAAGTATTAGCTCCTCCCGCTTGTTGAGTAGGGAGATGGGCCTGTAGTTGTCGATTAGGTTCGATTCAGATCACCTTTCTTCGGGATCGCCACTATCTTGAACGTTTTCCACTTCCTGGGAAGGTATCTGTTGTTAATGTAGTTGTGATAGCCAGAAATATCATCACTGTCTGTGGAACCCTCTCCTCTTCAGGACGTAATTTGAGAGATCGTCTGGGCCTGTTGATTTCTTGGGCTTGGAGCTGTGTTGTTTCTGGAATTTCTTCCGGAGTGGTAAGGTTTGTGCAGTTGATGGTGTCTGAATATTGCTGCAGTGCTGGGCCCCAGGGTCCGTTGTTTTCCCAGAAAATCAGGGTCATCCCTTGGTGTGCGCACGAAGTTGCCTTCGAAATGTTTAGCGCAAGCCTCCGCCTTTTCCTGGTCTGGTCTGGCTTCCCCGTCGTTGGATGTGATGACTTCCGGTATTGCGTTCTTTGTGCCAACTATCCTGTTTATCTTCTTGAAAACATTTTGTCCAGGTTTTATGTTTTCCAGTCTCTTCTGAAAGTGGACGTTGTTGCAGTGCTAAATCGCGTTCCGGAACATTATGTTGGCTTGTTAAAGTTCGCCCCAAACAGTCCGGTAGCTGACATTGGTTGTGTTGAGTTCCCTTTGGTGTATCCTTTGCAGCTTCTTGCGTATTACTTGCCTGTGCTTGTACAGGTTTTGCACGTAATCAGGGAGGTGTTGGTATCTGCCTATGCTCTTCTATGGTTGGTTTTGGCAGTGAAGTGCAGTGGAAATCGCTTCTTCCAACGAATCGACAGCAGCGTCGATTTCAGAGTTCAACATGTTCCTGTTTTCTGCTGGCAGAATTAAAGCTTCCTCAACATCTCTTTTCAACTTCTCAGCATCCGACTTCTAAGCATCCAGCGGTTCCATGGCAAGAAGGAGTGGTTGGCTCAATTTTATGTTTACCTGAACTGCTTCGTGATCCGTGTCGCTGGGAATGAGGGTACAGGTGAAGTTTTGTTTTGTTGTTTTGTTTTGGCTGCTTATCACCTTCCATATGTTTGGACCTTTCCATCGCACTCTTTTGATGCTGGTTATATCTGCTTTCGAGCAGTTTAAGGCTTACACCAATTCTCCGATTGCACGTAGTTCCAAGAGACCTTTCGTTGACAAAAACAAATAAATAGGGTGGCGTAACAGAGCGTGGAGCTCTCGGCATGTCATGTGGGGAAATGCAGATGCCTACAATTTTGGCAGGTCTTTTTTCTTTTGATTTGTTCGGCAACGGGGAAATCATTGTAATGCAAGGCCGGGTTCTTTTTGGGATTCTCTTGGACATGATTTTTTGGCTGCTGAGGTCCAGCAATTTTTTTATAAGTCGAACTCATAGGCTTCTTTGTTTTCAGCTGGGTTGGGACTCAGCTGATCCAGGGTCTTTCCCAAGGAAGTTCGAAAACTTGGACAGCGGCGGTCCAACTTCTAAAAATAACGAGTCCGACACAGCAGAATAATTCCAAGTCTCATTAGATTACGAATAAAGATTCATAATCAAGGGCGGCGTTCAAATGAAACTAAGATGCTGAAAGAAAAGTAGATGCCCAGAGCTGGATTTGAACCCACCCACGCTTCCGGCCTTTCTACTGAACAGTCTACCACTGCACCACAGCCGCCCTCAACCCTTGAAGGTCCTTTCCGTAATAACAAAAGCACTTCCTTGCTTCAGATTAAGTGCATATAAAATTCGAAACCTTGTTCCTTATGCAGGCATAAGTAGCGCCTTCAACCAAATGCGCCGAAAGAGAAACTCATAACCTTCAATTCCCAGCTGCACGTGTTTCATATCCCACATTGCAATACGATACTGGAAAGGATAACCAATTAACCAAAACTGTTTCTCTTCCCATTGCAAGCTCCCATGGGACTACCTACCTAACCAACCCAACATCCACTGCAATTTTCCGAGGAATTTTTTAGATTGTTTCCAAAGAGAATCGTGTTCGCTTTTCACTTTTCATCGAATCCTTTTCAAATTGTGCTTTTCACTTTCCGAGAGAAAAATGTCAAACGAAATGTCACATAAATTTTCCAAATGCACAGCATATCTCTGGCTTGTTCGTGACGCGCCTTACAATGGCGGCAATTCTCAGATAATAATCACAGAATGAGTCAAAGAGTCTTGATTATTTCAATTAAAATCCCCCAAATGGTAGCAAGCAAAGTCATACACGAAACACGATACACATGATGTGCTACTGTTCCGCAGCCATTTTCAAACCGATCAGCCATTGAGCCATCCATCCATCAGGCAATAAGTCTTCCAGCAATCATCATTAATCATCCTGGGCTCTCAACACCCGGTTGTTGGTTGTGTCCCCATACTTCATCTCTATACAACAGCATGTTGCGCCATTTGTGGTTGTGGTACGGAACGGATTCTCTGTTTTCAATCAAACAGCAATGAAAGTGCCCCTTGCACGAAAAAAGATTTCACTCCAAAAGCATTTAAAAATGAAAAGCCAACCAAAATATATAACGTTACGCGGCCAAGTTAAACCGAGCTTTAAATGGTTGAGATTCTGGCTTTTCTGATGTCGAAATCAATCACGTTGCTGTTGCTATGAGTGATGGCGAGTCACAACTAATTAATATTATTAGCGAGAGACAGAAATCATGTTCATTTTCGATTGGATGCACTTTCTTCTGATATCAAAGTAGCTGTCTACCGAAAAAGTCAAAATTGGGCATAAAATGCGCCAACACTCTCCGAATGGAATGGAAGAACGATTCCCATGCGACCAATGGTCTAACGTCTAAGGCTTCTGGTAAAGGTGATGATGGAATCTTCTGATGCAGCAGCAGAATATTCAATATGGGCTGTGGCGTCATCATCTTAGTAGCCAGTGTCAGATTTGTTTGCCCATTAGGCTTGCCCGATCTATGGCGTGTGTCTAAAGCTCGTTCGGTCTTGGATTTGTGTGTAGGTTTTTTATATATTGGCCTTTACTCTGTTAACTAGGTTAACGTTCGGCGTTGGCCATCACGTGCGGTATGGCTTAAGAAAAGGTTTGTGTTTCTTTCTTTTTGTAGGGCTCTCTGCTGTGTCAAAGATGAATTGTGGCCTATTTTGGTGTTCTTCCAAAAGTCACAAGTGAGCGATTGTATGTCATTATTTGAAGAAACTTTGATGACTCTGTGTGGGTTTTGTTTTATGAAATTTAAATTTATGGAAATAGGTTAGCTGTGCCTTTGGGTTGGATGCTCGTTCGCTGCCAGCTCGACTGGGAGGAGGAATTGTGGGCGCATTTGTGTTTGAGTTTAATTGCAGGCACTGCTTCGAAGATAAAAGTGAGAACCAAAGGTGCAAGAGAAAGCGAAAGGGAAAAGAGTGCGCCTTGCCAGAAGGTTTTATGTGCAAAGGTCAGAAGCTGTTGAAGGCCAAAGAGAAAGATTTATTTGGTGCAGGTACTAGAAAGTTTTAGGGTCGACATTCTTGCTGGTGACTGAAACACTGTCAATAGGCAGTAAATTAACTAGGCCAGGTCGTCGTTGGTGTTCTGAAATGTATCAGAAAACAAAGAAATTTGCTCTCGTTTATTGGTAACTATTTCATGTAGCTTGTCTTCGGGCGTAGATCGATGGTAATCACGAAGTGAATTATTAAATAGATCAGTGGAAGTTTTTGAGAAAAGCATGGTATTCCTAAGAACAGGACGGTTCTTCGTACACGGAGCATAATCCAGCATATCCTCGACGCTATTTTCCATTTGTTTTGGTTACTGGAGTCCTTTAACTGGATGTTACCTGTCAAACTAGTAAATGCGAGTGTTGACAAAGAGCAGTAAAAAAAGCAGAAAACGCTGAATGAGTTACTCCCACATATTTGGTTTAAAGTATTTTCAGGGTCTTTCAATATCAGGACTGGGATTGCGGATGAGCTCTTGGTGAGTTAAGGCCAGCTGGCACACTTATGCAGCTGGGTACTGACACCGGAGTACCCAGCCCTTTATGTTCAAGAGGATCATAAAAAGACCTTGTCTTACAGGTTAAGGGTTGCTCGTTGGGTTAACGACCTTATAGCAGACGAAAAAAAGGACAAAGACCTCCAGATATGCACGTCGAACGCAAGATCCCTTAACGGACTACATGCAGCAGGGAAAATGGCTGACTCCCTAGCCTGCTGCAAAGCAGACATAACATGTTCGAAGAAGAAAAACTGCGACATCTACTATTGCGACTGCTATAGAAAAGAGAAACAAAGCTTATTTGATTGCGGATTCGAATTGGAAGTTAGAGCAGAAGGTAGACTCAGGGACGGGATTATCAGCACAAATCCAGCTAATGACTGTTTTGCAACCATCTACATCAGGACTAAATTCGCAAACATTAAACTAATATGCGCCAATGCACTAGGCCTGTGTAAATTATAATCGATTCGATCTTTTATATTCGATCATTCAAAAGTATTGATGATCGAAATCATTCAAGTCCGAATCAATCCATCTCGATCAATTTCGATCTTCGATCTCAATCATAATACTTTGATTCAATACTATCTTTTTCATTTTCATTTCGTCGATATCGATCGATTTTGAATCAATCAATCTCGATTTTCGATCACAATCACAACACGTTGATTCAATACTATCTATAACTACTGCATTTTCATTATGTTTCGATTTCGATCGACTTCCAAACAATCAATCTCGATTGTCGATATCATTCTTCCATTTATTTTGTGTGTTTCGTTTGTGAAATAAGGGTACCAACACATTTTATGAAAGAGTAACTAGCAACCCAGATCTTATTTCTTATAAGAAATTTTATGTTAGAAATAGGCTCAAATTCTGAAATCTATAAAGCTGCAATTTTTTAGCACTTGAATTTTATTTTTGCTAATCGTCAAAACAAGTGTTTGTCTTAGCCAAGGAAAAGGGGTATCAAACATCTATGTATAATAAATAAAGAACTCGTTATGTTAACATGAAGATTACAAGACTTTCATTTTATTATTCTTTGATGTGTATACCTACTGTATAGGCTTGTAAAAGATCTTGTTTTAAAAGCTTTTGATCATTCATTTGAAAAACAGGTGTAAGCCTATCAGAAACAAAAATTATCTAAAATTATGTTTTAGCTATGAAATTATGTTTCAATTCCGTAGCTTCATATATGAATGAGCCGACACTGGGGGAACAAAGTTTTTCAAAGATTTGTAGTACTAGCAGTGGCAGAATTGCTGTCGGTAGCGTTTACAAAATCTACAAGGAATTGTTTTCTTTTTTTTTTTTGTTATAGTGTTGGTATTTCTTTCTGTCGATGAAAGTAGTTTCAATTACTGCCAAAAAATCTTGGTTACCCGATAAACTTTCACAAGAAGATGAGCTTGAGGTTTCAGATATTAATTTAACATTGTATTTATATTCAAAGTCGTTTACTTAATGTTTTCCATTAGTTTTTACTCGATCTTTTTGATATAGCTCTGTCAAAATGATAATTTTGCGATCCATTTAGAAAAAATTTTTGATTTTTTTTTCAACTTTGGATCTGATCTGCAGTTTCCATTTGTTGGAGAGGCAGATTTGATTCTTTTTATGAAGCCTCATCATTTTTCCGAAATCATATCCCTTGGTGTGGAGTCACCCCAAGGAATATTAGAATAAAATATATTAAACATAACGTTTCAATTCCTTCTAGTTTCGCTTTTGAAAGAATCTGACAGTTCAACTTTCATCAGTTGCTTTGCTCGCAAAACAGCAATACAGAACAGGGAGATTTTTCGCGATAAAGTGGCCAATGTATTTTTAATTTATTTTTGTTTATTGTTTATCAAGTGTAAGTTGTTGATAAAAAAAATAACTACCAATTGCACTTTTAACATTCCAAAAAAGAAAATGTGATGAAAAACAAGTTTACAATGTTCGCCAAAGGACTTTTGTATAAATCTTTATGCTGGGGCATAATGTTCGCCTCGTTTACGTGGATAGTTACAATATTTTTGTACTTTCATTTGACAAAAGATACCCTTAAAGTCGCCTAGAATGTCAAATTGAATGTCTTTTGAGTTCTAGGGTTGACCTAGGCTTTCTCTCAACTCGCCCTAGCTTTTTGCTATGGCGAGTTGAGGGCTATCAAATGGCATGTATTTTTTTTAATGTCAAGTATGTGTTCTGATTTGTTTTTAAGCGTTTTTTGAGGACTGAAAAACCAAGGTTTTTTTGACAACTCATAGGATTTACAAGACAGGTTTTCTCAACCCTGGGGAAAGTTCAACGAACGGACCTAAAATCTAGTTAAATTATTAAATAATTATTAAAGTTATTATTTTGCATAAGATGCGACAAAAACTAAGAATGGATAGGTTGGTTTAAGGCAAAGAAAAATTGCATTCATTCATTCTAATAAGACTCATAACTAATAAGAGTTAAGAGTATTGAATATTTTTAAAAATGATCCCTAATAATAACGTTTTGTAGAACTACATACCCATGTAGTTCTACAGAGAAAAAATGTATTTTTTAAGTTATTACTTTGAGACTTGATTAGTCGAAAACAATTCACTAAAAAGTTCATTAAAAAATTGTACTTTGTTCTTTAATAAACTTTTAGGTTCAATTTAATTTAGTGAATTTTTTTTTGAGTATGTAATCGGTCTCAAACTTTGTTCTATAAAATTTTGATTTTAATGGTCACTTTTTCTTTAATTTTGCTTTTAATCGTCACTTTTTCTTTAATAATCAATGTTGTTAATAGTTCTAAGTGAAACACAGAAAACCAAACGTGAAAAACTAATATGTTTTTTTGCTACTTTTAGTTGTACTTTGTACCATTATTTCTGGCCTCCACTGTTCGCCTCTTACTTAAAAAGACTATACATGACACATAAACATTTAAAAACTTGAAATTGATTTGGGCTATTGTAAAACGCAACTATACATTACATATTTCATTACTTATGCTCATCTTTTTATTGAATTAAATTATTCTTAGCAAAAAAAGAAATTATTTAGCTGAAAAAATGACTGCTTATTCATACAGTTAAAAGCTTGAGAATTTTTGCTTCTCTTCGCTGTTGCTGCACATTTGGATTCGTGCTTTTTTTGTTTCATTATTCATTCAATGGTACATATCTTATACATATCAATTTATTTCATTTGATTTACACATATAATCGGAATCGAATCAATTGATATCGAAATAATTGAATTCGGAATGAACGAAAATGGAATGAAGCAAATGAAAATGATTGAATGATCGATCGATTCAAATGATCGAATCATTCAGCAAACCGATACTTGATCGATTCGATCATCAAAAATGATCGATTTACCCAAGCCTTCAATGCACCCATAGAAGAGATAGACGAGAATTCAAAAGATTGTTTTTAAGAGTACTTCGAAACTTACGAGCATTGCCCTCGCCATGACGTGAAAATTGTTCTTGACGATCTCCATCCAGATCAATAAACCATAAACCAAATCAACCATGTTGCGATTCACGCAAGGCACTCTCTCAGTGTGATAGATTTTCGAATTTTCCGAGGGGCCAACATTGACTCGGACCACTACCTTGTTGTGGCCAAGGTACGAATGAGGATATCTTGTTCACGAACTGCACGAACTAACGCTGTGAAGAGATATGACGTCGGAAGGCTACAATCGCAAGAGATCGCCAATGCCTTTTCCAATCGAGTGTCCCTTCAATTATCCTTGAATCCCATCCCGCCAGCATTAAGCATTGAAGACCAGTGGCAGCAATGCCAAGAAGCCATCAGAACCGCTGCCCCTGAGGTTCTGGGTTTCACTCGGCCACCAAAACGAAACCCATGGTTCGATGAAGAATGCAGGCAGGCAAATGCAGCCAAACAAAAAGCACGACAAATGCTTATGCAAAAACGAACAAGCGCTGCTTACGATCAGTATATGGAGATCTACAAGGAGAAAAGAAGGGAATAACACCGACTTCTCAAAAAGAAAAAGAAGCAGCATGAGAAGCGCTCGTTTGAGGAAATAGAGAGGTGCCATGACATGAACGAGATTCAGAAGTTTTACGAAAAGGTAAAAAGATCCTGCCAGTGTGGCAAACCCCGAACTCAAGCCTGTAAAGACCAGCAGGGAAACATAGTTATAGAGTCACAGTCGCTACTGAGGATCTGGAAAGATCACTTCTGCAGACTGCTTAACGGCAATGAGGACACAAATTCCGTGGTCAGGCAGCGTCCTCCCGACTTAGAAGAAGTTAAGCTTGCCATAAGCAAACTCAAATCAAACAAGACTGCAGGTGCAGATGGCCTTGATGCCGAACTTTTCAAGGCAGCTGGAGATCAGAAAGGAGCATACACCAGCTGATCTGCATGATATGGTCGGAAGAAAGTATGTCCGATGATTGGAACCTCAGTATCGTATGCCCGATCCTAAAAAAGGAAGACCCTCACAATTGCGCCAGTCATAGAGGGATAAGCCTCTTTAACGTCGCGTATAATATCTTGTCTGCTGTAATATGTGAACGTCTGAAACCCTACGTCAACAACTTGCTAGGTCCTTATCAATGTGTATTCCGGCCAGAAGAGTTCACAATAAACCATATTTTCACATTACGACAGATCTTGGAAAAAAACCGAGAGTATAAAATTGATATATGTACACCATCTTTTTATCGATTTCAAGGCCGCGGATGCCAGTGTTTACAGAGACCAGCTGTACAGAGCCATGTCCAGTTTCAGCATCCTTGTAAGTCTCTTATGACTATATGTAGTATGATTTTGGAGAATTCACGTTGTTCTCTCAACATCGGTAAAGAACTAACTGAGGCCTTTGGCGTCGGCAAAGGCTTAAGGATCTTCCTGATGGATCCACCACTCATGCAATTCATCGAAAACAGTCACAAGAGATGTGTTGGCCGACGCCGACGGCCACAAGAGCGCCATAGGAACGATCCGCTGTACACAGAAGCCAATATAATCCCTCTTAACAGGTACCTAGTCATATTCGCAAAGAATTATAGTGCAAAAAGTCACCGGCCACCCGAATCAGCTAATGAGAAGGATAACCACATTGCAACGACATCTTGAGCCGAGGTACCTTAATGTGATGGAAACCCTGGACGAAAACAACATCGTGGAGAACGAGGGGTCTTTCACGGTTGATTAGTAAAGTAGTCGTTCCAACCACTCAAATGATGGAAAACCGACTGAAGAGCCCATTGTTGACGCCAATATTTACCTGTTGACTTGCCAGCATCTAACTCTGAGTCTACCAACCTTGGAGCTACTGACAGCCAGTGTTAGACATTATCTATAACTTATAAGCATTATATTTAATTGTATTAGTTTTAAGTCAAAGAAAAAGATTGGTCGTTCAAAAACGAAGTTCTACGCGTTTTTTTTGGCAACCATATGGATTTGAAGACCATATCTCAGCCCTAGAGAAAGAAACTCATCAAAATGAGCCAAGATTAAAAAGTCTAATTGGAACCAACTTCATAGACCACTCATTTCTCTTAAAGCACTTTTATGATTCTCATAAACTTCTCCTCCTTCAAACTCCAACTCTCGATTTGTTTAGCACTTTAGACCTCTCCAATAAACGTGCTTGTGAATACACACTTGTCGGTCAATCAAACAATTGCCACTTGTCTATCCTTATAAAATCGAAAGTCTTTCAAAGCTGGTGTCAGTAATGACTACCAAGGCACTTGAAGGGCCAACAAACGTGATGCATTTGAAATGCAACACATCATTGCTCCGTGGCCATTACGCGTAGTAAATGAGCACCTTCATGCAGGTACGTGTTTAAGGCCAAAACTAACGCTGAGCGCCACTTATCTACGTGCCAGCTGCAGTTTTCGCTTTCATAATTCTAGGCATTGACGTTGCTGCTCGGGTAATTTTATGTTGTTGTTTTTATCATTAATTCACTCACCCCGGGTCTCGTTGGTTTGACTTGTTTTGAAGGATCTAAGGGTGTTGGGTGTGATCACAATGCATAACTACGTACACATGCAATAAAGATAATTGAAAGAGAGTTCTTGAGATCTGGACGAACTCATATGAACCACAAAAAGCCACAGTGAGACACGAATTGCAATGAGGCCAAGGTATCAGGAGCACGACCACAAACCAAGTCAAAGGCCAAACATGCAGCTGCCTCAACAATCAGAAGATGACTCCATTTCATCTGCAACCTCCTCAATCGACAACACATTACATTACCTTAATAAATGTGTTTTGGGCTTATCAGCTCTCTCAGCACCACCAGTTTCAATCCCAACATCCATTCCACCACACAAATCTCTCTATTTACGGACTTGACTCACGATAATCCGCCTTCAACATATCACGCTCGTCGCATTCCGAACACAGCCCAATTTGTTTTCATTGCACGCCTCCGAATTCTTCAGAAGTCCAACAAAATGTTTATATAGTTCAGTGGAACACCCTCACTAGCCCATACGTTTGTTTACTCTAGACAATCTGGCTACTCCTGCAGCCGCACCACATCTCCAGCTGCCATCTGCTTAACGTTACAACGAATCTACTAAAAGAAAATTGCATGTCCACGTCCATTACCACAGCGACAGTGACTGAATTTATTGTTCCTTCGTGACGCCTTGCTACCGCTTCGCTGCTGTAGCTACCACATTCCTAGGCTAGCCGCTGGCGGTCACATTCAGAGGTGCGTTCTGCACCATCCACAAACCACATGTTCATCAGTGGACAAAAAATAAAAACAAAACAAAGAACACATGTGGACATGACCACGACGAAGGAACCGGAAAAAAGAGTCTCCCCCAAAAAAGGTTGGACATTGTCCCTGCCTTCCTGTGGAGTTGTGGTCGTTTGGGGCCATAAGACAGGTAAGTCAGCCGCCAGACAGCGATCTCTGCTGGGCCAAAGTAGGTTGCTTATGGTTGTGTAGTTTTTTGTCATTTTTTTCAGATTTGGTTGTTAAGTTAATTTGTAGGTCCGCTTGCGTTTAGCACGCAGCAAATTATGTGGGTTCCTGAGACTATGTGAACTGAAGACCAAAAGCGAGATCTCGTTAACGTTTGAGAGTGCACCGATGTATTGTCCACCGTGAGCGGGAAGTTTCACTGCCACGACCGACGCGACGCGACGTTTGACTCTCTTCTTCGATGTAATGCAACCAGACATTTGCTTTGTTTTTTTTCTGAATGACCCGAAAATTTAACAGCCCGAACGGGATGTTTAATGAAATGCGGGACAAGTGACTTTAATCGGTTCCTTATGACCGTTATAAAGTAGAGATCTGTGATGATTGGTGGTTTGTAGAGCTTTGATGGGATTTTGGTGTTTTTTTTTTTTTTGGCAGTGATCTTGCACAAGCATCATTAGGTTCCCGCTGACTGAGATGGGCTCTTTTGGTTTACGACTTGCGATTATGTGGGTTAATCCTGTTTTTTTTTTTGTTGGTTTTTTTCATTTCAATTCTGGTTCAAGCGTCAAATGATGATGATGGCTATAATATTAAACATTTTGCGGCAGTGTGGTGATGGTAAATAATAATGCTTATTTTGTGTGATGGAGATTAAGGCCAATTTTCGGTGGTTAACGGGAGAATGAAATTATTATTATTTTTGATTGACTGGGAGAGATCTGATTATTGGTACGACCAACACCGACGTACGACAATCGAAAACAAAAAAAAGTGGAAGGAAGGGCCTATAATTGGGTTGATGATGATGGGAATGACTTTTGGAATGAGGAAGTGGATTCGAGATTGATTTTTTCTTGAATAGGGATGTTGATTAATAATTTTGAGCGTTTGTGTTCTTTTTTTTTTTTGATTCTATCAACAAAATCCAGATCAGAGGCTTTAAATGGGATGACAACGCATTTTTCATGTTAAAGATGAAGATTATGAAAAGGAAGTTTTTATATGGGCAATTTTTTACATTTAAGTTAACCATATGGATCAATTCTACTCAATGTTGATGTAAAATAATTGGATGATTACCCCAAACGATAGCTATTTTGCTGAACATTCTTTTAATAAGCACGTGCTAGTAGATGGGATGGTATAGTTCTCATTTGCTTTTACTGCGTGATGCTTGTTGCTCTTGATGTACTAATAGTCTTTGCGTATGAGTATTTGCTTATGCAACAAATCATTGACGTTTACCTAAAAAATATGATGAAGAACACTAATACCGGATATCGTAGTGTGGGCGAAAAACAAATGATGAATCGATCTAGAAACAATCCTTGGTTTTTGTTTATATAATTTAATTTAATTTTGGTGGGGGCAAAACCCCCATTTATTCGGCTTAATACAAGCTAATTCTTAATCTAAACTTAAAAACTAAAAAACATATACCTAACCTTAATCGGGTGATTTAGAGTATAGAGTTTTAGACAAGGGGTGCTGAGGTTGAAGTCAAAACTGTAAATACTCGAATTAAGATTACTCACCATTACGGAGACAGGTTTATTTGAGCCATATGACGTTCGATGAGGGGGTAGTTAAAAGAGCCGAAGATTCCGTATATTGCGTGGATTATTGTTATGGAAGGTTCCAGGAAATACACGGTGAATGAAGAGAATATCTTATATTTCTCTTCGATCTTTCAACGTGCTCATGCCGAGAAGCTTGATACGATCTTGATAAGGAGGGAGAATAATCAAGGGATTATTCCAAGGAAGACCTCTAAGAGCAAATCGAAGAAAACAGCGCTGAATACTTTCAATTCTAGAAATATGAACTTGTTGGAAAGGGGACCAGACTTGGCACGCGTATTCAAGGAGTGGGCGAGCAAAAGTAATATACAGAGATCGGGTTACGCAAGGATCGGAGAATTCCTTTGCCCACGCTTAATAAAACCAAACTAAGTCCCTGGTCGCAAATGATCCCGAGATCACGAATCTTATCAACTGGTGAAATGGTTTGCTGTGAAGGATATAGCTACGGAGAGGAAATTTGATGCGCTTACGAGTGAAGATAATAGATTGACATTTGGAAATGTTCAATTCCAAGCAGTTTTTAAAACACCAGATGGAAAAGTTGTCGAGGCTTCGGGGTCTTGTTGAAAATGAATAGAATTGGTTGGTGAAGAAATGATCTTGAAAAACTTCGTATCATCAGCGTAGAAGGGAATGATGAATAATCAAAAGAATGAAAAGGAGAGGACCAAAATGACTGCCTTGGAGGACGCCAGAGGTAGCTAAAAAATGGCTTGACAGTCAAGATCTAAAACGAACACTTTAGTAACGGTTTTCCAAATAAGAAGAAATCCATCTCAATAAAATGGGTTCGAAGCCGAAGGTGGATAGTTTAAAAAATATTTATCAATGGAAGAGGAACTTTTCTTTAGGAGTATGGCAGGGCTATGATAAGGACCAGGTATGAAATCATCAATGAGTTCATTTAGCTTGTTCTCAATAAGAGACGGTTCGCTAGAGAGGGAAGAAATGGACCAAGCAAGAACTTTGGCAAAGGATTGGCTCAAAAAGGAAGCGAAAAAGTTGGCAATAGAGAGTATGGATCAGATGATGTTTCATTATTGAAAGATGAAGAGGATGGATACCCATCAGAATTTCTTCTGAAATTGACTTTATAAAAGGACTTAGAGTCGTTTTTAAGGTTGAATTGCGTTTCGATTAGATAGCGTTCGTAAATGAGGTGGTAAAGTTCACAAAACTTTAGTTAGGTACCCAGGTAATTCGAATAATCTATTGGAGAGCGAGAGCGAAGGAAAACTGCTCACATTTTGTTTCTCTTGTTTCTCATCAAAGCGCGAAGCCTTAAGCCTATATGATTATACCAAGGAGGGGATGTAGGGGAAATCTTTAATTTAGATAGAGGAACATAAAAAGATATACCTATATAGAAGTTTCTTTATAAAATATAGTAATAGCATCTTTTACAAGAAAATGTTCAAATATTCATTCATTTGGGTGAAGCTAGCTTTATGGAAGTCATATGAATTTAAAACTGTTGGGGAAGCAGATGGTATTGCGGACTGGTGAAAAAATGAGAGAAGTAGAGGAGGGTGGAGGTTATCATTGGTTGATAGTAAAAGAGAACAATTTGCCACTGAAGACCACTGAGGAGTTTATGGGATCTGTTTTAAAGACAAGGCCTAGATGTCTATTCATGTAATTTGAAATATCACTTACTTGAAACAGGCTAGAATCAGAAAGTCGATCAACGAATAGACATTCTTTGGTCGAAGTAGGGTTTGAAGCAGTGTAAGACGATTGGTTATCTGACGGATTCCATTTTGAATAAGGCAGGTTGAAGTCACCAAAAATAAAGATTTCGTCCTGGGAATCAGAGAAATCTGTAATATGGTCAATCGTATTTATTACTTGTTCATAGGACTCGACGTGTGTAACCAAACGAAACGTCGGGAAACAAAAATCAATCATTCTTTTAATTAAAAAAAAAACAGTATTTAATCGCGGTAAGTCCGTTAAGTGTCTTATTAACAATGTCTCAATCCCGTGATAAGAATAGTTTAACATCTAAAATTACAGTTAATGCTTTGCGATTTGGTTCTGGAGAGTATATAACGACATTACACAATCTATAATGTTTGAAAGAACTCTTCACCCATCAGTATTTCATTTAGCAAACTACTTTAGTATATAGAATACCTCCCCTTCCTCCTTTTTCCTCCTTTAGTAGTCGTGAGTAATGGCCACTAAAGAGTGTTGGGTATTGTTACCGTATCATGCTTCTCAGCATAGGAACCGTATTATGACGTAAAATTTTTTCAACTCTGTGGCCAGCAGCTCAATTTGACAATTAATTGGGATTTTTCGGTTTTCTGGTAGAGTGAGTGAGCCGAGGACTCTGGGATGAATCAGTTATTGCGGAACCTTTTTGAGTATCCTGTCTAGACCTGGCATCACTTAGTTTTGTAAGGTAACTGGTATCTCGAAACTGACCTGACTATGGGCGTAGCCAGGGGGGATCAAAATTCAAACACATATTGTGAGTTAGTGTTTGTACGGTGCCCCAGCGCATATTCGTAAAGAATGTGCCTTAACTCTGTATGTAAATTGTAGTGCACTCTCTCTCAACCATGCTATTGCTGGTTCACAAACATGAAGCCGTTATGCGATTCAAGGAAATTTATCCAGCTATTGTCAATGCACTCAAAGAACTCCAAACTATCAAATATTATGAAACTATTAAATGGATTTTTTATCATATTATTTATATATAATATTATATATTATTTTATCAATAAGTTGAATACATACAATTTAAAATAGTCTCTTTAAAATTTTCGAAAAAATCCAATTTATTGCAAACCAAGTTAGCTTCCCTAATGCAACGAGAGATCGTTTCATTACTACCATAATTCGTTCTATGAAAACACTCATGAAACAAAGTGAAATCACGAGAATTGACATTTAATATGGTATGAAATTATATCTCTGACAAGCATTATCTCAGAGTTTGTACGCCGCTGCTCCAAATTAAGCATTCCAATTAACTGACACCTGGTTTCATAAGATGGAGTTACAATTTTTCAGCTCAATTTAAAAAATGCGTACCTTATAAAATTCCTTTGTATTTTTTCAAATCTTTCACACCAGTTTTTATACTCCAAATTGTACTGCAGTACCCAAGCATTGATCTAAGAAAGCGAATTAAGTGTGAATGGGTGATTAAAATCTTTAGTGTTCCTCTTAATAAATCCAAGCATCTGGTTTGATTTATTGACCACATAATCAATGTGTGGCAAAAAGGAAAGCTTTCTATCTAAAACAGCTCCTTGATCTTTTTCCTAGAACACTCATTCTAGTTTTGAATTTTTTATTGAGTAATTGAAATGTATCGGTAAAGAATTACGGAAACAGGACATAGCTTGACACTTTGAGTCATTCAAGTGTAGAAAACTGATGTCTCACCAATCAGCGCATCTATTTAGATCTTCGTTCAATTGAGCGTAATCCTCCAATGATTGTATGATCCGATAAAGTTTAAGGTCATCCGCAAAAAGAAGGCATAGTAAATTCTTGAATATATCAGGAATGTCATTAATAAATAAGAGGAACAATAGCCGGCCTAAATGGTCTCCCTGAAGGAACCCAGAAGGCACTGAGATTTGTTCTGATTAAATGTCATCTATTTTAACTATTTTAACCCTATTAGTTAGATAGGATTTCAGCCAGTCGAAAAAATTTGAAATGAAATGGAATTTATGAGTTTAAGATCACTCTTTTTAAACTTCGTGCAATCGTTATGAATAACTATTCCACAGATGCAACAAGATAGAGAATTCATATTACTTGTTGATTAAGTACATATTCCGCACTTAGAATTCATAACAGAAAAATTGAGAATTAGATAAGAGATTAGAGAGATAAGGTACCCGTCTATGTCCGAAGAGATGAGATTTCAACTTCGATAGCTCAATAAAGAAACATCGCAGCAAGCTGTTCAATTTCAAATACTTAACACAATTCGATCTTCGAATTATGTTATGTGCCTAGTGATTCTTCAAAAAGTCATGAGCTTTACATGTTCGCTATCAAAACAACTGCAAACAGTTAACACCGATAACAGCATTCAATCACGTGAATAAAGTTATTAATACTTTGCAACTTTTGAGAAATAAAGTTGACAAAGAGTACGGTCATCCATATGAAGAGGCAAAGTTGATCTGCGAAGAAAATGGTGGTATCGTATACTGCAAATGCCACGTATCATTGGGAGGCAACTTAATCGCTCTAACGCTCCTGCGTCGGATATATACATTATAAGCCCTGACAGATTTCGTTTGATGAAAGTTGTCGTCCAACTTTATGTCACATAACCTTCCACTCCGTCCAAATTCTAGATTTTCAAAAATTTTTGAAAACCATCCAACAAGTTAGACAAGCGGTCGTATGAAGGGTTCACACTATCAAGTATTGGTCGTTCAAACCTAAGTCTGCCAACTAATTGTTCAGTGTGAGCAGGGCTATACACGTATGACAAAATAAATTTATTCGTCCCATTTCTAGAGCACACAGCTCACCAATTAACCGAGAGGTTTGAGAAACACCGCAAAGTAGTATTGGCATTATCTGGTGTGATACCATCTGATTTTGCAGTCTGTTCTGAAATTGGGGCAGTGCTACCCGAAAGAAGTACATCCGTCGTCAAAACAGAACTTGAAGTGTGGAAAGTAGCTATGACTATCTCCTCCCCTAGTCCAAAATCTGCTTTGGAATGCTTGGATAAGTGCGATAAGAGCACAGCCACAACACTTTGGAGGTTTATACCACCTGGTGGCTTCTCTATTCCTAGTAGAAATCCTAATGCAAACGTTTGAGAAGCATGCTGATAGAGATGGAAAATATCATGAACTCAAAGCCTTTCAAGTGGAGTTTTAATTGTAAAAAGAGGAAGTCATACAAATTTCTAACTGCAGGAGGAGCATACTGCAAAGGAGACTCGAGAACAAGTGGAAAAGGAGAGGAGGATAGAGGATATCAAAGGTGGATTCCAAAAGAGACAAAGAGTTGATAGTATCGGTTGTGAAAATAACGTCTAATTGTCTGTTCACGTTGTTTAAAGTCCAACTAACTTCAAAAAGAAAACAATCTGCTGAGAACTAGCCAATCAATGAGAAAACATTCTGTCGCAGTAGTCGCTCTTATTGACAATTTCACTATACCTGACGTTGTAGTTACGTCAAAATCTTAGAGCCACTAATGCCTAGCTTTTTGTCAACTCAGTAAGAGCAGTCATTTCTGATTCTGTAAAAATGTAAATCAAGAACGAACACCACAAACAACCAAGAACTAGAAGCTAATACGGCAATTTAAGTCAAATCACGCTCAACACTACCACCGCTGATGCGATGCTGCCACCGTCGCGTCGTACTCACGCATGTTAATACTACAAAAGCCAGAGTGATGAATTAGCATGCGTTCGTCATAAATGAGTCAGAAAAAGTGAAACATAAATCACAAACCGGTCTTCCCCATTCGTGGTTCAAGTGCATAATATGCAAACGAACCAGTTTGCTGCTCAGCTCTTTTGTTTTCCGACAAAGAAATTAAAAACCCAACATCGCGCATAGTCACGGAAAACCCTACGTGAACGCTTCAATGCGTTTATTAACCGCAAAATTAGCTTGAAATTCACTTTCATTTGCATACCCTACTCACAATGCGATATCTTGCGTCTCACAACAATGATACCACGCGCTCCCAGATTTATTCGTTTAATGAGGACGTCATTAAATGTGTCCGACCAAACGACACAGAACGATTGTGATTTAAAATATTTTCATTGTCAAAACGCACCCATACATATTGTTGTCATATTTCTGTTGCTTTCAGTTTACGGCCACACCTTCAATGGAACACACAAAACCTAAATGACAAATCTCCACGGAACTAAGATGATTTGTTGTGAAAGATCTTTTTTGTGTGAGTTTTTGTCATCTCAAGAGAATTTTTATGAGAAAGAGTCTTAACTTTCACTTCTTTGTGAATAGTAAATCCATTCATGCGACACGCGACGTTAAGATCATCCTACACAAACGCCCCAAAGATAAAGCCTTCATCAATTGACAGAGATTTGGTGTACAAGCATTACTCAATGTCACACAAATGTAAACACCTGAGCTTAACAGAATACGATTTGTCTATTTATTCATTGTCTTTTTTTCACAAGACGAATAAGCCTAGAAATTTGGGCTTTATTAGTCTGTACTCCAAACATCGAGAATTCCATCAACTAGTCATCGCTTCAACTGGCGTTGCCTTTGAAGCTGTTCAGTGGGCCGTATAATTGAGTTCTGTGCACGAGTACATATGCAATACTCGTTTATTCATAATTTGATAATAGCGCCATATGCGGCGGATTGTTGGGCATCGCTAAATGATGGCAATCAATTGAGGCAATGCAGTGACTGTAAGTAGGACGATTTATTCTTCACTTTCGCTTGAGTCGTAATTGGATTATGCAATGTCAGCCAGCACGAGTGGCATAATATTTGTAAAATCACTGTTGTTGATTGGCAAAGTACGCGAGTGCTATCATTTGACGGCAGCTTGGCATTGCATGTAAATTAATTGAGCTTTATGAGTGTCAGTTGAGTAATAACTATAATGTGTTATGTGTTATGTGTAATATTCAATGTCATGTCTGGCAATAGAAATTAGTAGGCCCACTGGGTTTGAAGATACGTACTCAGTACATAGCTAATGCATACTGAACAACACAAATCTATGAAACAAATCGAACTTACAACCACATACTCTTTGCAATTCTAAAAAGCCTGTTAATTATTCCCCAAATGTCTATTTGGACTTGTTTTCGTGCCTTCAAATTGTTTGCTTGTTTCGCGACTGACCTTTGATGCTTAGATTTGATAAATGAGAGAAGAAATGTTGAGCTACGGTCAAACTACAGCAGATTTCTGTATCAGTGTTTGAAAGAGTAGTACCCGTGTCGTGAAGGTTAGCATGTATGCCTGTTACTTGATAGGTTCGAGATTTGAATCCCGAAGGAAAACAAAAATGTTTTTCCAAAGCTATCGCCTTTTACGAGGATTTGGCAATTCTTCCGATGGTAATTTCATTGCCACGAAAAACGCTTTATCGGTTAGTCGTTTGGAATCGCAAGTAAATTGAAGGTCACCTCGGTTTCACACAACCTATGGTTGTGGGAAATGCGATAGACTTCGGGACACCCCGCTCTGTATCTCCAGTGTTCTATCCTTTGTGTGAGATAATGCCCGAAAGATTTTTAAATACTTGGAACTTAAAGACAGCAATCTCTTCGACCGTACTTAATTGACCACAAATCTAACAAAATTGTAAGAAATATCAATTTAATATTGAATTCACACCGGTGTGCGGTGTCGTAGAATAGACTTCAAAAGTATGAGTGTAAACGTTAAACGAAATTTAAACACTTGCTATGATCCTGGAAAGAGCAGTAATCTCTGGGTCTGAACTACACGGATTACGATGATGCAAAATAATGAACGAGAGTTATGAGCCCGAGTTGGAACGGTGGAAATATGACTAGTCGTTAGTAGTTTCAAACTATAAGAAGAGATGAGAAGAGAGAAAGAACATTGTGCGTCCCAGATACGTAATAGTGGAGTACAGGAAACAGCCTAAAAGTAATCCTACTATGGAATCCCTGAACTATTAAAAAAAAAATTAAAAAAAATAGGGTGGCGCAACAGAGCGGGGAGCCCCTGGGCCTAGCGCATTTCTCACAACCATGCCTTGTGAGGGAATGGAGGGGACCTACAATTTTTCGCCGGTTCCGAATGGCTAATTGAGAATGCGCTTTTCATGGCAATGAATTTACTAACGGAGGACTTGCCAATTCCTCGCGAAAGGCGATACCCGTGGAAAAACATTTTTGCATTTTGCCTCTGCTGGGATTCGAACCTCGAACCTCTGGGTTAGCAGGTGGACATGCTAACCATTACGCCACGGGTACCACCCTGAACTATTAGGAAAAAGTTATTTCGGTTGCCGATTTACGGCACACGTTATCGAAAAGCTTTTGACGAAATTGAAATTGAAGCGAAACTCTCAATAAAACTTGTTTTTTCAAAGGAATGAATTTCGACAGCAAAATTAAATCAGTCTAAAGATACGTCAGCGACATCTGTTTGTTAATAAAAACTCGAAATATACCAGTGAACTTTCGATGAAGCTAGTACAATTTTAAACAGCTCACGTTATCGGAGTGATTGAGTGGCTTAACAGTGATCGAGTGAGTGAGTAGTGACCATTTGGGATTGTATTTACTTTTATATTTCTAGTTTCTATTAACTTTCAGGTGTCCCTGATGTCTACTGTTGTTGGCTACTTGTAGTTTAATATACAAATTATATTATTAATTAATACATTATGATGTTATATTTAGCTAAATTCATTTAACAATATCTTCTATTATCTATTTAATAAAATAGTGGAATTAAATTTAAATAGACCACTTTATATTGCGTTTATATTGCGTAATTCAAAACAAAACAAAAATTTTTTTACAAATTGCTACTGTATACTCGTAGAAACAGTATAGAATTAATTTTGAAGGTCAGCAAGACCAAGAGGCAGGTATAAAAGAGTAGGGAGCGCTGCGGTAATTCCGGCCGCTCGAGCCTTTGCATTCTTCTCGGAACCAGGTTTTTTCGCATGGATGACACTCTCATTTCATGCACTTATCGATATGAACCAAACGGCATTTTACTCTTTAGATGTCTGGCTATGGCTATTCATTATTATTTAAAAAAGTTATAAACAGTTAAAAGTGAAAAACATTCTAAGAAAATATTCAAAAGTTCGCCATTTTTTTTCTCATTGAAAATGTTTCATTCTGCTTGAGGCCACAACCAATTCGATACAGAACATGAAACCGTTTTGTTCTTTTGCCTTCAGATAACTCTTTTCCAAGAAATGATGTCATTCATCTACGAATCAGGTGAATTTCAGCAGCCATTTTCAAGACCGCCGCGCCATTTAAAAAAAAAAATCAAGTAATTTCATATATGTATGCATGTGTTGTATTATGTAAAAAAATTGATTGCTCAACATATTTTGTTCTATAAATAAGACGTATTGAAAAACTACGTTTTTTTGGAGTACAGGTTACTCCTCGCCTTAAAGGAAATAATAAGCAGAAGTCTTAAACAGGACATCTAACTGCGGCACCTCCCCGTTTCAGTTTCACGAAGCGCTAATTTGGCCCACATTAAAGAAAAGATATCCTACTGATCCCAAAAACTACACGGGTGTTTCTTAATCCATCCATCAAAATATAAACTTCTTTTTGATATGAAATGCTAAGCAAATGGGAAGATAAAGGGTCCGCCAACTAACGTTTTTTTTTAATTAGTGTTTATTTCGTGAATGGTATCGCTTAGCTCTTGTCTGATTTGACAGACAATTAGCTTTATTCTTCCGCTTAACGAATATGGTTGAGCAACGCTGGGAAATATTGCGACATTGCTTTAAAAATCATGGTAATGTTGCAGAATGTGTGCGAAAATTGCATACGGATTTTGGAAGAAGAGAAGCAACGTAAGCTCAGTATGTTCGTTATCTTGTGAAAAAAGTGAAAGAAACTGGCATACTCATCGATAAACCAAAGCGTAAAAAGCCAAAAACAGTGCGTGCACCCGAGAATATTGCTGGTGTGGCAGAAAGTGTGCGTGAAGCGAACCGTCGCGTCGTTCTCAACAATTGAACATTTCGGAGACATCATTGAGACGAATTTTGTATAAAGACCTTGGTATGACGTCAAACAAAGTTGAATTGGTTCAGGTTTTGAAGCCAACTGACCATCCAATGCGTTTTTGCTTCGCTAAGTAGGCCTGCGATCGACTTAGAGAAGATGCCTATTTTGCAAAATAAAAATATCGTTTCAGATGAAGCTCATTTTGATCTTGACGGGTATATGAACAAGCAAAATTGTCGCATTTGCATAATTGTGCCATTTTTTCTTCGAAAATGAGCAAGGAGTGGCCGTTACAGTCAATAGTGATCATTATCGGGCCATGTTAAACGCATTTTTGCTCACGAAAATTGATCAGGAGGATATTGGCAACATTTGATTTCAACAGAACGGCGCTACGTGCCACACAGCCGAAGCTACACTCGAAGTTTTGCGCCCTGTTGCTGAAGATCACATTATCAGCCGCAGAGCTGATGTCGTTTGGCCACCTCGGAACTGTGATTTGACACCGTTGGCCTATTATTTGTGGGGTGCCGTAAAAGATAAGTTCTACGCCGACAAGCCAGAGACAATTGACGCTTTAAAAGACAATATTCGTGAAGCCATTGGTGAAATACAGCTGCACACAATCGATAATGTGCTTAAAAATTGGGCTGATCGTGTAGGCTACTGCATGGCCAGCCGAAGCATCCATTTAAATGAAATTATTTTCCATTATTAACCGAAAGGATTGTACTTTCAAATGAAAAAAAAAATTTGGGAAAATATTCAGTAGTTTTTTTTGTATAGCATTTTCAAAATAAAAAAGTTATTTGGCGGACCCTTTATAAGCACTTCATAGTGAATAAATTGATTTTGGACGATACTTGGCCAGCTCCCTTGACGAATGTAAGAATTCAAAAGAGTATGAATTTCTCTTAAGAAAATAATTGTAGCAAAAAAATACGAAACAGGATGCAAATCCGCGTCATTTGAGGATGATACCAGCAGAGGCAAACATTTTTTTCCACGGGTTTCACGTTTCGCGTGCAATTGGCAGTCTTCCGTTCGTAAATTCATTTCCAAGAAGAGCTTTCTCGATAAGCCCTTGGGAACCGGCAGAAAATTATGGGTCCCCTCCATTCCCTGGAGAAATGCGCTCGTCGCTCTGTTGCGCTAATTTATTAATCTATTTTATTTTAGTTGCAGTTCGCAGTTTTGAATATGCTCGTTCCTATGTCCAAAATAATCAGTTTGACTACAATATTTTTATTTTATTTTTTTTTATTTTTATTAATCATTATTTCTAAACAATCTTTGAATTAATACATAAAAACTGCAGTTGGAGAGCAGTCCTCGGCAAAAAAGAAATTGCGCCAAGCTCAAAGTACAAAATCTTCGAAGCAGTGATGAGATCTATCATGTGTTATGCAGCTCAAGTTTGGGGCATCTTCCAATCTGAAGAAGTGGAAAAGCTTCTCAGATACTTCCTCAAGAGAATTTTCCGTCTCCCACATAATACCCCAAACTACATGCTTCATCTCGAGACTGGACTTCAACCACTATACATCTACACACTTGGATTACACTTCGCGTATATTCGGAAAGTTATGATGCAATCTACCCATCGTCTTGTATATAAAATTGCCAAACATCTTCAAAGCAGAAACTTGCAGTTCTATAACGAATGGTTGAGACTTGGGACGGAACATAATATCTCACTAACAGTTGCAAACATTGATGAACTAAACAGAAACCAGCAAAAACTAATCGAGAAGATTGCAGACGTCACACGCGACAATTTTCGAAGGCAAAGTCTCGAGAGCCAAACGAGATCCACTTATAAGTTGCTGAAACACAACCTAGAGAGCAAAAACTATTTCTGCGATACAAACAGCATAGAAGTAATCTCCACCATACTCAAAGCCAGAGGTGAACTTTTACCCCTCAACTATATGCCCCACAGGACTGATCTAAGCCCAGAGTGCTCCCTATGCAACCTTAGATCTCGCGAAGATATCCAGCACTTTATAGGAAGATGCCCTATTCTCAAGGAGATACGTGTATCCGTCTGGGGAAAAGGTACTCTCACAGTGGAAGAAATCATAGAGATACTTAATGGAGACAACTGGAACCGCCTTTGTCAGTATATAAAAACTGCACTTAATTATCGTCAACATATTATAAATGAAGCCTTCTAAATAAAAATAACTATTTAATTTTGATTGAAATTACAAATTACAAACTTGGAGCTTATTGTATATATTAAATAAAAACTCTTTTTTTCGGCTGACGGCAAAAGCCAATGCTAATTGTGAACTATGTACACCATAAAATAATCAAGAAATAATAAAATCACATTTACTAACTACATAAAAAGCAAACAATAAAGTTATTGTTGTTTGAAATAGTAAAAGATTCACTCAGTTGTAATTTAACAAGTGGCGAATGAATCTATCGGATACTAATTTAAGTAGGAAACAGATGGGGAAAAACTTCAAAGCGTATAAGTAAAAGAAGAAAAAAAAAATAAAAAATTTAAATTTTAAATTTAAAGAGGAGAGAAACAATAAAAATTTAATATGAACAGAGGAGAGAAAAAATAACAAAAATAAAAATATTTAAATAATTAACAAGCAGATGATCCAAGCACATATATATTTATGACAAGGGAGTAAAAGGTGAACTGAAAGAAGTCATGGAGCCAATGAAAGATGGTAAAGCGGCTGGGTCAATTAACATTACAGTGGAATATTTCAAATAAAACTCACCTGGTTTGAAGAAAAAATTAGCAGAAGCTTTAAACATGACATCAAACTTTGGCACTCCCCTGGCTCATGTTTGAGAAGCGCTCATTTGGCTTATACTCAAAAAGGGCGATCCCACCCATCCCAAAAACTACAGAGGCATATCGTTTCTAAATGCATTTTTCTAAATATAAACCTCTTTTTGATTTGAAATGCTAACCAAATGCGAAGATTCAAACCAAATACTAAGCGAGTATCAAACTAGGTTTCGCAAAGGCCACTCGACGGTAGACAACATCTTCGTACTGACTGGTATATCAAGAACCAGTAAGCTTCCTTCAAAACCTACAAATAAAATGTTGACAAACATATAATATTTAGGGATTAAAAGAGTGATTTTAAATTTTTAACTTACTTTCAACTTTTTTAAAAAAATTTTTTCGTAGTCGGTTTGCAACAAATAAGTCGTTGCAATTGCAATTATACATATATGTATGCCTTATTTGGAAACATGCGGTAGTAAATAGGCATAAGGCTTTCGCCATTTCATTGTGGTTTGAAAATGGGGGACACGATGGTCAAAATGAAATGGTTTAACGGAGTTGCGGCCCCAGAAACCAATGAACAATTATTTTGAAAACTAAGGTGATAGTGAAAGTGAAGAAGACTACTTTTTTTTATGTCAGGGCGAATTTTTCTTATTTTTTGACGTATTGAAATCCAAAAACGGGCTCTGACATGCATTCAAAACGAAGGAGGGCCCTTTGAGCATTTGTTATAATTGTATTTGTATAAAATAAATAAAGAAAGCTACTGAAAGTGCCCAAATTATTGTTTTATTCAAACAAACCTCAAAGCTAAAAATTTTTTTTATTTTTTTTTTATTTTACCCGTTTTGTATTATTTCAAGTATCTTAAAATGTATGGCTTTTTGAGTGCACTTATTGAAGAGTTATATTTTATTATTGTTTTGTTCATCTGTAAAAAATAAAGAAACTCTATGTTTATCAGGCATTTTCTGCAAAAAAATTAACTCAAAGTCAATACTATGTTTCGGGAAGAAAATTTCAATAGCACTTAAAATTCAAAATCTGGTAACCCTGAGCCTATGGAAGTTCAACAAAAATACAGTCTTAAGGGTTGTTATACAAAAAATTAAGTCTAAGATTTGGTCTCCATCGTCAGTATTGATCGAGATATCAAATTTAACACAAGCCGTGGTACACCAAAGTTAGCCTTTTTTAAATTGTCAAAAAGTGATGACAAAGTTGAGAAACTAGAATCACTGTAAAAGAATTTTTTTTCTTAGAATATGACCAAGAATCCCAATCCAAAGAAAAATACACGAAGTACAGAACACCCTGTATAATATCTTAACAAACTTACTGACCCTAGGAGGTACTCTAAATCAAACAATATCTTAATTCTTATGCCTTTCGGCCTTAAGATAACTTAAGTATAATAACTAGAACTATAAGTAAAAACTAAGAAAATTGGAAAAACTTAGTTTTTTGATCATTTTCTTTTTATTTTCTTCTTAAAATTACTTAAATCTTATTATAACTACTAAAATCTATTTAAAACTAGTGCAGCCACAGCAGCTTATATAAGTTTTTTTTTTTGTTGTATTTTATAACTTTTTTGGTATTTTTAGATTTTATTGATTGCCACTGTGCCTAAGACGCTAAACCTGTGTAGGACAGCCATTATTGGTGACTCGCTATCAATATCAAAGTATGTCACCAAAATATCCTAATAGCCCTGTTCACACTGTACAATTAGTTAGACAGACTTAGGTTTAAACGACCAATGCTTGATATTGTGAACCCTTCATACGACCGCTTGTCCAACTTGTTGGATGGTTTTCAAAAATTTTTGAAAATCTAGAAGTTGGACGGGGTGAAAGGGTAAGTGACATAAAGCTGGACGACAAGCTTGATAAGTGTGAACGAAAACTACATCAGACCATCCAACTTCCATCAAACGAAGTCTGTCCAACTAATTGCACAGTGTGAACAGGGCTAATGACAACAAATGTATGAATGATGAATACTTTGTTGTATATTCAAAAATAAATATTACGTATGTTATTGGCCTATCCCAGTTGCATTTACGATGTGGTACGTGTTGGGTTGTGTAAGATTGAAACACGACTTCCATCGAGTCATTTGAAGAGGGTAAAATACATCGTGTGACTCACTCAACACGAAACCATGGAGGTATTTCTAATGAAAGAGGTAATTGCGTTTCCTGTTGGTCAATCTTAATCGAGGATAATGCATTAGTTTGAATTAAAAAGTCACTGGAATACTAATCCCATATGGAAAAAAAAGCAATACCTTAAAGTTCTTTTGAGTTCGAGCAAATGGTGTTTGCTTTTCTTTTCATGAAAAATGTCTGTGTGGTTTCGTTTTAAATGAATTAAGAAGAGTAACACGATGTGTTTTCGATTCAATTCAAATGACTTGATTAAGCTGGTGTTTCTCAACCCTACACCATTGCTGCGTATCCTATTTCTTTTTTATGGCCTTTGGGCGTTGGGAATGCTTTAAAAATATGTACAGCAACAAGCATTTCAACTCAGTACACAATTCTGTGTACTTAAATTATCGCTCAAAACTATTGAAGAAATTTCACGAAACTTACCAAACATAAACGGAGGTTTATTTTTGAATTCAATTCTAGAAGAAAAAGTTCACTGTAGTTAATCTACATTATTGCACTTTTCCAAAGTTACGGTACCGTCAATTCTCTGAATACAAAATCTCTTCGAGGCCAGTAACCAAAAGCAGTCTTCATCTACATAAAAATGTTGGTAGGTATGTTTATTTAAGTATTTAAAAATTCATTATCGCTTAAAGCCACGCATTAAGAAACAGTGTGGGTAGAACTAAGAATTCTTATAGATCCATTCAAACAGCAGAACCGAAAACCACTTACCGTTATTATCATTAAAATGTTAATGCATTTCGTTGACTTCTGCAGGGGCTTCATTTGTACATATCGTAACGTATGGGCTGAGTGCAACGCTGCAGCGCGTAAGTTTTTATGCGCATCGGGGTCGCAAGTTCAGTTGGTCGGAATAATTTCACAGCAAGTGGTCAGCGCGATACAAAATAAAAAAAAAAATCAAAGAAAACAGCCAACCACCTTGGTATGTGGTGAGGCACTTCGCCTCCAACAAATCCTAAATTTAATTCACCATCAACTTGATAAACTCAATGAAAACACAGAACAGTATAGAAACGGGATAGAAGTCGTTTGAAATGTAAAATAAATATATTTTTTAATTTAATTTGAAACTCATTGCTGTGTCTATCTGATGTATACATCAACAACAAGAAGCCATGTAGCAAACCCACAATATCGCACACGAATCCAAAGATGATGTCCATATCAAGGTAATGCTGTTGCTATAACAACTGCTTCTGCTGCTGACCATTATGATCAGTTGAGTGGAAAGTCTGCACGCAATTTGCGGATTAATTAAACTTGGATTTGGTTTAATTAAAATTATTTTGAGATAATACCTACACCAACAAAAAAAAACTGCATTTGGATGGCCCCGAAAACTTTGTAGTTTTCTTTGAAGAAGACCGTTGCTGATGTGTCCAGACGATCGGTATGCATCGAACCACTGAAGCTGAAATTGGGGAACGTTTCTTTGGTTGGATTGACGCACGGTTGCATTTTGGTTGGAAAATTAATATGGATTTTGCGTGATTGCATTTGAGAGATGTGTGGATGCAGTGCCGTAGTTGTTAAGTGCTGCTGGAGATAATATTTATAATGACGGTTGTTGTGGTAAGAATGCGGAGTCATTGAACTCGAAGAACAGAAATGGGTTTATTGGTTTATGGTTCTTAGAACGAAGGCAGCAGTATGCATTATACTGCAAAAGTAATTGTGAACTTAGTAGGTGCTTTCAAAAGCTAATTTTCAGTTATGGGCTTCGCTATAGGAAGGGCTTGATTTGACTAGCAATTTGTACTTGTCAGATTTGTAAAAATCATTAAAAATCATTTTCAAAACAGACTTCATAGGGTTACTCTTAACTGCAACTGTTAACTGTTACTAAGAACTGCACAATGCGTTGCTTAAAAACATTACTCGTAGAACAAGTGAGTCGTTGCAGAAAAACGTATAATCGAAAGCTTGCAAAATCACTCATTGCAAAAACTATTCAAAAACCACCCTTAAATTTAATGCTATCGAGAGCTTACTTTTAGTCAAGGGAGTAGCTGGGCTGGGCTTGGGCTGACCATGCTAAAAATTCGTTGGCAACGTCATCAATCTGCTTTTAGATTAGCTTTACAAAAATAACACACAATTAATTGCAAACTATAACCTCTAAAAGTGGATTCACCCAGTTATAAATTCGGTACGAGAACTGCAAGTTGCGAACAAAATAAAACAGAACAATTCACTTAACTCGTACAATTAATCAACATCTTATGCAAAAGCAGCGTAATATGACAGCATAGTTTTTACGAGCAGTTCTCAAAGTGCAGTCAAGAGAGCATCACTTCAGTCAGCTCAATCAAGCAGATATTCTTACTTACTTATGTACTTATTTCGGTGGGCATTACAGTTCGGGGTGAACCTGGACCTCAACCAACATCCTTCTGTAACGATTTCGATTTCAGGCGAGCTCTCTCCAGTCTCGCAATTCAAGTCGGTTGAGGTCTTCATCCACTTGATCGTGCCACCTAAGACGAGGTCTTCCCCTTCCGCGATTTCCCCGCAATGTGCTTTAGAAAACCCTCGAGCTGGAGCGTTTGGGTCCATCTGCTCTATATGACCCAACCGTCGTAGCCTCGTGATGCGTACTCTTCTGACTATGCCCATGTCGCGCTACAACTCATACAGCTCATTGTTGTATCTTCTTCTCCACACATTGTCTTCACATACGGGACCAAAGATCATTCGGAGAATTTTTCTTTCGAAACGACCAAGAGATTCCTCATCCGCTTTCGATAAGGTCCATGCTTCCGCGCCGTAAAGCAGGACTGGGATGATCAAGGTCTTATACAAGGTTACCTTGGTTTTTCTGGAGAGGGTTTTGTTTCTCAATTGCCTACTTAACCCAAAGAAGCAACGGTTGGCAACAGTTATTCTCCGTTTGATCTCCGCACTGATGTTGTTGTCCGTGTCTACAGCGGATCCTAGGTAGACGAAGTCCTGTACTACCTCGAAGTTATGTCTGTCTATTATGACGTTTCGTCCAATTCGTCTTCGTTTTGCTCTCATTAACCATCAAACCCATTTTTGCCGCTTCTGTTTCAATACTCGCAAAAGCACCTATGACATCACGCTTATTTCTTCCCATTAGATAGATAGATAGATAGATAAAGTTTATTTATTTCATTCAATTTGTTTATAATAATAATTTTGTTAAATACATTTAAGTCTAAGATACGGCTTTATAGTGCCGTCTGCCCAAGTTTGACAAAGTTACAATAACATTATTATTAAAAAGTTTCTTCTATAATTGATTTTCTGTATTTTAAAGCCTTTTGACAATAGCAGTACATTTTTTTCCAATCGGATCCATTCAAAATAGTTCTCATTTTCGCTTCCTCTAAGATTCTTTTCTCGTACAGTTGGATTCTGAGCTCAATCAAAATAGGACATCTACCCAGAAAATGATGTATGTTCTCTCTTTCTCGTAGATTACACAGAGAGCAAAAAATTGGTAAATCTTCCCGGTGCGGGATGAAGTTCAAGTTCAATATTTCAGCTCTAGTTTTGAAAATCGTGGAAATCATTTCAGTTGAGTATATTTCGTTAAAATAATTATTCTCACAGAGCTTGTGATTCAAGTTGGCGTAAATTTCTTGATAAACAGAACTTTCCACCTTTTTAATACAATTTGCGTGGATCTTCTCATCATCTCATGCCGAAATTAAATTGTAGAACTCTTTTTTCAAGTGCAAGGTGTTTACTTCCTCCAAGTTAATATTGTATCCACAGAAATCAGCAAGATTTTTCCATTCGTCGAAAAAAAGCGTTTTGGTTCTTATTACGTACTTTAACAATCGATTCGGTAATCTTTCGTCTTGCAGGGACATGGTTTTTAAAATATAATTGAAGTGAAGTTTGAGTGTTTCAAATAAAGGCGAAAGACCAGTTTCCACAAGTAGAATGTTGTTTGACGTACATTGTGGAAGTTTAAATATCCTTTTTAGGAAGAATCGAAGGAGTTTTTTCACCGCTTCGTATTGCTTATACCCCCAAACTTGCGCCCCATACATCATGATTGACTTTGACACAGCCTGAAATATTTGATATTTTGTTTTAAATGAGATTTTTTTGTCATCCAAACAGTTTTTCCATGCTGCGCTTATAGCTGCTTTAGCCGCTACGAGTTTTTCTTTAAGATGTTGATCCATATTCATATTACTGCTGATGTTAATGCCCAAACACTTTTAACTGTTTCCAGTTCCTGTCGTTCAAAAAACCATTTTTCGTTTCTAGCTAGCCTTCTACCACCTTTGCGGAATACCATTGCTTTCGATTTAGTTATGTTAACATTTAACTTCTACTCTTGGCAGTACCTTTGCAGCTGATTGATCATTCTTTGTAAATATTCCGGGGAGTGAAAGCTTGAGGGCTTAAATTGCACCCTTGCTTAACACCCGTCAACGTTTCAAAGAAATCACCTAACTGCTTACCGACCCAAACTGCTGCGGATGTTTGTTCATACAGCTTTTCTAAAAGATTTCCAAACTTTCTAGAGATTCCTTTGTTATACAGTTTGTAAAAAAGTGCACTCCTGTCCACAGTATCGAATGCGGCTTTCAGATCAACGAAGAAACATATAGTTTTTTCTTCAACCTTATAAAAGTTTGTGCTGCAGTGGTGAGGCTAAAAATATGATCTGTTGTTGCGTAGTTTTCTCTAAAACCAGCTTGGAACTCACTTAAAAGGTTATTTTGTGAAGTCCATTCTTGAAAACGCCTAGATAAAACACCCATCAATATTTTAAGAGATGAATTTAAAAATGCTATCCCTCTATAGTTTTCAGCCTGGTTAGCAGGGACGGCATAAAAAATGTTATGCAATTATGAATATTGTTATACTAATTTTTGCTTGATTGAGACTAACCAAGTGATTTGAATCATTTATTTATCGGTCATAGACTCAACGTTATGCATTATTTCTTATCCTTTTTTCTCCTTGATTTATTTATTTATTATTTATTTGTTTATTACACCTACGAGCAATGAGCTCAACAGATTATACATCATTACAAAATAGGTTTCAATTTATTTAAAATAAGTAATACAATTCATTTCGAAATTTATCTCTAGAGAAGGCTTAATCAATACGACCACAAATTTCATTAAACTCTCTAACTGATCTTGAAATTGGTTAACTCATGCCATAATTAGTTCTGTGCCTTGATTGAAAAAGAAGATTTCTATCCCTCAACGGCCTCTCTGGAGCATAAATACAAATTAAGGACAACAAGGAAGGACACTTTATATGATAACATAAAATGTCTCGCACGAAAACTATGTCATGACTAGTTCTACGTGATTTGAGCGACTGCAAACCTTGAAGACTCTGCCTAGCTGTGGAATTTGGATGATAGTACCATCGCATTTTGTAAAATGCATACTTCGTAAACCTATTCTGAACTTTCTGAATTCGATCGGAAAAACATTGTTGGTGATGGTTCCAGATGATATCTGCATACTCTAGGTTGTGTCTTACTAGCGATGTATAAAGAGACACAAGGGTGCAGGGGTTAGTAAAGTCTGTTGAATTTCTTTTGATGAATCCTAACATTGAGTTAGCTTTTGATACAATAGCTTCTGTATGTGGTGTAAAACTGAATTTGGAGTCAAAAAATACGCCTAAATCCTTAAATTTTTCTGTTCTCTGAAGAGGGCTGCAATCAAGATAATAAGAAAACTCTTGCATATGATTCTTTCTTGAGAGAGAAATCACAAAATATTTGCTGGCGTTAAGATTCAAGCGGTTTAACACACACCAGCGAGATATATTATCAAGATCCAATTTGAGTTTTTGGCAATCACTAATAGAGGTTACTTTCAGAAAAAGTTTCTGATCGTCTGCGTATATGAGGCATTTGCTAAAGTTGACACAGTTAACAACATCATTAATAAATATGATAAAAAATAGAGGACCTAGATGACTACCCTGTGGAACACCAGAGGTACAATTTATCTGCCTTGAGATGAATTCGTCAATTTTGAACCCTTTTTATGAGAAAGGAACAGATCCATTGAAGGAGGCTTGAGTGGAAACCAAATGATTCCGATTTTTGAAGCAGTATTTTGTGACAAACCGAATCAAACGCTTTGCTAAAATCGGTATAAATAACATCCACTTGATCTTTACTTTCAATAGCGTCAACAACGAAAGAAGAGAAACATATTAAATTGGTGATTGTTGATCTTCCTGAGATGAACCCATGTTGGGCGTCACTTATGTGTTCCTTCACTAGGAAACCAAGCTTTTTTGACAAGGCTTTCAAAAAACTTAGGAATAGCAGACAGTTTACAAATACCTCTATAGTTCTCTACATTGTTTTGGTACCCGATTTAAAAATTGGAATCAAGAAAGAGGATTTCCATTCATCTAAGAACAGTCCAGATGACAATGAAGAATTAAAAATGATAAGTAATGTAAGAGCCAGAGAATTAGAACATCTTTTCAAAATTATCGCAGGAATGCCATCAACGCCAGGTTTAGCGTTTGGCTTTAGATCATGCAATCCTTCTAAGACATCATTGAGATCTAACTGTAAGGATCCTATACTTACTTTAGGATTATAACCAGAAAGGCGAACTAGAGAGGCGAGAATTTACTTACCACATTGAACTCCCTGCGAAGATTACAAAACTGTATTTGGTTAGCCAAATCATTTGATTTCTTAAACTTAGCGAAAGATTTATTTTTTAAATTTTTAAGGTGTGTCAGCCTGTCATACCATGGGGGTTTGGAAATATTATTTTTCTTTTTGTGTGGCACTAATTGATTGAAAGCATTATTTAAAATCTGCGAAAAGCGATCAAACATATTTTGTAAATCTAAGTTTAAAATTTCAGTTTTCCAGTCAATACTTTCAAGATAATTATCAAGTTCATTAAAATTGGCCTTTAAAAAGTTAAATGATAATGAATTGTTACTATTAATTTTTAAATAAGTGTATAATTGAATTTCAATATATAATTCTTTATGATTGATAGAATCGTTTAATAATGACAAAGGAAGCGTTTCATACACTGAACGCTTGAATTCCTCATGTGGTATGAAAACAAGGTCAAGAATATTATTCAAGCTATTTACAACGCTCCTGATTTGACATAAGTTTAGAGCAAATAAATGGTCAACAAAAGTTATTTTGATAGCACTTTTTGAGTTACAGGGAATAAGCATATTTTCATTAGAAGAATAAGACCATTTCACATCAGTCAGGTTAAAATCACCTATTACAAAAACCTTTGCGGACAGTCATTCAAATTACTTACAAAATCAATGTTAGCAAGGTGCTTTTCATAAATTTCAATGGGACTTCTAAGTGGTATGTAGCTTGTGATGATATACACGGAAATACCTATTCCGAGACGAAGTGACACGCATAATTTTTCGATGTCGATGATTGGCAGCGATATTATATGGTATGGGAAGCATGAACGAACCGCCAATAGTAGACCACCTTCGCGATCTTCAGCAGTAATACATCGATCTCGTCGGAAGACTATATATAAACTGCCGTTGATAGTTTCAGAATCGGGGACTCCACTCCAAAGCCAGGTTTCAACAATAACAATAATATCGTAGTCTACGTGGGTAGATGAATGGTATAAGACAGGTAGTTTGGTTGGAATTCCACTTGCATTATGATAATAGATTTTGAGGCAACCAGCGTTCATGAAGTTATCATTGTTTCGTTCGTGAGAATGTATCAACGAGGCCCTTTCAGCTGTTGTTGGGTCGTCGCTTCTTGCTGCGAAAAAAATCATGGACCACAGTATGCAAAGGCCAAAAAGACATATTGCATAGTAAATTGTAGAGCTCGAGGTTTCTTCCAACTTTGATCTCGAAAGAAGAATATTCCTTTTCTGGTGTCATGACGAATTTTCGAATGGAAAGATTAGATACACAAACCGATGAACTATTTTTAAGAATATAATTGTGAACTAAATCTTCACACGTTGATGGAGAAAGACGAGAAACAAAAATACTCCTCACAGGTGGTAAAGCTGTGAGTTCTTCGATATTAGATTGGTTTGACATAGAGTTAGTTACAGTGGCCAAAGTTGCTACCGAGTTGGAGCACCCCTCATCCGTGATGGAAGCTGTTGGGGTTACCAGTGGCTTTATAGCATTAAATCCACTGGAAGTGCTGGGGTTTATGTAAGAAGAGTCACTTAGTCATTCACTTTAGTCATTCTTTTTTAAAAATATGTATAATATTCATATATATGTATATTGTATATACATATATGTATATTGTATATATATGCATATATAAAACTACCATACCTTATTTTATTCTTTCATGCTCCCCACCTAAAAAAATAGTGTTCTGCCGCCCCTGCTGGTTAGGGTCTCCTTTTTTGTAAATAGGGAAAATTTTGCTCTGTTTGAAGCTTATTGGGATATCTCCAGTTTCAAATATTCTGTTGTATTCATTCGTAAGCAGTCTCACGAGCGTACTACTTCCATATTTGTAAAATTCAACAGGTATGATGTCAGTCCCGGGTGCTTTTCGATCCTTGCTCTGATTTAGCCAGCTTCAAATTTCCTGCTCAGATACGGGTCTATCAAGGAACTCGCTCTTTACATCTGGAACCGCATATTGGAACTTTTCTTGGATTAAAGAGTCAGATGGGCTTAGAATAAACTTAAAATGGTTTCCTTACTCTTTGATATCGAGATTTATACCGATTTTAAGCTTTTTTCCGTTTGTTCTGTTGAGAAGTTTCCAAAGAGTAGCCGAATCTCTACATTCTGATATTTCAACAGCTAATGAGTTCTGGAGAAATCTTATGTTGTATATTAAAGAAGCTATAGCCCATTGATTTTACAAATTCGATTTTTATGCCCTTAATACTTTTCTTGTAACCATAAAGGCAGCCTCCGCTAGTACGACCTCTGCTACTATTACGCACGCCTGATATCCAACATAATACATAATTATCAAAATAATGCTCAACTGGTGTTTTTTCTCCGAGTCGTACCAAAAAAATACGGCTCGCTGGGTTGTTTGATCGCATTGCGGTGATGTAGTTTTGCCATGGGTGCGACAGATAGTTTGAATTTGGACTTTTGGATCGACAGAATTTTCCTTTTTAAGGTGAAATATGAGATTTCCTTCCGTATCTCGCATTTGGCTTGCCTCCATTCTTTCTTCCAAATACTCGCATCTATCTTCCAGCAACGTCAATTTATCTGTTAGCATTTGATTACTGTTTTGAAGAGATCTTACTTCATTGTGTAATTTTTCTAAATCTGCGCGCTTCACTACTTCTTTCATTATTTGCTTTATTTCAGTTAGATCTGCTCTAAACTCAAGAAGAGTTTCCTGCATAATTGATTTTATTAAATCTTTATGCATATCGCTGTTGAGGATTGCTGGCTTTTTACTTGGGGTCGATTTTGTGGGGGAAATTGAATTGTTTGGGATTTTCTTTTGTGCATCAGTTGTGTTTGACGTTTAAGGTTGTAATTTCTATTTTTTTTTTTTTTTTCTTTTCACAAATTATGCATATAGTAAATAATAACTTACAGAAAAAGGAAAAAAACCGCTAGGACGACCCTCACCGGCTCAAAGTGTGGACCGACCAGCATCACCAGTTCCTATTACATCCAGTATTGGAAAGAGAGCTGTTCACCCCGTTGATGATGTTCGTTTTGATGGAGAAAATCATTTTCCGATTTGAGGGGATACAACCGAATAGAAAAGGTGTAAACACTGTAAAAAGTCAGACACACAAGTCTATTTTTCCAAATGTGAACTTCATATGTGCTGTACAGCTAACAAAAATTGTTTTTGGGAGTACCATCATAGAAAATAAAACCTTTTTTCTGTTTTCTTGTTTTGTTTTTTTAATAAAAAAAAATTGAATTATAACCGCATGAAAGTATTTTCTAACACGCAAACCGGCAAGACCAGCTTGAGACGGTCTTCAATAATTCTCACCTGGCGGTCCCCTGAAAATCGAAATATATGCTTATTTTACCTATATCTACCAGCAAAAATAACAACTTGATCCGACCATTTTTACTATTTTGCCCGTTAGAACTGAGCTAAAGAACAAATAATCATCGGCCTACTTTCCTGTAGGTTCTGCTTCCTCACAGGCTGAGGAAGTAAAAAGGTTGCCGAAGACTACAGACCAAGAAATAAACAACTGACAACGGACTACCCCAAGCTTCTATTGAAATGAAGGTGAAGAAAAGCTACGATACTAGTCGCCATCACAACAAAGTGTGTGCATGAACACTGTCTTTGAATTTGAACTGGGTTCAATTTTTGCACACTCCGCTGCATTGAAAATTAAATATACACACATGTAGTTATTTCAATTATTATTTTTATAGGAAAACCCAACGACACCTCTCTAATCCTCTCCCTTCGCCCTCTGCTGAAGTTAAATCAACTTAACAAAGGCCTTCTGATGAGGCGTACTCAATAGTACCTGTACCTGTACTCGTCTGTTGTCTTTACCAAACGTAAATTATACCAACCTGTCATGTGGACAATTTTCATTTTTTCCCTAGAATCTGCTTCTGAAGGAAGGAAGATAGAGGTAAAGGGGTTGTATAGTCTCATCGCTTCACATATGCGCAATGCGCAATCTGACGATTATTGAAAACGATTTAGCTGTGTACGAACGTATCTTTGTGGCGAATAATTCGTTATGATTATTTGTTTTAAAAGGAGTCTTGCTCGTTTTGGTAACTGCAAGAAGCATGAATGTACGCCATGGTACACCACGCCGCTCACCACCGCGCTCAAAGTTGTTATCTATTATTATTGGAGTCTATGGAGTTGTTAGTCGATAATCACGCGGAACAGCGGGCTCCTTAGATCCGGCTGGTTAAGGTAATCCCAAGGTTGTTGCCGTGGTGTGTAACCTTGTCTGCGTAGGATTCTCAATGTTGTTCGTTTGTATACACGCAGTATACCCGAACGCGTTGCGTCATAAAGTATCACAACGCGTTCTCTAGATGTTGCGATATAGCATTAGGCAAGATGCGAGTACACCGATATACAGGTGGTGCTGCTTTTTTTCTTTCTATTTTTTGGGACATGTGCGCTTGTGCATGCGCGTTGGCGACGACTAATTTAGATGTTATTTCCGTGTAGCGCCTCGTTGCTTCTTCTGAAGGGGCGTAAGACACAATAATTGTGATTTGTGGGGATTTGGTTTGTTCATCGAGTGGTGTTCTGCAATCAGATTAAGTTAAAAGTTTGCTGTAGATTTATACGAGTATGGCGTATGGCTTGGTATCTTTGAGTAAATGTTGCGCATAGAACTAGCTTCTATTTTAATGGAATGAATAATTTACATTGGCAAAGAGGTTATCATGAGTTTGGTAACCCACCCACCCAATTTTTCTACACTGATGAGTTTTAAGGTCTGTGCGGTTGCTTATAGATTTGAGCGATGATAAGGTTGTTGGTTACAAATCTCTTCCCTTGATTAAAATTCTTAGGACTCTTGCTTCCTGAAGGAGAGTGATGGTGGAAGAGGATATTTTGGATGTGCCTATAACAGTCATTACTCTTGCGAGAAAAGAAAACTGTCCAATCAGACCAAACACAAGTTTGTTGATGTGGAAGCTAAGCTGTGATTGTAATACGAATTAAGACAAAGTACTTAAGCTTTATATTGATTTGCGCCTTTTCACCAACAAAATATCTATTTTCTTTTGGTACACCACCATGTCTACTCCGAGTATCTGTAACTTGATGCGAGAAAGTGCAAGACATTCATTGAGGAAGTGCTCAGCGTTGTCGTCAGCTTCTCCACAGGATTCACAGATCGTGGTATCACGTAACTACGTTTAAATGCTTGACAAAAGGGAAGTGCCCTGTGACAAGCTGTCTACAGTCCTTTCTTCTACGAGACCACAGAAATGTTGCTGATTTCTTATTAACGTTGGGGAGCATAAGTTCGTTCTGTCTGCATCGAAAGGAGTCACGTCATCGACAGCTGTTTGAATCCCTCACTGAGGACCTCGGTCGACCAAGTGCTTTTTCTGGTCCTGAAATCTCTGTGGAAGTTTATAGCGATGCCCTGTAATCCAAACAAGACTCAAAGACTTAAATCTTGCGAACGCATGGGTCTTACATTCCTGAATAACCCTAGAAGTAGTTCGAAGTTTGAATAGGTCCTAGAGCAGAGCTTTTCTGTCGCTTCAGACACATACACATCACACTATCTTGCCATTCCTTGTAGCGTTTTTATAGTCATTTGGATAGACGCGTTTGTACCTAAAGAGGCTTTTAGTAACACGCCATCGCTCTCCACAAAGGCACCAGCGCCTGTCATCGGTTTTGAAACCATCAGTGAAGATCTGATAACAATCCTTTCCTTGCTTAGATTCCAAAGTGAACCTGTCCTCAACCGAAGAAAATCTGACCGCGTATTTTTGACACAATTTTAGCATTGGGATTGTCATATCGAATGGCATAACCAATAGACGTGAGTCAAAAGATATACTGCTTGAGAGTTCCTCAGGGCGAATTTTGCTGGAGACCACTTTATTGAAAGGCAATTAGTCTTGAGACTATTGAATCTCAGTGGAGGCTGTGGCTTCTCTAGTCTTTATGAAAGAGCAGAAATCAGGACCAGAGACAAACAACTCTCGCCCTCTCTACCCGAAATACTCTCTAATGTTTTCTTCTTCAAGTGAAGAGAGGTTTGGTTAGTTGGTACATTGCCTGACACACTTAGGCGCCAAGGGCCCATTGTGATACCACAGAGATCAGCAAGTTAATCACCTACTGATCTCAGAAACCCGATGTAAGATTAATGAGTGGGTCACCCATTAATCTTCCATTACGGGACTAGCCGGTTAATCACCCGTTAGTCGAAACACGCGGAACTTTTAATGTATTTTGAAAGACTTTTAGGGTCTATGTAAGCAAAGTCGCTAGTATCATCGAAGAAGAATTCACCGAGATGAGTTTTCCTCCTATGAAGTAGTGCAGGGCATGAGCAAAGAAGGTGTTGAACGGTTTCTTCCTCCTCCTCGTCCATGCAGCTTCTGCAGCTTCTTCATTGGAAAACACACCAAGTCTTTTGGCGTGTCTCCCTATTAGACAATCAAACAAACTTTTCGAGCGTTTTGAGTCTACAAACGGCCAGACTTTTTTGGTTGCAAAGCAGTTGGTACTCTCAGTCCATCTAGTCTTTGTTATCCTTGAAGCGTCTTGTCTGAGTAGGAGTTTACATGTAGCGATAGGTACACCTATTTTGTTCCATTCTGAGCGTAGGGAAGTGGTCGTGCCCTTTTTGGCCAGTTCGTCTGCCATACAGTTGCCTGGTATGTCCCTGTTCCCCGGCACGCATGAAAGATGAATGTTGAACTGATTTGACATCTACCTCAGAGACATCTGACAATTTTGGACCGTGATGGATTTTGTAGAGACAGAGGCAAGAGATTTAAGGGCAGCTTGACTGTCTGAGAAGATTCGAATATCCGTGGAGGATATGACGTTTTCTTTGAGCCAAGATAACACCTCCTTAGTCGCCAGAATTTCCGCTTGGAACACACTACAATGATCGGGTAGGCGGACGAAAAGACTGAGGTTCAGTTTTTCTGAATAGATTCCACTTCACACACCTTCGCTGGTTTTTGAACCATCGATGTAAAAGTGTATTGCTTCATTTTCCAAGAGAGTCCCATTTTCCCAAGCTTCTTTTGAAGGTATGGTTACTTGGAAATTGTTGTCAAACACCAACTTGGGGATGGTGTAGTCGGATCGATTGGGTAAGAATCTAAAGTTATCTAGAATGGTAGTGTGGCCGATTTGATTATTGGTTCACTGTGATACAGCTCTGAGTCGAGTAGCTGAGCTAGCTGCGACCTGTTTGCTGAAGATATCTAGGGGTGTGAGATCTAGTAGTACATTGATGGCGTCCGATGGGGTTGTCCTCAGTGCACCACTAATACACAGACTAGCCGTTCTTTGAACTTTGGCCAGCTTGTTGTAGTTGATCATCTTGTCTAGTGCGGTCCACCAGACAATCACCCCGTATGTGAGTATCGGTCTAATTACCGAGGTAAACAGCCAATGGGGGATTTGGGAGAGAAACCTCATTTCCCACCAATGGCTTTTTTACACGAGAAGACTGCCACGTTGGCTTTATTTACTCTTTCCTCAATATTGGTTGGAAAGTTACCCCCTTAATAGTTGGGGGTCTGAAGTCCGGAATTTAGTATTTCCTCGTAAAGAGATCTAAGTCCGTTTTGTGGGGATTGATATTTAGTGCACAATCTTCACCCCAATTGTTAAGCTTGTTAAGTGCTGTTTGTAGCAGCTCAGCTAGGGTTTGTGGGTGCTTGCCTGAAACGGCGATTGCTACATCACCAGCATAGGCTATGGTTTTGAGACCTTCGTCCTCTAGGTGGATTAACAATTTATTAACGATCAGGTTCCACAGTAGAGGAGATAGAACTCCTCCCTGCGGGGTTCCTCTATTGGCCATTCTGCTTGTTTTGTAGTTCCTCAATTCCGCATTGATTCTGCTGCTGAGCATTGTTGTTATCATGTTCTTGATGTGCTCCTCTATGGGCAGCCCATCAAGAGCATTAGTAATTGCTGTATTGTTAACATTGTTAAATGCACCCTCTATGTCTAGGAATGTGAAGAGAGAGTATTCTTTGTAGTACAGGGATTTTATAATGGTGCAAACCAGAGAGCGGAGCGCAGTTTACACTGATTTACCTTTTGTATAGGCACGTTGCGACGTTGAGATCAGACTAGGTGCAGAATTTCTTATCTTAAGTGTATGTCAATTATTCTTTCCAGCGTGTTAAGGAGGAAGGATGATAGACTAATAGGTCTTAAATCTTTTGGATTTACATGAGAGCTTTTGCCGGCTTTGGGTATGAAGACGACCCTAGCTTCTCTCCAGGCCTTGGAGATATAGGCGTAGCTGATGCATCCTTTCATGATCATCTCAAAGTTATAGATGATGATATTTGAAACCTGCTGCAGCTCCGCAGGGATGATTCCGTCAGGCCCTGGTGATTTATAAGGGTCAAAGCTGTTTATTGCCCATAACAGTAAGTGAAGAAAAAACTGCTGAATCTTCTTGCATTTAAAGTTTCCTTCCGTCCAAAGGAAAACAACATTAGGCTACTAAATTTATGTACTAACTAACAGAGCGTCTGCATCAGGTAGCAATTAAGAATCGTTATTTCAACCATTATAGTAAAACGTTGTCAAGACATGCTTATTTTTTAAATTAAATAGCTGCGTTGCTCGGGTCTGTAGTTTTAAGGTTCCCGTTCTCGTTCTTCTGCTTCCCTGGGAATTTGGGGATGAAAAAAATCGTTTTTACTTTGGGATTATATGTCATCCTAACGCTGAAAGGGATTAGGTGGCATCCCAATGCCGAAAAAATTTTTGAAATCTGTCCAGTAGTTTCTAAGTTTCCGTTCCCAGCCCCGTTCCTGTGGTAATCTTCCGTTCCCATGGAAATAATGTGAATGCAATATAAGTCTATGTCACTGAGGAATGTAACATCCTAGAGTTGAAAGAATTTTTGAAATCGGTCAAGTTGCTTAAAGCTTTCCGTTCTCGTTCCTGTTTCTGTTCCCGTAGGATTATATGGATGAAATATAGTCTAGGTTACTGATGAAGGGGAATAATGTAGCACTCCTAGTGCAGTAATAATTTTAGAAATCTGTCCAGTGGTTTCTAAGTTTCCGTTCCCAACCCCGTTCCTTTGGGAATATGGGGATCAAACCTTGAGAGAAACCATTTATAAGTCTATGTCACTGAGGGATGAATGTAACATCCAAGAGTTGAAAGAATTTTTGAAATCGGTCAAGTAATTTTAAGGTTTCGGTTCTCGTCCCGTTTTGGTTCCCGTGGGATTATAGGGATGAAGTATTTTGCTATAAACCTCACGGAGCCCGAGACCTTTCCAACGAATGCAAAACCGTGGAAATCGGCTGATGCGTTCTGAAGTTATAGCGTCAGGAAGGAAAACCCGACTTATTTTTATATTATAGAGAAGAAGATAGAAGATAGATTAATTTAATTAGGGTGGCGCAGCAGAGCGAGGAGCTCCAGGGCCTAGCGCATTTCTCACAACCATGCCTTGTGAGGGAATGGAAGGGATCTACAATTTTCTGACGGTTCCGAACGGCTAATCGAGAAGGGCTTTTCATGGCAATGAATTTACTATCGGAGGACTTTCCAATTCCTCGCGAAAGACGATACCCGTGAAAAAAACATTTTTGCCTCTGTTATGGGATTCGAACCACGAACCTCTGGGTGAACAGGTGGACATGCTAACCATCACACCACGGGTACCACTGAACACAGAACTGCTTATTACTGTTGATTAGATGACTTTTTCTTCAATCTTCACTTACCTAAAGAAAGGAGTAAACTGTAGAGAGACTATACTGCAACCAAAAAGGAGGATGCACTTTATTATAGCTTTATGTGATTTTTTTCACCACATTCGCCGTTAACTGTCTGAACACAATGGCTGCAGAGCCCCATCCGCAAGAAATGTCCAAAACATTAAATATGTATAAGTAAATACCAACAACAACACAAGCTGGAGCCGCACAAGTTAACTTGATTTCAACCTTTGCGCGTTCCGGCTTCGGCTGCGTTTGCAGTTCATTATGTTCACGCTGTAACGCTGCTACACCGCTGCTTCCGCCTGGAACCTGGATTCCTCCGGCCGAAATTAGCGTTTGAGCAAAATTATTCGTATTTTCTTCTCTATTGTCAGTATTGCTGTTCATGAGTAATCGTGGGAGCTTAAGTCACTCAAGACACAAAACATCTGTTCCCAAAAACGCACAAAATCCAGTGGTTGCATTGGCTGTGACTGCGCCCACGATAATCTAAGAATGACCTAATCTGTCCGACCGAGTCTCCTTTCGACCAACAAATGTCGACAAAAAAGTTCTTGATGAGATTTTGTACTTAACTTCTTTGATTTGTAACGGCTTTTCGTCAATTACTTCCTGACTTTCATTGCTTACGCCTTTCTTAATTTCTTTCACAACGCCCTCATTATCAAGCATTTTTCACGCACTAAAAAAATCCCCAACACTCCCTGAAATCATTCATCAAAGATATCGCCGATTTCAACTTCCATGTGACATAAGAGCTCCACTATCATGTTACGATACAACACCATTGATCTTGTCGCCTACACAAAACACATACTCAAAGTATGGTGGTCAATATCCCGCGTCTTGATTTAAGGCGTTACCCGCCTTGAAACCAGAAAGGTCATGAGAAAATCCATTGCTTCCCCTTTGCCTGAGCGACGTAATAAGGTTTCGTAAGATTCTCTATCTATGTGGAGTATAGCAACCCATATAGCCTCAATATATGCTGCACTCCAACTAAGACCATTATGCTCTATGTGGTGTGCATGTGCATATAACCAACCTCCTATACAGAATGGTTTGGCGCGCAGTGTCATCTGGCCGAAGAGGAGTGCCATGCACACGCTAACTAACCCCCATCTCTGTTCCCTGAAACTTCGATGACAATCAAAACCAAATACGGGCATCTCTTGGATATGTAGGTCTTTAAAATTAAAATTCTTGAACTTCCTCAAGTGATCCCATACTGGCAATGTTCTTCCACTATACTGAGGCAAACAGTGATCAAGTCACTTAAAGAGGAAGAAGAAGAAAAAACAAAACCTTTGAAAGAGACAAATCAGAGGTATTCGCTGTGTGCTCTCTGGCGGCAGTTTAAACTGCATTTGGATATCAGGATGCGCCAATCGCTTCTCCTATTATCTGCTGTTATACCTTCAATTGGATTATACTCGAATGAATCCCCTGCAGAGTGTAAGTACCATGCCTGAATACGTTTAGCTCAATTTGTTTTGGTCTGTGGCACAAATGATATGTAGATGGTTGTCTATAAATGTTTGGAAATTGGTGGCCCAATTCATTGATGCATCATTGACGGAAACTTGATGGGATCAGTGATTTGGATCTTGGGAAATAGAGATAGAGCAATGTAACCCTTTTTGATATAATTGAATTGGAAGTTGAAGATGCTGTAAAGAATCCATTGCCAGAAGCAGTGCGCTTTGTTAAGTGGAGTTGGGTTTGTTTGATGTTAATTCGGTTAAATCAGGACCGTGTAAAGAGGCATCAAACTTGTGTATCGCCGCGAAGTAGAGCTTGCCAAGCACTTGAGAGACCTGCTGTAGCAGTTTAGTCTAAAGCGCAATGCAGCTCAACCAAGCGTCTTAGATGATTGATGTTAGCTACGAAACTTCTCAATTTTATTGAAAGTCCTGCATTCCGCTTGAGTCTTATGGCTTTTAGGTGTTAAATAATAATGAAATAAGTGTATTGGAAGGTAATATGTACCTTTTTTTAAAATGTGTACGGCTCGTATTCGCATTTTCACCTTGGAAGGATTTGTTTACAATTTGTTTCTAAACTTAGGAAAACGATAGATGAAGGAACTAGTGGTACTCACTCAGATTAATCGTCAACATTTTATGGCTGCTACTTTGCTCTTATGAAGCAGGCTTTCCATGTCGAACAAAACCACTCACCTCCACCCACATTGACGGGCTTCAATGCTGGTGGATCTTTTTAGGCTAATCATGTGCTGCGATACTTTGGCTCAAAACCTGGTTTTGGTCTTGAACCAAATGCAAAAAGTTAATACATTTTCTTATCTTCATTCCGTCGTCGGATTTAGACATAGGGCAACCTGTGTTACGACTAGAAGGCATGGAGTAGTTGCCTTGGCAACTCGATGAGATTACTCATTGGATAGTTTTGACGTACATATCATTAGTGACCCACAGATACATTCAATTCCATGTAATTCCCTAGTAGCAAAGAGTCCAAAAAAAGATAACTAGACACCTTTGAATGATGACCTTGGTAATCACGTCAAGTCTAAACCTGCGCTCTCAACAAGGCTGAAAGTGGAGCAAACGGTTATTAATACAGATTGTGCCCATACAATTAGCTTTGAGCCAGCATGTCCAGCACTCCAGCTACACCAATGCCCAGTAGATCTACTTTTCCATTGTGGAACGCTAAGCTACAGAAACTTCTCAAGGTAGCCAGAAGTATTCTTAACTTCACTTAAGACTCAATTAGAGGCCGACTGAAACCTATACCAATCGAAATAGAAGGGCCTCAGGACTTTATTCGAAGATCCGAAAATGCCTCTGTGAAAACAACAACGAAAAGTTAGTGAAACTAGTAGACTTGCCAAAGCCCTGATCAGGAATGTCTATAGTTGCTTAAGCTACGCTTCCACGATCACTCATGAACTGCACTCCTAATGGCAAATGAGAAGGTGATACAGAGAATCTACTCCGTTTAGTGCAATTAGTTTACTCAAAAGCTAATTTCGGCCGGAAGAATCTAGGCGGAAGCACCGGAGTAACAGCTTAATTGCGAATGTGGTAAAAAAATCAGAGAATCAGCTAAAATAAGTGAAGGTTTTTTTGGTTGCAATAAAGTCGTTGCTTTTCTCCCTTATTTGAGTGTAGAATGGCGGAAAGATTATTTGAACAACAATAGCATGCAGTTCTTGTCAACATTTTGCTTTGAAAGTGGAATTGATAAAATTAATAAATAAGGGAGGCGCTAACAAAGCAAGGAGCCAGGGCTTAGTGCATTTCTCACAAGCATGTCTTGTGAGGGAATGGAAGAGACCTGTAGTTTTCTACCGATTCCAAACGTCTATTCGGGAAAGCGTTTTCATGGCAATGAATTTACTATCGGAGTTCTTGCCAATTCCTGGCGAAAGGCGATACTCGTGAAAATTTTTTTTTTTCTTCTGTTGTTATTCGAACTACGAACCTCTGGGCTAACGCCACGTGTACGGAAATTGGAAACACCGTTGCATAACTACTACCTGGTGCAGACCCTTTGTTTGCAAATTCAGTGCACTCGTAGCCTGAGACTTTTGTTAACGTTATTTTGAGTGCAAGAATATCAGCAATTTACAATCACTTTTTGCGTCAGTTGGGGCTGCATAATCATAAATTTTTACACTATTTTTCATTTCACACAATCCACGTCTCAATGATGACGTGAATGCGTTGTATCAAAAAGTAAACAACCAATTTTTTCCAAATGAAACCGTTATTTCATGCATAGGATTTTTAAATTGTTTTTTGTCATCATTTACACTCATGTTAACGTCCAAAAATATTTTTTTTTGTTTTTGAAAATGAAAAATCATGCATTTAAGGGTTAAAACATGAAAATTGAAAATCTATATCTATCTATACATATAATAAAAACGTAACAGTTTGTTTGTTTGTGCACGCAAATCTCAGAAACGGCTTATCCTATCTAGATGGGGTTTTCAGTAATATATTGTGGTAAGCTTAGCTTAACATTTAGTTTTTATTTCATTTGATAAATAAAAAAGTTATGCCAATTGCGAAGAATCATGTTGAACTTGCTAAACGTTTGCCTGTTCAGTAAAAATCAAAAAATAGTTAGCATTGACTGTTCAATAAAAATTAAAAAAAAACGTTAGCATTCAGTAATTCGTAGCGAACGCACGTGTTCTGAAGGCGAATTTCTGGAGGAGAATTTCATTTTTTCATTAATTTTTTTTTAATAGTTATTAAACGGTGTAATTATTTTTAAGTAAGAATGCCTCGAAAAAGATCCAACCTCTCCCAGTACAGCAGAAATGCTAGAAGGATGAGGTTAGTACGATCACAGGAAACTGAAGAAGATCTTGAGGCGAGACTTACTTCATCTCAGGAACGTCAGGCTAGGCTTCATGCTACACAAACCAGTAGAATGTTATCAAGTTCGATAGAAGACCAAGAAAATGGAGCGGAAAATGATATCCTTCCATAAGTGGCCAAAGAGAAATCAGGTTATTTTTATTCGCTCAGAATTGATTACTCTGAATTCGCATCTATAGGAGGCATGGAGATATGTTGTCAGTTTTGTCATGTTCTAAAATGGAGAAAAGAACCAAATGGAATATGCTGTACAGGTGGCAAAGTTCTCATTGAAAATTTCCATGAACTCCCTGGCTTTATAAAAGCTTTACTAAATGGTGAGCATCCTCAATCTAAACATTTTTTAGACAATATCCGTTTATATAATAGTGCATTCCAAATGACATCTTTTGGGGCCAAACAAATCACAGAGGGATCATTCATGCCCACTTTTAAGGTGCAGGGTCAAGTTTATACCTTATTGGGTCTTTGCTTCATCAAAATGAACCAAAATTTCTTCAAATTTATTTTGTGTCAAATTACAATGAACAGGCTCATATACGAAATCATAACTTTTCTCAACTAAATATTAACCTTATAACCTTGTGGGATAAGGTCAAAATAACAATTATAAAGTTATAATTAAGGCTGATAGACGTCCTGCAGAAGAACATTGTGGAAGGTACTATGCTCTCGTTGCAGATAAAGTTGCAGTAATATTAATAGACCAGGAATGTGACAGACGTGACATTCAGCTGCGCACTCATGATGATCGCTTACAACGTATTTGTGCAACACACCGAGCTTATGATGCTCTGCAGTATCCCTTGATATACTTCCACGGTGGGGATGGTTACAATTTCGGACGCTACCAAGTTAATCGAACTAGGATAACAAATTATAATAAAAAAATATCAGCTCTACAGTTTTATTCATACCAGATACAAATTAGACGAAATTGTTTTGATTATTTGCACCGATTTCGAGTATTGTTCAGCCAATTTATTGTGGACATGTATGCAAAAATAGAAACCGAGAGGTTAATTTATATACGCACTAACCAGAAACGTTTACGTGTTGAGGATTACGTGCATCTGCGAGACGCAATGCAGCAAGATAATAACGTGGAGAACGTAGGACGATTAGTTATCTTACCGTCAAGTTTAATAGGAGGTCCACGTTATATGCATGAGCGTACGCAAGATGCGTTTTACGGCTGAGCTGACCTTTTCATAACTTTCACTACTAACCCAAAGTGGAATGAAATTTCACAAGAACTTTTGCCCGGTCAGGTGCCTCATGAATCATGAGAGACATGACATAATTTCCGGAGTTTTTCACCTTAAACTAAAGTTGATGATCGACTTAATTACAAAAGAAAAGCTTTTCGGATCATTTCTATGTTATTATGTACAGCGTAGAGTGGCAAAAACGGGGGTTGCCACATGCCCACATATACTACTGTGGCTAGAAGAAAAAATTGGACCTGCTGCTATCGATACTATTATTAGTGCTGAATTGCTTGATAAAACCGAAAATCCCATATGAGGATTGGAATTTTAAACATGGTTGGTTGGCAGTTGTCAACCTTAGCAACAAAGTGGCTGCTATGCCTTTGCTTCGCAATGACAACTAATAAAGCCCATGGTCAGGCGTTACAAGTAGTGGGTGTGGATCTAAGCATTAGCTGTTTTGCGCACGGTCAGATTTATGTGCCTCTCTGACGTGTCAGCAATCCTAGCCGACTGTATTCTTTGATCCCCGATGGCAACACGTGTAATATCGTGTATGTATAGAGAAGCATTATTATAAATTAGTTTTTTTTTTTGTAATAACCAAACTACAAAGTTTATAGCGTAGGTGTAAATTAGAAATCTAATTATTGAATCAATAACATGTTCAAATATGCAATAAAATTTTTAATTACAAATCAGAGTGTAATAATTGTATACTGATTTGACTATAACAGACTATGACGTCAAAGGCTGCTAATCTCATAAAATAGCAGATGCAACTGCTAGCGTAGAGATGGATGAATTCGGTTGATAGGTCAACTCAGGTTGTTCTTTAATGTGAAGTCCAAATGTATGACAAATTTATGATGATATGTATGCGCATAGGTAAATGTGTAAGAAATAACTGCAAAATAAAATTGTTCAAATCGAGTCATCATAGAACGATTTGTCTCTATTAGATAAACATTAAAAACAAAAAACAGACGTGTTGTACTAGTCTAATTTCAGTGATAGTTAATTAATAAAGTTGAATTAAATAAAATAAATTCAAATAATGGAAAAGCAAAACATAAGGGTTCAATGCTCTCCAAAAACATTTCAACTTATACAAGACGGTAAGTAAATTTTTACAATGATAAGAAAAAATATAGTAAAGTGAAAAATATTTTTCAGACGATATGTACAGAGACGAAATGTTGCAGCACTTATCAGAAACCGGCAATAATTTCGAGAATATTGTTTTGGAAGAAGTTCCCATAGGGGAAAATTTGATTGAAGAGGAAGCTGAATTGTTGGCGGACGAAGAAGATGCTGGCTTTTCAGGAGCTGCAAGAGATTTGTGGTTGGAAGCACCAACAGTGCTGCTCCTTTCACTGATGGTAGCGGAGATGCTACCGAAAGTTGGAAAACCTTCCAACTAAAAATCAAAAATAAGATGTGGCAAATGATTCTGGATAGGCTTGCCGATAAAGGGCATTAATTTACTGTACTCCAAGTGCAGGGAAAGCTTAGGAGTTTGGAGCGAAGTTTTAAGCAAATGAAGCTCAATAACTCCAAAACAGGAAGGGCAAGAAAAACTTGCAAGTACGAAAGGTATTTTTTTTATTTTCAAATAATCGGTAGTGTCAATAACTAATTTGCTATTTTTTTCAGTGAACTAGAAAAAATTCTAGGCATGAAAAGAGGTGTGCACCCTGAGTTCGTCATCGATAGTGACGAACTGCAAGGAACGTTCAGAGAAGAACTTGTGGCAAGAGTTGGATGTAGCTCTGATACTGCTGCAACTACGAGTGGAGGTATGTATTTGTTATGAAAAATATTGTTTTCTCTTTAAACTTATATTTTTTTAGATGAATGCTTAAGCACAGCTCCAACGAAAAAGTTGAAAAAGACAGCTACAGTTCAAGAAAAGCTGTTGGACAAAATGACAGAGCTGGTTGATGTTAAAAAACAATTTTACGAACAATTTATTGAGGAGGAGAGAGAAAAAATAAGAATAGAAAGAGAAAGAAATGAGATTTTAAGAAGACTAATAGAAAAAAAAAAAATTAGTAAAAGCCATAACAGAAAATTTTACTTTGTATTTTCTTTTATTTTTATTGTTTGCTGCTAATGAATTTCAGCGCATATTGCGTCCCTTTTTGAGTTCCCTCTTGCCATTTCACCGTACTGCGCAATGCGCATAAACTTCATTAGCATTAGATTTAATCTCAAGTGAAAAATCTAGGTCTTCCTCGTCTGCGATGTTATGTAGCACACAACAAGCCCCTTAGTTTACAGTAGTAAAGCTGTCGGAATCTTTGTTTTAATATGCCAAAAGAATGTTCAATGGTTACTTTTGGGCATTTGTCAAATGACCATTACTGCCCGAACACAATGGTGTAGCTGTAGCTGTAGTACGTCGCGCTGTCAAATTAAAAGTCAGAGTGCAGATGAGGAATGTAGCACAGCTCGTCCACAATGGTGTAGCGCAAGATGTTAATTTTGCTGAGCCATTTTGCTTTGTTTTGTTTTTTTTTTCTTTGTGAAACGTCAAAATGTAGCGCTGCAGCGCGTTCAAAGTTGAAGTTGAGTCAACTTGTACTACAGCTTCAGCTACCGCTACAGCTACTACTACGCATTGTGTTCACTCTTATGGCATTTGCCTACTTTCGACTTTGACAGCGCGACGTACTACAGCTACAGCTACACCATTGTGTTCGGGCAGTTATCCTTGTAGGGCGTAATGAGCTTCATCTTACAAGGGTATGCTGAATCACCTAATATGTAATAGTCTGAAAATAAAAGTAAGATATGTATTGCATTCATATTTCACTCTAGAAGATATACGGTATACATACCTCCACAAATGGAATTCAGTTTCTCACTTACATGTATTGGAGTTTTGAAACACCCAGCTGTCATGGGATGATCCAGGAAACCCATCGACAAGGCCATCGTTTTCAAATTCTTCAGCCGGTCTATGTAAATAAAAAATAAAAATATGTGTGATAAAAAATGGTTTTATTTTAAGAATCTTCTTGGGATCACCGCACCGTTTTGCTGTTTTTGGAGGAGTGCAGGAAGCACAAAACTGAGCTGCGGAACCCGAAAATACGGCGCAGGACGGTGTTTCTGAAGATCAGGGAGGCGATGAAAGAGAAGGGCTAATGTTTCAAGGAGAGCTCACTGAAAAAAAAAACTGGCCGACTTTAAGACTCGTTACAATACAATAGTGGACAACAACAAAAAAAACTTCCACAGACCGAGGGCGCATGTGTTGGCCTTATTTTGACCAAGTGGGACTTATTTATGAAAACGAGGTCAGAGTCAGTGATGCGCCGACAGTGAGCTCTCTAGACACTCCATCGCTGAGTGCTTCCTTAAGCTCAACGCCCTCTACCTCAAAATCCAGTGCCCCGAATCATCGGTCAAAATTTGTTGCACTGGAGGAGGAGAAAGCGCGGAAATATTTGAACGAGCTGAGGAAACTCCGAGTATTAAAACAAAAAAGGCTGGATTTCTAAATGCAAAAATGTTATGATGAAAGGGAAAATAGAACCAGTAACAGAACATGTACATATATAATTTGTTAATTAAATTATGCTTCAATCATTGTTTCTTGTAGATAACTGAAGCTGTTTAACCGCTGCCATTTTTGACTACTAATTTGTTTGTGAATTTTTGAAGTGAAACTTCTTATGCGACTTGCACACATTAAAGCGTTATACGTTTAACACGGAATATTATCGATTGCATACTTTTTGGCACTGATAACAAATTGCTGTCATCAATTCCGCGCCATTCATCCCGACAATTCTATGTAGTAAAATGTGTTTTCGGTGGGAATATTTTGAGGATAATCATGTCTGTGCGTGCGAATATGATTTCAATTGCTCAATGAAAAGTCGATCAGTGTTGTGTTTTCTTTTCTTCTCCAATGAAATGATAGAAAATATTTAATGCAGTTTCTTTTGATTTGGTTAATATACATACATATGAACATAGTTATGTTGATAAGTGCTTACTAAATGTGTAAATCGATTCAGTTAAATTATTCTAACAAAAAACCATTTGTGAAGTTTCTCCTCGAATGTGTTGAATTTTATTTGGAAGACAATATACAAATCAAAGCTTTTGGTGAGTGGTTACTGTAAGATTTTATTAGAATTTTAATATTGTAATGAGTATATAGTAGTTAGAGGAGGCATAATCATGTATATATAAACAATTTCCACTTAAGCCCGGCTCAAAAATGTTTGATCATGTCTAAACATGTTTGATCATGTCTAAACATGTATGTAAATGTTCTCCGTCTTGGGCTTAGGTGTTAAGACTGCGGTCTTCATTGATCTGTCAATCAGCTACCACTGACACTGGCCAATCAACGGTTTCAGAAAGGTTCCTGGTATTGTATTCCATACCTAAGTATGTATGTAAAAATGATATTTAAAATCCTCGTTTTTCTCTTCTAATCTCCAGCAAAAAATAAAAAATTGTTCTTTTGTCCCATGAAAATTTACTCCGATCCATCTCTTTTCTTTTTGAACAATATGAGTTCACTAAAAGTCAATTTTTTCTACCCCTTCCTATTATCATTTCCACATTAGGAAGTTTTACTTCTTCCGCGCGAAGGGAATCCACGCACTATTTTTTTTTTTTTGTTTGTTTTTTTTTTTTTTTTCAAGCACCAAGTGCCTTCTTAAATGTGATTATGTAGATACTAAGACTATGTGATGTATTGAAATGAATTGGTTTTTTTTTTGTTTAGTAATTAGTTTTATCTATTATTTTAAAGAACTAGCTATGAGTTAAGCTAAGATTAAGTAGTTAGTAAGAAAGTGCAATGAATTAACTTATTTTTTTTTTTTCGTAAGGAAAAATGTTTTTTTTTTTTTTTGTGTAAATAAAAACATGATTGATCTCAGAAAATGGTATCTATTTTATTTTTAAAAATTATTTAATAGGAAGTTTCTTTTCCTTGCACTATTTCTACTCTCTTGGATATTAATATTCTCATGTGAAGTTGAATCATTGACATGGTCGTTATCATCTTCAAATTGGATATCGGAAAAATCTTCACTCTCATTAAATAAATGGATGTGATTGTGCAAAATGCAACTAGCTGTCACAATTTTGTCCAGATACTTTAAACGCCGAAATCGGCCTTTGAGGAAACCAAAAGTTCGCTCTATGGTTATTCTGGCACTGCTAAGACGTGTGTTGAAGTTAATTTGCTTCTCGAGAAGGTGTCCATTGTCACGGAAGGGTGTGATTAAATTCTGACCTAGAGGGTAGCATCTCCTACAAGATGATAGTCAGCAGGTAACAATTGAGTTAATTGATCAGAAAGATGACTATTTCTGAAAACTCTAGCATCATGTAGTCGACCAGGGGGTCGATTCTGTAACTGTGAAGCTGTGAAGTGATAAAAATTATTTCATTTCAGTCTTCACAGAGCTTTTTCATTTCATCACTTCACAAAAAAATCTGATGCGATTCCCGAACTCATAATGATAAATCACTCTGACAGTGTGTACTAAAAAGTACTAAATGATAAATGTTGTCACTTTTGCGTAAATTTTAATTTTTATTTGCAAAGAAATATTTCAAAAAATGTCAGGCATTATTATTCAGTTGATATTTAACAATAGACGCCGTATTGAACAAAGGTAATTTCGTTATTAAAATGTCTTTTCTTATGAAGAAGCTATTTTTAATACATGTAATTATTTGCCCAGGAATAAAATGAGGATATTGCGGCGGTCACTCCGAGATGGGCAAAATCCATTTGAAAACATAACAGAGGAGCACTTCATTCAACTCTATCGTTTCCCGAAACCTTTATGTTTTTATTTGCAAAGAAAACCACATATGATTTCATCAAGCCGTAAAAGTGCGCTTCCATGCCATTTGAAAGTGTTGAGTGCTTTGAGATTTTTCGCCACAGGAAGCTTTCAACGTGCTGTTGGCCAAGATGTCCTATCTTCACTTTCTCAGACATCAGTGAGTCGCTGTGTTTCAGAGATTGCCATAGCATTGAATAGAATAGCCCATATGCATGTGAAGTTTCCGACTAGCGAAGAGTTTTCGACCATTAAGGTAAAATTTTATGAAAAATATGGCTTTCCGGGAATAATAGGCCTAGTTGACGGAACTCACATCAAAATTTCAGCACCAAGGAAAGAAATTGAACATGTTTTTTACTGTAGGAAAGGGGGTCATTCTATGAATGTCCAAATTGTTTGCGGAGCTGATTTAATAATCTATAGCGCAAACGCACAGTATGGAGGAACGAGGAACAGCTCATGATGCGTACGTGTGGCGACGTTCAAGAGTAAAGCCAATGTTAGAGGAACTTTATACGAGAGGACAACGCAGCTTTTGGAGACAGTGGCTATGCATTGCAACCATGGCTTATGAGTTATGACTCCTATTCTTGGAGCAACTTCTGAGGCAGAGGATAGGTATAACATTGCCCATAAAAAAACAAGAGCTCTTGTGGAAAGGTGTATTGGCACACTAAAGAGCAGATTTCGCTGTCTGCCTAAGGAAAGAGTTTTGTGCTACTGTCCAGTAAAAGCAGGAACAATAATTAATGCTTGCATTGTTCTTCACAATATATTAATAAAAGCGAGGGTCCCAATTTCGATGGACGACGAAGTGGAAAACGATAACGAAGAACATTTCAATAACGAAGGCGAAGAATCGAACCCTGCAAACCAAATTTTACAGGAAGGTAGGCGGACACGTAGTAGAATCGTAAGCTAAGCATTTACATAAGTTATTAAACATTTAAATTTCTGAAAAAATAAAAGAAAAATTCAAAAGTATAACGTGTAATCATTTGTTATTTATTTCCCAAAGCGGTCAACAATTTGTCCAGTTTTTCACAGATATTCTTTTGCAGAACATTGTTCTCAACCAAAATCTTATTGTTTTCAAACATTAATTCAATTTTTTTTTTTCTAATCTTATCCGTTTCTCCTCGAACTCTTTATATGCTGCCAAAGCATCGTCAGAGGAGTTATTGAGCGTCCTTTTCATCGGTCGCTTACGTGCACCTGAATGCATTGGCATTCTTCTATTGGTTGATTGGTCAGATCTCGGGATCGGAAGCTCTTCTGGAGGTTTAGGCACAAATATTTCTGGGCTTGAAACCTGATCATTGAAACACTCAGTCTGTAAGAAAACATAAAATGTAAAGTCTTAAAACCTACTTAAATTGGACACCCACCAAAATCTCCTCAAATCCTATCTCAGCCACAGCTGCTGATACACCATGAACAGCCTCTGGTGTAATAATGTTTATTACTCGCCGGTCTGTTTCTGTGAGGTCTTTGATTGGTGGACCATTTACCCCACTTTTGCTGCGTTGTTCCTTCGCGTGGTGTCGCGGCTTCGAACACTTATTCTGTGCGTAAAGGAAAATATTTAGTGATTTTATGTCTACAATAATGTTTTTACTTATAAAACTTACACAAGATCTTTCCAATACTTCCTCCATTTTGGTCCATCTTTTAAGGCTCGCCCTAAGCTGTTCAACTGAACACTTAGTTCTTTCCACTCGTTTAAGCGTAAATGTGAGCCGTCAACAGTTATAAGTCTGCAAATGAAATTGTTTTGCATCGAAGATAAGGATTATTTTAAATTATTTTATATTTATGAATGTATGTATGTACTTACTTGTCATTTGCCAAATCATGCCTTTGCTCCAAAAAATCAATTAAAAACTCTTTTTGGGCTGTTGAAGCCTTTTGCCCTCTTTTTTTTGATTTTCCATTTTCAAATTCAAATTTCACTTACAAACTCTCTTGTGATAAATAATTTATCATGTGAAGAAATTTTGACTTTTTTTTATTTTTTTTTTTATTTCATTGAATTCTTATACAATGTAAGACATGTTGTCTTATAAGTTATTGCTAAGTTTAGTTTAGTTTGGTTCAATATGAGAGCTTAAGCGAATACATATATTTATATTATTTTATTTATTTCAAATGTAAAATGTGAAGTGAAAGTTAATTATTAAATGTGTTACAAATTCATGATATAGAGAGTAAAAAATTATATTTGTATTTACAAAGAAAAAAGTTTATTTAATTCTTTTTTGAACTGTGCAACGTTTTCAATTCTTTTTATCCAACGGGGCAAAGTATTCCAAAGTCGAATAGAGTTTAAAAAAAATTGTCTTTCAGAAACCAATGATGTGTGACGTGGATAAATCAACTGCCCACACCTGCTTGAAGAAGGAGTCTGAATTCTTTGGTAAAGGTACATTGGTTTACGAGTAAGTAGAATATCTGAAAAAAGACTGAGAGTGCGAAACTGTAGAAACTTGTCAAAAGACATGTTAAGCAGAAGAGAAGAGAAATTTCCGATTATGTCATACCTCCTTAACCCAAAAGTATAGCGAACTATGTGATTAAAAACAACATTTAGCTTACGTTTGCTATCATAGCTGCATTTTGAATAAATCTCACAGCCATACGTCAGCACTGGTAGAATTAAGGTTTTTGCTAGTAGAATTCGTACATTTAATGGTACGAACGATTGTGTGGTCTAGAGTACACGAAGTAAACCGTAAGATTTACCAACAACACAATTGATATGGTTATCCCAGGTTAGATTCCTATTGAAGGTAACGCTAAGATTTCTAGCTGATTCAACAAATTCGATTTGGGCGTCATCAAGGTAAATACTTGGGAAGTAGGATAAATCTAACGATTTTTTCGAGATGACAAGACATTTTGACTTCAAAGGGTTTAACAGAAGACTATTTTCACGTGACCATATGGCTATTGCAGAAAGGTCTTCGTTTACACAACTTGTAGCATGCTCAATTAATCCTAATGGGAAACTTTTGTAAAGTTGTACATCGTCAGCGTGCAAATGTATGTTACTATGGCGTATAATCGATGGCAGTTCATTAATGTATAATGAAAACAACAAAGGTCCCAAAACAGACCCCTGTGGTACGCCACATGCAATAGGCAAAAAGTCAGAAAGGTCTTTATTAGACGCCACAGCTTGATATCTACCAGTCAGATATGATGATATCAGTTTGACAGCAGAATATGTGAACTTATATGATTCTGATAGCTTTTTACATAGAATAGAGTGATTGACTGTATCGAATGCTTTCGAGAAGTCGAGCAATACCAAAAATGTTACTTCGTTACTATCTACTGAATGCCGTATATCTTCTGTAACATTAAGCAGCGCTGTGATGCAACTATGCTTTGACCGAAAGCCAGATTGAAAAGGAGTCAGAAAATGATTTACATCAAGGTATCGGCATATTTGTCTCTGAAGAAGTTTTTCGAAAACTTTGGATAGAAAAGGAAGAATAGAGATAGGGCGAAAATCATCACCCTTTGAATTTTTAGGAACAGGTATGACCTTAGCAAATTTCCACTGAGAAGGAAACACGCCAGTCATTAAAATGGTATTGAAAGTATGTGTGATATATGGCAATATGACAGGAAGTATAATTTTTATAAATATTGGATGAAGGTCATCAAGTCCAACAGCGTTAGATTTTACTGAGAGGATTATTTCCAGCACATCAGCACAATCTACTGCTGTAAAACCGAAGCTTACTGCAGATGCCGTAGCTGGATAATTGGAAGACCGATTTTCAGTATCATTCACAGCATGAGACGTTTGATAAGAAATGAATTTTTTATTAAGCTGATTTAAGTCAACAGTTTCTAACATATTGCCATTGACTTTACCAACTCCAATTGAACGCAGGTTCCTCCAAAGCGTTTTTCCACTAGAGGAAGGATTGAAAATATTGGAATACCTAGCTTTTCTTACACGACGTATTTCCATCACAACCTTATTACGAAACGAACAGTATATCTGACGAAGTTCTACCAAACGGAAGCGCTTCCAAAAACTATAAGCTTGATCTCGTTGAAGTATGAGCTCACGAATACGGTTGGTGAACCAGGTATTATTTTTAGGAGTATGTACTTGAGATTTAAGGGGTGCTTGTTTATTACACAGATCAGTTATATTTGCATTCAGGAAATCTACTTGTGATTGAGAAGATTGCATGTAATACATGTTGTCCCAGTTTATACTACGGACATCATACTCTAATAACGGAGCATTGATGCCTTTGAAATTTCGATATTCGAAGATTTTGGGGAGTATATGAACATTAAAGTCAAATGTTAAGTAAATCAGGTCGTGCTTTGAAAAAGCTGGCACCGAAAGCTGATCATAGAGAAGTATCTTCTCCTTATCGCTGACTAGGAATAGATCAAGTAGCGTTGCAGAATGGTCCGAGAAATGGGTGGGTTCAGTTGTATTTACCGAATGCAGATTCATGGCTATTAAATCATCGATAAATCTATTTTTGAGCAGTATATTACAATTAAAATCACCGCACAAGATAACATTTGGATATGCAACAGAAATTTGCTCAAGGCTTGTAAGAAAAGACAATAAGCATATATTCCTGTTTGGTCGGTAAACGGTACCCACAAGAAGTTTTTCTCCATCATTATTGACTACCTCTACGAACACGAATTCAATTTCAGAAGCTGCTTCAGATTGATAACGTAGTCTACAGTTCACACCATCTCTTACATACAAAGCAACTAGGGATGAATATGAGCAACCCAAAATATGTAGCAGAATCCTCAAAAAATCGAAGTAGATTTACAAAAAATGTAGCAGATAGTAAAAAATGGCATAAAATTGTTAAATAACAATATTTTCTCATCAAATAAAAGAAAAACTGAATGATAATAGCTCTAACAAGTTATTTTTATAACAATGTTTTCTTACAAGATTGTACATATGCATCAAACTGTTTTTAAATTTATAAAAAAAATAAGATATTTTTTTGCTTGAACCATTACAGCAAAGTAAAAAGTAGAAGTAGGTATTGAAAAGTTGTATTTTAAGCAAAAACTAAACGAAGTAGAAAAAATTTGCTACGTAGTAAGAGAAGAATTTGAAAAAAATGAAGTAAATCTGCTACATATGTAGCAAATATTCATCCCTTGCAACACCTCCTCCAACACGACCAACCCTATCGGAGCGATAAGCTTTAAATCCATTCAACTTACACATTTCATTATTAAAACTTTCTGTAAACCAAGTCTCATATACACAAACAATTTCAACTCCTGATTCTTCAAAAAGATCCCTAAACTCGTCAATTTTAGGAAGTAGGATCTGCGCGTTAATATGGCAAATATGAATACCATTTGATTGTTTGTTTAAAATTTTGACAATAATTGTTTTCACCCTATTTGACATTGTTTGAAAGATATATTGAAAGAAAAAAGAAAAAGAAAGCGCTGCAAAGAATGTAAATGAAAAATTAAAATAATGAAATAGCAAATATCTAGACGAAAGTTTAAGAATTGAGGAAGAATAAAAGAAAAATATAAATTTAATGCCCTTATCAATTTAAAAGAACAAAGTTAAGAAAATTAGAATTAGTTAATAAGGAAATGATTGAATATAAAAAAAGAATAAAAATAAAATATTATGCAACAGATTCAATTTACTTTAATTAATTGGCATCAGCAGATCTGGCAATTCCCTCTAAGCTTTCGATACAATCGACCAACTCAGCTGCTGCATTACGATGACGTTTAACATACACAGCTCCGCGTGAAGTGTACACCGACACAAGTTGTTTACTTTTTTACAACTTTAAAGCATCATTGAGGATCAGCTGGTTGAACTTTGTGAGACACTCCCGCAAATGGATGATACCGGTTGAATTAAGTCCCACGTTGATTAATGTCAATTCAGTTTTTGTTTGTTTACGGTAGTTTGCGATCGATTTCAGAACATAATTTTTATCATACGGTGTGTTGAATTTTACGCAGATATTAGAAACATCAGTGGAGTTTGTTTTCGGTCGTAATCGGTATATGTTTCTTAAAGTCGGTGGTTTTATATTAATTGAATTGCACAGATGGTTAAATGTAAACAAAAGGTTTTCATCAGGCATCTGTGGAACACCAAATAAGAGTGCGTCGCAAGCTATCAAACGATTTTCTTGTACATTTTGTTGTTTTGTTTGTTCATCTAACCTTGCAGTGTTTAAAACCGATTTGTGTTCTAGTGCAAGAATTTTATTTTCGTGTAAATCAAGCTCTTTCTTTGCAGTGCAGTTTAATTTTTTGACATCAGTGAGTGAAGTTTTGATGCCGGTAATATCTGATTTAAGTGCAGCAACATCAGAAATAGATGATTGAACTGCAGATTCAAGATGAACTATTTTATTGTTCATGTCGCCAATTGTAGCCTTTATTTCTCCAATTTGTGAGAAGAGTTGATTAGTCAATCTTGTTTCGGTTTCTGCCATTTTTGCTGTTATCAAATTAATTATGATTTCACTTTGTTTACCGAGACGTTCGTCCATTTTATTCCACATCGTGTTGTCCTCTTCGGTGAGTTTTTCGTGGTCTTCTTCAGACGGAGAGCATAGACGATTTGGTGTGCTGGGTTTGCTGTTGGTGTTGCCTCTCAAACGGGAACAGGTACGTTTTGGTTGTTGAGACATGATTTGAGTGATTTTTTTTTTTTTGATGAAAATTTGTAATGTATGTAATATGTATGTATGAAGGTATGACGAGCAAATAAATTATTTTACAGAAAAAGGAAAATAAATGCACTAATTTCGCGACGTCAGAAGTTTTTTAAATCAAGTTTGCACTTCTTATTCAGGGTTTAATTTGGTCACCAGTAATTTAAGCGGATTTTCGAACACAAACTGTAGATTAAATTGCCAAGAATGTAAAGCACGTCTACTCAGTAGCTCTCATACTTTGCGAATGACGTTTGTTTTCATTTTTTCACAGAACGAGAATCGCATTCGCTGTGAAGATGTGATATTTTTTTATCACTTCACAGCTTCACAGTTACAGAATCGACCCCCAGGAGCACCTACATAAATGTCAATCAAAACAGCTCGATGGTCACAAACTCCTGCAATGTAAAGAAATCAGTATGTAAATTAATTGAATTTAATGTAGAAATATACACTAAATAGACCTTTTAAAATAATTGAATGTGTATTTTTCCTATTGTAGTAGTCGATAGGCTACTTGATTTGGATGTGGCTGTTTGATTTGGATGTGGCAACCTCCAGATTTTTCTCGAAAGACCTTCATAAGAGTTTTTGTTGTTGAATTAAATTTGTAAAAAAAAAAAACTGTACTACCTTCACATACCCGGGATATTTCATTATATTGGCTTATTGATGGCCACTTAATATATTCGGCTAAAAGGGAACACAACAAATCCAAAATCTCACAAAAAAAATGTGTGTGCTGAGCTTGTTGCGAAGTTAAAACGGTCACCAGAGGACAAAAAACTCTCTTGTTTACTTATTGTCCAAATACAGGAATCCCCGGATAAGTACCTCTCGCTTAAGTGCCTATCCCGCATAAGTACCTCTATTTTCTCAGAACCAAAATTTTTAAAGAATTTTCATATAAAACTCATCTTTTAAGTGCCTTTCGCTTAAGTACCTTTCCCGCTTAATTGCCTCTTTTAATTTAAACTTTTATTGATATTTACCTGAAAATAATTCTCTTAAGTACCTAATCGAATTTGTAACTTATATAATGGTGAACGCATATGCTGTTAGCAGTTCCTTGTGTTTCATGCTTAAGAATTAAAAATATAAAAAGCAACAATACGCTTTTCAAAGTGATTTTTTTGATTTTTTTTTTTGTTTCAAATGAATAAATATTTATGTTTTTAATTAATCGTGTTTTCTTCATAACACAAAAAAAATAAGTGCTTCTGAGCACTTAAGCGGGGTTTTTATAAGTGCCTAACCCGCTTAAGTACCTCGCAGGTTTGGACATTTAAGGAGAGGCACTTATCCGGGGATTCCTGTAGTAAACAAAAGTTTTTTTTCTAATTGATGGACGCTCATCAGGTTTCCAATCTTCGTCATAAGATCTTATAAAGAACTGATTAGAACATAATTTTTTGAAAAAAGGAAACAAAAATTACCGAAAAGCTACTTCGACTCATTCGAAAGTGGCACCCGAATTCCTCCAAATTGTATTGTGGAATAATCACTTCATAGTAGCTCTTATTCCTCATGATGCGATCTTCTTTTAAATTTCCGTGATGTCCAAATAAAGATAAAGGACCCACTGCGAGGAGGTCGTTTACTATTATCACAGCTCTAGCTACATACATAGAAAATAAATGAAATGTTTTAACTTGACCACAACTTAATTAGTTTGCATACCTATGGCTTCATCTTTTACCGAATCACTCATATTAGAATTTTCTTTTTATTTTAAGTTATTGAATTTAAAAGGCAAGAATTGTCTGAACTTTCCAAAACACAAATGTTGCTTATTATCATTATTTTGACAGTTCGAGGTTGACTACATTTTTAGTGCATTTTGCATTCACAAAGCTAGTCGACTTTCCACTACGTAGTGACTAGATTTCTGAATGCCACCAATGTGTAGCATGGGGAAATTGTTTACTCTCTCACGGAGAGAGTTTTCTGTCAAAAAAAGCTGTTTATAAAATACTCGAACAAAACGTGTGGTATGAGGATGAATGTGTTTAAATGTGCGGTTGTGGGTGCATACTCGAACGCTACTATATATAAACTACTCCGCGTCGGCATTCGGAAAATCTCTCATCGTTTATATTCAAATCTTGTATATTTCCATCAACGTTGTCATCATCATCTTCGCCGTCCTGGCCCACTGCCTCGAAATCCATGTAATCACTCTCAGACTCGGAAATACAACTTTCAGCAGAGTATTGCGGATGCATGCTTGGCAATCGGTCATTGCTTGGTAAATAGAACCAACAGTGTTGGGATAACTTGGAATCAACCACATTTCTGTCATCTCTCCAACTTCTGACTCCTCATCGCTATCATCTTCATTATTTGTATGGCCATTTCCATTTGGCATTAGAACATCGCCATAGACACCTTCCCATACTGATGGATGATCCAACATAAAGTAAATGTATTTTACTGGATCAGGTGCAACACCGTGGGCATATATTTGTTTCCAGAGTATAGAAAGACCTTCGGGTTTGTCTGTGGGCATCCTGTCTAGGGAATCTTGATTGATGTAAAGAGTTCCTGGTCAAATCATTCGATTGCCAATTTCCAATTGGGTGTTGTGGGAGGTATAAACCGTGCCAGCATCGGGGAGGTTGATTTCACGAATAATAACTATTTTAAAATAAAAGCTTTACAATTTGGAAGGAAGTGCTTGTTGTTGTATGAAAACAATATTTGAGACAAATACTTCAGATTGATTAAATCAAACAGAAAAAATATTTTTCCGTCAGATTAGCGCCTTCTACATTTAACAGAAAATTGAACAAGGAAGTATGTTAGCAGTAACGTGCCGAATATCTTCTTAATAGGCGTCAATCATCTTCGGCTTACCTGCGTAGAAAAGCGACTTCACTTAAGGGGGAGACCACTTTAGAAGCTTGAAAGACATTTTTTTGGGGGGATTTTTTTTAGAGGGACCAGCAAACTTAAAAAAAAAGACTAACAAGAAAAGTATTGCCTCCTCATCAGCATCATCAGCCTCCTCAACATCAGAATGGCAAATAGAGGAACCCCGCAGGCAGGAGTTCTATCTCCTCTACTGTGGAACCTGGTCGTTAACAAATTGTTAATCCACCTAGAGGACGAAGGTTTCTAAACCATAGCTTATGCCGATGATGTAGGAATCGCCGTTTAAGGCAAGCACCCACAAACCCTAGCTGGAGCTGCACTTAACAAGCTTAACAATTGGGCTGAAGATTGTGGACTAAATATGAGTCCCCACAAAACGGAATTTGTTCTGTTTACGATGAAATACAAAATTCCGGACTTGAGACCCCCAACTATTGAGAACGTTTTTGAATTCAATCATAGGAAGGTAGTATATCCTATCCCAATGTCACTTTGACTTCGATTTTATGTTGGTTCGTATACAAGACGACGCGACGTAACGTGACTTTAACTCAAAGCTAAAAGTTCAGTTTGGTTAAAAAAATAAAACAACAAAATCATAAAGTGTGTTTAATGAAAAAAAAGCAGAGCTGCGCAGCTAAGAGCAGAGCAAGAAACATGAAAAATGTCAGGCAACTTAGAGCAGAGTCAGCTGGTGCCAAAAAATCAGCTGATAAAAAAGCAACAAACATTTTAGCTAGTTTGCAAAATTATTTTTGGTATCCTACTATAATAAAAATCTATATTTGGAAACATTGGAATCAAAACTAAACTAACATGCGATGTTAACTTAATTGATTTTAAGCTAAATTCGATTTCAAATAGATTGCTAAACGCAAAATATAAACAAAAATATTTGAATCAAAAGTCAACAGCTGATTTTGACACTTTGCTCGGATCTGCTCTTACTCAAAAGCAAGTGCAGAAAATGCTGCTCTAAAGTGATCTAGAGCAGGTCATTAAATACAAAAAGTTCTTGCTCGGAGTAGAAAAATTGTCATTAAACACCAGAAAGCTGCTTTTTCTGCTCTAGATCGATCTAGAGCAGGTCATTAAACACACCTTAATGTCAATTCAAAGCTAACACAAAGCGCTCACCCTTAAAGCGCTCTATAGACGATCAATGTTACTTGAAAAGTATTATTGACGTTTGCTCTTGTCAAGTAAAATTGATGAACAATCGCCACCACACGTTCAATGAACATTGACAATTTGTTTCTTTTGTAGTTTCCTAATTTCGATTCGAGTTCACAAATCTGTTTAGTGTCAACAAAATGGACAATAATTTATATTTACTTGCTGTCGGTGCTGAAGCTAGTGCAATTATATTGAATGAAAAAAAAATCAAAAAAATCTAAAGTTTGGGTGAAAAAGAAGTGGTTGCTGACAAGAAAAGTTCTTGGAGATTGTTCTTTGTTAAGAGAATTGTCTAATTTTGACGAAGACTACAAACATTTTCTAAGGTGTATTCACTGATCTGCTGTGCTTGGTTACACCCCTAATTAAAAAACAAGACACTGTGCTGTGATGAAAGAGAGTATTAAACCCTTAGAACGATTGTCTGCAACACTGCGTTTCTTGGCTACTGGCAGGAGCTTCGAAGACCTTAAATTTTCAACAAGAATTTCCACTCAATCGTTGTCTTCCATCATTCCAGAGACATGCCGTGCTATATATAAGGTTTTAAAAGACGACTTCTTAAAGGTACACTTAAAGTAAATACTTATTATAAAACAAAATTAGTTTGATGAACTTACAATTTATTTCACAGTTCCCACAAGATCTCAAGAAGAGTGGGAAGAGATTGCTCTGCATTTTTATTATAAATGGGACTTTCCTTATTGTTTGGGGGCTGTGGACGGAAAGCACATCTCAATTGTGCATCCTGTAAGTAGTGGATCCTTTTTTTTACAATTATAAAGGATATCACAGTATTGTTTTAATGGCTGTTGTAAATGCCCAATATGAATTCATATACTGCCACGTTGGAACTAACGGGAGATTTTCTGACGGAGGTGTAATTAAATTTACAGATTTTTATGAAGATCTAGTAAAAAATCGGCTTAATATACCATCCCCGAAAGTGTCAAAGAATTATGACTCCGCCCTTCCATACGTTTTTATTAGCGACAAGGCTTTTCGACTGAGGAAAGATATGATCAAACCGTTTTCAAGGCAAGATTTGAATGCAGATCGTGAATATTTCAATCAAAAGCTTTCAGGCGCACTAACAAGAACTAACGAACTAACAAGAACAACACTTAACAACAAATAAATATTCATTTCTAATCAACAGAACAAAGCAAAAAAACTAAAAAACTAATAAAACAAATATAGGCCAAGTTTTAATCATGCATGGAGAATTTCTACTTTGCAACTTTGCAAGTAGAAAAAACTTGGTAGCCTTGGTGATATTTTTGGCGTTAGCAAGAGTCTAAAATTTAAAAAAAAATCTGAACGTTCAAGAAAATAGACTAACCAAAAATATATTACGGAAAAATGTGCTCGGTGCTCCTCATCGGACGAAGAAGAGGCTTTGATATTTTTGCTTACAGAAAGCGAAGAACATTTAAGGTTAGTAATCATTTGTTTAAAATCAGCAAAAATAGATACCTAAATTATGTACTTTAATTAATTTTTTCCACCAGACAAAAGAAAAGAAAATGGGTTCACGACATGAACAGGAACCGCAGAGAATTCGGGGAGTTCCATACATTGATGCCCGAATTATTAAAGGATCCAAAACGGTTTTTTAAATATTTTCGAATGCCGTTGGAGTGTTTCGAGGAAATCTTGAACCATATAAAGGCGGATGTAAAGAGAATAGACACAAACTATCGCGAAGCGATTACACCGGAAGAAAGATTAACAATAGCACTTAGGTAATACAAACAAAGTATTTATTTATTTCAAATGGAACACGAATCTTTTATGATTTTTTTTTTTTTTTAAATTTTAATTGCTTGCCCTTGGGCTTAAATCCTCGTCGACATATTCAATAAAGCAATCTGGCTCTATTAATGACGAGTTGTTGAGTTGATTTTCAGTAAAAATTTCTTGTTCTTCCACATGTTCTAACTCCTGTTCTGTTATAATTTGAGAAACCAGCATTTTTGTTCTCGCTTGTCTTCTTTTTGAAAACTGTTTTACGGTTGCGCCAATGCAGAAAACATCAGGTCAACTTCATGCATTTCTTTTTTTTCTTACTTTCAAAGTAGTTTATTAGGCTATCCACCGATGAAGCTGGTTTATCTTCATTTCTTTTTCTTTTTTTTGCTGGTGTTGGTGTTGAATGTGGCGGATCAAAATGCTGCTGTGATGGCATTGGTTCCAAAGCGCTTACAAAGTTGACATTGGCAGATGGGTACATCTCCTCACAACTTTGACTATCAGTCAATTGAAAAATATCTTCATCTGGCATGCTGCTTACATTTGAATACGTTTTGGCCAATTTTAAAAAAGGTGCAAAAAACTCCATCTGAGTAGCCCATTGCCATTTTCTTCCTGATTTTGCGGCTTGACCAGAAGTTGTTTTAGTTCCTCTTAGGTATCTCGCAAAACCGTCTCTTAAATTCTTCCACTTCTTTTTAACTTCATCACCTGACAAAAGAAAAAAAAGTCATTAACTAAAAGTTTATGATTATTATTTATTTGCTTTATTTCAGATATCTTGCAACTGGTGATAGTTTCATTACAATTGGCCACAGTTTCAGAGTTGGGTTTGAGACTGTTAGCCAAATAATAAATGACGTCTGTAAAGCCATATGTAAAAATATGGGCAATATTTACATGCCGGAACCCGATTCGGAAATTTGGAAAAAATCGGCAGAAGGATTTGAAACGGTTTGGCAGTTTCCAAATTGCATTGGGAGCATTGATGGAAAACATGTGACCATCAAGTGCCCGAACAAAACCGGTTCAAATCACTTTTGTTATTTGAACAAATTTTCAATCGTGTTAATGGCTATAGTCGGACCTGATTACAAATTCATTTGTGTCGACATCGGGGGCTATGGCAAAAATAGCGATGGAGGAATTTTTGAAGCTTCTCATAATGGGGCAAAAATTTGAAGCTGGTCGTATGGACATTCCCAGCGATAGACAATTGCCAGGACAAAATGAGCCTTGTCCTAACGTTTTGATTGGGGATGAAGCGTTTGCTCTCAGGCCATATCTTATGAGGCCTTTTCCATACCGTCAGGTGAGTAAATGTCAATCTGAAATATATATATATACATATATATATAATAATGTGATTTTTTTATATTAACAAGCAAGAAATGACCAAAGGAAAGAAAAGTTCAACAAGAGACTATCCAAGGCACGTAGGGTTGTGGAGAATGTTTTCGGAATACTTTCCCAGAAGTGGCGAGTATTTTTGAGGCCGATGGCAACAAAAGTTGACACAACAATAACTGTTGTCAATGCAGCATGCATTCTCCACAACTTTTTGATTACCAAAAAATGTGAACAAGTGAACGAAGAAGCTTTTGAAGGTGGACGAGATTAAATTTGGTTCAACCAAATACATCCCGATCCAAGGCGGGCAACAAATTTTTCATTTCATGTAAGAGAGAAATTTGTAAATTATTTCAATAACTCTTAGAGTTGTTATTGTTTGTTTGTTGTTGTTTTTGTTATTGTTACTGTTCAGAAATAATTTATCTTTATTATTATTCATTTATTAAATTAATTTATAACGTTTTAAAAACTATTGTTTCTGTTAATCTTGGTCAGTTACATAGGTAAATAAATTATTTAAAAAAAATAACATGAAAAAATAAAAAAATATAAATAAATATGGTTCGATCGACCTTATAACTAAATTATATAGTATATATTTATATATGTATTTATATAAAAAATTACATCTCTGGTTTTAAGGTTTGAGTTTTCTACAATCCCTTCCAGTATGATTTTTATCTGTAGTGATTGAAGATGACGAACTAGTTTCTGATGGTATAGAATCTACTATCATTGGCTTAACCGAAGATAAGATTAAGGTCCCTATTATGAGTAGCGAATCGAACGTTCGACTGGAAGCGAATGTTTTAGAGAAACTCGTTTATTGGATTATTATTATTAAACTTCGTCCATTCTCTTATCTGACATACCATAAACGTCGAAAAAAAAAGTTTTCCACAAAGTTCTTGTTTCTACAACCTATAATACCGCTATAAAAGAAGCTCGCAAAAACATTCGCTTACAATCGAACGTTCGATTCGCTACTCATAATAGGGACCAAAGGTTTTAAGGGAAGGTGCAATTTCATTAACGCATTTTCAAACTAGAATATATAGGAGAAAGAATGAAAAAAATTATTTCAATCGCTACTGCAACTCATGATAGTGGATTTGTTTTTTGATAAGCTCATAAGCAGCAGTGGAGATATCAACCAAAGTGGTGAAAGTCTGACCAAAGTGCCAAATTACAGTCAGGCTTTACAGAATGCTAGTGGTGCTGTTCCCAAGTCAGCTGCTTACGCATCTGCAGTACATTTTTTTCCTCTATATTTTAAGCTCTTAGCAGAAACTTTATCTTGCTGAAGCCTACATGGAGGAGATTTTCACAAGAAACGATAGGAGACGATACCGAAACCGAATGCGACGACGGAAGCAAAAAACAAAACACACGGGATACCTTAGCGGACCGGAATTTTTTTTCTAATTACCGAGGGCACAGCGTTTAACAGTTTACACTTTTCTTGCTGAAGCCCAAACTTGGAGATTTTACACTCAGACTCAACGATAGGAGCCGATACCGAAACCGAACGCGACGACGGAAGCAAAAAACAAAGCACACGGGAACGGGATATCTAAGGGGAAAGCAACTTTTTTTCTGATTGCAGAGAAAAAATATATTTTTTACACACTTTTCATTTATCTTGCTGAAGCCCACGTTGGGAGATTTTTACACTCAACGATAGGAGCCGATACCCAAACCGAACCTGACGACAGAAAGAACACACAGCACACGGGATACATAACCAGATGGACTAACATATTTTTCACAACTCAGAAAATTTCCACCACCACCAGAACCAGCCGAACCATCACCTAATCACCAACCACCACAACCTCAAATGCAAACTAAAACTGATGAGTCTTCACATCACTTTATGGGGTCCTGTACAATCAACAAACTAAACGGAAGAATTGAATGACGAATCGGATCAACAAACACGATTGCTTTCAACGGTACCAACTCCAACAGTTTGACAGGCCTACGAACAAGAGGCCACAAACTTTTGGGGAGTTCCAGTGATTTTGCCTAGTACAAATCTTGAACCAATGAACACAGAAGAGAACAATAGCAACTGTTGTCTCTTACAACTCCTCAAGGAGGGTGTTAAGTCGATAAACGTACCTAATAAACCCAAAATTACAATAGATGAAAAGCCGAATAGTTTTGTTAGTCAAAAAAAATATAGTCTTACCACTTTCGTTCAACTCCTCACCGATATTCTCCCATGTCTTGTCCTTCTTCCTGATATTTTTGTATTCTTCGTTGGAGAGGTCAAACAGTATCGGGTACAGCTTGACCATCTCAATTAATTTTTCCGTAAGGGTCATTTTTGTTATGAATTTATTTTTTAGTATGAAACAAGCTTGTTTCCACGGTTTTCGGTTTTTTTTATTTAGTTTAAAACAAGTTTATTTGCAAAAAAGCAAATTAAAAATTATTTTGGGTTGATTGACAACAAATAACAAAACGATTTTGACATTGACAACTGACAAATGAGAGCGGCAGCGGCGAAAACGCTGCATGTATGGGACTGTCGCTGCTCTTCGCCGCGTTGGTGTGGGGACTCTCATATGCCGCTGTGTAAACCAATTTTGACAACTGCAAATGCCGCTGCCGCGACGGCAAAAACGCTTTGGTTTGGGAGAACCTTTACTGTTGAAGCGAGCTCAAAACGAAATTTTTGCTTTAAGTCACTTTACGTTTGACAATGTAACGTCAAGGCGCCATTATTTTTTATGATTAAACTTGATGCTTTCGTATTCAATGGTTCGAGCTAAGTCGATTTCGATAGATTCCTCGAGTTACAATACAAATTGACTGTTGCTTATGCCGACAGCTTTCCATAGGATTTTGGATGCTGAATTTTCTACCAGAGAAGGTGCGACATATCATCATCTCATAAAGCTCCTCATCCCATCAGACATTTGCTAGGCAATATATTCAATGACTTCATGATAATAAATTGCTGCCAGAAGTTTACGATGACAATTCACCCAATTCTGTTTTGAATAAGCTTATCGGTCGGTAAATAATACCTAACCCTAACGAATAATGTTTGAAATCGAGACTACCCGTGAGCCATATGAGTTCTATAGACATTCCATTGAGATTTATGTGATTTCTGGTTTGGGTTCATATGCAAATCGGCATATACCCATGTTTGGCAGGCATCTTCATCAGCGATAAATACCACTTCCCTCGAACCATCATCACTCAACATCCCATTAATATTTAACAATCGACAAATCGAATAAAAATAAAAAATAATCACACTGACCATAGAGCATCACGACCATTTTTCGTTTATTTGTTTTTTTATTTTCCTCTACACGCTTTTTGTGGGTCAACACCGCATCTGGGATGTGGTGTGACTAACTTATTTATGTCGCCTAACGTGAAATTCGGCCTCAAACATTTCCTGGGAACGAATTGGTATTACTTAACTTAAAGCCTTAGTCACCTTGCACAGTCAACAACTAAAATGTCTAGAAAGTAATCGAAAGTTGATCTCCCAGATGCAACGCAGAAGTCAGTTAAGTCAACAGCTTTCGCGTGAAGCCACACTCTATAATGATAACGACTCATTCAAACAAAAGAGCCATGATTCACCTGTGTGTACGAGATTGTCTAGATGGCCTCAATGAATCTTGCACTGTGTTCATGTCAACATAACACCGATGAGCTATCACCTGGGCCGGTCGGTGGATAACAAGAGATTAACAAAACGAAGTCGCACAGCCACATTGCTCCTCCAAGAGATACAGTATAGATATAGACCCAAGGAATGTTGGATCTATAAAAGATGAACGCCGTTGCGAGACTGCGCTTGCATGCAGCTGTGGTGGCGTGGAAGAAGAAATCTGCGTTCAAATGCAATAAAATTTAATTAGCCTTCCTGGTTTATGCGCGGACTTAGTTATATTGCTGCTTGGTGGCGGATCGTGGTGGGTGCAGTTTTTTTTAATTTGTTTTCCAATTCTTCTTCGTCGTGCGTTCGGGTTTGGATTCTTTTATATATGGAAAGTGGGTCTTCTTGGGCTTTTGAATCCGTGCCATCTCGGCAACAATGCATCGATGAGAATACGTGGCCAAGTGCAAGTGCATCTGCGTAAGACATTATCGATGGCTCTTAAGTCTTAACTGACATACTTCTTTTCGATTTTTACAAAATTTAAACCGCACGAATGTGAGTAAATGATACTATCCCGTGATGATTGTGTTTACAGCCCTAGAATGAACTGAACCATAAGGTAAACTTTGAAAGTTTGGAGTGTTTTCATAGTGACAGTAGCTGCTTAAGATTTCTCATCAAGGGCAAAAGGCTATGTGTAACTTCATTGAGATTGCTCCTGAATTTGCACATTAGAGCACATTTAATTCTTGTCAAGGACTGAAATTATTGTTGCAGACACTTTTATAAGTTAGAGCTGAACTTTCTTGTCAGCTCTAGCTATTTTATTGGAAAATTTAGAAAATTACTGCTCAGGCATTTCGAATTTACTCAAAAAATTGGCTAAATGAATTTCCGCTAGATTCTTCAGCAGAATGATCCTCCGAGGAAAAATTGTCCCATAATTTTTTTTTTTTTTTTGAGGAAATATTTAGCATAGGCATCTTTCAAATTAAAAAACTTCAAAAAGAGCGCGACGATAATCCCGGTTCAGTCTTTTAAAACCTTTTGATTCAGCGGTTGGACTGACAGTGATGCAATCGCGATGTGGTAATGGTGAGTGGCCATCTGACGGAATTGTTTTGTTTTGTTAACTGAACGAAAATGAACGAATGGTTTCGCTTGTATTTGTTTTGATCTCATAAAATGTTATTATGGCAGTTCCTTGCATAAGAGATTAAACCTTATACGATATAGAATAGAACGCGTTGCGTGAGCGTGTCGCAGCTTCCAACGACAGCTCGATTAAACTCACACGTTCTTATGAGAAGCGACCCATAAGCGCTGCGAGAAAAGAAAGAAGTCTAAATATAAAGTTGTAAAATTAATTTTTTTTTAACAGTTTTTAACAGCAAATAATAAAGTGGTTTCTTTTCTACAGCTTCCAGGTAGTGAAGAAACTTGTTCCAGCTTGGGAAGGAATAGGCTCAGTGTGAATGGAGAACCTAGTCCCCCAATCTGTTCCCAGGACATTCCTTACTTTTCTCTTTCACTATCTTTATAGTCACTTTGTCTTCCTTTTTCTTTTCCCTATTTATTTCCGTGAGGCTAGATTTTTTTTTTTTTAGATTTACAAAGATTTTTTATTCAATTTAAAGTTTTTAACAATGATTGTGCTACCCACGAAGCTTTATGCTTATCTGTGGGTGTTTGAATTTTCAAGAACATTTTGAATTGAATTGAGGTATAAAGTGTTAATTTAAAGAATTTATGTGCATTTTTTGAGATTTATACAGTTACAAGAATAATTTACACTAATTTATTAATTAATTAATTAACTAGTTTCAAAGTTAGTTTAAAAAGAAAATTTTTATACATTTTTTGCGTTTTTTAAAGTTTTGAATATTTTTTAAGTTTGTTGGAAGTTGATTTAGAATGGATGGTATAGTAAAAGCCAGTTGTCTTCTTCCATAATTGTTGTAAACAGCTGGAATTTCAAGTAGACCCTGCGCTCGTCTCCTGGTGTTTATGTTGTGCGAAATACGCTGTTGAAATCTCCGGTCATCGTAATACTCCAGTATTGCTGTCATCTTAAATATATTGCCTACACTCAGAAACTTGAAATAACGGTTATTTTTATCAATTATTTTGATGATTCTATGTTGCAGATTAACAAGCTTATCTGTGTGTGCTTTAGAAGCGTTTCCCCATGCAAGTACTCCGTACCTTAAACGGGATTCAACCAGCGAAAAGTAAACTTGTTTTTGGACATCTTTTGTTGAGTATCTCTCAAGGTAATAAAGGGCAAACATAGCACTTCTCATACTTATCCGTATGTTGTCGATATGCTCGCGCCATAGGAAGTGGTCATCTATTGTAACTCCCAGATATTTGATGGATTTTACAATTTCGATTGGACCACCTTTTTTCCACGTTGGGCACACTGGGTTTTGATAGAAGATACATATTCTCTCTTCTTGCTGACTTGGTGTGCGAATATGCATAAGCTTCGTTTTCGTGGCATTCACTACCAATCCAAAATCGTGACACCATCGAGCAACTTCATCAAACTCCTGTTGCATTATAGAAATAGCTGTTGTTAGACACCTGTGTCTTACAACAATTGCTATATCGTCAGCGTATGCAAAAACGGTGCTGATCTTAAGAACTTGAAGTAGCGCATTTGTAAATAATATAAAGAGAACTGGACCAAGTTTTGAACCCTGTGGTACACCTTGTGTGCAAACCCTTTCTTGACTCATTCCGCTTCCAACTTTAACTTTAAAAGTTCTTCCTATTAGATAGCTCTCCATCCATTTCCATAGAGTTCCTCTAATGCCAATCTTGTACAAAACATCCAACAGTTTTTCGTGACTCAACGTGTCAAATGCTTTGCTAAAGTCCACGAACATAACCAAAATATGATGGTTTTTATTGAAACTCATGTTAACCGTGTTGCAGAATTCCCCAAGAAGTTTTCCGGTGCTTTTGCCTTTTTGAAACCCCTACTGATTAGCTTGTATCAAGCGATGTTTCTCAATAAATTTGGTTAAGCGTTTTGATACAATTTCTTCCAAGCATTTTTCCACAACGGGTAGAATTGAAATCGGCCTATAATTCTGAATCTCATTTTTCTTTCCTCCTTTATAATTGGGACGAATAACAGACGTTTTCAGAAATTTTGGGATGCATCCTTGGCTAAGACTTCTGTTTATAATTGTTTGTATAATTGGTGTTAGGCAACGCGCATTATTTTTAATATCACACGCTCTTATTCCATCAACTCCTGGACTTTTGTTCGTATTCAGTTTACATAGTATATTTTTAATTTCTGTTTCATCAGCTTCATCTACATATATTGTTTGTGCTATATATTGGCTCGGTTGATAGCAAGTTTTTTACTGCATATATGTGCAATCTTAGACGCTTGTGTAGAATATAGCATAGCAAATTCTTCTGCAATGATGGCAGTGTTTGATTGAGTACAAAGATTTTTTTCAATAATTTCATCAATTGATGGTTTTTTTCTACCCAGTAGTTCATTTATAACACTCCAAGTCTTTTTCGGATCATGTTTCACATTCGCTAATTTTGCTTTGTAAAAGTTTGACTTCTCTATTTGTATATTTTTGTTGACATAGTTTCTATATCTTTTATATTCAGACTTGTATACTTCATTTCGTAGATTATTTCTCCATCTTCTATATAGTTCATCTCTTTTTTTGCAAAGCTCTAGTATATATGGCTTTATCCAATTTTTGTTTTGACGTTTTTTCCTTTTAAGTATTTCAGTTGAATTCGCATATATATTCTTCATTTTCTCAACAAACTTATTGTAAATTTGATCGACATCGTTTTCATTTTCATACATTTCTTAACAATTCGTTTGTTGTATAAGTTGATTTACCTTTTCTTGGTTGATTTTTGTAAGTGGTTCGCAAACTGTGTTTATCTGTTCCGTATTTTGTTTAGTACCGTAAAAGGTTGTAAAATGATCAGATATATTGGTTTCTATTACAGCTGAAATTATATCGTTTTCCGGAAGTGTAACAAACAAGGGGTCAATCAAAGAGCCGGTTCCTGTTGTCATGTTTATTCTGGTACTCTTTTTAATCACGTTCATTAAGCCTTTCGAAGACATCATTTCCAGAAATTTTTTCGTAACAGAGTTATCCAAATCTTGGGCGTCGATATTAACGTCTCCCAAAACTATTGAGCTTTTGTCGATTTTACAAATTTCATCAAATTCTTCAATAAATAAGTTTTTTTTCAGTGACGGCGATCTATAAACTCCATAAATATTCTTAATTCCACCATTATTTTCAATTTTTATATTGAGACTGTCGTAGCTTAATGCGTCCGTAGAAAGTCTTTCATAGCATATATCTTGCCTTAAGAACATAGCAATTCCTCCTAACCCAGATCCTTTTCTATGCATAAACTCCATATTAAAACCTTCAATGCGATACAGGCAATTTTCTTCCTCATTAAAGTTAATTTCCGTTAAAACAATTATATTTAAATAACTTATAAAGCTTTGAATTTCAGCCATGAAACAATTCCAATTTTTTCGAAGCGATTGAATATTCATACACAAACAACAAAAATTTAATTTTTTAAAATCAATAGCATTCAAACCAATAAAACCATGCAGCACCCTAAAATCAATTTCGAAATCTAACTCACTAACTTGTTCTTCCATCATATCATATGTATTAATTCGCTCTTCTAATTTTCGCATATTATCGTGTGTAGACTAATTACTAATTTTGTCAATATCATTTACAGTGCATATGTGCACAACTTCACCGTTTTCAACTTTACGAGCTAATATTTTTCCTGATGTTTCCCATACAAACTTCCAATTGCACTCTCTAGCTTTGTTTTTGGCGATCCAACATTATTATGCAAGTTCAGGTTGGCTATTTCTTTCCTGCACGCTGAGCACCTCCACTCTTTTTTTTTAGTTGCTGACATTGTTCTATATGATCTTTCAGTGACCGTGCTGCATTGAAAATGCAACTTTCCATTACATTTGGAGCAGGTGACAAAATCTCCATGAAGGGGAAGATCAGAAGAACCTTCACTGCATAAATTCATGATTAACAAGGGGAAGAGGGTTATAAATGTATTTGTGAGGGCTGTAGGTGTAGACAAAGGGTTTATGTAAATAGGAAAAGAAAATAATATGCCAAGATGGAATATATATTTATAGAAGCAAATTTAATGATTTTATGCTAACTAAAAGCACTGAAACTATTTTATGAGTAAAGTCACTGTCTTAAATTCTTTTTTAGTCACTAATCACAATTAGTAGGGGTACTTTGAAAACCAAAAAAGCACTTTTTATTTATTTTACTCGGAGCTCACTAAGAAACACAACCAATCAACTCAATATCACAAAGAGAGATATAAAAAGCAAATTATTAGAATTGTAGCTAGTTCTAGGCTGAATATCTTCATATTAGCCGGGTATGCGCTTACACCTGCACAGAAGAGAAAGATGATAACTCGAAAGATTGGCGTTTTCAATGCTCAAATGAATTATTTTTTTTCTGTTGGATGTTTTTAAAATACCAGCTGGAGCACTCAAACCGGTCCATTGTACTACCAGTTAGCAACCTTCTATTTGCTATAGCTTTCCAGATGTTCGGAGAAAAGCCAAAAACCGCTGCCATCACCATGTCTGCACCGAGTATCTGTAACCTCATGCGATAAAAAGCAGGACATTCACAAAGGAAGTGCTCTGCAGTGTCCTCATCTTCTCCACAAGATTCACAGAGTGTGGTACCACTTAAGCCTAACTCGATTAAATGCTTGGCAGAAGAGAAGTCCCCGCTGGCAACGCCAATAAGCTTTCTACAGTCTTTTCCGCTACGAGCTAGCAAAAATATTGCAGTCTTCTTACAAACGTTGGGGGGCGTACGTTTGGTTTGTCTGCATCCAATGGAGATTTGCCATCCACGGTTGTGCTCTTCACAGATCCAATCGTTGATTGAAGCCCTCACTGAGGACGCTGGCAGACCTAGCGACGGTTCGGGTCCTGAGAAAGCTGTCGGAGATCATTGCCTAGCAAGTTCATCGGCGATCTCATTTCCAGTTATGCCGTGATGGCCCGGAACCCAAATGAGACACAAGGAATTTAATCTTCCGATCGCATTCAGGGAACTCTTGCATTCCTGGACCACTTTCGAAGTGGTTAGAAAGTTGAGAAGGGTCTTAAGCACAGCTTGGCTGTCGCTGCAAACACAGATACATCTCCCCGTCCATCCGTTGTTCGTAACGTGGCTTAAGGCCATTAGGATAGCATACGCCTCCGCTTGGAAAACGGATGCATATGATCCTAAAGAGGTGTGCAGTCGTATGTCGTCTTTCTCCACAAAGGCACCAGCACCAGAATCCTCGTCGGTTTTGGAGCCACCCGTGAAGATTCGATAACAGATCATCGTGTCAGACGGAATATTTTCATTAGACATGAGTCGAAAGATATGCTGCTTGCAAGTTCCTCAAAGTTCCAGTGCGAATTGTGCCAGAAACCACATCTCTTTAAACAAGAAATGGTCTTGAGAGTACACCCCATGATGTATGTAAGGTATCTAGAGGAGGAAGATTCAGCAGTGCGTCGAGAACAGCTCCCGGTGTGCTGTGGAAGGCCCCAGTAATACCAAGACAAATTGTTCTTTGAAGTTTGGCAAACGAGGCAATAACGTTTTTACGCGAGAGCTTATTCCAACAAACGACTGGCGCATAGGAGATGATTGGTCTTATCATAGCCGTATAGATCCAAAGGACCCTTTTCGGTGAAAGACCCAATGGCTCCTTTACATTGCCAGAAGACTGACAGTGCTTTAGTAGGTTTAGACTCGACATGTTTAGACCAAAGAAGTTTTCTATCCAGGATCAATCCAAGATGTTTGACTTCATTTGAAAAGGGGATGTTGACGCCTTTAAGCGCAAGTTGGGTCAAACCAGTCAATTTTCTACGTCTCGTGAAGAAGACAACCTCGGTTTTAAGATTGACAGAGAGACCGTTTCTAACACACCAGTGAAATCGAAAAAAATAAGTTGTAATCGTCTATAGCAATGATATTTTGAATGTTTTTCTGTTTTCAAAAGCCGAGTTTTAATATTTCACAGCTGTTGTCTGCAGCAAAAAAAAAAAAAGGTATCCAAGATACGGCTATCCGAGATAGGCTATCCGATAGGTTCTTGAACGCGCCCATTGTCACTTTTTCCATATACAAGAAAACTTCAAATTGGTTGTGACTGCGCATGTCTCTCTTTTGCCGGACGCAAAAAGTTAAAAGTTGGGCTACTTTTTGCGTTGCGTCCGTTGCATCCGATGCTTATGGGTCACCTCTCGTAAGATCGTGTTTATTTAATCGAGCTGTCAGGTGAATCCGGCAGCGAACGGACGCAACGGATTCTATGGGTCGGGCTCTTCACTGTTGAGACTACGACGTCGACTAATAATAGGTTTGTTCGTTGAAGCCCTGGGGTTGCCCTATGGTCGCCACAAAGCGTTTTTTGAGAAACCTAAATTCGCCATGAATGTCAAATTGAGTGTTTTTTGAGCCATAGGTTTGCCATAGGTTTTCCCCAAACTCGCACTAGATTTTTGCTGTGGCGATTTGAGGGCTGTCAAATGGCATGTATTTTTTTTTTAATGACAGGGATGTGTGGTGATTTGTGGTTTAGCGTTTTTTGAGGACTGGAAAACTCAGGTTTTTTTGACAACTCATAGGGTTGTCAAGAAAACCTGGGTCAACCCTGGGTAAAGTTCAACGAACAGACCTAATAAGACTGAACGAAAATGTTTATTTTAAGTAAAACTTTATTGTTAAAAAGTTAGGTTGTCGAATTTTATATGTGTGTTACAAAATTGGTGTTGCTTCCTCGTGGTTACTCGTTGCCTTTCCTTTTAATAATGCGCTTCTTTCTTGTGTGACGTCTTCTTCTTCTTCTTCTTTCGTTGTCCCTCTGTTCCTGTCATTCTTCATTCTGATAGGCCTGTTCGTTTGTTTATTTCTTGTAGTACTGTTCGTTTGTTTGTTTGGTGAGTGTCGTCAGTTGTCGTCATCGACATTCCACCCCTCGTGAAAACTTACAGGGTTTCACTAAACTTTAAAGCGGCTAGCTTGATGGCAGGTCGGCGAAGTATCCCTCTGGCAGTACGAACTTTCGCCGTACGTACTTGTCCATCTGGTGCGGCAAATGTCTCGATGATAATTCCTTTCTGCCATTGACTTCTTGGCTCGTATTAGTTTAGTTAGTTTAGTTTAGTTTTTAAATGATTTTTATTTCATGAAATTTACAATAGTTTTGTTTAGCTTTCATTATATGACATGGCCTACGCCGTCTGTCAGTCGGCAAATAATACTTAAATAAATCTTATTACAATGTTTTTTTTTTCTTTCCCATTTTATATAATGTATATATTTTGTGTATTGTATTAGAAAAGTTCAGTGAGGATTCGCGTTCTGTAACTCAATGCTATTTTCAAGTATTTGTACAAATTGTCCCATTCAGCTCCTCCATTTAGGATATCAATAATTTCAGCCTCATTAAGGTAGTTCTTTTCGAATAAGCTTCGCCTAGTTTCTGTAAGCATAGGACATCTGCCCACAAAATGAAACACGTTCTCTACTTCCCTGAGGTTGCACATGCCGCAGATTTCTTGCAAATCGCTCCTGTGAGGTATATGATTCAGGGGGAGTAACTCTCCCCGTGTTTTTAAAACAAGTGACATGAGGTCGGTTGAAAACTCCGCCCTGAAGTAGTTTTTAGCTCCTAAGTTGAAGTCCAGCTGCGCATAAATATTTCTGTGAAATGAGCTTCTGGCTTTCCAAATGAGATCTTCACGTTTTTTCTCATCTACTAAGCTGATTAAATTGTAAAGTTGGCTTTTCCACGTGTTAATCGAGTCGTGTTCAAGATCGAGTGAGAGTCCACAGTACTGGGCTAAATTATTCCAGGACTCAAACCAAGAAATTCTCTTCCTGATCACCAGCCTTGTTATCTGCTTAGGCAATCGTCTATCATCCATTTCAGTAGTCTTTAGTATATAGTCAACCTGCATTTTGAGTGTTGAGATAAACATCGGAGAAAGGCCTGTTTCCAGCAAAAGGATGTGGTTAGCTGTACTGCTGGGTAGTTTCAATGTGCGCTTCAAAAAGTATCTAAGAATTTGCTCCACTTCTTCGAATTCTTTGTGTCCCCAAACTTGTGCAGCGTAGAACATTATAGCTTTGGCCGTTGTTCTGAAGATTTGGTATTTTGCTTCATACTGAACATCTCTGCTGTGCATCACACTTCTCCAGGTCGCATTTAGCGCAGTTTTCGCCTTAGACAATTTATCTGTCATGTGGTTCTTAAGGTTAAGATTTCTAGAAATCCGCATACCAAGATAGTTGTACTCACTCACGATTTCAATATTGTGCTCTCCAAACTTCCATTTTTCGCTGCGACAATTTCGCCCTAATCCGTTTCGAAAAATCATAACTTTTGATTTGTCAAGGTTCACCTGGAGTCTCCATTTGTTGCAATAAGTGAATAATCGATTTATCATGAGTTGGAGACTTTCAGTTGACTCAGCAAGCATAACGATATCATCTGCGAACATAAGCACTTTAATTAGAAGGTCTGGTGAGACTCGAGCTCCTCCTTGTAGAATTTCTTCAATGTCGTCTATAAATAAAGCGAAAAGTAAGGGGCTTAGGCAGCAGCCTTGTCTTAGCCCTATGTCTACTGGGAACTGATCAGATACTTTGCTTCCAAGGGTTACTGCAGAAGTTGTTGAGTCGTATAATCGCTCTAAAATGTTTCCAAACTTTGTCGAAATACCTTTATTATACAGCTTCAACATCAGTGCTTTTCTATCTATGGTATCGAATGCGGCTTTGAAGTCGATAAAGAAAGCATAAAGTTTCTTTTTCGATCCCTTATTCGTATTATCACATACGATTACAAGTTTCTTCTGTAATGGTGGCACTTCCTGATTCCATTTCGAACGTGTCAATAAACGCGGCAAATATTCAACGATCCATCTTTTCCAAAGTCTGTCCTTGAGGTTCTGTGCGATTCTCCATTGCTTTCGCTGACAAACTCGTTCCTCATTAGCACTTGGCGTTTGTGTTGAATTATAGATGTTGTTTGATGTTTTCACCTTTCCTGTAGCACGCAAGTCAGCTATCTCATTTGCAAAGACATCTTCCTGGATTTGACGACATATGAACTTCTCCGCGCTGCTCAGCTCAGCAGCAGTAAGCTCACCTCTTTGCCGGTTTGTCTGTTCTTTCTTCTGAGCATTCTTGGCAAATCGAAAGGTCCATGCGACGACTCGCAGCAGTCTTAAATAAAATGGAAATTTAGCATAATCGAATAAAGGCTCACCTGTGTTTGTCAATAGCATGACCCGAGCTGGCAACTCTTCTGCAACGTAATACTCAGACTCCAAGTTGTGAACTTTTTTGGGCCAAGCTTCTTCGGACTTAAATAAAAATTCCGGCCCTAAGATCCATCTCGATATGGGTTCAAATTTTGAAGGAAAACAGGAACGTATGGCTTCATCAGCAGCATTTAGTTCGGTTGGCAACCATCGCCACTGGGACGGCTCTGAAGTGGTAAGAATTTCGGATACTCTACAGGCAACAAATGGTTTGTATTCTCCGGTTGTTGATCGGATCCAGAGCACAGTTGTTTTTGAATCACTCCAGAATACTATGCGGTTTATTTTTATCTCATGGCAGCTTTCAATCGATGTGGCGAGGCGATTTCCAAGTACTGCCGCTTGGAGCTCAAGGCGGGGAATCGTCATACCTTTTTTTGGAGCACATCGTGTTTTAGCAGAGACGAAGGCAATATGAGTTTGATTTCTACCTTTGATTCGAAGATAGCCGACAGCTGCATATGCAGAAGAACTTGCATCGACAAATATGTGCAGTTGAATCTCGTCAGATGTTAACAGTAAGGGCGAGTAGCATCGATTGATTGTAAATTTCTTCACGTTCTGGAACTCTTTCCACCAGGCACTAAATTGTAGGTAAAACCGATATGGCAAACTATCGTCCCAACCAATTTCTTGTTTCCATGTTGATTGTAGTAGCAGCTTGGCAAACACTACGAAGTTTGCCAGAAGTCCGAAAGGGTCGTATATAGCCATTATTATCCCTAGCATTTCTCTCTTCGTTGGTGGTCGTACCATCTCTAATATCTTGTCCGTGTTACCCTGTCGCTCCATGTTAACCTTTTCTTCTAGTGCTGACTTGGTTGCATTCAACTTGGTTTGAAGACTTTTACAATTTGAGACAAAATTGCGTAACCGAAAACTAGCAGCATTGTTAATGTTAACTGCTTCCAGAACCACTTGCTCCGCTTCCGTTTCAGACTCAAAACTTACCACTAGATCATCGACATAGGTGTTTTCGATAACGACCTTTGCTCCTCTCGGCATTGTAGAGGAATGTTTGATAGCGTTTAAATTCTTTACATCTTCCGCGCAGCAGGGAGAGCTTATTGCCCCAAATATCATGGAGGTCATTGAATATATTTGAATGGCCTTTCTGTGATGGCTTTCCCTCCACAAGAACCGCTGTGAGTTCTGGTCAGCTGCTATAATTTGTACTTGAGAAAACATCTCTTGGATGTCCCCTGCAACAGCCACGACACCTTGGCGAAACTTGTGAATAATGGCTATTAGCGGCTGAGCATGTTCTGGTCCCTTCAAAAGATTTGAGTTAAGTGAACTGTTTGATATCTTGGCAGCGGTGTCAAAGACTATTCGCATTCTTTTTGGCTTATTAGGGTTGACTACCCCGAAATGTGGGAGATACCAAGTAGTTGGACCTTCAATACAAGCTTCTTCTGGCGAGAGGGGTTTGGCATACCCCTTAGAAATGTATTTATCTGTTTCAGCTTTGTAGGTGGCGGCATATACTTCATCTCTATACATCTTGGCTTCCACATTTAAAAGACGCTGTTTCGCCATGGCGAAACTCGAGGGAGTCGGTAGCGTGACGTCATCTGTTCTCCACAATAGACCGGTCTCATGACGTCGTCCAACCTCCTTAGTGGTGTCACCCAGGATTTTTCTTGCTCGAATATCATCATCGGATTCGGAAACTACGCTGACACTTCTTACACCAAAGCTTTCAATCGAAAAGTATTCTTCAACCAATTTCTCGATTCCTTGTAAAGTTCTGGCTTGAGAAATTTGAAGGACTTTCGGCCGGAAACCATCTTCAGTTGATTTAAGTGGTCCAAAGGCAACCCAACCTAATCTTGTTCTAGCGGCAACGGGTCTTTGTGGACTCTCCTCTATAACATCCCTATGCACTCCCAAGAAACAATTGTCAAGTCCAATAAGAAGCGATGGGCTCGCATCTTCGTAGTCTGCGATTGAGATATTCCTCATGTGATCATAGCTTTGTTTCCGGAACGTTTGAGTCGGTAAGTTTAGGTTCTCCACTGTTCGCACGTCTCTTAAGGAATAGCTTTCAGCGCCTTCGTACTGTCCCCTGACGTCCATTGAAATCTTCTTGGATAATTGCGTCGTTGTTTTGTCGTTGTACCATTGAAGAGTGAGTGGGGCCCTGTGTCCCTTCAGCCCTAGTTTGGTGGCAACCTTTTCCTCCAACAAAGTAATTGATGACCCGTCATCAAATATCGCATATATACTGATATTCCCAAGTGGTCCTGACAATACCACCGGTAGTATCTTGAACAGCTGATTACAAGGTGAATTCTGACGGCAGCTCAAAACCTGCTGATAATTCTCACATATTGTTGGTCTAGGCTCTTGATGTAGACTCTCGTGATGATATCGAGTACACCCATTGACTCTACAACATTTCCTACGAAGACAATTGATTAAGTTGTGTCCTTTCTGTAAACAAGAGAAACACACACGATGCTCTTTGACTTGGACCCACTTATCGTTCACATCCAAAGCATTGAAGTTTTGACATTCGCTTAAATTATGTTGCTGACCACACTGAGGACAAGCCTTTTTCTTCTGTTCAGGCTCAGCACTATGAAGAACTCGATGCGATGGTTCATACAATGACGATTGGCGGGCATTGGATACATTGCCATGTGGACGGGGATGTGTTGTGCATAGGCTGGCTGTTACGACCTTACTAGGAATCAAACTCACCACCCTGGCAAGACTCTTTATCCAAATTGCGAAGGTTTCCAGAGTTGGGAACGGCAATATTGTCGCAGCATATTTTGCCCATTCGTACTGTTTTGAGGGCGGCAATTTGTTAACAAGTTCACGCAGTAATATTGGATTTCCCAACTGATGTTCACAATTAGCTGCCCTAAAAAATGTAACCATGTTACAAACCCGATTTGACAGAGACAGGACTTTGTCCAGGTTGTTCTCGCTTATTGGTGTAAATTGTTGAACTTTGGACAGCTGTGCATCCACCAACAGGTCTGATCGCCCAAAGTTAAACTGAAGTTCTTCGATGATATCAGGTAAGTTGTCTGCATGTATGAGCATGGACGAAACTGATTCCTTTGCAGCTCCTTTTAGTGCTTTTTGCAAGCGCATGACGTTTTGACGATTGTTGTATCCAAATTCAATGGTTGTCTCCTGATAATTGGCAAAAAACAGCGGCCAATCCTCAAGGTCACCGCTAAACTGAGGCAAAGGATATAGATTGGCGGCGGCATCGTCGACGAATGTCGTTACGCACCTGGCAATAGGACTGGTTAGTGAAGGCATGACGGGAAATTGAGACGACTGTTGAACGGGTGGCGACTACGAAGATATAGGCAATTGTGACGACATAGGCAGTTGTGACGACATAGGCAATTGTGACGACATAGGTAGTTGTGACGACATAGGCAGTTGCGACGACTTAGACAGTTGTGACGACATAGGCAATTGCGACGACATAGCATATGTAATTGTGGCGACATAGGTAGTTGTGACGACATAGGCAAATCTGACGACATAGACATAGGCAATTGTGACGACATAGGCAGTTGCGACGACTTAGACAGTTGTGACGACATAGGCAATTGCGACGACATAGCATATGTAATTGTGGCGACATAGGTAGTTGTGACGACATAGACAGTTGTGACGACATAGACAGTTGTGACGACATAGGCAGTTGTGACGACATAGGTAATTGCGACGACATAGGCAGTTGTGACGACATAGACAGTTGTGACGACATAGGCAGTTGTGACGACATAGGCAGTTGTGACGACATAGGTAATTGCGACGACATAGGCAATTGTGACGACGTAGGCAGTTGTGACGACATAGACAGTTGTGACGACATAGGTAATTGCGACGACATAGGCAATTGTGACGACTTGTTGTGGCTTATGATTGCCGAATGTTCGGCAAAAGAGGCAGCAGCTGACAGCTGCTGAGATGTTGACGGAAGTGTAGACAATGACGGCGACAAAAAGGTGGATTCATAAGACTTTATTGGCAGCTGCGTAGAGATATCACTGCCTACGATTGCTTGAGAAGCAGCAGAGATAGACGTTGATTGCGGGAGTGTTGCTTGCGTTCTCGGGGAATTGACGAGAGCTTGCAGTAGATTCATTTCCCCTTTAACGCTTAAGGATTCCTTGCGCAACTCTTCCACTGACTCACGCAGTAGCTGCATACCTGCCAAAAGAGATGTAAACTGTGCGTTAGGAATATATACCTGATTCTCGCACTTAGTAGTCTCCAACTCATCCTCTGAGGTATCGTTGGAACTTTGAGCCATCTTTTTATGGCCACTTCTTAGAAGCATACGAAGGTATGTAACAAAATGGCGTTTATTTCGTTTCTTTTAATTTTCGGCGACACTGTTTTCCATAAAAAAGTCCGCGAAAGCAACAATTTTGTAAACTGTTGAGACTACGACGTCGACTAATAATAAGACTGAACGAAAATGTTTATTTTAAGTAAAACTTTATTGTTAAAAAGTTAGGTTGTCGAATTTTATATGTGTGTTACAAAAATGGTGTTGCTTCCTCGTGGTTACTCGTTGCCTTTCCTTTTAATAATGCGCTTCTTTCTTGTGTGACGTCTTCTTCTTCTTCTTCTTCTTTCGTTGTCCCTCTGTTCCTGTCATTCTTCATTCTGATAGGCCTGTTCGTTTGTTTATTTCTTGTAGTACTGTTCGTTTGTTTGTTTGGTGAGTGTCGTCAGTTGTCGTCATCGACAATTACATTACCGTTAAATTGTCTGTGTTGATTAAATTTGTCTTTCTTTTGAATTTTCAAGACTTATTTTACACTCAAAAGACTTATTTTTTGGAAAACAGATTTTTGTCCACCATCTTCATACATTCGACATTTATTTTAAAGGCAAACCTTTATCTTTCTAATAAAACTAAATTCTTGGCCATAACATCCAAGAAAACACCCTTTACAACACCAGAGGCATGATCTTTCAAAAGTGTATACACCTACGTAGACGATATTGACGAGTGGTGAGTTTGCGAAGGATGATATTTCTTCGAGCATTTATAGAAAATGTTCAAACCTGTCTAAAGAAACCCATCTGAGATTAAAAAATGTAAAAGATGTAAAATTTTTCGGATGACCTCAACAACCAAAGGTTATGAAAACCTAAAGGCGCAAGTCTTTGGTAGCTATAAGGCACCACACTTTGGCTTACACCAGATTTCACCTAATTTCAAACAACTCCGCCCTAATTGAACTCCCAATGGTTTTTCAAACTGTTTACTACCTGACTGTAGGACAAAAGAGAGAATCGATCGATGAACATCACTTGTGATTTTCCTCATTTGTCCATGAGCCACTCAACGAAAGTCCACCACACATCCCCTTACTGAGTTTATTAAAACTGTTGAATAACCAATGCGAAGCAAGTGCTACATGCAAACTCGCAACATCTTCGACACCTAACCGAAGAAGTTTTTCATTTCCTTGTTTCAAAAAAAAAAATTCGCTCCGAGCACTTAACCTTCCCCGCACAATGCACCTTCAGCAAATTGCCTATTTACCCACTAACCCATTAATGGATTTAATTCACATGTGTGCTCTTCGACAACCATCTTCGGGAAAAAACAAAACATATTTTCAATATTTCCACACCGCATTCCACTGCCAAGTGCATTTACCTAAAGTCCAACACGATTCTTGCATAAATTAGCAGCACCATACTGGGCCTTAAGGCATTGAAACTTTGCCGCCGCCAAACCAAATAAGGCACACTTCACATCGCATTCAAACGTCCACTCCATCTCCTGCACCAAAGAGTGGGCAAATAAAATCTAACCATGGATCACAGCACATCGCCAAGGGGTCTTCCCCATAACGGCTCCATAATTAATTGCACCAATTTTGCTTTAGGGTGCTCGCGGACACAAGACCCAGCAAGAATGCCTTCATTCTACGGGCTTTAACGCCCGAACTGGTGGTATACATACAAACGCGCCAAAAAAAAAACAACGTCATCGGCGTCATCATCATCATCACAAAACCATTTTCCTATCACATGAGCATTTGTCATTTTGCGCTCCAGCGATGTGCATGCATATGCTTATGATGAGGACGAGGATGACGATGCGACGATAATCTTCTTCTACCACGCTTTGGGGTGCATACGCGCAAGTGTATAAGGCCAGCCGGTAGGCCGGTGGTCAATTCTGGCTAATGCTATAGATTTGTTTTGTCCTCACTCAGCATAGTGCGCTGCACATATTCGGCACTTCGAGTGGACACAAAGCTATGCCACTTTTGAGTATTTATGAGTAAGGCTGCGACCTACCGCTGTTGGCAGTTCGATAATTGGAAAATATTTATCCACGACGACGATAGCTAATAAATTTATGACGTGTAGATGGCACTACAGGTCAGTGTTTGTATTTGGTGAGGAAGCAATTTGTTTGACTAAAGAATTTTACAGGTTTTCGCTCGTTGATCTTATTGAAATTGCTTTAGTTTATGTGGTTAAGGACAATAAAGGAAATAAGTATACGGAAGTATATTCCGCCATTGGCAATGAGCCAAAATTTGACTGAGGTAGAAATGAGGTGTGGTTCTTATGTCAAACTGTCAGTCTTTTGAAGTCAAATCAAATTAAATAAACCGCAATACTCGCTCCTTACCGAGTAATTGGGAGTGTTACTCCTCCTGTTCTTGATACCAAGGCACCCAGCAGGTGGCATTCTGCACTGCAATTGCATGTTACCAAAAAAGAAAACATTAACGAAACGACTTATTATTTCTTATAAATACGACCCCAACTCCAGCATTGACTGGAACTGGAACCCTGGGCAATCGCAAAGCCCTGTAATTATTGTCATTTTGGCAATTTTGGCGAATTAGCGAAAATGTTTTCTCCCTCGGGGGCAATCAGCACTGCAACGATGGAAATTACGATCATCATTTTCCAGTCTTTCATTGTACTCTTCCTGATGTGTGTAATAAGATGCAAAAGGAAGCAGCAAAGGTTGTAATTTTTCGAACAAATGGTTTAAAGATCACCTCTACTTGTAGCATGTTTACGATAACGGTTTTGATAATTAGGGTGTCCGTTGAGGTTTTGTTTTTTTTTTTTTTAATTTTGGTTAAAAAAAAGAGAGTGTCCAACCGATCGTCTTTGGCAACGGATTGAAATGAAGATATTTATATTGACCCCAGGCAGTATGGTGTTGCTGTTCGAATATAGACTGTAAGTCCAGTAATCGTTTACGCATTTTAATTTATTCTTAGTGTGGAAGTAGTTAGTTGAGGTATCAGAGAAAAAATCATAAAGGACTGCAATGCAAATGATGCTTGCAGAAGCTGTGATTTTTTTTAGATCACAATGCTCATAGAGCCGTTAAGCGAAATGAACAAGAACAGCCGAATAATATACAACACAGCGACAGCACTTATGGGAGAAGCCATTGCATTTCGACGCGTTGTCGTTTGGGTTGGGGAGCGTACTGTGTGGAGCTGAAGGCATCTCTTTCCAGCAAGCAGCGTTGAACAGATTTTGAAAGTAACTACCACTCGTTAGAGCTTGGCTATCATGGTGGAAGAGTTGAGCAGGATGGTTAAAAACTTGTTTCCTATGACAACACTTAAAGTTTGTCACAGACTATGATGTAATTGGAGCAACAAAGTGAGAGTAACTCTACCGCTGACCTAAGCGGTAGGAGTTGACACAGGCCATTATCATGGGAAAGAAGCGGAGCATGTGAAAGCCTTGAGCCGAAGCATTTGTAGAGGAAGATTTAGATTAGATTTTTTATAGCGTGTAGAGCTTTGGGCACTGCGGTACCTATTTAAAACCTATTGTGCCAACCCAGAGCAGTTCTTTCGATCCTAAATTGGACCAGAAGTTAATGATCCTCTATGGGTGAATGACTTTAAGTTTATCCAATTGAATACTCAAGTAACCAAGCATCAAGAAGAGGGTCCTTTGGATCTATGATAAGACCAATCATTTCCAATGCGTCAGTTGTTTGGTGGAATAAGCTCTCGCATAAAAACGTTATTGCCTCGTCCCCAGCACACCGGGAGCTGCTCTCGACGCACTGCTGAATCTTCCTCCCCTTGATACCTACATCATGGGGTGTAGTCTCAAGACCATTTCTCGTTTAAAAAGATATGGTATCTGGCACAATTCCCACTGGAACTTTGAGGAGCTTGGATATGCCGTCTGACACGATGATCTCAAGACTCAAACTGCGTTAAAAATACTCAGTCAACTTTTCTTTTCGTTTCAGGACTGGTTCGCTCCTGAATCTGAGCCTGGAAAGAACTGTTATCGAATCTTCACAGATGGCTCAAAAACTGACGAGGGTTCTTGCGCTGGTGTCTTTGTGGAGAACGACGACGTATACGACTGCACACCTCTTTACGATCATACGCATCTGTTTTTCAGGCGCAGGCGTATGCTATCCTAATGGACTTAAGCTACGTAACAAACAATGGATGGACGGGGAGAAGTATCTGTGTTTGCAGCGACAGCCAAGCTGTGCTTAAGGTCCTTCTCAACCCTCTAACCACTTCGAAAGTGATCCAGGAATGCAAGAGCTTTCTGAAAGCGATCGGAAGATTAAATTCCTTGAGTCTCATTTCGGTTCCGGGCCATCACGGCATAACTGGAAATGAGATCGCCGATGAACTTGCTAGGCAGGGATCTCAGACAGCTTTCTCAGGACCTGAACCGTCGCTAGGTCTGCCAGCGCCCTCAGTAAGGAGTTTAATCAACGATTGGATTTGTGAAAAGCACAACCGTAGATGTCATGCCTCCATTGGATGCCGACAGACGAAGAGTATGCCCCCCACGTTACTAAGAAGACTGCAACATTTTTGCTAGCTCGTAGCAGAAAAGACTGTAGAAAGCTTATTGGAGTTGCCAGCGGGCACTTCTCTTTTGCCAAGCATTTAGGGCCAGTTGCTCAATCGAATCATAAATTTAAGTTCTACATAAAGTTTTCATTTTTGTATGAGACGTTCCGGAATTCTTAAGTTCTACATAAAATCCCCATACTAAAGTAGAACTTTATGTAGAACTTAAATTTATGATTTGATTGAGCAACTGGCCCTTAAACGTGTTAGCCTTAAGTTATACCACACTCTGTGAATCTTGTGGAAAAGATGAGGAGACCGCAGAGCACTCCCTCTGTGAATGTCCTGCTTTTTCTCGCATGAGGTTACAGATACTCGGTGGAGACATGGTGACAGTTGGTAACTTAGGCCCCTTATCATGGCAGCGTCTTTTGTCTTTTCTATACGAACATCTGGAAAGCTATAGCAAATAGAAGGTTGCTAACTGGTAGTACAATGGACCGGTATTTAGGTCTCAGTACTCCAGCTGATATTTTAAAAATCTCCAACAGAAAAAAAAATCAAGCATCTGCTTTCTTAGGCGGGGAATTGCTGGACATTCTTTAACAATGTGCAGAAAAGTTTCTTCACTTTCAAGGCATAGTCTGCAGATTGTGTCTGCTGCCATTGTAATTTTGTGTAGACCATTTTTTTGGAGGAGAGTGTCCGGTTTGGGCTCCGGTCCACGTTTTTAGAGATTTTCTATTGAGGTTCAATAAAAATTTTGATATAAAGAAAAATAGAAATAAATAGGGTGACGTAACAGAGCGAGGAGCCTCAGGACCCAGCGCATTGTGAGGTTGTGGGGGAATGGAGGGGACCTACAATTTTATGCCGGTTCCGAATGGCTAATCGAGAAATCGCTTTTCATTTCCTCGCGAAAGGCGATACCCGGGGAAAATCATTTTTGCCTCTGTTGGGATTCGAACCTTGAACTTCTGGGTTAACAGCAGACATATGCTAACGATCACGCCACGGGTGGTGTTTTGATGTATTTTGGTTATATTCTGGCATACAAAGCTTTGAACAGGTTTGGCCAGAAGATTAACGTTAAGCTTTGTTAGATTCTTCCAGCAGAATGTTCTTGGCTGTATGTTTGGATTGTTTACTCCACAGAATAGTTCTGGGCCAATGAATGGTTTAGAAGCACTGCCTGTTGCTAAGATGTCAGCAGTCTCGTTCCCATCATAGCGCTTTTGTGCTGCAATCCAGTGTAGGATAACAGTTTTTTTTTTCCTAAATATTTCAGAGAGTATCTACATAATTGATCTTATGTTTGGTGAGCCCAGTGCTTTAGGTGCAGCTTGGGTCTCTGAGAAGATAAAAGTTATTATTTTTTTGTGTTCGATGAACTTATTATTAGGTTTGTTCGTTGAAGTTCTAGGATCTCCACAAAAAATTATTGGGAAACCTAAAATTGCCCTGTATGTCAAATTGAGTGTTTTTTAGCCCTAAGGTTGACCTAGGTTTTCTCTCAACTCGCCCTAGGTTTTTGCTGTGGCGAGTTGAGGGCTGTCAAATGGCATGTATTTTTTTTTTAATGACAGGGATGTGTGTTGATTTGTGGTTTAGCGTTATTTGAGGACTAGAAAACCCTGGTTTTTTTTTTGGACAACTCATAGGGTTGTACAGAATACCTGGGTCAACCCTGGGGAAAGTTCAACGAACAAACTGATCATTGCGCATCGATTGATAGCAAAGACTTCAGCTTCGAATATCTATGAATCAGTACCAATGCTTAAGACTTACCAAAAAGTTCGTTTTATGTGACACGCTGAACATTTCAGAAACTGTGTTAGTTTCCATATTCTAGCCGGCAATACCAGACCATCTCTGGAGTGAATGTCTACGAAGAAGTTGGGTTTAAAGTTATGCGCGGAAATAGTAATATACAAGCACATACTTACGGTTTTAAGTTTTTCTATAGTTTCAATCATCGAGAGATGACTCTTCGGGTTTGGATTCAAGATGAGGTGCTCTTGATGGGATTGACAGTGGTTTGCCAGTCTTTCTTCCATTTTTATAAAAAAGTGGATAGTTGATAGTCTAACAATGACTTTTAGAACAAATGTGGGTGTGGTACGCATTATTCAACCATAACCTAATCATTTTGATCATTTTGTACTAATGGAACGGTTTGGGAATGCTACTGGATCCCCCTGAACGGTTCTTTTCGTCCAATGCAAAGCGACATCAGAACGGTGGTTGTAGGTTCGTGTTCTTTGTTGAGACCTTTCAAATTGTTGACGCGGGGCTTTAAAAGTTCACATATCACAGCAGACAAAGATCTCATATCTGACATCAAGGATTTTATTCATCTATAGTTGGCTGGCAGCAAAGATTCTTCTAGATCGGAAGGATTGTGTACTTAATAATCATCTAAGTTGATTGAAGCATTCTGTCTGACAGTGGAGCTTGCGTATTCATCACCAGTGAGTAGTCTGCAGAAGTGGTTCTTCCAGATCGTAGTAACTCCATGTACAACACTATTGTCGCTTTTCATTGGACGAAAAAAACCGTCTAAGAGCATCGAGGAGCATCCTCAATCCGTTTCATTGGCGCAAAAAGATCGCTTCTCATGAATCTGAGAAGTGACAACCTCGCTTTGAAGTGAGAATCCACTCAAGAAGCACTAATACATGTTACCCAAATTTCAAAAAGAATAGTTTTCTCAGGAAATATTTTTATGTGCTATAGATTTTTCACTCACACGGTGCTTTTTTGGTTTGGTTGCATTTGCCTGTCTACCACACTGACGTTAAAAGACGTTTCTATATGAGTTCGTTCGTAGAACTTTACTCTAGTAGCTCTGGCTTCCTTGACAAACCCAAGGATTTTCAAAAAAAGCTGAATTATCGGTTCTCAAAAAACGATGAACAACGAAATCACCAAACAACAACTTATTTACCTTGAGACTTGCGTTTTCAAATCGTATTCTTCTTTCAAAAATCGAACTAAAAATCTTAGCCATTACTGTATCAAGATCAAAAAATGGAATCGCAATAGCTCACGAAAAGCTTTCAGTGAACATAAAGCTGCAAAAAGCTATTTTCAATTCATCCATTTGACAGCCAAAGTATTCATTTTAAAATGCTTTCTGTTTTCACAAGGTCATTTGTTAAAATATATAAACCAAATTGTTCAGCACAGCGAAATATCTTTCCGAATTTCCAAAATCTCACCAAAAACATGTCGAAGACTGCGTTAGTAATCCTTGCACCTGGTGCTGAAGAAATGGAGTTTGTTATTGCGGCTGATGTCTTGCGCAGAGCTGGAGTAAGTACAGTGTTTAATCTCCGTAAAAATCATACTAATTTTAAGCATCCATAAATAGATTGCAGTCACTGTTGCCGGTCTCAAGGATGCATCTGCAGTTACGTGCTCTCGAGATGTTGTCATTACACCAGATGCATCATTAGAGGATTCCAAAAGTGTAAGTTGTTGCTTTCTTAATCAAAATGCGAGTTTTTCCTTTCATTTTTTATTTTATCTTTATTCTTTAGAAAAAGTTTGATGTCGTGATATTACCCGGTGGTCTTGGTGGCTCGAAGGCAATGGCTGAATCGTCTCTAGTTGGAGAGATCCTAAAAAATCAAGAGTCCGAAGGACGTTTGATTGCTGCTATTTGTGCAGCGCCCATAGCTTTGGCATCGCATGGCATCTTCTCCGGCAAGAGCCTGACTTCGTATCCAGCAATGAAAGGCCAGTTGGAATCCGCTTACAAGTAAGTCCAAGGAGATACAGTAATTGCTTTTGTTATGAAACAATTTTTTGGTAGATACATTGATGACCAGAAAGTCGTTCAGGATGGTAATCTGATCACTAGTCGTGGCCCTGGCACAGCCTTTGATTTTGCATTGAAACTCGCCGAAGTATTGGCTGGCGAAGCTAAAGCAACTGAAGTTGCCAAAGGGATGCTGTTGAAGTGAATTGAAGTGGAATGAATGCGAAAGAATATTTTTCTATTGAGAACTGAAATAATAAATGTTATGAAAATAATTTTAACTACATTGTGCGACAGATAACAAGTTTTTTCTGTGTATTTTTCTGAATTTTTAATTTTTTGGGATGAGACATCGCCACAGCGCTGCTTATTATTTTAGCATTACATTACATTTATGTCCTGCTGTTGCTTCCTAGCCAACACTACCAAAGATCGCACAGGGAATTATAATAGATTTTCGCCTTATTCAAGAAAACGAAAGCTGGCCTAGCAGATTCTCCGTTCTGCTGTTTGTACGATTTCAATCCTCCAAATTGTAAAATGTTCCTATTCAAAACATTTTCGACTCTCACGAATGACAACTTATTGGGTAACAACATGATGAGAATGCATATTTGCACATCCTATTTAATTAGAGGATACCACGACGAGGAGGCACAGGAAAGGTCACTCCACTTCTTCTGTGAAGCTATTTAACTCTATTTTTTTTTTTTTTTTTTTTTTTTTTTTTTTTCAAATCAATTAAAAGCTATTTTGGATACTGGGTTTAACTTTCAATTACATGTGTTACAACACCGTATAAACGTTGGGGGCGTTCAATAATCGTATCCGGATAGCTTTTTGTTGTTTACGTGTTAAACGTTTAGTAGAGTCACACACCCATTTCTACTAAAAAGCTATCTAAAGGTATCCTAGTATTTTTGGTATAGCTTTCTATTCAAGTGTTGGAGTCTCTGAAAATTCTAGTGGTTAAGCAAGGATTTTTGAACGTTTTTCTGTTTTTAAAAGCCGAATTTTAATATTTCACAGCTGTTGTCTGCCTTCTGGAAAAAGATATCTGAATATCCGATAGGATATTTTAAGAAATGACAAAAAAAAATTGACTACCTTTGCAGTATTTTTTGTCTGAATCAAAACTTTTGATCGTTCATAAATTTTGTGCGTCGAATATGGACGATTTTCTTCAGTTGGGTTGGCTTTATATATAAAAGGTCTGTTCGTTGAACTTTCCCCAGGGTTGACCCAGGTTTTCTTGACAACCCTATGAGTTGTCAAAAAAAACTGGGTTTTCCAGTCCTCAAAAAACACTACACCACAAATCACCACACATCCCTGTCATTAAAAAAAAAATACATGCCATTTGACAGCCCTCAAATCGCCACAGCAAAAAGCTAGGGCGAGTTTGGGGAAAACCTATGGCAAACCTATGGCTCAAAAAACACTCAATTTGACATTCAGGGTGAATTTAGGTTTCTCAAAAAACGCTTTGTGGCGACCCTATGGCGACCCTAGGGCTTCAACGAACAAACCTAAAATGTAACATCGGAATTGGGTCTCTAGCCTTGATAACCTCTTTATATCTCGAACCAAATATTGGTTTCCTTGGTTTTGGTACCTTCTTTTACCTTATTCGGGATAAAATATCTCATTCCCAAAAAAATTTGATTATATCTGAGCTGGAGTCTACATGACTATCGAGGAAGTATAGTGACCAGTGGATGGGTGTTGTACTATTTGGGTAGACTCTGACTGGTGCCAACTTGGCGGCGCCTAGATGTTGCAACTTATAGTACACGTCAATTGTGCTTACTATACCTCCAAGCGGTATCCACTGGGCCCTGGGATGCTCCGTCCAGAGCTGACCTGCTAAACTAGTAAGTGCGAGTGTTAACAAAGGAATGCGGATAAAAGAATTGTGATCAACACTATAACTGCTCTGCGAACAATGACTGACTGCACGAATCTCAGTGGTCTACGAGAGCTTTCGCGTATATGTCCCAACGGATGAATTCGAATGACAGAATCAACGGTGGACTTCAGCAGTCAAAAAAGCAGAAACCCCTGAAGGAGCTACTCCAACATATTTGGTTTAAAGGTCTTTCAGGGTCTTCTAGGTCAATACTAGAACAGGGTATTGAAGTAGAGATGGTGGCGGATGGTGAGCCAACGGCAACCATCACACCCCTGCAGCAGGGTACTGACTCTGGATATTCCAGCCCTTTGTGTCCGAAGGGATCCAAAAGGACCTGGCCCTCCAGGTTGGGGGTTGTGCGTAGGGTTAACTACCCAACCACGGAATGCCTCGGATAACGATAATTATTGACGACACAAGCAAACGTAAAAAGGGTAATGGCCTCCGGATCTGCACGTGGAACGTAAGATCTTTTAATGGACTACGTGCAGATGGAGAATTAGCGGACGCCCTGGACTGCTGCAAAGCAGACATAACCGCAATCCAAGAAGTGCGATGGAGTGGACCGGGCATAAAGAAGATGAAAAACTGTGACTGCTACAGACAACAGAAACAGCGCTTATTTGGGTGCGAATTTGTCGTTAGAGGAAGACTCAGGGATAAGGTGATTAGCCAAAATCCAGTCAATGAGCGTATAATGACCATCCGCATCAGGGCTAAATTCGCCAACATTAGCCCAATATGCGCCCACGCCCCCACAGAAGAAAAAGACGACGATTCCAAAGACTGTTTCTACGAGCTCTTCGAAGAAACGTATGAGCAGTGCCCTAGACACGACGTGAAAATTGTTCTTGGCGATTTTAACGCAAAACTAGGGAAGGAGGACATCTTTGGAAATACAATCGGTAAGCATAGCCTCCATGACAAAACCTCCGAAAACGGACTGAGGCTAATCAATTTTGCTGCGGGGCTAAATCTTGTTGTAAGTAGTACAAGCTTCCCGCTTCTCAAAATTCATAAAGGTACATAGCGTTCCCGAGATGAATCAACCGTCAACCAAATTGACCATGTTGCGATCGACGCAAAGCACTCTTCCAGTGTGTTAGATGTCCGAACTTTCCGAGGGGCCAACTTAGACCCGGACCACTACCTTGTTGTAGCCAATGAGGATATCTTGTTCACGACTCACACGAACTAACGCTGTGAAGAGATATGTCGTCGGAAAGCTACGGTCCCTATTATGAGTAGCGAATCGAACGTTCGATTGGAAGCGAATGTTTTCGCGAGCTCCTTTTATAGCGGTTTTATAGGTTGTAGAAACAAAAACTTTGTAGAAAACTTTTTTTTCGACGTTTAAGGTATGTCAGATAAAAGAATGGACGAAGTTTAATGATAATAATCCAATGAATGAGTTTCTATTCATTCGCTTCCAGTCGAACGTTCGATTCGCTACTCATAATAGGGACCTACAGTCGCAAGAGAATGCCAATCGGCCCTATCGTGGTAACCGTCGGAGCGGAGTTTTCTCCGCAACCCATCTTTTGTCGAAGATTCAATTTTGCTTCGAAGTAGTTTTCGTCGTAAAAAATTTTTCACAAATGCGGCAATGCATTGCATTCCCAATACTAAAATCTCCGCAACAAAAACTTATCGGAGAACGTCGGCTCGTCCGATCGGAGAAATACCACAAAGCAAAATATCTCCGATCGGAGAGAATTCCGCTCCGACGGTTACCACGATAGGGTCCCGAACGCCTTTCCAATCGAGTGTCCCTTCAATTATCCTTGAATCCCATGCCGCCAGCATTAAGCATTGAAGACCAGTGGCAGCAATGTCAAGAAGCCATCAGAACCGCTGCCTCTGAGGTTCTGGGTTTCACTCGTCCACCAAAACGAAACCCATGGTTCGATGAAGAATGTAGGCAGGCAAATGCAGCCAAGCAAAGAGCACGACAAATGCTTTTGCAAACACGAACGAGGGCTGCTTACGATCAGTATAACGAGATTTACAAGGAGAGAAGGAGGGAAGAACACCGACTTCTCAAAAAGAAAAAGAAGCAGCATGAGAAGCGCTCGTTTGAGGAAATTGTGAAGTGCCATGACAGGAACGAGATTTGGTAAAAAAGTAAAAAGATCCTGCAAGAGTGGCAAACCCCGAACTCACAGTCGCTACTGAGGATCTGGAAAGATCATTTTTGCAGACTACTTAACGGCGATGAGGACACAAATTCCGCTGTCAGGCAGATTGTCCCATTCAGCTTGGACGATGATCAAGAAAGCCGTCCTCCCGACCGCGACTTAGAAGTTAAGCTTGCCATATGCAAACTTAAATCAAATAAGACTGCGGGTGCAGATGGCCTTGATGCCGAACTTTTTAAGGCATCTGGAGATCGGTTGGTAAGGAGCATGCACCAGCTGATCTACATGATATAGTCGGAAGAAAGCATACTCTATGAATTGAACCACAATATCGTAAGCCTGATCCTAAAGAAGGGAGACCCTAAAAATTGCGCCAATGATAGTGATAAGCCTCCTCAACGTCGCTGATCGTCTGAAGCCCCACGTCACCAACTTGACAGGTCCTTATCAATGTGGTTTTAGACCAGAGAAGTCCACAATAGACCAAATTTTTACTTTACGGCAGATCTTGGAAAAAATCCGAGAATATAATATCGATATACATATACACGTATGACAGTCTAGTCTCGGCATCCCTGAAAAACTCGTGCGACTTTGCAGGATAACTTTGGAGAATTCACACTGCTCCGTCAAGGTCGGTAGAGAACTCACCGAGACCTTTGATATCGAAAAAAGCTTTAGGCAAGGCCTTATCGAAAGCGGAGGGGGAAACCCTAAATCGTTTCGAAAGAAAAATTCTCCGAATGATCTTTGGTCCCATATGCGAATACAATGCGTGGAAAAGAAGATACAACAACGAGCTGTACCGCGACTTGGGCATAGCCAGGAGAGTACGCATCACAAGACTACGATGGTTGGGCATGTAGAGCGGATGGACCCAAAAGCTCCGACTCGACGGGTTTTCCAATGCACATTGCAAGGAAATCGCGGAAGAGGAAGACTTCGTCTTAGGTGGCGGAATCAAATGGATGAAGAACTCAACCCACTTACTAAGAGTTCAAAACTGCCACTCGAAGTCTCATAATTAACTGGCCGAGAACCATGTTGTTGACTCACGATTAAAGCCTTGGCCAAACCAACGCGGTGAGATCGTACGATGCGATTGCGATAAGTCAAATCCCTATGCTTTAAGTCAAACGTCCATAAACGTTTGACTTAATGTATAGGGATTTGACTTATCGCAATCGCATCGTACGATCTCACCGCATTGGTTTGGGCAAGCCTTAAAGATGCAAACATAAAATGTACTATGAAAAAAACTTTGAATTTAATAATTATTAAATGTTTATTTTTAATATTTATTTTGTTTAATTTTAACATGCTTATTTTATTTGTTTGTGTTTTTTTCCTATTGTTGGTTTTTATTTATATTTTTTTTTTCCTTAAAATTATTGTTATTATTTTTATAATTATATTTCTGTATATATATAAAAAATATCAAAAAATGTTTTTATCGGAACTATGGAGTCTAGGTTTTGTTTGTTTTGTTGTTGTTTTTTTTTCTTTTCTTTTTGTTGTTGCTGTGTTGTGTTGCTGTATTTGTTGTTGTTTTTTTACTTCTTCTTTTCATAATATAATTATTGTTAATGTTTTTTTTTATAAATCATAAGTAAATATATATATTTAAACAGAAGGAAATAATTTACGAAACTGAACTCTTACATATACAATAAATGTTTTTTTTTATATTTTATAAAATAATAACAACAAAAAATATTCACACGAGTCGTACAAAAAAAAGAAATATTTTTCTTTTATATAAATGGATGCGTTTTGCCTAATGTGAAGTTTATTTTCGTTTTTTCTACTCTTTTTTTTTTTTTTTTGTTTATGTGTATTTATTATTATATTACAGTAAAAAATAATAGTAATAGTAAGTGTTTTTTTTATATTTATTATTATGTATTGTTTTTTTTTTTTTTTGTTTTTGCAATAAATTGTAACGAGTTACAAAGATAACCGTTTTCTTTTTTTATCGACTTATATAAATTTTTTGTGTTATGTTATTATTTTTTTTTTATTTTTAATTTTATTGTTTTTTTTTTAGCATAAAGCGCAATAGTGGCTTCTCTTTATAATTAAAGTTTTTTTTTGTTTTTATTATTTTATTAAATATAGAGTATAAAATATATTTAGCTTTAATTTAATTTTACACATTAATTCTGTTTCTTTTTTTTCTGTTTATTTTAACTTTTATCTCCTTATGCTGTTTGCTTTGTTTTTTGTTTTTATAGTTTTCTAAGTTCTATTGCATCGAAGTGAGTCCAGTAGAACTACTGATGTGGGCTGATGTGCCTAATGTTGATGCCATATCTTGGTAGCTGAACTGTAAGTAGAAAAATAAAGATTGTTGTTAGGAATGAAGACTTTACAATAATAACACGAGTTCTAGAAAGTATCTAATTAACTTTTTAATGAGAATTAATCGGCCTAGTCATCGTATCCGATCGGAAGAAAATTTTGTTCGATTTCTTTAAATTGCTTGATTTTTTTTATGATTGTAACCTTTCCGACTCTTGAATTGGACAGGCAAGGGGTTTTCCAATAAGAGTGATATGATTTCTTTTTTGAAAAAAACACACTTTTTGTTAAGAAAATTCAAATATTTTTTATTTAATGTGCAGTTCAATCGATACAATTAAGTTTTAAATAAAGCGTCATTCAAATAGCCACCACGTTGTCTTCTGCAGCAACAAATTCGATTAACCCAATTTTCGAGCACTTTTTCCACTAAATCAAGTCGTATATCAAGAATCGAACGTTCAATATTGAAGCTGGAAGATAATCTGGTTTATTTTAAAAGACGAATGACTTCAGATAACCCTACTAGTAAATAGTCTAATGGTGTTAAACCACGACTTCTTGGAGGCCATTCAGTATCACAATTTCTTGAAATAATCGAATCTCCAAACTTTTCTCGCAATAATTCAATTGTTGCATTTGTTGTGTGGGACGTAGCCCCGTCTTGTTGAAACCAAATGTTGTCAAAATCAATTTCTTCCAAAATCAATTTTTTCGCCAATAAAAAGTTGGTTATCATCGATCTATACCGCTCTCCATTAACAGTAATGGTGTTACCAGCTTCATTTTGAAAGAAGTACGGACCGATGATTCCACCAGCCCAAAAACAACACCAAACTGTCAATTTAGGTGAATGTAATGGTTTTTCATGAATATTTTGTGGATTTTCATCGCCAGTTTTGTTTATTTAACGCACCAAATGAAAGTAAACCTCGTCGGAAAAGTTGATTTTCTTAAAAAAAATCGATATCGATTTCAAGTTGTTCCAAGGCAAAATCAGAAAGTTCACGACGTTTACGGTGGTCCAATGGTAAAATTGACAGAAAAATGACAGATCATCACATACTACAAATGGCCGAAACGCCACTGCAAAATCATATCATACCTATTGGAAAACCCTTTATATGAAAAAAAAATTTAGGTGCGTTGAAGATTTCAAATGTATGCGATGTTATGCAATGGTCTATTAAAGCTTATGCTTGAAGTGAAAATTTCGGAAGTTGTTATATAAATTGTTCTGAAAAATTAGTAACACAAAACAGGTTGTATAAAATTATGTGGCAATATTCTGTCTACCTTGGTGAAAGTGACATCGAGGTATGCTAGGATGGTGCTAGGGTTGTTCATTCTACATTGATACATTGAAAACATCGATGTTTATCATTCGATGCATCGAATAAATTCGATTTATCGAATGCTTTCGATGTTTAACGATTTATATTGATGTATTTCGTTTCGATGTATCGAATGAAAGTATCTCATCATTCCCACTCTTTGGCTCTATTTTGAATTGAACTGAGAACTTACACATAGGCTACAAAAAAAAAACATGAAGATGAGAAGACGACGTGACGTAGGATTCGCACATCTGTAGTCTGTTCTTTTATTTTTGGATGTTACGCGATCGGGTAACATTATGTCGTTCCTAAATGCAAAAAAGTTACGAAATGTAACATCGATGTCGTTCCTAAATGCAATGTTGAACTGTTAGAATGTTACGTTTCGTAACTTTTTCCAACTCATCTCTGGGACTTGATTTCGATGTTGATCTGTCAAACCCCTCTAGAATTGTTGTTGCTCAGATTTATTTTGGTTTTTTTTTTTCATTAATCTTTCAAAATTCTGTAAGCAGTTATTGATTTTCAATCTTGTTCATTTCAGAATTCTTTTTTCTTCATCAAAAACGAGTTTCTTTTAGCTGGTTTTATATTTTAAGAAATACTTTATTCTTATTTTTGACAGACCAACAAAGTGTAACATCGAGTCGTTCCTGAATGCAATCATGATTTTGTAACAAAGTCAAACATATACAACAACAACGATGATTTTGACACTACAGCATCGCGTAACATCGAAGCCATAAAAGAACGACCTACTGGCGTACAGCGTACTTCACACAAGTAAAGCGAGGCAGGCACACATACACAAATAGTGCCTTGATGCAAGACACAGGTCAGACTTCAGACTAGACTTATAAAAGATGTGTTCAATGGCTTTTTTTGAGATCAGAACAGCACAGAAGCAGTGAAAAACGTCAGGCAAGTTAGAACAAGCAAACTTGTCAAAAAAAGCAACAACAAAAACGAAAAAAAACAACCACCAATTTTTCTTTTTCAGATATCAATTTAATTTAAAGTATTTTCGTCACGAACAAGTAATTTTATTTTCAGCACAAGGTTAGGTGTTATTTTCCTGATTTTTAAAAATTGTTTTGAATTTTTCACAGCAAATTAAAATTACAATGCGCTTAAAAAACTACGAGCAAAAAGTCAACAGCTGCTTTTGACAGTTTTCACCAAACTTGCACTTGCTCAAGAGGAGGTGCATAAAATGCTGTGCTAAACTGTTCTAGAACAGCTCATTGAACACAAAAAAGATCAGAAAAGATCAGAAAAGAACAGAAAATTTCTCATTGAACACCAAAAGCCTGATCTTTTCTGTCTGAAACTGTTCTAGAACAGGTCATTGAACACTCTTAAAGTCTACAATGCTATCACTTTTATCTCAGCATACCTGTTAGCCGTTTTAAAGAAAATCTTTTGGAAGTGTGGTGCGACTGGTTCAGTTTTCAAAAGGTCTACAAAATTGCTTTTAAGTATATTATAACTACGGTAGACAGTTTTCGGTTTCATCGGAGCTACTTTTTTCTAGAACGTCTCAAGTGTTGAACCAGCAGCGAAACAAAATTGAGGCTAAGCGTGTCAACAAAATCATATTCATGCAAAGTTTAGAGAACAGGTACTGGAATTTGTAATTTTAATTTAAAAAAAACTCTATTTCAGTAAAAAAAAAAAAAACAAAACTTTGAATGTAATCATCTTTCTTATTTCCTATCATACTTCATACATTAAAATGATTTATGTTATTTTTGTAGCATGACAGCCTTTTTAATCGATGCATCGGAAACATTGATGTAATGATCCGATGTATCAAAAAGACACTCAACTTCAAAAAAGACTGCCTAGTGCGCCCCTAGCCTAAAACTCATAAGGAACTGTCGATGTTTAGTAAAGTGCTGGAATTATGCATAAAACGTTTGTTTTTTTTCTACATTAAACATAGCGTGCGAAATAGACTCAACGCTTTCGGGAGTCTTTCTTCAGAGCAGTGTCCCATGATGACACTTATAACGGACCAAATTCAAAACATAATAATCTTTGAGAGCCTGATTGAGCCTGATGTTCAATCTTTTTACTCGCCGGAAAAATAGTGAGCATTTTTTTATATTGAGGCCGATTCTCTTGAAGCGAGCAATAAAAATAGAACAAAATTGAAGGCTGAGCGGCAGAGTGTGTCGCTTTACTTTCAATTTTGTTCCAATTTTGACAGTCGCTCAGTACGTGGCCGTGTCCTAAGGAGGCTCGTGATTGCCGAATCTGATTCTATTTTTTTTTTTTTTTTTTTTTTTTTTTTTTTTTTTTTTTTTTTTTTTTTTTTTTTTTTTTTTTAATAAAACTCACTTTAAATGTCAAACTCATAGTCCAGTCATTTTAGCTATTTTAAACCCCAATCTGCGGAAAAATTCCTAGAAAGCTGAATTTTTGTATACACCTTTATTACGGCATTGTAATGAAGATGTGAAAAATCGACATTGATATCGTGCCGGCTAAAAAAGTTATAAAGGTCAAAAGGTCACGAAAACAGTTTTTCGCAAATATCTCGCGATCTATTGCTCAAAGGCCAATAAAGTCTTCACAAAAATTGTTTGTCGTGAAATTGTCTACAAAAAATGCCTTTTGCATTTTTCTGTAGAATTTACCGTTTTCGGAGTAGAGCGCCGAGAAAGCGACTATATTATTATAACGATGCACTCGTTTCCTCACCACCTTCGAGGTAGAATGCAGGGCGCGTTTTTTTTCGAATGGTTTCCCCCGTAGCGTAGGCCTAATCCATAATATGTAATAAGAGGTTTTTTTTATTTACTAGTGAATGATTTTTTTTTTTTTGAATTCAGAAAAATTAACTTTAGTAAATAATATTTTTTAACATTCATTGTCGATATCTTCAGTTTCTGTGTCATCAACAGTTGCTGACAAAACGTCGAGTGGACTTATTTCTATATTTAAATAAATATCTTCATCATTTTCATCAATGGTTGACTCTGCGTTTAAGCATGACTGTCCACGGCAATGTCCACAAACTTTTGAACATCTTAATCCAATTTTTCTGCATCCACATTTGCCGCTGCAACCTTTAGTACAATTACAGAAGATTGTGTTTAGTAGATTATCGGGTGCTGGTGGTAATAAAGTTGTTATTGGCTGCAATATATTATTTTTTAACTCCCAACCCCACTGTTCTGGATCAATTTCTCTTCCTAGCCAGGTTTGTATTTGATAATACACTCGATAAATATGCTGTTGAGTTGCTGAAGAAGTAGGTGGTAATAAAGGAAATTTTACAGCTGTACTTTGCCTTGTTAGTTTAGCAAAGCTATAGTATCTGTAATTATCAATCAAAAGTTCTGATTTTGGAGCACCGTACATTGCTAGTAGAAAATGTGTCCCAGCATTGACAATGACATCTCGAGAGCAATTTTCTTGTTGGAATATTTCTGCAGAATTGGTTAAGTCGGGTCTTTTTTCAAACATCTTCATGATTTTCAATTTTCCTTTTCCAAAAAGTGCTGAAGTTGTATCACATCCGGTCATGGCATGTAGAAACAGAATATTTTTCTTGCAATGTGGATATTTGTTGAGGCTATCAGTCGAGTATATTTTTGTTTCAACATTGTTTTTTCCTGGTTTTTTAAAAAAAATTGATGTAGGTTGATCAAGTATTTGTGTGCGTGCTATGAGAAGTACCAACAGATCTATGTCTTCTCCAACAATAACTGTAGTATTATTCATTGATTTTTCAATCGCTGTTTCAACTATTAAAACATCAGCATCATCACGTGATTGTCTTGTAGCAATACCAACTTCTTCGAACTTCGTAATAAGCATTTCAATTAATTTTCTTTTGTTAAATCGATTAGATAAGAATTTTTCTTGACTGATAGGAACTTCCATCGATTCATTGAAGTGAACTTCACAAGATGTAGAAACAGCAGCGGTTCGTCTTAGTTGTTCCATCGCTTTGATATTTTTACTGGTATCAGAGTAACCATCAAAAATGACAACAGTATTTGTTCCGAAATTATTTGATAAATAATTAATATATTTGTGGATGACAATATGAAATGTATCATTTTTTTGCCATACGACACGATGCAAAAGAAATCCACCATCGATTATGTATGTTGTATCGCAAACTACTTGATAATTAATTGGCTCGAAGTAGGCGTATATTTTTGACTTTTGAGTTTTTCTCATGCCAACATGGAAACGAGTGCATCGTTATAATATAGTCGCTTTCTCGGCGCTCTACTCCGAAAACGGTAAATTCTACAGAAAAATGCAAAAGACATTTTTTGTAGACAATTTCACGACAAACAATTTTTGTGAAGACTTTATTGACCTTTGAGCAATAGATCGCGAGATATTTGCGAAAAACTGTTTTCGTGACCTTTTGACCTTTATAACTTTTTTAGCCGGCACGATATCAATGTCGATTTTTCACATCTTCATTACAATGCCGTAATAAAGGTGTATACAAAAATTCAGCTTTCTAGGAATTTTTCCGCAGATGAAACCTTAAATGACTGGACTATCAGTGTTTTTAGCCGTTTTTAATTTGCCCCACCTGCCCTGGCTGTCGCAAAAACAAATACAGATCTCTTGGATCACTGAAAACAAACCATTTCCAATGTAGTTTACGGCTTTGGAAGATTGCGGAGCACGAGCAGAGAAGCTGTAAAATAATATCCTTTCCCTCCTCGTTCACCTAGCTTCTGCAGAAAACGGTAAGATTTGCAGCATTGATAGTGTGAGGTCTGGCTATGACACCGACATCTAGTACGTTTTAGATCTCTCCCGTAATAAGCCAACCTTTGCTACGGATAGAGGAAGAAAGTAATTGACTTGAAATTAGAGGTATGCCAAAGCTATTACTATTTGGACATTTCTGCGGGACGTGTCACTATCGGACCACATATACATTCAATTTAAATGTAACAAATGTAGTCTACCTTGCCTTAGTAACAAGAAATCCCAAAAAATACCAACTGGACGATGCTCAACGATGAGCTTGGTAATCTCGTCAAATGTTTACCTAGTTCTCAACAAGGCAGAAAGTGGCAGTCATTACTATATATTATTTGTGCAGGCATGTCCCGCTAGACTACAGAAACTTCACAAGGAAACCAAAAGCCTTCCCGGATAGGTCTCTCAAGACTTAATTAGAGGCCGCCTGGAACTTATACCGATCAATACAAAAGTACTTCAAAAGGCTAATTCGAAGATCAAAAATGCTTCTTACAAAGAATTCTATGAAAATATGGAAACAATCAGAAATACTAGCAAAGTGCCAAATCGACCATCGGTATTTATTCAGATATGTTTCAGGAAAATAAAGACATGTCGCTACCTACTTTGAAAAACATCTTCACTGACAGTCTAACGCTAATTCTAATTCTAATTCTAATTCTAATTTTTGTAACAGTGCACAGGCTTCGCTAAAATTGGTGTTTTAGAAACGGTTTCTCCGTCAATCCTCTTAAAGCCGAGATTGTTCTCTTCACGAGACGCAAAAAATTGACTGATTTGATCAAACTTCGAGTAGCCCTACGGGTACGGGTGCTGCTCTCGCCGCACTGCTGAATAATCCGCCCCTCTAAACCATGGAATGAACACTAAAAGCCATTTGCCGTTTAAAAGAAGTGGTCTCTGGCATACTTCGCATTGGAGTTTTGAGTATTTCGTAGCAGCATACCTTTTGACAAACATCTGTTAATAATCCCGTCCAAAATAATGATCCTAAAGCTCAAACTGCGTCAAAGATACACGATCAACTTTTCGTCGGTTCAATGCCGGTTCTAAACCAGAAAAGGATTGTTATCGAATCTTTATGAATGGTTTCAAACCGATGATGGACCTTTCGCTAGTACATTTGTGGGGAACGATAAAAAACAATTGCAAGTCTCACTGAGCATATACTCATCCGTCTTCCAAGCGGAGACGTTTGCTATTCAAATTGCAAAAGGTATTAGTATGTATATTTGTATTTGCAGCAACAGCCAAACTGTGCTTAAAGCTCTACTCAACCCTGTAACTACTTCGAAAGTGATCCAGGAATTCAAGGCCTTTCTGAATGCGGTCGGAAAACTGAAATCATTGAGCCTCGTTTGGATTCCAGGCTATCACTGTATAACTGAAATGGAGTTCGCCGATGAACCGGCGAGAAAAAGATCTCAGACAGCTTTCTAAGGACCTAAAACTAGCGCTGGTGTCCAAAGTCCTCAGTAAGGGCTTCAATGAATGATTGAATCTGTGAAGAGCACAAACGTATAGATGGCATGATGAAAACAGACTATCCCGTAATAAAAAATACCGTTAAAAGCTTGTCGCCGTTTCCCCGAGAAACTTCTCTTTTGCCAAGCATTTAAACGTGTTAAACCTAGGTGATACCACACTCTGTAAACCCTTTAGAGAAGATGATGAATCGCAGAGTACTTCTTCTGTGAATCTCCTGCATTTTCTCGAATCAGGTTACAGGTTCTCGGCGCAGACGTTGGCTCCTTATCATTGCAGCATCTTTCGGACTATTTTACGAATATGTATCTGGGAAACTACAACAAAAGAAGGTTGCTAACTGGTAATACAATGGACCGGTATTTAAGGTCTGAGTGGATCAGTTCGTATTTTAAAAGCATCCTACAGAAAAAAAAGTAAGCTTAAGCCCATCCAAAGTCCAATCTCCATTCCCGAGCTTAATATTTTCATTAAGCATAAACACAGCAAGCGGAATAAAAGCGAAGTTGCTATGTTTGTGTTATCAGTATGACATTACTGAAAATCAACTTTCTCAGCACATGTGTTTGTGATTAGGTACGCTCAAAGGCGCCAAGCCGTTTACGGTTTACGTTCCAAATCGCATTATCGATACTTGTCTCTATATTTCACACAAATGACTGCTCGTGCAGGATGTTGCAATTATATTCATTGTTATATTAACCCGATAAACGTGAAACTAATTCATTTCATTCTTAGCCATAACATTACACATTTACGACAAAGTAAACGCGCACGTGTTGTGATAACAATTGAAAAAAAATTTTAAAAAAAATAATTAACTGTCGTGTTGTTTTTCTTTTTAAAGTTCAAGTTTTGCATGTGGTTTATGTTCCAGTGACGTTTCCCACAACAGTACATGATTTATAGTTTTCGATAAAATATAAATGTTTATGACCACCGAACGGAGCACCACAGAGCAAGGGCATGACAATGTAACTTTTACTCTGAGAAAATAACTCTACGTATGGGTGGTCCTATGTATAGAGGAATTGAATTTTAAGAATTTTTATCTCTTCCGACAACTAAAGCTAAATGAAGGTAGGTTTTATTTTTATCCTTCAGGAGTTATTGTAACAATAAACGAGACAAGGGAAAACTCTTTGGCTTTCTCACATTTATAATATTGATGGCTACTAATATTATATTAAAGTAAAATCATAACTCCGGAACATGTGTTGATTTACGAGCCGTGCTTTCATCACATGAGAGCGTATGCAATCATATCGACTGAATGGGTAATTCATGTTTTATTGGTTTGAATTGAAATGGCCAGTCTTCTTTAACGACAATAGAACGAGAAGCTTGGAAGTTGTAGCAACTGTGAGATTTGATTTCTGTGAAAGTAAATGAATCGAGCGACTCTTAGAAATCAATAGATATTTCGAGGGCGGTGACTTAGGTAAGCTTCAACCGAAAACCAAGGCCTAACTTAAAACGTGCTCACCAGGTAGACATTCCATATGAACTCAGATGAACCTGCACATGCCTCAATTCATTTAAACGCTTTCCTACATCGAGAATATTCACAACACTCAGCAGAAGCGCGGCGCGCGTGGAGTGTTCGATGTTCGAATACCATCGATAACACAAAATTATTTTTCCACGGGTATCTAATTTGGTGAGGATTTGGAGAGTCCTCTATGAAAAGCGCTTTCTCACTTGGCATACAATTGTTGTGTCCTTGAAATGCATTGGGCCTCGAAATTTCTATAGCTTGCGCTACCTAATTTGTTTTATAGATAAGGCTATCAAACAAAATGCAAAACGCTTATTCATAACCCGAATAAACTTGAAAGCACCTGCTCTGCTAAGCGCTAAGCCCATCTAGTACCAAATTTTTCTGGCAGTTTGAAACAACAAAAATATTCTGGCAGTTTGAAACAGGAGGAGTTACGTCAAGCTTTGTTGGATTCTTAAGGACTTTATTGGTTGTATATTTGGTTTGGTTTTTATTTACAACACAGAATTGTTAAGGACCGACGAATGTTTTAGAGGCATAGCCTTTTGCTAAAAAGTCTGCTTTGACATTACTTTCATAGCCCAATGTGTACTGGAATCCAGTGAACAGAATTTTTACCTATCGGAGAATAACATAGTTGTCTGCTGAATGAGTTTGGATCTTATGAAGATATGTTTAATTGAGCCATATGACGTTCGATGAGGAGGTAGATAAAAGAGGCGAGGATTTCATAAGATGCGAGGATTAGTGGTTAGAAAGATACAAATGCAAAAAGTTTTGCAGTCAACGGTTCGAAATGTCGAATCCTATGATCTTATAACGTTCAGGTTTCATGCTGAAAAGCATGATCAGATTTTCTTTTGTAGTTGACAAATTTAAAAAAGGTTTTAGGGTAGTTTTTTTAAGGTTGAATTGTATTTCGATTGCATAGTTTGGATTGCCTTTTTTGCCACTACTGCACAGTTGCATACGTCATTGTTGGTCTGACTACCAGCATATAAAGGTCGTATATCATTTAAGGTTGCAAACCTCAGTTTTTCACGCACATGTAGGGGCAAGTCCACAGAGACTTAGTCGCTCTATTGAAGATGCGTTCTAGTTGTGGATTCCATTACAATCAACTGTAAAGGTTTTTTGATTCTCTAGAGAATGGTACCGTTTTACCAAAGAGAGAAGGGAGTATTAGACGATCTGATTCTTGGTTGATACACATATTGTGCTGTAGAAAATGGATAGGAGGTTAGCGACTGATCCCGAATGTGTTATAACATCGGCCATCTACTTACAACGCAGGGAAATAGTACATCGCAGATTCTATTCAGACAAAAAGAACTTCGGTTCGATAGCAGTTCTTTCGTGGATCATTACTTAAACTCCACTTATTTGCACTGAGTCATGGTTTTCAAACGTAAACTAATTCTAGCACTAAAACAGCCCACCTGGAACCGCACTAGGGAATGATTAGAACGCTCTTAATTAGGGACTTTCTATAAACACTTTTCTCTTGTATAAGATAAGAATTAACTTTCATACTTTTATCAGCAATAACTCTTCTAATTTTGTCTTCACATAAAATAAAGCAAAAAAAACTTACTTGTGGGAAAAGAGGTTCTTCTTGAATAGCGCCCAGCGGGCCAGTTGGGTCTGGTGGTGTCAGTTCGACACTTTCACCAGTGAACTCTGAATCGAAATATCTTGTATCTGTATCTGAAGTGACCAGAGGCTTAAACGGTGGTGGAATCTGCAAAACCCAAGTTTATAAATTTACTCAAATATCAAAATCTAAATTAAAGAATTTACCTTCTTCTGTACTAACTCAGTCCAATTAATACTAGAAAAGAACGCATGCGCCTGTATCTCTCTCACATCATCTTGCCCACCACCAAGTCTTCTATTTGGATCCTTGGCAAGCAAACCAATCAAAAGACTTTTAGCTTCTTCGGATATTGTTCGCGGGAATCGAACGTCTTCAAGTAGAATCAATGTGAAGAGGACATCATGATCGCGATTGTAAAACGGAAGACGACCACAAATCTAAAAGAAACAAAATATTGATATGTAAGGAAAAAATGATTCGCAATTTCGTATGCGTGCTCACCATTTCATACATAACCACTCCGGTGCCCCACCAATCAACCGCATGCCCATAATCGTTGTCCTCAAGCACTTCGGGAGCCAAATACTCTGGCGTACCGCAAAACGTCTTCGTTGTGCGTCCATATGTAATATCCTCTTTGCATAGACCAAAGTCGGCAATTTTAATATGACCATCCTTGTCCAATAGAAGATTCTCTAGCTTCAAGTCGCGATAGATGATTCCCTGTGAGTGCAGGTAACCCAAGGCTGAGATTATTTCGGCTCCATAAAATCGAGTACGCTCCTCTGTAAAAACACGCTCACGACTTAGATGGAAGAAGAGTTCACCGCCATTCACGTACTGCATCACGAAGCAGAGGCGATCATTGGTTTGAAATGAATATTTTAATGACTGAAAAAAGCAAAAGATCCATACAGACAATAAGAATGAGATAAATCAAAGTTACTTTTGCTCCTTACAATTAAAAACGGATGATTTGTTGTTTGTAGAACTCTACTCTCGGTAAGAGTGTGTGCTACTTCGTCCTTTTGTATGATGACTTCTTTTTTGAGAATTTTAATCGCATAGAGCTTCGCTGTCGACTTTTCACGACAGAGGATTACTTTTCCGAACGTACCCTTGCCTAGAACTTTCAAGAATTCAAAGTTTTCCAGTGTCTGTGGATGGGAAGAATATGAATTGGGATGTGCATCAGTGTGTCAAGTGGTAGCATGCGTGTACTTACAACTTTCTTTTTGCCACTAATCTTTCCTGTGGATGTGCCTTGTACAGAGAATTTTTCCGATAGTTCAACTTCGGCTATAGACGCCATATCAACGTCTGTCATGTCTGTTGAGGTTGATGGAGACATTGCAGTCTCGCCCATTTCACTCAAGCGACTAGCCACTGTCCTATAAAATTGTAAAACGAAAATTTTGATATTAGAAAACTTAATTTGTCTGTTTTTGAAATGAACTCCAGCCTTCCAATCATAAACTTAAACATCCTTCTGTAAAATTATTTGAACTGTAAGCGATATAAGGTAAGTAAGTTTAACAGAGACCCTAAATAAAATAAAAAGCCAAATGCTACAATCGAATGTGAGGGTCGTCATAGAAGCTTAAGATATTCGCCATAGAGATATTTTTGAATTCGGTTCTTTCTTGAAGGGGACATGCCTAGATCAAGTATGAAAAGATTGTTTATATTGAATTAGACCCATTTTCGAAAAAATCTTTACAGTTGTTTGATGTCACAGGTGGATTATAAGTGTGAAGCAGATAAGTAGGATTGTTAGCATTGATAACTATCGAATTGTGGAAAATGTCAACAATGAGGTTTCCCATTTAACTCAAAAAATAGTACTCAGTGGGGAACTTAATGTAAAGTTTCTAACACAAATTTCAAGTCATCTTTTCAAAAGTGCTATGCCTCCAATTTCACGGTGAACTTAACTAATGGAACAAATTTTATGCCTAATAAAGCCCCATTACTCTTTAAATTTTTTTTTTTTTTGTTTAGTGACCCTATCTTATTGAAATTGAATGTAACAAATTTTAGCACATGTGTTCTCCTGACACGACCTCTTTTTAACTACATTTGACTTTAGTTTAGACAATAATAACATAGTAATAATACAGAGCCCTTCGAAGTATTGATATACAAGGTTTATTTCTGGAATGCAATAACCGTATGTGTCATGACATTCACTTAACACCCTTTCGTCGACGACCAAGTCCACATCTTAATTTTTTTTTATAATTAATAGTGTCCGACCGAAGCTTCGGCTTTGGCTTCGGCTTCGGCCACATTCGGCTAAAAAAACTACAATCGGCTAAACCTTCGGCTTCGGCCAAAATCGGCCGAAGTTTTGGCCGAAGCCGAAGGTTTAGTTTTTAGTTGTCGTGCGTGTTGGTAGGCGCTGAACAAAAATTCAATTTCGTTTTTCGTAGAACATAAAACCGTCATGAATGCACAAGAACTGGGCAGTCACATTATTAGTGCAAAACAAGGACAACAACAGTCTAAGTGTATGGTTGTCGTGCGTCGTGGTTGTATATGGAATCTATAAGAACTATCGAAAACAGAAACGGTCGCTCAAAGCCATCTATGTATCCGCCGGCGCTCTAAAAGTTACAGGAGAATGCAAGTACGCTGGCGGATACATAGATGGCTTTGAGCGACCGTTTTTGTTTTCGATAGAACTATAGATTCCATATACCTACAATGGTCGTGGTAGGAATTTAAAAAAAATTTAATTTCGTTTTTCGTGGAATGTAGAACCGTTATGAAAGGGACAGATCTATGCGGACAGGCCATCCAATTTAATTGGGGAAAATTTGAAAAGTTACTATTTTTAGCTTACAACATCAAACTTTTCAATTTCGATTATTGATTTCATAAATGTTTTTTATTATCATTTTCATTTATCATTTGGGATTCGAGACAAAAAAAACATGCTAACCACGACGCCATGGGCACTACGAGTCGGGTGTTACTGTTAAATGGTTTCAGGGGTTTCACTAGAACACTGTTTGTAAAAAAGCGATGAAAAGATTGAGAGCAGTAATGTTTCGCCGATGTTCAAGAGAATCAATCGGCCCTAAAATTGAACTAAAAATAAAAATAAATAGGGTGGCGCAACAGAGCGAGGAGCCCCTGGGCCTAGCGCATTTCTCACAACCAAACCTTGTGAGGGAATGGAGGGGACCTACAATTTTGGGCCGGTTCCGAACGGCTAATTGAGAAAGCGCTTTTCATTGCAGTGAGTTTACTAACGGAGGATTTGCCAATTCCTCGCGAAAGGCGATACCCGTGGAAAAACATTTTTGCCTCTGCTGGGATTCGAACCTCGAACCTCTGGATTAGCATTTGGACATGCTAACCATCGCACCACGGGTACCACTATCAATAATAATAACATTTCAATGACTAGAAATAAGAATTATACTCTAGTTTTAGGCGGATGCAAGTAAATAGTACCCAAATTTCCTAAGCATTTAATAGCATTTTTGGCGACTTCAATTGTGTAGTCATTCTCACGAAAACTATCGTTTACACACATGCCAAGTACTGACAGCTTTTGGGTTTCTTGGATGCTGGTACCATTAGTGGATAATGGCAGTGGGGGATGTTAAGCTTTAGCGACAAAAGACAAGCGAAGCATTGAATTCTACTCGATTTTTATTACTCCATGTAACAATGCTGTCAATAACAGAATTCAATCGAAGAGGAGAGACGGGCAGAAACGATTATGAGAAGCTGAGGGTTGAGTCGTCAGCAAAACACTTAAGAGGATTTGAAGTTTCAAACAAGAGATACCTTGTCGGAGTCAGAGAACCTGGGGCACACCAGCATTTATAAAGTGGTTATCAGACTTAAAACCATCCAATACAACTTGTATTGATCGGAAAGGTAATTTTTAATCAAACGAAGAAGAGACTCATCGGTACCAAAAGCAAACATTTTTTTCAATAAGAAAGTCTGACGCCAAACTCTATCAAATGCCTTAGAAATATCAATAGCAATTATCTTACTTCCTTCAAAACAGCGAAAAAATTAGTTCCACTTTTCGGTGAGGTAGGACATCAAATCACCAGTGAAGCTTTTGCTACGAAAGCTGTACTGTCGGTCATTAAAAAGTATTCGTTCTTCAAGATATTTCATTAGTTGACGATTTATCAATGTTTCCTTGATCTTAGAAAGAAGAGCCTTAGTGCAATTAGACGGTAACTGGAAATGGAGGAAGATTCGCGTTTTTTAGGGATGGGCTGGAAAAATTCTGTTTCACATCTATGCAATTGGACGGTGACTGGAAGGGGAGAGAGATTCATGTTTTTTAGGGATGGGCTGGACAAATGCAGTTTCACATCTATTAAGGAAGAGCCCAGAAAAATAAAAAAGATAGAAAAGTAGAAGAATACCTCTTCAGAATAACGGCGGGGATACCATCTGGACTAGTGGTAACTGTGGCGTGATTGTTAGCATGTTTGCTTCTTACGCGGGAGATTCGTGGTTCGAGTCCCAACAGTAGACAACAATTTTTTTCCGTTGGTATCGCAAGGAATCGGCAGACAATTCTAGCTCCACTCCATTCCCTCACAAGGCATAGTTGTGAGAAATGGGCTAGGCCCCACTCTGTTGCGCCATCCAATTTACTTATTGTTTTATACCATCTGGACCAGCGAATTTATGTATATTGAGTTCTTTGAGGACTCTTGCAACCGAGCGAGTTCGAAAAAATATCTGCTTCAACACAGAATTCATGGACTCAAGCTAAGGCGGAGCTAATATAAGGAAGTTTTGAGTTAGCAGCAAATTTAGCTGCCAGCAAATTAGCTTTATCGATGGAATTGAAAACGGAGAGTCATTTATAACAAGCGTCATGACTGATGACATGGTGGAGTTCTTAATGTTCCTAACAAAGGACCGTTTGAACAACAGTTTTATTTTGCATTACTTTTACTCATGCAAAAACTTGGTCCTTTGTATGTAAGCATTAAAGAAATGTCGGTTTTCTTTAAATATTCGAAAACTTTTTTCTCTATCTACATATAATCGCCTCGTTGAAGCTCGAGTCAAACCACCAGGTTGAAATAGTGTGAAAGAAGGCAGTCTGACACCCACTGGGCAATTCTTAGCCGGAGAGTTCATAACCAGACTGTTAAAGGCATTAGTTGTGCTCACTTTTGCAGAATTAGACTTAGCTTAGTTATGTTACCTTCTGTTGGCTTTTAAGTTCATGACCAGATAGTCTACGAGCACCTGATCTAACATGGAGAATTTACGCTGCTCCATCAAGGTCGGTAAAGAACTCACCGAGACCTTTGATGTCGCAAAATGCTTTAGGCAAGGCGACAAGCTGTCATGCGATTTCTTCAACATCATACTTGAACAGATTGTAAGAAACTCAAACGTCAACACCAGAGGAACAACCTTTCAATAGTCTCTACAATTAGTTGCCTACGCAGACGATATTGATTTAAAGGGAAGAAAAAAGCGCGACGTCATAGGTGCTTTTGCGAGTATTAAAACAGAAGCGGCAAAAATGGGTTTGATGGTTAATGAGGGCAAAACGAAGTATATGCTGCCATCAAACAAGGACACAGAACATCGACGAATTGGACAAAACGTCACAATAGACAGACATAACTTCGAGGTAGTACAGGACTTCGTCTACCTAGGATCCGCTATAGAGACGGAAAACAACATCAGTGCGGAAATCAAAAGGAGAATAACTTTTGCCAACCGTTGCTTCTTTGGGTTAAGAAACAAAAACTTCTCCAGAAAAAACAAGGTAACCCTGTATAAGACCTTGATCATCCCAGTCCTGCTTTACGGTGCGGAAGCATGGACCTTATCGAAAGCGGATGAGGAAACCCTTGGCCGTTTCGAAAGAAAAATTATCCGAATGATCTTTGGTCCCGTATGCGAAAACAATGTGTGGGAAGAAGACACAATAACGAGCTATATGAGCTGGGCATAGCCAGAAAAGTACGCATCGCGGGGTTACGATGGTTGGTATAGAGCGGATGAACCCAAACGCTCTGGCTCGACGGGTTTTCGAAAGCACATTGCAGAGAAATCGTGGAAGGGGAAGACCTTGTCTTAGGTGGCGCAATCAAGTGGTTGAAGACCTCAACCGACTTAGAGTGCAAAACTGGAGAGAGCTCGCCCGAAATCGAAGTCGTTACAGAATGATGTTGGTTGGGGTCCAGGTTCACCCCGAACTGTAATGCCCATCTAAGTAAGTAAGTAAGATCTAACATGGAAATTACACTCTACCTCTGGGCGGATATACGTTTCTCTAATTGTGGCCATATCAGAAGGTGCAAGAAATGCATTTCATAAGTTTACGGTACCTAAACATTTTACAGCAACTTAACACATAAACCAAGTACTGGCAATGAATCTGATCGCCTCAGCCCGGTAATTTTAAATCGAACCAAGAAAGCACAAGCACTGATAAAAGCCGAAGAAAAGGGATATTTCTATAGATTCTTAACAACATAGCATATGTATGTAGATAGATGTGCAACTGAACGAAGAACTTGGAATACAACTTCCATCATTGGTTTGCTGAACGAAGGTCCAAATTCAACTTATCAGGGCCTAAGTATGCAATTGTTGTTCAAGAATGTATCTACACGTGCCACTTACGAATCTGTGACTGGTTTTTATAGCAACCGATAAGTTTTGAATGAATTTATTTCGACAGGTTAACCTTCCTGCACGCTTCTGTGCAGATTACTATATCAGCTTATAGCGTTCTTTAATATAATTCATCAAATCGGTCAACGAGCTCTATGAATGTCCGACATGATAAGAGAGGCTAATTGTTTTTCCAAACAATCTAAGCGTGCTGCATTAATCAATGCGATCGCTGACCGCCACAGTCGAAAAAAAACGAAAAAATTCAATGAATCAGTAAGGGGATGTGAAACAGATTTTTTCTTAAACGAAAATGCTTAAGACTTGCAGACATGAATTTATTCCGCCACACGACATTCTTTCATGGTCTCGCCATTAACAACGATAGACATTCAAACTACAAACTCAAACGAAAAAAATACTCGATAGTTGAACCTTTTAATGACTCAACGACCTGATTCATTATGCGAATTCGGAAATACCGATGGCAAACGCTTGCTGTGCTTGCCTTGGCATGGCACACAAAAACATCCGCCGCCGACACTCCTTCCAAATAAAATTTTATAGGTTCAAAGAAATTCTAATAATAATAAGGCGGCAACAAGAATACCAAAAACTTATAACTTAAACAATAAAATAAAAAAAGCAAAAGAACTCACCTGATAGCATCTGTCCACTCCTGGCGGTCGCTCTCTTTCTCCACATGGAAGGTCCTCTCAATCACTGTGGTCCATTGTAGGCCACGTATGATGAACGTGTATGGCTTTGGTCTATCAACTGTCATTATTTGGCATCCTTTCACTGTGAAGTTATTCAATCGTTCTGACGGTGTTGTGTTTTCTGGTTTATTCCTATAGCCCATCAGAGTGCCATCATCTCGCAAGACAAAGTATCGAGCGCGCCATGTTTTGATGTGTTCACCGCGTTTAAACAACCATCCTTCCTTCACAACGGAAGCCTGTACTGAGCCGTAAGTTTCAAAAGTCGACGACATTTTAACGGGCGGCACTAAGTATGATGTTAGAAATGCTACTGTTGCGGATCCTGCAGGCAGTGCAGCAGGCGGGTGCTGCTGCTGCGACGGCGGTGTGGGTATTGGTGTTGGAGCTGAATTGTTGTTTGGGCTCGTGGCCGCTGGCGCGTACTGTGCCCGTGAGAACAACGTTTTGACGGCTGTTTTTGTTTCAACCTAAGCTCTTGTTTTATGTTATGTACGCCGTACTACCTACCCCCTCTCTCTCTCCACACTCAGTCTTCTCTTGCTTCTTTTTTGTCGTTGTGTAGTTTATGGGGTTTAATTTTTGTCAGCCGTTTCTTCTTCTTCAAAAGAGTGCAAGCAGCAACTGAAATCAAATAGAAAAAGAAGAGGATGATGAGTAAAATTCGCGTATTCGTTTTCGTTTTTGTGTTGTATTAGGCAGCAGGCGACTACGAGACTATGACACGATGGCATTCAGGCAGGCTAACGAAATAATTATGGGGAATTACACCACCACGACCGCTGCTGCCGATGCCGATGCCGCTCCGCCGAACGCGATAGGCAAAGGCAAGTGCAAAACTAGCGAAGTAATTAGTTTCCAAAAGCAATAAACTGAAGTAAACAAACGTAAAAGAAGTGAAAAATAACAAAAACAAAATGTTTTCAAACTTCAATTAGAATGTATTCGCGAATCGCGAATACAACGCGAAAACAACATCAAAATGCATGTTCCTACTCACTTTACCTGGCTACCTTTTCATATACGTAAGTAGAGTGTTGGTACTGTGGATGGAATGAATGATAGGGGCGATATTGGCGAACTTTTTTGAAAAATAAATGAACTAGCTTGGTACACTGTCAAATTTTGTATGCTCTTTTTAAGGTACACCTCTTTTGTGTGCGTCATAGAGCTGCGAAATAATTTTTATCTATAACTTGCAATAAAATGGTCTTGGTTTTGCTAATTTTTTGGTTTTTTTTTTTTTGGAGGGGGGGTTCATTCACGACTGCAAAAGGTGGGGTTGTTTTGAGATAAAACGATTATATTGGGGACCAGGGTTAGATTTATCACTGAAATAAAAATCTGAAAATTGCAGATATCAGACAAATCGAGTAATGTTTTATATTTATCGACCATTTATATACTACTATCGGAAGACACCGCATTTTTGTTACGTAAAATAATTGGGATCAGCTCTGCAGAAGCTTCATAAATACACAATTGAGAAGGTTTAAGGATAGATTCTCAAGTTAATCATTGACCTAATCACCAATCGCAAAGGCACGTGACAAAAAATTTTGAGCTGCGTATACTATATAAATAGGGTGGCACAACAGAGCGAGGAGCCAATGGACCTAGCGCATTTCTCACAACCATGCCTTGTGAGGGAATGGAGGGGACCTACAATTTTCTGCCGGTTCCGAACGGCTAGTTGAGAAAGCGCTTTTTATGGCAATGAATTTACTATAGGAGGACTTGCTAATTCTTCGCAGAAAGCGATACCCGTGGAAAAACTTTTTTTTTGACATGCTTACCATCACGGCACGGGTACCACAGCTGTGTATACTATGAAGTGATTTAAACACATCTTCAAGGGTCACTGCTACTACCACCTCAGAAGCTTTGTTATTACCCAAAAGGCCATCTGTCGGCTTTGTATTCAAGACGTTGAAAGAGCGGAACAGGTTTTGTAGGTAATAATGACAGGCTTCTGCCAAATTCAAATGGTAGACACGTGCACTCAAGAGGATCCTAGCGTCCATAGGTTTTTCTTAAAACCCATCTCTGTCTATCAACTCCTACTGTCACCTTCAAGTAGTGAATATCGGGTGCCTAGTACCTCAACTGGAGATTTGATCTCAGACCCAGTGGAAGGTTGTTGGTGGCAGCAAACGAGAGAGAGGGGGAGAGGTGTTCCCACTAAGAAATCTCTTCCTTTCCTATTCCCTAGATGGAATCAACAGTGGCGTCTACAGTTCACCTTATAGGGCTACTACAACATAGGAGCTCTTTGGAGTTATACAAGGAGCTCTTTGGAGTTATACAAGGATCTGGTCCTCCAGGTTGAGGATCGTTTCAAGGTCCAGCGGCTTAGATGGCTGGGTCATGTAGAGCGAATGGACATCAACGCTCCGGCCCGGAAAGTCTTCGAATACAATCCCAAAGGGACGGCCCAGTAGAGGAAGACCGCGACTCAGGTGGCGCACTCAAGTAGGAGAGGACCATCAACCTGACATGCAAAACTGGAGGCAACTAGCTAGGGACAGAGCTGGCTGGAGAAACATGTTGGTTGAGGCCCTGGTCCGACCCGGACTGTAAAATAAAATAAAAATAAATAGGGTGGCACAACAGAGCGAGGAGCCCCTGGTCTAGCGCATTTCTGAGGGAATGGAAGAGACCTACAATTTTCGGCTAATTCAAGGAAAGCGCTTTACATGGCAATGAATGATTACTAACGGAGGACTTGCCAGTTCCTCGCGAAAGGCGATACCAGTGGAAAAAACATTTTCGCCTCTGTTGGGATTCGAACTCGAACCTCTATATTAACAGGCGGACATGCTATCCATCACCCAACGGGTACCTCATTCGGACTGTAGCGCAACCTTTATTCATAAACTGCCAAAATCAAACAAAAACGTTCTCAAAAAGCGTTCCTTTATTGAGTATCCTTAGGTGTTTGCCTGGCCTCAACTTCGACTACAGTTCCTCAACACTGTCAATCTGCAAGGTACACGCACAAAAGATCTTTATCTCTTACTTCGTACATAAATAATTAAAAGTGACTCAAAAGAGCTCGGGGAGCTTCGGGGCATATTTCTCTTCACCATATCATTTTGACGAATGGAAGGGACAAATATTTGCCCATTTCGAACAGCTCAGTGAGAAATCGTTTTTCATGGCAGTTAAATTACTCTCAGGGGACTTGCCACATCTTCAGGTGGAAAGGTGGTAAGCCTCGGAAGAGGGGGGCAAAGCACATAGAACAAAGGAAAGAGGACAGATGACAGAGGACTGAGGACCCATGACAGATGACAGAGGACCCATGACAGTATGACAGATGACAGATGACAGATGACAGATGACAGATGACAGATGACAGATGACAGATGACAGATGACAGATGACAGATGCCAGAGGGCAGAAGACCGAGGACACAGAGGATATAGAGGATACAGAGGACACAGAGGACACGGGACAGAAGAATTGCCTGGTCTGCGAAAGCCTTTTAAAAATATTGGCGTCATTCGTTGAAGCTTTATCGTTTATAAAGCATTCTTAAAAGACCAATCAACTCCCCCTGAACTTCTTTTTCGAGCCCTAGCTTTGCCCTCATTAGCATTTTTCTAATTTTCCCAATTTTAGTTAACGAACAGGGCTGTTAAATGCAATCTATCATGATTTCAATGTTGAGCACTTTGTAAGAACAAAAATCTATAGGTTTTTTCAACTAGGGTCAACCCTATATAAAGTGCAACGAACAAAGCGTCTCTTCCTTTTTTCCTTTTTCCTTTGATACAAGCATCGTAATCTCGAAAGAATAAGAGCTCTCCCACTTATCTGTTTCACACTTGTATCTGCCCGTGATGTAGGTACACGGCGAACGAAGATAGTAGGACTATTCGTCATATGTCTTTGAGACAACGTACATATTACCGATGAATGTTTTGTACTGGCAAAGGTATCTTTTGGAGTTCCTAGTCTTCGTTATTTCTTAACGTTCCCAAGTTGCCAGTTCATGGTCACTGATTAGAAAAAAGAAACAGCCCTGTGTCTATTATTTGAAATAGATAGTTAAGTCTGTGTGCCTGTGTGTTCTAGTTTCGAAACTCCACGAGTATCACCTTAGGAATTGGAAAGTCTTTCAATAGCAATTTCATTGTCAGTAGCTCTTTACAGAATCTCATGGGAACTAATTCTTAGTTTACTCAAGGCTAAAGATGACAAAATAAAAATAGACTTTCTCTATCCGCAGAATTAGAAAACAGAAATCTTTAGCTCGGGAATAATAAATGTTTGCAACCGCTCTGCTATTCAATTTGAAACAGAAGGGGTTTCCATTTTGAAAGGCTACAAACAATGAATTCAAAAAGGAACAGAACACGTTCAGGACAAAAGTCTAAAGATAAGGTTGTGTGGAGGGTGCAGGCAGACGGCAACACCTCACTTGAATCAGAAAAGATTTACTGTCTTTCCCGGTATAGTGGAAGATGAGGGCGTTGGGAAGTAAGATATAGGGAGTGATTGGTGATTTGATGACTGAATTATTAGGGATGAGGAGCTGCACTGAACCTTTTGGAACTTTTCAAGTCATAGGTTTGAGATGTCACTCAGTTTGTCGAAGAAGCAAATACTTTCCGAGGGCTATTTTCCTGGAACGGGTTAAGCTTGGCAACTCAATGGTCCTTCCTCTGCCTCTTCGCCGTGGGTATTCACTACATGAATTGGATGTTATAATGCCCATTGGGTATTCAATGAGTTCTGACCCGCGAAAATGTCAATCAACGGATAGATTCAAGGCCTGCTAAGTAAGAGTAAAAACTTATTTTTCAATTTTTAATTTCTGTAAACGGTAAGTACTGAAATTTTTAATGATTTTAGATAAAAGCTTAAAATCAAAAACCAAAGAACGTTTCCCCTGCTTGCCACTATAGCTCCGATTCGATTTTTCTAGAGCCATTGTCATCAAACACGTGTTCAAAACAATGAATTTTTATAAAAAAAAATCTAGGCGCCGGCCGCCGACAACATACAAATGTACATACACAAACAACAAACCATTTTTATTGCTAGTTCAACCATTGACGTTCAATCGATTGCATTTTCTTAGAATACCCCGAATTTCTTGGATTTTGGTAACTTATCGATAGCAATTGTCAGCTTTGTTGACAGTTATCTGAGTGATAACACGTAAATCGTTTTCTAAAATTTACACCTTTCAATTATTATGTTCTCAGAAATTTGTACTTTCAAACAACCAGTGTCGATTTTTTTTATACCCGGCGCCACAACGTTATGGTGCGCCCCCCATTATATGTACGTAACTACCTCGGATTCTTGGTAATTTTGTCTGAAGTGATTTACACAAACCGCGTTCAATTTAATATCTCAATCTTCAATTATAGGGTAGTTTTACTATCTACCTTTTCATATCTCACACGCTGAAAATAATCCCCTGCGAAATTAAAAAATTAAAAGCACACAAATATGACACCAAATTGCAACGATTGCTATCCCAACTCTGACCGTCAATGAATCACGCTTTAATGCATCACTGAATTTGAAGTTTTCAAAAGCAACGAAAAATAAACAAAATCCACTGACGAAACACACAATGCTCGGCCCAGTTTGCATCAACCTCTTACTACACGTTGATGACCATCAGATGCCCGATAGGGAAAAAACATCGAAAACAAAATAACAAAAACAAAAAAAAAACAACTCAAAAAATGACAATGATAAACAACAATAATTGTGTAGTGTGGCGGCGACGGACGACGACGACGATGATTACAACACAGAAACAAAGAAAAAAAACAATACTCCATGACACAGCGGAAAGACTGAGTGATGACCGGGACCCCCTAGCCCTTCTTTCCACTTTCGGAAACTACTGTCATTGCGGAGTATTGGTTTAGTACTCTTGGCTTGCACTTATCTTCTTTAGGTGTTGTATACACAGTGGAAAATTATGATCTTCTATATGACTTTTATTTTATATCAAATCGAAAAAAAAGATTTTAAAATTAGGCTCTAATTGAATATTCACATAACAAGAATCTATATTACTAGTAAAGAGTGTTTTTTTAGACGTGTGGTTTTCAATCTGGCAATACTTTTTCGGAATTGGGGTTTTTAACAGCTGTGACTTGATTTATGGTCAGTTTGGTTTGAAATTTCATCGCGGAAGAATTGAAACCACAGTGATGAGTGATCCATCACTGTGTACGTTCGGTAAATTGTACCGTTCTTTTCGCTGCTGATGCCGATTTTTACATAACTTCGATTTTAAAATCTGTGAGTTGCCTCCAAGATCGGACAATTTGACACCGCTGGGTTATTTTTTGTGGGATTATGTGAAGTTAGTTGTCTACGCAGATAACTTCGAGACGATTGACGCCTTGGAAGAGACTATACGGAGCTTGATTGTTGACATACGGCCCCAAAAGTTGCGAAGGGCTGTCGAAAATAGGCCCTAAGACAGACTATCCCAAATAATTTTCAAACCATACAACCTTAATTTTGCAAACGTGCGGTAGGGGAGAGGGGGGCTAAAAAAAATGCGTGTCGTTCTCGAAAGTCTGAGGGACAGAGTGAATATCTACAAATAATTCAGCCTTCTAAACCCTTATAAATAAAAAAAAAAAAATAATAATATCTCGCAGTCGCTTATATTTTAGATACATAAATTTTAATTTTTTAAGATTTTTTTGTAGTATTTCGCAGTTTTTTCAAACATTCATTTGATTTGATGATTTAATTTGAGCTTAGTTTTAGAGAAGAAAATGGCGAGTAAACTTCTCGTGTTTAAAAAAAAACGAATGACGAAATACAAAAAACAGAGCCCGTTTTTGTCACTTTCTATGTGTGGCACTTACATTGCCGAAACCGAATAGCTTTCTGTTCTCGATTTGTGTATAGCCCTGTTCACACTGTACAATTAGTTGGATAGACTTCGTTTGATGGAAGTTGGATGGTCTGATGTAGTTTGCACTTATCAAGCTTGTCGTGCAACTTTATGTCACATACCCTTCCACTCAGTCCAACTTCTAGGTTTTCAAAAAATTTTGAAAACCATCCATTGTTTTACAAGATCTCCGTAGAAACGTCTCTCATCTCTCTTTGGGCCCAACTATGCCATTCCATTCTACTCTTGAATGATTCGGAAGTTATTTGATTCGAATTTTAAATGCCAATAAGAATTAAAGTAGGTTATTTTTCTTCCAACTGCTTACAACAGAAACTTCTGAACTTCGTTCCAATTTCCCATTTACTCTAACGTCCTTTAGAATTACGGGGACAAAGAATTTTGGGCATTCCAACACTTTTACTGTAGAATCGAGTTACATAGCAGACCCCACTGTATTATTTCATAAAAGCTGAGCTCCAAAGAAAAAGCCGGGGTATTCGAAACCACTTAAGAGCGTGCCAATTAAAAAAAAGAAGACAAAACCCTACTAAAATGTTCTACTATGGAACAGGTCAAGGTAAACACGGAACCGGTATCATCCTTGCAGAAGGGCTACTTGGCATTGGCAGCTTGTCAACCACTTCGTAGTTTACTGACAGTCTGTTTCTCTAACATTGCTGCTTCAAGGAAAAGTGTGGAATTTTTTCAGTACATATGTCCATATGAGGTACCCGTGGTGTGATGGATAGCATGTCCACCTGTTAATCCAGAGGTTCGTGGTTCGAATTCCAAAAGAGGCAAAGTTTTTTCCACGGGTATCGCCTTTCGAGAGGAATTGGCAAGTCCTCCGTTACGCTGTGTCTCCACTTGCTTTAAATTCATAGCAGAAAGCAGGAAAATGACAGAGCAACAGACAAATTTTGTGTTGTGGGCATTTTGTATAGCATACTTTTCATACCAAACATAACAGATTCGTGGTTCGAATCTCAACAGAGGCATAAATGTTTTTCCACGGGTATCGCCTTTTGCAAGGAATTGGCAAGTCCTCTGTTAGTAAATTCATTGCCATGAAAAGCGCTTTAGCGCAATTAGCCGGTCGGAGCCGGCAGAAAATTGTAGGTCCCGTCCAAACCATTTTACAAGGTTTGATTGTGAGAAATGCGCTAAGCCCCGGGGCTCCTCGTTCTGTTGCGCCACCTTATCTATATATTAATCGGCAAGTGGTTTTTTTGTGGTACATTTTTACCCCACTAAACGATGACGCACCCGCATGAAGTATATATTTTCTGAATGGTATTTAGCCATAAAATGGAAGAATATACATTTTTTCCGGATCTGTTAACGTTTACCCGGTTAAATTGCGGTAGAAAAATCGTGCAAAAAACAACAACAACACTGTGTTTTTTTACACTGTGCATTACAATCTCATAGTCTCTCGCATACATGAGCGCATACAAGATTACCAGTGGAAGAGGTAATTTTACGAACAGGTAGTGTGATGCTGAAAACAATGAAGTGTGTGTGCGTTACCCTTATTCAAGTCGAATATCTTGGTTTGCATGAGCAGCGGGGTCAGAAATGTCTTCTACATTCCGTTACATGGCGTCCTCTGAATTAGACGCAATTTTTCTAAGCTTCTTTATTGCAGCTTCTTTATTAACTTTCGAGACCAACCTTTTTCGTCTCCAATACTAGAGGGGGACCATGCTTTCAAAGGAGGTACCTTCTTAGTTATCACTTCTTTAGCTTCACCATTCTAACACCAGGTTGCTTTTGCTTGTATCTAATGTTAACTGTAAGTTAATGAATGATTGTTGCTTTTTATTCTTTTATTTAAAAGTTCATACCACAATTGTAAAGAGCTTTAAGTGCTCAATGAATAAATTAATTGAGTTTAACTAACCTTGAAACCCCTAGTAATGATTTTAGCCTCTTTAAATAAGTTTGTTTTAAGCAAATCCCATAGAAAGAGCGTTTTTTTAGAAATAAAGCTTTGGATTTGGCAGCACTGCTTTAGTTGTCAGCCATTTTGGCATATGCCATGTATTATTTATCTTAAATTTGGTTAACCATTTCTTGTACAAGAATTAAAGCCGATGGACCACCGTACATTCGATGGATGTGCTCAAAATGAGATTACGGTTGATCGAGATTTCGACATAAATTCGCTTATTGAACATGTAAGTTGGCCTTCAAGATCGTGCAACTTAACACATCTAGACTATTTTCTGTCGGGGCATGTGAAGTCGCTAGTCCACATCGATAGTCCCGACGATTTGGAAAACAGCATTTACTAGACTATTGCCAGTTTAGACGCCCTCAATGCTGCAAACTAAAATGAAATAAAAAATAAATAGGGTGGCGCAACAGAGCGAGGAGCCCCTGGTCCTAGCGCATTTCTCACAACCATGCCTTGTGAGGGAATGGAAGGGACCTTCAATTTTCTGCCGGATCCGAACGGCTAATCGAGAAAGCGCTTTTCATGGCAATGAATACTAACGGAGGACTTGCCAATTCCTCGCGAAAGGCGATACCCGTGGAAAAAACATTTTTGCATCTGTTGGGATTCGAACTCGAACCTCTGGATTAACAGGCGGACACGCTATCCATCACACCACGGATAACACGATGCTGCAAACAGTGATTGTAAATTGAATTTCAAGATTAAACTATATCCGATCCGGGGGTAATCATAATCTTCTTTTGTGTTTCAAACTTCAGTTCAAATGCTTACACAATAAACTTTCTCAAATTATTTTCTAAAAGTTGAAGATCTCAATTGAAAAGGCTCACCCTACTTCCTAAACTGATCACAGCTCCAGACTTTCGAAATCAAAAATTTAGTTTCCCATTCACACAATTTCTCACATGAAATCGATCTCTAGTCGATTTATGAATTGAATGAAGTAGGTTAATGGAACAAAATAAATAATTTGGCAAAACCTAAAAACAAAACCAAACAAATATTAAACACAAAACGAAATGCAAATGCTGTCAGTACAACAGTCGCCGACAAAGCGCGCGCCGATAAATCTATCGAAGTTTTTTTTTTTTTTTGCAAACAGACAGCAAAGGCCAAAGAGAGCTCTTCTAGCGCCAAAAAGGCCATGACATCAATTTCGCTTCTTTTTTTTCAAAGGATTTTTTCTTAGAGCAATAATTTTGGCAAACAGACAGATTCGATACCAGATAACACGAATTTCGATCTGTGATTGTGTTTATGGTTTTTTCTTTGAACACAAACAAATAAATAAAAAAATTGGCAATGCCCAGCTAAAAAAACATAACAAAAAAAACCATAGAGAGTCATTGAACGATGAAAAATGAAACAGATCGGCTATGTGAAATGATAGTTGCTAAGGAACATCATCATACCTCGAGACTAAGGGTGTTCGTCTTGTTAGCTGAGATTGCTTTCGTCTAAGTTCGGGTGATTCAGATGTCGGATTGGATAACAAATGGGTGTTTTCGTATTAACACACAACAGCAACTTGCACCAGTCTACAAATTGAATAAAAAAAATTTAAAAAAAAAACATGAAAGAAACTTCGACAAAAACAAACTTAAAATGCAAAGTAAGTGTTTAATTTCGCACTTCGCATAAGCGACATGTCGTCGCACATATGGAAGGCGACAGCAGAAACACTTTGCATGTGTCGCATTGTCGTTGTCATTGAGTCAGCATTGACGTCAGCGGAGGACGCTTTAATGTTTTTTTTTAATCATATCGTGACTTGTGATCGCAATCGTAACTACTATCCATATCATTCAAATCTAGCACATTTGAGTGCGATGATCGCAATGGAATTCAAGCCGGAAATCTGACTGCTATTTTTATAGCGCACAGCGCACACATTTTCAATTTTGCCGGCTCTCTGATGTAAACAGGTTGACTTGAGCTTGATCGTGTGATTGAATGACCATATGACCTACATGGACACACACTGTAACACAGGCCCATCTGTGAACATAAATGGTGTCGCATGTGTGACCTGTGTGGAGCGAGATGGATGTTGGAAAAAGTAAAACATTTACCAACTTCACCCACCGCCCCGCACCTCACATAAGCTGTGCACAAGTTGTAGCTCGAAGTGATAATTCGTCAATTTTTGATTTGGCCAACAAGACCGACGAGTCGCACCTTGTGGTTGAGAACCGGTAATCCAATTAAATGCGGTACGAGGAATAGAATTCAACTCACAAGGCAAGTCGTGTCTATGTGACTCATGTTACGAGTCGTTGGTGGTGTTTGGGGTTTCCATCACAAAACGGGATCACCGATCATGATCAACTGATTGAAGCGGATCACTGTCTGCGGTGACAACGGCAGTTTGAAGAGTTTCAAGAGTAGAAATCACTATGACACTGCGACTCTCCACGGAATGGAGGTAGTTTGTAAGAGAACAAATTCAACTCGGTAAAACTATTGAGTTTGCGGTCTTCTGTGGAACAAAAATCATATCTCATTAACGAAGAGAAGCAAATCACTCTCATTACTCTTCCATGCCCCAAAGAAGGTGTATTTTGATGGTTGATGACAAAACTTCTCGTCTGCTGTTGCAGAACTGAATTGAATTAGTGATGCTTAAGCAAATAGAGTGGTCACTACGAAAAATGGTTCATTTTTTTGGTCTTAAGTTTGTCAACGACGAAAAATTTGTACATTTTTGATGCCAGTCGTTTATTTACTGACAGGCATTTTATTTTAGTCAAATTCAAAAAACTTCGCAACTTCGCAAGTACTCCGTGAACTCGGACCGTGGGACAATTTTTGTGTTTTGGATACAATCGGTGTTTTGTCAACTGAAAGACTTAGTCACCTTAGCCCTTTGGCTGGTGGTGAGTGGGTCCAATCACCGAAATGGAACTTGCCTGTTGGTAAGGGTGAAGTTGTGATTCCTCTGCACGCCATGCCAATCCACCGCCAGGCACAGAGAACCAAACATCCATCCAGCAGAGAAACAAAGCTTCACTTAGACTTCCATAACCCAACCTCAGACACCCACCTTTGGACACGCAGGGTTCTGTTCACAAAGCCGTGATTTACGATCGAGGAAGCCTTTAACAAGGCCAGCAATTAGATGGTTGACTACTCTAATGCCCATTCATATGTGTCATTGCATTGACATAGAACACAATAGTTTCCAGATAACGAACTGTTGATCACCCACTTTTAAGACCTCACCACTGATAATATAATAAATGAAATCAAAACACAAAGTAACTTTTTTGTTCGCAACCTCAATCGTAATGACTCAAGTTTATCAACAGTTTATCCCCATATACAACGTGAATGATCCCAATAACGCCATGGAACTTTCTGGTTACACGAGGCAAAAAAAAAAACAAACAACAGCCCAGACGCAGTGTCGAGTGTCAGCTAAAAGAATGTACAAACTCGTATAAAATGCAGCACAAATAAATGATTGAAAGGCTGAAAGTAGATAAACAAACCGACGTAAACAAACCAGTAAGAATTACAGATACTCCAAATTGTCAGCTATTCCGTGAAAAGGACAAAGATAACATCGGAAGCTTACTTCTCTAATTCTTGAAAACTCAGTACATCTTAAATCAAAGAATGGATCTTCTTTTGGGAAGTAGATAAATAACCCAACGTTTTGCAAGGCATAAGGAGTTGCCACAAACCATTTAAAGCTGCAAGCTCCATGTTGTCACAGAGGAAGTGATCCGCGGTGTCGTCATCTTGTAAACAGGATTCAAAGAGCGTGATACCACTTAAGCCAAAGACGTTTGCATGCTTGGCGAAAGAGAAGTGCCAAGTGGAAACCCCTACAAGCTTCTAACAATGTTTTCTGCTAGGGATAGCAAAAATGTTGCAGTTTTTTTTTATAAAGTTTGAGAATATACGTTTAGTCCGGCTGCAATAAACCGAAGCATTCCAATTATGATTTTGATCTTGGGAGATCTTATCCTTGATTGAAGCCCTCCCCGAAGATCCCCGCAGAGCAACCGCTGGTTCATATCCTGAGAAAGCTTCACGAGACCCATGACTTGCAAGTTCATCTGCGATCTCGATGCCATGGATGGTGATAGCCTCCAACCCAAACGAGGCTCAAAGATTTTAGTCTTCCGACTGCATTCAAAGAAGTCTCGCATTCCTGGAATAACTTTTGAAAAAGTTTCAGGGCTTAGTAGTGCCTTCAACATATTACTTCTCCACATGCAAACATTCTTCGTAACGTATATGCGTAATGAGACGTGCAGTGATCGGTCTCATCATTGGCTTTGGAACCATCCGTGAAGATTCCATAACTATCTTTTCCTGGTTCAGATTTTAGAGTGAACCAGTAATGAACCGACGAAAAGTTGACCGAGTATTTTTGACGCAGTTCGGGCCTTGAGATCATAGTCTCAAACGGCATAGCCATTAGTCTTAATTCAAAAGATATGCTGCTTGGGAAATCCTCAACGAGTGCGAGTTGTGGCAATGACCACTTCTTTTGAAATGAGCAAGGGTCTTCTGTATATCCCATGATGTTATTAAAGGGAGGCAGGTTTAGCAGCGTGTCGTAAGCAGCAGCTTTAGTGCTGTGGAAGGCCCAGTACAACCAAGATATATTGTTCAGATGTATTGGAGATAATTGATCTTATCATAGCCTCTTTTAGGTTAACGAACCCATGTCTTTCCTTACATTGCCAAAAAAATGACAGTGCCCTAGCAGTTTTCGACTCGACATGTGTTATTTAACCAAAGAAGCTTGTTATCAAGGCCTACTCCAAGATCTTTGACTTCATTCGTCAAAGGGATGCCCAAGCCTTTAAATGCAAGTTTGGCGAAAATAATCAATTTCCTGCGTCTCATGAAGAGAACAACCTCGGTTTTGAGAGCATTGAAGAAGAGACCGTTTCTAGCACACCAGGTGTCGATCAATTTCAGCGAAGCCTGTGCTCTGTAATAAACAGCTCGAAGGTTAGATTCAGCCGAGAGCACTGCGTTTTCTTCGGTAAGTTTGTAAAGAAATTACTGTTTCTTGCCGACTGCATCCCCATCTAACCAAACTTAGGTTAGGTTGGTTAGGTTGCATGGGGCGTGCAGCCACAAGTGGCAGCAACTCACTCGGACCTCAAGGATCCATTGTGTTCGCCGGGAAAACAGAGGATGAGGAGGTGAGAGGATTGGAGAGGTAGAGGGTTGGGTTGGAGATTGGCTTATTGGGGTAGGGAACCTCACTGAACCATTTGGAGCCCTGAATAAATGCCAGGACTTTGCTCAATGGGAGATTAGAGATGTCGCCCAGTTCGTCGAAGAAGTATTCTCCGAGGGTTTTTTTCCTAGTGTAGGCCAAGCTAGGACACTCAATGAGGAAGTGGAATGATCCTTCCTCTGCCTCCTCATCTTGACATCCTCTACACAAGTCGGATGTGCTAATGCCCATTCTCATTATGTGGGTACCCAACGAGTTGTGGCCCGTGAGAATGCCAATCAACAGAGAGAGCCGAGTAGAGCTGGACTAGAAATTCTGTTTTTGGCCAAAGGTTTCTGGAGACTCGGCATGTTTCTAAAGATGACCACCTGTCATTGGCGGTTTTTAGAAAATTATGTTTGATTCTGTTTCTTTCTTGCTCTAGTGGCATTAGAACTGAGGTGTTCATTTCGCTGGATTCGAGTGCTGAGCCGATTTTAGCCAGCTTATCCGCCATTTCATAACCGATTATGTTGCGATGTCCTAGAACCCAGGTTAGACTTACTGTGTTCGTTTCGTTTAGTAGTCTAAGGTTACTGCGAAAGCCTGGATTTTGTGGTAATGGATGAGATAGCTTTAATGCCCGCCTGACTGTCTATGAAGAAGTCAATATTTTTGTTGATCAAGTTTTGGGTAGGTAGGTGCTTTGCGGCTTCGCACACTGCGAGTACTTCAGCTTGAAAGACACTGCATAAGTCGGGAAGCTTTATTCATCTATTCATTGCAGGTTAATCTGAGAAGATACCTGATCCTAACCCTTCGTCCGTTTTGGAACCAACTGTGCAGACGGAAATGTGATTTTCTTTTCTAACCCGGTTTTCCTCCCAGCTTCCTCTTGCCGGAAAGACTGTTAGCCACTGGATTGAAATCAATATGCGGGGGGGTATAGTCTGTTTGAATGTCTATATCTGTATGGTTCATGATGGTTCTATGGCCTGATAGGCCTGTTTTCCAACTGTTGCATTATTTGAGTCGCAGTGCGCTTTTGGCCGCCATCTCTTTATAGTAAAAAGGAGATGGCGGCCAAAACCAAACTTTACCTGTGAAAGAGAAAAATAGGCTAAGCGCTGTGTTGGCTGACTATGATGTGCCGGACCACAAAATTTTGTATGTTTTCTTCACGGCGAAATTGAGAAAAAATGTTTTTTTTTTAAATATTCCAAGCTCAGCATTTCAACTGAAGACGACTTAGAAAAAAATATTTACAGAAAATAAGTTCGTGTTCCTTCAAAAATGTCGTTCACGAAAAAACCGTGAATTGATTAGCTAGGAAAACGAAAAGAATTGCTTCAACAATTGTCAGCAAATAGCTAAAACCACCTCCTACCCTAACTAACCACAAAATCCAACCCATGATTCACATTACCGCATTCTGGAAACATTACTTCAATCATAAAACTCTATTCGCCCTAATATTCCCCCCCATACATATTCAATATTTCGCTTTCTTCATAAACTGACAAAAACTAAAACAACAAATCCCAAACCGAAACCCGTTCATGGTATATTTGCAAACAACAGCCACAATCATTTTTCATTGCAGTGCATATATTTTCGTTGAAAACAAGTGCAGTGATTCATTTGTTATTCCCATTTTTACCAATTCGCGGAAAACTTGTATACATGTATTAACACTCTTCTTCTTCTTCTTCATTTTCGGCGTTACGAGTAGTGATCTTGAAGCGATCACAACTCTCCCACTTTGCTGCTTCACACTAGTGATCCGCCTGTGGGGTACGCCGCGTTGACCTCAGAAATCGTCGGCAAGCCTCCCGGTTTTGGATTGTTCCATGTCTGAGGCCAACCAAATGCTGCTGTTTTTGCATTTGCTTGTACCAGGAGTGTTTTGGCCTGCCTTTTCTTTTTCGTCGCGAATTTGTTGAAACGTTGTACGATATTGCCTTTTTGACGGGGTTCTGCGGATCTCTCCTTTGAACATGACAATACCAACTGAGCCGGTCGTGCTGAATTTTGTCCAAGATGGTACTTTTGACATGAAGGCTTCCACGGATCTTAGTACTTCTAATTCGATCAAGCTTTGTTACTCCTGCTGTCATCCGAAGCATCTTCATTTCGGCTGCCGTCAATTTGCTCTCATACTTTTTGTACATTGTCCAACATTGTGAACCGTATGTCAGAGCTGGACGGACAACTGCTGTGTAGAGTCTTCCCTTCAGCTTAGGGGGCATTTTTCGATCACAGAAGATAGCGGAGTTTTCTCGCCACTTCATCCACCCTACGCTTACTCGATGATTGATGTCGTCATCACAAGATGCTTCACTATTGATCATAGATCCCAGATATTTAAACTTTTCACACTTGGGAAGCACATTTCCATTCAAATAAATGTCTGGAATAGGCTTGTCTGGATCAGAAAAAGGGCAGCACAGGTATTCAGTCTTTTTAGCGCTAATACGGTACCCATTTCCTTCCAGAACATCAATCCAAACGTCAAGTGCTCGTTGCAGGGATGTAGGATCCTCGCTTATGATGGCTCCATCGTCAGCAAAGAATAATTGTTGTACTTTATTGTCCGTTACTTTTCCTTCGAGCAAATAATCCAGAACAGCAATAAAGAGCAGTGGACTCAAGACACTTCCCTGATGTACACCTACTGTTATTTGGAATTCTTCGGTGACTCCAGCTGGGCATCTCACTTTTGTAACTGCTCCCTCGTACATGTCCATAATTATTCGCACATAGGCTTCAGGAACTCCTCGGTGTCTGAGGGCCACCCATATCAGATCTCGTGGTTGTCGATCGAATGCCTTTTCGAAGTCAACCAACACAATATGCAAATCCTCTAAGGCATCTCGGTGTTTTTCCATAATGATCCTTATGCTTTGGATTGCGTCTGTAGTTGACTTACCCGCGACAAACCCGCATTGGTCATCAGACAGCCTTATTATTTTCCGCAGTCGGCTATCCAAAACCCGCTCAACGATCTTCATAGTGTGGGACATCAACTTGATCGAACGATAGTTGTCACAGCTTCTGGTATCTCCCTTTCCCTTGTACATTGGAAGAAGAAAACTTTCCCTCCATTGATTAGGCAAACTGTCACCTCTTACAAGTTTGGAGATGAGAATCGTGAGCCATCTTAACCCGATGTCTCCCATATTTTTCCAAAACTCATATGGTACCTCGTCTGGCCCAATCGCTTTGCCTTTTTTGGAGTTCTTAACTGCCTCCCTAACTTCTTCGACTGTGACGTCGGATACTTCCGTAAAGTTAGGTGCAGCTGTTGGAAAGTGGCGCCGAGGAAACTGTTCATTCAAAAGATCATCACAATACTGTCGCCACCTGTGAAGAATTTTGTCGTCATCCACAAGTAGCACTCCTTGAGCATCATTGATGAACTTCGGCGAACGAATCTCCTGCGCATTTCTCCTTCTCTGAGCGGCTATTTTGAAAATGGTTGCTCCCTTATTCAAGTTGCTTTGTCTTAGATGTACATGTATTAACACTGTTTACAGATAATAAACATGGGGCACCAGCAGCAGCACCATGCATATGCCGCTCACTCCCCAGTCCCCACCTTCCTTTTTCTTATTGGCACACTAAAAAGGTATACAATGCAAGCGGCGCGCGGCTAGCGACGTGCGGCAAGGCGGTGGTGAGCACAATTATAAAATAACAAAAATATATTAATAAAAAAAATAAAAGAAACTCAACATGGCCCACGGACCCGACCGCACGACCAACCGACCCAGGTATGATGATCAAATGGTTTTGCAATTTTGGCAAAAGAATGTTTGGAATTTGGCACAAATATTCCGCTCGCAATTGAGATAAGTTAAATGGAATTGTTGATCTTTGGTCCGAAAGAGAACGGACAACAACCAACACAGTTCTTGACGTGGATATGAGTTGAGAGTATAAGTAGGAGTATAGGGGGTGTACTATTTTGCATTTGATGTGCGCCTGCAAATTATGTGGGGGTGGATACTTGAGACATTTTGTTGGAAAATTTCAATGAGAAAATATAAATTACTCATTGTTGGAAACGATCTGTTTTCCCGAGTGACCGTATTAGGGGAGGATTGAGAAAAAAGAAGGTATTTCTAATTAGAGCTGATGTTCCATAAAAAAAAAGTGTTTTTTTTGGTTTCTACAACTGCAACAACGCCTGGGCAGTAGGGGCTCTTTAAACTTTAGATGATTGGTATTGTTTTACTTTTATAAATTTAGATATGACGTTTGAGATATGTCGACGGCTGATATGGCGTTTGTTTTGTGCTTCCAGCTGTCATATTCTATCAACGAGGCATGTGACTTTTGAAGGTTCAGCTAAAGTGTTTAGACTTCGATCAGTATCGGTTTATGATTTCAATAAACTAATTTTTGTTTGGATAAGTTTGTTTAAAGAAAGCGTCAAATGAGAGGTTGGTGAGGGAGGGGAAGGGCACGAGTTTATTAAGAGAAAGAAGCGACAGCCAATAATGAAATACCCTGAAAAAGTATGCTCACGACATGAACTTGTTTTGAGTAGTCCAACAAAGAATAGTGGGAGTATGCCAGAGTTTTTTTTCTATCATGATAAAAGCATTTGGAAATAGAAGATCACAATTAATTCTGGAAGACTACAGTGAAAAACATCAAAAAGATTCCAGGAAGATCACTTTGACCCGAAAGAGATCACAGTGAATCGAAAGAGATCATAGTGAATCAAGGGAGATCACAATGAACCTAAGAAAATCACAGTGAATTGAAGAAGATCACAGTGAATGGAGGGAGATCACTGTGAATCGGGGAAGATCTTAGTGAGTCGAGGAAGATCACAGTGAATCGAGGAAGATCACAGTGAATCGAGAAAGATCACAGTGAATCGAAAGAGATCACAGTGAATCGATGAAGATCACAGTGAATCGAGGAAGATTACAGTGAATCGAGGAAGATCACAGTGAATCGAGAAAGATCACAGTGAATCGAGAAAGATCACAGTGAATCGAGAAAGATCATAGTGAATCGAGAAAGATCACAGTGAATCGAGGAAGATCACAGTGAATCGAGGAAGATTACAGTTAATCGAGGAACATCACAGTGAATCATGGAAGATCACAGTCGGCCCTATTGTGGTAACCGTAGGAGCGAGTTCTCTCCGATCGGAAACATTTTGCTTCGTGTTCTCCGATCGAACGTCCGACGTTCTCCGATAAGTTTTTGTTGCGTAGATTTTAGTTTTAGCTTAGTTTTGGGAATGCAATGCATTGCCGCATTTGTGAAAAACTTCTTACGACGGTAAATACTTCAAAGCAGAATTGAATCTCCGAACGAAGATGCGTTGCAGAGAAAACTCCGCTCCGACGGCAACGGTTACCTCGATAGGGCCGAGTGAATCGAGGAAGATCACAATGAATCGATGAAGATCACAGTGAATCGAAAAAGACCACAATGAACCGAGGAAAAATGTAGTAAATCGAAGACAACAGTCAATCGAAGATCACATTCAAAGTCATAGTGTGATTCAGTGAAAATCACATTCCGGCATTACCAGAATCGTGATCGTGATAGGATCACAGCTCTCCCAATTAACTGCTTCACACTTGTGATCCGCTCGTAGCTTTCGCCTCGATTTGAAGAAGTCTGCAACGAACTAAAAGTCAAAAAGATGCCATTTTTGTTCACTACGGGAAAGATGATCAGTTGACCACGACGCACAACCAAACAATTCTACAAAGAAAGGCTCTCTTTATCTTTTGGCACATTTCAAATAGAATCCTTTGAACTAGAGAGTAAGGAATTAACTGTTTTAGTATTTTTTGGCTAAGATCTGATCACTGATTTGAGCTCCTTGAGTGCATACGCACTATGCATTTGAGTTGCTGTATTTCTCTGAGTTGAAAAAAAGACATTTTAGTTACCTTCAACTCAACTTATAAGGAAACAAAACAAATGGCACCCAACGCAGCACTTTTAAATAATTCCCGAACTTTGTAGTCGTCAGATTGATTTAAGTTAACATCTGCTCAGTGACCTGAGGTCATAGAGTGAGCTAAGATCATGCTTTTAAACAGCTTGATGTCTCTAAACTAAAAGAAGCCGTTTCCGATCACTTACAACTTCACTTATAAAGGAAACAAAATAAATGGCGCCCAACGCAAAAAGAAAAACCCTTCTTTGATTCCAGAAAATTTTAAATTAAAGAATACAGTCTTGCGTTGCTTTCTTTTGAATTAACGTGAGCTGATTACAGCATTTTTTGAGTTACTTAACTTGCAAAAAATTAAAATTAAATGGCGCCCAACACAACATGGGGCCCCCAAAAATAAAAACAATAAAAAAATATTCTCGGATTCTATTTAAAAACAGTCAAATTATACTCGTTTTTATTGACGTGTTTTCAATGTCCCCTTTCCTTCTTTGTTTTGTTTTTTCTGTTTGTTTTGATGTTTTTCTTTTTTCCATTGCACAATCAAGCAGCAATTTAATGAATGAATTACCAGTCATTTTTGTCAGATCTCACAACAGGAGGTCAACTGTGTAATGATAACGACGTCAATAAACCCACATTCCATTCAATTGTTATCTTTCACAAAAAAAAAATATGAAGTCGTTCGTAACACGGCACGCAAAAACATCATAACCTCATCACATTTACTACGCTCGCATAGAAATTAAACAAAAAATCGATAAATTTCACCCTATTCGCTGGCGGAATCCAAATAGCCATTTCAATTACTAACTAAACGATTAATTATTAACTTATTAATTACAATTATACCTCTTCGCAGTTTGTTTGGGAGTGAACAACACGGCACAGAGCAGAGTGCGGAATACACGTAGTCAAACGAACGAGCCCTTGTTAAGAAATACAACAATTAAAACAAAAAAAACATTAAAAAAAAAAAAGAAACAAATATATTCAAAGTTAATTTCTCAGCGCAATTAAATGGCGCTGCAACCGCCCCGGACGTCACTGAACTGCTTGCTATTGCTCGTGCTGCATATAAACGTCACATGACAAGGCGCTTTATTATACACTTTCGAAATATGATACCGCACGACAACGACAACGACTGCAACGAGCGAGCTGTTCGAATCAGAAGACAGATATTGCTGCAGCAAGCGCCAGGAAACAGTCACACCGCAATAAACAAATTTTAATTCAACAAAATCAACTAAGCTTTTGGCAGGAATATATTTGCAAAAATAATATTTACGATTAGTGCGAGTATTGGTTTTGGTTGGTTCTTATGTTGACAGCTGAAATGTGAACTGACATGTTGGGTGCAAGGAAGCACCACTGACGTCTCAACCTCACACATAACGAAAGGCATAATACCCAACCAGAGCCAGAGAGAGAGAAACAGAGACAGTATGTATATTACCATCATTGTTTGTGTTGTTGATTTTGTTATTGTTTTTTTTTACATATGCGTACCTACTACCACCTACATCTCTATTTTGTGTTTTATCTTTATCGCTAAATAATTTTGTGTTTCATAAGGTTTTTTGTTTTTTGAATTTTCTTTTAAAGCGCGACAAAGTGAAGCAAAAACATTATTTTTATGACCAAAACAACAACAACGACAACCATAACAACAACACCAGCAGAGAACACAAAAAGCGAAAAAGAGAGAAAATTCTTAATGAACTTTATGTGTCGGGCAGAGAATTTACTGCAGAGGAAGAGGAAGGGTAGGTTAAGTTGGCGCAACAGCAAGCAGACAGCACCAGCATCAGCGCGAGCGACTAGCGACGCGCGGAAGACTAAAGTAGAACTTTGATGGTGTAAACAGGGTGAAATATAGCGGCGCCATTAAATGCATTTTTGTTGTCTTTTTTCGCGCTTCTTTGCGAGGCTTCCCTTGCCATTGTTGGTTGCTGTTGCTGTCGCTGTCTGTGTTGGTGTCGTCGAAGTCGTTGATTATTTTTAGTGATTTGTGTTGTTTTAATATTTTTTTTTCTTTTATTGTTTATTATTTTTATGGGATTTTGTATTTAGTGATTGACTTTCAGCAGCAACAGCACATCCACATCATCGTTTTCCAAGAAATCCTTCAGAAAATCACTGTCGGCTTCGCTATACGCTGTTTCTAAGAACTTTCCGATGGAGCATGTAATTTTCCACTGAATATTCTGCTACGGGAAAACATAAAAAAGGGCTCCTTACCTTTGCAAAAATTTGAAATTTAAAGTAGTTTACACTTAAAGCGATAGTACGAAACGAGAAGGAATCTACAAAAAGAAGGGCCAGCTAAAGTTAAATTCATCTTAAGCAGAACTAGCTCCGTAATTGAAGCTAACTCGGTTGAAATGAAAGATACAACACAGTCAAACGTAAGTCCTAAACTATAATCGCTGATTAAAATGTTTATTGCAAAGAAAACCGCCCCGGATCTGGTGAAAAAACGACTATCGTTAACAAAATCAATTATCATTGGCAAGAGCGACAGTCATTGCCAAAAACGATAGTTCTCGAGAAAACGATTGTCGGTGACAAAAACGACTAAGCTGGATAAAAAAGATTGTCGTTGAAAAACACGTTTGTCGTAAACAAAAACGTTCTTTTTCGACGATTGAAGTTAGCAAAAACAATAGTAAAGAGTCCGCCATCTAATTTCTCTTTTCAACTAGTCCCTATTTCGTAAATGGTAACACTTAGCTCATGTCTGATTTAACAGATTAGTTTTATACTTCCACTGAACGAATATGGTTGCATGTACGCTTAAACAACGCTGGGAAATATTGCGACACTACTTTTAAAATCATGGTAATGTTGCAGAATGTGTGCGAAAATTGCGTACGGATTTTGGAAGAAGAGAAGCAATGTCAGCTCCGTATGTTCGTTATCTTGTGAAAAAAGTGAAAGAAACTGGCATCCTCATCGATAAACCAAAGCGTGAAAAGCCAAAAACAGTGCGTACACCCGAGAATATTGCTGCTGTGGCAGAAAGTGTGCGTGAAGCGCCATCAAAATCAATTCACCGTCGTTCTCAACAATTGAACATTTTGGAGACATCATTGAGACGAATTTTGCATAAAGACCTTGGTATGACGCCATACTAAGTCCTATTGGTTCAGGAGTTGAAGCCAACTGACCATCCAATGCGTTCTCGCTTCGCTAAGTGGGCCTGCGATCGATGCCGATTTTGCCAAAAAAAAAATCATCTTTTCAGATAAGCTTATTTTGATCTTGGAGGGGATATATGTAAACAAGCAAAATTGTCGCATTTGGGGCACACCCGTAGAGGAGGATATTGGCAACATTTGGTTTCAACAGGACGGCGCCGGCGGCGGCGCTACGTGCCACACAGCCGAAGCTACACTCGATGTTTTGCGCCCTATTTTTGAAGATCGCATTATCAGCCGCAGAGCTGATGTCCTTTGGCCACCTCGGAGCTGCGATTTGACACCGTTTGACTTTTATTTGTGGAATGTCGTAAAAGATAAGTGTTATGCCGACAAGCCAGAGACAATTGACACTTTAAAGGACAATATTCGTGAAGCCATTGGTGAAATACAGCTGCACACAATCGATAATGTGTTTAAAAATTGGATCGATCGTGTAGGCATGGCCAGCCGAGGCAGCCATTTGAATGAAATAATTTTCCATTATTTACCGGAAGGATTTTTCTTTCAAATAAAAAAAGAAATTTGAGAAAATATTCAGAAGTTCTTATTGAATAGCATTTTCAAAGTTATAGTTATATTATACATATTTCAAAAGTTATTTGGCGGACCCTTTAGCAGATAAAAACGATTATCGTTCACAAAAAACGCCGCAGTGGGAAAAAACGACTCGATCGTTGAAGAACAAGATTAATGCTAACAAAAACGATTGACGATTTGTAAAACAAAACCATTGACAAAATCCACAGTCGTTTTCAAGTAAACAATCTTGATACACAAAAATTAATGTCGTAAATAAAAAGATATTCGTTGAAAGAAACGATTGTCGATAGTAAAAATGATTTTCTACACAAATGTTGATAAATGTATTGATAGCTATGAAAATCGTTCATTGTTGAGAAAAATGGCTTGTGGTTGATGAGAAAAAAGACAGATTTTGGCAAAACGATTGTCGTTAGCAAAAAACATTGTCGTGGATAAAAATGGTTATCGTTGAAAGACACTATTAATTCTAACAAAAACGATTATCTGTTTCAATAACTATGTTTTATGAACCAAAAAATTTGTTATAGGTGATTGACAAAATTGACAAATATGAACCAGAAAAATTCCCGTCGAAAGCACAGTCAATCCAGTTTTAAAATTAGATCGCTGATTAAAATGTTTATTAAAAATAAAACCCCAACGGCTCTGGTGAAGAAACGCTTATCATTGACAAAAGCGACAATCGCTAGCAAAAACAACTATCATTGACAAAATCGACAGCCAGTGAAAAGCTGACAACAAAGATGTTCGATGACAAAACGATTGTAGTTGCAGAAAGCGGTTGTCGTTAACATTGTTGCTGAGACACTCTTCAAGGTTATCCCAAACCAAATTCGACTGCCAAACTCACATAGCGATATATATGACAGTGTCCACACAAACGCGACAAAAACGAAGCAACGTTGATATTGATATATGAACAAATGTACATACAATATTGATGCTTGTCGCGGTGATAGAAATATGTACTACCAATAGTTTCTGCCACTACCACTACTACAAAAACGGCATTGTTTAGAAAAGGTTAAAGTTGACAAATTGTTAATTGTTTACGTCAGACTGACAAAACGATTGTATTTTGACAAAATTGTTATTTGTTAACCAAAACGGCTAATCACAACAGTTATCTTTGATAAGATCGACAGTTAGATGACAAAACGATTATAAAGGGTTTTTCAATAGGAACGTTACAAAAGTAGAGCGACAGGGACAGCAAACGACGCCATATTTGTTGCCGCTCTTTTGACATTTCTCATCAGTAAAGTTTGCCATTTAACGATGGAAAGATATACGAGCCAACAACGGGTCGAAATTATTAAAATTTACTACCGAAATTCGGAGTCAGTCGCCTCAACGTTAAGAGCGCTACGTCTAATTTATGGTCGTTACAATAGTCCTAGCAGATCAACAATTGAGCGCCTAGTGGAAAAATTTGAATCCACATGCATAGTACAAAATGTGCGGTATTCATCAGACAGCAATCCACACGTACTCCACGAGTCATCATTGCATCCCAAAAAAATTACGGTTTGGTGTGGTTTATGGGCCGGCGGCATCATTGGCCCGTACTTCTTCCGTGATGATCAAGACCGGCACGTTACTGTGAATGGGGATCATTACCGTTTAATGATAACCGGATATTTTTGGCCCCAATCGGATGATATAGACATGGAGGATATGTGGTTCCAACAGGACGGCGGGCGCCACAAGCCACACAGCGAATGTCACAATCAATTTATTGGAAACCAAGTTTGTAGAACGTCTCGGTCGTGCGATTCGACGCCGTTAGACTATTTCCTGTGGGGCTACGTCAAGTCTATGGTTTATGCCAGCGACGATTGACGAACTTCGTACGAATATCGAACCAGAAATTGCAGCAACATCGGCCGATTTATGCTTGAAAAGCGTCAAAAACTGGATTCAGGGTCTGGGCTTCTACAAGCGTACCCGTGGTGGCTATGCAAAAGAAATCGAGTTCCATACATAATGGCATCGAACGTACTTTCACAGGAATTAAGTATTTCATTGATATTCAAAACCGTTTTTGGTTTAATTAAAAAAAAACTTTTGTAGCGCTCTTATTGAAAAACCCGGTAGCTGTCGAAAACGATTGTCGCAGACCATTAATTGTGAACAATATATTTTGTTGACACAAACGAACTTTGTTAAGAGCGGTTGATCGTCAACAAAATTGATTATTCGAAAACGATTATTGTTGGGCATAATTTAACAATGGCGTTAGGTTCCCTTATCATGCTAGGTTTCCACTTGCCATTTTTTAAATGACAAATGACCTAATTTTGTGTCATTGAGAAAAATGACAAGTGGAAATTGCGAGAATTGACAGTCATTGAACTGACGAACAACGTCGGTCATTTTTTGGCAGTAAATTTGAATGACAAGTGGAAATTGGCTGATTGACAAACGAAATGGCAATGGAATCTTTTGTCAATGAAATGACAAGTATGTAATAACACGAGACCACATACATAAATAATAATTCTAATTATTAGGTATGAAAAAAATTCAAGAGGAAATCGAAGGAAGAGGAAATCAACAACGGAGAGAAATGTTGAATCCTCCATAAAACTTATAAGCAACGTGAAGGTGTTCGAAAACCTTTGGAACTCCGACAGCAAGTCCTATAAGAACCGGGACATGAAAAATAATTGAAAGCATTTCTCTGGCTCTGCTTCCTCTTCCACATTATTTAATTTATTAATAAAAGAAGATGAAAACCTTGCAACACAAAACAAAAATTTGATGAAGCAAGGAGGCAATTAATTTTCAGTGACAATCCACCGGCAGTTCAGGAATGAAAGCACAAGTGGAAATAGCGTTCATTGAGTTGACAAAATATTTTGTATTTCTTTATCAATGCCAACCAATTTTTTGACAGTAAATGACACAAGTGGAAATGAGATTGCAATTGTATCAATTATTGACAAGACTTTGATTTTCGGAAGCTATGGAATTTTAGTGACATGTTGAAACCCAGCATCAAACTGTGTTTTAACCTTTTAGTTTGGCGTTCTTTACTGTTCATTCCAGTCAGAGAATGTTGGTGAATAAAATGCCTAAAGGTACCAAAATGAATAAGGCACTATCGCTGCTCTGGCGACACGTTTAAACTGATTATGTTGCGGGAATTCCGGGAAAATTTTGCTTATCAATATAATTTTGCTGAAAAAAACAAAAATCGGAGAAATTCTTCTATGTTTAGACATACACCGGCAAAAATTTGGTGAAAAAAATATAAAAGCAAATTCATCTCTTATCGCATCCCAACCCTGGATGACGAATTCAAATTTTTTCTGTTTTTTTTTTTTATTGTATGAAAACGACCATACACAGAAAAAACCCACAATTCACGAAATCTTTTGTGGTCTTGAATCGTTCCGATGGATTCATTTATGGTTCGTAGGACTTTGGCATTCGATTCCACATCAGCATTGACAAAACTTATCCCCACATCATAGGCCACTATAGGCTCAAAGCTGCATAAGTACCTCAAAAAAACTATCTTCCCTTTTCCTCTCGTCACAAAGGCAAATAAACCCTAAACAGTGAGTTGTGTAAATGTTAGTAATGAAAAACGCTTTGAACTATAATTTCAACATTATTGTCATAGAAAGGCCAAGGCATTGTTGTTAGAATAAACGGTAAACAACTTAAAACAATTACAATCCATTTGACAATAGAAAAAACAATACGCAAGCTGCCTCACAGGAAATACACAACACTTCATTACATGCGTCAATGTAACATTTACCAAGCACTCGTTAATGGAAATGTGGTGCTTTGATAGAAGAAAAACAAAAGCAAAAAAAAATTATGAAAATAATTTTCAAGCACGTTAATTCTCCAACACCTGATCTTTAATGCACGTCAGTGTATTATTTGGTGTAAGGTTGTTCGCATAAAGAGTTGCTTTCCTCTTTAAAGTCAAAGTCAAAGTAAACAAGACAATTAATGGAGCTTTGACTCTTGGGCATGAATCATAACACAAAACACTCTCATGACTCTTTCGCACCACTCGCATTAGCTAAAAATCTGAATAAACGTTTTTATGTTAACTCAAGGCTTACTGAGATGACACATTTATTTGTCCAAACAAAAAATAAAAACAATCATGTTGGCAGCATTGTTGGATGGTTGTTATTAGTTACTGGTGGAGGTGATTGCACATCGCTTAAGTCAATGCTCAATGGTGTGGTTGGCAATGGTACCGAACCGACATGCATGAGCCAGCCACGTGATGGCGAAATTCGTTTTTCCTGGAATACACACATTAGGAGAAAAAAAAAAGAAGAAAATCAGCAGCAGCGTCGGCGGTGGTAGCAGAATAAGACAAAAGTGACCATGACGAGCGTAAAAGACGATGAATGGTCGGTCTACGTCTAGCAGTCCACACCCGCGCGCCCTCTCTAAATACATATTTGGTTTTCGCAAATTTTTTTTGGTTTCTTTTTTTATTTGGTAGCGTCGCGTCGTCGTTGACTGTTCTCATATTTCACAAGAAAGCGCAATGCTGTCCTAGATTTGTATGTTTATTGGTTGTGATCTTTTCATTTGAATTTTACGAGATAGAGAAACAAAACGTGTGTCGGTGTTTTATGTTTTTTAAGCAGAAATTAAGAAAAATGTGCGAAAATTTTGCCAAATTTTACCCACCACCTCTCGCCGTGTAACCGTCATCACTCTCGAGAGACGCTAAAAATTGGCAAATAGAAATTTATTTGATTTTGGCGAAATAATCTTTTGTTTAGTTTTCAAAATGAAAAAGAAAGAAAAGGAAAAACGATGCTCTTTCACTATTAATTTCACATTGACAGCACACTGTGTACAGAGTGTAGGTACTAGACAACCAATGCTGACAGTTTGTGTAAGATTTTCTTTTCTTTCACAAAGTTAGCTATTCTTATGGTGTACACCAAAGCAAACCAAAAATAACTACACAGACTTCCAAAGTCCACGTTTCGTTTATATTCATTAATGATTTCAAGGTTTTTTTGTTTCAATTTGTTGGTTCTTCTTCTTGCAAATACATAAAAGTTATTGAGTGATGTGGAAAATCTCCTGCAAATAAAAATGTAAACAAACAAGATTGGAACATATTTTATGGGATGTTCCGCCTCATCGTGCCAACCACAAACTTGTCACTTTGGGTTAAATTTTGTCGAGTTGCCAAGTTTTCGGATTTTGAGTCTTTGCATTTTGAAAAAAGGGCTCTTCGTTTGATATGTTCCCGAGCCCCCCAACATAACAAAAAGATGATAATATTACAAAAACTATTTAGCTCCTCGAAAAAACATACGAACAATGCCCAAGACATGAAGTGAAATTTCGTTTTTGGCGATTTTAGACCTAAAAAGGAGGTCATCTTTGGAAACATAATCTGTTAGCATAGTCTCCTAAAACGGACTGAGATTAATTGAAATTGCTGCGGGGCTAAATCTTGCTGTTAGTAGCACACCCTTCTCTTATCTCAAATTTCATAGACACATGGCGATCCCCAGATCGATCGACCTTTAACCAAATTAACCATTTTGGGATTGGCGCAAGACACTACTCCAATGTGATAGATGACCGAATTTTCCGAGGGTTCAACTTTGACTCGGAACACTACCTTGTAGTTAAGGTACGAATGAGGACATCTTCGACACGCGCGGACTGCTGTGAAACGATACGCAACAATTTCCAGAAATAACCAGTGCATTTTCCAATCGAGTCGGGCTGCTTGTGACCAGTTTAAGGATATTAACAAGGTGAAAAGTAGGGAAGAACATCGAATTCTCAAAAAGAAAAACAAGCAGCAGGCGAAACGCTCATTTGAGGAAATTGAGATATTCCATGATATGAATGAAATTCTAAAGTTTTACCAAAAGGTGAAAAGATCATGTCAGGGTGGAAAAACTCGATGTCAAGACTGCAAAGACCAGCAGGGAAACATTGTTGTAGAGTCACAGACGCGAGGATATAAAAAGATCACTTCTGCAAACTGCTTAACGGCGATGAGGACACAAATTCCGCTGTCAGGCAGACTCAGTTTGGACGATGATCAAGAATGCCATCCTCCCGACCTAGAAGAAGTTAAGCTTGCCATATGCAAACTTAAATAAAATAAGCCTGGAGGTGCAGATGGCCTTGATGCCGAACTTTTGCAGGCAGCTGGAGATCAGTTAGAAAGGAGGATGCACCAGCTGATCTGCATGATATGGTCGGAAGAAAGCATGCCCGATGAATGGAACCTCAGTATCGTATGCCCGATCCTAAAGAAGGGAGACCCTCACAATTGCGCCAATTACAGAGGGATAAACCTTCATAACGTCGCTTATAAGATCTGTAATATGTGAACGTCTGAGACCAAACAACTTGAAAGGTCCTTATCAATGTGGTTTTAGACCACAAAAGTCTACAATAGACCAAATTTTCACATTACGGCAGATCTTAGGCAAAACCCGAGAATATAATATCGATATACACCATCTTTTTATCGATTTCAAGGCCGCGTATGACAGTATTTACAGAGACGAGCTGTACACAGCCATTACTAGTTTCGACATCCCTGCAAAACTCGTACGACTATGCAAGATGACTTTGGAGAATTCACTCTGCTCCGTCAAGGTCGGTAAAGAACTCGCCGATACCTTTGATGTCAAAAAAAATTTTAGGCAAGGTGACAAACTGTCATGCGAGTTCTTCAACATCATACTTGAACAGATTGTAAGAAACCACCAGAGGAACAATCTTTCAAAAGTCTGTACAATTACTCGCCTATGCAGACGATATTGACGTAATGGGAAGAAAAAAGCGTGATGTCATAGGTGGATTTGCGAGTACTGAAACAGAAGTCGCAAAAATGGGTTTGATGGTTTATGAGAGCAAAACGAAGTATATACTGTCATAAAGCAAGGACACAGAACATCGACGAATTGGACAAAACGTCACAATAGACAGACATAGCTTCGAGGTAGTACAGGACTTCGTCTACCTAGGATCCGCCATAGACAAGGAAAACAACATCATTGCGGAGATCAAACGAAGAATAACTCTTGTCAACCGTTGCTTGTTTGGGCTAAGAAGGCAATTGAGAAACAAAACTTTCTCTAGAAAAATTAGGGTAACCCTTTATAAGACACATGGAACCTATCGAAAGCGGATGAGGAAGCCCTTGGTCTTTCCGAAAGAAAAATATTCCGAGTAATCTATGTTCCCGTATGTGGAGATAATGTGTGGAGAAGAAATACAACAACGAGCTGTATGAGCTGCACCGCGACATGGACATAGCAAGAAGAGTACGCATCCTAAAACTGTGATGCTTGCCTATGATGCCATGCACAGCGGATGGACCTCTCCTGCTCGACGGGTTTTCGATTGCACATTGCAGTGAAATCGCGAAAGGGGAAAACCTCGCCTTAGGTAATGCAATCAAGTAGAAGAAAACCTCAACCAACTTAGAGTACAAAACTGGAGAGAGCTTGCCCGAAATCTAAGAAATGTATAATACCCACCAAAGTAAGTGAAGTAATCGCTGTTACTTTGGGTTAAGAAGGCAATTGAAACACAAAACCTTTTCTAGAATACTCAAGGTAAAGTTTTGTCAGACCTTAATCATCCTAGTCTTGCTATACGGCGCAAAAAATGGCCATTCTCTAAAACGGATGAGCAGATCCTTGGTTGTTTCCAAAAAAAATTAATGAAGATCTTGTCTTAAATGACACGATCAAGTAGAAGAGTATTTCAAACGAAATCCCGCCCGAAATCGAAATTAGTCGCAAATTATGTTTTTTGAGGCCCATGTTCACCGCGAACGGTAATGACCACCTAAATAAACAATTGCCTTGCATTTTGGCTTATAAACCGATCTTAATTTTTTTTACGGTCATGAAAAAATTGTTTTCCCCTCATCGATCTTACAAACAAAGTAATCTTACGTAAGCTCAAAGAGGTTGGAGATAGTAGTATTTTGGAATATACTAGCAGACCCGCCCTGGAAGGATTGTGGCTTAATTTACACATGGTGCGCCATCTAGATAGGACCTATTGAAACGTTGAATAACTCCGCCATCTTTTAACTGATTTTGACAAGTCAGCCAGATTCTGAAACGTCAGCCTATGCCATTTCGGACATGGATCGACTCACAGCAAAAAATATTGGAATACGATCGCAAGAAATATCGATGCCAGCCTGATTTTTGGGACCGAATTTTGATGACGGACGAAGCTCATTTTTCGCTCTCTGGCGGGGTCAATAATCAAAACTGTCGAATTTGGGTAACAGAGAACCCACACATCATTCACGAAACACCATTGCACGACGTAAAAGTTACTTTTTAGGCCGGAGTGTGCTCGAAAACGATTGTTTTATCAATTTTTTTCAAAGTTTGAGAAACCGTCGACGGTGCACGCTATCGTTGCATGTTGGCGCACTTTGTCCGGAAATGCGTAAAAATGATCTGAAGAACTTCTATTTTCAACAAAACGGCGCACATTGTCACACCGCAGTTGCTACTATTAGGTTTTTGCAGAGCGAGTTCCCGGGACACGTTGCATCAAAAAAGGGTGTTTTGAATTGGTCTCCTCGTTAGCCGGTATTTAGGGCACCGGAGTTTTTTCTGTGGTGCTTGAAGAGTTAGGTGTATGCAAGAAACCCGAAGACTATTAAACAAGTTGTTGCGTTGCATGTTGCGTTTCTAATAAAGGTAGTCATTTGATTGATATTGTATTCTGAGTGATTTGTCAATAAATGCCATTTTATCCCCTTAATATTTATTTACCAAAATTGGCTGAAAATTGCGGAGCTATTCAACATTTCAATAGGTCCTGTCTAGATGGGGCATGCTGTACTCTTTGCATTTAATAAAAAAAAAAAAAAAAAAAACAGAACAAAAAACACATTACAAAAATTAAAAAGCTGAAATCGGATGCATAGTTAGCTTTGGAGTAGAATAAATGCCATTGCGTTTTTAAGAGAAAGTGCCGGCTCAAGTTAACATCAGTCTTACTTTAAAATGGAGTCATTGAATACAAATGATTTATATTAACTTCACTAACTAGTGACAGCTCTTAAATGGACTTGGTTAAAATAAATGTTAAAAGTACCAACATTTTGACAGTTCAGGCAAATGAAGTGTAACAGACCTAAAAAGCAAGCAAAAAATAACACACACTTTGCTTGAAGTCGAAAATTTGCAACAAAAGCTTAGCTTTGGCCAGAAATACTCGATTAAAAACACGTTAATTCGGAAATAATTCACACAAAATGTCAAGCAAATGAGAAACGTCACATGGGTTAGAACTAAGTATTTTTAAGGGGAATTGTCTTATTTTAAATTTAGAGTGAGTCTAAGAAACTGTGAAGTTAAAATTAAATAAAGATTGATTCAAGATGCATATCTAAGCAGTGCGGCAATAAGCCTTATTTTAAAGCGATCTTAAATGACTATAAATGTATGCTAATACATTCAACAATCTTTGCTCTTTTAACCAAATTAAAACAATTTATTGTAACACTTACATTTTTCAATCAAGAATA